>OX381610.1:14766482-16086884 GCA_947459985.1 Diloba caeruleocephala
TCTTCTCTTGGGTCGCTCGGTGTGGGCACGCAGATTCCCCAATCTACGCACCCGCGAACCCAGAGGTCCTCCGCCTTATAGCTACGGCAGGGGGTTTTAGGCGTATGGGAATTAGGCGCCAGGGCGGTTGTTACCCCGGCGCCGTCTCCTCCTTCTTCGAGCGGGATCGGCCCTCTCCCGGTCCCGCTCTACAGTCTCCTTCTGGAGCATGAGGCTCTCACAGAAGGAGACCACTGCATTCCTGTTTTCGTGCTCTGCCAACATAGCCGACACTGAATAGTCAACACCTAGTCGGGTGTAAACTTAAATATAATTCAGTAATCGCCGTTATAATTATATTATCGTTTAGAATCGGCTGTATGCAAATTAAACGGAAAACATCATCATCAATCATTAAATAATTTAATAAAATTAGATTTTTACGACTACAGCAAGAGGAAACTACCTGATTCGATATTTCAATAATTTAATCATATTTTTTGCCTGAGGCTAGATTCCGCCATTTTATTTAACAGCCATATTTAACACAAATGTATGGACTTTTGTGATTACAATGTAACAAACATATGACTTTTTAAATTTAGAAATTACACATCGAGTCTCTTTTTTAAGCAGTAGCCTTTGAATACAGCTTATTTCATTTTAAACATGGAAAATAATAGCGATTGATCACATTTTATGTCATCAAAAGAAATTCTGGAGCTACTTTCGGACGGTTTGTATAATATTTGAAATAGTACTGACGTAACTTCCAGTCATCATCATGATATCAGCCAAAGGACGTCTACTGCTGAAGAAAGGACTCCCCCATAGATCATTTCGGGGGGCATTTCCCAATACTCACCACGCTTGGCAGGTGGATTGGTGAGCACAGTATGGCTACTTTTCCACAGAAGGGACGCTGCTGCCCATACCTCTGGTTCGAGTCCCTTAGTCGCCTTCTACGACATCCATGGGAGGAAATGGGGTGGTGCTTTATTTATTTATTCATACAATCCTTTATGTGCTAAAATGTACAGAGGCGGTTATTAAACCAATGGCATTACCATTGGTTTAATAACATTCGGTTAAATAACGAAATGCAATTTACGCAAGACGTATTAAATCGCTAACATAATATATATGTTTACATATATAAATATGCGTAGATATATGATAATAATAATATATACATACATATGAATAAATTATTAGGAAGGATTAACATAGAAATGATTCTGCCAATATGACTGCTCAGCCAACACTGCTGACTCTACTGCGGGTAGAGTGACATCTTGCCCGATCCTATTAATCGGGACCTGCCGCTCACCGTACTGTGTAGTCTTCGAGCAGTTTTTCTATTTATGATGACAGACCCAGACATGTAATCGCTGGGGCTTTTTTTGCGCCACTTCTTCCCAGCTTTAACAGAAGGAAGTGATGATGGATGGGCGTCTTGTATTAAGTTGACGTTCCCTGGTGACGCACCTTTTTTTAATGTCAAACAAATTGCATTATAAATATGTAAATCTATAATATATACAGATATAATGCAATGTGATAATATAATGCAATGTGATGATACGTTGTAAATGCTGATATTATTAAATTATGTAAATAATACAAAGTTATGAGTGATTTTTAAATAAAAGATGACTAAACAACTCGTCTACATCGAATCAAGTTTGTAGAATAAATAATCGAGATATATGTCACCATTAAACAAGACGAGTCCTTGAGTGGGAACCGCGAATCAGTAAACGTAATATGGGGCGCCCTCTAGCCAGATGGACCAACGACCTGAAGAAGGCTACTGGGTCAGTTTGGATGCGGAAAGCTGAGGACCGGGTGTTGTGGCGCAGCTTGGGAGAAACCTATGTGCAGGAGTGGACTGCAGTAAGCTGACTCTCTCTCTCGTTTATTCTTCTGACTTCAAAAAGGAGGCTAGCATTTCAATTTTTGGGAATACACGGCGCCAATTCATTCCAAGAAGACAAGTGTACGATTAGTACAGAGTGTTGATGGGTCAGGGGTGACTTTAAGGGGTGGTTGGAGGTCACCGGGGTGTTTGCCCCAATATTTTTATATATAATAACCTAATGTGTTAATATTAGATATTATTACAATTGTAGGTACCTTATCTCTTCCGTCAAAGTATTTATATACCAAATTATTTCACAAACAAATCTTTCGAATCTACCTTAAATAATATAATTAACGCAAAATGTAGGTACATTTTATTTATTTATACTTTTATGTACAATGGTGGTACACAAGGCGGACTTAATGCCATATGGCATTCTCTACCAGTCAACCTTTGGGTTAAAAATGAAAAACATCGAAAAAGGTACAAAAAAAATTATATAAATGTATATATATTTACATATTTTTATTGTATTAAGTATTTCTGCCTCGTGTCTGCTAACCTAATAAGCTACAATGTTGTTTCAGGTACTTTGAGTGATTTAAGGGTGAGATTCAGAAACGAGTCTAAGTGTGAACTTACGCTTCCATCTGTCAAAATTATGAGCGCAAGACAGATGGAAGCGTAAGTTCACGCTTAGACTCGTTTCTGAATTTTACCCTAAGCCATATTATATTTATATATTATGCGAGACATGTACCTATGTATTAGGAATGTTTACGAATATATACATATACTATTACTTGTTGTTTTCTACTTTAATGTGTATTATTTAGTATATTTGTTATGGTTTTTTATTTAATTTATCATGTATGTTATAATTCTGGGATGCTTATCTGTAGGTAGATATAATTTCAGTCTATTTTCTTTATACACATTTAAGCCATAGCCTGTATAGAAAAAAGAAAATAAATAGGTATATCGTAACTTTTCAATTCTAAACTTTGGTTATGCTAGAATTTGGCGGCCTCACTGAGATAGCAAAGTAGGGTAGGGAATAGAGTGAAGGTAGAAAGTTTCAGAAACCGTCACCAGACACAACGTATGATCTATTGTCTGGCCGTAGCGGTTCTACGTTCCAATGAATCCTGAAAGGTGGCACCGAGTGTGTACCTACGCACTTAACTGTTTACGAATAATAGGAGGGAATTTCAGTGATGATGAGATACGCAGAGCAAAAATTGGTTATGGCCAACCGAATACCGTCCTGTAGACCCAAGTCTCCAAGGTGATATTTTATTTTTAATACTTTGCCCCATAATAGGATTTCTCCTTGTCGTGGGTGCGTTTACACACACAAATTCCACACACAATACACCCAGACCCGGAACAACTAACTGCAGATCATACAAATATTTGTTCCGTGCGGGAATCGAACCCGCGACCCAGTGCGCAGCAGCCGACTGTAACAGCCACTGCACCAACCCAGCCGTCGTATTAAGTGGCTGCAGGAGACTGACCTGGAAAACGTGCCAACTTTCATGGAGAAAGACCTGCGCAAGTTTGACCACGTCGATGTCACCAGACTGCTGAAAAACATCACAAGCTTGACAGCGAGTCTGGAAGATATACTTTTTTTTTATTGGTGCCCAGTGGAAATTCTTCATGAAATTCCTTCGCCCCGGGGAAGGGCGAAGGGGTATGCCGGACTCCTACCGGCTAAAACCACTGGAGCGGTCATCTTCGGCGCCTAAGGGAGGTTCCAGGTCTTCCTATGATCACACTAGAGCCGCCCTCTGGTGCCACGCCTATAGGCACATCCCTGAGAGGGTGATTGTAAAGCGGTCACCCCCTCGCGGGGATTGTCAAGGATCCCCCAAAGCGTCCCACGGCAACACGTTACCACATGCGTGCTACCATCTTCTCTTGGGTCGCTCGGTGTGGGCACGCAGATTCCCCAATCTACGCACCCGCGATCGAGCGGGATCGGGCCTCTCCCGGTCCCACTCTGCAGTCTCCTTCTGGAGCATGACGCTCTCACAGAAGGAGACCACTGCATTCCAGGTTTCGTGCTCTGCCAACATAGCCGACACTACTGCTGGCAGAGAGAGATCTTGCCCGATCCGATCGACCAGGATCCGCCGCTCAGCGGCCCATGCAGGGCACGCCTCGAGCGTGTGCTGTGCGGTGTCCTGGTCGCTATTACAATGGTGGCATTGTGTCGTGGCCTCACGTCCTATCCTGTGCAGGTACGCACCGAAACAACCGTGCCCGGTGAGCACCTGCGTCAGGCGGTAGGTGAGCCAGCCTTCTGAGCCAGGCTCCAAAGAGCGGCAGGATGGCCTCCACGGCGCGCTTGGTCGCGAACTGCATCCGCAGGCAGCGACGCCACTTTCCAAGTGCGCGCCGCCGAGCTTCGTAGATGGAAGATATACCTGCGTACTGAAGCATCAGACAAACCCAACACTACCGCGTTGTGTACGTTACACGAGGCTTCCCCGGTGAACGAAACCATGGCCCCGGATTTGCTAGAGTGAGTGCTTTCTACGCTCTTTCCGGTGGTCCAGGACCGTCCCAGTCCCACTCTACCCCCAATTTAGTACACATCAGTACCCCCCTATCTACAGGGTATCATCAGGGCTTATCTGCGCGACAGGCATGTTCGCTACGTGGGCAGGGACGGTAGCGCAAAATGAGATCACGTGCGGGGATCCACAGGGCTTGGTTCCTGACCGCCTCTTACGGGATCTCACCTACGATGCGGTCATACGCTGATGACACTCATGTGTTAATACTTAGAAGGAACCATCCATCCATCCACCGATCCATCACTCTTTTTAAATAAACCATATCATGAAGCAACATAAGTACCTACGTATGTACGTACTACGAGCTGTTCTGATGTTCATAGGCTTATATTGACATTCTTGGTATCATTGTATCTAATACCATAACTGTCTTTTTGACATTGAAATCACATAATTTCTTATAATGGATTATACTAATTCACCATCATCATATCATCCACAGAACTTCCCCTTAGATTTCCACTATTATTTCTACAACGAGCGGTTATATGCTGCTCTCATGCCCTCCCAACGACCTTCACCAGGTCGTCTGTCCACCTCGTTTGAGGTCGTCCCACGCTGCGTTTTCCACTTGAATACCATTTTACCCCAACGGCCATCAGTGCTACGAGCTATGTGCCCCGCCCATTACCACTTCTGTTTGCTAATCCATTCAGCTATCTTTAGGTCTTCTACGGATCTCCTCATTCCTGATTCGATCTCGTAGAGAAATACCAAGCATAGCTCTCTTCATAGCTCGCTGAGTGACCTTGAGCTTTCTTATGAGCCCCACGGTGTATGACCACGTCTCTGTTCCATATATTAATTCATATAATGACATTTCATTATTCTATATGACATTAATCATTTATTTTGATTGTTTTATGCATTTAGATTTGATACTGTATAGTGCGAGTACAATGTGGGCTATTTAATTATTTTGTTTTACTGTCGTGATATTTGTCGGGCAGTTTAGGTATGTCATGCTCACTGAAGTGTCCTGCTTATGGTGGTGTCGTGTATCGGGTCGCTAAGTTTCCCTACAATATGGTTTAGCTGACCGACGCTAATGCATGCGTCATGCCTGTGAACGAGTTCGAACGATCTTAATGCTGCCACGACAATTTTTTTTTTTTAAACTTTGCCCCACACTAGGATTTCTCCTGTGTCGTGGGTGCGTTTACAGACATGAATTCCACATACAATACACCCAGACCCGGAACAACTATCTGCAGATCATACAAATATTTGTTCCGTGTGGGAATCGAACCCACGACCCGGAGCGCAGCAGTCGACTGTATCAGCCACTGCACCAACCGTGCCGTTGAATCAAAAGCTCTAGTAAATATTAAAATCAGGCTAGTTTAGTGTAGACTTTTCAGAAGTTTAGACTCTTTTCTCCTACATTATCCTCACATTACCCTAATTTCGAGTTTACAATGTATGTAGTTAAAAAAAAACATTGTACCAATATGATTTTGAAAGAGTAACCATAGAGTTACTGGCCCGTTCTTCTCCATAGGAAATCTACACCTCGGAAAGCGGCAACTAAAGTCTTGACTATTCATAAGTGCCTATAAATGGTTTTACATGAATAAAAATAATTTTATCTTTTATCTGATCTTATTTTACTTTTTTTTTGTGGTCCATTTGGCAGACATCCTTGTAGCTTTGAGCAATAAATGATGAAGTTTAAAAGATTTAAAACTGTATAAAATGTGATGCCTGTAGGTAAAACATCTAATATATTGAAGCTGTAAAAACTATAATATTTTTCTTAGTCGTTTTGATTATAGATAGAGAATATTCAATTTTCGATTCAAATAAGTTCTGATTACCTAAGGATCGTCATATTGGTCCAGCTAGGACAGTACTACAATGCAATCGATATAAAGAATATGATGTTCTTCATATTATTATATGAAAGAACACCATATTATAATGAGAATCTATATATATTATGTTCTATTGTGCAAAATCGCATATCTCCTAAAGTTCATTACCGATCGTTTTGAATTTTTTTCACATCGTTTTATTCATATACGCTCATGTTTTTATTTTATCAGGAGACTCACAAACTTTATGTATATAAAAATGTAATGTTCGTTAGTGTTCGCTAGATCGTTTTGAAATTTTTACATATCGTTGTATTCATATCATCATATCAGCCACAGGACGTCCACTGCTGAACAAAGGCCTCCCCCTTAGATTTCCACAACAAGCGGTCACATGTCGCTCTCATCCAACGACTCCCAGCGACCTTCACCAGGTCGTCTGTCCACCTCGTTGGAGGTCGTCCCACGCTGCGTTATCCGGTGCGCGGTCTCCATTCGAGAACCTTTGTGCCCAAACGGCCATCAGTTCTACGAGCAATGTGGCCTGCCCATTGCAATTTCAGTTTACCAATTCTTTCAGCTATGTCGACAACTTTAGTTCTTCTACGGATCTCCTCATTTCTGATTCGATCTCGTAGATAAGTACCAAGCATAGCTCTCTCCATAGCTTGCTGAGTGACCTTGAGCTTTGTTATGAGGCCCATTGTGAGTGACTACGTCTCTGTTCCATATGTCATCACTGGTAACACACACTGGTTAAAGACTTGCGTCTTGAGGCATTGCGGTATTGTTGACGAAAAGACGCTGCGAAGTTTCCCAAACGCTGCCCAGCCGAGTCGGATTCGACGATTGACCTCTTTCTCGAAGTTGGACCTACCTAACTGGACAGTTTGCCCCAGGTAGACATACTCGTCAACAACTTCGAGAACAGAGCTCTCAACGGATATTGGGATGGGCACGACATGGGCATTTGACATGACTATTGTCTTGTCCATGTTCATTTTAAGGCCCACCTGTTGGGAAATTCTATTGAGATCATCGAGCATTGTGCTGAGCTCTTGCAGCGATTCTGCCATGAATACGACGTCATCGGCAAATCGAAGGTGAGTGATATACACGCCATTGATGTTAATGCCGAATCCTTTCCACTCCAGTAGCTTGAAGGCATCCTCCATTGCAGTGGTGAACAGTTTCGGGGAAATTACGTCCCCCTGTCTCACACCTCTCTGCAATGGAATTGCCCCCGTGCTCTGTTCATGTACTCGGACCGACATGGTGGCGTTTCTGTATAAGCACTTCAACACTTCAATGTACCGATAGTCAATCTGGCACCGCTGCAGAGATTGCAGCACTGCCCAGGTTTCGATCGAATCGAAGGCACATAATCGAAGAATCATAGTCCACAAGCGCCAAGCATAGTGGCAGATTATACTCATCGGTCTTCTGTATAACCTGCCGCAGCGCATGGATGTGGTCTATGGTACTGAAACCTTTTCGGAAACCATCTTGTTCGGGAGGCTGGAAGTCATCAAACCTGCGCTCGAGACGATTCGTGATGACCCTTGAAAACAGCTTATAAACATAGCTCAGAAGTGAAATGGGTCTATAATTCTTCAATAGAGTGTTATCACCCTTTCTGAAGAAGAGCACCACCTTACCTCTGTTCCACGCTTCCGGCGTTGTGCCCTCGAGTAAGACGGAATTGAATAGCTTCTGAAGGACTTTAAGTACCGGTGTGCCACCCGCTTTCAGAAGCTCTGTCGTAATACCGTCCCCTTGTTATTTTTGACGTGACAACGTCTTATAATTCGATAGAGCCGCCTGCACGCACGAAAAAACATGACTCATGCGGCGTTACCTCGCTCTGAGGCGTTCCATGTAAGGCTTGAAGTGCAAGCGAGAGCGCGGAACGAGCGACAAAGAAGCACAATCGGCCTTTGCGTTCGGCAGCGTTCGACATCCGTCTCTCTCCTACTTGAGTGAGCGATGCGTCTGCGTGGACAGCTGCTATACTATAGTACATTTACATGTTTTGATCGAGTATCAAGTGCAGTGAAAAGTGAATGTGGTGTCAATTGTTTATAGCAACGATAATTACAGCGATAAAGTTAATAATAATATATTTACATAATTGTAATTATGCGTACAAATAAATCTAACTTGATCAATTTCATTGTGATTTCCAATTACCTCCTTCTCTATATACATACAAATCTATTAAACAAATGAAATTAAAATTTTCTTTTGAAAAATGCTACCATTCCATCAGTATTTTCTTAAGACGTGGTCGCGTTCAACTATCGTCAGTAAACCGACTTTACAGACAACCAATTTTTTAAGCTGTTTCAAGGCCATCCTAATCTCGTACAGGCTGATGTCCGGGATATCCTTGCTATAGTGTTGGGTTAGTTTGGCTCGCGGGTCTTTGTCAGAGCCAATGGTAGGTATAGTAACCGAGGTGTATAACTGCCGGTAGAAGTTCTCAATCTCTCTCAAAACCTCTGGCTTAGTCGACGCTACACTGCCGTCCTCGGTCTTCAGCTTCATAAAACGACTTTGCCCAATAGACTTGTCTCTTCCATATCACTTTGGAGCCTTGATTCCGCTCAATCGCCTCTTTAACCACTTTTTTGGTCTGCCTTTGCGGTGGGTTTTAAAGAATTTAGACCCAACCGTTTGGACAGTTTCTACAAACCTACCATTTAAATCGTCCACAGATACGCATTTCTCTAGGCACTCGAAGCGGTTTTGGAGTTCGAGTTGAAAGCTCTCGGGGTTTTGGACATGAGCACTAGAGGGCCGGAGCGTAGACCTCAACAGACGAGACCTCTCAACTTTGAGATTAATATTCAATCTGCCTCTTACCATTCGGTGATCACTACCGGTTTTCACCCTGTGGATCACAGAGACATCATTGAATATTTGTCTTTTATTGGTCATGATGAAGTCAATCTCATTCCTCGTGGCACCATCGGGACTCATCCAGGTCCACTTCCTGTGAGGCGGCTTTTGGAAAAAGGAGCTCATCACAAAGAGTCCCTCCTTTTCCAAAAAGTCGGCCAGCCTCTGTCCCCTGGGGTTCCGTTGCCCATATCCAAATTTCCCCACTCTCAACTCACTATCGCATCGAGTGCCCAGCTTTGTGTTGAAGTCCCCCATCACAACAGTGAAATGTGTCTTCGAGGTATGTATCGCCCTACTTACGTCCTCATACATGCTCTCTACTTCATCATCTGGGTGTGTTGAGGTCGGTGCGTAGACCTGTATGACCTTCAACGAATACCTCTTAGATATTCTGAGTATAAGGTATGCTACTCTGCTCGACACATTTTCGATGGCCACTATACTGTTAATGAGGGACCTGCGGACGAGAAACCCGACACCACCTTGAGACAGATGTTCGCCTTCCCGGTAGTAGAATAAGTTTCCGGATTTCAGGGTTATCTTGTCCTCCTCTTCTCTTCGGACTTCTGATAGACCCATGATATCCCAGTGCAACTTATCTATTTCTTCGTCCAGCTCAACAATCTTTTGGTCTGCCCTCAGTGTGCGTGTGTTATATGACACCAGAGCCAGTTTTCGTTTAGGGTTATGCTTATGTTGTGTTGTCATTTTGGGGGGAATTTGCCGATACTCACAACGCTTGGCAAGCGGGTTAGTGAGGGCAGAATTGCTACTGCTCAGCAAAGGGGACGCTGTTGCCCATCCCTCTGGTTAAGAGTCCCTTAGTCGACTTTTACGACCTCCACGGGAGGAGATGGAGTGGTGCTATATTCTTAATCCGGACACCACACGGAATATTTATTCATATACGCGCATGTTTTTATTGAACCAGGAGAACCACAATTGTTTTTTTATTCAGAATCAAAATCATGTTGTAATTACGTGCATTTAGCCACAGCAACGCGTGGCAGGGTAAAACTAGTATTATTATAAATCCACCATAAATAGGTATTTTTTTCTAAGGAACGTACTTTGTACATTACAATGACTTCTCAGGCATTGTTCAGTTAGGTATGTCTAAAGCATAAATATGTAAATTTTCATAACCAGTATAATTCTAGCTTCTTGTAAGACAATCTTTCAATGCTTTGATGTTAAACATTCACTGCGTGAACTCCACATGTTATTCTATCTTGTAGTTTAAAGTACAACTATGTACTGTAATTGGGTAAAAGCTATGATACATTACCTGTGTAGTACTGGAATTAATTATATTGTTTAACTAGCTGTGCTCCGCGGCTTTACTCGCCGTTTAATTTTAAAGAAATATTATTGTAATAAAACAATTTTAAACGGATTAAATCGCGTGTATTAATGATTTTTGTTGATCATCCTCAAGTCCTCGCGAAGGAGAACCGTTAGGTACCAAGAATCTTTCGTGAGGCTATTGAAATTAAAAAACATCCTAATTTTAATAGAGAAGATATGATGTAAGGTAAGATGGTAGGTACCACCTGTTTGGAATCCGGTTATTAAATTAATAAAATCCCAAACAACACACCACACTAAAAAACATCAAGACACTGTGAGTGATTACTGCGTGCATCGAAACAATTTTTGATTGGTTTTGTACGGTAGATAAACAAAGTGTTCGAAACGTCAGGAAAAATAAAAATCAATAATACACGCGATTTAATCCGTTTAAAATTGTTTTATTATAATGTGTAATAATCGCGAAAACCTAAGACATTATTATATTATAGTATTAATGGATTATTTATAGATCATTTAGAGTACTTCGGCACAGACAATTGACATAGAGTATATATATATATATATCGTTTATTTTTGCGTGACATCCTAATTCTTTTCTAAAATAATAGTAGCCTCAGTTACTCCTTATAGCATCAGCTATCTGCCAGTGAAAGTTCCATCAAAATTGGTCAAGGTGTTTCGGAGTTTAGCTGGAGCAAACAGACTAAAACCGGTCAAGTGCTAGTTGAACTCGCGTGGATAGGGTTCCGAAATTGCTGAATATATTGTCTATTGTTGGATTTGGTCTTGTTCTAATAACTCCCAAAGAACAAACTTAACATAGTAGTTGAAAAACGTGTTTTCCCATTCGTTCCAACTGCAAACGTAAGTTTGTATGCACAATATAGAACTATTTACCTTGTTATTTTAAGACCATAGACGTAGTTTTCCTGCAGTAGTAGTGTAGGTAAAGTGCTATCACCCATTTTTTTTTCAGAATTTTAGGTTTTCTAGTTTTGGAGATAAGAGGGGGAATGGTAAATTTTCATCTATTTTCTTAAACAACTTTAAAACAATACATTTTAAAATTATAAAATTAATACATTTGGGGCCCTCACAACAAGCCCTTCCATTTCATATTTTAGACGGTACAGTTTGCAAAACTTTTTTCTTTAATTTTCTATATTGCCCTCCAAAAAGCATATGCATATGCAAAATTCATTTATTTACGTTACACATACGATTTTGGGTCACAGAAATCCATATATGTGCCAAATTTAAACTTAGTCGGTCTAATAGATTCGGGGTAATTGGGTGTGACAGACGGACAGACAGACACACGAGTGATCCTATAAGGGTTCCGCCGTGTTTTTCCTTCGGACATTCGGAACCCTAAAATACAAAATAAAAAAAATTATAAGTACTACGGTACTTTCATAAGCATTTAGTAAAAAGCTGTTATTTTTCATTATAAAAAGACAAACATACATGCATAAAATCAGCCCATTACTGTCCCACTGCTGGGAACGAGCCTTTTCTCACGACGAGAAAGGTTGGACCTTAGTCCACTACGCTGGCCTAGTGTGGGTTGGCGGACTACACGCACCTTTGAGCATATTTTGGAACCCTCTCAGGAGTGCAGGTTTCCTCACAATGTTTTCCTTCGCCTTTAACGCAAGTGATATTCAAATTCTGATCCGCACGTTAATCAGAAAAGACAGAGGTACGGGCCGGGATCGAACTCAGACTCTCATGTATGAAAGGCCAGAGTTCAACCACTAGGTTATCACTGCTTTCGACGTGGTCCTGCGTGTCGTTCTCCCTGCTGGCGTCAGCTTACTCTGTTACGCTGACGACACCCTGGTGTTGGCCAGCGGGGAGTCCTTCGAGGAAACCATCCGCCCTGGGTCTGCGAATAGGAGGGAGCGTGTATGATCGAAGACCCACGCATCCATCTCCGCCAGGATGTCGAAAGGCGTCCGAGATGTACCTAAAGGCGTGGCACAAACGGGTGGCTCTAGATGGAGATTATTCGACTTCCTTCGGTGCCGACGATGATCACTCCAGTGGTCTTATTTGGAGTGCAGTGGTCTCCTTCTGTGAGAGCGTCATGCTCCAGAAGGAGACTGCAGAGCGGGATCGGGAGAGAGCTGATCCCGCACGGAGAAGGACGAGACTTGGGGGGGATCCTTTACAATCCTCCCCGGGAAGTGCCTGGAGGGTGGCCTTATTTTACAGCCGCCTGCTCTCCGCTAGCGGGGGTTACCGCTTTACAGTCATCCCCTCCGAGATGTGCCTAAAGGCGTGGCACCAATGGGTGGCTCTAGTCTGATCACACGAGGACCTGGAGCCTGCCTTAGGTGCCGAAGATGACCGCTCCAGTGGTATTAGCCGGACTCCTGTCCGGCGATACCCCTTCGCCCTTGTCCGGGGCGCGAAGGAAGTTCCATGTAAAATTTCCACTGGATTCCAATAAAAAAAAAGGTTATTACTGCATTTGTGTAACAGACACTTCAATTTCATTTATTTATATAGGTAGATTTATTTATAGTGTTCACAGTTTAGCAAGCTGTCTCCCTTACCTCTATGTCTGATAAATACTATCCCGTTCTCAGAAAACTTCCAGTTATTTATAAATATATGAATACCATAAAAAGCATTGTTTTGCTTTGTTATCACCTTAAATTACCAAATGTAATTATTACACAAGTAGTCATATTAACAAGTAATTAAACAGCATACATGCAATTAGGTTTATATCTTATTAATGTTACATTTTAAATGGTAGTGTCTTAGGTTGTTGCGGTACTCATTATAATAAAAGAGTTTTAAAAGGAGACATTGTGTACCTATATAACAGATATTGGTTTTTCATAATGTTTGGAACACATCGCAGCGTTCGTGGTCGTAGAATGAAAAATCTATAATATACGCGATGTAATCCGTTTAAAGTGTTATAAATTTTATATTTAATGTGCGAGTTCAATAATGATTCAACAATATAATTATAGTGTGGTATTGGAATCTTCTTTGTTTTTTAGTAAGTGCGCATGAATAATTTGACTTCTAGTGTTATGGTTTATAGAAGTGTTTGAAATGCAATAATAACAAAACCATACCAACTAGGCAGGATAAGATTGGACGCGGTATCGACGAGGCCAGGGTACTCATCGGTAAGTTAACCTGCTTCAGGGAGGGTAATACTCGACTCGACTCATCTAGACTATCTAACTCGTGTTATAGAGCGTATTGACTTTCTGAAGCAGATTGCTTATGCATGGGCTAAACGTATTCGTTGGTGAGCGCCGTGAGGATCGATATTCCAAGAACCGTGTATTCCGGAGTGGTCACAGATAGGTCTACAGAACTTGGTAACGACCGGATCAAGGTGTGAGTGACATAAACCTATCATATAAGGCATTGGGTGCATCCTGGCGCCAATGGCTGCCTTAAACATCGTGAGGCTCCGGGAGGCCGGTCTTTGCGAGGCCCTTGTCCTTTGCGTAAAACAAGTAAATTGAAAGTAGGTACTTCTGATGTTCCACCTGACGCAGGTTTTCACCGGACACGATTGTTTCGGTGCGTACTTGCACAGGACAGGACGCCAGGTCACGGCACGGTGGTGCCTAGCGTACTAGTGTCGCGCCACGATGCATGCGTATGCTACTTTGGCCCCTCAAAAAAGTTCTATAAAGGCATTCGTCAGGCGGAAACAACGTGCGGCCTTTTATATTATTTTATATATAGTTGGGTCATGGCAATCTTGATGTTACTCTTTTGCTATACTCAGATGGACTCAGAATGATTTGGGCGTTCGGCAGGGTTGGCATAATTAAATCATTTTAATTTAAATCATGATTTAAATCAAGTGATTATTTCAAATAAATCAAAAAGTTTTATTTATTTTCTTTCTTTAGTACAAAAAAGTAAATAAAATAAATTTGTAACTTTACATAGTTAGGTAAGATAAAGAAATACTTTGTGTTGGAATTGAAATACATAAACAAAAAGACCAACTTTTCAGCTTTCTCTTTTCCTAGTCTGTATCTGATTTCGTAATATACAAATCCAAAGGTAGAAAAGACTCCACAGGTGCTGACGGGGCCACAGCTCCAACTAATTTTCTTAAAACCAATTTTATGAAACAAATATTTGGCTAAATGTCTTCATCAAAAACATGTTTTTGGGACTGCACCATACCAAAGCTGTAACATATTTTTAATTTAGTCAGTAAACATTACCGATTATAATAATAATAATAAAACCCCTCTGCGCAGTCGTTATCTCACCGTGGGATAAGTTAATCCTGGAGAGCAGATTAAAGTAGCTGCTTGATTTCTTCCTACATTATGATAAAAAATAAAAAGTATATCTTAAAACAAAAAAAAAAGCATTAAACATCTGTCCGTGATTACGGCCTTTCTGACCATAAAGCTATTAATACAGAGCTAAACGTTGAAAATATATTTACTAGCAACAGTAAAATATGGTACATAGAAAAAATAATGTTAACAAAAGACAAAATGGAGTGTTTTAAAAATTCATTGAATGAAGTATTGTGGGAAGACATAATAAAAGAAAATAAAAATACCAACTACAAAGCCTTTATCACTTTAATAACACAATGCTTAAATAAATATACGCCCGTACAAAAAATTTGAACAAAAAACAAGCCTAAAAAGGGATGGCTTACAACCGGTTTAAAAAAATCGTGTGAATATATAAAGGTTCTAAAATCAATATTAAATTAAACAAAAACAATGTAATAAAAAAATACTACAAGAAATCACATCAACACGAAAACAGGAAAAACAAACATGAAAATATAACTTTAAAAATCAATAGCGATATAATAAAATGCCATTCGACTGTCTCTAACATATTTAACGACTTTTTCGCGACAGTAGGGCAAAATCAAGATACACCAATTCCAACAATCCTACCGGACAACCAGTTGTAAATCCACCAACATGCTCTATGTACTTGCGTTCAGTAGATCAAAGAGAAGTATATATATAGCGTATATATAAGTATATACATAGCTGCGGTATAGATGATATTCATCCACATTATTGAAGCAGTGCGCGATGGAACTTTCTATCCCATTAACACTACTAATCAATCAAAGCTTCCAAGACGGCCAATTTCCAGACTTACTAAAAATCTCACTGGTAAAACCAACACACAAGAAAGGTGACACTTTTACTCTTAACAATTATAGACCTATTGCTTTACTACCAACTTTTTTCGAAAGTGTTTGAGAAGGCTACGTGCACTCGCTTAAATGCATTTTTAGAAAAATATAATATTCTGGACGATAGTCAAAACGGGTTTAGAAAATCAATCTCAACAACACTAGCGGTTTATAAGTATATACAAACGACACTACAATACATAAATGAAAAAAACACCTTATAGGGCTACTGTTAGATATGACCAAATTCAAATTCAATCATTTATTCAGTAATTAGGTCCTAACAGACACTTTTACACGTCACATTGAAACAACGGAGGGCAATTTCACAACATGACAACCTCTGAGGAGAAATGCCAAAACAAACTCAGAGCTAGGTCTTCTTTATCTTTTTTTTATACTTTGTTTTACAAATTATTTAAAACTACTGTTTACAATAATATATAAAAACAATTGCAGCTATACAATACAAACAATGCAGATAAAATTCCGTTTCCAGGGAAGCCGCATGTGCAGATAAAAGATAAAAAATAATGAATATTAACGCCACACGTCCCTATCGTCAACTATGGTCTTTGATTTTGAAACCAATTGGGACGTAGGATAGCAGCGACTACATTTCGACGCATGAGTTAGTCATCTTATTACTGTCACATTAGAAAAAGTACTCAATTACCAACAGTTAACGTCAACATCGATTTGGCCGTGCGCTTAAAGCTTTGCGCCTGGTACTTGTACACCTACAAATATCCGTTAGTTTTGCTGTCATTTTTACCAAATTATACTATCAAAGTCAAAGTCAAATATTTTTATTTCAAATAAACCAAATATTGGCACTTATGAAACGTCAGAATCTAAGTTGCACGGTTCCAAATAGTTGATCTATGGAGAAGAGCCGGCAAGAAACTCCATAGATACTCTTTTAAAATAATTGAGATTACGATGATGATACTATGGTAATTGCCCGCTCTCCACCGCTTAATAAATATCAATCAGCATCGGATACTAACATTATGATTAGAGTAAGCAGTGATGAAGACCAAAGCCATCCTAATGTGACTACGAGAGATAAACGTCGTCGATTATCTGGTGACAATTATGACGACCTTACGGCCTTCAAAATGGAGATGCGTGAACTGTTCCAAGTCTTTCAAGATGCCCAAAACAAAAAATTTGACTTGTTGTACAAACATTTAGAGGATGTTAAAGCACAGACATCATCAATAAATAGTACCAATCAGGAGATAGAAAAATCCCTAGAGGACATGTCTGATCAACTACGTTCTGTGTAGGCCAAAATCGATGGGTTTGAAGAGCAACGCAAAGGTTTGACATCTCAAATTGTCAACATAGAAGAAAAATGTGATTCATTGGAAAAAGTTCTAAAAAAGACCAGCATCGAACTTAAATTCGTCCCACGGGTGGATAAGGAAAATAAAGAGACACTGTTCAACTACATAACTAACCTCTCAAATAGTTTAAATATTACCTTACATCCAGGAAACGTGCGAGATGTATATCGTGTCCCCAATAAAAAGGATCCTTCTAATTCGACTATTATTGCGGAACTTTCTGACACACTGATAAAAAGTAAACTCTTGGGTGCAGCGAAACAATACAACAAAGTCAATGAGCTTAAGGTGAGTCATTTGGGGATCCAGAACAACACCTCAACTCTCTTTGTCTCGGAGTCTCTCACTGCCAAATCTAGGCGTCTTCACTTCTTTGCAAGAGACTTCGCAAAAACAGAACATTATAAATATTGCTGGACCACAAATGGTAATGTTTTTCTGAAAAAGCAGGAAGGCTCTGAATACATACTGGTGAAAAATGAAATGCAGTTCAATAACTTAAGAAAATCTAACTCACTAGGTTATTTAAGGGAATTAATAGTTCATTTACTCAGTCTTTGTTATATTATTACATTAATTTCATGTTGTGATAATTTCTACCTGCTTATCAACATATACTACACATATAGTTCGTTACAATACAACTTTACACAATACAACACTTCCTACTTACCTACACTTTACTTGAAAATATACACAATGCAGTAAAAAGCGTGCCATATAAAATAAAAAAAACATATCACTGGTTAATTTTTGAGACATTTCCAAAAACAAGTATATTAACACATGTTATAACATTCATCGAGTTACACTTTTCAAATAATAGAACCATCATTACGGTCATCACATATGAGTCTATTAGAATCAAATACCGCAATGTCCATAAAAAAGCAAAAATGCGTTTTCTATGCCGTATGAATCTACAGATTAAAAGGAATCTATTTGAATATTCAAAATGCAACCAAAGCTGCAATGTCATGTAGAAAACTGGCATTAAAAATTAAAGTATGCTACAAATATAGCATTATCCATTGGTGTATGTATATAAAAAATATGAATTATGGCCAGAACACGAAAATGGACATTGCGGTATTTGATTCTAATAGACTCATATATTAATGACATCTGGGGATATGCTCTGGCGAAAGGTATTTTTATTTTTTATTCACTGTTCTATATAATACTTACTGTCTCTTTATTCCGTCGTGATGTTGGATAGTAAAATATATATTGAAGATATCGATAAGATACACCTATCAAAATCCTTTGAACTGGACAGCCCCGAGCTATGTAAAGATTATCTCGATACTACTCAGAACCAACTAACAATACTATCTCAGAATATTCGAAGTTTAAATAAGAACTTTGATTCGTTACTTATATTTTTGCACCGCCTACAATTTAAACCAGATCTCATAGTTTTAACCGAATGCTGGCTCGATGATTCATTTAGTAGTATATCTTTGGATGGCTACACCTGCCATTATTCAAAAAAATATTTTAACAAAAGCGATGGGATAGTAATATTCTCTAAATCTGATCTCCGAGTGTCTATAACAGAACTTTGAAGAAGCCAATTGCTTACAAATGGATATTGCCCAGTCTTATACCGTTATTGCAATATATCGATCACCATGTACATATAATATAAGTAACTTCCTAGTGTCGCTAGAAAATGTACTGAAAAACTGTAAAAATCCACACTCGGCAATAGTAGGTGATATCAATCTTGATATAAAAGAAACCTCTACAGATCCCCGGGCCGACGATTATCTTAACCTCATTACCCATTTTGGGTATATACCTGGCCACACCATCCCAACACGAGGCCCAAATAGTTTAGATCACTGCATGATAAAGTCCAAATTAGCGTTCACCACACTTATATGCCATTCTGATATAACAGACCACAGTACTGTACTGTGCGGTATGGGAGCTCCCCATCCTAAAATCAAAACAAAAAAACATGTACTAAGATCAATTATGAAAATCTTATCAAAGATCTTGCGGAGACTGATTGGTCTGACCTATAACCAAAACAACAGACATCTATGTTGCAACAAATATCTTTATTACAAAATTTAATACTGCCCTTGACCAAAACAAATCTATTTGTAGTCTACGTTGCTCCGATATGGTTGTTAAGCCTTGGATCACGCCTGGCCGTGACAAGCTTCACACTAAGGCCAGGAAGAATCGCAATGACCATATTATACAGGAGCAATATAGATTCTATAGAAATTATTGCATTAATGAACTACAGGAACAAAAAAGTAAATACGGTGAAAAACTACTAACTAGTAACAGAAACAACATTAAAAAAACATGAGATGCTGTTAAAACTATATGTAATTTAAATAAGACTACAAACAAAAATGACGATTTACTGACAATAAAATGCAGCCCTACTGAATCATTAAATGTAGTAAATAATTATTTTAGTACTATTGGTGATCAGCTTGCAAATGCAGTGTTGAGTAGATTGGGCCTGACGGAGTTAGAGTTGGTAAACAAATTTAACCCCACAGCTAATAACTCAGAAAATTCTTTGTTTTTCACACCTACGGATGAAGTCGAAATTGTAAAATTAATAGGCAGCCTTAAGTCCAGCACAGCTGTTAGACACGACAGCTTGAGCAACGATATGCTAAAGTTGGCTAAACATGTCATAGCTAGTCCGCTAGCATACATTTGTGACCTGAGCATATCTTCAGGTGTAGTCCCCAATGACCTTAAAGTTGCAAATGTGATTCCTATTCTAAAAGCTGGTGTCTCATGTCATCCAGCTAATTACCGGCCGATTTCACTTTTAAGTGCTTTATGTAAAGTGATTGAAAAAGTAATTAATGTTAGACTGCTTAATTATTTGGAAACTAACAAGACTTTGGCTGAAAACCAGTTCGGGTTTCGTGAGGGACGGTCCACGGAGGATGCAGTCAAGCAAATTGTTGATTTTGTTATAAACAAAATCGATGAAGGTCAAAAGTGTCTCGGCGTCTTCCTGGACCTAGCAAAAGCGTACGACACAGTTTCTCGGCCAATACTGCTTAAAAAACTAGAATCAATCGAGATTAGAGGCTTAGCCTTGGAATGGTTCCAGTCTTACCTAGGGAATCGTAAACAACGAGTTCGAGTAGGTGAATACACCAGTGATTATGCTGACATCAGTTACGGCGTGCCACAAGGCAGTATCCTCGGGCCTACGCTCTTCCTGATATATATAAATGACCTATGCACCCTTAAGCTTCCTAATGCTAGCATATTTACATTCGCGGATGACACTGCCATCATTTTCCACTCAAAAACCTGGGTCGATGTCATTTGTGTAGCCCAGGAAGGGCTCAAAAGGATGTCCTACTAGTTGCAAGGTAATCTGTTGACCATTAATACCAGTAAAACAAAAACTGTCGCCTTCAGAGTTACCAACAGATCCGCGCCAGACCAACCACTTCAATTCAAATTTCATACTTGTGTCACTGATATAAAAGAGAACATAAAAGATTCCAAGTGCCTTTGTTCAGTAATTGAACAAGTCCCGTATGTTAAATACTTGGGAATTATGATCGATGAGCGTCTGGTATGGAAAACCCAAATTGGAGCCCTTGTAAAGCGAGTAAAAAAACTGTCACATATATTTAAGAAACTGAGATGCGTTGCGGACTTCGGATTGGTCCGCATTATATATTTCAGTCTCTGCCAATCAATATTAAATTATTGTGTACCGGTCTGGGGTTCTGCAAACAAAACATATTTAATTAAGCTGGAGAGAGCCCAAAGAACAATCTTAAAAATAGCATATAGAAAAGCATGGCGCTATTCCACAAATATCTTGTACTCTGATTGTAACCTTCTACGTGTGAGGCAGTTGTTTATTGCTTCATTGTTGCTTCGATTTCACAAACATGCAAAAAATCTAGCGCTTAAATGTCACAGAACATTACAAGTGGGATCGTCCAAGAGTACGCTCTTCGTTTGCACGGAGATCTTGTGCATTTCTTGGGCCATTTCTGTATTCAAAATTCTATAACTATAATAAGAATATACTCGACTTAACTTACTACCGATGTAAGAGTTCAATTTTTAAATGGCTACTCTCAAAAAATTATGAATAAACCGAAGACCTAATGATCACCGGCATCTAATCTAATCTAATCTAGTTAATAATAATAATTAAGAAAAAAACTATAAAAATCTCATTACTAAGGTATAGCTACTCTACTACTATGTAATTAACATAACAACAATAATAAAATTACACATAAAATAAAATAAATACTTAATTAATAGATAATATACAATACTAATTGCACGCTGACACACGCACATACCACACATATACCCACACTCATAATACTCTCACACGCCTCACGCTCACATATACATTACACCACACGCTCTTATAAAACGAAGATTATAAAAAAAAAATACTACTGTTACTCTCGTGAACTCTTAAAACATATGCATCTGTATAAGATCTATGCTATGTGTTCAAGTATTTTTTTCTTTATGTACAGAATGCTATTTGTTATGATGTTAAACTGGGAAGAACTGTACCCCACGACACAGGGTCCTATCCTAGTGTGGGGTCCAGTGCAATTGTAAAACTGAAGCGCATACGTTTACTTTTATGTACTACTGGGTTTTTTTGTAACTATTGTACTTAAAGTGTTTTAAATCAATTTACTTACTTACTTACTGATTTTATAATAGGCTTTTTTATGAGAATTGCTTTAATGTGCGTTTTAAACTTCTCATCAGTAAGATTTGTAATTCGTTTTGGTAACTTATTATAGAATCTGACACAATTCCCTAAGAAAGACTTATTGGTCTTGGTTAATCTATATAAAGACATCACTACGTGAACGGAGAACTATGCATAGTCTTATGTTTCTTCACAAATTAGTGAATGGTCATATGGACTGCAGTGAGCTACTTTCACGCATACTGCTGAGTGTTCCTCATAGAATCCCACGGCATCCTGTAACCAGATTATTCCAGCGCCCTACTACCTCTACGAACATGGGTCTAAACTCACCACTTGTTAAAATGTGTGTCAGTCTTGATTCACTCACTAAGTCTGTACGCGAAGCTGATATATATCACGACTCAAAAAGGAAGTTTAAATCTAGAATTTTTACCTCTCAATGCGTAAATTAAACATCGTTTATAAAAACACAAGTTTTATATTGGGTTACTGTTGGACTCTGTTTGGCTATATTCTTACCTCATTAACTTCACTTCTTTAGGTTTAAAATGTAATATAATAGTATTCGTTTTATAGTCAATACCTAATTTAATGTTAGTAACTAAGTGGTAATGTCGTCGTGTTTAGTAAATGCTGTGTTAACCCGTAATTGGCATGTGTATATAGAACAATACTTTGAACCTAATGTATCCATATGTATATATATATATGCTGTGGGTGAACCTATTTGAAATAAATAAATAAATAAAGGTACCACTATTTTATGTCTGTCTCTAGTATGTTTGTCATGATAGTCGCTTTTTAATTTAAATGTATCAAGATTTTTACGCACGTACATTATATTCACGAAGATATAAAGTGACGGCAGAGTGAATATATTGATTTCTTTAAAACACTCTCTAAGCGATGCGCGAGGACCCATTTCGCAAAGCCTATGACAAGGTCCTTTATAATATACTACTTATGAAGTTAAATGGCTGTGGCGTTCGAGGACCTGCTTACTTGTGGTTCAAATCATATTTAAGTAATAGGGCACAGATAGTTCAAATACAAAACTTCAATAGTGACAAAAATGAAATTAAATTCGTGCGATCCCAAGAAAGACAACTGACATGTTCCATCCCCCAGGGAAGCGTGCTGGGATGGATACTGTTCTTGATCTATATAAATGACCTACCTAAATCACTAGATCCAGAAAAAACCCTACCAGTATTATTCGCGGATGATGTAGCGATTTTAGTAAAATGCGAAATTTCTGACCATCATAATGAGCTCGTCCAAAATACTCTCCTGACTGTAACAGAATGGCTTCAAGATCATAATTTAGAAATAAACTCAAATAAAACTAAAATCATACAATTTACAAAAAGCATCCCCTAGACATAAACATAATTCACCAAAACACACCTTTAGAAGAAGTCAATACATTTAGCTTACTCGGAATAAATTTAGACACACGTATCAACTGGAAAAATCACACAGAACACACAAAATCCAAATTGTCCAAATTTACATACGCCCCCTCTTTCAAATTAAACATAGTACTAACATACAAACAGCGGTGTCTGCTTACTATGCTTATGCGTACTCATGGCTAAAGTATGATATCATGCTATGGAGTAATAATGTCAATATAGGTGAACTATTTATAATACAAAAAAATGCATTAGATTCATATCCCAAATAGACAAATCAAAAAGCTGTCAACCATATTTTACAAAATTTAATTTACACTGCCTTTAATATATATACTTGATACATGCACATTTGTATTTAAAAACATTAATATTTTTACTACAAAGAAAGATATCCACAACATGTACACCCGCAATAAAAATAGATTACACCTACCATTGTCGAGAATAAAAATGCTAAACGAAAGCCCCTATTATATGGCAGTTAAAATATTTAATAAGCTACCAAATATAATTAAAAGTGTAGAAAAGTAAGTAGAATTTAATAAGAAATTAAGAATTTATTTAATAAAAAAATGTTACTATTCTATTGCAGAATACCTAGATAGTAATTGAATATCAGGTGAGGTATAATTATTATAATATAGATAATAAGAGTAAAGGAAATAATTAATCCGATGGTCATCCACCACTTATAAAGACTGACATGTAATTATCAGAAACTAATATACTTAATGTAATTTTATATTGTGTTTAACTCTAATTCATTATTGATTACAATTCAACCTAATTTAATACTGTATTAATAATTATAATTTGATTGGAACTGTTATCTATCCCTCTATATTGCAATGCTTCAAAAAGGCACTAAGTCTTAAGTACCTTTAATAATATATTTACATATATTACTTAAGACTTTTGCCTTTTTCCTTTTTTTAAACCAATAATTATGTACACTTTGTTTGCAATAAACATTTTGATTTTGATTTTTAAGTAGCTTACAGAACGCTGGGCATTTTGTGGCGAGCTGAGTAGCGACACTGCGTACCCCAATGCTCCAGAGAGTCGGTCAGGGCCTCGTCTCCGGCTTGCCTTTATTAATTGGTTGGAGTGGTACCCCATGAGTGCCCGTTGGATTTTGAACTCTGGCTTGCCTTAGTTGGCCGATCAGAGGGGGTCCGCCAGAGCCATATGCTCGGGGGTGGAAGTGTCTAATGGCGTAATAATGGGGAAACACGCTCCGAGTCTTCGAGACGCGTGATGGTGAAACCGGTGCCACACCTCTTTACACCCCTAGCCACCCACACCGGTGTTGCTCCTTGTCGCCTGTAGTGGTGGCCATTTATGGGGCCCATCTTGTGATTGGCAAGTCACCGTCCGCCACAGAATCTCACTATAAAAGTTGAAGGCAGACGCTGTTTTTTCAAGTTTCAGAAGTATATAATCCATTTAGCACCCATTACACTAGACCTTATAATTGTAGTTTTCATCTCATACAATAGTTTATTCCTCCGGGGACAATCCAAGACTGCATTTTTATGGTGCAGCCAGAGCCAGCCCCCGTTAATGTCCCGTTACATTTTAGATTAAAATTCTTTAAAGGGGCTCTGCATGTTGGACCCATGTCCCTGCGCGTAAGCCTATCAAAAGGCCGGGTTCCCCCTCACACATTACTATCACTATGACCTGGTGCTGTCACCAAGATCGTCAGCTCATGATTTAACCTGTGTAATAATTATACTAGACATTTGTAAATAATGAGTATATCTATAAGTCATTACTTGATAGGACTACAGGGTAAATTTGCATTAAAATAAAACCAGGAATAAAATTTAGTTAAAAATTATAATGAATTGGTGTTCGATATCAAAGGAATTATAATTATGATCATTTAAGTAGATATCACCCCACGCTGTGACGTTACATAAAAAAGTGCATTTTAGTCCATATTTTATTAAAAGCGTGTTTTTAACTAGACTTTTATTTATGAACGTAATAATCACGTAAGTTACTTAGATCTTCTTTAATCGATTGCTAAGTTTTTGACAGTAAAGTTGAAATGTAAAACAGTGGTTATAATTTTAAACACTGTTCATTTGTTGGCAACCTTGGCCTTTTGCCGTAAATTGATAAAACGTGAATTTAACAGGTTTAATGAAATGGGAAAGTTAAAATTAAATTCAATAAATGTTATTAGTTTTTGTCTATGACAACACACACAAGCAAAATGAGTCAAGACTAATTCATACATAATGAATTAAATAACTTTAATTCTAAATCAATGTTGTGTGTACGAGCGTGTGTGAGATTTGAGCAATATTATTTAGAACTAGCTGGGACCCGCGGTATCACCCGAGTGTAATTTAAAAAGATATTTAGAGTACTTCGACATAGACACTTGACATAGAATACACATATTGGATTTCAAGGGTTTTATTTTTTTTGCGCGGAATCCTAATTATTTTTCTAAAATAAAAGTAGCCTAAGTTATTCCTTATAACATCAGCTATCAGCCAGTGAAAGTCCCGTCAAAATCGGTCCAGCCGTTTCGGAGATTACCCGGAACAAACAGACAGACAGACAGACAGACAGACAGACAAAAAGTTTAAAAATTGTTTTTTTGTTATATGTTCCGTATATACTTTCATATGCATTAAGTAAAAAGCTGTTATTTTGACATTACAAACAGACACTTCAATTTTATTTATTTGTATAGATTGAGAGAAAAACAGCATCGATAAAATTGCAAATTACTTAATGTTTGACCTTTGCAACGATATATAAGTTCTTGCAGCAATTATATCATACAGTTGGCTACCTCACCAGACACAGGAGGAACAATGAGTATTAATTGAGCCTCTACGTAACCATAGGATCTCGGAAGCACTTGAAATAAATAAACCACGACATCAAAAACATTTTTTATTTTATATCCAAATAGGTCAAGATCAGTTTTTATCCAATTAGTTTAATATCCATTCATCATCTTAGGAAAATAATTACGGCTATTTATATTCAACATTGTTCAACATCTTGCAATCTTACAAGTCATTAATCATTAATTAAACGAGTAAAATAACCATGATTGTAGTCGATATTGTGAATTCTTTGAAATATCAAATTCTGGAGGATATCGTTTGTTTTTGTCTTCATATATACAAGTATTTAAATGATGCCCCATGACACATGAGAAATCCTAGTGTATCAGTGTGCAGATATTAATCTCACATGCACAAACACCCATCGTCATCATTATCATCATATCAGTCAAAGGACGTCCACTGCTAAACAAAGGCCTCCCCCTTAGATTTCCACAAAATGCGGTTACAAGCTGCTCTCATCCAACGACTCCCAGCGACCTTCACCACACACACTCATACCCGAAACAACTATATGTAGGCCATATAAATATTTGTTAAGCAGAAAACTAATCACTTAGCAACCATTGCGCCAACCGTACCGTATGTATTGAACTCTAAATAAAAAGGTAGTGGATAGTGGAATATTGTAGTGACATCTATGCATTTCTGATCAAATGCATCTTAGTTTATCGTTTCCATTCCTGCTGTCAGAAATTATGCAATGATTCACACTAAAGCAAAAAATGATCTTATAGAAAGCAATTGAAATTTAGAACATTATCAATAAGTCACAATGAAACAAATTTAGTTTTTAAATATTTAATCACGAAGACATTCGAAATATTTTGCTCGGTTTTAATAAATAACATATCAATTTTATATCCAATTTAAATAACATATTCTGATTACAAGTGATACCGACCAATAATATTACTTGGTAGTCTAACATAAATAATAATTATGTACACGATTGGTTTAAATTGGCAAATAGCTTTAAGTAGTTCACTTGATTCATCTAATTCTGTGGTTGCCTGGCGATGAACTCCAGTGACCGAAGGATAGCCTCAGGAATAGCGGGGGGAGTGGGGATAGCTTCACCCTGAAAAGATATATGAAAATAAGCACTTCAGATAACGTTAACCGTATCTGGTAAATGGTCGGCTACATGACATTCATGGAATGTATTTAATATATATGGAATACTTTATATGACATTGCTAGGTTGCGAACATACATCAAATAAATACAAAAGTTAATGCAATACTGGCATGTTTATATTGACCGTTCTTCTTCTTTCGTCACCTGGAATAATTATAATCCCTTTTTTCGTACTGTCATGATTTTTTTGTGATTTAAACCGAGTTTCTGACATACATGTTTTGTTTTTATTTAATTATCAAAACAAGTCTGTATCGGAATTAAAGATAATAAACACAAGATCATATTATTATTAACTGATATTAAATTTAGTTTATATATTTAGTTTAAAATTATCGTACTGCAGTTAATTATAGAATATTTTTGACTTACGAAAGCCTGGTATCCGTTTTCATCAGCGGTGTAGGTGATACTGATGGGTTTGCCGTCGGGAGCAGTCCAGGAGAATGCTCCTTCAATGACGACTGGCTTTATAGGGGGGTTGCCACCAAAATCACGAGGAGTGCCTTTTGCCTGAGCGGCGATGCCATTGTCGGTCTCGACTCTGGAAATTTAACGGTTAGTATATTGTGTCATCTGGTAAGTAAAATCGATCGCTTATATTCTCAGATTAGCCGCACTAATAGCAGTGAATAGTTTGATTCTATGTAATATTTTGTATAAATTCGATAGTATTAATTTTTTATTGAGAGTATAGAAATTATTGATCAATAATTATTAGTACATACGCATAAGCGAAGCTGCCATCAGGGCTGCTGTCACTGTCGTAGCGGAGGATGTTGGCATTCTGATCGCTGCTGGAAACACGGCTGATGACAGGATTTGGAGGCTGGGGCGCAGCACTTGTAGGACGAGGAATAACCTGCGGCTGACCGAAGCCCCTGAATTGGGCGGAGCTGACAGTCAAGAGGGCAGCAAAAGCAAGCTGAAAAATTGCGATGGTGAGCTCCATTTATAAACATAAAACAATTATGGATATTAATACAATTAATTTTATATTTTACTCACAGCGAATTTCATTTTAAAAGATGAGTTTTGATACTTTGAATTGTTAGAGGAGTAGATCTGATTGCTAACTGATATCCATCCAATTTTTTTTTAACTTTTATACCAATCCAGTGTGTCATATTTACGCAAGACGGCATTGATATCGTCAGAATGTTTGCATATTTTTATTAATTACTACAAGGTGCAACATTTTGTTGTCAACAGAAAGCACCGATTTTAAGCAATAGAATTACTAATTTATTATAATGACCATGTTGGGACAAAACAGATACTAGTAAGTCAGAACACAGATTTTTTAGTATCAGGACCACAAGTGAGGTGTGACAAATCCGGTCACACCTCACTTAAAATTGAAATATTCATGATGTTTAATTCTATTTATGGATGTGTGTTCCTTGCAGCTGTAGTACTGTAGTACTAACAAAATTTATATCTTACTTCCATCATTCATCATCATCATTTCGGCAGTAATAGAGTCCACTGCTGGACACAGGCCTCCCTGTGTTGTGTGCTCATTGGGGGATTTTGCCATAATCGCCACGCTTAGCAGGCGGGTTGGAAATCGCAGTTGAGTTGTTAACGTATTCGAAGGACGCTGCTGCCCATCCTCCGGCTAATCCCTTAGTCGCCTTTTACGACACCCACGGGATGAAATGGGTTACTTATCTTACTTCCATCATAACATAACCTATTGTTTTTGTGGCGTGTGTATTGCAAATTCTTGAAGGGTACTTAATATTTTTAGCATTTTTAAGGTTCCGAACGACCGAAGAAAAAATGGCAGTCAGACACACGAGTGATACTATAACGGTTTATATGATCAATCGTGTGTCTGTCTGTCTGTTTGTCCCACTGTCACAGCCAATTTTCTCCGAATCTACAGGATCGATTATGTTGAAAATTTGCTACACATATGGATTTCTGCGACCCGAACACGAACGTGTAACTTAAATTAATTTTAAATAGGGGGTCAATTTTGGGGGCAATATAGAAAGTTAAAGAATAAAGTTTTGCAAACTGTACCGTGTAACATATGAAATGGAAGGCTTGTTGCGAGGGTTACAAATATGTTTATTGTATAATTTAAGAAAGTAGACGATAATTGACCGTTCACCATCCCCTTAAATCCGAAACTGAACAGCCAGAAAAGGAAAAAAAAATGGATTTACTCTTATAGATTACAGGAAAACCAATAAGAAGTTTTTGGTCTTAGCATACCTTTGATCAGATAAAAAAAAAAGCATGGTGGATTACATATTCATCGTACGGAATCCTCTCTACGCAATTTCAACTCGCACTTGTCCGGCGTGAATTTTGGTTCTGCAGCGCTTGGCGCCTGATAGTCGAGCTGACCATACAGGCGCCCTGTTAAGGGCCACGGACCGCACGAGCGATAAATAATAATAATAATAATAATTTTATTTATTTGCATCTATAAAGGTCAACCTTACACTTTCTTATTACATCAGGTATACTCGAAAAGTCCCGGGAACCAACTAAAGGCAGCCAAATCCCGACATGTCCTCTCAACCAAGTATGCATTATAAAAGTACACAAATTTACAAGTTCATTATACGGAAGCGATATGTGTTTAATTCCAGTAACCCTACAAAGACATCTTAGGTAATAGATACCTACTTTGTCCATCATAGTAAAACTTTTTTTTTTACAAACGTAGCCCCACACTAGGATTTCTCCTGTGTCGTGGGTGCGTTTACAGACATGAATTCCACATATAATACACCCAGACCCGGACCAACTACCTGCAGATCATACAAATATTTGTTCCGTGCGGGAATCGAACCCATGACCTGGAGCGCAGCAGCCGACTGTATCAGCCACTGCACCAACCGTGCCGTCAATTATTTATTATAAACGTACCTAGACTAAAAGTCACACCAGGACTAGCGACCTCCAGCTAATTGCCAAGAACATCCCGAGCATAAATAATCTAATCCATGCAGGTACTCACATTTATGTCACATATTCCTGTGTCACATACATAACATATTTAATACATACACTGTTTATTTTTTATTGAGGTTGTTGCATTCGATTCGCACTGTCCTCCGTACTAGTAGAAACTGTATCACGGTAGGTCAATCTTCCTCTAACAAATTTACCAGTTCTAAATACAAATAGTATTTCGCTTGCACAGTACACTATTGATTATAATACAATAGATTACTGTAACAGAACATAATATCTATTTAATGACAGAAGTGATGTGTAATATAATGCAGGTAGTGCGAAAATATTTTTAGTATATGCAAAGTTTACAGACAGTTATACAGAAACAGAAAGACAAGAATGTAGTAAAATAATATCTACAGAATTTATCATACGAAGAGACTAAAAGCTTATTCCAGAGAGTTTTATAATAACTATCACAGCTGACACACACACAACACGCACACACGCATGCACTCACAATCACACATTCACGTAGCCACACACACACTCATGCACAAAAACACACATGTTCCCACACTAACCCGTAAGCATGCCTCAAATTAAATTTCAAATTTTAAATGTATAATTTATATTGATAACGTTAATAAAATCTTATTCCGATTAATTAATTACATAAAAAATAAACAATTTGGCACATTATACAAATAGTTTGTTAAATGGTTGTTCAAAAATTTATATTCGTAAATTGTGGGAGGAAGGCGCCGGTGTCTGTCACACAGGCCTCTCTAACATACCTGTTCCACCCTGAGTCATATATAAAAAGGCAATAAAGACAGTGTCTCGCCCTCCCGTGAGCCCTCACTGAACAGACACTGTTTTCAGACGTGGGTATCGAATGGGAAACCGAGTCCGAGTCCAGGAAAACATTTAAATATAAATTAAAGAATTATCAAAATAATGAAAATCAGATTAAGATGGATACTACATATATTGCGGAACATCATGCGAACAAAAATTTCGGATGTTTTTGGAAAAACCCGAGTTCGTCCGAGGTCGAATTTAACTGTGAATGTTGGCGGTGCGCATGAACCGCAGGACATAGCCTGTGCTTTTCAGCGCCATTTTAACGTAAAGTCGCCGCTCGGGTACGCTTCGCGGGTGTTCGAGGATGAGGGTAGGGATATTACCGTTAGATTCTCCGCCAAGAATGTAGCTAACGTCATAAAGACGATGGTGAGAGATAAGTCCCCGGGTCACGACAGTCTCAGCATCGAACACCTGAAGAACGCGGGCGTACACCTACCAAGAGTACCGGCAATGTTCTTTAACTAATGTGTTAACCATAGTTATTTACCCGATGATGACACACGGTCGTAGTTCCGATTATCAAGAACAAAACTGGTAATTCATCCGATATGTCTAACTACAGGCCGATCACTAGCGACTGTCATAGCTAAAGTGCTGGATGGTTTACTTGACAGACAGTTGGGGAAGCACCTGCAACTACACGACGCTCAGTTTGGCTTCAGGCCCGGGCTGTCGACTGAAAGTGCCATCCTCTGTCTCAAGCAAACTGTTAGGTACTACACAGACAGAAAAACACCCATATATGCGTGCTATCTAGATTTTTCTCAAGCTTTTGATCTAGTGTGTTATGACAAGCTGTGGAAGAAGCTATGATCCGAAATAGATCTAGCACTGGAGATCATATCTTTCTTTAGATACTGGTACAATCACCAGCAAAATAGTGTGAGATGGGTGGGTGCGCAATCGGACGTGTACAGGTTGGAATGTGGAGTGAGGCAGGGAGGTTTAACTTCGCTTTGCCTCTTTTACCTGTACATGAACCACCTGATCGGTGAGCTTAGCAGCACTAATCTAGGATGCTCCATAGATGGAGTAAGTATAAATAACATAAGTTACGCGGATGATATGGTGCCGTTAAGTCCATCGGTTGGTGCGATGCGAAAACTTTTGCGCATCTGTGAAGCGTTTGCGGAGTCCCATGGGCTTAGATACAATGCTAAGAAGAGTGAATACATGATCTTCAAAGCCGGTACGTGCAGCCTGTGGACTAACTTTACGCAGCGGACATACAGCGCGCTGCGATTCCTGTACAACAACGCGTTCTGGACTCTGTTAGGGCTGCCACGGTTTTGTAGCGCTTCTACTATGTTTGCTGAGGCGCGCACCGACGATTTCTACGCCATCAAAAGAAAGCGGAGCGCCTCGCTACTAAATCGCCTACGTGGCAGTATGAACGGTATCCTGAGCGTGTTGTCCGAGCGGTGGGATTCGCCATTATTGCAGAAGTGGATGCAACTACACGTTAGCGCCTCCCCATATCCTATTATTTAAAATTTTATTTGTATTTCATTTTGACAGGCGGCTGATTTTATGTTCTTAGTTATTTGTAATGTTACCTATTTTGTTTTTTAGTGATTTTCAAATGTTTACTTAATTTGATCTGTTGTTTTAATTAATTTGCCATTATTGACATGTCAAAATACTAATTTAATAAATAAATTTCTATGTTTATATATTTGTTTATAACTTGAATTGTATGGATTTATATCTAAAATAAATGATTATTTCCTTTATTTAAACTGAATACATATAAATTACATTTTTAAATATACATCATACAAAAATATACATTTAAAAATATAAAAAATAGTAGCCCACCGGCATCGGGAACAAGGTCCAAGCTGCCGGTGGTCAGGGCTCCAGAGAGAGGAACCTCCTAACAATACGAGCCGTGTCTAGGAGTACCGCTTTCTGCATCAAGCCCTTGACCCAGCCGCCTAACGAGAGCCTCTTCAGGTGTTGGTCGAGGCTCTTGGCCATTAGGCCACTGGCCGTAACGACTATCGGCACAATGATTGCAGAGTCTACTTCCCACATGTCGACAACCTCGTGCGCCAAGTCAAGATACTTAATTTGCTTATCTTTCTCGGCCTTCACGAGATTCTCGTCATGTGGGATAGTTATATCCACAATCATTGTGCGGCGCTCTACTCGATCTATCACCACTATATCAGGCTTATTGGCTACAATAGTCCTGTCAGTGATGATAGATCGATCCCAGTACAATGTGACATGGTCATTCTCGAGAACTGGGTCGGGCACATACTTGTAGTATGGCACTTCTGAACTCACTAGGTTGTATTGCAGCGCAAGTTGCTGGTGTATAATCCTGGCCACTTAGTTATGCCTGTGCAAGTACTCGCCATTAGCAAGACGAGAACAACTGGAAATAATGTGACGGATAGACTCACCCGGACGGTGGCATGCCCGACAGATGTCAACCGTGCCGTCCTTCACAATATATTTCCGATAGTTATTCGTCATGATAACTTCATCCATAATTGCACAGATAAAACCTTCGGTTTCCCCGAAGAGGTCACCGAAGCGTAGCCAAGACACGGACGCTAAAAAGTTTACATCGGGCCCATGAAGGGCCCGGTAAAAGCGCCTGCTTTTTTTTTTTTTTTTTTACATATGTATAATAATAATAATATAATATTTAAAATATTATATTATTATTATTATACATATAATAATCATTATTATTTCCTTTATTGAATACAACACATATAAATTACATTTTTAAATACATAAAAAACATAATATATATTTAAAAATATAAAAAATAGTAGCCGACCGGCGTCGGGAACAAGGTCCAAGTCACCGGTGGTTAGGGCTCCAGAGAGAGGAACCTCCTGACAATTCGAGCCGTGTCAAGGAGTACCGCTTTCTGTATCAAGCCCTTGACCCAACCGCCCAACGAGAGCCTCTTAAGGTGTTGGTCGAGGCTCTTGGGTATTAGACCATTGGCCGTAACGACTATCGGCACAATGATTGCAGAGTCTACCTCCCACATGTCGACAATCTCGAGGGCCAAGTCAAGATACTTAATTTGTTTATCTTTCTCGGCTTTCACGAGATTCTCGTCATGTGGAATAGTTATATCCACAATCATTGTGCGTCGCTCTGTTCGATCTATCACCACTATATCAGGCTTATTGGCTACAATAGTCCTGTCAGTGATGATAGATCGATCCCAGTACAGTGTGACATGGTCATTTTCGAGAACTGGGTCGGGCATATACTTGTAGTATGGTACTTCTGAAGTCACAAGGTTGTATTGCAGTGCAAGTTGCTGGTGGATAATCTTGGCCACTTGGTTATGCCTGTGCAAGTACTCGCCTTTAGCAAGACGAGAAAAACCGGAAATAATGTGACGGATAGACTCGCCCGGACGGTGGCATGCCCGACAGATGTCCACCGTGCCGTCCTTCACAATATATTTCCGGTAGTTATTCGTCATGATAACTTCATCCATAATTGCACAGATAAAACCTTCGGTTTCCCCAAAGAGGTCACCGAAACGTAGCCAAGATACGGACGCTAGAAAGTTCACATCGGGTCCATGTAAGGCCCTGTAAAAGCGTCCGTGAAGCTCCTTGCTTTGCCATACCTCCTTACGATCATTAGTGTCCAGTACTACAGGTATACGCCAGTTCTCTTTAGCCAAGGAAAGCGGGGTGAGTCCCTTGTCTATTGCAACCACATCTCGGTGCATCCCCACTTCAGCATGGAGAAAGTACTCCCTGAGGCTACACACCTCACGATTGTGGAGGGTCTTGGCGTTTAAAAAGCCTCGACCCCCACACTTTCGTGGGATGTATAGCCTCATTACCGATGAACGTGGGTGATGGATCCGGTTTGTGGTTAGCAATGTACGAACTCTTCTATCCAGAGCGTCCAATTCAGTCTGAGTCCACTTGAGTATGCCGAAGGAGTACATTAAGACTGGCATGACCCAACTATTGAAGGCGCGCACCTTGTTACCGCCTGATAAAAGACTTTTTAGTACTTTTTTCAGGCGGCCAAAGAAGCGTTCCTTCAACAATTGTTTCATGTCAGTCTCGTTTATGCCTAACGTTTCTGACATACCCAATTATTTGTAAGTTTCGGTTGAGGAGAGGGATCTGAAATTTATGGAATCCGAAAGTTGTATTCCCTCCGATTCCATAATCCCTCCTCGTCTGACATGCATGACTGCACATTTGTCCACACCAAATTGCATCCTGATAGAGTTACTGAAAGTTTCAGTTATCTTTAGTAACTCCATCAGTCGCAAATTGGTGGGGGCAAAGAGTTTCAGGACATCCATGTACAGAAGATGGGATATTATCTGACCACCTCTTCTCATCCTGTAGCCTAACCCTGACCCCTCCAGCAGTGTGCTCAGAGGGTTCAAGGCTAAGCAAAACCACAGGGGACTCAGACTGTCGCCCTGAAATATTCCCCGCTCGATCTTTATAGGTTCACTGTCCTCTCGGATCTGTCGACATCCTGGATAGTGAAGAACCGTCCTCCATTGTCTCATACATGCCATTAAGAAGGTGCGTAGAGTTGTATTTATTTTATACAACTCTAGCACCCTCAAAAGCCATGTATGTGGCACTGAGTCATAGGCCTTCTTATAGTCTATCCAACATGTCGACAGATCTTTACGATTACGTTTAACATGTTGGCTAATGGCCATGTCAATAAGCAGGAGCTCCTTAGTACCACGGCACCCATTCCTACATCCATTCTGAGAAGTAGACATGATAGAATTGGTGTCAATGTGATGGTTAATCTTTGTTCTCAGGATGGATGTAAGAAGTTTATAGACCGTCGGTAAACAAGTGATCGGCCTATAATTTTTGGGTTCCGTGGTATTACCAGATTTATGGAGCAGGTGGGTAACTCCCATAGTAAGAAACTGTGGTAGCGACCCAGACTCTAAAGACAACTGGAACTGGGACGCCAAACGGGCATGTGAACTACGCAACCACTTCAGCCAAAAATTGTGTAGCCCATCCGGTCCTGGAGATTTCCAGTTGGGCAACGGACGGACTGCATTAGCTACGTCTTGGGGGCTAATTACAATTGCCCCCATTTCGGTTATCGGTTCACATGCTCGTTCAACGTCCCGTATCCAATCATCTTCCGAATGACTGATGGGCACCGACCAGATGTTGCGCCTTTATACTTATTATTATTATTATATGTATAATAATAATAATGATTATTATTATTATTATACATATGTATTACATTTTTAAATATAATATTTAAAACAAATTATATACATTTAAAAATAAAAAACATAGTGACCAACCGGCATCTAGCACAGGGTCCAAGCTGCTGGTGGTTAGGGTTCCAGAGAAAGGAACCTCCTCACAATACGTGCCGTGTCGAGGATAACTGCTTTCTGCATCAATCCAGCTACCTAACGAGAACCTCTTTAGATGTTGGTTGAGGCTCTTGGCAATGAGACCATTGGCTGTCACAACTGTCAGTACAATGATTGCAGAGTCCACATACCACATGTCAATAATCTCGTGTGCCAAGTCCAGATACTTATTTGTTTATTTTTCTCGGCTTTGACGAGATTCTCGTCATGTGGGATTGTATAACATCAACAATCATCGCACGGCGCTCTAATCGATCTATCACCTCTATATCAGGCTTATTGGCAACAATAGTCCTATCAGTGATGATAGACCGATCCCAGTACAACGTGACATGACCATTTTCAAGAACTGGGTCGGGCACATACCTGAATTCGCATGCGGTGCCTCAGAATCCACAAGGTTTGTACTTTAGAGCAAGTTAGTGGTGAATGATCCTGGCCACTTGGTTATGTCTGTGCAAATACTTGCCGTTAGCAAGACGAGAACAACCAGAAATAATATGTCTAAGGGATTCGCCCGAATGATGACATGCCCGTCATATGTCAACCGTGCAATCCTTAACAATATATTTCCGGTAATTGTTCGTCATAATAACTTCGTCCATAATTGCACAAAATAAACCTTCGGTTTCCCCAAAAAGGTCACCGAACCGTAGCCAGGACACGGACGCTAGAAAGTCAACATCGGGGCTATAAAGCGCCTGATAAAAACATCCATGTAGCTCCTTGCTCTACCATACCTCCTTGCGGTCGTTAGTACTAAGTACGGCAGGTTTGCGCCAGTTCTCTTTAGCCATACTGAGCGGAGTTAATCCTTTAGCTACTGCAACAACATCTCGGTGCATCCCGCCTTCGCCATGGAGGAAATACTCCCTGAGGCCGCACACCTCGCGGTTGTGGAGAGTCTTAGCATTTAAAAAGCCTCGACCTCCACACTTCCACGGGATGTACAGTCTCATTACCGAAGAGCGAGGGTGATTCATCCAATTTGTTGTCATCAGTGTACAGACATTCCTATCCAGGGCATCAAGTCCTGTCTGAGTCCACTTAAGTATGCCAATGGAGTACATCAAAACTGGCACAACGCAACCGTTGAAGGCGCGCACCTTATTGCCACCTGACAAAAGACTTTTAGGAATTATCTTCAGGCGGCCAAAGAAATGCTCCTTCAACGATTGTTTTATGTCAGCCTTTTTGATGCCCAAAGCCTCCCTCCGTACATACCCAAGTATTTATATGATTCCGTTGCGGAGAATGATCTAAGGTAAATAGAATCCGAGAGTTGAACTCCCTCGATTCCACGATCTCGCCTCATTTTACATGCATGACCACTCATTTATCCATACCAAATTCCACCCTAATAGTATTACTGAAAGTTTCAGTTACTTTCAGTAATTTTATTAGTTGTAATTTGCTAGGGGCAAACAGTTTCAGGTCATCCATGTAAAACAGGTGGGATGTGGGTGGGGTGGCGCCACAGCGGGAAGCCTAGCCTTGACCCCTCTAGCAATGCGCTGAGAGGGTTTAAGGCCAGACAAAACCACAGGGGGCTCAGACTGTCGCCCTGGAATATTCCTCGCTCAATATTTATCATTTCACCGTTCCCCTGAATATCTCGACATCCTGGATATCGAAGGACCATCCTCCATTGCCCCATACATGACAACAAGAAAGTGCGTAAAGTTGTATTTATTTTATACAACTCTAGCGCTCTCGTGAGCTATGTATGCGGCACCAAGTCATAGGCCTTCTTATAATCTATCCAACATGTCAACAGATTCTTTTGGGAACGACGAACCTGTTATTAGTATTAATTGGTTCACAGTAAATTTAAAAAAAAAAAAAAAACTCGATAACTTAAAATTATAATTATCTATTCACTCACATTTTAGTAATACAAAGACGTGCATCATTTCGAAACTATAACTACCATTAAACTAAATTTACTATGTATGGAACAGGATGTATCTCCGCCTACGGATACATAATATTACGGGTAAGGATATAAAATATAAAATATCTTCCCTGTCAAATGTTATAAAATAACAAGTTGCTGTAGTTATTTTAATCTGTTTCAGATCGCAAAACAAAACACATTTTCCAAATATCAATTATGTTATGGAGCTTTGGGTAAATGTGCACCACTTGCTCTGAAACCATTCTCGTCGACAACGTAGTCCACTCTGTATTTGAGACCTTTGTCGCCTATGTATTCATAGAATCCCCGAACCCTGGTGCTAACATCTACTTATTCTGTTAGCCAAAGGGCCAAACAATCCCGGACTCTGCAGCAGTAATCCCATTACTAGTTTCGTATACATAATGATATTCTCTGTCACTGAATTCTCTGTCGTCTTTGACAATGCAGCAGCGCTTTCAGACACAGATCTGACACACAGAAATTGTTGCAGGAGACTTAGTGCTTGTAACCAATGGCTTCGGAGTCGAATACATGAACGGTTGGTAGGTCGATGTGACAGGAGCAGCAGGAGTACGGTACGTTACGGTCGTATGGTACATATTATGGTGGACACTGTCAAAAATTTTATACATTTACGTCGGTAACCTCATCACATTATTGTCAAAAACTGTTATGTACATTACAGACGTTCCCCGTGAACAACTAATATAAAAAAAGTATAACTTCCTTAGTGTCGAGAGCTGAGGAGATTTACGCATCAACTCTCAACTAGAGTTTTTCTGGAGACCTTACAGTTTATCTTATCATATATCTTTCATTTGAATTAACCCACACTAGGGTTTCTCCTGTACAGAAGGTGCAGTTTATGAAGATAAATCTCTGTAGACCATACATATTTATTCCATGTATAGAGTATAGAGCAGTAAGTTAAGTGCTTATCTACTGCACTAACCGCCTTAGTACATACTAGGTATGTAGTGAACTCTAAATAGAAAGTTCGATAATGGAAAAAGGCAATGAAAATTATGCATTCGGTCACTAGTCAATCGTTTGCATGCCTGTTGTCAGAAATTATGCAATTATTCACACTAAAGCAAAAAAGTGATCTCATATTATGTAATTGATATTTAGAACGTTATCAATAAATCAAAATGAAAAATAAAATGATTTTTTAATTATTTAATCACGGAAGGCGTTTATAATATTTTACTTAAATTTAATATAAATAACATATTCTGAAAATATTATATAACATTGTTTTATATCCAATTTAAATAACCTATCCTCACTACAAGTGATACAGACCAATAATATTACTTGGTCGTCTAACATAAATAATAATTATGTACAAGATTGGTTTAAATTGGCAAATTGCTTTAAGTAGTTCACTTGATTCGTCTAATTCTGTGGTTGCCTGGCAATGAACTCCAGTGACCTGAGGATAGCCTCAGGAATAGCGGGGGGAGTGGGGATAGCGTCACCCTGAAAAAAATATATGAAAATAAGCACTTCAGATAACGTTAGCCGTATCTAGTAAATGGTCGGTTCCATGACATGACATGGAATGTATTTAAAATATATGGAATTCTTTATATACCATTGCTAAGTTGCGAACATACATCAAATAAAAACAAAAGGTTGGCTGGCATGTTTATACCACCTTGAATATAATCTCTTCTGCTCGTACAGCATTGACTCGTGTGTCATGATATTTTTGTGATTTAAAGCGTGATTCTGACATATACCATTATATGTTGTATTTGTTTTTGCTTAATCACCAAAATAAGTCTTTATTGGAATTATATATGATAAACATAAGTTCACATTATTATTAACTGATATTAAATTTAGTTTATAGCATCACCATCATATCAGCCACTTATACGTCCACTGCTGAACAATGGCCTCCCCCAAAAGATTTCCAAAGGTGTGTCGTAATTTTAGGGGGTATTTGCCAATACTCACCACGCTTAGCAGGCGGGTTGGTGAGCCCTGTATGACTACTGTGCCACAGAAGGGACGCTGCTGCCCATCCCTCTGGTTTAGAGTCACTTAGTCGCCTCTTACGACACCAACGGAAACAGATGGAGTGTTGCTATATTCTTAATCCGGACACCACACGGAATAGTTTATTTACTTTGTGCAAATTGATTCTACTGCAGTTAATGATCATTGACTTACGAAAGCTCGGTATCCATTCTCATCAGCGGTGTAGGTGATGCTGATGGGTTTACCCTCGGGAGCAGTCCAGGAGAATGCTCCGTCGATGACGACTGGCTTTATAGGGGGGTTGCCACCGAAATCACGAGGAGTACCCTTTGCCTGAGCGGCGATGCCATTGTCGGTCTCGACTCTGGAAATTTAACGGTTAGTATATTGTGTCATCTGGTAAGTAAAATCGATCGCTTATATTCACATGCTCAGATCATTGAACTAAGAGCAGTAAATGGTTTGATTCTATGTAAGATTTTGTTTAAATTATATAATATTCAATTTTTATTGTGAGTATAGAAATAATTGATCAATAATTATTGGTACACACGCATAAGCGAAGCTGCCATCAGGGCCGCTGTCATTTTCGTAGCGGAGGGTGTTGGCGTTCTGGTCGCTGCTGGAAACACGGCTGATGACAGGTCTTGGAGGCTGGGGCGCAGCGCTTGTAGGACGAGGAATTAGCTGGGGCTGACCGAAGCCCCTGAATTGGGCGGAGCCGACAGTCAAGAGGGCAGCAAAAGCAAGCTGAAAAATTGCGATGGTGAGTTCCATTTATAAATATAAAACAATTATGGTGATAAATATAATTAAATTTATATTTTACTCACAGCGAATTTCATTTTAAAAGACAAGTTTTAATACTTTGAACTGTTAGATGAGTAGATCTGATTGCTAACTGATGTCCATCGATAGTTTTTTTGTACTTTTATACCAGTCTAGTCTATATATTTACGCAAGACGGCATTGATATTGCCAGAATGTTTGCATCTGTTTATTAATTACTACATGATGCAAAATTTAGTTGTCAACAGAAAATGCCGATTTCAACCAATAGAATTACTAATGTATTATAATGACCACGTTGGGACAAAAAAAGATATAAGTCAGGATAACCAAGACAGAACAATTGATTGGTCACGCTTCACTGAAAATGAAAATGTTTTAGAAGTTTCTTTGAAAGTACCAACAAAATTATTATATTACTTCCATAATTACATTACCTATTGTTTTTTGTGGCATGTTTGGTGAAAATCCTCGATATTATACTATTTATACCAATAAATAAATTAATATTTATAGGATTTTTATATTATAAATACAATTTCCTTCTGTGAAACGGTAGCCATACTGCGCTTACCAATCCGCCTGCCAAGCGTGGTGAGTATTGGCAAATATCCCCAAAATGATGACACAGTTGTGAAAATTTTTGTCCCCCAAAGATTTTAGGCCTTTGTTCAGCACTAGACGCATAAATGGCTGACATGATGAAATACAATTCTTTATAGAATCATTCTACTTATTCGATCTAATTAAACGTACGGAAAATTAGACTGAAAATTATTACGGCGCCGTCTCGTCCTTCTCCGTGTGGGATCGGCCCTCTCCCGATCCCGCTCTGCAGTCTCCTTCTGCAGGATGACGCTCTCGCAGAAGGAGACCACTGTACTCCAATTTTCGTGCTCTGCCAACATAGCCGACACTACTGCCGACAGAGAGAGATCTTGCCCGATCTGATCGACCAGGATCCGCAGCTCGGCCGCCCACGCAGGGCACTCCTCGAGCGTGTGCTGTGCGGTATCCTGGTCGCTTCCACAATGGTGGCACTGTGCCGTAACCTCGCGTCCTATTCTGTGCAGGTATGCACCGAAACAACCGTGACCGGTGAGTACCTGCGTCAGACGGTAGGTGACGCGCTCGCTCCTTCTGAGCCAGGCTCCGAAGAGCGGCAGGATGGCCTCGACGACGCTACGGCCTACCTACAGCCCACACATTGGGCCCGTCCCTGTCAAAATATTAGCCACCAGGCAACAAGGTCCTCCAAATAGTGGAGTAGTTATTGCCCGGTGCCCAGGGTGCACCGGCCCGACAACTGCTCCTACCCCCGGACGTATCTAGAGCAGCAGCCACCGAGCGCACATGGAGGTTTCCTGACCTAGCACGCCAGGCGTGTTGTGGTGCCGGGGCAGTTGTTACCCCGGTGTCGTCTCATCCTTCTTCGAGCAGGATCGGCTCTCCTGATCCCGCTCTGCACTCTGCAGTGGTCTCCTTCTGGAGCTCTCACAGAAGGAGACCACTGCATTCCAGTTTTGATGCTCTGCCAATATAGCCGACACTACTGCTGACAGAGAGAGATCATGCCCGATCCGATTGACCAGGATCTGCCACACTACTGCCGGGCACGCTTCGAGCGTGTGCCGCACGGTATCCTGGTCGCTATCACAATGATGGCATTGTGTCGTGGCGTAAGTCGTACGTGACGCGCTCGATCCTTTTGAGCCAGGCTCCGAAGAGCGGCGGCGAAGGCGACGGCCTCGACGCTTGGTCGCAAACTACACTTTCGCACTTTCCGCGCCTTCACCGCTCTGACGGAGTGAACGTGTCTGATCGTAGACCCACGCATTCAACTCCACCAGGATGTCGAAAGGCGGAAAACGCACCAGGAGAGTAGCCGCCTCGTAGGACACTGTTCGGTGTCCTCGTGCGATCCGTATAGCTACTCTACGCTGCAGACCGTGCAGTTTGGGTCTGCAGCGCTGGGCACCTGACAGTCGAGCTGACTATACAGGCGCCCCGTAGAGAGTCATGGACCGCACGACACCCCCGTAGAGACGGTGATTTTCCGCACATGGTCACCCGAGATTGTACAGCAGCCGGTGTAGTGCACCCACTACCCTCTCGACTCGGGGGATGAGGCGCTGGAAGTGCTCTTTGAAGCCTCGACGACTGTCCAGGGTGAGCCCCAGGTATTTCCAGGTATTGTGATACATAGACTTGCATAATTTCGACAATTTATTTTATCAAGATCGGCCAAACTAAGGCAAAATTTACTATGTATGGAAAAGGATGTATACCTACGGAGCCTTAAAATTACAGGTAGGGATATTTTTTTTAAATATCTTCCTTGTCGACTATAATAAAAAAAAAATTGCTGTAGGTATTTTATTTCTTTCAGATCGTATTTTTTTTAATATTGTAACTAAATTATGTTATGGAGCTTTGGGTAAATGTGCACCACTCGCTCTGAAACCATTCTCGTCGGCGACGTAGTCCACTCTGTATTTAAGACCATCGTCGCCTATGTATTCATAGAATCCGCGGACCCTGGTGCCACCACCTACTCCGTTAACCGAAGCGTCCACAATACCGGACTCCTCAGCAGTAATCCCATTATCAGTTTTGTATGCATAGTGGTATTCTTTCTCATCGAATGATCTATCGTCGCTGACAATGCTAGCAGCGCCATCAGAAACAGATGTATGGTAAATTGCTGCAGGAGACTTGGTGCTTGCAGCGAATGGCTTCGGAGTCGAATACACGAACGGTCGGTAGGTCGATGTGACAGGAACAGTGGGAGTACGGTACGTTACAGCCGTAGGGTACGTAGATTGGTGCACACTGTAAAAAATTAAATACATTTACATTGGTAACTTCAATATATTATTGTAAAAAACTATTAAATACGTAGCGGACGTTCCCGGTAAAAAATATAACTTCCTTAGAGTCGAGAGCCGAACACGTTTGCGCATCAATAACTTAACATACCGGATGTCCAGTAAATAGCACGACATACTGCAGGGGGGTGAGAGCTTGGGTCAATACCTACCAAAAAAACATAATATATGTTTAGCAAAATCTTACGAATTTTTTAATTTCACTACTGTAGGTAAAGTTAAGCGATAAGAAAATTGTACTGTGAAAGTTTAAATTAAAATTGTATTTCTTGAAAACATTTTAGTTTTAAATAGAATAAAGACTTATCAATGAGTAAAGTAAGTATTCACAAATAACTTGAGGTAAAAAAAAACTAGAAAAGTTAAAAATCTTAAAAATCTGTGTCAAGGTATAAATTTTTCGATATTTCGGAAAATTTTGTACTACTGTAAATCCTTAAGCTTTTGCTGAACATATATTGTGTTTTTCTGGTAGGTATTGACCCAAGCTCTCACCCCCTGCAATATGTCGTGCTATTTACTGGACAGCCTGTATATCTTTCTTTTAGGTTGCCCCACACTAGGGTTTCTCCTGTACCGTAATTGCAGTTTATAAATATGTCAATCTCATATGCACCAACATCCAGACTCAGAATAACTATCTGTCTTCGTTACATTTACCTATTCATTCATTTTAATAGAACTTAGATGTTCAACACTTAATAATGTTTTGCATATTTGTTATGAAATCAGTTATTAATTGAATTAAACAAATAAATTAAACTAATCTACTATAAAATTTTATAAAAACCGTTAAAATACCTACGTTCAGTTATAAATTCCTAACATGTTTTATGTCCTTGAACTGTCACTATAATGTCTTCTTCAGACGTTTTGCGCTAACGTACAGCAACGTTCAATATTCGTCAAGATAATACCACTAAACATAAACTCTACTTTAAGAACGAGAGTTACTATAATTTTGTACAAAAATAAGTTTATTTTGGTTATTTAACTTTTATAATCCATCCATTACAACGTTATTAAAAGATGCGTTTTCAACCGTATTTAAGAACGTTGTTTAAGTTGACTCACGACGTATAATTACGCGGGGCAATGAGATCAAGTTTCTCCAAATACACGTGTAAAATAATTATTGGCAATATCAATAAGAAACTCATTCTTATCAATTATTATTGTTATTAATCCCACTTAACATTTGTTAATGAAATTTACTTAAGATACTGTAGTCGTTGCTGAAATTCAAAGTTACTGTATGAAATAAGAGTATTTTATGTTCAAAGAAATACCAGAAATAAGTACCTATAAATAATTGAATGATATAGTTATTATACTCATAAGCCGATACTTAACAAGTAAGTATCTATTTAATCAAATTAAATTTTTCAATTCTTAAAAAGTACTTTAATATTAGATGAAAAAAGATTTGTGCCTTGGCTATTTGTAAGATCAATAAATGAAGTTGCATGGAGAAAAAATACTCGTTCGAATTCCCAGCCACCATTCTTTTATGTTTTTATCGAACAAAGTTACACTTAAATATTATCATTTCAGCTGTCAAATCTCAAATCGTCCCCTGTTTGACACAGATTACCACAACCACCGGTATGGGTTTGAATTATGTGTTATTGGGGGGTTTTGTCATAATCGCCACGCTTGCAGACGGGTGGGCGATAGCAGTTAACTCAAAGGATGCTGCTGCCCATCCTCCGGCTAATCGCTCAGTCGCCTTTAACGACACCCACGGGATGAGGATGAGATGGGGTGGTGATATTCGTAGCTGGTACCACACGGCACTTAAGTATTAGTAGGCGCACAAGAGATTTCATCATTAACATCATCATATTATCCAACCGCGGTCCGCTACTGAACAAAGGCCCCATATATTTCGACAATTGTGTTGTCATTTTAGGGGGAATCTGCCAGTTCTCACCATGCTTGGCAGGCGGGTTGGTGAGCATAGTACGACTACTGTTCCGCAGGAGGGACGCCTATCCGTCTAGTTTAGAATCCCTTAGCCGCCTAAATCGACATCGACGGGAGCTGATGAAGTGGTGCTATATTCTGAATCCGGACACCGCATGGAAGATAGATTTACGAAGCGACTACTAACCGACTATTACAATTTTTACAAAGAGTCAAACAATATAAAAGCTCCTTTATCTACACACCTATAGAAAATAAATCAATTTAGAGTCAAGCTAATCTTCTTTCTTGTCTGTAAATTGACGAAAAACGATAAATTCCATTTTTCGGAATACAAAAAATATGCAGCAGCAATTTTCCCCCTACCTGCCACCATAGTTAACCAATGGTGTCAAAAGATCCTGACGGGGTGCCTGATAGTAAGTAGGCTGGTACGCTTTGTAGATCGCACCATGTTTGCTATTCCTTTCGGCCAGGCTCTTGTAATTGCCAGCGTTACTATGATGTCCAGGATGGTACCGGCCATCACTATCAGCTTGGCAAAAACTGACAGTGGCCAGAGCCAGGACTATGACCTGAATGTAAGAAATATAGTTTGAATTAGGTTCTGTAGGCTATTCCTGTCTGAATTTATTAAGTGCCTAGATGATTACGATAATGTATTGTTACTAGAGATAAAATTGTAAAATCTTCAGGAGAATACTATGAAGTATACTGTTGGATCTTTTTTCTTTTTTAAATTAATTATTAATGTTTATGTGGTTATGTTATCTTAAATTGTATATTGTTAAATTTATTTTAATTAGTAAATTAATATATTTGCTTTGTTAGAAAACATTGATTTGTCTTTAGTTTATAAGTTACTAATGTCAAGAATGTGACTGGAATTGTTAATAGCTGGTTACAATAAAACACTTAGAAACGGATTATATCGCGTATATTATAGATTTTTGTTTTTCCTACAAGTTCGAAGATATTTTGCAACATATTTTGTGGTCGCAGGATTATCCTAATCCTGATCCATACGCGAGATAATCCGTTAAATAGTGATTTGTTTTTTTGTTTTATCGCATAAACCTAAGACGTTACCATGAACTGTAATTTATATATTTAAAATTGTCCTATTTTCCCCTACTTACCAAAGTCGTTTTCATTGTATCTTGTAGCTGCTAAACAATGGAATAAATGCTAAAGTTCCATCGCTTCTTTATATACGACAGTAAAATTCCAAAATGGAGTATTTATTGCAACGATACATCGGTTTAAATTGCAAGAATGTTAATTTTATTTGCGAAGGCGGCGTTTATGGAGGCCTTTTTGGGCCGTGATGTGATATATTGTACAACTAACCGCACCCATAAGTAGAAAACTTAGATCATTCGAGGACCGTACCGCCTACAGTATAATCACTTTTCCAGAAACTTAACTGCTATAGCAGGTACCAAGATAAGATCTAAATCAACATAGTGATATGTAATTAAAGATATTTCTTTTTTATTGTTTACAAATACGATGGCTACTAGAATTTCTCCTCTACCGTGGATACATTTTACAAACTTAAATTCTACATACATAATAACCCAAACTCGGAAAACTATCTGCAGCTCATACAAATATATGTCCTGAGTGGGGATCGAACCAACCCTACGCAGCGCAGTAAACCAAGCGATTAACCAAACGTGTGGTCGTAATTGTGCTATGTTTTTAGATACTAGCATTAATTTAACAATACGATTTACTTAAAACGTGAGTTTTAATAAAGAGTGGCCTTACAGTTTCTAAAAGCCGGTAGGCACAAATTAGGATTGTAGACTTATAGAGCCCCAGGTTATGCCAGTGTTGTTGATTACTTAATTTGGTAAATACCGCATAAACTGTAGCCAGTAGACAAATATGTGGACTGTTTACATTCAGTTTAAATAAATTTGTCATGTGACGTATAAAAAATAAGCCAGTTCACAAATTGCATTGTATGTATGTATGCTGCTGGACATTTTCGTGTGGTGTCCGGATTAAGAATATAGCACCACTCCATCTCCTCCCGTGGATGTCGTAAAAGGCGACTATGGGAATCTAAACCAGAGAGATCGGCAGCAGCGTCCCTTCTGTGAAACGGTAGCCATACTGCGCTCACCAACCCGCCTGCCAAGCGTGGTGAGTATTGGCAAATACCCCCCAAAATGATGACACAGTTGTGAAAACCTATGGGGGCGGCCTTTGTTCAGCAGTGGACATATAAATGGCCGATATGATGATGCTGCTGGACGATGCGCGTGCACTGCTGATGGAGGGGAATGCAGCCTCAGAGCATGCGACGCTTTTCCCTGCGAATCGACTTTATATGCGTCGCTTGCAGCGTGCTGTAAAGAAGCCCACAAAACAGTGCTGAGAGCACTTGTTGGACGATTTACAGCCAATCAACACAGCGTTCTAGCATTTGCAGCGGTAACATCCGATTCATCGAAACTCATGCATTTCAATCGTCCCAACCAAAGTTGCCCTTTGGCCTTTGATGACGGTAAAAAATCCGAATGCCTAGCCAGCCTAGCTAGAAAGTTCAGAAGCCCAATGCAACAATAGCATTCTACATCTACAGATACTGTTCCAAGTTTACTTTTCTGAAGTTGATGCCTGCACGTAGAGCTGCGATCCCGCCTACTCAAGACTGACGACCCACCTCAAAAAGCTACACCCTAGAATAGCCCTTGACTCAGACAGGATCACCAATAAGGTGGTCAAACTTTTCCCTACCCGCCAAATCACATTAACGGCGCCGGAGTAACAACCGCCCTAGCGCCTAATTCCGATACGCCTGAAAACCTCTGCCATTATTATAAGGTGGGGGACCTCTGGGTTTGCAGGTGCGTAGATTGGGGAATCTGCGTGCCCACACCAAGCGACCCAAGAGAAGACGATGGCACGCATGTGGTTACGCATTGCCGTGGGACGCTTTGGGGGATCCTTTACAATACCTTCTCCTTCACCCTCTCCGAGATGTGCCTATAGGCGTGACACCAGTGGGCGGCTCTAGTGTGATCATAGGAGGACCTGGAGCCTCCCTTAGGTGCTGAAGATGACCGCCCCAGTGGTTTTAGCCGGTAGGAGTCAGGCAAACCCCTTCGCCCTTCCCCGGGGCGAAGGAAGTTCATGAAGAATTACCACTGGGCACCAATAAAAAGAAATAAAAAAAGGTAATGTAAAAAAAAATGTTATACTTAATTTCATCGTAAAAAACAAAATCGAAGTAAATAGGTAATTTTTAACCTAAATTGGAAATACTGCCTGTAACGGCTCAAAAGCGGAATAACGTCTTTCACAATTTGTTTGTTTTTTTACTCATTTATTTAAATGTTTATTGAATAATAAAGAAAACCCAAAAATTTCAAAAGTGAGAAGAACGGGCAACGCCAACGCCTATCACGCATACTCGGAACCACCGTTCGGACCGTACGATAATTATATTACATGTGTGATAATTTCATGATCGTAATACCGTACGTAGTACGATATACGTACGATGGTACACTACTATCTAATTAACTAGTTTGAGAATTACACTGATAGACAATAGCCAAATAACAAATACGATTGTTACTGTCAGTGCCATCTATTGGCACATTTATTTCTTAAGAACACATGCTGCCGCTTCATGTTTCAATCATTTCATTGGTTGCTAGCGTCTACCAATCAGCGATCGATATCGATATATCAGTAATGTTTGTACTTCACATGAACACAATATCTCCTTCACCACTTTAATTCATCTGACAACACCATTGAAAAGTGCAGTGCTCGACTCATCATCATCATTTCGGCCGAATAAAGTGCTGGACACAGGCCTCCCCCAAAGATCACCACATGGAAGGACCGATATGGGTGTGCTGTGTGCTCATAAGGGGATCTTGCCACAATCGCCACGCTTGGCAGGCGGATTGGCGACCGCAGTTGAGTTGTTAATGTACTTGAAGGACGCTGCTGCCCATCATTAGGCATCCTAGGCATCTAGCCATCCATAATCCCTTAGTCGCCTTTTACGACACCCCACGGGATGATGTGGGTTGGTGCTATTCGTAGCGGCATCTGAGAAACATAAAAAATCTGCAATTAAAATCAACAAAAGGAACTGCGTTGTTACAGTTCAAATGATGTTTTTATGTATGGTAGTCATTATCCTGATGGATACGATCATTTTGATCCATGACTTTTTAGACGGGTGGACTGTACGTATGTTCTTTTTTACAAAATCAATCCAAACTTGACCTACTTTGAATGATTCATCAATTACCCTGTTGTAAATAGTACATATTTGTAATACAATTACGTAAAATAAAAATATTAATTAAGCTTGTAAATATATTTAAAGTAGTATGTAATTTCGTTTTTTGTTTTCTACTTGCCATAGAGTAAGCCTCACTATGCCTAAATGTAAAGTGTAGCGTGCCCAATCTGTTCAAAATTATGCTTACTACTTACTTTATTTCTAAGGTCTTTATTTTCGCTTTACGATTAACTTAGAATTTACTTTTGACGGCACTACGAAAAACCCTCTTGTATGGACTAATTTAATATGAAGACCGAGGTGACTGTCATGATCTCCCCTTCTTGATGCTGCACTCAGAAGGTGGGTATAGGATCACGATATGTGCACTACGTAGAAAATCTCATAACCGTAACTAAGGTAAAAACAGTGACAAAACTGCGACACATCTGTGTTTTTGCTCAATCTTCAGATCCTTTTGTTGTAGTATGATCTTTTATCGGTAGTTGGTGGTAAAATAACAAATACTAGTACAGAGACAAAATCATCAAGGTCATTGGGCATTGTAATGCTCTAAGGGCCCGATGTGCAACCAGTACCTGGAGCGACGAGCTACTGTACTGTAGGGACTCTGAACAAAGTCATTCCGTATCATTTATACACAAACAATATACCATTGTGTTTAAATATTAAATATAAGAAGAAGATATACTGAAACTACTAAATTAATAAAAACTAAATACATTATACAATTTTACCTATTAATTAGTTTGTAATACTGAATAAATGAGTATTATTATAATAATAACAACAAAAATATAAAAATTAAATTAATGTGATACTTGATTCGAAATACAATTAGAAATTAAAAATAACATGTCAATAGAATGTGTAAGTATATAATATTATATCTTCGCTGTCTTCACCTAAATTCATGGATTAAGATTCATTAATCAATGTCATATGATCGGGCAATGAATCGAGAATATATATTTGAAATCAAAACATAAATATTGAGGCTACGAATCTATCGAAATCTAAGAGATTAAAGTGTGCAAATTGTAACATTGTAAAATGTGAAGTGTCAGCGTTCATACAGAACAAGATAGACGTGATGGCTGAAGAAAGTCTCGTCCGTATATGTGAAAGTGCATTTAGTGTCGAGGATTTAGAACTTGCAAAGTCGTTACTTTTTAAATGTTTGCAAACAAACGGCTACTATTCGAAAACGATAAGGCAAAACTCAACGATACCTTGACGACATTATATCGCTCTTAAAAGGGACTAACCCAGAAAATATACCAACTTTTGTGGCGAGGAATCTCGAGAAACTACCTCCGGTTACATTCGACCATATTGATGTGATGTGGTCTCTTAAAATATTACTACTATTGATGAAAATTACGTATCAAAGAAGGATATCAATGAACTTATGGTAGATTATCGTAAGTCGCCATCCTCTGAGGAAAGTCGCAATGTTAACCTGATACGTGGTGGGTACTTGCAAAAGAAAAATATACCTGTTATGGATATTGCACCGGAGGCACTCCTAGAACACTTTTCAATATTAGTGTATAATCTATGCAGAGCATGGTTACGAGGATAACTTCTCGATTTTAGGGCAGGACATTGATGATGGTAGTGAATGTTTACGTCAACAGCATGATACGGCAGTTACATTGGCACAAGCGCCACCGGTGCTCCTACTGAGTAGTGAACCAATATGCAAGACGAGTGCGAATGAGATACCGTGCAGTCTATCGCAGTGACATCAGTCAACACAACCAAGCAATCTCATTACAATGTTAGACAAATGCAAAAAAATTGAGGCTACGGGGCGTTTATTGGCTAGTGATGGCACTGCATGGAAGGTACCTGATGGGGATGATCAATGGATTTTGGCTCAGAAGACACAATTAAGAAATAGGATAACTACAAAGATAGGAAACGCAGTTGTCGAATCACAGGACAACGTTAAATTTAAAGCAAGCAAAGTGAAGAGTACATTAGTATCTGAAGAGGACATTATTGAATATGTTTGCAATAAAACGGAAGAAACTAATTCTTTGGTAAAGCTAAAAATTAAAAAAAGGAAGCTACAATGCATCATGTCGGCCATTTATACGTCCACTGCTGAACAAAGGCCTCCCCCATAGATTTCCACAATTGTATCATCATTTTGAGGGGAATTTGCCAATACCCACCACGCTTGGCAGGCGGGTTGGTGAGCGCAGTATGGCTACCGTTTCACAGAAGGGACGCTGCTGCCCATCCCTCTGGTTTAAATTCCCTTAGTCGCCTTTTACGACATTCACGGGATGAGATGGAATAGTGCTATGTTCTTAATCCGGACACCACACGGTGCTATAATGCATACAAAGCCTATTTTGTGAAGCATAAATTGGATATATTTTTAGATGAGAAGCTTCACCTTCAGGCATTTCCTTTCGGTGCTTTGTCAACTTTGGCGAAAGGAGAAAAAAAATAAAAAAACCTTGTCCTAGTACACACTAGGATAAGGTTTCTATGGGTCTATACCACCCGAAATTAAGTTACTATTATTTATATGTTTCTCTATGCACGGGCTTGTATCCCCTGTAAGGGGGTTCCGGTCTTTTGATAGGCTTACGCGGGGACATGGGTCCAACTCGCAGAAGCCCTTTAGAGAATTTTAATCTAAAATGTAATGGGACACTAACCGGGGACTCTCCATGGCTGCACTATAAAATGCAGTCTTGGATTGTCTCCGGAAGTGTAATACTATTGTATGAGATGGAAACTACAATTAAAAGGTCTATTGCAATGGATGCTAAATACGAAAAAATGGCGTCTGCCTTTCAAAATTTATAGTAAAATGCTGTGGCAAACGGTGACTCACCACTCATTCGAGAGCCTCCCAAATGGCTACCAATACAGGTGATAGGGAGCAAAACCGGTATGAGCGTCTCAGGGTGTCGAGAAGTGCGGCACCGGTTTCACCATCGCGCGTCTCGAATACTTGAAATGGGTTTCCCGGTTATTACACCATTAGAAACTTCCACCCCCGAGCATATAGCTCTGGCGGCCCCCTCCGATCGGTTAACTAAGGCAAGCAAGAGTCGAAAATCCTGCGGGCACTCCAACCGACCAATAATGGTAAGCCGGAGACGTGGCCCTGACCGACTCTCTGGAGTATTCGGGTACGCAGTGTCGCTACTCAGATTCAGCTCACCATAAACTGCCCTGCGTTCGCCTTCTTATTATTATTACCTTTTAAAATAAAGCATATTGATAATATTTTTTAAGTCCGTTAATTAGATTGAACAAAATATCTAGGATTACTATGACTTACGTCTACTAGAATAAAATACCGACATAGTATTTTTTGTAGCCCTATCGTCAATTAATAATAACCCTAGATGAAGAACAACAGTGCTAGCTCACCTACACATTCCGAGAAATGATGAACACATTCTATCCATATTAGCAGCTTCATAAATATTTATAATGCAAATCTTTTCTTTTTTCAAGTTATGTAACCTTGATCTCATTTATTGTCTAGATAATGTAAGTGTATAATAAATTTGTTTATTTAAATCTTATTTATGTATATGTAACATTTTAGTCTAAACTTGTTTACAAAGAATTAATTAAACATGTATTATTTTATGACTAAAGGTACAAATATGTAAAGGTCAAAAGGTAAATCCTGTTAGGGTAAGTGAATCACATTTTCTAAGTAGATATTAACCTAACCTACACCTATGTTTTGATTCAAGATATACATATATAGGTTATTAGGTTAATTATAAAATTTCCCTTTTAACCACATTCTGTTTATTTTACATGGAAATTAGGATAACATGTATAGCCAGAATGTAGATTAATAATAAGCCGTTACGATAAACTATTTACAAAATTCTGAAATAAATATATAGTTGTGTCGCTCACTGCACTTCCTTTGGTCTTTGAAAATTGCTATCAATTTTATTTTATGTTTTGATAACCTTTATCTTTAATTGATCATGGTCGTTTTAAAAACTTCTTTATGCGAATGGTATTTTCGAAACGGACAGATCGTTATACCTTCATTGACGTAATCTTTTTTTTTTAGATCCTTGTATGTTGTAAAACTTAGGTACCCGTATAATTGGTTTTATTTGTATGATTGTACCTTTAGAGTCATTGTGGTAGCTGTAATATTTTAAAATGTCTGTTGATTACCGAAGCTCTGACGACTAGAATATAGCGAGATAATTTCCAAGTTATCATCAACCTTGGCTTTTCTAAACTATGTTGAGGCATTGTCCAGTTAGGTAGGTCCAACTTCGAGATCGTCACTCATTGATCTATAGCTATGCATGCTATTTCTCTACGAGATCGAGTCAGAAATGAAGCGATCCGTAGAAGAATTAAAGTTGTCGACTTAGTTGAAAAAATTGCATATTGCTCGTAGAACTGATGGCCGTTGGGGCAAAAAGGTTCTCGAATGTAGACCGCGTACCGGAAAACGCAGTGGGGGACGACCTCCAACGAGGTGGACAGATGACCTGGTGAAAGCCACTGGGAATCGTTGGATGAGAGCGGCCGGCATGTAACTGCTCGTTGTGGAAATCTAAGGGGAAGGCCTTTGTGCAGAAGTGGATGGCCTTTGGCTAATATGATGATGGGGCATTGTAGTCTAACCTGATGCGGCAAAATATTTGACTCACCTTCACATCGCAATTAATGGCTAATAGTGAAAGCCTAATAGCCTAAGGTTATACCATCTATCTACCCCGTGTGGTGCCGGCTACGAATAGCACCAACCCATCTCATCCCGTGGGTGTCATAAAAGCCGACTAAGGGATTAGCCAGAGGATGTGCATCAGTCAGCATCAGTTGCATCTTATTAGTGCCCCTACAATCTAAAGTCGCTATTGAATAAACAAAATATTTCAGATACAGACTATTTAATTTAAAACCTAAGATCTATCCTGAACTATCAACTTAATACTCGTCCGCCTGATGATCATAGAACTATGTTAGGATATGAGAGGATGACTCATCCTTTGAATACATTAACAACTCAACTGCGATCGCCAACCCTACTGCCAACCGTGGCGATTATGGCGAAACCCCGCAATGAGTACACAACACACCGATATCGGTCATTGTGGTGATCTTTGAGGGTGGCTTGTGTCCAGTAGTGGACTTTATTCGGCCGAAATGATGATACCATCTATCAGACACTGATTACTAATAGCCCTTAATGATATTCATAGGTACTAGTATATTCAAAGAAACATAATGCTCTCAAAAGCACGGAGTGGTCTTAATATGTAAAAAACGTTCTAAATTGAACTCATGACTGCGTTTAGCTCGATCAATATGCGCCGTTAGGCAAAGGCGACGAATAACTTCTGAGATATTCATTCAGCATCTAGCCTAAATAACGCAGTATTTTCCACTCTAGCAACGCCATCAGTCCGAAATAGACGCTTGACCATCTACTCGCTTGTCTAGAGTACAATTATAAGCAATGTTTTGTAAGATTTTGATTTAATTGAGGACCTATACTTTCATTTTATCCCCGCTTATGCTATCGTTTAATTATTCTGTTTGTATATCGTGTTGTTATTTTTTCTTACGTTTAGTTGTATACACTAGTCTAGGCGCTTATTTTTCAATATTCATTCCTCTAACCATTATGAAGCCATCGGAATTATTATTTATTTTTTAGTATTTTTTAAATAAAACGAAGTAATGAAACAATAAACACTTTCTATTTCATAAAGTTAAAATTTAATATAGTAAATTACAATATCGCCAGATCACAAATATAAATATCACGGTTGTTACAATACATTCAACCAGTAGGTTTCACACAGAATTCGTATCTACAACTCTAACAAATACTTCATATTCTAACTTCAACGTGTTAGTAAGAGAATTGCCTACAGTATTAAGGATCTTGGTTCCTCGAAAGCTGTAGTACGATCCGAACTTTTCGCCTTGAGGAAGTTGAACCGTAGGAGGATATCTGAAAATAACAAAGATAATAATTTAATGCCAATTTTATTCGGGTATAACTAACAGATTAAACACGTTAAGACTGTGCAGTAAAATATGTATAAAATAACAGATTTCAAATACAAAATATCGAATGAAATAGATTAACTGAACGGGCTAAACATAACCTTCAATAATCATGTGTAGTAGATATTCAACAGAAAAGCTTTATTGTGAGTTTTGTTTTCCGTTTGATTTACGTTACGTTATGTTGCCCGTGATTAAATTGACAACGTGATATGATCACCCCTGCACTCTCACTTTTACCATAAGATTTTTAACCTTGTGAAAGTTAATCTCAGTTTTATGTGAGGTACGGATTAGTTTCAAGACATGAGATATCATTATCAACATCATATCAGCCAAAGGACGTCCACTGCTGAACAAAGACCTCCACAGGTTACATGCCGCTCTCATCTAACGACTCCCAGCAACCTTTACAAGGTCGTCTATCCACCTCGTTGGAGGTCGTCCCACGTTGCGTTTTCCGGTGCGCGGTCTCCATTCGAGAACCTTTTTGCCCCAACGGCCATCAGTTCTACGAGAAAAGTGCCCCGCCGATTGCCACTTCATCCATTCAGCTATGTCGGCAACTTTACGAGTACCTCTTCTACGGATCTCTTATTTTCTTTTGTTCTTGTAGAGAAATAGCAAGCATAGCTCTCTCCATTGCATGAGATATGTTGCTGCTTAATTTACCCTTTGGGATAATAAATGAGTTGGCCACATTCAGTATGTGTTAATACAATATGAAAAAAATACATAGCTGTATACAATTAAACAATAAAAAACACATAAGAGAGCCAATAAATCACCATTTTGTGACACTATATTTTATAACTCAACTTTCGATTGATAATGACGACGCTAGGGTAAAGTCATAGAAAAATCCCAGAAAGTCGGACCCCCGGAGCCAGTATAAAATAACGCAAGAAAAAGCGTGATATATTTTGAAGAATTCAAAATAAACTATAACCTCTAGTGCTTTTTATTGTGCACATAGATATTTACGTTTATAAATGAGAATTTGGTAAAACAACAATAAACTTAAAAAAAAAAGCTACTTAAACACTGCTACTTAGTACCTACCTTTTTTTTTTTTTTTATTGGTGCCCAGTGGAAATTCATCATGAACTTCCTTCGCCCCGGGGAAGGGCGAAGGGGTATGCCGGACTCCTACCGGCTAAAACCACTGGAGCGGTCATCTTCAGCACGTAAGGGAGGCTCCAGGTCCTCGTATGATCACACTAGAGCCGCCCACTAGTGCCACGCCTATTGGCACATCTCGGAGAGGGTGACTGTAAAGCGGTCACCCCCCCAGGGGGATTGTAAAGGATCCCCCAAAGCGTCCCACGGCAGCGCGTGACCACATGCGTGCTACCGTCTTCTCTTGGGTCGCTTGGTGTGGGCACGCAGATTCCCCAATCTACGCACCCGTGAACCCAGAGGTCCCCCACCTTATAGCAACGGCAGGGGTTTTCAGGCGTATCGGAATTAGGCGCCAGGGCGGTTGTTACCCCGGCGCCGTCTCCTTCTTCTTCGAGCGGGATCGGCCCTCTCCCGATCCCGCTCTGCGGTCTCCTTCTGGAGCATGACGCTCTCACAGAAGGAGACCACTGCATTCCAGTTTTCGTGCTCTGCCAACATAGCCGACACTACTGCTGGCAGAGAGAGATCTTGCCCGATCCGATCGACCAGGATCCGCCGCTCGGCGGCCCACGCAGGGCACGCCTCGAGCGTGTGCTGTGCGGTGTCCTGGTCGCTATCACAATGGTGGCATTGTGCCGTGGCCTCGCGTCCTATCCTGTGCAGGTACGCACCGAAACAACCGTGCCCGGTGAGCACCTGCGTCAGGCGATAGGTGACGCGCTCGCTCCTTCTGAGCCAGGCTCCGAAGAGCGGCAGGACGGCCTCGACGACGCGCTTGGTCGCAAATTGCATCCGCAGGCGGTGACGCCACTTTACAAGTGCGCGTCGGCGAGCTAGCCGCCGCAGCCTGTCCAACGCCCCTGGAGGCGCGTTTTCGCCGCTCTGGCGGAGGGAGCGTGTCTGATCGTAGACCCACGCATCCATCTCCGCCAGGATGTCGAAAGGCGGAAAACGCGCCAGGAGAGTTGCCGCCTCGTAGGACACCGTTCGGTATCCTCGTGCGATCCGGATAGCCACTCTGCGCTGCAGACCATGAATTTTGGTTCTGCAGCGCTGGGCACCTGACAGTCGAGCTGACCATACAGGCGCCCCGTAGAGGGCCACGGACCGCACAACCCCTCCGTAGAGACGGCGAACTTCCTCACATGGTCCCCCGAGATTGGGCAGCAGCCGGTGTAGTGCACCCACTACCCTCTCGACTCGGGGAACGAGGCGCTGAAAGTGCTCTTCGAAGCCCCAACGACTGTCCAGGGTGAGCCCCAGGTATTTCATGTACCGGCCCACCCCGATTCGCGTGTCACCAACGCGTATCCACGAACTGGGTGGTTCTCTGCTTCTTGGCAGTTTGTGGAACCATAGCGCCTCGGTTTTTTGAGGCGCTATCCGCAGACCCAGGGCGTGGATTTTGGCCACGACAATTGCCACACTTAGTACCTACCTAGCTACTGTAATATTGGGCGTACTTTTTGGTACGAGGTACAGACCACTATAAAAAAATATAGCTTTTGAAGTTTATAAATTTGAAATGTTCTGAGAGCAATGTCAATTCGTACAGAAATTGTCAGGAGCTTATGTGATTCTGTCCTGGTGAAGTATGGTACCCGGCAAAGAAAATACCACCACTCTCCACCGATGGGTGCCGTAAAAGGCGACTAAGGTATATCAAGAGGATAGGCTGCAGCATCCTCCCGTGTGCTAATAATAATCAGCCTGCCATGATTATGGCAATATCCCTTATGACTGCTTATTGGGAGGCCCATATTCAGCAGAGGACAATGAGGGACTGATGTGTGTGTAAAGAAAAATTGGGAGTTTTTTTTATAATATGTTCCTACATGAAGGTAATTTCGAAAAGGAATTGACTGATTCTGAAATATATTTAACTAAATCTATCTAAATTTTAATTCTGGCGCACTGTAATAGTGCGGGTTGGTGGACTAAGGCCTAACCTTTCTCATCGTGAGAAAAGGCCCGTGCCCAGTGGGACAGTGATGGACTGATTATGCACTGTAATAAACGACTTTGGAAACGTTGTCTGTCTACGTAAATTATATTATTATGTGATCTGATATAATCATAGCGTAAAAACCAGCTGATAGATTTGAATATGATTTATAAAGTTGCCTAAGGATCAAGTCTTTAGTAAGCATGTACAATATTACTGTCATAGGAGCCGAGCTGTGATGTCATTATTTTATCATCAAATGTATGTTTATTGCGTGGTTACATTAAAATTTGCCTTCAGGTATATTTCATGATTTACTGTTTTTGTAGTATTAAATAATAAGGAGATAATTTTCTATGAATATATGATATCCAAATCATACACGGACAGAATTGCGGGCACTCCATATTAGAAGTCGATCGACTATTCGTCTATCCTGGTAATTACTCAAAGATAGTAAACCTAGTCTTAATAATGTATGGATTTTAAATTATCATTAATAAGATATGCACTGTAAAACCTTAGGCTCATTAGATAGCTATAAATAAAATAAAAAACGAACTACGACATTTGGTGGGCGCACTCCTAATATAAAATACGTTCTTATTAGTAGGTATCGTATCGGTAAATATTACTAAATATCTTGCAAAACCTACGATATGAGGTTTATATATAGCATTTAGAATTGATTTCATCATCATATCAGGCAAAAGACGTCCACTGCTGGACAAAGTAACGACCAGTCACATGCCATATGTCGTCATTTTGGGGGAACTTTTGTCACTACTGACCACGCTTGGCAGGTGGGTTGGTGAGCGCAGTATAACTATTGTTTCACAGCAAAGACGCTGCTGCCCATCACTTGGACTTAGAGTAACTTAGTCGTATTTTACGACATCCACGGCAGAATATGGAGTGGTGCTATATTCTTAATCCGGACACCACACGGACTATTCTTAATCCGAGTGGTGCTATATTCTTAATCCGGACACCACACGGAATGTATGATTCGTGATTTTACTTACTGGGTTACAAACTCCGAATGGTTAGATGTAGGTTCCAAGTATTTGCATTTCACAGCGATCTCTTTATCAGCATACACCTTCCTATAGTGATTCGTGCTTCCTTCATATTCATCACCAAAGTTAATAGAGTCCTCCGATACATATTTGTCTACTAACTCCTTTATCACCTTATGAATGTACGGATACCTGTTAGCATACGTTCTGGAACCAATGTAATCGATTTTGTTTGGTCGTTTGGGACTTGGGCCATTAGGACCAGGGGGACCAGGAGGACCTGGTGGGCCTCGTGGTCCGTTGGGGCCAGGTGCGCCGTTTGGACCGTTTGGACCATTTGGTCCATAGCCTCCGTTTCTTCCGTAGCCACCATTTCCCCCGTTACCACCAAAACCACCGTTTCCACCATAACCACCATTACCACCAAATCCACCGTCAGGTCCAGTTTGATGAATATATCTATAATCTCCGTCATCATCCGGATATAAACCTTGTTGGTATATGTATGTGTACTTTCCCTCATCACTTGGAACATATTTTCCCTCATCCAACGGTCTGTAGTAGTTTCCATCATCATTTACTCTATATTTCCCTGGGTTGTATTTCCCATCATCATACGGTGAACATTGTATTACTGCCCATAATGTTAACACAAATGCCTGGAAATTATAAATATTGATAAGTACGAGTATAGAACGCATTGATTAAAATATGATTTACATAATATAAAATTATATTAATGCATCAATTAATTCACTTTAATATACTTTTAATGTTAAATACTGCATAATCCATGAGTTTTTCATATTTCCACATAATAATATTTGTATTAAACCGAAAAGATACTTTAGAATTGAAGTGCAAATATTTAAAATATCTGAAAAAAATAACCCTACCCGAAACACAAGATAGGTTTAAGACCCGATTAAAAGGCCCTTGACCATAAGGTTCATAAACTTTTTGTTTTTATTGTCAGTAACAGCATTCCAAACTCGTATTGTCATCATATTTCTAACCGATGACTAGGTACGGAGTACGGCTACTTTATTATTATTCAGATATTCTGAGTCATATAAAATAAAGATAAAACAAGAATAACAAAGAAACAGGTTATGCACTAAAACTAAAGCTCACATCGCATATTAACTATCATAATTAATTATTTAAGTAACAGGTACTTACAAATTTAAGAGCACTCGCCATGATCAGCAAAGAATTCACTAGTAACCACTATCAACACTCCGTCCAGTCGGCCTGCTGACGCCACAAAATATGTTGTAGATCTGAAACTAGATCAAATAATGTGATTGGTTAACACCTTGCAGGAAATGGATTTATATTGTCAAAATCACCGAATTCTTCATTGACATTTAATTAACATTTAAATTAATAATAAATTTTATTTAAAACGTACCAAAAGTGGTACGGAATCCTTAAATCAAGGTGTGACGAGGTCAGATAAAAACATTAGCATAGCTTACAGATTTATAATAGTTCCGTTGCGACGTGGATGAGCGATATTAATCATTCACTTTTGCACTTCAGCGTTGCGTTTTTTATAATATTTAATATATTTGAGTCACTAGCTGAGCAATACCCGTGCAGTTTCGAGACGACCGACTTGCAAGAGAGTCGTAATTCTCTTATGGAATGTTTGAAGATCCACTTCACACAACGATTTGCATAAAACAAAAATGATTAAAATGCAACAATATAGTGCCCACTGCGTTCTCAATACCTTATTCCATTTACATCTAGATTCTTCACTTGTTCCATTTAGTTGACATACAGAATCTAATCCGTAGGTGTTACGATACCTATTTAAGAAACGAGTAGCATAGATGAACATAACCCACTTAAAAAATATGCAGTCCATAACTAGTTTATTTTAGATTTGCACTTTTATTTATAATACAATAGTTTACTTATACGTCTTGTTATTTTTCCTACTACACTACACAGAGAAAAAATTAAATAAATAAAAAGCTGGCCGATAATTAGACAAGAAGCTAGCAACTTTATACTTATTACGTGTACTGCAAATTAATGTAATTTTTTGTCGCATGCTTTTTAATGTTGTCTCCTACTATATTATAATGTAGTCTGATACTGATACTTTACATGAAAAATGTACATTTTTATCTTTACATACCTAAGAGGGATACTGTATTACGTGGTTTTTTTTCTGTGTGTAACTTGTATACATCTTTAAATTTACATTTACATTAACATTGGGGGTGCCTTCCTGGTGATGCACAGAGTTAGAGGACATAAAATTGGCACATTGACTCAGTTCCGGAATAGGCTTAGGTGGAGTGTTGGATATTAAAATGTTTAAGGAATTATTAATACTATTGTGAGCTTTAAGTAATTTACTTGATGGTTCATGCTATGTCCGCCGTAATATATTATGTTGTCAACAAGTTAAGAATATACGTGTTTCCATTAATTACTTTATTGTTTTCTACACAACTGCTGATCGTCCCAATACTAAAACCTTATCGCGATTAAGTTAAAAGCCTTCAATTAATTTTGATCGGCGGTTAATAAAATTTAATTTTCAACAATATAACTCTGAATTGACACATTTTAATTGTATTATATATTGCTGCATATTAGGATATACGCAAGCTACAAAAACACAAGCGTAGTACGACCCCTACTACGTACTATTTGTATTAAATACTTTTTTACTTTGGAATATTATGTCTTTTAATTTATACATCCATAAATGGTGCAGTATCATAAAAACATTAAATAAGGCACATTGAACGAATGAATATTAATGAAGCAACAATAATGCACAAACTGGAATGGATATTATGTTAAGGAAAAGAGTCAAACCGTATAGGTATTTAATGATAAAAAGGATTTTAGTATCAGGCCTCAAAACTACAATGCTATGCTAAGTAAACCAGTTAAACAAACGTAGAGTTCATAATATCTGTCTGGTTGTTTTGGGTATTTCTTGCCGGCTACGAATAGTATCAGTTCATCTCATCCCGTGGGTTTCGCAAAACGACTATGATGTTAGCTATAGGATGGGCAGCAGCATCCTTCGAGTACAACAACTCAACTGCGATCGCCAACCCTCCTGCCAAGCGTTGTGATCACGGCTAAACCCACAATGGGATACACACAATGACGCAAACACACCCAGACCGGTCGGTGTAGCGATCTCTGGGTCTCAATAGTAACTACGTTGTTAATGAGGGACCTGCGAACGAGGAACCCGACACCACCTTGAAATAGATGTTCGCCTGCCCAGTAGTAGAATAAGTTGCCGGATTTCAGGGTTATCGTGTCCTCGCCCTCTCTCCGGACTTCTGATAAACCCATGACAGCCCAGTGCAGTATTCATTTCTTACTCCAGCTCAACGATCTTTTCGTCTGTCCTCAGTGTACGTGCGTTTACGTTACCAGGGCCAGTTTTCGTTTCGGGTGGTAGCAAGATCCCATCCGGAGATTTTTATTACCCCCTGCCCCACCATTACCGTGGCCGTTACCATGACCAGAAATTTGCTGATACTCGCCACGCTTGGCAGGCGGAACGGTGAGCGCTGAATTATTACTGTTCAACAAAAGGGTCGCTGCTGTCCATCCCTCTGCTTAGCTGTGCTTGTGCTTAGTCACCTTTAACGACATCCACAGAAGAAGAGAGCGGACATTACACAGAATGGATTCGATATTTGTAAAACAACATATTTAATGATAATAGCAACTAAAACTTACATTCTTTTACGATAAAACATGTTACACATGGATGGGGCTACATATCATGCTATTCTTTTTAGTATAAGCTGATCTCGCATTATATACGTTTTTCAACCGGTAAAAGATCAGTGTAAACTGGATTGTAATATTTCGATATGTAGCCGTGCGTACAAAATGAGGTCATAAAAACTAGGACTTTGTTGTAGTCTTGACATGGCAAAGATAAACATATAAGTACTAAACACAGAAAACATTTTTAAGTAACCTCATTTAAGATTGGCAATATAACAAAAAACAAGTCGAACTCTTGTGGAGAGGGTCCCGTACGATCAATATGAAATCTACCATGTTTTCTATTTAAACTCTGTCCTAAATTTGTTTGTCGTCCCTAAAAATGTATGTATGGTACCATTGTAGAGGGAAATTGAATATATTGTCCATTGTATAATTCGGTCTTGTACCAATAATTTATCCCAAGAACAAACTTAACATTGTGGTTGAAAACAACTTCTCCTATATATTCCAACTGCAAACGTTAGTTTATACGCATAATATTGAATGACTATTTACCATGTTATTATAAGAACATAGGCTTCTTATAGGTTTTCTACATGTAAAAAGACATTCTAATATTTTTTTTCTAAATTTTAGGTTCAGTAGTTTCGGATGTAAGGAGTAGGGGTTCTCTCTCCGATACAAGGGGTAGTTGACTTAAATAATTTTACTACTTTACTTTTTAAATTATATGTAAATAAAATAAATATATTTAAGACCCTCACAACAAGCCCTTTCATTTAATATGTTACACGGTTCGATTCGCAAAACTTTGCTTTTCTTAAATTTTCTTTACCCTCCATAAGTGACCCCCATGTTCAAAATTTATTTATTTACGTTACACGTCCGTGTTTGGGTCGCAGAAATCCATATGTGTATCTAATTTGAACTTACTCGTTCCAGTAGATTCGGAGCAAATTGGCTGTAACAGCAGGACAGTCCAATTCAACACAGTACAGTACAGTACAGTTCAGTTCAGCTCAATTCTGTCTTACTCGAGGGCACAACTCCGGAAGCGTGAAACAGTGGTGAGGTGGTGCTCTTCTTCAAAAAAGGTGATAACACCCTATTGAAGAATTACAGACCCATCTCGCTTCTGAGTCATGTTTATAAGCTGTTTTCTAGGGTTACCACGTATCGGCACGAGCGCAGGTTTGATGATTTCCAGCCTCCCGAACAAACCGGCTTCCGAAAAGGTTTCAGTACCATAGACCACATAAATACGCTACGGCAGATTACACAGAAGACCGAGCAGTACAATCTGCCACTATACTTAGTTGTGGACTATGAGAAAGCCTTCGATTCGATCGAAACCTAGGCATTGCTGCAATCTCTACAGCGGTGCCACATTGACTATCGGTACGTTGAAGTGCTTATACAGAAATGCCACCTTGTTGGTCAAAGTACATGAACAAAGCACGGAGGCAATTCCATTGCAGAGAGGTGTGAGACAGGGGGACGTCATTTCCCCGAAACTATTCACCGCTGCAACGGAGGATGCCTTCAAGCTACTAAAGTGGAAAGGATTCGACATTAACATCAATGGCGAGTATATCACTCGCCTTCGATTTGGCGATGACATCGTAGTCATGGCAGAATCGCTGCAAGAGCTCAGCACAATGATCTCAATAGAGTTAATAAGCCCAACAGGTGGGCCTTAACATTAACATGGGCAAGACAAAAGTCATGTCAAATGTCCATGTCGTGCCCTTCCAAATATCCGTTGGGAGCTCAAGTTGTTGACGAGTATGTCTACCTGGAACAAACTGTCCAGTTAGGTAGGTCCAACTTTGAGAAAGAGGTCAACCGTCGAATCGACTCGGCTGGGCAGCGTTTGGGAAACTTTGCAACGTCTTTTTGTCAAAAATACCGCAATGCCTACGAGATCGTATCAAAAATTAGGAGATCCATAGAAGAACTAAAGTTGTCAACATTGCTGAAAGGATTAGTAAACTGTGGTAATGGGCGGGGCCGTTGGGGCAAAAAGGTTCTCGAATCGAGACCGCGCACCGGTAAACGCAGCGTGGGACAACCTCCAATAAGGTGGACATACGACCTGGTGAAGGTCGCTGGGAGTCATTGGATGAGAGTGGCATGTAACCGCTCGTTGTGGAAATCTAAGGGCCTTTGTTCAGCAGTGGACGTCCTCTGGCTGATTGCAGATGATGATGATGATGACGGACAGACAGACAGACACGAGTGATGCTATAAGGGTTCCGCTGTTATTTCCTTCGGACGTTCGGAACCCTAAAAACCACATTTCTGTCAGACCCTGATCAAGGTTCATCAAAATAGGGAACCTTCCACTCACAGTCTCTCACAAAGTATTAACCAATATTGCCCAGATTATTTTAAAAAAAGAACAGTTTTTGCTTTTTCGTGTTAAAATTATGACAGGATTTTCCGAAAAGCTATGTAAATTACGGTTCGTGCTGACATCTCCTAACCTTAGGTGGTTGGGTCAAGGGCTTGATGCTGCGAGTAGTTATCCGTGACACGATATTGGAAAAAGGTTTGAATTTCGATACGAAATTCATAACTTCAAATATTAAAATGGTGTGAAGACATGATATGAAGTAGGTAAATACGCATACGTACACCGAAAAGTCACCTAATATAATAGTGTAACGATGAACTTTACAGATAAATTCCCAAAATATATATACCTATTAATAATACAAGAATTAACACTTTGAAAAAAGGAATTGGAAGCCAACAAGTAAAACGGAATTGAATAATCTTTAAAAGAATTTCAAATCCTGATCTCAGGGTCGAGAGTAAATCCCCGCATTGTTTTTATAGTCTTCATATGTTAATATAGTTGATCGAATATAAGGTGGTTATGATGGATATGCAACATTTTGATGTGGGCCTTAAAGTGTAAAGCATTAGTTATTATATTTTATTGTTGTAGTTTTGTGAAGGATTTCATAAGGCCATGGGAACTGTTAAAAGAGTTATCTATAGGTAATTAATCGAATTTATGGGCACATCGGTCAGAATATTTATACGATGAATTCACGGCCAAACTTATCAAGTATGTAAACGTTTGTTATCGATAAAAGTTACGAAGATACCACCTCCTTAGGCGGGATAGTAATTTTCTACCGCCAAGTAATAGAAAAATTTAAATAAGTACACAGTGTCACCAACTTATATGATCTTTTTTTTTTATTGGTGCCCAGTGAAAATTCTTCATGGGCTTCCTTCGCTCCGGGGAAGGGCGAAGGGGTATGCCGGACTCCTACCGGCTAAAACCACTGGGGCGGTCATCTTCAGCACCTAAGGGAGGCTCCAGGTCCTCGTATGATCACACTGGAGCAACTTATATGATCTGGTGATCGACATTTCAAAATGCCTGTCATTGCCTCAGAGTCAGAACAACAAAAAAAGAAGAATTTACCATTTTAACCGAACCACGCGAGAATACGTAAATGGGTTTCGTCAAAATTGTATTTGTAGCATTTAAGAGCCTAATGTGGAACCTAAGATATAACTCAGTGACGTTAGACGTACCAATTTTCTGGTTTGCATACCATTTTTAGGTCTTATACGTACCCATGTACGTCACGTGCTTCATGAGCTGTAAATATTGTTCGCATAACTATTTCCGCCAACCATTGTATGAATATAACAGCTTTTTATTTTGTATACCAACTTTTCGGGATATCTGTACCAAGATCATCAGGTCAGTATCTAACATCATTGGCTCCGTATCTAACATCACTGATACTTGATTCCTATAAAATGCAATGATCATGGTTGTTCAATGGCCGGGCATTGAAAAATTATGTAGTAATAGATGCGATGATATGAGTATATTTCAACGGTTTTTAAATAAAACCATGACGCTATACCAAAAGGAGGCTGTGAAAAACTTCGATCATGAAAAAGGGCTTTTTACAATCACAAGAACTGTATATTTCTGTGTATTGAACAGAAAGAGGGAAATAAAAAACGTTATTTTTCGTTGGATCAATTACTTCTAGTCATTGTTGACAAACGAATAGCGCCTAGCGAATGTTGACAAAAACAATGAGTAATGTAGCTATGGGGATTATTATAATAAAAAAAAATGATTTACACTCATCACTTACTTACTGACTGACTCACTTACAGTCTTACTGACTGACTCTCTCACGCTGTAAGATAATTCATTCTTTTTCTTTTTCAACGGGTGGCTTAGGCACCTAACGTCTCACTAGTTACAAACATTTCACAGATTACTGTTTTCTAGACATATCACTTTCTTCTAGTCATGTCAATGTAAGCGTCACTCTACAAAAACCAGTTTTTCCTTTTTAATTTTAAACTGGCTCTTTTATGTATCATAATATCAGCCAAAGTACATCCACTGCTGAACAAAGGCTTTCCCCACAGATTTCCAGACCGAGCGGTCACATGCCACCCTCATCCTATGACTCCCTGCGACCTTCACCAGGTCGTCTGTCCACCTCGTTGGAGGGCGTCCCACGCTGCACTTTCCGGTGCACGGTCTTCTCTCAAGAACCTTTTTGCTGGCCATCAGTTCTACGAGCAATTTGCCCCGCCCATTGCCACTTCAGTTTACTAATCTTTTCAGATACGTCGGCAACTTTAGTTTTTCTACGGATCCCCTCATTTCAAATTCGATCTTTTAGAGAAATACCAAGCATAGCTCTCTCCATAGCTCGCTGAGTGACCGTGAGCATTCTTATGAGGCCCATAGTGAGTGACCACGTCTCTGTTCCATATGTCATCACTGACTTTTATGTATGCATGTCTGTATGATAACGAGCGGTGAAAACCCAATGTGTCTATATTAGAACCAGTAAACAGACATATAAACTTAACTTTACTAAGGCCTGCTCATTTTGTATTCCTTCAAAACGTGAAGTATGATTTTATGAATAATCATACTCAAACTTATACCCTTTATTCCGCTCTGTTGGGTATTGTATGTGTGGAATGCAAAGAATAGACCACCCCTTTCCACTAATGAGTGTCGTAGAAGGCGACTCAAGGTTGATATCATCCTCCTCAATAACAATATACTGCTTACAAGTTAAATCTTTATGGCTTATATCCCTTAAAGCTCAGCTTACAAATGCAAAGCATACATTTAAGACCATTCGAGGTACAGAAACCCGTTTAGTGTAGGTCGATAAACTTTAGTAATGATAAAGCTATTTTTACCAGTCAAAGAGCAAATGAATGAACAACAAGGAAGTCCTGACAAGTCAAACGTCAATGACCGATCAATTAAACTGCACTAGCAAAAAATATTACGAATGTTTAGCAAAAACATGTTTATGGACCGGTAAATTGTTAATTAATTTGTGCAATGGTTTTTTATAAAATTCGTTTCTTCTTTCAGTATCTGTCTAAACATTTTCCGTCTTTAATGTAGGCTTCCAGTCTAACCTGATATGACTCAATATCAGTATTTTAAACAAAGCAACAGCCAAATAGCAAAAAGCAATAGCCGTGTGGTGCCGGTTCAGAATACCACCACCCCATTTCCTCCCATGGGTGTCGTAAAAGTCGACTATGGGATTAGCCGGAGGATGGGCAGCAGCTTCCTTCGATTACATTAGCAAATCAACTGCGATCGCCAACCCGTCTGCCAAGCGTGGCGATTATGGCAAAACCCCCCAATGAGCCCACAACACACCCATATCGGTCGTTGTGGTGATCTTTGGGGGAGGCCTGTGTCCAGCAGTGGACTTCATTCGGCCGAAATGATGAACAGCCAAATACTTTAATTCCTATATTCCCATGCCTGATTTACTCCAATACCTCGTTTACACTCAGCTCACTACCGCGGCAGTGAGCAGGAAAGCGGGCACAGCCAGTGTATAAACAAGTAGCTTTCTAGGTTTCTGTTTCCCTGCCGATGCAGTTCGCCCTGCCCTGCCCTGGGGTGCAATTCTCTAAGCTCAAACATCCACACATACTTGAAAACAGAATTGAAATAATGGTGATAACCCGATTTGGTATTCGCTAAGACTGGTCCTCATAGCTTACCTTCTGCTACGTGTCCTTGAATAGCTTCAATGATGTCTTAACGATTACCGGAATTAGTTTAACATCGTTATTTAGATTCTGTATTTAAGGATGTATGGATGTTTGAGCTTAAGGAATTGCACCCCTGATCGCAAAGTTATCGGTTTTTGGCGGAAGTCAAAGGGCCCGGCATGCCGCGGCAGTGGGAGAGCGAGAAAACATTTACACTATACTCTATAAAGGGTACACATGTGGTTTTTATTCGAGGTTAATGATTATCGTCATTATTACTAACAAAGTCAACTTGAAGTAATAAAAAAAGCAAAAGTTCTTGGAGCTTTACCCAATTGAGCGAATTTTATTGGATCCGTCGAACATACACTATAATTAATGCTAAAAGTTCAAAACGTATCAAAGGGAATTAGTAAAATTATGTAATTAAAACAATGGCGAGCTAGCTGCTGGCTAGCAAATGCAGCAAATGGCTATGTTATGTTATGTTAAGTAGTTACTTAAAAAATATTGCATAGAACAGTGATAGCCTCGAGATTGCACGCTTGCCTTCCATACAGGCCGAAGGGTCTAAGTTCGATCTCGGCCCGTACCTCTAAGTTTTGGGGTTCACGTGCAGACCAAAATTTGATTATCATTTGCATTAACGGTGAAGGAAAACATCATGAATAAACCTGCACACCTGATGGGCCTCAGAATGTTCCGAACGGTGTGTGTAATCTGTCAACCCGCACTAGGCCAGTGTGGTGGGCTTAGGCTTAACCATTCTTATCATCAGAAAAGGCCAGTTCCCAGAAGTGGGACAGTAATGGGCTCATTATGTTATGTATGAAAAAATATTCCACTGATACTCCGATGTATGTACTATAAAAAGTCACTCCAGTAGTTTAATATACTTAAAGCTCTTTGCTCACTGCATCATACCATAACTAACGAATTATAATATTGATAATATGCAGCGCGGTACATACAAGAACTTTTAGCGTTACTATCCATAAATAATAAAAGCTATATTTAAAGGTTTTAGGTATAATATCAATTATTTAGGTTGTTAGACTTTTTATATTCATTAGTAGTCCCGCTCGGATTGAGTGTTGTAGACTATTCGTATAATTATCTATACATAGGGTCTTACTTTATTAATCTTCTATCTTTACTATAATGAAATCGTAAAGAGACAAAAACTGTACAATGAATATTTTTTGAAAAAAACACTGCCCCTTGCTCCAGGAACGAGACTGATGCCAAAACTGCAATTTTTAGAATTTCTGTCTGTTTACGTTTGTCTGTTCCTATGTTGGATGTTACCGCTAAAACTACAGCACAGAATTCCTTGAAATTTAGCAAAAAACTCCGTTACTGTCGAAGGATAGATTTAGAATACAAATCATCCGGCTTTTTTACATGGAGGTGAGTAGTATAACAATATGTGTCCAAAGTTTTGTTTTACAGCGAATATTATGAAACAATTACACAAGTGAACACATTCGTTATCAGTACGTAATAAGAATTATTTAAAAAAAAAAACATTACTATCACGCTACATTTAAAGGGAGCTAAACGACAGATTTAAAAATAAGAAAGCTTATTTCGTAACCTTTCGTAATTGGTTACGTAGCCTGCTAAACTAACACGCGGATTGTCATTGCTTTGATCTCGGAATAAAACCTACCTCTAAAATCTTCCTTTTTGGATTTTGTTTTGCATTAATTTTATTCTCTTGAAAAGAAATTTCTAAAGGTATTGAATATTCTGTCTGATCTATAGTTGATATTTTATCACACGTTATTGTGTAAACAATAAATCACGGGTTCAAGGCAACAGATGTCGCTAGCAGTTTTTTCCTTTGGACTAAGTCATAAGTTTTCATCTGTATTTCGGATAAATTGTTATCATGAAATGGACTCACTTTAATAAAGTATTTGTTTCTCTATTTATTAGTGAAAAACTATTGACTTCGATGCCAAAAGTGCATTTTCGTAACTGCTGTGTGCCCTAAGCCAAAAGCGTCATAAAATATTTTGTGTTGTTATCCTTCATCATCATCATTTCGGCCGAATGAAGTCCACTGCTGGACACAGGCCTCCCCCAAAGATCACCACAACCACCGATATGGATGTGTTGTGGGCTCATTGGGAGGTTTTGCCATAATCGCCACGCTTGGCAGGCGGGTTGGCGATCGCAGTTGAGTTGTTAATGTACTCGAAGGACGCTGCTGCCCATCTTCCGGCTAATCCCTTAGTCGACTTTTACGACACCCATGGGAGGAGATGGGGTGGTGGCATTCTGAGCCGGCACCACACGGTATCCTTAAATAAAGGATAATATATTCTATTTATTATGATGTTTCTGGGTTACTTAGTTTTTTTTTTTTTTTTTTAAACGTGGGCACACTAGGATTTCTCCTGTGTCGTGGGTGCGTTTACAGACATGAATTCCACACACAATACACCCAGACCCGGAACAACTACCTGCAGATTATACAAATATTTGTTCCGTGCGGGAATCGAACCCGCAACCCGAAGCGCAGCAGCCGACTGTATCGGCCACTGCATCAACCGTGCCCGCAGTGTCCGTGACTTCCTTCCGTGACTTTGTTGTTATTAAACTTTTATAAACAACTTACTAATTTTACCTACGATATTTTATTTATATCTGAGTTATTTGAACAATTGCCGATTATTTGATTGTTATTGATATCGGATGCAAAAAGGAATTTTATACGCCTCTTAGAAAGAAGATGAATATCTTCCGAAGCTTCAGTGCAATGCTCTGTATATAGAGCATTGCACTCATGTTTAGTAGTTAACTGAGCCTCATGATCAACTGCAGTTTTGAGAGATCGAGCTAGCCTTTGCATCTTAAAAGCCCATGAGCCTTGAAAGATATTCCTCTTTAACTGCAAAAAGCAGCACGCAGCGCCAGTCGCGGTTAGGTACCCAACGTGTTATCACTGCTGCCTCTCGGTCACAAGATAGTAATGAAGGACATGAAGCACGTCTCGCAAGCGCCATGCTGCAGCATCACGCGCCTCAAAGACTTACACCCAGTGTAAATCGCAATCGAGCTTGCTGAGTGTCTACACTGCGACGTCTCTATACATGATCAACTTCCAACGTTTATGCATGTGGACGTCAATTTAGAGAATGGCTAGCGAATTAATTTCTGTTCTGAAAATGTCATAGAGCTCTTGGAAAATCCGCGTCAAACTACGCTTTTCGTATTTTTTCAACTGTGCGAAAAGGATCTGTTCGCCAAATCGCGAACGAATGGCAAGATGCCGTCATACTATATGTACGAGAAGCAAAGAGGTGTGTTTGATCGACGTTAACGTGGGCGTACAGAATATGGTTTCTCGGGAGTTATGAAAGACGCCGCATTGGGTAAGGTCTACACTGGGCATCCAAATAATGGCAACTGCTATTTTTGCGCATGTTACTACACACGGTGCTTTTGATGCCGTTAAGTTTCCCAAATATCACCCAGACTACGGAGCGCTCCATCTACTTGACGGTTATAAACACTGGGATGATACTCTCGAGGAGGTCAGCGACAGTCCCAGTCGTCTGCGACATTTATTCGCCATTATGTTGGTCTTCTAAGCGCCGACAGTCAGGGTCTGACTTATAGCTGTTCACTCAGTGCACATTATAGTGCGTGATCTCGAATGCGTGTCTGTATTATGGGTGGCACTGGTGGCGTCGGCAAGCAGATCGCTCGCAGTCGGCACGCTGTATGCTCGCTTGAAGCGCGCGGTCTGCTCTCTCGGCCTGTACGCTGTATGTGGGATGGGAGAATGGCAGTTGCGATCGCACTCGCGAAATGTATCTTGATATTATAAAAGTATTGTACAACACACGACTTAAAGCCCTAGTTTAAATGACAAAATGCGCGGTGTGGCTATAATGATTTATTGGACTGTTGATACTGGGCGGAAAAGGGCAAGCTACATCTTATGAAAGTTATTGATGACGACACCCAGTGCCTTGTGGGAAGCGTTTCCAGACAAAAGCGCATGGTTTGGCACTCGGCTGGCTGGACTGGATGCAATATGCGGCAGGCCTATGGGTCGTGTCATTCGGAAATATTTCATGATCCCTCTACACCTATTACAAGTTCCTAATAAAAGCTAAGGTCATTATTGCACGTTTTCAGTAGCATAATATAATACATTTCTAAATTCCACGCGTGCGAAGCCGCGGGCAAAAGCTAGTGTACAATAATAATGAAATGAAATGAAATCGTTTATTTCTAGATACTGTATCCAAAATTATAAAAGTGTGTGTGTGTGTGTGTGTCAGCTCCAACGCAAGACTGAAGTTTACTCCTTACGAACGATGATGATGATATACTACTCTGTCAAGAAAGTAACGGGAAAAGATCAATAATACACAAAATGTTTGTTATTCATCCAAGTTTATTTTATCACCTACAAAGTATGCTCCTTCAGAAACGATACACTTACGCTAACGAATAATCCAAGCATCAAAAAAAAAAATTAAACGCTGTTTCCGGAACTGAGTTCAGTTCTCGCCGCGAATTCTCCTTTATGTCTTCTACCGATTGAAAACGGGTGCCACGAAGTGGTAATTTGAATTTAGGAAAAAGAAAGAAGTCGGCTGGAGCCATATCTGGTGAATATGGTGGTTGCTCGATGGTATTTGTTGAGTATTTGGTCAAAAATTCGTTCACAATGATGGCCGTGTGTGAAGGCGCATTATCGTGGTGCAAAATCCAAGAATTTTCTTTCTACAAATCAGGGCATTTTCTTCGAATTTGCTTTCTTAAATGCCGCATAACGCTCAAATAATATTCTTTATTTACCGTTTGACCATCCGGCAAGAATTCCAAGTGCACAACACCGCGATAGTCAAAGAAAACAGTCAACATGACTTTGACTTTTGATCGACTTTGGCGTGGTTTTTTCGGTTTCGGTTCAGTTGGAAGGTGCCACTCCGAAGCTTGTTGACTAGTTTGCGTGTCACGTCTCGTCACCAGTAACAATGCGTTTCATGAATGTTGGGTTGGAATTGACTCGTTCTAGCATGTCCTCAGCGACTCTCATGCGGCGGCTATCTCTCTCAAAGTTGAATGAGGATTTTCAGTCATTATTTCCTTCACTTTTGCGATGTTAACTTCAGTTGCAGACGTTGATGGCCTACCAGAGCAAGGCAAATCTTTCATCACATCTCGACCGCTTTTGAACGCTTTGTACCACTCATCAGCACATGTTTTTGATAGAGTCGATTCAGCGTAAGCCTTCTGTAACATTTTCAGTGACTCCGAACACGAAATTCCATTGGCGATGCAAAATTTAAGACAAACTCTTTGTTCGGTGTTTTTGTCCATAATGAAATTCGCTATACACACTAGATATGATACTCGTATAACTAAAAACAGCACTGTATTTAATATAAATAACAGATGCAACTCAAACTCTGCGCCAAAATGGAAATCAGTTGTGCCAATCTAACAACAACAATAAAAACAAAAATTTGAATTTGGAACCATCAACAAATCATCCATTCCCGATACATTTTTTGACTGAATGTATATGTATAAAAGAAAGAAAGAAAGATTTTTTATTATTGGCACACAATATACATGGTTACACACATTCTTACAACAAAATTACACATTGTGCCAACAACGGGTCTCCCATTCAGCTATATGCTAAAATACTGCATAGGCAGTATTCCGGCGCTGGTTTTCGATAGGAGGCCCAGGTAACGTACGGACATCAAGTCGAAGTAAATAAGAAAAAAAAAATTCAAGCACAAGAACGCAATACCAATCAGGCATCCATCTAAAGGATGTCTCCAGGAGCCCACCGGGAATATTCGTAATTATGCTGCCATGATTGCCGGTCACAGTAATACATCTCCCTGCTGCCTTTCGGTCAGTAATGAGAAGGTGATTGTAATTGTATTTGTTATTTTAAACATTTTTGATCTTCTAATAGATGCTTCTTGAGGTTATGTTTTAAACTTAATTTAAAACGATATTATTTTTAAACTACATTATAATTACGGATATACTATAATAATATCTCGACGGCACAGTTGATACAGTCGGCTACTGCGCCCCGGGTAGTGGGTTCGATTACTACATGGAACAAATATTTGTGTGATCTGCAGGTAGTTGTTCCGGTTCTGGGTGTATTGTGTGTAGAGTTTATGTCTGAAAATGCACCCAGAAACAGTAGAAATCCTAGCACAGGGCAACGTTTAAAATATAGAAAAGACAAAAGGAACAAAGAAAAGATTAATTAAATTCAAGGAATATGTATGATTAATTTTTACTGTATTCAAGGAATATACTACTCTCTGCCGAGAGCATTGGCGTCACGTCACTCATAAGTATTAATAATGTCAGCTTATATGGCTGTGGTTTTTGGTACTGTGTATCGCTCAAACGATAACTCGGCTGGCACTCATAACGGATGCACATGCAATGGAAAGTGTATTTTGTTATTGGTACTAGATGAATTAACCAACTTTCGCTATACGATAATATTATTATTGTTACAAGTACGACAAACTACTACTATATAATACTTATAACGAAACTACACCTATATGTAATTTTCTACTTATTCTATATTTGTAAAGAAAATAATTCTAACTTATGACTTTAACAACGTATTCCAGTGTTCCTTTTTTTAAGAAAACCTAAATATTACATTATAGTTTGTAGCGTATGGCATAATTAATCTAATGAAATATCGATATATTATATCGTATATGGCACCCCTATTTTTAACGTCACTAAATTGTCAGTCTTTGCACTGCGCTGTCAATTTGCTGCGCTCTGGGTCACAGGTTGAATTCCCGCACGGAAAAAATATTTGTATGGTCTGCAGGTAGTTGTGCCTTGCACCGGCTACTGCCCAATCTCGGGGGACCAAGGGAAGGAGTTCGCCGCCTCTACGGGGGAGTCGTACGGTCCGTGACCCTCTTTGGTCATCTCGACTCTCGGGCATCCAGATTCATGGTCTGCAGCGTAGAGCGGCTATACGGATCGCACAAGGATACCGAAAGGTATCCTTTGAGCCGGTAACTCTGTTGGCGTGCTTTCCGCCTTTTGATATCCTGGCGGAGATGGATGCGTGGGTGTATCACCAAACACGCTCCCTCCGTCAGAGCGGTGAAGGCGTGCCTTCAGCGACGCTTGAATGGTTGAGACGGCAGGCTTGGCGGCGTGCACTCGAGCTGTGGCGTGACTGGCTCATGCTGCCGCAGTACGCGCAAAAGCGCGTCGTTGAGGCCGTCTTGCCGCTCTTTGGAGCCCAGCTCTAAAGGAGCGAGCGCGTTACATTCCGCCTGAGGCAGGTCACCAGACACGGTTGTTTCGGTGCGTACTTACACAGGATAGGGCGCGCGGTCACGGCACAGTGCCACCACTGTGGAAATGATCAGGATATCGCACAGCACACGCTCGGAGAGTGTCCTGGATGGGCTGCCGAGCGGCGGATCCTGGTCGATCGGATCGGGCAAGATCTCACTCTGCCAGCAGTAGTGTCGGCTATGCTGGCAGAGCAAGAAAATCGGTGTGCGGTGGTCTCCTTCTGTGAGAGCGTCATACTCCAGAAGGAGGTCGCTGAGCGGGATCGGGAGAGGGCCAATCCTGCTGGGAGAAGGAGGACACAGAGCCTAGGTAACAACCGCCGCGACGTCCGTGTCCTATACGACTGAGCCCCCTGTCGTTTTTATATGGCGGGGGTGTTGGGGGTCGTGAGTGCGCCTAGAGGGAAACCTGCGTACTCATACCGAGTGACCCCTGGGATGACGGCGGTGCGCATGTGGTTACGCGCCGCTGTGTGCGCAGCACAGCGCATAGCGAGGTTCCGGGGGAATCCCTTACAATCCCCCCGAGAAGTGCCTGGAGAAGTGGCCTCTTTATAGTCCCCTTCCCTACGCTAGAGGGGGTGACCGCCTTACAGTCATCCCCTCCGAGATGTGCCTGAAGGCGTGGCACCAATGGGTGGCTCTAGATGGAGATCTTTTGAGTACCTGGAGCCTCCTTACGGTGCCGACGATGACCACTCCGGTGGTTTTAGCCGGTAGCAGTCCGGCGTACCCCTCTGCCCTTTCCCGGGGCGAAGGATCTATATGATGTATTTCCACCACCGGATTAATAAAAATAACACCGGTTCTGGGTGTATTGTGTGTTGAGTTTATATCTGAAAATGCACCCAGAAACAGGAGATATCCTAGCACGGGGCAAGGTTTAAAAGATAGAAAAGACAAAAGGAACAAAGAAAAGATTAGTTAAATTCAAGGAATATGTATGAATAATTTTTACTGTATTCAAGGAATATACTACTCTCTGCCGAGAGCATTGGCGTCACGTCACTCATTAGTATTAGTAATGTCAGCTTATATGGCTGTGGTTTTTGGTACTGTATACCGCTCAAACGATAACTCGGCTGGCACTCATAACGGATATATGCATACGCAATGGAAAGTGTATTTTGTGGTAATTGCGGCTCTGTTGGTGGTTCCATGTTGTTTGAAGATGCACAGAGTCATCACCGTATACAAAAATAGACTGCACCTATTTTGTCTACATATTCTGGGTCCTATAATATTCTATAACTTATGTTTGCTTCTAACTTCTTAGTCTGAAAGAACGCATACGCAACGCATGTTTCTAGACTTGATCTTACACATTATGTTTGCAGTTATAGTGTCATCTCTAAAAATAACACTGAATACCGTTAACTTTGTGTATTTAGGTTTTTAAAACAATTTGGTAGTTACTATAAACAACTGAACTATATTTTTTGGGTTGAGGCTCAGGATCTCATAGGCACTACACGTTGTACAATGGCTAAAGAGATGACAAATACTTCAACAACAAGTAATTTTGGTAGAAACTGTGAACTCTACAATAGAACATTGGCACCTCGTACGCGTTTGATGCTGTACATGCGAGTATTAATCTCACACATTGGCATGCGTTATTCTTTCAGTTTTTACGATTACATTGTATTATTATGACTGTAATACTTTCACAGATTTTAAAAAGAGTATCCATGGAGTTTCCACCCTCCACTTCTCCTTAGTATCAAAGACTTAGAACCGTGCTACTATTCGTAAGTTCCCGCAAATGTACAAAACATTGTTGACTTTAACTGTGACATTATCTGATGAGCATAATATTTTTTTACTGTTTCGGATTTCTATCAAACGTGTATAAAAAAATAAACAAACCTATTTAAAGTAGCATCTTTATTATTCTAATTTAGGACAGGTACAGTATAATATTTCTGAGACACATAATGATGTAGAGCTTATTCACCTCAAAAATTAATGAGAGACTATCAGACTAGATTTACTAGGGAATGTGAGCGCCAGATGGGACGAAACCATTCTCATCAGCAGTATAGTCAACTCGGTAAGTAACACCATTGGGGGCGGTGTACTCATAGAATCCCTTAGCCCTGATACCATCGCTTTCACTGTCAATCTGCTCTAGTTTACCGGCTTCCTCAGCAAGGATCTTGTTCTCGGTTTCATAGAGGTAGTGATAACCGTCGGGCTGAACATCGGTCTCTTGGCGGATGATGCCATATTTATAGTCATAGCCAGAATAAGGGCTAGAGCCTGAACCTTTGCTCAAGGCTCCAACACCGGTAATTACTCCGGAGCCGGAGCCGGCGCTTAGGCCAGAAGTATAGCCCAATCCACTAAAAGATTTCCCGCTTAATCCACTGATAGATCCGCTTCCAGATCCACTGCGAGATCCGCTGCCAGCACTGTTAGACTTGTCACCGGTGTAGAAACCGCCCGCTGAGCCGCGGTCGCCACGGTCACCGCTGCGGAATATTGATTTAAATAAGGCCAACATCGTAAAGCTAAACAAGTATCATCAATAGCTGTTAAATATTAATCAGATTATAATTAACACCTGTTAAATGATGACATAATTCTAATCGATTCTAACGATTTAAATTTGGTGAAACAGAATCACAGCCTCACATAAATAAATAAATAAATCTCTAACAAAAAATAAAAACACGACTGATCTGACTTATAAATACAGATACTCACTTGTAGGCACCGCTGCCGTCGGGATTGTATCGGCCAGCATCATCACCAGCACCACTGTAAAAGCCGCCAGGGCCTCCAAAGCTGCCGGAGCCGTAGTACGCACCACCGGGACCTCCAGCAGAGCCGGAGCCAGAGTATGCACCACCGGGACCACCCGCAGAGCCGGAACCGGAGTACGCGCCACCGGGACCACCAACAGAACCGGAGCCGGAATATGCGCCACCGGGACCACCGGCCGAGCCGGAGCCGGTGTATGCACCTCCGGCACCACCACGGTCACCACGATCACCGCTAAACATAATACTGTAGTCTCTATTTGTACTAAATAAACAGATTTCCTTAGCGTTTACACATAAAATATTATCGAGATAATTTAAAGTCTGGGTAGTGCCCTAGAAAGTGTCGATGTAAGATATATATGAAATGGAGACATTATAAACAAAAAAACTACAGCCTGTACAAGTACATGTACAATATGTCAAATTTAGACGAATTTAATTTATACTGTGATTTACAAATTACTTCATTATTTCGATATGATAAGGCAAAATAATTCGTCCCATTCCACATATGAAAAAATGCATTTTTGGTTGAATCTAGAGCAAATATTGTCTCCACTCGTTTCTTGCTATAAATAATATATTTTCTGGCCTTCAAGCTAAAATCCTAAAATTTAAGGTCAGCATTACCTTAGGCGATGAACTACGCATATTGTCAGATAATACTTTTGTTTCTGAAGCTCTCAAGGGCTATTTTGAACCAATAAATTCAGGCAAATTGAGCCCGAATCAAAAATTACATTATTATAGTATTTTCCCATATATGTATACAGGTGTCAGCTTCCATTCGAACAAGTTACGGCTGAGTAATTAAATTGACTGAGGCACTCGTGGCCAGTTGCACTCACTGAGCGGTAAATTATCTGGGAGCTTAAGTATCGCTTGGCGCGGTCAGTCTGTGGATGGATGACTGCATAGTGGATTTGAACTGAACGTGTGCGTGCTTCAAAGGGAACACAAAATCACCGAGCCCGGTTGTTGTCATTAGACGGCAGTTGTTAAGCCATGTCAGAGGCCTTTGGGCCGCTTGAATAACTCTGACACTAGGTTTGTCACTAACTACATGAAAAGAAAGAAAGACGACTGAACACACAATATTTTACATACAGCGACTGCCGTCTAGCCAAACTTAAATTATACCTAACATCTAGTTAGGTATTGAATGAAACCGAATATGCTCAATACAGTACAGGACAAGAAGGAGCTCATCCACAAAACTAAAAACCAGAAATTCTTTTTCTTTTTTTAAAAAAATACGTTGCCCCACACTAGGATTTCTCCTGTGTCGTGGGTGCGTTTACAGACATACATTTCACACACAATACACCCAGACCCGGAACAACTACCTGCAGATCATACAAATATTTGTTCCGTGCGGGAATCGAACCCGCAACCCGGAGCGCAGCAGTCGACTGTATCAACCACTGCACCAACCGTGTCGTCAAAATAAATCGCTTATCAAAATTAAAGATTTAATATAAAGTATAGCAGATCATCCAAAATGAACGCGGAATGGACGGGTTCTTAAATTGCAGAAAGATAATGACAATCCACTTCACCGGATTTGCATGCAATGTGCAATTTTATTCAGGCTTGAGTTGCAATGGGCTCCTTTTAGTCATTGATGGATTTTCTCTAAAACATGCCGTTCATAGACAGTTTTGAATGAATCATAGGAAAGGCCCATCTGAAAGGAATCGAATCCTAAAGTTAGTTCAATTTACGAAAACTGTCGATGTGCCTCTTTTATTCCTGTACCAATACTATGACAGTTGCACTCACTCGTAAGAACCAGAGTTGTCAGGCACGTATCTGCCCGAGTTATCGACGCTGGGGTCGTAACGTCCCTCGCTATCGCGACCCGACGCGTCGTATCGTGGGGCGGCGGTAGTGTAGAAGCGCCTGGCGTTGTACGCAAACGGCTTCGGGGTGGTGCTGAAGAAACTCGAGTAGCGCCGTGTTGTCGACACGAACGGGAACGAGCTGAAGGCTCTACGTGATAAAAAAGAGATATTTACTATATAGTAAAACAGGTATTAGGTAGTAATATATATTTGAGTAGTATTATGTGTCCAGATTTTTTTTTTTTGGTATTAGTTTATTATCCAATAGCATTAATAAAATATAGATGCTGCCTCTGGATTATTCAGTAGCACAGCATAATATGTAAATACAATATAATACATCCCAGGAGGTGATGCCTTTTCCTTAGTTGAATTTTACTTTTATGGTCATTATAAAATATAGTCAACATCTTCCTGCCCTGGCCCCGAGTCACTTGTGGACCGAGCAATAGTAGACTTGCAAGTGTAAAACAAAAATAACAATGAATAAAATGTAATGGAATCATAACCAAAAAAAGGTAAGTAAGGAAGAAATACATATTTTTTGTTATGGAATAATTTCATTTAAGTTTTAAATAAAGAAATTCTTAACTGATTTTCTAATAATATAGTAGTTGCCCCAGAATAGGAGATGCCCAGCGTAATTTAAATTCCAGAATACCAATCACGGTAATTTCTTTATTATTCGTACTATTCAATTAGCACTTCGGACGATTGCATACTGCACATTGACATATAATTAACAATAGGTAAACATTTTTAAATTAAATATTAATTAAATAATCTTTTAATTACCCTCCAGTTTCAGCCGCAAGGGCCACTGTCAGAGACAAACAAATCGCCTAAAACAGATACATGAATAATTAGTAAACAGTAGTTACAATAAATAAAGTAAATTACGTAAATTAAATATTAAAGCCGCGTTAATGTTCAACCATAAATTATATTAATAATTGATTATACACTATACACTTTATAAACACTCATGTTCCGTTAGAAGAATTTACATACAAATCTCAAGTCAAAGGTACAATATTATTTACAACAATATTGCACATTACTCGAAACTTACCAAAAACACGCGCATTTCCGTTGTTATCAAGCGAACTTAACTACTTGAATGTGCTCTTCTATAGATCAGTTCCTATTTATACCTTTTTTTATCTAATTTTATAATGTTCTTCTGTCCAGTTCGTGTCATTTATAATGTGTTGTTGCCGTTAATTCACTAGCGCAGCGTTTCTCAATCTTTGAGTTTCCTCATTTTCGAATTTCCGAAGTTGCAGAATTAAATATAACAATCGACAAAATATAGCCCTAATTTGTTGGTAAACTTGACGCAATTTATTACAACGGTTAACTCAGACAAACAATATAGTTCACAATTAAATATGTAATGATATTTCAATTTATTTGATATTACTTTTCCTAATACTATATGCTTTATCTTATAAAATAGTTACCCACAAATTCAATAGTATTTTATTTATTATTTCAAATTAACCAATTATAAAATAACCAACGAAAAATAATGTTTCTTGAGGGTGAAAATTTATAAATAAGTTTAAGGAAATATTTTTCAAATCTATAAAGATTTTCTAAGCATGTCATAAAACATATACAGGTATGTTAAAAATTGCTGCCTTGTTACTTGACCTAACTTGGAAGTACTTTATAAATTAACATTTTAGGTTAATTTTATAAAAGTCGCAGTAGCGTCTTTTGATTTGACATTTTAAACCAAGTTTATCATATATTACCATTAAGTTACAACAGTTTATTTTTGATAATATGCCTCCAGCTAAATTCACAAAGTTGATTTCTAAATTTCATATTCAATATCAATCGCGCTTAAAGTACTTCGCAGTACTTATTACTCGTATTAAATTATGTATAAAACTAACCTAATATTATTCCTTTTTTTATACATAGCCTACTACGACTCAATAAACTTATTTTTTCACAATGTATTGACAATGTATAACATACCTTGATATACATAAAGATTATATTTATTCGGTTTATGAGTTAACATTTTGTTTTAAGTTTCTCGTAACTAGTTGCTAAGCTTTAAAATAAGTTGAATCTACTAGAGGCCTCTTTACTTATTAGGTTGGATTGTAGGAATTTGCAAGAGTTCATTGCAGCACGAGACAGTTTGAAATTTGAATCCAGTGTCCTTCTAAACGTTTGGTTGAGCTTTATCAGCTAACATGATTTCCAATTCATCTTATCACATCCATTATTACTAAACCTAGGGTTCTTAGATTCGACAGACCATATACTGCAAAAGTTGAGATATGCAAAATATAATATATAACAGCTCATTATCGTTTTATGTTTCATATCTCCGTTCCTTCTCAAGTTTAAAAACACACACTTTTACTTACGTTTTATCTTCATAGTTATATGTTGGTTCAAGAAAAAAAATGTTTTATAATGATTATTTTGAGTTACCAGTCCCGAGTCATAGTAGCCGTTCAATTGCTTGACGCCTATATTAGTATCACTCAGCTCAACCATTTGTTGGTGACAACATGAACCGCCTCAGAACGCCGTCATCAGCAGGACATTTGGTTGAGCACTGCATTCTACAACTATATTATACCTACAATATTGTCAAGCTCATTACGATTAAAGTTGTAAGAAATTCCTCACATATACATAGACGTAAAAAAATAAATACTAAACGTCATAAAATAACATGTGTTTAATATATATAAAAAATTATATTATCAGTTATGCCCTCAAATTATACAATTTACATGTAAAATAGTTAAATTTACACAGTGGTCATGGTCTTGAAGACCTGGACCAGTATTTCTCTTATTTATAGTACGCTTGTTCACGTAAAATTTTAATAAGACGTTCGATGTTTATATAATTTCGTACAGTGCCCCAGCGGATTGTATGGACTTTATATAATCGAAATTGTAGCTGCACCTATTTAGTTTTATATCTACAGGAAGGTACTACATTAATGTGAATAAACGATTTACCGACCATTAATCAGCATAAAAGGAGTCACATTTGTCTTTTGACATGACAACTCGTCTCGTCGAAGATCTTAATACTAATACTCAAAATCGAACTCAGCTAATTAGTAATTTTAATAAGAAATGCGGGGTTCTGCCGGGTAGTGTAGGTACATATTATAATGTAAAAGACTAGACTTTAGATGGGAGCTAAATTATTACACAAGCAAATGTTCTGATCAGTGTTAACAATGTACTGTAACATTGAACACCTCTTTGGTGTGAATAGCCAACAAATATAAAAAAGCATATGAATTAGTGATAATATTAATACTGTACCGTCTGAAATACATATACATAGTGTGAACAAAATATAGAAAAAATACTGTTATTTAAAGTTTTAGTTTAGAGTTTTAGTTTTAGACACAGATCCAAAATTAATACACAAGCGAGTAGTTCTGATCAGTGTTCACCAATGCACTGACTGGGAGCGTTTACATATAGAATTTTACGCAATTTTTATTATCATAAACAAAGACTCTCCACTATACCCCAAATGGAAGAAATAAAGTAGAACAAACATTAGTAGTAAGCTATACTCACTCAATCATGAATCCTAGTTTGAGAATCGTATTTGTATACTAATTAAATGTATGTCCATAATAGGATCCGATTCACAATATTTTATTACGACGAAAATATGTATATCTAGCGAAAAGACCCCGATACCCGGTATCGTTATTGTCATCGAGGCCAATTAATTCCACAGTGGTAATGAAAATGTAATTATAATATTAACATTAACTAGTTGACTTAATTTAAAAAATACCATCTTAGTTTGACAAATGTATAGACTCATCCAACATGCGTTTCGGTAAATTTATAAATTATTAAAAAACATTGCTACTACATGCCCTATTTCATATAATTATATGAATTTATGCATGATGTGTCAACAGTAGTTTTCGATCACTATCTTAGGCCTGGTAACAGCCATTTACGAGCATTAATTGAATTATTAGTTATAGTAAAATTTTATATTCTTCAATCAAATATTCCGAACTAATCATAATTTATTACTAATTGAAAACAAATATATGGTACAACACTAGTGTATAGAGTTATCTTAAACATGGGCCTCCTAAAATAACACTACAATGAATGATGAAAGATATTGTGCAGTGGCCAGGTTTTGTTTATGTTTTTGTCACTTGCAACGTTCCCTAATCAAGTTCATATTAATTAAACGTTCCCTGACCTGAAATGATAAGAATGCAACCATTGTTGGGGTAAAGCTGCCCTTCTGAAATTTCCATCATCTTTATTGTAGGCCGTCACCGTTTACTTTTTTCTGTATAATTTAAATCAGAATATGTAACTTTGAAAACAATTTAAAATACGAAGCTGTTGGAATTTTAAGAAAAATACCCTCTTGTCACGTTTATTTTTTACCTTAACAGATTTTTGCATAAACTAATAATATGGGTAATATATACCACTGCTCCTTTTAAAATAATAATGCCACTTGTACAGATTTTTGTTTATATATTATATGCCATATTATATCATAGGTCAAACTTTTGCTCTTTATCCTTGCATATCAAATTGTATCTAAAATGTCACTCTTGTTTAATAAATATACAATTCTGACACTTGCACCTGTCTGTGTCATTTAATGTATTTGATTAGCTCATTTTCACAAGTACGATGGTAACGTTGCGAAGTACGATAACATTTCTGCAACCGCTGATGCGTAATTGAAAATCCAGGCATCTTCATTATGACTAGATTATGAATTGAACGTAAATTGCTAATTTTATTGCTACAACATTCATATGTAGCATGCAAATTTTCAGTTAGATACATATTAACATGATTTTATTGCTTGACAGTAGATATCCTCGAACCAAAGTCGTAATTATAATGATATTTCTAAGCATTAGCTTCATAAATACTTCGATTTATGTTTAATAGTTACACACCTCTGAAACCTTTGTTTTTATAGTTTTTTGTAGCTGTTCTCCACATTTTCCTCACGAGAAATGTCATATAACTATCCTGTCACATTTTCTGTGTATAGCTTTACATATTGCACAGATAAATCAAGTTGTATCTCAAGTTTTCCTCAACCACCTCATTCTCCGAGTGGTGTCCAGATTAAGAATATAGCACCACTTCATCTCTTCTTGTGGACGTCGTAAAGGGCGACTAAGGTTGCCTGGTTGGCTTAGAGAAACCAGAAGGCACCTGCCAAGCATGGTGGGTATTGGCAAATTCCTCCCAGTAACAACACAATAGTGGAACTTTAAGGGAGGCCTTTGTTCAGCAACGAACGCCCTTTAGCTGATGTGATGATGATGATTATGCAACTACGTGGAGGAGGAAATCTGGTGGTCAATTGATAGTCATTTTTTAAAATAGCAATTGTTCCACAACTTCTTAAATCAGGTAGGAGTGGATTGAACAGTTTAACAGCTTATCAGAAAAGCAATAGAAGTAAAGTTCAGTTTTACGGGATAATTTCAGGCGGGTGTTATCTGCAGGGTATGCAAGTAAAAAGAGTGTAAGAATATCCGTTCCCATAGATGGAGATTTTAGGCTATATAGTATGTAAAAAAGTGGATACATTATCTGGGTGTTCCTTCGAAGACGGATAGGGGATCAGTTGAGCGCCTTGCGAAAGTTGAATTAGTGGCCATATTTTTATAAATTGTAAACGCAATGAATACTCGTACATGTTGTTGTACTCGTATCTCTTCTGTGGCATCCAGGTAGCAGGATTCAGCGTAATCTAAAATGGATTGAACAAGTGTTTGAGCAAAGGAAATATTAGTTTTCAATAGTAGGAAACTCTGAAATCTAAAATATATTAGCGAATAGAAAATTAAGTGAACTTTCTTACTAACTTTTAGACTTAACTTTAACTGTATGCTGAGTGCGAGTTTACGTACTAATACTATCACGTTGGAGTTAATTCTAATTTGTATGGTAACTTGTACAGCGGTGTTGGGACGTGACGTTTATGAAACTTTTTTCTGAGTGTGAGATTTTCACTTGGACTCAACGTAAAGTAAACCTTACTTCAACGTAAAAATGAGCGTAAACTTGATGTTTTGCGAGTGTGAGTGGCAACTTCTGTTCAATTTTGACATTTCTAGTGAAAATTACGTTAACGCTGTTGTAAAGTCATTCACTTGCTTTGTCAGTGAAATTGATTAATATTGATAAATTATGGATATTTTTATTCACTCACGATTATATTTTGCACGTAGAATGATTGATGCAGCGCGTGTACAAGATGAGAGAAATAAAATGCGCAATATTAGAGTACGTTTCCGTAGATCGTTCGATCCTATAAGAGATCTCTCTGAAAATGGATTTAGAGATGCATATCGTCTCAGCAAAAATGCTTTTAGGGTTTTGTGTGACGAACTTCGCGAAAAATATATGCAAAGGATAAGTTTGGAAACAAAGGTATGCATTCCTCATAATATTATGAATTTTCAAACTACTTAACCACCCCAATAGTCTAGTTGGCAGGACGTTGGACTGCTGACCGAAAGGTCTTTGAAGCTATTTATTACCATTTCTGACCGCTGCGCACAAAATTAAGTCTTCATAATATATAAAGGTATATTTTTAATTTCAGATACTGCACTTTTTTATGCAAGTGGTAGCTATCAGCCTCCTATAGGGTCACCGATATTGTTTCTAGCCAAGAATAAAGGACAAAAAATATGTAGTTTATACATTGAAGAGATCAGACAAGCTCTGATACATACTAACATATTAAAAATAAAATATATTTCCCACAAACTATCACCTAGAGGCAGTTAGTCACAAGTCTGCATTTTAAATTATACTTATTGTATTTATTATACTATCATTTGTAAAACATTAACAAATCATTCATGTAAGAGTACTTTGCTTATAGGTTTTATGTGAAGTAAGGAAATCCTGGCGTTATTGGATGCCACTTTCATATTTTTGGGCCACCAAAGAAGAAGAACATTTGTACTTCTTCCGCAAGCACTTTTATTAGCTTAATGTAATTTTTCTCTATGTTTGTTGATCACGAACTCACGATAATAGAAATCAACCACATCCACTACGTAGAAATTGCCATATTAGCGTAGTGAATCTGTATAGCTGCTTAAAATAATTGTCTGGAATTTCCTAGGATCAATTTGCAGCCCTATTGCACTTGTATAGGAGCATGATGCATGCATCAGAACTACTTAGGTCAACCATATTATAGGGAACCACCCGATACACAACGCCCCAGCAGACATTTTAGTGAATATAACAGACTCATTCTGCCAGGCAAAAACAATGTAAGTACTAAATATATACTAATTAATGGGTAATGATGCTTACACATTTACAGTTTTATAAAAATATTATAATTTAATATCACACGCATAATATTAACAATAAATAACAGTTAATCAATATCGTAACGTTAAATATAAGTAAATATTTAATGCCGTGTGGTGCTGGCTCAGAATGCCACCACCCCATTTCATCCCGTGGGTGTCGTAAAAGTCGACTAAGGGATTAACTGGAGGATGGGCAGCAGCGTCCTTCGAGTACATTAACAACTCAACTGCGGTCATTAACAACTCGGTCGTTGTGGTGATCTTTGGGGGAGGCCTGTGTCCAGCAGTGGATTTCATTCGGCCGAAATGAATGAATGTATGAAAAAGAATATTTAATATCATGAACAAGTCAAATGTCAAGTTATTTTTATTTTTAAATTATATGATTAATTAATCACAATTCGTAAACTTTAAACCTTTGATTGCAGGCTTATTTTCATATTTATTTACACTTATTTTCTTAATCTACGTGTTTCTCATTACTGAAGGTCGTATGGTTTCTGAAGGGCTGATACTTTACACCTCCACAGATCCTGCCTCAGCTTGCCTCATTGTTGCGTTTACTGGCAAACTAGTCAGAGCTTTCACCTGGTCTGATCAGTGTCTAAGTGATCGCCCGCGTGGTCGCTTTCCCTCTACATTCCCGACTATGAAAATCTTTTCGAAGTAGTCTGGCTGTCTCCGTCTTATGTGCCAGAAGTAGCTTATAGTAATAGTAGTATTCAATGGAAGCATGGTCGTTGACCATCCCGTCTTGATCGACAGTTGACAGTAGACAGACACATTGGTTCTTTAAAATCTCCAAGGTATCCATAGCTTTCATCTCCAGCACCATGTTTCTACGGAGCTAATTTTGTCTCTGTCCATTGTGCGTAAAAATATTTTATAGCATTCGAGACGTTCCTCTCCTTCCATATTCTGGATAATTTATTCATCAAAACTCATCTGATACAACACTTCTATCACTTCAAAATTTGTAAAATAAATTAAACAGTGCTAGAGGGTCGCTGTGTGCAGAAGATAATCATTTTGTGCTAGATATCTTTATCGACGATGTAATGATTTACGTTATCGTAGACATAAAAACGAGCAATCAAAGATTTGAACTTTAGTTACGGTAAATCAGTAATACCAGAATGGTTTATGTTACAGCACCTAGCACCGCTTCCCATAAACAACTTGCTGGTTCTGTTAAGTCTTATAAGCTAGGCAAGATAATTATTGCGAGTATTTAAAGTTTTGCATCTAACTTTTTATTTATACTAACAATATTTTAGTAAACATACATAATGTTATGTTATTCGAATTTTTTACTTCAGATCTCCTTGTATCAACTAAAGGTACTGGAAATATATTTGTATCATAATGTTTAATAATACTTGTGTATATTCTAAAATATTGGTAAAGTAAGTATGGTTAAAGGTCTAAGACATAATGTAACGGTTTTACATAAAATAAAACCGATATTATGTGCCGAGAGGGAAAACATACAGCATTGTTTATGAAGAAGCAGTTATATACTTAGCCATATATGCGCGGTCTTTGTTTTATAGACGGTAGTTTAACCTAAAATAATAGATGGCGCTAGTATCGCAACCAGTTAGGAGGTGGGAACCGTTGTCACTTTAAAGGTTCATAGTTTTCACCAGGAAGCACTTCCTGCAATGCTGTATGTTTTCCCTCTCGGCACATAATATCGGTTTTATTTTATGTAAAACCGTTATATTGATGTGCCTCCGGAAAACATACAGCATTGTTTATGAAGACGTGTTTGTTATCTGCTGGTGAAATATTAGAAAACACAACGCTATGATGATTACCGAGTTATATTTAATGTAATAGGTAGTTATAATAACTAATTTATTTACTATGTCTAATAGGTTACGAAACATTATTATACTTTATATCTTAGGACTCAGGACTTTTGGAAAATAAAAGTATGGTAATTATATAGAATAAATTAGAAAGATTTTCACTGGAAATGTATTACAAATGTTTTGATTTAGCAATTAGGTTTATACAATATTTCTAGTGTGATCTTACGAGGACCTGGAGCCCCCCTTCGGTGCCGAAGATGACCGCTCCAGTGGTTTTAGCCGGTAGGAGTCCGGCATACCCCTTCACCCTTCCCCGGGGTGAAGGAAGTTCCATGTAGAATTTCCACTGGACATAAATAAAATAAAAAAATAAAAAAAAATAAAAAAAGGTTTATACAATATTAATATGTAGGTAATAATAATTGTAATTTTAAGACGGATGTACTGAAAAATAATGTACGATTACCTTTAGGTAGTTCTATTTCGCGACAGTAATGATTAAAGAATGTATTGGAAGATTTCCAATTACCCCGTAATAGAATATCATTTATTGATTGATTATTTAACCATCCTAAAGGAGCTACTGCTGATCTACATACAGCTTCTTGGAGATGCAAGAATTTCACTATCTCTGAGAACCGTGCGGACCCCGTTATCGATTACGGTGCGTGAGGCAGCATTTGTTTTATTACATACGGTAATAAAAAGATTATTCGAATTTTTTACTTCAGATCTCCTTGTATCAACTAAATGTACCGGACATATATTTGTATCATAATGTTTCCATGCAGATTGACGATTACAGTGTGTATCAGTCTTAGATCCCAATGCCGGTGAAATGTGATTACCGTTTTGAGCAAAGTTAAATCATGAACCCTGCGGCCTGAAGCTAACAATAATATTGGGGCTGTTCTGAGAGTTATATCAAATAGTCTGTCTATATGTAGGTTGGATGAAAGCGATTCGTGGATCCCACGTAAACGATAGTTTAACTAATTTTGGTTTAGCTATGCCTATTGTGTCAAGGGGATGTCTTATAATGAAATTTGAAAATGTTTGTTGTTCCACGCGAGGACTACAAAAAGTTTAAACTGCTGATTTGTGTACAAGGATAGTGCTATAGGACAAGCTTACCTTTAGAAAGAGATGCAATAAAAAGTTTGCGATGTCAGCAGGTTGAGGATTTTGTGTTTAAACGACAGTTTTAGCTCTGTGTCAGCCATTTTAAGAGTAAATAGATTGATAAGGTGGAACGTCTCCAGCTTTTCTTCAGTAATTCTTTCTCCTGCGTAGACCACTCCTTTATTTGGGCACCCCCCCCCCCCCCCTCCAACTTTCCAAAAGAAAGCTCACGGCAAGTCTGGAGCTACTATCAAGTGTATTCCCGTCGCACTGTTCAGATGTGCTAGAACTCTGGGTAGTAGGCTTGGAGGAGGGAATACCCATGCAAGTTGATATTTCCATGGTCTGCTGAAGGCATCTATATAGTTTGCAGATCGATCTCTGCAGTCTATCGATACGTAGTTTTTTACTACAGCAGTCTCTTGTATTGCAAACAGGTCTACCTCGACCCCGCTTCCCAAATACTTCCCCAGTTGCTCGAAGTAGGAGATGCCATTCCGCGGATTACTTTCTCCGTGCCACGAAGCCTGTCCGCTATGATATATCTCCCTGGTAGATAATATGCTGACAGGGTGATGTGGAACTTGTCTGTTAGGTGTAACAGTTTGAAAGTTAGTGCTAGTAATGCCAAAGACCTGGTATCTCCCTACTTTCGAATATAAGAGATCAAAGTAAGATTGTCCGATAGAATCAGTACATGCGAGTTTTGTAATGTCTTTGCATTTATTTCGATTGCTGCTATTACTGCAAAGAGCTCTTGCTGTGCCATCTTTGGTAGTCGACCATACACCTGATATCAGCTTTCCGTCCAACTGAGCATCTCAACCTCCAATTTAAAGCGTCCGTCGCTAGTAAATGGGTAGCAGGCTTTATGTGTATAGGCACTGTGTGACATGTGGCTCCGCGCCAACACTTCATCTCTTGATACACAACTTGAGGAACTGGCCGTCTTTGACGAAGCCATTTCTTTTTGTGTATCGGCACTGTGACATGTGGCTCCCCACCAACACTTCATCTCTTGATACACAGCTTGAGGAACTGGCCGTCTTTGACGGGGCCATTTCTTTTTGTGTATCGGCACTGTGACATGTGGCTCCGCACCAACACTTCATCTCTTGATACACAACTTGAGGAAGTGGCTGTCTTTGACGGTGCCATTTCATGTATAAGTGTCGTCGGGAGCATTGCATTTTGTGACAATGCAGTCTACCTCAAGGTGCAATAAGTTCGCAAAGTGTAGCTGATGATTTTACAGCCTAGGTGTTCCAAGTGCTCCACGGCTTCCGCAGCCTGAAGACATAACTTGGATTGGTCTTGGTTTAGCAGATGGAAGTTATCTAGGTATACTAGCACTCGTCATGCCTTCGCACACAAAGTCTCCACGATCCAGCTTATTACAGAAGAAAGATTTTCCAGGTTAGGTGTTCCAAGTATTCACGGCTTCCGCAGCCTGAAGACAACTTGGATTGGTCATGGTTCACCAGAAGGAAGTCGTCTAGGTAGACTAGCACTCGACATCCCTTCGCACGCAAGGTCTGTGCGACCCAACAAGTTACAGAAGAAAAAAGGTGCGGCGCTGACGCTAGGCCAAAAGGTAGGCATGTCATTTTGTGTAACTGAAGTTTGTAACTACCCTTAAGAAAGGCAGGTGAGAATGTGCTGCCAAGACATGAAAATATGCATGGGCAGCATCTGGCTTTGTTAATCAATCTCCAGGTTGGAGTAAGTCGGGTAATGAGGCGTGCAAAATGTCTCGTCTTCAGGAATTTGTTCAATTCTCGAAGGTCGAAAATTGGACGCATCGATCCATCGCTTTTCTTCCGCAGAAATAGCGTGGAGATGAAACTGGGCGTTTTTCTAAAAACTGGTTGGAGTACACCTTGATCCAGTCCTCTATTATATATGCGAGACATTGCAGGGGACAGTTTGGTTCGTATTGTGTCATGATCCGTCTCCGTCTTAGCAGAGATTTCTCGCATAGGGGTATTCAAAACCCAGTGTATATTATGAGTTTGTTGGCACCAAGTGCCTGCCACTGGTTACTTGAACTTTTTAATCAACCTCCCCTGAAGTGTACCGGATAGTAATTTTTTGCCGTTTTTGTTTCGAAATGAAAAATTTCTTAGTTTGTAAACCTCACTTTTGCCTTTGTACGTGTATTTGGGATTTTGGTTTTTGTAGGTATCTTGAAAAATATTTTTATTTTGTGTATGCGATCTAAATTTTGATGTCGATGGTGTCGGTTCTTTGCATTTGCTTTTCAGATGTTCTTTAGTTTTAAGAGCTTGCGGTGGTGATATCCAATAATGAGGCCCTCCGAGAGATTGGATAAGAGAAACGAGTTTTGTCTTGTCAAATAAATATTCTTCGCTAAGAAGTATATTACTAAGCGCAGCTTGAATACTTTTATCCGGAACTTCGCATATTAGTCTATTACGTCTAGTTTCTATACATTCGGCCCTTTTATCACCAATTATTTGTAAAGTTTGTTCGGACAATTTGTAAGATTAATATGTATTACGGTATATTTCAGAGATTTTATTAAAAAGGGTATCGGGATTTAAGTCTGTTGGGTTATTATGAGCCCAATCAATAATTAACTGTAAACCGGATTGTAAAACTCCCTCTGATGTAACAAAGCGTTAGTAGTAGCGGCAAAGATTTCTTCTGTTGAAGCTAAGAAATCTTTTCTTTTGTACAAACAACACATTTCATGGATAATTTTTAAATTACATAAACCTGGAAACGCGATCATATCTGACAACGCCTTCTTAAAACGGATATGCTTAGTGCAGCATCAGTAGTAGTAGTAGTGCAGTGTATGCCGTAGTGTTCGGTACAAGTTGTTGATGCGTTATAAAATTTGTAAGAAAACTAACCTGATTGTATAACGAGTCAATCCGAAGATCGACCGTTACCTGTGAATCTCGCTCTTGTTTCTTGAGTGGAGGTTCCTCTTGTTCTGCTTCGATGAACTGCTAGCGCGCGAGGAGTCCTCCATTTCTTGTCCTAGATCCCTCTCGGACGTCGGCGTGTCTTAAACGAACGATCGACTGGACCCGATGACCGCATCGACGTCGTCATTTAGCGCGGGATTTATTGCAAAACACAACCGTTATTTCAAATTCGCGATTGAAAATAGATGGTGATAAGTGCACATTTAAACTATTAATGACTTAAATTATTAAATTATCTGACAATTTTGCTTTTAGATTTCGACCGCACACGGCGAAAGTACACAACGCTATGAACCTTTAAAGTGACAACGGTTCCCACCTCCTAGCTGGTTGCGATACTAGCGCCATCTATTATTTTAGGTTAAACTACCGTCTATAAAACAAAGACCGCGCTTAAATGGCTAAGTATATAACTGCTTCTTCATAAACAATGCTGTATGTTTTCCGGAGGCACATCAATACTGTGGAAGTAAGCAAAACATACCATTCTACTACTTCTTTAGCCACATCCGTCACCTGTCTAATTTTAAATAACTACAAATGCGGTAGACTTCAGTTTGCCAGGAAGTCCCTTAATATGGGGTTGCATTGGAATTTGGAGTCCACTAAGCGTAAGGCGTCGATTGGAGTGGAACCCCATGAGTGCCCGCAGGATTTCCAACTCTGGCTAGTTGGCCTATCAGAGGGGGCCGCCCGAGCTATATGCTCGGGGTCGGAAGTGTCTAAAGGCGTGATAACCGGGAAACCTGATCAGAGTCTTCGAGACGCGTGATGGTGAAACCGGTGCCGAACCTCTCAACACCCCGAGCCGCTCACACCGGTGCTGCTCCCTGTCACCTGTAATGGTGGCCATTTAGGGTGCTCATCTTGTGAGTGGCGAGTCACCGTCTGTCACAGAATTTCACTTTAAATTTTGGAAGGCAGACGCCGTTGTTCCCGTATTTCTTAAAGTTTTCATTTCAAGTAACAACCATTGCAATAAACATTATCGTTATAGTTTCCATCTCATAGAACAGCCTCGCCGTTGCGTAATGTAATGCCGTGTGGGGCCGGCTCAGAATGCCACCACCCCATCTCCTCCCATGGGTGTCGTAAAAGTCGACTAAGGGATTAGCCGGAGGATGGGCAGCAGCGTCCTTCGAGTACATTAACAACTCAACTGCGATCGCCAACCCGCCTGCCAAGCGTGGCGATGATGGCAAAACCCCCCAATGGGCCCACAACACATCCATATCGGTGGTTGTGTGACCTTTGGGGGGGGCCTGTGTCCAACAGTGGACTTCATTCGGCCGAAATGATGAACAGCCTCACCCCACCAGGGACAATCCGTGATTTCATTTTATAGTCCAGCTATGGAGAGTCCCCGGTTAGTGTCCCATTACATTTTAGATTAAAACTTTCTAAAGGTCCTCTGCGTGTTGGACCTATGTTCCCGCGTAAGCCTATCAAAAGACCAGGTTCCGATATAAGCCCGTGAAGAGAGAGACATGTAGATAATACACAATTAATTATAAAAGGATTTTTGTTTTTCTCTACACAAAGGTACATAATGTGTGAAAATTTTAAGATACATATAACATGTGGAGAAGTAATATGATCCTTTGCGAGAGACTGGAGTCCGAACTAGGGAAACCAGCTGTCACCCTTACATTGACAGGTGTTACAATAGTTACATTGTAATACATAATTATCATTTAATTATCAACATAATAGAATAGAAGCGATTAGTAGAAGCATAGCTTAGTAATTAGAGTGAGTGCGTGTGATACAGGTGAATTTTGCATTCTATGTGTGGTGTGTGTGTGTGTGTGTGTGTGTGTGTTTGGAAGTGGAAGTGCGTGTGGGTTGTGTATGAGTGCGAATACAGAACGTGGACATATGCAAGTTGATAGTTTAAATTAAAAAGATATAAGAAGTAGCACTGGTAGCCTAGTGGTTGAACGCTTGCCTTCCATACGGAAGGGGCTAAGTTCGATCCCGGCCCGCACCTCTGACTTTTCTAATTCATGTGCGGGTCAGAATTTATTTATAACTTGCATTAACGGTGAAGAAAAGCATCGTGAAGAAACCTGCACACCTGAGAGGGCTTCAAAAAGTTATCAATGGTGTGTGTAATCCGCTAACATGCACTAGGCCAGCGCGGTGAACTAAGGCCAAGCCTTCCTCGTCGTGAGAAAAGGCCCGTGCCCAGCATTGGGACAGTAATGGGCTGATTATGTATTATTTATTTATTTATTTATTTTTATTTATTTATTTCATAAGGCACATCAACAGTTTACATATGTTAAGTTTATATAGCTTATTACAATAACAAATTCCTATATGTATACCTATTATAGATGTACACAACATTAGCAAATATGATCGAATGAAATTGTAAAAGTATAATCATTTAAATATTGTGTGATTGTGAATTATGTCTAATATGTAATATATATAATTAATAACAATTATGACAATTAATAAATAGAACATTTTTAATACATTTTGAACACAGTAAATTAAATTAAATTGATTTGTGAAAACGACAATAGATTTGATTTGTTTATAAAATTTCTAATATTTCTAAAATGTATGGATTATTCATACATTTTATATATCATGCAAGTACTTGCACCACCTATTATGTAACAAGCAGTTGCTCAGTTGCATCATAATCTAACCTTTGTAGCTAATTTAATAGTTTTTCTTTACAACGTTGTTTGAGAAGGACGTAGAATGACAGGATTTCGATTTCAATTAGTTGTATAAGTAAGTTTCAAGAAACTTGAAAGGTCGATGGGAGAAACTTATCTGAAACCGTGTTAACACAGCATACAGGGCAGAGCCGTGTAAACAGGGCAAACTGCATGTTTGTTATAAAGTTGGGAGTGTTTACGAAGAATCGTATTATTAATGAAGAGTTGACGAACGGTCAGGACACCATAGAGATCTTTGGTTGGATGCAAAACAAGGTAAAAATTACAAACTTTTAAAACTGCTCTTTTAACTGGTTCGAGTTTTAGCATAGATGTTTTATTTGAGAGGCGATGACCGCTTTACAGTCATCCCCTCGGTAGTGTGCCTAAAGGCGTGGCACCAATAGGCCGCTCTAGTGTGTACTAACGAGCACCTGGAGCCCCCTTCGGTGCTAAAGATGACCGCTTCAGTAATTTTAACCGGTGGAAGTCCCCGTCCCCGGGGAGGAAGGATAAGGAAAGTTCATGTAAAATTTCCACTGGATACCAATAAAAAATAGTCTTACGTGTCCTACCCCATATTGTAATATAAATGATCGTGAACAACAGTGTAATTGTGTGAGATTTTTTTTACATCGCTCTCAGTGTCAGCGTTTAATTATCAAGATCGGACTAACTTACCTATTTATTTTTTTATTGATCCGGTGGAAATACCTCATGTACTTCCTTCACCCCGGGAAAGGGCGAAGGGGCATGCCTACCGGCTAAAACCACTGGAGTGATCATCTTCGGCACCAAAGGGAGGCTCCAGGAACTCGAAAGATCTCCATCTAGAGCCACCCACCTTTTAGGCACATCTCGGAGGGGATGACTGTAAAGCGATCATCCCTTCTAGCGGAGGGAAGGCGACTGTAAAGAGGCCATCCGCCCAGGCATCTCTCGAGGGAATTGTAAAAGATTCCCCCGAAGCCTCACTATGCGCTGTGCTGCGCACACAGCGGTACATGACCACATGCACACCGCTGTCTTCCCGGGGGTCGCTCGGTATGACCACGCAAATTCCCCAATATGCGCGCTCGCGACCCCCAAGGCCCCCTGCCATATAAAGACGACAGGGGGCTCAGGCGTGTTGGACACGGGCACCGCGGCGGTTGTTACCCCGGCTCCGTGTCCTCCTCCTCTGAGCGCGATCGGCCCTCTCCCAATTCCGCTCTGCGACCTCCTTCTGGACCATTACGCTCTCACAGAAGGAGACCACAGCACTCCAATTTTCATGCTCTGCCAGCATAGCCGATACTACAGTTGGCAAAGAGAGATCTTGCCCTATCCGATCGACCAGGATCTGCCGCTCGGCAGTCCACGCAGGGCACTCTCCGAGCGTGTGCTGTGCGGTATCCTGATCGTCTCCACAGTGGTGGCACTGTGCCGTGACCACGCGTCCTATCCTGTGGAAGTACGCACCGAAACAACCGTGCGGACTAACTTACCTAGTGACGTCCGATCCTCAATTATGTGAAGTAATCTCGTCCTCATTTAGTACTATGTAGTTTGCACCTTGCACAACTCACTGCATCACAATTTTAAAGATGTACACTTTCATCAAAAATTTTAATATAGTCTGTGGTTCGTACGCGTTCCTTCGCTATCTGTAATTACATGTCATTAATTCAAAGCATAAGAACACAACTTTCAGTAGGGATCTAGATTGCAAATTTATAGAATTCTAGATTAATTTGGGATGGGTTGGGACTCGATGAGGACGAGATTACTTCACATAATTGAGGATCGGACGTCACTAGGTAAGTTAGTCCGATCTTTGTAACTATGTTCCGTAATCTCGTCCTCATTTAGTACTATGTAGATGTTCAAACAAGAAAGTTGTGTTAATAATCAACCTTGTTTATTCGTTAATAAACATTATTACAATTTATTATAATTATTTATGAACCTCAGTCTTGTGTCCTCTAAGACGTATAGTAGATGAACAGGTATAAAAAATAAATAAATATGTTTCGCATTATTCATTAAAAATAAACTTGGCGGAAGCACTGCCGTACTCTCAAAAGTGCAATACTTTGCATTTCTAATTTATATAATTATATGGTGTACTTATAATACTTATTCATCACATAAGTTGGTTCTTATTTTAGTTTGTGTTTATTATATATTTAAGAAATATCCACATAGAACACATAGTTTGAGCCATTAGCCGCCCTAACAATAGCCAGCGGGCGGCAGATCGGGGGGTCTGCCGTCCGCATTGCACGGCTTTCGAGTTGCGGTGATGTCTTGAAACATCGCCATAGGTGCAGGTAGGCACACACATGGGCCAACAGCCGATGGGCCGCGAAAGTAATACATACGCAGTACTCGCGGTCCATCAAAAGGCGGACGCAGGTGAAACGGCGGAGTTTTAATATTTTCTTTGATATGAAAACACAAAGATTTTCTAAGAAATTTTGGGTAGTGGACACATTTAGTTTACACTTTTCATAGGAGTCAGCAAGACAAGAATTATTATTGATAACCAATGCAATGATCTCATGTAAAAATTAGCGGTTACATGATCTAGGTAAAATCATATGGTGCTGTACTAAGCCTGAAAGGATGGCATGTAAATTCATACAAATAATCTGGAAATAGGGAACATGAGTGTTTCCTATCAGATTCCCTTATTGACAGTACAATATGCATTTTTCAAATCTTACTAAAAATTTGTTGCAACAAACTTTTAAAATCTTTTTCAGATTCAATATGAACTTTCTGACTTAAGTTGTAAAAATACACCAACTGGCCTTTTACAAGGGAAGACATCTTGATGACACAATAATTTTCTCATTTTGATAAAAAATTACTCAGTTTCTGAGTAACCTGGTTATTTAATGGAGCAGTAGTTTGTACAGGAACATTAGTGAAAGGTACCTTAACCTATAACCTTTAAACCATTTGTGTATGGTAGGACTTTTAGTGATACCTAGTATCGCAGTAGTAGGAAAAGTATTTCAGTTGATTGGTATGTACCTTATTCATCATTGATCAGGATCCAGGCTAGGGCCTCAGCAACAGGGATAGTGGTGTATCCGCCAGAATGTCATGAAAAACACCAACAATTAATTCACATAATATGTTGTTGGACTCAACATGGTTTTGCCCGCTTGGAAAGACATTTATAGCTGTTGTGCTCCCCCCTTTAGTTTCAAGGTTTAGGGGATTTTGATAGGTTGCTTACCTTCACTGGGAGTATTCTTTCATTCCCACCCAGATTTTGAACAGCTTTAATGGTAAATACTTTATCCTATAGTATGTCCCCAAACAGGTGTTATGAGATTGGAGGCTTCTCTGATATCAATTTATCAATGATGTGCAGGCTATAACTTCATACAATAAATTACATAGCAATCCAGTTGAATCACTGATTGCTCAATGTGGTTTTCATCTCATTGTGTACAATCATGTTGTTGAAAATCTTTTCAAGGGATGAGAGGCACTTACTGCCTCATAGCATTGATTTGACTTTTGCATAAATGCTTGTATGCTTTATTTATAGGGCCATGTTTCTTAAGGCCATTCTGCATGATTAGTTGTTTTTTTGTATACTGTGTGTTATTCCTACTGAATTATCTCAGAGGTGAGCACTATTTTTGCAAGCCTGCCCCCTCCTTTCTTTTATCTGATTTCATCACTAGGTGAGACACTATGTTTGTAGCCACTTATGATAGGTGACGTAAAGGTGTTTGCACCTGGTTCATTAGAGCTTGACTGCATCAGCTCCACTCATGTAATGAAAAACATGGTCCTTGTCCGTGTGGTAAACTACCTCGGCTTCGACTGAAGAGGTCTTCGTAATCATCTAGGCTCCTGACTGCAAATCCAAGGCTAACCCCTCGTGAAAGCTCTAAGGATGCATCAAACAGCGTTTTATCTTGCTGCTAAAAGAGTACTTAACCGTCTAACCTCTCGTGAAAGTTCTGTTGGTGGTGTCGTTTATTGTTAAAATAGTGCACAATAAACTTCTCACGATTGACATCCCGTTCTTCACTTAAACGAATACTGCACCGGCTAACCTCTCGTGACAGCACTATTGGTGGTGTCGTTTTAAACTTGTCACGGTTGACCTCACGTTCATGCTTGTAATCGAATACCCCACCGGCTGACCTCTCGTGAAAGCTCTATTGGTGGTGTTGTTTAGATTTACGTGCATATAGTGTATATTACTGCGACACTACGGATCCATCTCCTGTGAAACATGTAGTTAGTAACTTACCGGTACGGTCGTATAGACTCCCGCTTTTTTGGGCTCCCACAATCGATTATTTCGCTTTTCTATTGCCCTTATCCTCCGCCAGTGTTTCCCCATTTTTGAAGAAAAAGGAGATAATTGGAAGATTTTCTTGAGTTGCGTATACAGCGAGTGGCACAAAAAAGTACAAAGTGACATGTAATTACAGATAGCGAAAGAGCGCGTACGAACCACAGACTATATTAAAATTTTGATGAAAGTGTTCATCTTTAAAATTGTAATGAGAGTTGTGCAAGGTGAAAACTACATAGTACTAAATGAGGACAAGATTACGGAACATAATTGAAAATGAGTGCTTTTTGCCTTGCATTGAAAATGAGTGCTTTTTGTCTGGGTATATTGTATGTGGAATCCATGTTTGTCAACGCACCCACGGCACAGGAGAAATCCTAGTGTGGGGCAGCGTTTTTTATTAAAGAAACAAAGTATTCTACTAATGTAAAATCAAAATATATTTATACGATTTCAACTATTCTGGACTGTACTAGGAACGCTCGGAATATTTATGTTTTTTGATACTCATCACTCATTCATTGGTTATTTCTTTGCTGTCTGTCAGTCTTGTGCAAGGAACTTAACTTTAGTTTACAGAGACTAAATAGCACTAAGTTTCTTAGTACTACCGCTAATAGTAGCGGTGGGCATTGAATCAACGAAACGGCTTATTAAAACATCTTTTTATCAGAAACGAATCAACTGTTTTCCATTGCTTGAAAAACAGGTTAAAAAGAAAAGTATGCCATTGACAAACGAACTGGTTTCAAAAACGTATCTAATGTATGCTATTGACTAACGTATTGTTTCAAAATACCACTTCAATTATTTCAACATACATAAGTTATGCTCTTATAATACCATTAGTTACGGATTGGGCCACAGAGAAGAATAACAACTATATGTTTCCAAGATAGGTTACTTTTACATTTGTTTTCATTTGATTCATGAATGCTTATCATAAAGTATTCTTCTTTTTGAATTGTATACTTGCACCACTAAAGCTGCTCATATAGGTTTACGAATATTTACCAATGTAATGTTGTTCAGCAGTGGACATGGTATGGCCGATTTGACCAATGTTATGTGTGACTATATTCAAGCTGTACATAGTTGCTGTCCAGGCACTGTTTGATAGATGATGATAATATACTTGTAATAATGTACTAAAAAAATTAAAATCTGGTAATTTTTTCATTGTTTTTGTATGTTTGCACTGAGCTATAAATGTATTATTATAATTATGTAGATACTCCCTGAAGATCGATTTTGTTGTGCATGCTTGCATCTGCTTACGGAAATGTGTACCGAGCAACTAACCCAGTCATGTATAAAAATAAGAAGGCGAACACATCTATTAACTAATAGTAAGAGATTTCATTTCAAGAAAATTACAATGTTTTCTCTAAGTATTGTGATCCATGGCATTAACCCTAGAAAAAAAAATTTTACTACCAACAAACGGGCTCTAGAAAATAATGGTAATTGGTAACGTATAATAGTTTTAGATGTATTCTTCGATGTCAATATTTTATAATTATCTTGTGCACGTTATATATATAGTTATATATAGTTTATAATTTTTTATAAAATCTTGTGTCATTTTTAAATCGGCTTTTATTCTGTTGGGTAGGTTTTAGTCAAAACGTCCACAATAATTGGCGTTTTCTTTCGCTACATATTTTAATACCACGCAATACCCTGTTCCTTTTTTTATATACATTTACAGAAATAGGCGTTTCAGGGAAGCACTGTCTATATAACAATGTGAACATTTCTATAAAGGCGTTACATTCTACATTTGGTTCATTAGCTTCGCAAACCTCTGAAAAAGTCAAACTACTCAGATATATTTTAAATTTACTTATATTTTCATTGTCATAGTCCTGTCTAATAGTACGCCGTCGATTTATACTGCAAACTGTGCACTTGGACAATAAGTATCTGAGCAGTGTGATCAGACAGTGCTAATTCTAGTACTATAGCTATACAGGACTTGTTGAAGTTATGCGCTTACTTTTCTATGTACGTGTGGCTCTTAAAATCAGTAGGTTGATAAAGTGCCTAGCGGAGGAGGTGGTCACACTTTCGGACCACCGCCACATTATGTTCGACGTGGCCCTCCGCACGCCTTGCCCGAGCCGTTCTAGTCCCAGCCCGCGGTCGCGGCGTTGGGCCCTCACACAGCTGGATCGAGAGTTGCTCGTCGCAGCTGCCAACGTCGCGGCCTGGCCAGAGGTCGATCAAGGGATCTTGCCCGATCCGGAGGAGGAAGCGTCGTGGTTCCGGAGGACGATGACGTCAATATGCGACGCATCCATGCCCCGGGCCAGGCGCTCCCGGCGTACGGCAGTGTACTGGTGGTCGGATGAGATCGCGCAGTTGCGCGCGGTCTGCCTGGCATCCCGCCGCCAGTACCAACGAATCCGACGCCGGCACAGCGCTACAGCCGGACAGACAGACGAGGCCTATAGGGCCTACCGGGCGGCCACACTGGCGTTTCAGACTGCCATCAGTGAGGCGAAGGCTCGGTCCTGGAGCGAGCTCCTAGAGGGACTAGACAGGGATCCGTGGGGGAGACCCTACCGTATGGTAGTGGGCAAGTTGCGCCCGTATGTCCCCCCGGTGACCGAAACCATGGCCCCGGATTTGCTGGAGAGAGTACTTTCAACGCTCTTTCCGGCGGTTCGGGACCATACTGGTCCCTCTCCACCTCTAAATGCCTCGGACTGGGCCGAGGATTTGGGGGTTTCGCATGGGGAGCTGGGCCGAGCCATTGGCCGCCTGAAGAGTCGCAACACCGCACCGGGTCCGGACGGCATTCCGGGCCGTGCGTGGGTGTATGCGCTACAGTCTCTTGGGGACCGCTTGAGGCGGCTGTTCACCAGTTGCCTCCGTAGTGGCGTGTTCCCGTCCGGCTGGAAGGAAGCCGGATTGGTTCTCTTGAAGAAGGAAGGAAGGGCTGCAGTGTCTCCCTCTGCATACCGTCCCATTTGCCTGCTCGACGAGGCTTCGAAGCTATTCGAAAGAGAGAGATTCGCGAGTTGGCCCCGACCTGGCCGAAAGTCAGTATGGCTTCCGGCAGCGGCGGTCCACCATCGACGCGATTCTTCGCGTCCGCTCGCTGTCGGAACAGGCAGTGTCCCGGAGGGGTGGGGTGGCGTTGGCGGTCAGTCTAGACATCGTCAACGCCTTCAACTCCATCCCGTGGGGCGCTATTAGGGCGGCACTAGTCTATCATCGGTGTCCGCCCTACCTGCAGGGCATCATTGGGGCCTATCTGCGCGATAGGCACATTCGCTACGTGGGCAGGGACGGTAGCGTAAAGCGGAGGGAGATTACGTGCGGGGTTCCGCAGGGGTCAGTTCTCGGCCCTCTCTTATGGAACCTCGCCTACGATGCGGTCCTGCGTGTCGTTCTCCCTGCTGGCGTCAGCTTAGTCTGTTACGCTGATGACACTCTGGTGTTGGCCAGCGGGGAGTCCTTCGAGGGAACCAAGGGCTTGCGGAGCAAGCGGTGGCAATTGTCGTGGCCAAAATCCACGCCCTGGGTCTGCGGATATCGCCTCAGAAAACCGAGGCGCTATGGTTCCACAAACTGCCGAGAAGCAGAGAACCACCCAGTTCGTGGATACGCGTTGGTGACGCGCAAATCGGGGTGGGCCGGTACATGAAATACCTGGGGCTCACCCTGGATAGTCGTTGGGGCTTCGAAGAGCACTTCCAGCGCCTCGTCCCCCGAGTCGAGAGGGTAGTGGGTGCTCTACACCGGCTGCTGACCAATCTCGGGGGACCATGTGAGGAGGTTCGCCGTCTCTACGGAGGAGTCGTGCGGTCCGTGGTTCTATACGGGGCGCCTGTATGGTCAGCTCGACTATCAGGCGCGCAGCGCTGCAGAACCAAAATTCACGGTCTGCAGCGCAGAGTGGCTATCCGGATCGCACGAGGATACCGAACGGTGTCCTACGAGGCGGCAACTCTCCTGGCGCGTTTTCCGCCTTTTGACATCCTGGCGGAGATAGATGCGTGGGTCTACGATCAGACACGCTCCCTCCGCCAGAGCGGCGAAGGCGCGCCTCCAGGGGCGCTGGACAAGCTGCGGCGGCTAGCTCGGCGGCGCGCACTTGTAAAGTGGCGTCATCGCCTGCGGATGCAGTTTGCAACCAAGCGCGTCGTCGAGGCCGTCCTGCCGCTCTTTGGGGCCTGGCTCAGAAGGAGCGAGCGCGTCACCTACCGCCTGACGCAGGTGCTCACCGGGCACGGTTGTTTCGGCGCGTACCTGCACAGGATAGGACGCGAGGCCACGGCACAATGCCACCATTGTGATAGCGACCAGGACACCGCACAGCACACGCTCGAGGCGTGCCCTGCGTGGGCCGCCGAGCGGCGGATCCTGGTCGATCGGATCGGGCAAGATCTCTCTCTGCCAGCAGTAGTGTCGGCTATGTTGGCAGAGCACGAAAACTGGAATGCAGTGGTCTCCTTCTGTGAGAGCGTCATGCTCCAGAAGGAGACCGCAGAGCGGGATCGGGAGAGGGCCGATCCCGCTCGAAGAAGAAGGAGACGGCGCCGGGGTAACAACCGCCCTGGCGCCTAATTCCGATACGCCTGAAAACTCCTGCCGTTGCTATAAGGTGGGGGACCTCTGGGTTCGCGGGTGCGTGATTGGGGAATCTGCGTGCCCACACCAAGCGACCCAAGAGAAGACGGTAGCACGCATGTGGTCACGCGCTGCCGTGGGACGCTTTGGGGGATCCTTTACAATCCCCCTGGGGGGGTGACCGCTTTACAGTCACCCTCTCCGAGATGTGCCAATAGGCGTGGCACCAGTGGGTGGCTCTAGTATGATCATACGAGGACCTGGAGCCTCCCTTAGGTGCCGAAGATGACCGCTCCAGTGGTTTTAGCCGGTAGGAGTCCGGCATACCCCTTCATCCTTCCCCGGGGCGAAGGAAGTTCATGATGAATTTCCACTGGGCATCAATAAAAAAAAATAAAAAAATGATTGATAAAGTGCCAGTTTTAACTTAAAATTTAGTAATAAATTACCAAATTCGATTGATTGATCCTCTTTAAAATGTCAATATTAAAAGTAAAGACTATAATCATCAAACATATTATAACTAAGACACGTAATATCATTTCTAATTTATCAATGCACTCACACTTAAATGTCTTGGAATTTGGAAATACATAAGAACATGAACCATGCACAAATAATGTGTATACAGATAGACAAACAAACATATTTTTTTAAAAACTACCTGTAGGCCATACCAATATTTGTTCCGTGTGGAAATCGAACCAACCCCCCAATAGCATATTATGTAGGAGTAATTATTGATTAAACATTGATTCAACCGATTATCGATTACGCTGACGCCTGCTACTTGGATGCTAACAAGGAGCTATTAAACAAGCTTTAGCGCCTACAAAACCTATGTATTCGTTTTATTTTTGGTTTTAGGAAGTATGACCATGTCTCTCACTTCCGTAAGCAGCTCAAGTGGCTTCCAATCCGCCTTTGAGCCGCAGGAACACTCGGGTATTATGTCTCCTTTTCAAGATCCTTCACAACCCCTTATATACCTCCTATTTGCGAGAGCGTTTCTCTTATGTTCATCTGAAGCCCCGTGTAGATCCCACCTCAAAACCTTTCTTAAGTTCCAACCACATAAATCCGATTTTTATTCTTATTCCTTCACCGTCCACGCAGTAAGATTGTGGAATTCACTTCCACCTAATATTCGCGAATCAAAAACCATTTCGGTCTTTAAGAATAGTGTTAAAGAGCATTACCTCTCGTAATTATTTGAAATATTTTAGTATATGTATGTATGTATTTAAATTGATATATCTATATGTATATACATATATATTTATTTATTGTATTATTTTATTTATCTTTTCGTTATTTTATTTGTACTAAATTATATATATTTTCATATTATGTGTTTAAATTTTAAGATTTATACAATAATTATATAATTTCTCCTCTTCTACCATTACACACTGCTGTCTACATTTTATAACTTGTCTCTCCTGTTGCAAGTCTGCTGGCAGAAATTTCTTTCGAAATAAGCGGTATCTTTGTACTCAAGTGTCTGTATATACCTACTGTATCCTAATAAATTATCGCTGTGTGTACATAAATAATAAATAAATAAATAAATAGCGCAGAATGATATATATATATATATGTATATAAGTAAATTATATGATATTATTATATACATTTTGAAACATTTTTTTCTTAATTGATTTAATTACTTTATCATGTGTTGTTTTGTGTTATATGGCCATCAAAATCATAGCATATGTAAAAATTATAACGCCTACCACAATTCAATTAGCTAAACTATACTAGGTAATTTGCTAATATAAATATTGTAGGGGAAACTAACGATCGACGAACGAAGAAGACTATCTGGTTACCGGGTATTCGGTGAATAGGAAATATACAATAACATAAATATGTAAGAATACACTGAGCGGAATTCAATTGAAATATTTCGAATGAGTTTGAAGATATGTTATATTTATTTCTTTTTGTAGCTTTCCTGAGTTCTAGTGTGATACTAAGGCCACTTGCGTCATACAGAAGTAACCTTCTTAGGCCCACTTGCGTCAAACAGGGTTAGGGTGCTTAACTCTGAGTTAAGTAGTAACTCAGAGTTAAATTGTTAACTTGCCTTGCGTCATTGCAAGTTAGAGGTTAACTCAGGGTTAAAAGTATAAATATTTAACTCGCCAATGTTGGTGGGTTAAGTTGGTAACCCTAAGATAACTCTGGGTTTGAGGTTATTGACTGTGGTATATTAAGCTAGTTTATGTTGTTTTGAGATTAATTTGTGATGATGAAGGACGGTGATTTCCTTTCTGACTATGTCAAAGAAATAGTTAAATACGTTAGTACCGATTTTTTCGACAGAAGGGTTGAAGTACGACAGGACCATTTTAATTCAAAAAGGGAAAATGATTTTCACAGAAGATTCAGACTCCTCGAAGAGTTATATAATAGTTAATATTGCTGGACAAAATTAAACATAAATTAGAATACAATCACAATTTGTATATATATATCTAAATAGTCATTGCCAGTCTATTCAATATTTATATTGTAACAGATTATTTTTTCAGCAGAAATGAAGCATTCTCTCCCATTAACCAATTATTGTGCATACTTTGTTTTTTTTTGTTTTTACCTAAGACGAGTCTTCGCTTTCTCCATCCCTAATGACGACTCAAACTATTACACAAGAATGAAGTTATAAAGAGCACAATAATTTATTGAGTACATGTGGTATTTATTTAAGTCACAACGAAACACGGAAAATATCCTAACGAATAAGTAACCTACAAACTTTTATTTTGCGTGTCAAAATGAATTTTTATGCTATATAATCCATTCAAAACATGAAGCGAGTGCAGATCCTCAGAACATGAGACAGCTATACGAAAATTATGGAAGCGTAAGAAAGATGCGTACATTATATTTATTCATCAATAGATGTTTTGCATTTTGTCGCATTGTTAAGAACGAACATTTAGAACTTACTGAGTTACTTAACTCTTGATTTATTCTTTAAGGCCCACTTGCGTCATACAGAAGGTTAAAAGAATAAATCAAGAGTTAAGTAACTCTGTGTTAAATAAGTAAATCGGTAACTCGCATTTCATCTTGCTCCTACATAAATTAACCCCGGGTTATGTAACTCGTCAAAAGAATGCGATGCATCACAGACTAACAACATTTTTTGTAACAATAAAACAATAAAAATAAAATATTCCTGTCGTACCCTTCTGTCGAAAAAATCGGTACTAACGTATTTAACTATTTCTTTGACATAGTCAGAAAGGAAATCACCGTCATTCATCATCACAAATTAATCTCAAAACAATAAAAACTAGCTTAATATACCACAGTCCAACCAACTTAACCCACCAACATTGGCGAGTTAAATATTTATACTTTTAACCCTGAGTTAACCTCTAACTTGCAATGGCGCAAGGCAAGTTAACAATTTAAGTCTGAGTTACTACTTAACTCAGAGTTAAGCACCCTAACCCTGTTTGACGCAAGTGGGCCTTAGACACAGATATACAATAAGTTATTAGATGTGGCGCTTGCAATCTAAATCCCAAGCATTTTTTTCTTCCATATTATAGTCTGTAACGTTATAGAAACCCTTTCTACGCAGCTTCTGTTTCATAACCGACTTAAATTTTTGAACAAGACTTTGAATTTTATTGTAGAAACGTACACATTGACATTTTAATGACTTGCTTTTAATCTTTCTTAAAGCCTTGCCAGTAAGCAGCAAAATAGGTAATTCAAGCAATAAAATAATAGCAGTATGGCAGGTAATAAACAAAGAAACTGGCACTTAAAAAAAATGGGGTAACGAAATAAATTTAAAAATCGATAATCAAATTATTTCAAATAAGATAGCGGTCGCTAATATCTTCGAAATTTTTTCCACTATTATCCAATGGAGGTAACAAAAGCCCTTTCCTCGTCTTCTATATTAGCTGAATCGCAACTTAAAGAGAACTTTAGTAAAAACATACCAAATTTTGAATTTAGGCGTATTTCAATGACATCAATTATAAACGCATTTAAAGTCTTAACATAAAATCCACTGAAGACTTATGGGGTATGTCCGTCAAAGTCATTGAAGCTATAATTGAGACCATGTGCAATTGCAGGTATTTTTAACCAATGTTTAGATAGCGGAATTTTTCCCGATTTGATGAAACATAACCAATTTTTAAATCGGGATATAAGAATAATCCTTCAAATTATAGACCTATTTCTGTGCAGTAAAATCTTTGAAAAAAATATGCTTGATCAGATGTTGTTACATTTCACTTTATTAACGGGATTTTACATAGTCGTCAGTTTGGATTCACGAAGGGTAGATCAACTACGGATGCAGGAGTGAAACTAGTTACCCAAATTCTAGAATCCTGGGAAGGTTCTCAAGATACCACTGGCATTTTTTGTGACCTTTCCAAGGCATTTGACTGCGTTGACCACAATACACTAACCCGTAAATTACAGCATTACGGAATTCGTGGACGAGCTGCTGATCTTGTATTTTCTTATTTATCTTTTAGACAGCAAAAAGTAGATATAAGTAGTGCCCCAGGGCTCAATTCTTGGCCCCTTCTTGTTTCTAGCATATATAAATGATCTTCCATATATGATGACCAAATTATCAGATGTAATTTTATTTGTTGACGACACGTCCCTAATTTTTAAAATTAATAGAAATGATAGTAATATTCCACACGTAAACGAAAGTCTAACAGTCCTTTGCAAATTGTTTGCCACTAACAACCTACTACTTAATGCTGATAAAACCAAATGTTTAAAGTTTTCATTGCTTAATACACCCCAAATAGGACTAAAAGGAACTCTTGAAGGCAACCAACTTGAAACTGTTGATGAAACTGTGTTTTTAGGAATAACCATCGACTCTAAATTGCAATGGAGTGCCCACATCAAAGCTATATCAGGTAGGCTCAGCTCTACTGCATTTGCAGTTCGGAAAATCAGGCAGGTGACTGATGTAGCTACAGCCCGATTAGTTTACTTTGCATATTTCCACAGCATTATGTCTTATGGCATTCTGTTGTGGGGATCAGCAGTCGATGTAGATTCTATTTTTATATTACAAAAAAGGGCCATCCGTGCGATCTTAACATGAGCCCTCGCGAGTCTCTTAGAACCATGTTTAAAGAAATTAACATACTTACACTGCCGTCACTTTATATCCTTGAAAACATTTTATATGTCCGCAAAAATCTGCACAAGTATCATAAAAGAAGCGATTTTCATGACATCAATACACGGCAAAAACATTTAAAAAAAAACATAAAACCTAAATTTAGATTAGTTAAAACAAATAAGTAATTCCTAGGGAATAGTACACGTTTTTATAACAAGCCCAAATCTATTACAGATCTTACCGAGGGAAAGTTTACGTAACTAAGTTTTAGTTTACGCGTTCTTATTGGAAAAGCTTATTATAAAGCTATAGATTACGTTGACGACAGGGATGTTTGGCACTGATTCTTTCTGCACATGTGGCTTCCCTGGTACCTTTTTGACAAAAAATGTGTTTACTATTAGTTATTCTGAATTGCGATTAATGAGGATATAATTCTTGTTCCTGGTTCCCCCCAAGCCTCGCGGTGCGCTGTGCTACGCACAGTCTTCCCGAAGGTCGCTCGGTGTGAGCACGCGACTCCCTAATCTGCAGACGGCGGTGCGCACCTGGTTACGTGCCACAGCATAGCGCACAGCAAGGCTTCTGGGGATCCTTTACAACCCCCCAAAAATGTTCCTGAGAGGATGGCCTCTACAGTCACCTCCTCTTTGCTACAGGGTGTAAATGCTTTACATTTATTCACTCCGAGATGAGCCTAAAGGCGTAGCACCAATAGGCAGCTCTAGATGGAGATTTTTCTAGTTCCTGGAGCCACTTTCGGTGCTAAAAATGACCACCCCACTGGTTTTAGCCGGTCGGAGTCCTGATGGATGCTTCCTCCGCCCCAGGAAAGGGCGGTCGAAGTACATGAAGTATATGCACCAGGTACACAAAAAATTTAAAAATTGTTATCGTGGCTACAGTTTACACACACACACACATCTCTCAAGCATAAACACCCAGACCCAAAACAACTGTCGTCAACTGTAGATCGTAAATATTTGTTCTGTCTGGGAATCGCACCCGTGACACGCAGCGCGGCAAGCTAATCGCTTACACTGAAAAAAATGTTTTTTACAATGCACCGTTATGTTTTATGATGTTAATTCATAACGAGCCATTTATGTATGATTAAATGATTTTTATGTAGTTAGAAATACATAACAATAGACTGTTACAACGTATCCTGTGGCTTTGCTAAAAGCAAAGTACTTGTCAAGAAAAAAATAAGTTTACTTGGTTATTGATAAATCATTGTTATTTAGAAATGAACTGACATAATTGTAATTAACAGAGTGCTTATTTGCTTTTAAACATGTAACCAAATACCACCACCCCATCTCCTCCCGTGGGTGTCGTAAAAGTCGACTAAGGGATTAGCCGAAGGATGGGCAGCAGCGTCCTTCGAGTACATTAACAACTCAACTGCGATCGCCAACCCGTCTGCCAAGGGTAGCGATTGTGGCAAAACCCCCCAATGAGCCCACAACACACCCATATCGATCGTTGTGGTAATCTTTGGGGGAGGCCTGTGTCCAGCATTCATTCGGCCGAAATGATGATGTAACTTTCGCGTCAGATTTTTACAAACCCCTTTATTTATTGTTTAATAAGATGAACTCATTTAAATCTAACCACGTAAATACCTACTGTTGCGGATCACGCCTGATATTTTAGGGAATACAACATTTTGCTATTCATTTGGTTTAGGCGTAATAAATAAGCGCTCGGTAGTGAAAAAACAACAGTCATTTTTCACTTCTATGTCGACCGCCGCGATACAAACAAGCAAACTTGTAACCCATTATTATATCTTATTATACAATATTCAAGATACCTTGAGTTTAATTTGGCTCCGTGTGTCAAGCGAAGACATCATTTGGTGGCCCATGAGGGGAATTTAAAAACAGAAGACAATAAAAAGTCGGCAAATAACTACATCGCGCCGGTCGCCAGTTGAGTCATTTTCACAAACAAGATTTATAGTTGACGAAGAAAAAACCTCAAGAATAATCTCCAGTTGAGCTATATATGGTCAGAGGAGCAGCCAAAGCATCTCACCATCAACGTATTCTATGAGATAAGTGTCCTAATATCCCATTTTTTCTCGTCATCGATAGATAATTCCATACCTACCTGACCGATACCATTTATTTTTCCATTAGCATTTTTTATGGTCAAAACTTGTTGCAAACAATTGTTAAATCTATGATTAGCTTAAATCATTATAATGTGCGTTAAATTAAATCATTTATCGCAATAATAAAACAAAATTCTATAAATTGCGTAGTCATGAACATTAAAATTTTCTACCTACATTAGAAAATAAAAAATATATTTTTGCAATCTTGAATAATTGTTAGCATACATTTTAACTATCATCTATATAATCTTGGATATAATTATTGTTGATAATTTATACCAAGTTTGGTGGCCCATACAACAAAATTATCGCCTTATTGCTGCGTGTTTACTAATTGTATTCGCCGAACATTCCAGCCGGTCCTGATCTGCCGAACGTGACCTCCCGAGTGCAGTACTGCTGCTCCATCAGCTGCTCGCTGCCAGGCTTCCTGCTGTGGCGAATATCAACAAAGCGAGGGGCGTCAGATTTGATTTTATGGACTTTTACCTATTACCTACTGGTTTACATTGTATTTACATTAATTACAGTCTAAATAAATTTCAATATGCCTAACCCTAGTGTAGAAATTGATAAAAATGGTACAAAAGACGATTTAGCTGAGTTAACTCTTAAACTTGGCAAGTTCGAAGCGTTGTCAATGAGATTTGATGATTTGCAAACTCAGATAGAGGTTTTAAATTCCGAAAATTTACTTAAGGAACTTGATGAACGGGAGAACATTGAACATGAGTTTGTGATAAATATTGCTGCATCTAAGAAATTTATCGATGATCAAAATAAAATTGAAGATCAACTAAGACGTGAGTCATCACTTAATGAGGAGAATGCTCACTGTTTTACCGAATGTAAAGGCAACAATGGTTTGGGGTTCAAATTGCCACAAATACAGATTTCCAAATTTGACGGCACATTTTTCCGTTGGCTCCAATTTCATGACACGTTTGAAAGTTTAATTCACAATAATAACCACATCTCTAATATTCACAAATTTCATTATCTTGTCTCCTATTTGGAAGGAGAAGCGGCTAGAATTATATCTAATTTTGAAATGTCATCAGCAAACTATGCAGAAGCGTGGAAACTTATCTGTGATCGTTATAGCAATAAGCGGCTGCTAACAAATCACCATCTTAACTCTCTGCTTAGTATGCAACCTCTAGCACGTGAAACTGAAAGGTCGCTACGGTTCCTGGTCGATCACATGACAAAAAATTTACGCGCTTTGTCCAGCTTAGGCCAACCTACAGATAAGTGGGATATATTGTTAATCTTCATGTTTTCCTCAAAGTTGGAAGGCCGAACTTTGACAAAATGGGAAGAATATCGTAATACTCTAGAAGACGTGCCTACGTTAGATCAATTCAAAAGATTTTTGATTGACCGGGCTGACGTACTAGAATCCTTAAATAGAAATAAATATGATAACAACAACTTAAATAAACATTCACCTACAACTTCGCGTAGTTACAACTCTTCGAATAATAACAATAGCAAGGTTACATCATATACTAAATCGTTTTCTAGCATAAGTGCACAAAGACCGAATATATATGTATGCATTATTTGTGGCGAAAATCATAGGATTTATGAGTGTTATACCTTTAAGGCTAAAAGCATACAGGAAAAATTAGGTGACGTTAAAAAATATAAGTTGTGCCTAAACTGCCTCCGACAGGGACATGCGGTGAATGATTGTCGTATGGGTCCATGTCGCGAATGCAGTAAGCGTCATAACACATTGCTTCATGGCCCTGCAGTAGCCGGCAATGTATTTCAAACTAATAATAACGTCAACGAATCGAATTCTGATACTATAGTAAGTTATTCTACACAAAACATCAAACAAGTACTTTTATCAACAGCTTTGATTGAAGTCTCCAATCCGGTAACCAGCCAAATAGCTAAAGTTCGTGCATTATTGGATTGCGGCAGCCAGTCTTCCTTTATTACAAAATCACTAAAGGATAAGCTGTCCCTAAAATCAACTCCCTTGAGTACTCATTACCTCATTACCTATTCCTATCACCGTAAGAGTACTCTTACGGTGATAGGAATAGGTAACAACTGTTCTAATCATGTGGTCGAGACTTGTATGACACAAATAAATTCGCTAAATTCATCATTTAGTGTCCAATTGTCATGTCTGGTATTAAATGAATTAACTAGCGAGATACCTAAAGCTCGTATCGATATTCAAGCCCTAAAGCTGCCATCAAATATTGTACTGGCCGATCCCACCTTTAACCAGCCTTCTACGATCGACGTTTTGATCGGGGCTGACATATTTTGGGACATTTTACGGAATGAGCAATGTTCTCTTGGTTCCGAATATCCTAAATTGCATAATTCAAAATTAGGGTGGTTGATTTCAGGTCCTATATATTATGTTAAAAATTCTAATAATTTTATTCAATGCAATCATACCTGTATTTCACAAAATTCAAACAGTGAAGTTGAGAAAATGCTTCCTATATTTTGGGATCTCGAAGAGATTCCCCAAAAATCTATTTTAAACGAAAGCAACAAGTACTGCGAAAGGCATTTCTTGCAAAATACAATCAGACTAAAGAGTGGTAGGTTTCGTGTGAAACTGCCCTTCATAGACTCACCCGATTGCTTGGGTGATTCCTTCGCATTAGCTAAAAAACGTTTTCTCAATTTGGAGAAAAGATTTAGGCGAAATCCACTTCTTAAATTAGAATATTCTAAATTCATAACAGAATATGAAAGTTTAGGGCATCTTTCTGAGACTTATGTCAAACCTACACTGTCTTATTTTCTATGTCATCATGCTGTTCTAAAGGAGACCAGCGAGACCACTAAACTTAGAGTAGTTTTTGATGGTTCCGCACCGTCCACATCTGGTTATTCGTTAAATGATATCTTGATTTCGGGACCTAATATACAAGACTCACTTTTTTCTATCTTAATTAGAGCCAGACAATATAAGTACCTATTGACAGGAGATATAGAGAAGATGTTTAGACAGGTGGAAACTTCTGAAAATGACCGTGATTTACAGCTTATATTGTGGAGAAACAATGAGTCACAACCTATCAAAATATTAAAGTTAAATACACTAACTTACGGTACTGCAAGTGCTAGCTACTTAAGTACCAGATGCATCTATCAGCTTGGGGACGAGTGCGACGATGAACTAATAAAAAATATAATTAAATGCGACTTTTTTGTAGATTATCTAATAACTGGTAGCAACGATAAGGATCAGTTACGTTACATACAAAATTCAGTTTCAAGGATATTAAGTTTAGGATGTTTTCACTTAAGAAAATACAAAAGTAACTTAATTAGTATTTTTCAAAATTCTGATACCATTAGTCAAGAAGATTTGACCTTTAGTGAGTCATCCAGCACTCTTGGTCTGGGGTGGAACCCATCTAGTGATAGGCTACATTTTCCTACAAAGAATATTCCACAAATTTTACATATAACTAAAAGATTCATAATGTCACAATCTTTTAAAATATTTGATCCACTTGGACTTCTAAGTCCATGCATAATTCAGCCTAAGATGATATTGCAAAGGCTGTGGCTTGAAAAATTAGAGTGGGATCAGCCCGTCCCACAAGAAATTGAGAATAGGTGGAATTCATTTTACAAAAACATGCCATATTTACAAAATTTAGAAATTCCTAGGTTAGTTTTATGTAACGAGCGTATACATATAGAATTACATTCTTTTAGTGATGCGTCACAGCACGCGTATGGTGCGTGTATTTACATGCGATCAGTAGATATCAATGAAGACGTCACCGTTAGGTTGCTGTGTGCTAAATCAAGAGTCGCACCTGTGAGGCCCACAACAATACCGCGGCTTGAGCTGTGTGCCGCGCTGCTTGCTGCTCGATTGTGTAAATCGGTAACAGACACACTCAGATACACACCGGCACGTATGACTCATTGGTGTGACTCAAGTATAGTGCTAGCTTGGATACGTAATGACCCTAAAAAATTAAAGACTTTTGTAGCCAATCGAATAGTAGAAATTACTGAGACAACTGAATCATCAGCCTGGCATTATGTTCCCACTCTGGCTAATCCAGCTGACCTTATTTCTCGAGGCGTAGATGCAGGCCAGTTAGTATATACGAAACTATGGTGGTATGGCCCAGAGTTTTTACCTAAGGGTCCGTCCGACTGGCCTATTCTAAAGGACAATAATAAAATAGAAACATTAATTGAAACGAAATCAAATACAATAACTATTGCTGAGTCAATAATTAAATTTGAAATGTATTCTAAATTAAATACATTGCAAGGGCTATTCGCATATGTTAAAAGGTTTATTCACAACATAAAAAATCCAAATAATAAACGTGTAAGTAACCTTAGTTTATATGAATTAAATAATTCATTTTATTCATTGTGTGCTATTGCACAACGTCAGTCTTTTGCTTCTGAGTATCAAGTCAAGTCAAGTCAAGTCAAAGTTTTTTATTTCAAATAAACCAAATATTGGCACTTATGAAACGTCAGAATCTAAGTTGCACGGTTCCAAATAGTGGATCTCATGGAGAAGAGCCGGCAAGAAACTCCATGGATACTCTTTTAAAATAATGGAGATTACAATGCTGATTGATACAAAAATGATTGTACAACAAATACCGAGAAAAATGTAGGTCAATGTCTAAAGATGGAACGTACCATAATAATATTTTTTGCTGTGGCAGTTAATGACTGACCAGTCCCAACAGACGGCACCCGTTCACGAGCATAACGCATGCATCAGCATCACTTAGCTCAACCATGTTGAAGGGAACCGAACGACCCGATACACAACGCCACCATCAGCAAGACATTTTAGTGAGCATGACAGACCAATACAGCCAGGCAAAAGACACAATCAAAATTAAGTACTAAATATATATCATCAATGCCTACATAATGCTCACACATTTACGGTTTTGTAAGAATATTATAATTTGATGTCACAAGAACAATATTAACAATAACAAATAGTCAATCAATGTATATAAGTAAATTTACGTTTTTTTTTAAATGTTTTAAATGAGTCAAGTCAAATGTCAATTTATTAACTATAAGTAAATAACATAAATATTTGCAATTTTAAATGCGATATTAGAAATGTCAAGTTATTTTTACAATAATAATATAATTAATTCCAATTTGTAGACATTATGCCTTTGATTGCAAGTTAAAACACTTGCAATCATGTCAATTATCAGACGTTATAAAATAAATTATACAGCGCCAGAGGGTCGCAGTGTGCAGAAGGGAATCGTTTGCCACACATCTTTATCATCGATGTAATGCTGTATGTTATAGTAGGCTTTCAATATTAAAACGCGCTTAATCAAAGATTTGAATTTTAGTTCTGGTAAATCAGTAATACTAGAAGGAATTTTGTTGTAGAACCTAATACTGTTTCCCATAAACGACTTGCTGGTTCTGCTAAGTCTAAAGCCAGGCAAGACAAGCTTGTTCTTATTGCGAGTATTTAGGTTATGCACGTCACTTCTTTTATTGAAACTAACAATGTCTTTGCGGATATACATAATATTTTGGAATATATACAAGGATGGCAAAGTTAGTATGTTTATCTCCTTAAATAGTTCCCGGAGTGACTCACGAGAGCCCATATTATAAATAGCTCGGACTGCTCTTTTTTGTAATATAAAAATAGTCTCGACATCGGCAGCCGATCCCCACAGTAAAATTCCGTAGGACATAATACTGTGAAAATACGCAAAATATACTAACCTAGCTGTAGCCACATCCGTAACCTGTCTAATTTTCCTAACGGCAAATGCAGCAGAGCTCAGTTTGCCTGAAAGTGCTTTTATATGGGGTCCCCATTGCAATTTTGCGTCTACCGTAATACCCAAAAACACAGTTGAGGGAACCAGATCTAATGTTTTTCCGTCAAGTTTTACTTCTGTAGTTAAATGGGTCACATTTGCCGTTGAGAATTTTACACATTTGGTTTTTTCTGCGTTTAGGAGTAGATTATTAGCCGAAAACCAATCGGATATCTTACGAAGTATATCATTGGGTTCTACAAGATGCCTATCCTTTCTGTTTACCTTAAATATAAGTGAAGTATCGTCAGCAAATAAGATTATGTTTGACATTGTGTCGTTTATCATATATGGCAAGTCATTGATATAAACCAGAAACAGAAAAGGGCCCAAAATTGATCCTTGAGGTACTCCTATTTTAACTTGTGAGCCTGTAGATGTGACGTTCTCAATTGCCACTCTTTGATCTCGATTTGCCAGATAGGAAATTAAAAGATCTATAGATCTACCTTGAATTCCGTAGTATTTAAGCTTCATAATGAGCGTACGGTGGTCCACGCAGTCGAACGCCTTGGACAGATCACAAAACACGCCCAAAGCATCATGCGCATCCTCCCAAGCCCCCAATACAGTTTTAATGAGAGTAGATCGAGCAGCCTCTGTAGATCGTCCCCTTGTAAATCCAAACTGTTTGGCGTGTAATATCTTATTACTGTTAAAATGTACTAACATTTGATTTAATATAATTTTTTCGAAAATTTTGCTTAAGACCGGTAGCACGGATATTGGCCTATAGTTAGATGCATTATTCAGGCAACCAGCCTTAAACATGGGTACAATTTTACTGGATTTCATGAGATCAGGAAATATGCCGTCCGCGATGCAAGAATTAAATATTATAGCCAACATTGGCGCGATGTTAACTATTACAGATTCCACGGCTTTCGTTGACAATCCCCATAAGTCTTCAGTTCTTTTAACTGCTATAGTTTTGAATGTTTTTATTATATCAGTATGTGTTACAGAACTGAATTCAAAGGTAGGTACACGTAAATCTACATTTTTTAAGTATGATTTATTAACCAAAAACAAACAATTGCATACGAAATGTAAAATACTGTCACTATCACCATTTTTAGATAGCGATCATAACATAATTCGTGTAGGTGGGAGACTTGATGCATCCAGTTATGCTTACGAAAAGAAGCATCCTGTGTTGCTGCACGCTTCTCATCATTTAACAAAATTGATTTTTGAGAGAGAGCATGTTCGCAGTATGCATGCTGGGCCTCAATTGTTGTTGGCAACAGTCAGAGAAACAGTTTGGCCAGTAAATGGCAGGCGATTAGCAAGGCGCGTTGTGAATAACTGTGTACGTTGTAGACGTATAGCAGGCAAAACTTTATGTCCCAAAATGGGTAATCTTCCGGCTCAGAGATTAACACCGGACTATCCCTTCACGTCCGTTGGCGTGGACTATGCTGGACCGTTCTACATTCTTAATCGGAAGGGGCGTGGTAGTAGATTAATAAAAAGCTATCTATGTTTGTTCATTTGCTTACGTTACAAATGCTTGCATTTGGAAGCAGTCAGTGATTTGTCTAGGGACGCGTTCCTGATGACCTTTCGAAGATTCATAGCTCGCAGAGGAAAACCAGTAGAAATGTTTTCTGATAACGGAAGAAACTTCGTAGCCGCTGCCAAAGAAATAGGCAATTTTTTAAAGGAAAATGCGGTACCGCTATCTGACTTTGCAACTCTAGAAGGTATAAGGTTTATTTTCATTCCGACTTACGCTCCTCACTTTGGGGGTATTTGGGAGGCTGGAATAAAATCCGCGAAATTTCACATAAAGCGCGTAATTGCAAATAGCCACGTAACGTTTGAGGAATTGACAACATTGTTTGCACAAGTGGAGGCCATACTAAATAGCCGTCCCTTGTGTCCATTATCATCCTCTCCTAATGACTTCCTTCCTCTCTCCCCAGGGCATTTCCTCATAGGAAGACCGTTGACTGCGCTGCCGTCACGAAATCTACAGACCAATGAAAACAATCTACGGCGATATGAACGATTGGAAAAACTACGCCAACATTTCTGGAGCAGATGGCAGAAGGAATATATTGGAGAATTACAGCAGAGATCAAAATGGAGAAGTAACACTGCCAAACTCAGTGTTGGTGATATGGTGATCCTACAAGAGGATCACGTACCACCTTTAAATTGGCGACTAGGAAGGGTCAGTCGTCTATTTCCTGGACGAGATGGTGTCACGCGGGTAGCGGATATCAACACCACAAGAGGTTGCGTACGAAGACCACTCGTTCGTCTTTGCCCGCTGCCAGCACCGACAGAAAATCTTCAATGTTGAAATGTATATTTCAACGAGGCGGGAAGATGTTGCGGATCACGCCTGATATTTTAGGGAATACAACATTTTGCTATTCATTTGGTTTAGGCGTAATAAATAAGCGCTCGGTAGTGAAAAAACAACAGTCATTTTTCACTTCTATGTCGACCGCCGCGATACAAACAAGCAAACTTGTAACCCATTATTATATCTTATTAAACAATATTCAAGATACCTTGAGTTTAATTTGGCTCCGTGTGTCAAGCGAAGACACCTACCTACCAATTTAGGTATTTGCTTTTAAGCTATAAGGGAGAGTACCCATTTTTAGTATCGCTAAAATTTTTGGTGGGTCACAAGTTCATAATGTGCTAAATTCCTGTTTTGAATTATAATAATTTTATCTAATGATACAAAACCTGATCACCCTCGGATAAAAACGAACAAAAATATTAGGCTTTGTTATGTATTTCGTATTTTCCGTTGTACCTATTACACAATTTTATTTATCTCCCTGCATCCTGGTTTAGTAATACCAGTTTAGAGATAATTAAATCAATTATAACAAATCGATCTTTTAAACTTTCTAGGATTAATATCCTCAAAATTTAAAAATACTGTTACGCCACCCAGTAAATAATAGCGAAATGTAGTGCCATCTATTGTTTAGTAGCGGTACTGTAGCATGTAGAGACTTCCGATAGTTTTGCGTTACTAAGGCACGTGGCGCCACCTGTTGTCTAGTAGTTGTATTACGTCGTGTAGTAACTTCATTAGTGAAAGAGCGCAATTATTAGATGATATTATTAAGGAATACACATGAATATATAGAATAATGCAGAAGTATTTTTGTACAATATATATCGACGAAGGAAAGCATATTTGCTGTAAGTAGACAAAATACCTAAAGTGACTTTTTACTACCATTAGAATCAGAAAAAGAAGCCGCATCGAATGACCCGGGACCTGTGTCTCTACGATGAAAAAAAAATTACATACGCCGTTGAAAACGCCCGTACTTATATTTTTTTTAGCAAGATTAAATGCTGTATTTAGACCATAATCTAGTCATTTTAGACATTTTGTACTTACAGCAAAAGAAAGACTGCATTTTTTGCTTTACAAATACTTAAGGAAGAACCCATTTAAAAACTTAACGCTACTTACAGCATTTCTGCGGCGTGTGATTTTTACATTAGTTTACTTACAGCAAGTTTAGGGAACCTACACTTTTAGTTTTTGTTATTTACAGCAAATCATCACGTATTTGCTATAAAAGCTCACACCACTTGCATTTCAAAAACCTATAATTTTATATAAATCTGACATAATGCATTTTGATAAATCATATAACATTACATTTTACCGTTACGCCATTGAAAAAATGATAGTACTTTGAAGTTATGTCGGTGTTACCGCATCGCTACCGGCTCCGCCCGCACCCTTCATTCCTTGTACGACATTCTGTTTGACATTGTCTCATTATATATATTTTTTATATTTTTATAAACTTCCTTGCTTATTTTAGATGGCGTGATGCAGGGAATGGATGGACGAATTGAGATCTCTTCAAGAAGACATTGTTGACGAGCATTCAAGAAAGAAACCTAAAATACAAATATTAAGCAACGAATTATACCTTTTTTTTTATTTTTTTTATTGGTGCCCAGTGGAAATTCATTATGAACTTCCTTCGCCCCGGGGAAGGACGAAGGGGTATGCCGCCGGACTCCTACCGGCTAAAACCACTGGGGCGGTCATCTTCGGCACCTAAGGGAGGCTCCAGGTCCTCGTATGATCACACTAGAGCCACCCACTGGTGCCACGCCTATCGGCACATCTCGGAGAGGGTGACTGTAAAGCGGTCACCCCCCCAGGGGGATTGTAAAGGATCCCCCAAAGCGTCCCACGGCAGCGCGTGACCACATGCGTGCTACCGTCTTCTCTTGGGTCGCTTGGTGTGGGCACGCAGATTCCCCAATCTACGCACCCGCGAACCCAGAGGTCCCCCACCTTATAGCAACGGCAGGGGTTTTCAGGCGTATCGGAATTAGGCGCCAGGGCGGTTGTTACCCCGACGCCGTCTCCTTCTTCTTCGAGCGGGATCGGCCCTCTCCCGATCCCGCTCTGCGGTCTCCTTCTTGAGCATGACGCTCTCACAGAAGGAGACCACTGCATTCCAATTTTCGTGCTCTGCCAACATAGCCGACACTACTGCTGGCAGAGAGAGATCTTGCCCGATCCGATCGACCAGGATCCGCCGCTCGGCGGCCCACGCAGGGCACGCCTCGAGCGTGTGCTGTGCGGTGTCCTGGTCGCTATCACAATGGTGGCATTGTGCCGTGGCCTCGCGTCCTATCCTGTGCAGGTACGCGCCGAAACAACCGTGCCCGGTGAGCACCTGCGTCAGGCGGTAGGTGACGCGCTCGCTCCTTTGGAGCCAGGCTCCAAAGAGCGGCAGGACGGCCTCGACGACGCGCTTGGTTGCAAACTGCATCCGCAGGCGATGACGCCACTTTACAAGTGCGCGCCGCCGAGCTAGCCGCCGCAGCTTGTCCAACGCCCCTGGAGGCGCGCCTTCGCCGCTCTGGCGGAGGGAGCGTGTCTGATCGTAGACCCACGCATCCATCTCCGCCAGGATGTCAAAAGGCGGAAAACGCGCCAGGAGAGTTGCCGCCTCGTAGGACACCGTTCGGTATCCTCGTGCGATCCGGATAGCCACTCTGCGCTGCAGACCGTGAATTTTGGTTCTGCAGCGCTGGGCGCCTGATAGTCGAGCTGACCATACAGGCGCCCCGTATAGGACCACGGACCGCACGACCCCTCCGTAGAGACGGCGAACTTCCTCACATGGTCCCCCGAGATTGGGCAGCAGCCGGTGTAGAGCACCCACTACCCTCTCGACTCGGGGGACGAGGCGAACGAACTATACCTACAAGGCAATTTAATTCCTTCGAAATTGAACAACAAAAAAATAAAATCACAGACCGATGAATCAAAAATTTTTCGCAAAATAATTGCAAAACGACACCACGACATACAAGGAATTTGGAAGAGGACATGACTAGTAGCAAAGAATTGACTCCAACTTTTCGAAACCCAGAAAAATACATGACTGCAACCGACCACATACTAAGACAAATTTTACCGCCACCGCTTCAAGCTTCGGGCTTGACGGAAATCCCAGCAGACTTGCATAAAGATTGCGAAATCACCCACGAAACAAAGTAACCATTGAGAATGAAGATGTTTTGGATGAAAGTATTCCACATTTAACAGCTTGTAAAGCCTACTTAGCAAGGGGGAGAACGGCATCAACATCTGGCCAGCCCTTATTGTCAACCTCACCTGCACGCGCCAGAAAATCGGCGGCGACGGCCTAACAGCTATCGCGGTGCTCCCTGCTAGACAACTGACGAGGCTCTGGCGACCGAGCAGTGGCGGTATAACCACACACCTGACCGGGAAACCAATTTAAAGAGGCTTCAGGAGCCTTTGGGCCTAAATATCCCCTAAAATAATGGTGCAGAAAGAAAGGGGAAACCACTGCAACTATTTTCCCAAGACAGTCAACATGGAAGTACATTATGAGAGATCGCGATTGCCATACGAACCGCCTAGCAACCGGCGCCGCGTTGCGTCCGGGGCGCGTGGTGGGAAATGGGCTACCGGCCATGGAGGAGTAGGAAACCAGGCTCTCCATGGAAATCCAGCTACTTGAACATCCGTCAAGCTGCGACAAACCCAGACGATAGGAACGTGGAATGTACGTGGCTTACTTAACCCTGGAAAACTTACCATTCTACAGAAAGAGATTACCAGATGTAGCTTGAGCATCTGTGGTTTAAGTGAAACCCACTGGAAAAATAACGGGCATTTTCTCACTGACACCCACATTATTTACTTTTCGGGCAATGAGAATAGAAGCCAAAATGGAGTAGCGTTTCTCATCCCCAAACGTCAAAAGAAATGTGTAATAGGCTACGAACCAGTCATCGACAGGATACTCAGTATCAAACTTAGAGCGTCGCCGGTGAACCTAAACCTCATACAGATCTATGCCCCAACCAAGCCAAGCAATTCGTATAGCAAGTGATGATATAATAGAGAAATTCTACGCCGAACTAGATACCAGCATCTCAAAAGTTCCCAATCGAGAGATACTTATGATCTTGGGTGATTTCAATGCCAAAATTGGAGAGAATTCCCATCAGCTCAGTAATGGTGCACGAAAATTTGGACTTGGAATACGCAACGAGAGGGGCGAGCGATTAATGCAGTTTGCGACCGAAAATAACCTGGTAATAACAAACAGCCAATTTCAACACCATCCACGACGGCTTTATATCTGGACTTCGCCAGACGGTAATTATCGTAACCAGATTGACTACATCCTGATTCGGTCGCGGTGGAGAACTTCAATAAAAAATGCCCATACTTTACCTGGAGCAGACTGTGGATCAGATCACCAACTTTTGATCTCGAAAGTTAAGGTAAAGCTGACAGCGGCCGGTACCATGGAGAAGCCAAGGAGGATCGAAGTTTAAGACTGCTCGAAGTTTAAAGCCGCTGTGCAACGAAACTGGGCTGATTGGGCTGAAGTCAGCCATGACGAGGAAACACCTGAAGAGTTGTGGGACCGAGCAAAAATCTTAATTAAAAGTGCCATCCGAGCGGCTACACCACCCAATGAAACAATCAAACGACAACATTGGATAACTGATGGTACTCTGAAACTAGTGAAGGAGAGGCGTGAGATGAAAGCTACAGGGGGGAATGTTAGAGATCTAAATAGACTGTCTGCCCAGATACAAGCAGAATGCAGAAGAGACCAACATGCCTACCTTCGCAAAATTTGTGAAGAGATCGAAGTGCACGCAAACAAACATGAACCTAGAGATCTCTATCACAAGATCCGCTTTCTCACGAAAACACTGCCCTCAAAAAGCTGGGCCATTAAGAACGGGATTGGCGATATTGTAACTGAACTGGACCAAATCTCTGAGGCTTGGGAGAATTATTGTCTAACTTTGTTTCAAGATTCAAACTCGCGAAACTTCCCCACAACTGAGCCCACGACTGAAAACCTGGAGCCAGATATTCTCAAGTCGGAAGTTAGAGCTGGTATCATATGTTTAAAAAATGGGAAAGCCACAGGTAGACACGAAATCCCCATCGAAACCATAAAGGCCTTAGGAGAATATGGCACCCATATCTTTCACACCATCTCCAACAAGATATGGCAGACAGGAGTATGGCCAGTAGAGTGGACTCACTCAGTTTTCATTCCCTTGCATAAGAAGGGTTCGACTAGCATTTGTAGCAACTATCGCCTTATTGCATTAATATCCCACGCAAGCAAAATCATGCTGCATATTCTTAACGAGCGTCTGGAGGCCTATCTGTCCAAAGAAATTGCACCAGAACAAGCTGGATTTGTGAGGGGAAAGGGTACTCGAGAGCAAATTCTCATTGTCCGCCAGATCATCGAAAAGGCACGAGAATTCAACAAGCCAACCTATATTTGCTTTGTTGACTTTTCGAAAGCGTTTGACTCTGTGAAATGGCCAATCCTTTGGAACACGTTGCTGGAAATAGGGACACCAAAACACCTTGTACACCTTCTGCGATGCCTCTATGAAGAGGGAATGACTTCAGTACGGACAGAAGATGTATTGTCAAGCACTTTCCATCCCAGTGCAGGCGTCCGCCAAGGATGTATAATATCACCTCTCTTGTTTAATATATACACCGAGCTGATAATGCGAATCATACTGGAGGAATGGACAGATGGTGTTACAGTTGGTGGCTGTTATGCAGATGACACTACACTGTTTGCGACTAGCGCTTGCCAGATGAAAGAGCTACTTCTCAAAATGGAGCGTAAGCCTTCAATTCGGGTTAAAGATTAATCGCTGCAAGACCAAAATGATGATCGTGGATCGGGCTAACAATAACTCGCCAGAAGTTACTAACATTGCGAACTGCGAAGTGGTCCAGTCATACATATATCTTGGTACTTTAATCACGAACAGTGGAGGGTGCGTGGACGAAGTGAAACGACGTATGGCTATTACGAGAACTGCCATGGACAGGCTGAAGAAAATATGGAGAAACCGAAACATCACCAAAGCCACTAAGATACGGCTTGTTCGAACACTGATTATACCCATATTTTTAGTTGCTGCTGAGACGTGGACGTTACGAGAAATTGAGAAGAAGAAGATAGATGCTCTAGAGATGTGGTGCTGGAGAAGAATGCTTGGGGTATCGTGGACTGAATTCCGTACCAATATCTCCATACTCAAAGAACTCGGCATCAATCAGCGTCTGTCATCCATAGTCCAAACTCGCATCCTGAAATTCTTTGGGCATGTTTCAAGACGTGAGCATGGCTCGATAGAACGTCTTATCGTGCAAGGTAAAGTGGAGGGCACAAGACCGCGCGGAAGGTCACCCATGCGATGGACCGACCAGATAAAATCTTGCTTGGGCGGACCCTTGAATGAGTGTAACAGAATATGCTCTAACATAGAAAGATGGCGATGTATCGTGAGGCGAGCTACATCTGCCCCTATCAGTACTACATGATGACCACGACCGCTCTGTCAAGAGTGAAACGAGAAAGAAGAAAAGCCTACTTTCCAGTTGAGAATGATGGAAGCAAATCAAAACCCAATGTCTCTATTCTATCCCAGAATTAGGTGGTGGTGTTGAGAGCAATATGGAACAGCCTCAAAGTAAATCACCAGCTACTCTCAGTAGAGAGCTATGATCGAAAGCAACGTAAAATTGATGGACCCTGAATTGATGGTCTTAGAGCATGTGTAGCAATAGAGAGCCACGTACAAACGCAACTTCAATGTCCATCTCCAGTTCTTGATACAAGTGTTGCTACTCAAAGTAACGTGCTACAGTTTCGGTGTCCATATCTAGTACCTTCAACGAGTTTTGCTATTGAGGGCGATGTAGTGCAGGTATCATCTTCAAGCTATTCCTTGGTTCCTGGCATCAGTACTGCTACAAATGGCGCTGTGCAGATGCAATTTATTTCTGAAAACAGTTCTGCAATTGAGAGCAATAGGATCTTCAATATATTAATGTTCCTTAGAACGAGTGACAGCAACGTAGTGCAGATACAGTTTCGAAGTAGTTTACCATTCCCTGAAACAAACAAAATACAGATAACAGAGGACAGAGGCACCAGAAGGATAAATCCTAAAAGATGCAAGAAAACACTAAATTTCGATAAATGTTATCTTGATTATGTGGACGATGCGGATACATTATTGTTAAATGAAGCCTTTCCATCAGATGACTCAATAGATTGGAGTGAAGTGGAAGAGTCATCTGACGAGATGGAAGATGGAGATCAACACACTAAAACTGCAAAAAGAAATAAGAACAAGCAAGGCAAATATAAAGACAAAATAAAAACAAAGACAAATCATAGGCACATTAATATAGAAAAAAAATAAAACAATAGCACTGATTAAAAAAGAAAATGAAGAAGAAAAGAAAAAAGGGAAACAATATTTAATTCGAAAAGGAAACCCTATTAAGGAAAAAAAATGAAACCAAACCCATGTACTGGCAAAAAATGTAGAAATAACTGTGAAAGCATAACCGAAGAACGGCGTACAAATTTATTTAACAATTTATTTTAGCGGAGTATCTAGGCGGAGCATCACACATGAATATTTTATTAATGAAGGAGAAGGCAGGAACAATTTCTGCCAACAATTTCTGATCGCGACTCTCGATGTGACGCAGAGATTTTGTATACACTGCAAAATTCAATAGATAATTTTTCCAAACTTGACGAAAGAGGTAAAATCGGTGGTCATAAATAAAACATCACCGGAAGTCACGCCAAAGCTAAGTCTTTTGTTATGTCTCTGCCATTATTGCCTTCTTATTATTGTCGCAAAGATTCCACACGACTGTACAGAAAATTTTAAAAATATTACTAACTGTTGTACAATTTACAAAGAGCACTGCAACGATGAAAATGTAAAACCTACGTCTTTTAAAGTTTTTTCTAAATGGTTTCGTAGTATTTTCAATATTGGCTTCCATATCCCAAAAAAGGATAAATGTGTTCAGTGTATGGCCACAAAAACCTTCGAGGTGAAAACTGAAGAGGAAATGAACAAGTTAAACGAGCACATAAAATAGAAAGAAGAATCATACAAACGATTTTTATGTCATCAGGATCTTAACAAGGCTGACAAAAGTGTTATCTGTACCAGCTTTGACATGCAGAAAGAGCTTAATACTCCACACGGTGACAACATGGCCCTTTATTATACGGCGCCGGGGCAACAATCGTCCCGGCTACCAAGTCCAACAAGCCTGAGCCCCCTACCACTCTATCCCTATCTAGCCCCCTATCACTACATGGTGGGGGGCCTCGGGGGTCACGGGTGTGCAGATAGGGGAGTCTGCATGCTCACACCGAGTGACCCCCGGGAAGTCAGTGGTGCTCACGTGTTCACGTGCCGTGTGCGCAGCACAGCGCAAGGCGGGACTTGGGGGGATCCTTTACAATCCTCCCCGAGAAGTCGCCTTCCCTCCACTAGAGGGGGTGACCGCTTTACAGTCATCCCCTCCGAGATGTGCCTAAAAGCGTGGCAGCAATGGGCGGCTCTATTGTGATCTTACGAAGACCTGGAGCCCCCCTTCGGTGCCGAAGATGACCGCTCCAGTGGTTTTAGCCGGTAGGATTCCAGCATACCCCTTGGCCCTTCCCCGGGGTGGAGGAACTTCCATGTAGAATTTCCACTGGACATCAATAAAGAATAAACGTCTACGTCATGTCAAAATTATGATGTCACTTGTGATGTTTTTTTCTTTTTCTTAACTCTACTTCTAGATCACCGTGTTTCCGAATTCATATCCCATTTTAACCATATAAAGATCCAGAGACTATCACAGTAGTTTTCATTACTAAATACTCGACGTTACAAACATTATAAACTAATAGTGTATCGACACACCTGAGTGAAAATACCCCTGACATAAACTTAAGGAATTGTAAAGTAAATTCCTAAAATAATTGTGATAATAATCCTTGAGTCATTCTAAAACTATTAATTTCTCTAAATTTTATACTGAGAGTCTAAAATTCCAAAACTACTTGCATAATTACAAAGATCGGACTAACTTACCTAGTGACGTCCGATCCTCAATTATGTGAAGTAATCTCGTCCTCATCGAGTCCTAACCCATTCCAAATAAATCTAGAATTCTATAAAATTGCAATCTAGATCTTGCAGCAGGCAAGTTGTGTTCTTATGCTTTGAATTAATGACATGTAATTACAGATAGCGAAAAAGCGCGTACGAACCACAGACTATATTAATTTTTTTGATGATGATATTAATGTTCATCTTTAACATTGTGATGCAGTGAGTTGTGCAAGGTGCAAACTACATAGTACTAAATGGCGGCAGTAGTATCTACTGCCGCCAGAGATAGATCTTGCCCGATCCGATCGACCAGGATCCCTCGCTCAGCAACCCACGCAGGGCACTCCTCGAGCGTGTGCTGTGCGGTACCCCGGTCGCTTCCACAATGGTGGCACTGTGCCGTAACCTCACGTCCTATTCTGTGCAGGTACGCTCCGAAACAACCGTGACTGGTGAATACCTGCGTCAGACGGCAGGTGACGCGCTCGCTCCTTCTGAGCCAGGCTCCGAAGAGCGGCAGGATGGCCTCGACGACGCGCTTGGTCGCGAACTGCAGTCATAGGCGATGTCCCTACATCTCGAGTGATGACGCACACCTAGATCTTGAACGTAATATAAAAAAAAACCTTTTTTTCAGAAATGCACAAGAACTGATTCTTAAGTCGTCGTACCTGATTGAACTTTGTTGTTTATTTTCATGTATTAACAATGCATTTTATAGTAAGTTCAAATTTAAAAATGTCTGTTAAAATGTTCTAGTAAGTTAGAACCAGGCTTTTTGGTGTAGCTACGGTTTGACACATTCTTGTTTTTTATTTGCACGATTTAAACTTAACTAAGAAACCACCACCCCATATGATCCCGTGGGTGTCGTCAAACGCGACTATGGGATTAGCCGGACTATGAGCAGCAGTATTCTTCGATTGCATTTATAACTCGACTGCGATCGCCTACCATTCTGCCAAGCGTGGTGATTATGGCATAAACCCCCAATGAGCACACAAGACAAACCCAAACCTGTCGTTGTTGCATTCTTACAAAATAATTAAATAGAATATTTTTTAATTTTTATTTGGTCGGCACTTTCACCACAAAGGAATTGAAATTCACATCGTGACGAGACGATCCTCAATGTGAATTTGGTCTTCACTTTGATTTACTCTACTATATCCTCAACCTTAGTAGAGTAAGGCAGCCGTGACACGTATAGCAGCGCCGTAGGTACAGGACGCAGCAGATGGTTCGGTCCGGTCAGTGTGGTAACGCACTGGTTCCGACAAGTCGGCTTTCTCTTCTTCTTCTCAACCTTGATAAAGCCCTCCTTTATTGATTATTGATCAACTTGACTACAAACAAACTGGTATTTAACTAATTAATATTTTTATTGGGACTTGCCCTGTGAGATGACAATAAAAAATATGAAAACATAAGGAACGTACTGTATACATTCTTATTTAAATAATTAAACTCTTATTAAAATTGAAATTTGGCCTAACACATCTAAAATCATGTTACTGATTTGGAATAATGTTCGCATTAATAACTAATGTACTAAATCTTGAACTTTTTTAAAAAGATTTCATTGTCTAATGCAAAAAAGAAATATATTCTTTTCTGCATCAGACCATGGAATCTTCTTTGTGTATACTTGAGTAAAATCGACAGAAGTAAAGGACCGCTACTCCTCTATTGCATTCTAATTCCTTTGCCAACTTTGTCTGAACAGTCAAACTATGCAACGTTCCCCTTGACATAAAAAAGCGCCAAGTATATAATGCAAAGCTCGGGCATACTATTTGAATTCGCTGGAATCCTAATTGACAATTGTTACGGGCATGGTTAAAATGATAAATAGTACGTATTGTATGTATATTTGAAAATTATGTATTTGACTTTTGATTTTACTATGTAGGCATATCCTATTAGACAATTTTTGTGAATGCCGCAATGTCTGAAAACGAAAGTTTTCATCCAGTGTGTCCTACCTGTGATACTAAACGTGGACACTAACAGTTGGACTAGTTCAGAAGTTTAAAGTCGCTTGACGAGCTAGGTAACGTGCTATGCTCGAAGTTTGTCTAAAGGATAGAATCTGAAATGGGGAGATCCGGAACAGAACCAAAATGATCGACATAGCAATTCGATAGCGAATTTGGTAAAATTCGCAAGCTGAAGTGGCAGTGGACTGGTCATGTCTGTCGAAGGATCGATAGCCGATAGAGCAGACGAGTCCAAGAATGGATACGGCGTATGGGTAAACGTAGTGTGGGACATCCATCGGCCAGATGGACGGACGACCTGAAAAAGGGTTGCTTGATCCATCTGGATGCGGAATGCTGATGACCAGGTGTAGGTGCACACGCTAGAAGAGCCTTAAGATGTGATCGGAATATAAATATAATTGATAAGTAAGCTAAAGCTGCGTGCTGACCTGATGTGTTTAGGTACTTGAACTTTTCAAATCTTTCTCTATTGAAATATTGTATGCCTTTAATTCCAATTTGTTCTAAACGGTTTCCCACCCTCGGGCTTATGCTCTGTTATACGCCATGAATGCAAGTCTGTCAAATCACATATTTCAGATATTCTATTTGCAACAAAAGATTTTAAATTTTTTAAATTTGAGTGTAGACATGCCAACACGATACTAGAATCACTCCAATGAATTTAATATGTAACTTTATATCGCAAGGAATCCCTCACAGCCTTGCAAAGTCTAGCAACTAACAGAGTATCCTGACGGCTTTAGTAAGTGCAACCTTAGATTTAGAACACAACAATTTTACAGTAACTTGATCATTAGAATTTATTGATCGCATATAGATGCATGCACCATATGCACTCTGGGCTGCATCACAGAAAGAATGAAGCTCTATAGACACTGGCTCGTCACAAAATACATGTCTTGGAATTTTTATTGTATGAGGAGCAGGCAACGTATCAGTAAACTTATGCCAGGTCTTAATAATATTCTTGGGAACTGGATCATCCCAACCTAGTTTTTCTAGCCAAAGCTGTTGTATAATTATCTTTATTTGTATCACACAAGGACTTAATAAACCCAATGGATCAAAAACTTTGAACATACTCGATAGTATAAAACGCTTAGTCGGGTGATTATTATTGAATTTTAGTGAGAATTGGATTGGAAAATGCAATTTATCTGTAGATGGTTCCCAACCTCGACCTTTTTTTTTTTTTTTCGCCCCGGGGAAAGGCGAAGGGGTATGCCGGACTCCTACCGGCTAAAACCACTGGAGCGGTCATCTTCGGCACCTAAGGGAGGCTCCGCCAGCAGAGCCGCCCACTGGTGCCACGCCTATAGGCACATCTTGGAGAGGGTGACTGTAAAGTGGTCACCCCCCCGGGGGGATTGTAAAGGATCCCCCAAAGCGTCCCACGGCAGCGCGTGACCACATGCGTGCTACCGTTCCCAACCTAGACCTAGGGTACTGGATGACTCGCTAAGGGCTAATTTTTCATTTGAATTTAAATAAGATGAATCAAAAATAGGTGCATTAGTTTTAAGTTTTCTTAAATGAAAGCAACCCAGCTTAAGAGCTGCGGTAACGCCTTCTAGAATATCCTTTAATCTCTGCTTATTGTTACAAGTAGTTGTAAGATCATCCACATAGAAGTCTGTTGTTTGATGGTTTCATCAGGGCATTCTTCGCCAAGTTGCCATAGACAGCGTGTACTCAAATAACTGGAACTTGCCATGCCATAAGTCACAGTATTAAGCGTCAACGTGTTGAGAGGTAGAGACTCATCATCTCTCCATAATATAAGTTGAAGGTTACGGTCCTCCTCGCTAATTTGGACTTCGCGGTAAAACTTTTCGATATCACCTGTTAGGAGGTATTCGCGCTGCCTAGCTCATACTAGAATAGAGAAAAGTGATACTTGCAAATTTTGGCCTGTCATAAGAATGTCGTTGACTGATAACCCAGACGAAGTAGGCGCTGAACCGTCAAAAACAACTCTAATTTTTGTAGATTCACTACTATCTTTAAAAACCGCGTGATGACTCAAGAAATTTGACATATGTGGCTTTATAATGGCGGACTGCGAAAAATGGCCTAAGTCTGCATATTCCCGTATAAAGTTAACATATTGCAGTTTAATATATGAGGATGTTTTTTAAATCTTTTTTCCATACTCAAAAATCGCTTTTTTGCCACTGAATAGGAGTCCAAGATAATTAGGTGAATCTGTAAGAGGTAAGCGAACACAAAATCTGCCCGTATCTAATCGAATAGTGTTAGTTAAATAATGTTTTTCACACAACCTTTCGTCTTGACTTAAGGGTGATTTAAGTGGTGTTTCCTCAAGCTCTCAGAACTTAGTTAATTGTAGGTTGAAATCATAGTTAGTTAATTTATTTAAAATAACTGAATGATTACATTGAACACTAGAGATGTTGTTTAAATCATTTACATTCGTTGGACCTGAGATAAGCCAACCGAATTGAGAACTTCTTAAAGTAGGATTATTAGGGCCTAACGATCGTTGTTCGCACCCAAGAACTTCTGGTTTAAGACATTTATTTCTCATAAGAATATAACATTCATTTGTCTGAGAAACACAAGATTGAACTTAAAAAATTACATGAGTACAAGTGTCGGAGCGACAGTATTGAATTACAAGTAAACTTAATTAATTATTGTAAGTAGGTAAATTTTAAATTAAATTAAATGGAGAGTTAAGTTATGTGGGTAAGTTTAAAATAATTACATTAGAAGATACAAAACATTGCACACTAAACTAAAGTAATAAGCAGCGCTAATGCAATGGTCTTATTACGTGTTGAAAATCGAAAAACATCAATTGCCATCCCGAGATTCTATCGTCCATAAGTATAATATAGTTACGGAGTTATAGAATGTGTGATGATCAGTATTAATATGTTGCGCATGTGGTAATAGATAATGTTATTAAATTAGATAATATTAGACGTTCGTTTTTAGTATGGGCTCCCTTATATGTTGGAAGCCCTGAAGTCTTATGATAATTGTTTAAAGAGGAATGGTTTAAAGATTCAAGTACATCTGATCGATTGATTAAAAATTAATTAAATTGCTGTAAATTAGGAATATCATCCAAAGTGTCACGCCACTCCTCCCATTTAGCAAGAGTGCGGCTATCTAATTTAGAACTCAATATGTGTATTAATATAATGTCCCTCTTATCAGTGGGTTGGTCCAGGCTAGACAACGCCCTTAAGATTTTAGTAACATGATCTACCAAAAACCGAAGTGATTTGTCTGATTCGCGAGAAATTTGTTGTATGTTTAACAAAGAATTTAAATTATGGTTAATTAATTGTCGCTTGTTGTCATATCTGTAAGCTCAAGCACAGTAAGCTCCATGCATTTTTGTAATTGGCACTAGATACCTCTAAGTTGCTTATGACTCGCGCTGTATCACCCTCTAAATATGATATAAGGTAATGGAACTTATGAATTGATGCAATGCGATCATTGTTGTGTACGACAGACAAAAAGGTATCACGAAACTCGAGCCAGCGGAAGTATGTGCCGCTAAATTTGGCAATCTGTATCTGTTGTAGCTTGAACCCTATATTGTGATTTTCAGGATGTGAATGAGAGCATGTTATATGGCTAGTATTGAGAAAATTACCAGATTCATCACTACGAATCTCTCGTGAAGGCTCTATTGGTGGTGTCGTTTTATTTTTAAAATAAGGCACTATAAACTTGTCACGGTTGACCTCCCGTTCTTCCTTGTAAACAATACCTCACCGGCTGATCTCTCGTGAAAGCTCTATTGGTGGTGTTGTTTATTCTTAAGATAAGGCACTATAAACTTGTCACGGTTGACCTCTCATTCTTGCTTGTAAACGAATACCTCACCGGCTGACCTCTCGTGAAAGCTCTATTGGTGGTTTCGTTTAGATTTATGTGCATACAGTGTATATTACTGCGACACTGCGGATCCATCTCCTGTGAAACATGTAGTTAGTAACTTACCGGTACGGTCGTGTTGACTCCCGCTTTTTTGGGATCCCACAATCGATTATTTAGCTTTTCTATTGCCTCATCCTTACTCCTCCGCCAGGGTTTTCCCATTTTTGAAGAAAAAGGAGGATAATTGGAAGATTTTCTTGAGGTGCGTATACAGCGAGCGGCACAAAAAAGTACAATGACATGTAATTACAGATAGCGAAAGAACGCGTACGAACCACAGACTATATTAAAAATTTTGATGAAAGTGTTCACCGATAAATTGTGATGCAGTGAGTTGTGCAAGGTGCAAACTACATCCCTGGGAGAAGACGTTAATGGCGTGGAGTTAAAATCGCCAGTGAAACAAGTAACGCGCGGCACCCACGTGGCTCGAATTTAAGCCCATTGCTTTTTATTTTATTTACAGTGGATTTAAATAACCTTGTAAAACACTGTAAGATACACCTATACGCTGATGATATCTAGCTGTACTATTCCTTTAACCCTAGTGAGACAGAAAAAGCAGTGGATCTAATAAATCAAGACCTCAGTGTCGTATATAAATGGGCAGAAAAGAATAATTTTGTGTTAAATTCGATGAAATCGAAGTACATAGTACTAGGCAGTAAATACCAATGTCAGCTCGTTACTGCCCGTGAGCCGAGGATACTTATCGATGAACGGGTAGGGTCGCGCCGCCCCTGTGTGCGAAGTGTGCGGCGCACACAGGCGCCAAGACAATAGAGGCGCCGCCATCGAAATTATTTTTGTTACACTTGCACAACAACATATTCTTTGTAGTGGAGTATCCATAAGTAAGTAGGTACAATAGGCGCAACATATGCCTTGTAAATAACAAAACATAATTATAATGCGCTTATTGTACAAGTCTTACTGGTTTTACCTGTTTAGGAAAATATTATCTAAGTATATAAAACTGGAGAAAATTTATTTCAGTCAAAATTAACAAATAATAAAAAAACATAAGTAAAAAACATGAAGATTCGTGAAAAAAAGAGGCGCTTCATAGGTTTCGCACACAGGCGCTGTGGGGGGTCGGCGCGGCCCTGTCGCGATGTGGAAAGGGTAAACATAGCGACGAATCTCGGCCTTCTCATGGACAGCGACCTACGCTTTACTGGACACATCAACAGTAAAATTAGAAATGCATTCTATAGGGCTTAAAGTACTGTATAGGTTAAGACACTGTTTTTCCGAAAAGGTTAGGCTCACGCTGGTGGAATCGCTAGTGCTATCCCAGATTAACTTCTGCGATACAGTATATGGCCCAAGATTACTGGCAAAGACATCCAATGCCATCCAGCTTGTTCAAAACACATGTGCACGTTTCTGTTTTATTATACCGAAACGCGCTCATATAACACCATTTTTGAACAATAAAACATTTTAAAAATGGCGGCACGTAGAGAAATCCGTTTGGCTAGTTTAGTTTATAGAATAATAACTAAAGGTAGACCGAGAAATCTCTATGATAAAGTCGATTAGACTATAGGCCAACACAACCGGTACACACGCAGTAAACTAACGAATAAAATGGCAACATTTCAACATTATACCGCCTCCTACAGAGGATGTTACAAGTACAGTGTGTACAGTGTAAAAATGTTCCTAACAAGAGGTAAGGATTTTTTTTATCTTCGAATGATATTTGTTTACCAAAGTATATGTAGTTTTTCACATATTCAAGCGGCTTCCCATTTAGGTTTATAGCCTTAGCGTGGCTGGTTGTCAGTATTTTCGTTTTGTTCTCGTTTATTATTAGGCCTACATTTTCGGTTTCTTTGTTTAAAGTGTTTATCATTTTTTCTAGCTCTTTCTTCGTTTTAGCGAGTAGGACAATATCGTCCGCTAATCTGAGGTGGGTAAATTGGTGTCGGTTGACTCTAATCCCTTCCGACTGCCAGTTAAGATTGTCACAAATATGTTGTAAAACTATTTTGAATATATTATATATGAGCTTGGGTGAGAGGGGGTCTCCTTGCCTGACTCCTCTACAGATCGGTATATCTAGTTTGAGTTGGCTTATGCTACCCTCGTATATGTTTTTCAGTACCCTTATGTATTTTTAGTTTATGTGACATTTATTCAGTGCTTCCCAAATAGTATCATGAGAAATCGTGTCAAACGCTTTGGCGTAATCGACGAAAGCAATATATAGTGGCCTATTGAAACTCCTCTATCACTTGTTGGATTACTTGTATGAGGTCCGTTGTTGAGAATTTGGAGCGAAACCCCGCTTGTTCTTCCGGCTGGAACTTATCGATCTTCGGTTTTGTAGGGCTGATGTGAAGTGTGTACAACACTTGAAAGAAATCTAATAGGGCGGTAATTAGCGATGTCTCGAGGGTCTCGTTTCTTGTAGAGAAGGATTATATCGGATATTTTTTACTGTTCCGGTACCTGACCTGTGTTGAAAACCTTGTTGAATAGGTACGTCAGTGGAGGGTGGGCTAATTAGGCCAGTGCGCGCTTTTAGGTATTCATTTTGTATGCCGTCAGAACCAGGGCATTTATCTGCTTTGAGTTTTTGGATGTGTTTGATAACTTCCATTTCGTCCACTGGTATTACTACGAAGTTTGGAGATGAATGGAATCTCTCAAGCCTGCTGCTTTATTGGTTGTACAAGAATTTGAGTTCTGTGCTTTGTTTCTGAGTTTTGTGTGGCATCATGCCACGCCTTTAGGCACATCTCGGAGGGGATAACTGTAAAGCTCCTCTCTAGCAGAGGGAAGGTGACTGTAAAAGAGGCACTCCCCAGGCTCTTCTCGGGGAGGATTGTAAGAGATCCCTCCAAGCCTCACTGTGCGCTGTGCTGCGCACACAGTGGTACGTGACCACGTGGCGTTGCGTGGCACCGTCTTACCGGGGGTAAGATCTAATGATTTATCTGAGGTTTTATTATTTTTATGTCACAATTGGCAATTTTTGCTATTAACGAACATAGTATATATAACATAAACAATATATTTAATACTGAAATAAATACAATTATAAATAAGTATCCGGTTTTGGTTCAATTTCCGGTTTAGGTAAGAAATAAAAAATGTAAAAATGTAATATTTGTTTCTTTAACACAACATACTAGATTTTATTTTTAACGAAATAAATATTATACGTACGTTTACAATTTCAATAATAATAATTAGTCAGTAGTTTGCTAGATTGAGCATTAAAATAGCTCAAGTGCATACTCAAATAGGCGTGTTTTTCGATTAAATGAAAATGGAAATATGGCACAGTTTCTTTATTTTCATAAAAATAATCTGCAGCAGTTTAACATCTATATCCTCATCTAATGTATTGTTGCCAGCATTCAAAATCCCTAGGAAAATTCTGCAAAAATGGTTAATTCTTGGTCAGGTCAATAGTTGTTGAATACATTTAGTACTTCTTCAAGTTTTCTGGTGCTGCGGGATGGGCAGCGTTGTAGGCAATAGAGCGAAGAATCGCTTCGGGCACAGGGGGAGCAACGGGGAGGAGGTTGCTCTGAAACATAAAAAATTACAAAACTTTAGTAGATATAATATTATGCGGTACATTGGATAAAAAAATATGCTATATGATTTTCCCCATTTATGTTTCAGCATCCTTAACAATCCTATTTGCTTGTTTTGAACATTACTACTACACTCAAGTTATAAATTATGAATGATAGACAGCTAAACAAACATGAATAATTGTGTTCGTTTCTCGTATTTCTATCGATGTATTATATTGATTACTATCAACATCATTTGCAAACAAATGTTATTTTGAAAGCAATGTTGTTGGAAGTAGTATGAAGCCTCGTAACAATAATAAATAATTATTTTATAATAAGTGAAAGATTGCATTAAATACTTAAACGCATCAGGTTCTTTCTTTCTGGCCTCTTCTATCCTTACTGTACGTAGTACACTTACGTAGTAAACTATCGAGTTTACTTAGAGAAATATTGAATATTTAGCTTTATTACCTCAGCCCTGTAGCCGTTCTCGTCAGCAATGTAGCGCACTTCCACGGGGACACCGTCGATGTAGTAGCTGTATGCACCTTGGACCGTCTGTAATAGAGAGCAAGATTTTGTTAATATGCTTGTTCAACAGGAACATTTTAATGTACATTGCGAAGTTAATAATGTTTTCAAGGTTCTTCAAAGTTTTACTACCTATCAGCAGTAGTTAAGATTTAAAAATATCTATAAATTAGTTACTTAAACCTGCGTTCATAATAAGGAAGACCACTTACCAAAACATTAGCGTCGCCGACCTTCTTAAGATCACCTTCGGCCTGAGCGCTGATGCCGTTATCGGCTTTGAAGCTAGAAGTAAAACAAGACCAGTGTAATATTCAGACTTTTAGACCTATAAGGATCTAAATAATTATAAGTAGAACAGACATACAAAAAATAAGACACGCTTGGCGCAGTGGTTAATTCTTTAGCTTTCTGCGCTACAAGCGCGGGATCACTGGCACGGAAAAAATATTCGTATGGCTTAGTAATAGTGGTTTCGAATCTGGGTATTTGTGCATAAAATATTAATGTATGTGTACTGTACCTGCGGGTTCAGTACACATACATTAATATATATAATAAATACAAGAGAAATACACGTGAAAAATAAGTAAAAAAGAGAGACAGAGCGATGTTAATAAGCACATAAAATTACCTACAAACAGTGCAACTTTTCATTAGGTGTTAGTTATAGATCACAATCTAAGCAGTTTACTTACGAATATTTGAAACCATCAGCCCTGACGTCAGACTCAGAGCTGGTGATGGAGGCAGTTTGGTCTTTGTTGTTTGCCACTTGCTGCACGGCTGGCTGGAATGGTTGGTAGGCCAAGGTGGCAGTTTTGGCAACGGGGGTGACGACGGGAGCGGTACTGGGAGCGCTGAATGAGGCACTGGCCTGAGCGGAGTACTGGGGTTGGGCTACTGCTGATTTAACAACCTGCTGGGATGCCTGTTCAAAGGCACCGACGACAGGTTGGCGAAAGCTAGTTTGGCCAAAACCAGTTTTGCCAAAGCCAGTTTGGCCAAAGCCAGTTTGGCCAAAGCCAGTTTGGCCAAAGCCAGTTTGGCCAAAGCCAGTTTGGCCAAAGCCAGTTTGGCCAAAGCCAGTTAGGCCAAAGCTAGCCGCGTTGGCAGCACACACGCACAGAGCAAGAACCTGGGGAATTATTTCAATTAGTATAATATTCAGTGATATTGTAATAATGAGTGATTGTTTAGCCTTAAAAAATGTTTAATACAATTCAAATATCTCACCAAGAATTTCATTTTGCTGAGATGTGTCTGTACGAATGTTAGAAACAAACAGGTACCATACCATGAAAATTTTGGCCTTTTATATTAGAGGTGATCAAAGAACAACGACTAGCATTACAAGGTTATTGACTCGCGAGAGTGTCCTTGACTTAAACTTATTAATTTCTCGGTGTCAAGCGGAATATCGTTAAAACTGGTATTACTATAGAACAATTTAAACACAACCACAGACACATTTATTTCATATGTAAACAGTTCCGTACATTTTATTTCTAATTCCTTAATGTTGTGTACATTTCTGTCATCATATCAGCCAAAGGACATCAACTACTGAACAAAAGCCACATAGGCTTCCACAATTATGTCGTAATTTTGTGCTTACATACCACGTACTTACCACGCACCAGCAAAGAATATAGCAGAATGGATGCTGCTGCCCATCCTTTTGGACGAGAGTCCCTTAGTCACCTTTTACGACATAACACGGAAGGAGATGTCGTGGTATCATATTCTTAATCCGTGCAACGCTTGCTATAAAATTCCGTAGCGGACGGCAACTGTTTAATAAATATATATTACTAGCGAAATCCGGCCGACGTTGTCCCGCTTTTTTCATGTCGATTGGTTGAACGGCATAAAAATTGATGTTCTGCAGCGCAATCTTGTGGTGAGTTACAACAAAGAGGAGCTTAAAAACTTTGGCCATAAAAAGACACAAACGAGCCAATTTAAGAAGAAAGAAAGAAAAATATTTATTTTGGCCCCGCACAACAAATAAGATACTTGGCAATAACAATAAAAAATAGGCATACAACAAATATATAGAATAGATGAAAAACATTAACAAAGAAAGAAAAATTGCTGTACGAATCCAAAAATGGAACCTATCTCAGCACATGCTACAACACAAAGTGTTGCAACGCTGATTTTCAGATAGGACCTTAGTGACCTACGGACACTCATCATTTCGGCCTAATGAAGTCCACTGTTGGACACAGGCCTCCCCCAAAGATCATCACAACCACCGATATGGATGTGTTTTGAGCTCATTGGGGGGTCTTGCCATAATCGCCACGCTTGGCAGGCGGGTTGGCGATCGCAGTTGAGTTGTTAATGTACTCGAAGGACGCTGCTGCCCATCCTCCGACTAATCCCTTAGTCGACTTTTACGACACCCATGGGAGGAGATGGGGTGGTGGCATTCTGAGCCGGCACCACACGGCACTCACTACGATAAAAATACGTTTGTATTATTAACTTAAATATTTTTAAATTAACAAAGTTTTGGTGATTTCATTGACATAATACATTCATTACATTCAATTCTTAATTAAAAAATAGCAAAAGCTGCATTTAATATTATAAGTATAAACAAAATAGAGTAAAAAATAGTGCACAATCAACGTAACAGACATTTATATTTTGTGCCATAAATTCGTTCGATTTGTCGTCTTTCGTATATCCTCCGACGCACTGCTTCTATTGTCAAAGACAAGAGAAGTGACGCACGAATCACATTTAAATAATCAAAAAAATAAAATAATAAAGTGGACGATATAATTAATTGAATAGTAATATAATATTATTTTTATATAGACAAATTGCAAGTATTATTATTTGTAAAATACAGTAATATATAAATAGTTATGTATTAAATTATTGATTTAAAACCAGATGTTTGTGTAGGTATGAAATTAGAGTATGACTTAAAGTTTCAATGGCGCATAATTATTTACTGCTACATATCGTATTTTGACAATTAGAATCGGTCGCTATTATCCGTATTATAACTTAAGTTTTATAACTCGTGTTTTTGTAGTTCTAATAAATAGTTTTTTGTATCTATAATTAAATGTTTGTACTGATTTTATAGCTCGAAATGGTGGTGGCAGATCATTCCAGCAGCGAGTAGCAGCAAACTTAAAACTTCCACGTAAAGCAGCAGTACCATGTCTTGGATTAATCATAAGATGGGAAGAGGCCCTGGTGTTATGCTTGTTATATTCTCGCGACCAAGATAATTTGTTAAAAAGGTATTTTGGTGTTTCCGTTAAACGTTAAATTTCGTGGTGATGAGTCTCATATTCTGTTAAGCTCAAACATAATATATATAACAACATACATTTTTATTTGACGCAGTATAGGAAACAAGTTCGAAAATCGAAGAAAAGGGCATGGAGGTATCACTGGCAAAACATTAGCAGCTATCTGGAAGGAATGAGACCGCAGAAGGCAATTGGTTCTGCGAATGTCAACAAACTGGCATCCAGAAGTAATGACCAAGGTAAACTTACTACAGATGGGAAGGAGACACCAGCAAAAATGCTCAAAAGATACTTCCCAGAGTATTCCCCTAAAAACGCCCACTGCTGGACAGAAGCCTTTCCAAAAGATTGCCACAATGACCAGTATGGGTTTGTGCTATGTACTCATTGGTGGATAATGTCATAATCGCCACGCTTGGCAGACGGGTTGGCGATCGCAGTTGAGTTATAAATATACCAATATGCCATTTACGACACCCATGGAATGAGATGCGGTGGTCGAATTCTTAGCTGGCATTCTTACATAATAATATAATCAAAAGATTATTTGGTATTACAATATTATAATTTGCGTGTTAAAGAATTCCTTTACAGAATATTAACATTTTTCAACGAGCCATGCACGTTTAAATACCTTTAGTGGGATACTTCTAACAGTTTCCAAAAGTTTGTTCAATACTCTAATGGTCATGGGATGCCGATTTGTATCGTAACAATGACTTTTTATGTTCGGAAGTAAAAATCTATTCGGCTACCTCGTATCGTACCGACTATGCTCTTACCCCACTTCATTACTATAATTGTACAGAATTCAACATCCTTTCATTACGCAAAATATATATCAAAGCAGCAATTCTTGCACACCACAGGACAGAGAGTCTGCATATCCTTTGGACATGTTCCAACAGTCTGGAGACTACTTAAGGTAATCTTCATCGCCAAACTAGAAAAAGCAGATTATGAAGATGTTGTTTATTCTTCTTTTTATAGTCGTGTGAAGTGGTATTAGGGTTCTATTTAAGTTTGTACGTATGTTTGTGTACGTGCGTGGGTGTACGCGTGCGTTTAAGCGGGTTTTTTGTATGTATGTGTATAAGTGTAGTTTTATGGCAATCTTTTTAAGTGGTTTTCAGTGTCATTTTAGTCTAGTGGTTTTAGGAATTTATCGATACCTTTTTTCATGCTTCCACCATTATATACATCAATCAAAATGTTTTGCTTATTTTCTTGTATATGCTAGAACCAATATATTTAAGGACATTTTTCGTATACGTTGTTTTATATTTGGGTATGGAATACATGTTTTAAAGTCTGGGTCCTGTGGTGTGCAAGAATTGCTGCTTTGATATATATTTTGCGTAATGAAAGGATGTTGAATTCTGTACAATTATAGTAATGAAGTGGGGTAAGAGCATCGTCGGTACGATACGAGGTAGCCGAATAGATTTTTACATCCGAACATAAAAAGTCATTGTTACGATACAAATCGGCATCCCATGACCATTAGAGTATTGAACAAACTTTTGGAAACTGTTAGAAGTATCCCACTAAAGGTATTTAAACGTGCATGGCTCGTTGAAAAATGTTAATATTCTGTAAAGGAATTCTTTAACACGCAAATTATAATATTGTAATACCAAATAATCTTTTGATTATATTATTATGTAAGAATGCCAGCTAAGAATTCTACCACCGCATCTCATTCCATGGGTGTCGTAAATGGCATATTGGTATATTTATAACTCAACTGCGATCGCCAACCCAATGAGCACATAGCACAAACCCATACTGGTCATTGTGGCAATCTTTTGGAAAGGCTTCTGTCCAGCAGTGGGCGTTTTTACGGCTAAAACGATGAAAAAAAAAGATTAGTTCAAACCCAATAATTATGACTCCAATACATATGATCTGTGATGAATACTTAAATTATGATCAATAATTAATTAATGATGACGATGATGATGTATTAATTTCTTTTGCATACTAATTTGTTTTGGTTAAAATGTGTGGCAACCTTTGTAAATCAGTCCAACTCCTAACCCATATTCTTTGCCAATAAAGATTTTTGATTTGAATTGTTTTATTTAATTATGATGGTTATTGAAATGATTTGATTTTGTTGTTGTTTAATGCAGAAAAATCGGCCTTGGGCGTAATTCGTATAAATTTCGTAGTTTCATAAAGGATAAAGAGAATATCAGTCAGAATATAATATCCGCAAACGATTGGCGCAATGGCTAACCAATTCACTTTCTGCGCTACATGTCACAGGTTTGATCCACGCATAGATCAAATACTTCAATTAAGATCTAAATAGTCCGTGTGGTTTCCGCATTATATCTCCTGCCGTGGATGTTGTAAAAGGCGACTAAGGGACTCTAAACCAAAAGGATGCGTCCCTTCTGTGGAACAGCATTATTCTGCGCTAACCAACCCGCCTGTCAAGCGTGGCGATTATGGCAAATCTCTCCCAAAATGATTATACAATTGGGACATTCTATGGGGGAGGCCTTTTTTCAGCAGTGGACGTCCTATGGCTGATATGATAATGACGATGACGCAACAAGTTTTCGTATGATCAACAGATAGTTGTTCGATTCTGACTGTTTGTGCATGCGAGATTGATGTCTGTAAACTGTACCCACAACACAGGATAAACCCGAGGGTGGGAAACCGTATAGAACAAATTGGAATTGCAGGTAGATAATATTTTACATAGAAAAATCTACAAACTAAAATCAAAAGTCAAATGCATAAGTTTCAAATATACTACACACAATACATACTATTTATCATTTTAACCATGCCCGTAACAATGATACGGTTGGGCACACCGAGTTGATACAACTTATAATAAGCCGTTGTGCCAGTCTTTGTCAAATGCTTTCGCAACATCGAAAAAGAACAAATAGTATTCCCGAGCTTTGCGTTTTATACTTAGTGCTTTTTATGTCAAGGGGAAGCACGTTGCATAGTTTGACTGTTCAGACAAAGTTGGCAAAGGAATTAGAAATAAAACCTGTAAGATGCTTTAGTATGCAATAGAGGAGCAGCGGTCCTTCACTTCTGTCGATTTTACTCAAGCATACACAAATAGGATTCCATGGTCTGATGCAGAAAAGAATATATTTCTTAGACAGTGAAATCTTTTTAAAAGTTCAAGATTTAGTACATTAATTATTAATACGAACATTATTCCAAATCAGTAACATTATCAATTTTAGATGTGTTAGGCCAAATTTCAATTTTAATAAGGGTTTAATTGTTTAAATAAGAATGTATACCGTACGTTCCCCATGTTTTTATATTTTTTTATTGTCATCTCACAGGGCTAAGTCCCATCAAAAATATTAGTTAGTTAAATACCAATTTAACTAACTAATATTTTAATGTTAAATTCCGTCTTACTCGAGGGCACACGCCGGAAGCGTGGAACAGAGGTGAGGTGGTGCTCTTCTTCAAAAAGGGTGATAACACCCTATTGAAGAATTATAGACCCATCTCACTTCTGAGCCATGTTTATAAGCTGTTTTCAAGGGTCATCACGAATCGTCTCGAGCGCAGCTTTGATGACTTCCAGCCTCCCGAACAAGCCGGTTTCCGAAAAGGTTTCAGTACCATAGACCACATCCATACGCTGCGGCAGGTTATACAGAAGACCGAGGAGTATAATCTGCCACTATGCTTGGCGTTTGTGGACTATGAGAAAGCCTTCGATTCGATCGAAACCTGGGCAGTGCTGCAATCTCTGCAGCGGTGCCAGATTGACTATCGGTACATTGAAGTGTTGAACTGCTTATACAGAAACGCCACCATGTCGGTCCGAGTACATGAACAGAGCACGGGGGCAATTCCATTGCAGAGAGGTGTGAGACAGGGGGACGTCATTTCCCCGAAACTGTTCACCGCTGCAATGAAGGATGCCTTCAAGCTACTGGAGTGGAAAGGATTCGGCATTAACATCAATGGCGAGTATATACACTCACCTTCGATTTGCCGATGACATCGTAGTCATGGCAGAATCGCTGCAAGAGCTCAGCACAATGCTAGATGATCTCAATAGAGTTTCTCAACAGGTGGGCCTTAAAATGAACATGGGCAAGACAAAAGTCATGTCAAATGTCCATGTCGTGCCCACCCCAATATCCGTTGGGAGCTCTGTTCTCGAAGTTGTTGACGAGTATGTCTACCTAGGACAAAATGTCCAGTTACGTAGGTCCAACTTCGAGAAAGAGGTCAATCGTCGAATCCGACTCGGCTGGGCAGCGTTCGGGAAACTTCACAACGTCTTTTCGTCAACAATACCGCAATGCCTCAAGACGCAAGTCTTTAACCAGTGTGTGTTACCAGTGATGACATATGGAACAGAGACGTGGTCACTCACAATGGGCCTCATAAGAAAGCTCAAGGTCACTCAGCGAGCTATGGAGAGAGCTATGCTTGGTATTTCTCTACGAGATCGAATCAGAAATGAGGAGATCCGTAGAAGAACTAAAGTTGTCGACATAGCTGAAAGGATTAGTAAACTGAAGTGGCAATGGGCAGGGCACATTGCTCGTAGAACTGATGGCCGTTGGGGCACAAAGGTTCTCGAATGGAGACCGCGCACCGGAAAACGCAGCGTGGGACGACCTCCAACGAGGTGGACAGACGATCTGGTGAAGGTCGCTGGTAGTCGTTGGATGGGAGCGGCATGTGACCGCTCGTTGTGGAAATCTAAGGGGGAGGCCTTTGTTCAGCAGTGGACGTCCTGTGGCTGATATGATGATGATGATGAAATACCAATTTGTTTGTAGTCAAGATGATCAATAAACAATAAAGGAGTTTAGCTTTATCAAGGTTGAGAAGAAGAAGAGAAAGCCCACTTGTAGGAACCAGTACGGGACCACACTGACCGGACCGAACCATCTGTTGCGTCCTGTACCTACGGCGCTGCTATACGTGTCACGGCTGCATTACTCTACTAAGGTTGACGATATAGTAGAGTAAATCAAAGTAAAGACCAAATTCACATTGAGGGTCGAGCGGTTGGGGTCTCGCCACGATATGAATTTCAATTTCTTCGTGGTAAAAGTGCCGACCGAGCATCTTGGCCGAGAGGTGTAGTGTTCCAGTGATTCAGAGGCCGGACACCGAGCGACACAAGGCCTGCCGATTCATCGTGTGAATTTGTGTTTATATTTTATTGTTGATGTATAGTATTTTATGTTAGTTATAAGTCTTAAATTGTATTTTCTTTTATGGGCCTTGATGCCTGAATTAAATAAAAATTAAATAATATTTAATTTTAATTATTTTGTAAAAATGCAACAACGACCGGTGTGAGTTTGTCTTGTGTGCTCATTGGGGGCCATAATCGCCACGCTTGGCAGAACGGTTGGCGATCGCAGTCGAGATATAAATGCAATCAAAGAACACTGCTGCTCATCCTCCCGCTAATCCTATAGTCGCCTTTGACCATACCCACGGGATGAGATGGGGTGGTGCTATTCTTAGTTCAAGTTTAAATCGTGCAAATTAAAAACAATGTGTCAAACAAAACCGTAGTTACGCCATAAATCCTGGTTATAACTTACTAGAACATTTTAACTGACATTTTTAAACTCGAACTTACTATAAAATGCGTTGTTAATACTAGAAAATAAACAACAAAGTTCTATCAGTAACGACGACTTCAGAATCAGTTCTTGTGCATTTCCGAAAAAGGCGTTTTTTTTTAATGATTACTGTTAAGATGTTACTTGTGATGTTCTTTTCTTTTTCTTGACTCTACTTCTAGATCACCATGTTTCTGAATTTATGTCCCATTTGTAACGATATAAAGATCCAGAGTTTATCACTTTAGTTTTCATTACTAAATAGTCGACGTTACAAACATTGTAAACGAATAGTGTATCGACACACCTAGTGTGCAATTGAATCAAAAATACACATGTAATAAACTTAAGCTTAATTGTAAATTAAATTCCTAAAATAATTGTGATAATATCCTTGAGTCATTTAAAAACTATTACTTTCTAATGATGAGAGTAAAATTCCAAAACTACTTGCGTAATATCTACTTAGACTAAAGTAAATAGGTTTTATGAGCTTAATATATACAACTAAGATAACAAGACATTTCCGCGCATTCATTCATGTTAAGACTTGGAATCTATTATTACATTAAAATAAAAAATCTAAAACATTCTTAAACTGATTCTATCGCGTATATTATAGATTTTTGTTTTTCCTGACGTTTCGAACACTTTTCAGGGTTCGTGGTCGCAGGATGACTAAGGTCACAGACATCGTTACAGATTTTAAAAAGTTATTTTATTTTATCTACCGTACAATATTATTCAAAAATTAGTTTCGATGCACGCAGTAATCACTCACAATATCGTGATGTTTTTAGTGCGGTATGTTGTTTGGTACTTTATTATTTGAATAACTGGATTCCAAATACCTGCCAATCATCTATTCTATTAAACTTACGATGTGTTTTAATTTCAATAGCCCACGAAACATTCCAGGCACATATCAGTTCTCTTTCGGGAGGTCTTGAGGTTAATCTAAACGAAGGTAATAGTTTGGTTTACCTAAGGCATGTTCGCACACTGCAGATTTTGTGGAGCGTCTATGCTTGACGTCAGCTATGTGTTATTTTATTCGGGTTATATTATTATTTTATACTACGCCTTGTTTTCCCTATGTAACGTCGGGAAAAACAATAATCTATAATATACGCGATATAATCCGTTTAAAAGTGTTTTATTATAATCATCATTTCGGCCGAATGGAGTCCACTGCCGGACACAGGCCTCCCCCAAAGATCACCACAACGACCGATATGGGTGTGTTGTGGGCTCATTGAGGGGTTTTGCCATAATCGCCACGCTTGGCAGGCGGGTTGGCGATCGCAGTTGAGTTGTTAATGTACTCGAAGGACGCTGCTGCCCATCCTCCGTCTAATCCCTTAGTCGACTTTTACGACACCCACGGGAAGAGATGGGGTGGTGGCATTCTGAGCCGGCACCACACGGCAGTATATTATTATTATAATATATGCCTCTGGGCAAACGTTATCTCACTATGGGATAAGGTAATCCTGGAGGGCAGATTAAAGTAGCTGCTTGATTTCTTCATACCTTATGATTAAAAAAAAGTATATCATAAGAAAAAAAAAAAAAAAAGTATATTAAGTAGCTTACAGAACGCAGGGCAGTTTGTGGCGAGCTGAATGTGTGTGGCGACACTGCGTACCCGAATGCTCCAGAGAGTCGGTCAGGGCCTCGTCTCCGCTTGCCTTTATTGGTTGGTTGGAGTGGAACCCCATGACTGCCCGCAGGATTTTCAACTCTGGCTTGCCTTAGTTGGCCGATCAGAGGGGGGCCGCCAGAGCTATATGCTCGGGGGTGGAAGTGTCTAATGGCGTAATAACGGGGAAACCCGCTCCGAGTCTTCGAGACGCGCGATGGTGAAACCGGTGCCGCACCTCTCTACACCCCTAGCCGCTCACACCGGTGTTGCTCCTTGTCGCCTGTAGTGGTGGCCATTTAGGGGGCCCATCTTGTGAGTGGCGAGTCACCGTCTGCCACAGAATTTCACGATCAAAGTTGAAAGGCAGACGCCGTTGTTCCCGTATTTATTAGTCTTTTTATTCCATGTAACACCCATTGCAATAGACCTTATCGTTGAATAGTTTCCATCTCATACAATAGCCTTACACCACCGGGGACAATCCATGACTTCATTTTATAGTGCAGCCATGGAGAGTCCCCGGTTAGTGTCCCATTACATTTTAGATTAAAATTCTCTAAAGGGCCTCTGCGTGTTGGACCTATGTCCCCGCGTAAGCCTGTCAAAAGACCGGGTTCCCCCTTACAGGGGATATAAACCCGTGAAAAGAGAGACATAATAATAATATATTTAAAAATAAATTATACAAATATCTCAGTCTAAAGTGCTATTACTCATTAAAATATAAATAAATAATTTATTTAACATATGAATCTCAACGTTTTCTACATGTGCTACCTAAGGAATAATAATAATACACCTAAATAAAATTAAATAAATTTTGTAAATCGGGTTTTGTATAGATTCTACTCAAAAAATATAACTATCCATTACTTACACATATTTATATTATATTGTATTAAATATCGGTTGCAATAGTTATGGCAAGTTTATTAATGTTTAATAAGTTGATTAGTACTTAAGTATGCTTATTCGTAAATTAGCTAAGTAATAATGTTATTTTGCCGTGCCCTTACAGGGTGCATGTTTGGAACTACTACACGATTAACATCTTTGCTCAACATGTTTGCAATAAAATGATTGATTGATTGATTATAATACAAACATTATTTTAGATTTATTTCCATTTTATAACTCACTAATATTTAGTATCAGTAGTTAGTAGTACCGCGCGCACACAATACGCCTGCCAAGCATAGTGAGTACTGGCATTTTTACCCAATTAGCGAAAATGACGACACGAGGGCCTTTGTCCAGAAGTTGACGTTATTTGATGATATGATGAGTTATTAATTTTATAATCTATAATATAAATAAGCCTTGTCAACCTGAAAAAGATATTTATTTATACTTTCACGTACAGCGGTGATATGCCATGGCATTCTCTACCAGTAATTTTTTATTCTGATTGATCGTTTAAAGCATGCGTATTTCATATTTTCGTCTAAGTTACAAGAATTTAATCCTAATCCTTTATCCTTTCCTAATTGTAGATTACTATTTTTGCGTGAAACACAACGGCCACTCATAGAAATCTCAAATACGACATAAATTTAACAAATCCTAGATAATATTGAGAATACGTGCCACAATCTGGACTTGATAAGGTAAATAATTTCAAGGATGTCGTAATTTGCTTATTTGATTTCCACGCCTAATATAATTTAAAATGAATCAAATTGATAAATTAAAATTTCTGTGCTTTAAAAGCTATCGTTGGTTTTTTCATTATAATTGATCGGAACTCCTTCTGGGGTATTCTCCTCCAGCTTTTTCCAGACCTCTCTGTCCATTGCTTTCCTCCTCCATTCGCTTCCTGCTATATCTTCTATTCATATTTTTCTAGGACGCCTCTTCTTTTTCCCGTTGGTCCTTCCCACGTAGTTGCCTCAAGTATCCATCTTTTGTCTGTGCATTTTCCGTATTAGTCATACATAGTCTAAGGCATCAATAACTTTCATTTTTCGTATTATTTGTTCACTTTTTACTTTTTGAGCTTTTTCTTATTTTTATATTTTATATATACGCTCCTTTTAATTGCTTTCAGGCAGGTTTATAGCCTTAGCGTGGCTGTTTGTCAGTATTTTCGTTTTGTGCTCGTTCATTATTAGGCCTACATTTTCGGTTTCTTTGTTTAAAGTGTTTATCATTTTTTCTAGCTCTTTCTTCGTTTTAGCGAGTAGGACAATATCGTCCGCTAATCTGAGGTGGGTAAATTGGTGTCGGTTGACTCTAATCCCTTCCGACTGCCAGTTAAGATTGTCACAAATATGTTGTAAAACTATTTTGAATATATTATATATGAGCTTGGGTGAGAGGGGGTCTCCTTGCCTGACTCCTCTACAGATCGGTATATCTAGTTTGAGTTGGCTTATGCTACCCTCGTATATGTTTTTCAGTACCCTTATGTATTTTTAGTTTATGTGACATTTATTCAGTGCTTCCCAAATAGTATCATGAGAAATCGTGTCAAACGCTTTGGCGTAATCGACGAAAGCAATATATAGTGGCCTATTGAAACTCCTCTATCACTTGTTGGATTACTTGTATGAGGTCCGTTGTTGAGAATTTGGAGCGAAACCCCGCTTGTTCTTCCGGCTGGAACTTATCGATCTTCGGTTTTGTAGGGCTGATGTGAAGTGTGTACAACACTTGAAAGAAATCTAATAGGGCGGTAATTAGCGATGTCTCGAGGGTCTCGTTTCTTGTAGAGAAGGATTATATCGGATATTTTTTACTGTTCCGGTACCTGACCTGTGTTGAAAACCTTGTTGAATAGGTACGTCAGTGGAGGGTGGGCTAATTAGGCCAGTGCGCGCTTTTAGGTATTCATTTTGTATGCCGTCAGGACCAGGGCTTTTATCTGCTTTGAGTTTTTGGATGTGTTTGATAACTTCCATTTCGTCCACTGGTATTACTACGAAGTTTGGAGATGAATGGAATCTCTGAAGCCTGCTGCTTTATTGGTTGTACAAGAATTTGAGTTCTGTGCTTTGTTTCTGAGTTTTGTGTGGCATCATGCCACGCCTTTAGGCACATCTCGGAGGGGATAACTGTAAAGCTCCTCTCTAGCAGAGGGAAGGTGACTGTAAAAGAGGCACTCCCCAGGCTCTTCTCGGGGAGTATTGTAAGAGATCCCTCCAAGCCTCACTATGCGCTGTGCTGCGCACACAGTGGTACGTGACCACGTGGCGTTGCGTGGCACCGTCTTACCGGGGGTAAGATCTAATGATTTATCTGAGGTTTTATTATTTTTATGTCACAATTGGCAATTTTTGCTATTAACGAACATAGTATATATAACATAAACAATATATTTAATACTGAAATAAATACAATTATAAATAAGTATCCGGTTTTGGTTCAATTTCCGGTTCAGGTAAGAAATAAAAAAAATTAAAAATGTAATATTTGTTTCTTTAACACAACATACTAGACTTTATTTTTAACGAAATAAATATTATCCGTACGTTTACAATTTCATATCTTCAATAATAATAATTAGTCAGTAGTTTGCTAGATTGAGCATTAAAATAGCTCAAGTGCATACTCAAATAGGCGTGTTTTTCGATTAAATGAAAATGGAAATATGGCACAGTTTCTTTATTTTCATAAAAATAATCTGCAGCAGTTTAACATCTATATCCTCATCTAATGTATTGTTGCCAGCATTCAAAATCCCTAGGAAAATTCTGCAAAAATGGTTAATTCTTGGTCAGGTCAATAGTTGTTGAATACATTTAGTACTTCTTCAAGTTTTCTGGTGCTGCGGGATGGGCAGCGTTGTAGGCAATAGAGCGAAGAATCGCTTCGGGCACAGGGGGAGCAACGGGGAGGAGGTTGCTCTGAAACATAAAAAATTACAAAACTTTAGTAGATATAATATTATGCGGTACATTGGATAAAAAAATATGCTATATGATTTTCCCCATTTATGTTTCAGCATCCTTAACAATCCTATTTGCTTGTTTTGAACATTACTACTACACTCAAGTTATAAATTATGAATGATAGACAGCTAAACAAACATGAATAATTGTGTTCGTTTCTCGTATTTCTATCGATGTATTATATTGATTACTACCAACATCATTTGCAAACAAATGTTATTTTGAAAGCAATGTTGTTGGAAGTAGTATGAAGCCTCGTAACAATAATAAATAATTATTTTATAATAAGTGAAAGATTGCATTAAATACTTAAACGCATCAGGTTCTTTCTTTCTGGCCTCTTCTATCCTTACTGTACGATAGTTTACTTAGATAAATATTGAATATTTAGCTTTATTACCTCAGCCCTGTAGCCGTTCTCGTCAGCAATGTAGCGCACTTCCACGGGGACACCGTCAATGTTGTAGCTGTATGCACCTTGGACCGTCTGTAATAGAGAGCAAGATTTTGTTAATATGCTTGTTCAACAGGAACATTTTAATGTACATTGCGAAGTTAATAATGTTTTCAAGGTTCTTCAAAGTTTTACTACCTATCAGCAGTAGTTAAGATTTAAAAATATCTATAAATTAGTTACTTAAACCTGCGTTCATAATAAGGAAGACCACTTACCAAAACATTAGCGTCGCCGACCTTCTTAAGATCACCTTCGGCCTGAGCGCTGATGCCGTTATCGGCTTTGAAGCTAGAAGTAAAACAAGACCAGTGTAATATTCAGACTTTTAGACCTATAAGGATCTAAATAATTATAACTAGAACAGACATACAAAAAATAAGACACGCTTGGCGCAGTGGTTAATTCTTTAGCTTTCTGCGCTACAAGTCGCGGGATCACTGGCACGGAAAAAAAAATCGTATGGCTTAGTAATAGTGGTTTCGAATCTGGGTATTTGTGCATAAAATATTAATGTATGTGTACTGTACCTGCGGGTTCAGTACACATACATTAATATATATAATAAATACAAGAGAAATACACGTGAAAAATAAGTAAAAAAGAGAGACAGAGCGATGTTAATAAGCACATAAAATTACCTACAAACAGTGCAACTTTTCATTAGGTGTTAGTTATAGATCACAATCTAAGCAGTTTACTTACGAATATTTGAAACCATCAGCCCTGACGTCAGACTCAGAGCTGGTGATGGAGGCAGTTTGGTCTTTGTTGTTTGCCACTTGCTGCACGGCTGGCTGGAATGGTTGGTAGGCCAAGGTGGCAGTTTTGGCAACGGGGGTGACGACGGGAGCGGTACTGGGAGCGCTGAATGAGGCACTGGCCTGAGCGGAGTACTGGGGTTGGGCTACTGCTGATTTAACAACCTGCTGGGATGCCTGTTCAAAGGCACCGACGACAGGTTGGCGAAAGCTAGTTTGGCCAAAACCACTTTTGCCAAAGCCAGTTTGGCCAAATCCAGTTTGGCCAAATCCAGTTTGGCCAAAGCCAGTTAGGCCAAAGCTAGCCGCGTTGGCAGCACACACGCACAGAGCAAGAACCTGGGGAATTATTTCAATTAGTATAATATTCAGTGATATTGTAATAATGAGTGATTGTTTAGCCTTAAAAAATGTTTAATACAATTCAAATATCTCACCAAGAATTTCATTTTGCTGAGATGTGTCTGTACGAATGTTAGAAACAAACAGGTACCATCCCATGAAAATTTTGGCCTTTTATATTAGAGGTGATCAAAGAACAACGACTAGCATTACAAGGTTATTGACTCGCGAGAGTGTCCTTAACTTAAACTTATTAATTTCTCGGTGTCAAGCGGAATATCGTTAAAACTGGTATTACTATAGAACAATTTAAACACAACCACAGACACATTTATTTCATATGTAAACAGTTCCGTACATTTTATTTCTAATTCCTTAATGTTGTGTACATTTCTGTCATCATATCAGCCAAAGGACATCAACTGCTTTCTTTCTCTTTTTAAAAACATTGTCCCACACTAGGATTTCTCCTGTGTCGTGGGTGCGTTTACAAACACACATTCCACACACAATCCTACACCCAGATCCGGAACAACTACCTGCAGATCGTACAAATATTTGTTCCGTGCGGGAATCGAACCCACGACCCGGTGCGTACCAGTCGACTGTATCAGCCACTACACCAACCGTGCCGTCACTACTGCTGCTGATCTGCTGAACAAAAGCGAAAAAAAGAGTATAGCAGAATGGATGCTGCTGACCATCCTTTTGGACAAGAGTCCCTTAGTCACCTTTTACGACATAACACGGGGGGAGATGGCATGGTATCATATTCTTAATCCGAGCAACGCTTGCTATAAAATTTAGTAGCGGACGGCAACTGCTAAATATATATATATATATATTACTAGCGAAACCTGGCTGACGTTGGCACGCTTTATTCATGTCGATTGGTTGAATGGTATAAAAATTGATGTTCTGCAGCGCAATCTAATGGTGAGTTACAACAAAGAGGAGAGCTTAAAAACTTTGTCCATAAAAAAGACACAAATGAGCCAACTTTCGCGGTGATTAGTCAAACTGTATCATATTCTATTAATCTCAAACATATATACCAACATCAATTTTTATTTGACGCATTATCGGAAACAAGTTCGAAAAGCGAAGAAAAGGGCATGGAGCACCTATCTGGAAGGAATGAGATCGCCGAAGGCAATTGGTTCTGCGAATGTCAACAAACTGGCATCCAGAAGTAATGACCAAGGTAAACTCACTACAGATGGGAAGGAGACACTAGCAAAAATGCTCAAAAGGTACTTCCCAGACTCGGTAGAATTACACAATGTGACCGACAACACCATTCCAGGGAAAGAACAGAATGCAAAAACTTCTAAGGACGACTGGCGGACCGCAACGAAAGTCATTGAAGCAGCTAAAGTACATTAGGCAACACGTAGTTCCGTCCATATAAATCACGTAGACTGGATGGAATCTTCTACTTCACCTCTGCAGACTACAGAGAGCCTGCATATCCTTTGGACACGTTCCATCAGTCTGGAGACAAGTTAAGGTAATCTTCATCGCCAAACTAGGAAAAGCAGATTATGAAGATGTTGTTTATTCTTCTTTCTATAATCGTGTGTTAAGTGGTATTAGGGTTCTGTTTAAGCGTGTGTTTTTGTATGTATGTGTTTAAGTGTAGTTTCATGGCAATACTTTTAAAAGGTTTTCAGTGTCATTTTAGTCTAGTAGTTTTAGAAATTTATCAATACATTTTTTCATGCCCGGTGGTTAAAATCCTCATTTTTTCTCACAAATTATTTCGATTATTTTATTGTATACTCGTTTTCTATTTAAGGACTTTTTTAGTAAACATGATTTCATATTTGGGTATGGAATACACAATATCTGTTCTACGTCGTGTTTTAAAGTCTGGGCTATACTGTGTTGTGCAAGTATTGCTGCTTTGATATATATTTTGCGTAATGAAAGGATGTTGAATTCTGAATAATTATAGTAATGGAGTGGGGTAAGAGAATTATCGGTTTAATACGAGGTATCCAAATAGATTTATACTTCCAAACAAAAAAAGTCATTATGACGATACAAATTGGTATCCCATGACCATTAGAGTATTTAACAAACTTCCGGAAACTATTCGAAGTATCCCACTAAAGATATTTAAACCTTTAGTATATGCTTGGCTCGTTGAAAAATATTAACATTCTGTAAACAAATTCCTTCAGACGCAAATTATAGGATTGTAATACCAAATGATTTGATTATATTATTATCTAAAAATAAGATTTGATTATATTATTAGCTAAGAATTCCACCACCCCATCTCATTCCGTGGGTGTCGTAAAAGGCGACTATGGGATTAGCCGGAGGATGGGCAGCAGCGTCCTTTGCGTATATTTATAACTCATCTGCCAAGCGTGGCGATTATGGCAATTTCAAAGGCTTAATCCATGAACTAAATAAAACGTTATTACATACGAAGATTATCACGTTGTTTTTACTTTATGTCTTTTATTTACTAATCGAGAAAACAATGAATTTTAACATGATTCACTTGATGGATTTGAAAGATTTGGACTTGCTGGAGACCTCTCGGCAATCGGATAGACGTCATCATCGTGTGAATCCTTTTAAATAATACGACGATGATTTTAGAGTATACAGATTCACAAAACGATTCGCAGAAAAAATTGTGGGTGATTTATGTGAAGAAGCTCACGACCATCGAGGTGCCTATAATAAAATGATTTCAATATATCACAATCCTTTTCTTCAACGTACCGATTTTCACCCGTTTTTTTTTTGTTATTCCATAATTTGTAAAGGTATCTCACTATTTAACCACACAGTCACCCAAGCAAAACCACATGAACTGTAGTACCATCAATATTAAGAAGGAACAATGAATAAAAATAACACGAGCAATTATTTACGACTATAGACATAACATAAACATTTTCAATCGTCTCTAATTACGCGCGCAAGACGTTTATTTCATTTCACGATAGAGTTGTTAAGAAATATAGCAACTTTATTTAAAAAAGCGCGTCAAAAGTATAAATTGTGTGTATTCTCTTTATTCTAACCTAAACATAGAACAACTTATGATACACTATTGTACTGATAAATAATTATTTAAGCGTTTTAAGTGTGAAGATAATATTATTATTTAGAGAAACCGAACGTTGTTTCGAATAAGGCCTTTATGAACGAATGAAAGTTTTTAATATTAATTTTAAGCCTGGCTGGAGGCCTCTTTTGGCTTCGCCAGAAATGACCGGTTAAGCAACCACATTTCCCAGAAATGAATGCAAGAAGCCCAAAAACAAAGAAAAAACAGAAGGTCAAATTCACATTGAGGGTCGAGCGGTTGGGGTCTCGTCACAATGTGAATTTCAATTCCTTCGTGGTGAAAGTGCCGACCGAACATCTGTGGACCCTAATGAAGGTAGAATTTTGGCCGAGAGGTGTAGTGTTCCGGCGATTCAGAGGCCGGCTACCGGACACCAAGCGACACACGACGTCGACTCGTGTGTCGATAATTTTGAATTAATTTTTATGTTTGTGATAAATTTACTATTTTATTTCGATTTGTTAAAAGATTAAAAGAATAGTTGTTGTGGTTGTGACTGAATACGATATAAGTGGTATTTAGTGATAGTTTTTGTTTTTTTCTAAAAGAATAAAAGTATATTTCTGTAAATTCAATAACAATCGACCTCTATTAAACTAAGAAACAGTATCATCATCATTTCAGCCGAAAAACGTCCACTGCTGGATAGAAGCCTTCCCCAAAGATTCAAAGTCAAAGCTTTTTATTTCAAATAAACGAAATATTGGCACTTATGAAACGTCAAAATCTAAGTTGCACGATTCCAAATAGTTGATCTCATGGAGAAGAGCCGACAAGAAACTCCATGGATACTCTTTTAAAATAGTTGGGGATTACAAAGTTGATTGATACAAATGATTGTAAAACAAATACAGAGAACAATGTAGGTTAATGTGTAAAGATGCAACATACCACAATAATATTATAATAATGTATTTGCCGAGGCAGTTAACGGCTGACCAGTCCCAACAGATGGCACCCATTCACGAGCATGACGCATGCATCAGCATCGCTCAGCTTAGCCGAACGACCCGATACACAACGCCACCGTTAGCAAGACATTTTAGTGAGCATGACAGACCGATACAGCCAGGCAAAAGACACAGTCAAAATAAGTACTAAACATATAACATTAATGGCTACATGATGCTCACACATTTACAGTTTAGTATAAATATTATATGTTAATGTCACAAGAACAATATTAATATTAACTACTAGTCAATCAATGCCAAAATATTAAATTGATGTAAATAACATAAAATTCTATGAAATTTTAAATGAGTCAACTCAAATGGTAAGTAATGAACATAAAAATGATCAAATATTAACAATAATAGTAAATTACAATAATGTCAAAATTATAAAAAGTTTGAATAAATAATATTCGATCAGTCAAACTTACCCCATACGTATTAATTAAGATTGTCTTGAGCTGAACCCAGCGACCAGCAACTTTTATCATCCATATAATCGTTTATGGTGTAATACCCTTTTGGGCAAGTATGAATTTAATATTAGATTTAAAGGAATTAAATGGCGACTCTAGTAAACGATGTGGTAGTTTATTGTAAAAGTGAACACCAAGCCCCACAAACGAGCCATGCACTCTGTGTAATCTATGGTAGGGAACGCATAATTTATGGCTATTTCTAGTGTTGACGTTGTGAACGTGACTATTTTTGGCGTATGAACTTATATTTTGCCTAATATAAATTATGTTGGCAAAAATAAACTGTGATACAACAGTGAGAATACCAATGTCCTTGAAATAATCTCTAAAAAAAAGAAAGAGAAACCCTTGCACTGATATATAGCTCGGACAGCTCGTTTCTGTAGAATAAATATACTTTCAATGTCAGCTTTGTCCCATAATAGAATTCCATAGGACATGATTCTGTGAAAATAACTAAAGTGCACTAACCTAGCTGTGTGTGCATCAGTAAGTTGTCTGATTTTGGAACTGAGCTTTCCGGTGAGACATGACATTTGTGCCCCCCACTGGAGTCTTTTATCTATTCTAATACCTAGAAACACAGTGGTATCTACATTTTCGAGTAATTCGTTATTGAGAAGAATGTTGGGTCCTAGATTCTTTACATTCGGCATTGTGAATTTAATACACTTCGTTTTCTTGGCATTCAGTACTAAGTTATTCACCGTAAACCAATGTGTAACCAGTGACAGTGCCCTGTTCACTTCGTCAAAGTGTTGTCTATTTCTCTCTACCTTAAAAATAAGGGAGGTGCAGTGGCGGATCCAGCTGATGGTAGGCTTTATCAAGGTAAACATAAAAAGTAGGACGTACCTACCTTTTTTTTTTTTTTTTTTTATTGATGTCCAGTGGAAATTCTACATGGAACTTCCTTCACCCCGGGGAAGGGCGAAGGGGTATGCCGGACTCCTACCGGCTAAAACCACTGGAGCGGCCATCTTCGGCACCGAAGGGAGGCTCCAGGTCCTCGTAAGATCACACTAGAGCCGCCCATTGGTGCCACGCCTTTAGGCACATCACGGAGGGGATGACTGTAAAACGGTCACCCCCTCTAGAGGAGAGAAGGCGACTGTAAAAAGGTCGCCCCCTCAGGCACTTCTCTGGGAGGATTGTAAAGGATCCCCCCAAGCCTCACTTTGCGCTGTGCTGCGCACACGGCGGCACGTGACCACGTGCGCGCCACCGTCTTCCCGGGGGTCGCTCGGTGTGAGCACGCAGACTCCCCAATCTGCGCACCCGCGAACCCCGAGGCCCCCCACCAATTGACGGCAGGGGGCTCAGGCGTGTTGGACTTGGGAGCCGGGACGGTTGTTGCCCCGGCGCCGTCTCGTCCTTCTCCGTGCGGGATCAGCCCTCTCCCGATCCCGCTCTGCAGTCTCCTTCTGCAGCATGACGCTCTCGCAGAAGGAGACCACTGCACTCCAATTTTCACGCTCTGCCAACATAGCCGACACTACTGCCGGCAGAGAGAGATCTTGCCCGATCTGGTCGACCAGGATCCGCCGCTCGGCCGCCCACGCAGGGCACTCGTCGAGCGTGTGCTGTGCGGTATCCTGGTCGCTTCCACAATGGTGGCACTGTGCCGTAACCTCACGTCCTATTCTGTGCAGGTATGCACCGAAACAACCGTGACCGGTGAACACCTGCGTCAGACGGTAGGTAACGCGCTCGCTCCTTTTGAGCCAGGCTCCGAAGAGCGGCAGGATGGCCTCGACGACGCGCTTGGTCGCGAACTGCGACCGTAGGCGATGTCGCCACATCTCGAGTGCGCGTTGTCGAGCCAGCCGCCTCAGTCTGTCGAACGCCCCTGAAGGCACGCCTTCCCCACTTTGGCGGAGAGAGCGTGTCTGGTCGTAGACCCACGCATCCATCTCCGCCTGGATGTCGAAAGGCGGAAAGCGTGCCAGGAGAGTTGCCGCCTCGTAGGATACTGTCCTGTATCCCCGCGCGATCCGTATAGCCACTCTGCGCTGCAGACTGTGAAGTTTGTTTCTGCAGCGCTGGACGCCTGACAGCCGGGATGACCATACAGGCGCCCCGTAGAGGGCCACAGACCGCACGACGCCCCCGTAGAGACGGCGAACTTCCTCGCTCGGTCCCCCGAGATTGGGCAGCACCCGGTGTAATGCACCCACTACCCTCTCGACTCGGGGGACGAGGCGCGCGAAGTGCTCTTCGAAGCCCCAACGACTGTCCAGGGTGAGCCCCAGGTACTTCATGTACTGGCCCACCCTGATTTGCGCATCACCAACGCGTATCCACGAACTGGGTGGTTCTCTACTCCGCGGCAGTTTGTGGAACCATAGCGCCTCGGTTTTGTGAGGCGCTATCTGCAGACCCAGAGCGTGGATTTTGGCCACGACAATTGCCACCGCTTGCTCGGCAAGCCGGATGGTTCCCTCGAAGGACTCCCCGCTGGCCAACACAAGAGTGTCGTCAGCGTAACAGACTAAGCTGACGCCAGCGGGGAGAACGACACGCAGGACCGCGTCGTAGGCGAGGTTCCATAAAAAGGGGCCGAGAACCGACCCCTGCGGAACCCCGCACGTAATCTCCCTCCGCTTTACGCTACCGTCCCTGCCCACGTAGCGAATGTGCCTATCACGCAGATAGGCCCCTATGATGCCCTGCAGGTAGGGGGGGCATCGATGATGGACTAGCGCCCCCCTAATCGCGCCCCACGGGATGGAGTTGAAGGCGTTGACGATGTCTAGACTGACAGCCAACGCCACCCCACCCCGCTGGGACACTGCCTGTTCCGACAGCGAGCGGACGCGAAGAATCACGTCGATTGTGGACCGCCGCTGCCGGAAGCCATACTGACTTTCGGCCAGGTCAGGACCCACTCGCGACAGGTGCTCAACGAGTCTTCGGGTAATTATTCTCTCGAATAGCTTCGAAGCCTCGTCGAGCAGGCAAATGGGACGATATGCAGAAGGAGACTCCGCAGGCCTTCCTTCTTTCCTCAACAGAACCAATCCGGCTTCCTTCCAGCTGGACGGGAACACGCTTCGACGGAGGCAGCTGGTGAACAGCCGCCTCATGCGGTCCCCAAGAGATTGCAGTGCATATACCCACGCACGGCCCGGAACGCCGTCCGGACCCGGTGCGGTGTTGCGACCCTTCAGGCGGCCAATGGCTCGGCCCAGCTCCCCGTCCGAAACCCCCAATTCCTCAGCCCAGTCCGAGGCAATCGGGGGTGGAGAGGGACCCGGATGGTCCCGGACCGCCGGAAAGAGCGTTGAAAGTACTCTCTCCAGCAAATCCGAGGCCATGGTTTCGGTCACCGGGGGGACCCAAGGGCGCAATTTGCCCACGACCATACGATAGGGTCTCCCCCACGGATTCCTGTCCAGTCCCTCCAGGAGCTCGCTCCAGGACCGAGCCTTCGCCTCGCGAATTGCGCTATGTAGCGACTTCGTGGCCGCCCGGTAGACCAGATAGGCCTCTGCAGTCTCTCCAGCTGTAGCAGTACGCCGGCGTCTACTTCGTTGGTACCGGCGGCGGGAGGCCAGGCAGACCGCGCGTAACTGCGCAATCTCCTCCGACCACCAGTACACTGCCGTACGCCGAGAGCGTCTGGTCCGGGGCATTGATGCATCGCATATCGACGTCATCGCCTCCCGGAACCAGGCCGCTTCCTCCTCTGGATCGGGCAAGATCCCTTGATCGACCTCTGACCACGCCGCGACGTTGGCAGCTGCGACGAGCATCTCTCGATCGAGCTGTGTGAGGGCCCAACGCCGCGACTGTGGGCTGGGACCTAGACGGCTTGGGCCAGGCGGATGGAGGGCCACGTCAAAAACTATGTGGCGGTGATCGGACAACGTTACCACCTCCTCCGCCACCCGCCAGCCCGACACCACGCTGGCCACAGAAGGAGACGCCCATGTCAGGTCCACGACCGACTCCCCCTGCCACCGAACGCAGGTGCTAATGGACCCCCGATTAAGTAATCGGAGGTCAAGCGATGCCGCCCAGTCTTGTATTATCCTCCCCCTCGGCCCGTCCCGACGGTTGCCCCAAGCTCTAGAATGAGCATTGAAGTCCCCCAGGACGAGCATTGGACGGGGCGAGCATTTACAGCGAATGCTGCGCGCCACCCCATCCAAGTATCCCTCGAAGTCGGCGAGAGACACGTTGGGGGAGACGTAGCAGCCCACTACTGCCAGAGGTCCCCATTCTACAGCGACAAATCCCTGCCCCCTGTCCAACAGCGAGCAGGGCGGCCCACCTTCACTCTCAGCCCAATAGATGGCGACGGAGTCCCCGGCGTCCCCGAACCAGCGAGGATGTTCTTGGACGACGTAGGGCTCCGCCACAACCACCAAGGCAACCGACCACTCCGCAACAGTCTGCAGCAGTAGATTCTGCGCGTTGCGGCAGTGGTTAAGGTTGCCCTGAAGGATTCTTAGGGCTGGGAATGAGATGTTTCCATCGCCTCTGGTAGGCCTGCGACCGGTAGTACTGGCGCAGTCGTCTCCTGGTCATTGGCAGTGGCAGAGGGAGCTCGCTTCTCCCTCTTACCTTTCTGGGCAGCACATGTCTTGCTACTCAGCCTATGCCCTGCAGGCAGTCCGAAGTCCGCGCATAGCGGACAATTCTGTGACTGCGCCGTACACTGCCTCGCCTTGTGACCCTGGCTGCCACAAGCGAAGCAGAGGTCGCTTCGGTCAACCCCCCCATGGGTGGCGCAACGGAGGCGCACGTGCCCGAGTTCAAGGCATCGGTAACATTGCATGGGCCGTGCCGCCAATGCCTCGACCCTTGCCGACGCCCACCCCACACAGACACGTGAGGCGGACGCAACTTTTCTTGCTGCCTCCAGTGGGCAGCGCACCCAGACGGTGCCCAAGGACACGGATGAGCGGCGAATGTCGCCCACCCTTACTTCCTCGGGCTGACAGCCGCCCGCCGCCGCGATGGCATCAGCCACCTCTTTAGGCGTGACGGCGTCGTCCAGGTCGCGAACCCTCATCTCCGCCGTCTTAATTGGCCGTGCGATCCGCACAGCAAAGACGGGGGAGAGCACCTCCCGCATACGGCGTGCCAGGCTGTCAGCCTTGGCGCTGCAGTCCTCACCAGCGACGGACAGCACCATTCCGCCGCTGGCTGCCCTCTTCATGGTCACCGTGTCGGGACCGATGCCGAGGTCAGCGAGCTTTATGCTCTTCCTGGCCTCGGCCATAACCTCACCCAACCGACTGTTGGGTGAGCCCTCTGGCACGGTGACCGTTATGGCGGCCGTTGCAGGAACCTTGGGGAGGTTGACTTTACCCGCCTTTCCTTTCCCACCCCTTTTACTCCTGCCTTCCTTGGGAGAGGATGGCTGCGTGGCTTGCGCAGTGGTGGACTTCTGGGCCTTAGGGATTTGGGGCCTCTTCCCTTTCCTTCCCACCACAGTGGACCAAAACTCTGTGGTCTCCACTGTGGCCTGCGGATCGGTTGTTACGGTTGCCGCGGGCGCTGCAGTCGCAGCAGGCACCGCCGGCAGGTCGGCCACTCCAGCAACCTTCGCCGCGTTGCGGTCCTTCTTCTTCTTCTTCCCCTGTGTCTGAGTCCCAGGGGAAGAGTTCTGGGTGGCCGCATTCATTACCGCGCTCGTCGGTGCTCGAGTGGCCGCAGCATATGTGGCCAATTGGGTAGCCTGCATTCCGCCCGATTGAATCGGCCTTTTCTCGGCCGCGAGCGGTGGGCGCAAGCGCTTCTCCGGCGGGAGCCGCCCCTCCAAGGCGGCCAACTTAGCGTCCAACATGGCCCCCACCTCGAGGGCGATCGAACGCCGAAGCTCGGCCACCGCGTCCGGGGGCATGAAAGCCGGAGCATTGCCATCCCTCGGGCTCACCAGGGCATCCCCCTGACGACGGAGGAGACCCACCTCCGTCGTCAGTCTCTCTATCTGTGCCGAGAGGCTGGCGAGCTGGGAGCGCAACTCTGCGTTCTCCCTCTCCAGCCTCTCGACTTTCGACTCCTTTTTGGCCGACCGTTTCGCTTCAGGAGACGACCCCACAGACGTCTTCGGGAGGGTCCGCTTGCGGCCCTCTCCACCCACCACCATGTTGAGCGAGGCGTGCGAGCTCCGAGGGTCCACGGAATCCTCAGAGTCACTCGCCCCACCCGACGGCAACGGCGTGCCCGGACGCGGCATCAACGCGGCCGCACATTGCGTACGCGCATTGGCGCGCAAGTTACGCGCACTACGCGTCCTGGCACCCGAACTGGACACAGAGCCGGCATCCGACCCCATGTCCATCTGGGCACTGTCGGACTCCAACAGCAAACCCACAGTCTCTCCCACCTTCTCTTTCTCCACCTTCTTTGTTTTAATTGTACTTTTTTTCATAGTAAATCCCACGAGTATGGGGGAAATAATCGGTCGACCCGGGCAGTGCCCCCTGTACCCGGGCAAGCGTATCCCATCTTCAGGTGCCGCCGGTCCTGGGGTTGGCGTGCTCGCGACTGAACTTCCCATCAGCCATGCACCCCTCGCCGCACGCTAGCTTGGGTTCGGGGAATTTTTTATAGAGGCCTTCTTCCTCGCGATCCGGGCGGTTAAGCCAAGATCCTCGGTCCCGGTCGAAGCCGCGAGACGTGACCACGACACTCCAACCGAGGTTACGATATCGACGGTGGCAGGGAAGGGGAGTCCTCCCACTACCTGCTCGGGGCAGGGTGAGTGCACACCGAGCCCGCCGCTAGCCCGCTCGTGCTCCTCCGAAAACGGAGAAGCAGTCTACGGCCTACCTGTAGCCCAAAAATTGGGCCCGTCCCTGTCAGAATATTAGCCACCGGACAATAAGGTCCTCCAAAAAGTGGAGTAGTTATTGCCCGGTGCCCAGGGTGCACCGGCCCGACAACTGCTCTTCCCCCCGGACGTATCAAGAGGGACCAGCAGCCACCGAGCGCACGTGGAGGTTTCCTGACCTAGCACCCCAGGACGTACCTACCTAATGATAAGTTGCTTACGTAGTTTTTAGGTGATTTTCATTAATTTTCGCTCGACTCTCCCTGTTTTTTCTTTTTTTCAGCAAAAATTATGAACGACGCCTCGTTCACGTTACGATGGAACACGTCACATGGGTTTATCCAAAATATGAAATAAAGCACGCCTCCATAACAGTGGGAAATACTTGAATAATGTGTTTTATTATGTTCAATTCGGCAAACCATGCTAGCCTTAGACTATGAGTAAATCTCAGCGCGGTGCGCGCAAACACTTTTTTTTTGTGTTACGCTTCTCTCAGACATTTCCGAGAAATGTGGTTGCTTGACCGGACAATTTCTGGCGAAGCCAAAAGAGCCAAATAACCGTAGAACACATGAAGAGACACACGCAGTCCCGTTCACTCAACAGACTCTTCAAAATATTAAAAAAATGGTGGACTGCGTGTGTCTCTTCATGTGTTCTACGGTTATTTCGTCATCCGAGTCGATCAGTACATGCCTGGGGCGGCATACGCTACTGATGCGAGAGGGTCGGTGTTGGGTGGCGGCCACCTTGAGGGGATTTGAGTGGATGGAGCAGAGGCGAAGACTGGTGTCGTCAATTTAAATCGATATGTTCATTGCGAATGAGCCAGGGTGCACTTGTGTACATGAATCGATATTGGAGAGCTAGAAGCCTACAGAGTAGATTCTGCTTGAGCAAATGCGACACTGGCATGGGTCATGATTGGCAAAATGCACGTGGTATAAATTCTCACCCTATTTCTAAGGGATAATTTACTACGAGCATTTATTAGGCCGTGGAGGCGACCGAGTGCAAAGGTGGCGTGGGCACTCATGTCTTTGTGTACTCTCGAAAAGACAGATTTTCGTCAAGAGTGACTCCACGATATTGGGCATACGATTTCCAAAGAATCGATTGGCCCAACATCGAGATTTTTCTGAAGCGAGCATGCTTGTCTCCGAATTTGCAAAATAGGATGACTTTGCTTTTGATATGATTTACTTCAATCCTATATTTCCTGAACCATGCACCATAGACGTTTGCCGTGGTTTGGATGATCTCAGTTATATTATTGGGGCTGAAGCCGGAGTAGTATATGGCCGTATCGGCTAAGAGGGCCAACTTGAATGAACTTATGGGTTGTTTAATTTTGTAATTAACAAAAATATTGATTATTGTGGATTATTGTAAAATTGCTTTACTATTGGCGCGAATAGCTGAAACGATTTTTTTACTGATTACTAAAATTTTAAAACTTTTTGGATATTTCTGCAAATTAAACAATTTAATCCTTCTTTTTACATTAAATACCACTTTTTGATATGAGTGATAAAGCGATAAGGGCCGGTAAAATTATAGCCCTACTTGAAGAAGGTTTTTCGCAAACTTACGTGTCTCAGCGGCTGAATGTGAGTCGATCAACTGTCCAGAGGACTTGGCAACGGTATCAAGAGACCGGTTCGGTCAAAAGAAGACCCGGTTCTGGAAGAAAACGATGCACAGGACGGAATCGTAAGACGTCAAGTGTGGACCTGAAGAAGAGCCTTGAAGAAGTAAGAGAAGTAGAAGTTAGCTTGAGGACGGTCAGGAGGAAGCTTTTGGCTGCCAATATCAAGAGTTACCACCCGGATCGGGGCCCTAAATTACTCCGTGAGCACCGTGTTGCTCGACTTCAGTTTGCTCGAAACTATGCTTCATGGACCCTGGAGGACTGGAATAAAGTATTGTTTTCTGATGAAGCTAGAATATCTTTGTGTGGAGAGGACCGACGCCGGCGAGTGCTGCGAACACCACGGAACGCTATGCGGAAGTGTATTTCGAAGAAATCACTCCTTGTGGCAGAGGCTCCGTTATGTTTTGGGCAGCAATTAATTCGACGGAGCGTACGGAGTTAGTTTTCATAGAAAATGGAACATTAAATACACACTGGTACATAATGGAAGTCCTAATTCTGGCGACGTGGAAGCGTACATGCAAGAAGTTGGGATCCGTCGTTTAGATTAGCAAGCTCGAAGTCCTGACCTCAATCCAATTGAGCATGTCTGGGATGTTCTAAAGAGACTGGTAAGATCAGTGCAACCTGTTCCACAAAACATCACGGAGCTTAAAATAGTCATTGCAGAAGAGTGGGAACGTATTCCTCAAAACGTTATTAAAAACATCGTGGAAAGTATGCCCAGAAGGATTCAAGCTGTGATTTTGGCAAGGAGGTCACACTCGTTATTAGGTTTTTAAATTTGTAACTTTATTTAATTTAAAAAAAGTAAACAATTTTCTTGTCTTTATTGCCGACCACTTCTTATTGTTTGGACGTGTACATCGGTTTTTAAGAATTCATCTAATTTAAAGAATTCATCGTTTTTTTTTATTTGCCAGAATTCGCTTCACGCGTATTAATTTACACGAATGAAAGTATACGGACTACGTCAAACAATTAAATTTCATTTAATGAACTTAAATCGACCTTAGAATGTAAATTTCCTTAGGTGCCCGTTTTTTTTTGCAATAAATATATGAATACATAATAAAAATAAACAATAAACGCCTATCACTTACGACGACTTCAGAGTCAGTTCTCCTGAATTGCTAAAAAAGCGTTTTTTGAATTATTACGGTTTAGGTCTACGTGTGCGTGGCATACGTGGTAACGTGCTGCCGTGTGCGCAGCACAGCGGCGGTACTTGGGGAGATCCTTTACAATCCTTCCCGCGAAGTGCTGAAGTCAGAAGCTGATCCGATTTCCGGTTCTATATTTTGTTGCTGACACTTCAGGCCTAAAGAAATACTGCCACGTAGAGCAACAAATTCAAATCATTGATTTACTGCGGAAAAATCGAAAATGAAGCTGGCACAACCGGTTTATAAGGAAACCGGTCAGAAGCTGATCTAATTTCCAGTTCTATATTTTGTTGCTGACTCTTCAGGCCTAAGCAACAAATTCAAATCATTGATTTACTGCGGAATAATCGAAAGTTAACCTGGCATGACCGGTTGATAAGGTTACCGGTCAGAAGCTGATCCGAGTTCCGGTGCTATATTTTGTTGCTGACTCTTGAGGCGTAAATATAAATTGCCACGTGCAGCAACAAATTCAAATTTTTGATTTACTGCGGAAAAATAGAAATTTAACCTGGCATGACCGGCTGATAAGGTTACCGGTCAGAAGCTGATCCGATTTCCGGTTCTATATTTTGTTGCTGACTCTTCAGGCCTAAAGAATCGTTGCCACGTGGAGCAACAAATTCAAATGATTGATTCCCTGCGGAAAAATCGAAAATTAAGCTGGCATGACCGGTTTATAAGGTTACCGGTCAGAAGCTGATATGACCGGTTTATAAGGTTACCGGTCAGAAGCTGATCCGATTTCCGGTTCTATATTTTGTTGCTGAATCTTCAGGCCTAAAGAAACATTGCCACGTGGAGCAACAAATTCAAATTATTGATTTACTGCGGAAAAATCGAAATTGAAGCTGGCATGACCGATTTATAAGGAAACTGGTCAGAAGCTGATCCAATTTCCAGTTCTATATTTTGTTGCTGACTCTCCAGGCGTAAATATAAATTGCCACGTGGAGCAACAAAATCAAATTATTGATTTATTGCGGAAAAATCGAAAGTTAAGCTGGCATGACTTGTTTAAATTTTATAGGCCAATTTTTTTTATTATTTTAATTAAATTTTTGTCGTTTTGTACAGCAACAAATTTCAGCCTCTTTGTTGTTCCGATTATTCAAAATTTAACTATGTTCCCTGCTATCTTTATGTAAAGCTGGCATTAATGTCCATTTCTCGGAATCGGTGTGAGCAACAAAATCGATATTTTAGCAACTAATTAGCAACAAAAAAGCTACAAATTCTGAGCTTATTTTTTTTAATATTGCCCATTTGGCACTGCCAGTTTTATGGAGCTCCGGTAGGGCATATTGTTTTTTCCCGGGGCCATGGAAGTTCATGCAGAATTTCCATAGGCGACCAATAAAAATAAAAAACATGTTAACATGTCGCATACATTTTTTATTTAATTTTAAATTTTAAAATTATGATTCGCCCGTGTTATGTTTTCTCTTTTTCTTGACTCTGCTGCTAGATCACTGTGTTTCTGAATTTATGTCCCTTTGTAGCGATATAAAGATCCAGAGATCGTCACATGAGTTTTCATTAGGTACTAAATAGTCGATGGACATTATAGACAAATAGTGTATCGACACACCTGATTATGCAGTTGTATAAAAAATATACCTGTTGTAAACTTAAAGAATTGTCAAGTAAATTCCTAAAATAATTGTGATAAGTAATCCTTGAGTTCTTTGAAAACTATCATTTGCTATAAATTCCAAAAGTATTTAGACTAAAGTAAATAGATTTTAAGAGCTATTATTTACAACTAATATAACTAGACGTTTCCGCGCATTCATTCATGTTAAAACTTGGAATCTATAACATTATTATACAAACATTATTTTACATTTATTTCCATTTTTATTACTTATTAATTTAGTATCAGTGGTTATACTGCGCTCACCAACTTGCCTGCCAAGCGTGGAGAGTACTGGAAAATTTCCCCCAATATGACAAAACAGCTGTTGAAATGTATGAAGGTCTTTGTCCAGAAGTGGATATTTTTTGATGATATGATGAGTTATAAATTTTATAATCTATACAAATAAATAAAATTGAAGTGTCTGTTTGTAATATCAATATAACTTCTTTTTACTAAATGCATATGAAAGTATATACGGGACACATAACAAAAAAACTATTTTTATTTTTTTTGTCTGTCTGTCTGTCTGTTTGTTCCGGGTAATCTCCGAAACGGCTGGACCGATTTTGACGGGACTTTCACTGGCAGATAGCTGATGTTATAAGGAATAACTTAGGCTACTTTAATTTAAGAAAAATAATTAGGGTTCCGCGCAAAAAAATAAAAACCCTTGAAATCCAATATTTTTTTCTATGTCAAGTGTCTATATTGAAGTACTCTAAATCCCTTTTAAATTAAACGCGGGTGAAACCGCGGGTCCCAGCTAGTCTCTAATATAAATAAGCCTCGTCAAACTGAAAAAGATATTCTGACTGATAGTTTAAAGTATGCGTATTTCATATTTTCGTCTAAACTGCAAGAATATAATCCAAAAGCTTTATCGTTTCCTTATCAACACGCATTACTATTTTTGCACGAGACGCAACGCCCACTCATTGAAATCTCACATACGACATAAATTAAACAAATCCTAGTTAACCTTGAGAATACGTGCCACAATCTGGAAACCTGACATCCAACGATCCAACCATTAATCGAACGAGGGCCTCTATCAAACTAGTTTCCTTTTGCTAAATGTCAACGACTATTATTACATATCTAAGACGGATCATGACTTCATGAGGGGTCAAACCCATACCATCTGCAGCTCATAAAACACTCAATTCTTTTATTACAGCGATATTATGTAAATATTTTCAAATTAACACATTTATAATATTTTCTTTTAGATTTTTGATGATAACTAATCCCATAATCTGTGTAGGCATTAAACTTTAAGCTTTTGCGGACTTTATTTAAAGTTACACGACGGCACAACGACTTTCTCACGTCACGGTGTTGCAGTCACAGACACAATTTTACTTACAATAAATATCCGTAGAAAATATACTATAAAACGTAACACGTGTTTTCACTACTTTTAACGTTGAATTAATGAAATGACGTGGTACAATTTTAGTTGTTCGTTAAATTTACGAAATTTATCTACGGCATCCCAGCAGGATAGCGTGTCGGCGGGCGCGACATCTCGAGCAGCGGCGGGCTGGCGTGCTAATATCAAATAGTCTCGCCGTGAACGCATGTCCTATGTACACTTCCATGGACACACGTCAAGCAACAAAGGGTTGAGCAGTGAAGTGCTCGATAAATTTTGTTATCAGCGCCTCGCGCCGCGTAATAAAGAGGTGTGCCCTACGTAAGTGAACGAGGTTGAGCGCTTTGGCCGTCCCACATCATATCAAAATATTTGATGGTACAAGAACGAGGTTAAGCAATTTTACCACGCTCGTGAATTGGATGGCGATCATTACTTAAAATCAGTCATAAAATAGGTTGAATTTAATGTCGCTTAATCATGCTGCAAATGCTTGTTAAGTTTTGGATGGAATTGATAGAGTACTTGTCATCCTGGAAAACTTAAAACTATTCTCGCAGGCAAGGGCAACTAGCAGTTTGATATAAATGTGGTCGATATCAAATAGATACTTGAGTCCTAATCATTATTCGATATTACTCAGAAAAGTTTCTATTTCAAATTACTTACAAGCTTGTCATCAGCGTGGAGGATTTATGAAGATAAGTCAAAGTAATTTAATTAAAACTGAATGCGTATTAATTACATTTAGTACACCGTGTGGTGTGGGCTACGAATAGCACCAACCCATCTCATCCCGTGGGTGTCGTAAAAGGCGACTAATGGATTAGCCGGAGGATGGGCAGCAGCATCCTTCGAATACATTAACAACTCAACTGCGATCGCCAACCTGCCTACCAAGCATGGCGATTATGGCAAAACACCCCAATGAGAATACAACACACCGATGTCGGTCGTTGTGGTGATCTTTGAGAGAGGCCTGTGTCCAGTAGTGGAAAGTCCAAAATGATGCCGTATTAATTTATAACAAATGTCACTTAAACCATATGAAGAAATATCTATATAAAATTATAGTTTTCGATTAATTAGCCATTTAAGGATAGGTTACACATTATTTAAATGTCTTTAACCTGCATTTTATTTAAATGTAGAGTTAATCTACGGTTATCCTTGAATGCAATTAAATACTGTAAAAGTATTAAAAACGTATTCGTAGATATTTCCATACCTACACATACATCCTGATGCTCAATATGCTTTTTTAAAAGTGGAAAATATAAAGAAGAGAGAAGATGAAAATAATGATGACGATGACTTTATTACTGTGAATAGAAGGAAACCTAAGCGTTTAATGAGAAGTGAATCGTGCGAAACGCAAAGAAATAAGAGGGTAGATCTGGAAAAACATGTTGAATGTGATGATACCGTAAAATACGAAGTGTGTATGACCTCAACAGAAAGCTTACCTAAGCAGATGGCATTAGCCAGATTACTAAGATCTGAAAATATAAAAGACGTCACTACAATTAAATACAAAAGCTATAATAAGGTATTAATTCAGTTTAAATAAAAGACGGATGCCATTAAGTTATTAGAATGCCAAAAACTTAAGGAACTGGACTTTAGGTGTCAATTAGTAAATTAATTGTCTTTATCTTATAGAGTCGTGAAAGGTGACCTCGTGTTGAGCGATAAAGAACTCATGGATTTAATAGAATCAAGCTCAGAAATCTCATCCATTAAAAGGTTAAAACGAGTAAATCCTGAGGGAAAATGGATTGAGAGTGAATATGTAAGGGCTTGTGTTAAAAGTTATTTATATATGCATATGACTGTCGATTTAAAGTGGAAGCTTTCGTGTTTCCGGTAACACGGTGCTCAGGATGTTGGCAATTTGGACATGTTTTGAAGTTTTGTCTGACAAAAAAGAAACTATGCCCTAAGTGTGGAGGTACCCATGAGAACTGTGACACAAAAGTTTTTGTATGCCTTAATTGTAAAGGTCCTCAGTTTTCCATAGATAAAACTTGTCCCTCCTTTTTAAAAGAAAAGGAGATCAGAAATATCATGAGTAAAGAGCAGGTATCTTATCGAAGGGCCCTTCAACTATATATTGAGAAACGAGTAGAAAAATCTCGTATATCTAAAACCCTACAAATCTCTTATTACTCTACACACTTAGATAACGAGGTTGAAACTTATAGTAGCATAGCAGCCAAGCCCTTAGTAAATCAGGAATCAAAGTCTTGCGAACAGTGAGGTCAAGAGGATATACTACAACTTAAATGAAAATCTTACTGAACAGACACCTCAGGAAAGAAGAACTAAGAATAGAAATCAAAGGAAAAAGAAACGTCAGAATTCTACAGAACTGCCGATGGAAGATGAAGCTGAACAATCCCAAAATGAAGAGACAGAGAATAAACACGATGAACGACTATCGGTTTGATTTTAAGAGGTTTTTACTAAAAATTAAATGTATATTTATGTCGGAAAGTACGTTAGAAGATAAAGTTATACCGTTGCTAAAAATATTTTGTGAGGAAGTATAAAGATTTTAGTTAGTTTGTTTTTAAGAGGCGATTTTTTGGGAATAATTATTAATTTTTTCAATGGATAACTCACGTAAACATATATTATAGTGGAATTCACAAAGCCTGCGCCCTAAATTAGTGCCCTTTGCAGAGCTTTTAAATCAAGAAAGTATTCACATAGGAATCTTGAGTGAAACATGGTTATATAGTGAAGTTGATATCAATATTACCGGTTACAACGTTTACCGACGAGACAGATGTGAGTCTTATGGTGGGGTGGCAATTTTAGTCCACAGATTTATTCAGTATGGTGCCGGCTCAGAATGCCACCACCCCTTTTCATCCGGTGGGTGGCGTAAAAGTCGACTAAGGGATTAACCGGAAGATGAGCAGCAGCGTCCTTCGAGTACATTAACAATTCAACTGCGATCGCCAACCCGCCTGCCAAGCGTGGCAATTATGGCAAGACCCCCCAATGAGCACACAACAGACCCATATGGGTCGTTGTGGTGATCTTTGGGGGAGGCCTGTGTCCAGCAGTGGACTTCGTTCGGCCGAAATGATGAAATGAATGATGATGATCTATTCAGTCGCATTTCAACTTTTTTAAACCGGTATAGAGATTGTTAGTATAAAATTAGTTAATTGTAAAGATATACAAAATGTAGTAGCTATTTATTGTCCTTCCTCAGTATAGACTCATGTTTCGGACTGGGATAGTATATTCTCTTCCTTTTTAAAAAAAACCTTACTAGCTGGAGATTTTAATGGTCACCACACAAACTGGTCCGTCAAAACTGACGCGAGAATTATTCAAATATTGGATTCAGCCCTAGAACACTCTTTTGTTTCTCTGAATAAATGTACGCCTACTAGGGTTAAAATAGTTAACGGAAATTCGCAGGAAACTTCCCCCGACATATCATTTGTATCGTCGGATATTAAAGCTATTCAATTTGACTGGCAGGTGTACAAAGAAAATCTTGGTAGTGATCATTTGATTATTAAAATTTATTTATTTATTTATTTATTTTTTATTTATTTTTATTTGGAAGACCAACAGCGTTTCACAATAAGTTTAATACTACATTTATAATGTGACACGAAGCCAATAATAGGTCTTCACGATTAAGAACTAGAGTACAAATCTTAATTAAGTGCAAACAGTGCAGTCAAATTAAAATATACATTTTATTAAAACCTATTAAGCCAACAACTTATATTTATCAAAAAAATCTAAACTAAGTACCCGTCTTACTGGTTCCAGTTTAATGTTAAATATATCTAAGTCAAACCTTCTACATGCTTTATTTAAACTTCTACTCGCTCGCCACAGAAACGCATTCTGACGGTAATTGGTGGACACCAAGGGGAGATGTATAGGATTATGATGTCTTGCCGCTGTTCTAGGTACGTTAAACTTTATTTTAGACAGGAGATCAGGGCAATTCATCGATTCATTTAGTATATTTAAAATAAAAGATACATCAGCTATCTCACGACGTTTAGCTAGGGGAAGGATGTGAAATTTAGCGCAAAGTTTGAGGTAATTATCGGAAGAGTATTGAAGTTGTAGTCGATAACATAAATATTTAATGAATTTTTTTTGAACATTCTCCAATCGCGAAATATATATGTCGTAACAGGGGTTCCAAACCTGGCTTGCATATTCTAGTATACTGCGTACGAATGTGCAATATAAGATTTTAAAAGTTTTAGCATTTATAAAGCTTTTAGACGTACGCATTACAAATCCCAATGATTGTGAGGCTTTGGCAACAATATTATCTATGTGGTCCTGAAAGAGCAACTTAGAATCGTGAATGACTCCGAGGTCACGCACGTTGTAGCATCTCTGAAGTTTAAGACCCTTAAGGAAATAATCAGATGGAATGATATTTGTCTTCCTGCTGAAAGTGACTACAGAGCACTTGGACGGATTTAGATCGAGTTTATTCTCAGAGCAGTAGGCGTCCAACCGACTCAAATCGCTTTGGAGCGCTATAATATCAGAATCCGTTGAGACCGCCCTAAAGATCTTCATATCATCTGCGAAGCAAAGTAATTGTGAGTAATGGAAGCATTTGTCGATGTCGTTTACAAATATTAAAAACAATAGAGGACCAAGCAGTGAGCCCTGGGGCACACCACTCGGTATGATAACCCAGCCAGATATGTAATTATTAATTACTACTGCTTGAGACCGATTGGCTATGTACGATGAGAACCATCTTAGCAAATCTCCTCTTATGCCAATGCTTCCCAACTTGTGAATTAGCATATTGTGGTCAATTCGATCAAAACATTTGCTATAATCTGTATAAACGACATCGACTTGCTTGCTTTTACACATAGCTTCCGTTATGTGTTCATTGAGCAGAATGAGATTAGATGTCGTTGAGCGCCCTTTAAGGAAACCGTGCTGAAACTCATTGAAACTGCTTTTTAAAGCAGCATATAATTGATTGTACACAATTTTCTCAAACACTTTCGCAAGCACACACAGCTTAGAAACAGGCCTATAATTAATAATGTCTGTTTTTGAACCTTTTTTATGGATTGGGGTGATAAAAGCAGACTTCCATATTAATGGAACATTGCATTCTGACAGAGATTTTCTGAATAATAACGCAAGAGGTACACATATGGTATCAGAACATTTTACTAAGAAGATGGGGGGTATTTCATCAGGTCCTGCTGACTTGTTGACATCGAGATTTCTAAGAATATGAATTAAATCTGTTATGTTAATATGGATATTAGATATATCAGAAGAACAGCTGTAAGATACAAACGGGTTATCAGTCGCTGATACCTCAGAAGGTTGCAGAAAAGTTGAATAAAAATAATTTGAAAATACGTTACATATCGCTTCACCAGTATCAGCCACTGTATCACCATATTTGACAGAGCTGGGGATTCCAGATGTTGCTTTACGGTTTTTAACGTATGTCCAAAAGTACTTAGGATTACTCTTAATTGATTCTTCGACGGATTGTATGTACTTTTGGTAGCATTCCGCCTCAAGTTTTTTTAACCTCTCTCTAAGTAATTTATACGTCTCCATGTCAGACTGATTTCCATACTTTTTGAATTTTTTAAAATAATTATATTTTTCTTTAATGCATTTTTTTAACGCCAACGAGTACCATATAGGATAGTTATTACTTCGGTTTAATTTTGTCATCGGTATATATTTATCAATTAGTTGCTTCATGAGTGTATAAAAATCATCGACCGACTCAACGACAGTTCTATTACTAATTACATTACACCAGTCGATAGACTGAATTTCTTTATTAATACTAACATAGTCCCCTTTCAAGAATTTATAATTGCTACGCATTGCAGGATTTAGGTATGGTAATTGAAAAGATGTAACTATAATAGAAAGTGCTTTATGATGTGGATCAATGGGCACCAAGGGATCGCCACACTCGGAAACGGTTAAACAATCATTGGATAACACAAGATCCAAAGTTCTGCCGTACCTATTTCGTACTTGATTATATTGAGTTAAATTGTGGGTATGTAACGTGTCGATTAACAAGTACTCATCGATGGTACTCACATTTTCCGGTATTAGTATGTGATGGTCACTGAGCTGCCACGATATTCCACTTAAATTAAAGTCTCCTACAATAAGGTATCTATCATCGGGGTGATTCATTATAATGTCGTCTAGCTTAGATAGGAAATTTTTTAACTGTACAGAAAAGGATAAACCTAGATTTTGTTTACATAAGTAAAGAACACATAAATACATGTTTAGCTGAGTCCCTTCACTAGAATGGCCAATAGGTATCGCCAGCCATAAATCTTCTGCCGTAGATGTGAAATTCGGTTTCAAATATGTAGCTATGTCTTTTCGCACCGCAATGAGAACTCCACCACCACGGTTTTGACCGGTAAGCTCATAGTCCCTATCCCGCCGCCACACTATGTAGCGATTATCAAAGAGCTCTGAGTCACACACACTACTAGTCAACCATGTTTCCGTAAGAATCACTATATCATATGAACGAAGACATAAGTTACGATAAAAAATATCTGTTTTAGAGCGAAGTCCCCGGACGTTTTGATAAAAAACATTAAAATCACCGTTACTATGTGTCCTTAAGTTAGCCATCTAAACTCAGAGTAACTAAAAACATTATAAACAAATACTTAATAAAGGCGATAACCAGGGAGTAGTTAAAACATACACGAATAACATTATGTGGGTTAACTGATGATATTGCGACCGACGAATATAAACATTTTTTTAGATTGAAGTAAATTAAATAATCATGCGCAAGCGCCTGTGTCCACCTTAGATAAAGCAAAATGGATGCGATAATTTGTAGGGCGAGCGAGAAAGTTATATGTTGTGCGGTTTTTACTGTGCATAGAACAGCCCGATGAACCCAAAGAAACGGGTGGGGCGCAGGTACAGGGGTACTCAATTCAATGCTTACACAGAAGCGGATTCTAACGGTGTTCAAACAGCAACAAAGTAGCTTGGAAAGTAATGATATAATTAAACATGCACTATTAGGAATATATATAATGTGAAATAGGCAAACGATTAGGCAATCTTGTTTAAATCCTGTAGCTTTCCAACTATAAATGTGCGAGAAGTGTCATTCTTACGAACGTGAATTTTGCCAAACTTGACCCAAACATAGTTAAACTTGTTGATTTTAGCCTTTTCTCTGGTTTTATTCAGCAATAACTTTGATTCCGCATTTAAGTGATCATTGACGTATACTTGCTGCAATGAATCTTGGTAACCGAGATCGTGAGCTTTTAAAGTCTTCAGTGCTCGTGCAAAAGCTATGAAGTCCTCTTTGACGTAGCGATTGATAAAGCTTACTATGATGCACTTTTCCTTAGAGTTGTATGAGGGAACTCTCGATATGTAGCTAATCTGCGTCTTGGGAATCTGATAGCCGACCTTTACTCCAATCGAGTCAACGATACTAAACAGGTTTTCGTCTTTTTTTTGAGGGACGCCCTTGATTTCGACGTTGTTTAGACGTGATCTGTGATCGCTGATGGTCATCTGAAGCTTAACGTCGTTCAGGCTGGACTCAATGGATGTATATTTGGACTCAAGATTGTCCATTCTTCGTTCAGCACTAGTCAATCTTGCAGTGAATTCATCAATTTTGTCACTAGCAAACTGACAGGAAGATTTCAGTTCTCCAAACTCCTCTCTTATGGCCTTGATATCCTCAATTACCGCAGGTAATCCAGTGAGCTGAAGTTTGATATCTTGAATTTCCTTCATTACATTTTCTAACGTTATTGGCTCCTTAATAGGTGTTGGTACTGGAGATATCGCTCTGCATGTCGAGCATTTCCAGGCAGACCTTCGTTCTGCTCCTAGCCGCTTCCATCCGGATTCAGTAATACTGGCACAACCGAAATCAAACTGCTTTTCGCAAACAGTACATTGAACACCCGCGCCGTCAGCAAAGCTAATACTACATTTAACGCACTTCATCGTGACAACAGTAGACTACCAAAAGTTGACGATGTATGAAATAGCTCAGAAAGGTAATAACTGCGTGTTGCTTGGACGTCAGTTTAATATTGCTGATGATTTCGTAATAAGTAAAAAAAAGGAATTTAAAAAAAGCTATTTGGATCAAATATAGGACTACGCTTTCAGAAAACTAACCCGCCTAGTAATTATATCCAAATTATGTATGATTTTTTCTTAGTTCAAATTAATAATGCGGCTTATAAACATAGGCCTTACATAAAACGTTGCCATAAACCTTCAACAAGTTTCAAACCTTAAAGATTACTGGAGTCCGGAATTATCGAAAATAGTTGCACAGCGTAGACTATCTTTGGCTCAATTTCGACGTAACCCTACACCTGAAATTTTAAATCAATTAGAAGAAAAAACCAGATAATTTCATAAATTAATACAAAAAGCAAAATCTTTAAGCTGGCAACGATTTTGTGACTCCATTGATAATGTAGCATCCGCTTCTGAAATGTGGCGCCGCATGCGTTGGATAAAAGGCTTTAAGCAAACAAAAAGCTACCATCCTGTTGAAGAACAAAAACAGTTGCTGCGTTCGTTGACTCCTGACTATGTGGCAAATCTTACACTTGCATTTACTTCAACAAATGAAGTTTTAGAATGTGATTTTGGTGTCGAAGAACTTGATAACTGTTTAAAAAAAAAGGATTCAGCACCAGGTGAGGATATATCATATTCTATAATTTTCAATTTACCTGATATAGTAAAAATATTTCTGCTAAAGTTGTATTACAATATTTTCAAATTCGGTATTGTTCCCTGTCAATGGCATAATATTAAAATAATTCCGATTCCTAAGGCTAGCAATACTAGCGCCGCTACAAAGTTAAGACCTACATCTTTAATCTCTTGCTTATGTAAGATCTTTCACTTAATTCTGGTAAAAAGTTCGGAGTGGTATGTCGAAAAAAAAAATTCTTATCACCGTATACCGCTTCAGCTCGTTTAGTCTCCTATATAAAAATTGGTTTCTCTAAAAATATCTCAATATTAGCCTGTTTCCTGGATATCCAGAATGCCTATAATAACGTTTCTATTGATGTAGCGGTAAATATACTGGATAAGCTGCAAATCAGATCAAAACTTTGTACTGATATTTGGTCATTTCTAAGTGAAAGATACTTAAAATTCTGTCCCCCAGTAACGATATAATCATTTCCAGATGGACCAACAAAGGCTTAGCACAAGCGACCCTTTATCCCCGTTACTTTTTAATTTAATAACATATAAGATATGTCAGCTTCCTCTTAGTGTAGTCGTGTCGCAATACGCAGATGATTTTGTGCTGTATGCTAGAGATAAAGAAATAAAAAACAGTGAATGTTATATTCAAAATGTACTTGATTCTATAGTCGGGTTACTGAGTGAACTCGGGTGAGAATTTTCTCCGAATAAATCCAAGTATTTTGTTTTTAGCAGAGGTAGAAGAAGAACATTGCCTACTCTGAAAATAAATGATCAGACTTAATACTTTTCAGAATGTATTAAATATTTAGGCATGTGGTTAGACAGGAGTTTACGTTGGGTTAAACACATAAATGAAATGGTTAAATGGTTGATAAATGCTCAACATTTTTGAATATACTAAATATTCTTGCTGGTAGTTCTTGGGGAATACGTACGAAATACATACGGAAATTATATATTACTTTAATTAGAAGTCGGTTTGACGACGGCTGTTTCATTTATGATTGTAGCGCAAAATCCCATGTTGCGAATCTGGATAAACTACAAAACCAAGCTTTAAGAGTGGTAGGAGGATTTATTAGGAGTTCCCCGATTCATGTCATGGAATGTGAGTTTAGTGTCCCACCTTTAAGTCTAAGAAGGGAATACCTAGCATATAAATTCAGTTTAAAAATAAGTTCCTGGTCAAATAATATCACTGTAAACCTGATTTCTGATTTGAGCGCTCTTTGTGATATCAGTTACTGGAAAAATAAAAAAAACCCTTATTAGTTAAAACCTATAATGACATGAGACAAATAAACCTTGTTTCCTCTAATGTTCTTAGAATGTTTAGCTTAGAAATTTGTATAACCGCCATTAAAATCTATACAAATAAATGAAATTGAAGTGTCTGTTTGTAATGTCAAAATAACAGCTTTTTACTAAATGCATATGAAAGTATGTACGTTACATATAACAAAAACACTATTTTTAATTTTTTTGTCTGTCTGTCTCTCTGTCTGTTTGTTCCAGGTAATCTCCGAAACGGCTGGACCGATTTTGACGGCACCTTCACTGGCAGATAGCTGATATTATAAGGAATAACTTAGGCTACTTTAATTTTAGAAAAATAATTAGGGTTCCGCGTAAAAAAATGAAACCCTTGAAATCCAATAGATATGTTCTATGTCAAGTGTCTATGTCTTAGTACTCTAAATTTCTTTTAAATTAAACGCGGGTGAAACCGCGGGTCCCAGCTAGTTAAAAACATGATTAAAAGTGATCTCGAATGCTTAAAATATTATAAATATTATCACAAACCTAATATTTAAAAAAAATTACGTTATTGCCGATATAAATACGATTTACTGCGGTTGGCACAAAATTTTTACTGATGGTTCAGAGGGTGCTCACGGTCTAGGAGCTGGAGTGTATGACCAAAGTTTAGGATTAAGGTCAGGTTTGAAGGTAAATAGTAATGTGTCAATTATGTCACTGGAACTCATTGCTATATTCCAAGCAATGACTTACGCAATAAGTAAAACCTTTAATAAAACGATTATTTTTTCTGATAGCAAAAGTGCTCTGCAACATATTGCTCAATGCGCCTCTGGTCACAGAGGTGCATCGATAGCTTATGACATCTTAAAAGCTATTATTTTATTGAATAAGAACGGTAACGAATTAAAGTTGCAATGGGTTCCAGTACACATTGGGATTAATAGCCACGAAGAGGCTGACCGAGTATCAAAATTAGTAGCTGGATGAATTAGTAAATGGAAGTCCTTTTAATTATCTGCCAGATTACTGGGAATTTATACCTAAATTTAAATTGGTATGTCATGAATCCTGGGAAAAATATTTTGACGACATATCTCAAAACCCTTGTTTTGGTATATGTCCATACAAAGTAAACCTCTTCGTGTGCCCTGGTTTGATGACGGTAAACTTAAGTTAAGTAGAAATTATATTTAGTTAGTATCGAGACTTAGTTCTGGACACTATCCATCGGCAAAGTTTGCATTCCAGATGAAAAAAGCTGAGTCGCCAAACTGCAATTACTGCAATAAAATTGCAGATGTACAACATTTGCTGATGAAATGTGTCCGAAATTAAGAAGAAAGAGAGTCATTTATCAATGAGTTTAAGCTAAATATGTTAGATGTGGGTTTAATCCAAACAATCTGCCCCAAATTCTGATTTTTCCAAAAAATCTTTGATAAAAGAAACTGATCAGTGATTCTTCTAGTATAAAAATATGTTAAGTTATTATTATTTAATAGAAAAATGTTCTAGGGTACGATGGGGTTGATAGATCCATGCGGATAAAAATCCCAAATTAATAGACAAAAAAAAAAACTATTTGTGAGGTGAGAATAATATATTAAAATAAAAATATTTTTAACTTTGTTTTCAATGAGTTTTTATTTTTAGGTATCTAATTGGTGGAGGAATATTGTTCCAACATTTAGATGCTACATACCGGAAGCTCATACATACATTACTCGTAGAACTGATGGCCGTTAGGGCAAAAAGGTTCTCGAATGGAGATCGCGCACCGAAAAACGCAGCGTGGGGCGACCTCCAACGAGGTGGAAAGACGACCTGGTGAAGGTGGCTGGGAGTCGTTGGATGAGAGCGGCATGTGACCTCTCGTTGTGGCAATCTAAGGGGGAGGCCTTTGTTCAGCAGTGGTCATCCTGTGGCTGATATGATAATACCGGAAGCTTCCTAGAAAGGCTGCAGTTCTATGTTGCGGTATAGCCAGTTGCTGAGCACAACGTCTACCCTCACGTTGGCGGTGATTGTTTACCCACTTTAGTTTAGAGTGCAGGTATAAAGGCATTTATCTTTCACAACACCAAAGAGAAAGCAGTTTTCGACGTGATTTCATTTTTGGTATGTCATATTTATTTAGGTAAGTTGTTATGTGGCTCCACACACTTCACACACGTTGTGTGGCACAGGGGTTCTGAACCCTTTGAACAAGTCTTTCGGTGTGTGCTAAAAGTCTGGGACCTATCTACGGGCCAGCGTAATTCAGTTTAAAAAAACCAAACTTTCAACAAGCTGTATGCGCAGAACCTTGCTTACATAAGGGAGAATCTTATATAATAATTTCAGACGATAAAAAAATAACTGGCGCAGTTTGAGGGATGTCTAAAAATGTAGGTTTCGGTCCATAATTAATCCTAAATTCCTGGCCGCACTTACTTGTCCGAGAGGTTGTCCCATTACGGTCACGTCTCTATGACTTGACCCTATTTTATCTGTCCTTTAGATCTTAGTAACATAAATTTAGTATTGGCTGGGTTACGAAAAAGAGAATTCCGTTCAGACTAGTTCACGATCCTTGCTTGATCTTCATTCAAGATTTTAATGCAGTATCATAATGTCAAGGTTTAAAGGAGAGATATAACTATAGATCGTCAGCGTAAATGTGATATTTTCTGTTTTTTATAACTTTAATTATATCAGCAGTATGCAAAATGAGTCGAGTCGCGCCCAACATCGATGCCTGTGGAATGCCCCTCACTACCGCAGCCATATCGGATAAAACACTCGATCCATTTGTATCACAAGTTTCAAACTATCTGGAAACGGTTTCTGAGATAGCTGTCGAACCATTTAAGTGTAGGCACCCTTCATCTTGAGCTGATAAAATGTTGTCTGTAACATCTAATGAAGCAGTCGCAGTACTACATAGGCTGCACTAAAAGTATCGGGAATGGAATATTTCCACTGTTCCTGTCATATTAAAATCTTTTTAATTGAAAACTCCTTGGTTTTACAAATCGAATACCATTTATTTATTTAAAAAAAGTATCACGGTCTTGTCACAAGGTTTTGTCAAACTTGTTTAGTCGTTGAGAAAATGGAATTGACTCGAGAAAATTCAAGAGCGATGATTTATTATGACTTTCGAAGTGGTTTAACACAAAAACAGTGTGTTGACCGGATGATTTCTGCATTTGGTGATGAAGCCCCATCCAAAACCACAATTTATCGCTGGTTTGCTGAATTTCAACGTGGACGTGTCAAGCTCAGTGATGATCCTCGTCAAGGTCGTCCAAAAACTGCAGTCACCCAAGAAAACGTTGATGCTGTGCGTAAGCTGATTGAAGAAGATCGACATGTGACATACCGCGAAATTCAGGCAACTTTAGACATTGGCATGAGTCAAATACAAGTAATCTTGCATGAACAATTAGGTGTAAAAAAGTTGTTTTCCCGATGGATACCGCATTTGCTATGTGAAGAGCAAAAAGCGGCTCGCGTTACTTGGTGCGTCAGAACTCTCGAAAGATTCCACGCAGGATCCTCAAATGCTGTATACAACATCGTATCAGGTGACGAATCCTGGATATATGCGTACGAACCCGAAACAAAAAACCAGTCACGAGTTTGGGTGTTCGAAAATGAGTTAAAGCCAACAAAAATTGTTCGTTCACGGAGTGTTGCAAAAAAATGGTGGCCACGTTTGTCTCCAAAACCGGCCATGTTACGACTATTCCTCTTGAGGGACAAAGAACGGTTAATGCAGAATGGTATGCTAGCATTTGTTTGCCACAGGTCGTTTCTGAACTCCGTAGAGAGAACTGCAACCGCCGCATCATCCTCCATCACGACAATGCGAGTTCTCACACCGCGCACAGAACAAAAGAGTTTTTAGAGCAAGAAAACATAGAATTATTAGACCATCCGCCGTACAGCCCCGACCTAAGCCCTAATGATTTCTATACTTTCCCTAAAATAAAGAATAAATTGCGTGGACAGAGATTTTCATCACCTAAAGAAGCTGTGGACGCCTACAAAACGGCCATTTTGGAGACCCCAACTTCCGAATGGAATGGTTGCTTCAATGATTGGTTCCATCGTATGGAAAAATGTGTCAAATTTCGCGGAGAATACTTCGAAAAGCAATAAATACATTTTTAAATAGTAATGTTGTGTCACTTCCTTGATTCCCGAAATTTTCAGTGCCGCCCTCGTATGACCCTTTGTAAAACCTGATTGCGCCTCTGGGAGTATGTAATTTTTCTCAAGATATTCAGTTAATTGTGCATTTATAATTTTTTCCAGTACGTTAGATAAGAAGGGTAAAATGCTTATGGGTCTTAAATCTTGTATGTCAGTTGGGTTCCTTATTTTAGGGATCGGACGAATTAATATAAACTTAATATACCTAAAACCCAATACCGCCGCCGCGGCCTCCGTGCACACTCAGCGGGCGTGGTACATGCTGCAATCGGTACCCGGACACGGTCGGCGCGAGGGGCGCTCCTCACCAGTCCTAAGCCACCTATCGTTGATTGCAATGATACAAAAATCATGATGCTCCATTGCGGCGATAAACTCGTCATGGTTGGTGCCTAGTGAACCAGGGTTAAGGAATCCAACACTTAGAATGTTTGTGGTATCACAGCGATATAATATCCTAGTGGATACGCACTGTATATCTTTTTTTTTATTGTTGCCCAGTGGAAATTCTTCATGAACTTCCTTCGCCCCGGGAAAGGGCGAAGGGGTATGCCGGACTCCTACCGACTAAACCCACTGGAGCGGTCATCTTCGGCACCTAAGGGAGGCTCCAGGTCCTCGTATGATCACACTAGAGCCACCCTCTGGTGCCACGCCTATAGATACATCTCGGAGAGGGTGACTGTAAAGCGGTCACCCCCCTGGGGGGATTGTAAAGGATTCCCAAAGCGTCCCACGGCAGCGCCGTTCTTTTGGGTCACTCGGTGTTGTGGGCATGCAGATTCCCCAATCTACGCACCCGCAAACCCAGATGTCCCACGCCTTATAGCAACGGCAGGGCCCGACGCCGTCTCCTTCTCCAGAAGGAGACCACTGCATTCCAGTTTTCATGCAATGCCAACATAGCCGACACTACTGCTGGCAAAGAGAGATCTTGCCCGATCCGATCGACCAGGATCCGCCGCTCGGCGGCCCATGCAGGGCGCGCATTTGCTGTGCGGTGTCCTGATCGCTTTCACAATGGTGGCATTGTGCCGTGGCCTCACGTCCTATCCTGTGCAGGTACGCACCGAAACAACCGTGCCTGGTGAGCACCTGCGTCAGGCGGAAGGTGACGCGCTCGCTCTTTTTGAGCCAGGCTCCAAAGCCTCCACGACGCGCTTGATCGCATACTGCATCCGCAGGCGGTGACGCCACTTTCCAAGTGCACGCCGCTGAGCTAGCCGCCTCAGCCTGTGCAACGCCCCTGGAGGCGCGCTTTCGCCGCTTTGGCGGAGGGAGCGTGTCTGATCGTAGACCCACGTATCCATCTCCGCCAGGATGTCTAAAGGTGTAAAACGCGCCAGGAAAGTTGCCGCCTCCTAGGACACTTTTCACAGGGGGAGGACTTTGCAAGACTGGGCGGCGTCACTTGACCTCCCATTGATCAGGGGTCCGTTAGCACCTGCGTTCGGTGGCAGGGGGAGTCTGTCGTGGATCTGACATGGGCGACTCCTTCTGTGGCCCGCATGGTACCGGGCGGGTAGGTGGCGGAGGAGGTGGTCACGTTGTCAGGCCACCGCCACCCGGCCCGAGCCGTCCAGGTCCTAGCCCACCATCACGGCGTTAGGCCCTCACACAGCTCGACCGAGAGATGCTCGTCGCAGCTGCCAACGTCATGGCGTGGTCAGAGGTCAACCAAGGGATCTTGCCCGATCCAGAAGAGGAAGCGCCCTGGTTTCGGGGGGCGATGACGTCGATTTGCGATGCATCTATGCCCCGAGCCCGGCGCTCACGGCGTACGGCGGTGTACTGGTGGTTGGAGGAGATCACGTGGCTGCGCACGGTCTACCCCGCATCCCGCCGCCAGTATACCAGAAGCTGACGCCGGCGCAGTGCTACAGCCGGAGAGACTGCCGAGGTGTATCGGACCTACCAGGTGGCCACTATGACGCTCCAAAGCACCATTCGCGAAGCGAAGGCTCGGTCCTGGAAAGAGTTGGAAGGACTGGACAGGGATCCGTGGGGGAGACCCTACCGCATAGTAGTGGGCAAGTTGCGCCCGTGGGTCCCCCCGGTGACCGAAACAATGGCCCCGGATTTCCCGGCAGTCCGGGACTATCCTGGTCCTTCTGTACCGCCGATTGCCTTAGAATGGGATGAGGAATTGGCGGTTTCGGAAGGAGAGTTGGACCGAGCTGTTGGCCGCCTAAAGTCTCGCAACACCGCACCCGGCCCGGATGGCATTCCGGGTCGTGCGTGGGTGTATGCATTGCAGTCTCTTGGGGACCGCTTGAGACAGCTGTTCACCAGCTGCTTCCGTCGCAGTGTGTTCCCGTCCGGCTGGAAGGAAGCCGGATTGGTTCTCTTGAAGAAGGAAGGTAGGGCCGCGGAGTCTCCCTCTGCGTACCGTCCTATTTGCCTGCTCGACGAGGCTTCAAAGCTATTCGATAGAATAATTGCCCGAAGACTCGTTGAGCACTTGTCGCGAGTTGGCCCCGACCTGGCTGACAGACAGTATGGCTTCCGGCATCGGCGTTCCACTATCGACGCCATTCTTCGCGTCCGCTCGCTGTCGGAACAGGCAGTGGCCCGACGGGGTGGGGTGGCGTTGGCTGTCAGTCTTGACATAGTCAACGCCTTTAACTCTATCCCGTGGGGTGTAATTAGGGGGGCGCTAGTCCACCATCAGTCCCCCCCTACCTGCAGGGTATCATCGGGGCATATCTGCGCGACAGGCATGTTCGCTACGTGGGCAGGGACGGTAGCGTAAAGCGGAGGGAGATCACGTGCGGGGTTCCACAGGGGTCGGTTCTTGGTCCCCTCTTAAGGAACCTCGCTTACGATGCGGTCCTGCGTGTCATTCTCCCCGCTGGCGTCAGCTTAGTCTGCTACGCTGATGACACTCTTGTGTTGGCTAGCGGGGAGTCCTTCGAGGGAATCATCCGGCTTGCCGAGCAAGCGGTGGCAATTGTCGTGGCTGAAATCCACGCTCTGGGTTTGCAGATAGCGCCTCACAAAACCGAGGCGCTATGGTTCCACAAACTGCCATGGAGCAGGGAGCCCCCCAGTTCGTGGATACGCGTTGGTTACGCGCAAATCAGGGTGGGCCGTTACATGAGGTACCTGGGGCTCACCCTGGACAGTCGTTGGGGCTTCGGGGAGCACTTCGAGCGTCTTGTCCCCCGGGTCGAAAGGATAGTGGGTGCCTTGCACCGGCTGCTACCCAATCTCGGGGAACCGAGAGAAGAAGTTCGCCGCTTCTACGGAGGAGTCGTGCGGTCCGTGGCACTCTACGGGGTTCCTGTTTGGTCATCTCAACTTTCGGGCGTCCAGCGCTGCAGAACCAAGATCCACGGTCTGCAGCGTAGAGCGGCTATACGGATCGCACGAGGATACCGAACGGTGTCCTTTGAGGCGGCAACTCTGTTGGCGCGCTTTCCGCCTTTTGATATATTGGCGGAGATGGATGCGTGGGTGTATCACCAAACACGCTCCCTCCACCAGAGCGGTGAAGGCCTGTCTCTAGGGGCGCTCGAAAGTTTGAGGCGGCAGGCTCGGCGGCGTGCACTCGAGCTGTGGCGCAAGCGGCTAATGTTGCCACAGTACGCGCAAAAGCTCGTCGTCGAGGCTGTCTTGCCGCTCTTCGGAGCCTGGCACCAAAGGAGTGAGTGCGTCACATTCCGCCTGACGCAGGTATTCACCGGACATGGTTGTTTAGGTGCGTACTTGCACAGGATAGGACGCGAGGTCACGGCACAGTGCCACCACTGTGGAGACGATCAGGATACCGCACAGCACACGCTCGGAGTGTGCCCTGCGTGGACTGCCGAGCGGCGGATCCTGGTCGAACGGATCGGGCAAGATCTCTCTTTGCCAGCAGTAGTGTCGGCTATGCTGGCAGAGCAGGAAAATTGGAGTGCTGTGGTCTCTTTCTGTGGGAGCGTCATGCTCCAGAAGGAGGTCGCAGGAGGAGGAGGACACGGAGTCGGGGTAACAACCACCGCGGCGCCCGTGTCCAACACGCCTGAGCCTCCTGTCGTCTTTATATGGCATTATATTATTGGGAAATATGCGTGCTCATACCGAGCGACTCCCGGGAAGACAGCGGTGCGCATGTGGTCACATACCGCTATGCGCAGCATAGCGCATAGATGGGCTTCGGGGGAGTCTTTTACAATCCCCCCGAGAAGTGCCTGGAGAGGTGGCCTTTTTACAGTCACCTTCTCTCCACTAGAGGGGGTCACCGCTTTACAGTCATCCTCTCCGAGATGTGCCTAAAAGCGTGGCACCAATGGGTGGGTCTAGATGGAGATTATTCAAGTTCCTGGAGCCTCCCTTCGGTGCCGAAGATGACCGCTCCGGTGGTTTTAGCCGGTAGGAGTCCGGCATACCCCTCTGCCCTTGTCCGGGGCGGAGGAAGTACATGATGTATTTCCACCGGATCAATAAAAAATAAAAACGGACACTTTTCAGTATCCTCGTGCGATCCGGATAACCACTCTGCGCTGCAGACCGTGAGTTTTGGTTCTGGAGCGCTGGGCGCCTGACAGTTGAGCTGACCTTACAGGCGCTCCGTAGAGGCCCACGGATCGCACTATCCCCCTGTAGAGACGGCTACACACTGTATACCTAGGACGTTGTGCTCAGCAATTGGCTATACTGCAGCATAGAAGAAGCTTTTCCTTTCGAGGAAGCTTCCGGTATGTGGCATCCAAATGTTGAAACACTATTCCTCCACCAATTAAGTACCTAAAAAATATAAACACTTTTAGAACAAAATTTAAAATATTTATTCTCACCTCACAAATTTAATTTAATAATATCAATATTGACAATAATATTTATCTAATTAGTATTAGAGATTCAATAAATTGGACATCAATACATTTTACATTCTTACTTTAATTTTAGTTGATTAAGGAAACTTACTGGCAGATGAGCCTTCGTTTGGTAAATTGATGGGTAGTGATGCTGTTGGCGGGAGTGCATATCCACATGCAGTATAAAAATCTTTATATTAACTATATAATCTGTTGAATCCCTGAACACTTGACGACAATATTTATGTACGTGTAAGTGCTATATCAGTGAGTTAGGAAAACACAATTACAAGGGGATGCATGGCGCAGGCAACCGTTCATTGTGCTCGGACTTCGGCCTTCCAGCCGAACATAGGCTGTGCTGCAAATGTTGTGCGGCTCAGAAGAACAGGAAGGGAAAACTAGCCCACTCTGCCTAGGCCGAGGGGCCGACGCCTTCTGCGTCGGTGGCACCGGTTGGACACTCTGGCTCAACGGAAGCGAGGGAGGCCAACTAAGTATCCTCCAGGGCTATCTACACCATTGCCGCAACGTTGTCGGTTGTGGCGGAGTCCTTTGGGGACGCCGGGGACTCCGTCGCTATATATCAAACAAGGCTCAACCTGGACAGTCGTTAGGGTTTCGAAGAGTACTTTCAGCACCTCGTCCCCCGAGTCGAGAGGGAAGTGGGTGCACTACACAGGCTGCTGCCCAATCTCGGGAGACCATGTGAGGAAGCCCGCCATCTTTACGGGGCGTGCAGTCCGTGGCCCCTTACGGGGCGCCTGTATGGTCAGCTCAACTGTCAGGTGCCCAGCGCTGCAGGACCAAACTTCACAGTATGCAGCGGAGAGTGACTATACGGATCGCAGGAGGATACCGAACAATGTCCTACGAGGCAACTCTTCTGGCGCGTTTGAATCTGGGTCTATGATCAGTCACGCTCCCTCCACCAGAGCGGCAAAGGCGCGATTCCAGGGGCATTCGACAGGCTGAGGTGGCTAGCTCGGTGGTGTACCCTTGGAAAGTGGTGTCACCACCTGCAGGCGCAGTTTGCGACCAAGCGCGTTTTCGAGGTCATCCTGCCGCTCTTTGGAGCCTGGCTCAAAAGGAGCGAGCACGTCACCTACCGCCTGACGCAGGTGTTCACCGGGCACGATTGTTTCGGTGCGTACCTGCACAGGATAGGAAGCGAGACCACGGCACAATGCCACCATTGCAAAAACAAAAGCAACCAGTATACGGCACAGCATATGTTTGAGGAGTGCCCTACGGGGGCCGCTGAGTGGCGGATGCTGGTCGATCAGATCGGGCAAGATCTCTCTCAGCCGGTAGTAGTGTGGGCTATTTTGGCAGACAATGAAAACTGGAATGCAGTGGCCTCCTTCTACGAGAGCGTTATGCTCCAGAAGGAGACTGTAGAGCGGGATCGGGAGAGGACCGATCGCTTTGAAAAGTAGAATTAGGCATGGACATAATTAGGAGGAATGCAGTGGGACGATATGGTACCGATATGGTATGAACTATCATAAAAACTAAACTTTAAGTCAAGTATTATGGTGATGCATGACTAACTATTAATCAGTCTACCACGAGCTATTACTGTACAGTTGTACCTCTCTCAAATTGCACCAGAGCAACGGACGCTCCTTGAAGTCTGCTGCTGCTAATTGATTTTAATACCAACAATAATTTCATTTTTGATGTTTACAAATAATGAAATTGCTAATCTGTCTACTCACCATTATCTGTTTATACTTTCTAGCAGAGATAATAATTCAGACCGGATAAGTTGACAAGGAATTATTGAGAAAATATCTTGATTCCGCGGGGACATCAGAAAAAATAATTTTCTATCGTTTTCCTGTACTCGAATCCGATAGAGAGAAATTGTAGATAACTATTTTATTTATTAATTTATCATTTAAAAAAAACCTTTCAAAAACGTTGCCCCACAGTAGGATTTCTCCTGTGTCGTGGTTGCATTTACAGACACAAATTCCACACACAATACCTGCTGATCATACAAATATTTGTTGCGTGCAGGAATCGAACTCACGACCCAGCGCGCAGCAGCCGATTGTATCAGCCACTGCACGAACCGTATCGTCAACTATAAACGTAATTAAGCTAAATTACCAATACTGACTTTCCTAACAAATTTGGTTGCTGTAATCAACGTTGGATTTATGCGTTGGCGTACACTTGAGTTGTAGGTCATCATCCTTAAGCGGACAAATCATCTTGCTACGAAACCAATAGGGTCAATGTCAACCAAGCCGGATTTCCCATTAACCTAGAAAAGAAAAGCTAAATGAACAGGTAGTTAGTAAGCTAGTATGATTTCATAAACGCAAATGTACTTGATTGATAGATATTGAAAACAGCGCCACCTTTATATTTTTGATAGAAATAATACAATTAATGCGCAGCTTCTTGTCTAAAATGTCAAAGATAAACACAAACTTATCAATATTGAAATCTATTCAGATAATAAGATGTTCAAGAGTCTGCGGCTAGATGGAGCCGCATTTTTTTTTAAAACTATTATTTGTTGCAACTTGCAGCTGTTGAGTTTTAATTCGGTCTCGTCTGTGCTTATAGCTTAATCTAGGCAGTCCACTACTAGCATTGACTAAGCGTTGGAATTAGCTCTTATGTTATAGAGAAAAACATAGTTTCATTGGCACAACGCTAATACTGAGGATTTTTAAAACAGATTTTTTACATTATATAATTCTTTTTCATATAAGCTACTTTTAAGTTTTTAGCTACGGAATTAAAATCCTTTAACAGATCACTGTCATGTATCTATCAAGATCAGCACAATGGACCCAATAGGGTTGAAGTGCGTTTAGCTGATGCTGAGCCTGTGAGAGCCACAATAGAATACAATCTATCAAGTTATTACGATACGCAGGGGTGGATTTAATTGTGATTGGCGCCACAGTCTGGTTTTGATAAGCTACTTGTAATTTTTTATTCACTACGTTTAATTATGTTATGTGTTGAGGATTTTTTATCGTTGGCTTTAAATATTTAAATTATATAGGAGTGTTTTATTTAAAATACCAGAATTTTGCGCAACTGTGCCAAGGTTATCAGGCCACTCCATCTAACGTCACTGATTTTGGTTCTGTCCATCTGTGTGGTTGTTTGGTCCATCCTGGGCTCAGGTTTTACGGGCCTAAGCGTAAATCCACCCCTGACGATGCGTGATAGGATTACGGTTATGATAGGCTTTTACAAATAAACCTTGATCGTTTGGAGTCTTGTGTATGTCTTCACGTTTCCCGAAGGTGACATAAATTAAAATATAGAATTAATGCTACGAAAATTGACTATCGATAGATACACGTACATAACACTGAAGTCAATTATAGATCTAGTTATTACAGGTGTATAGTAATTATTAGGTGGTGGATTTACGGCTCCAGTGTGATCATACGAGGACCTGGAGCTTCCCTTAGGTGCCGAAGATGACCGCCCCAGTGGTTTTAGCCGGTAGGAGTCCGGCATACCCCTTCGCCCTTCCCCGGGGCGAAGGAAGTTCATGAAGAATTTACACTGGGCACCAATAAAAAAAAAATGTTGTGGATTTAGGACAATCCATCGCCTAATTGGAGATAGGCCCGAAATGGTGTAGCATGGCGTCCCATACGCACCGTTCTAGACGATTATTTGTCCTAGTCCTGGTGGTTGGGACTAGTCCTGCGTGGCACCACACTGCGCTCGTCACCTCGAGAGATTCGTTATTTAGTCTCATAAGTAGTAAAGTATGCACCTACAGTGCCCTTCAAACCGAAATATAATAATGTCTAAAGTACACCACGCCACTACATGGCGGCGAATATTTGTTACTGCGGTAGTACCTATCTAGCAGGACTCTCATGATGAGAGACTTATGACCAGTGAAACAGGTGGTAGGCTGCACAGAGCAATGGGGCCAAGAAATGAGTCCTTAGTGAAAACCTGCTGCGGTGAATGCGTGACGAAAACTCATGGGCATGTTAGGTCGAAAACACTGTGGTGCTGGTCTTTCTTTTCGTGTGGTTATGGCCGACCTTGTGTCGGAGTTGTTAAAGCTGCCCAAAGATGTTTTAGGCTTTTAGCTGGTAAGAGCCAAGCAACCCTCCCCTCCACCTTTCTTTGGGCGGGTAGACTGTGAACAATAATTTGACGGCACGATGGTGCAGTGGCCAGATACAGTTGGCTTGGTTTGGGTTTTGGTTGGATACATCTGTAGATAGTTGTTCCGGGTCTGGGGGTATTATGTGGGTAATTTGTGTCTGTAAATACACCCAGGACACGGGAGAAATCCTAGTGGGGGGCAAAGTTAAAAAAAAAACAATGTTTAAAGTCTTTATAACTGTGGGTTTCCAAGATTATTCCTTGTGGTGGTATATTTGCAATTACCTATATTAAGCAATAGACATTACCGGTCTGTTATGGATTATTAATGAATTATTATCCATTTTCACATTATGTTTGTCATACATCAATCTGTAAACATCCCCTTCCGAACATGGGCCTCCCAATGGTCACTACAATGAGTGGTCATATTGCCATTATCACCACGCTTGGCAGGCTGATTGGTAATTGCAGTATATTGTGATGACACGGGGGCATGCTGCTGCCCATCTTCTTCACATCAATCTTTAGGTGCCTTTCACCACAATAGCCTGATCTTTACCGGAAAGCACACGGTAATTTTATAAAATAAACAAGATTTAATATAATGATACATGTTACTTTCTTAATACAAAATAACCATGAATGGAAGGCCGTATCCTTGACAGTTAGTCAACATAATTACATTAACATTAGATTTTTAATAATTTTTGATTATGAATCTTTGCATCACTGTCAATTTTCATAATCATGTCAGTAAACACTAATACAAACATGCAGTTCTTCTTTCATTTCAGTAATTTACTAAATCAAGTGTGAAGAAAAACATAACTAAGCTTAAATTTTTATTGCACTTAACACTTTTATTTGATAATGGCGCATTTGTTTGCACTGACCTCGAAAATTTGAAAATTACGCTTAAGGTATTTCAAATATCTACGCAAGTCACATACGCATGTTTAATAATGTAATTGGCATGTATTATTTGCTCAAGGATTGCCTAAGAATATTTCAAAACTCGTTAGTTGCTTTTAAAAGTCAACTATAGTTTCATTGATACAACAACCACAATGACAGAATACTCTTTTTTAATGGCTGCATAACAATATTTAAGTGCCCTACACTTTATAAGTTGTTCTCATTTTTTAACATATTTTGCTCTTTCAATGTTATATTTCAATCTGTTGCATAAAAATATATATGTAGTAAACATTGAGGCTGGTAGTTCATAGTCTAAACGTCTACTAGGGCCAATGTGAATTACAATAATTAAAGTCCGTTATTTACTGAATATAGTATGATAGGCAACTGTTTTCATTCCTTGAATGTGAAGATACATCCTGGTATGATTCCAGCGTGGTTTCTGTTCTATTTTCTCATTGTAACTATAATTCATCAGGTTCTTCTTGAAACCACATTCTTATAACGAGAACGAAGAAGAAAATAAGTGCATATGCTTAACCTGTCGGCGACTTGTATTGGGTTTGATTGATATTCAACACTCTTATTGTTTTATTGATGTTCAAGTTTTCAGATTTCTTTGGACTGGAGGACTGGCCTTTCTTTGGACAAAGAATAAGCATTGCCATTCAACGTGGCATTGCTGCCAGTCTTCTAGGAACATTATCAGCTGACAGCAATGAGGAGAAGTACTTTGACACCTAAGTACATTTGCCACTTTTTATATTAAGTTTAATCATAAATAGTGTATATATATTTAGTTTTAATGTGTAAATAAATATTATAAGGATGTTTAACAAATAAAAATGATTGTATCAATAAATTATAAAATTAAAAAAGAAGGTTAAAAAAGTATCCTGAAATGTTGTGTGTGGAAATTTATTTGTTTATAAATTGATTGTCGTTTTTAATACTAGGATTTGTAATACTTGACATTTTTCTTTCTTTTCCATTCTTTGCTATCTTTCTGTTCTTCCAAAAAAATCGTTGCCCCACACTAGGATTTCTCCTGTGTCGTGGGTGCGTTTACAGACATAAATTCCACACAAAATACACCTAGACCCGGAACAACTACCTGCAGATTATACAAATATTTGTTACGTGCGGAATCGAACCCGCGACTCGGAGCGCAGCAGCTGACTGTATCAGCCACTGCACTAACCGTGCCGTCATTAATCTGTAATTTTATTTTTGTGTGACATTTTAGTACTAAAGAGAACAAAAGGACAAATTCTTTCAATCTTTGTAGGGAGCGGAGAATATAGTGTTTGATTGCTAAGTTTCATGTGAAAGTATTTCATTGATTTATTCGGCAAGGTGAAGATGAAAAATAGGATGTTTGCATAAAAATACAAAACCTGGATAAATACACAATGACAAATGCAGTTCTTTGATTATGTGTATATATTTACATCATACGAACGGTTTATGTACAAAATAAAAAAGTATAAAATAGAGAATAGGCGTGTAAGTATTCCGCAATAATACAATAGATATTCTCTATTGAGATATTAAAAAAATACTTTATAATTTATATTACATTGAATAGTGCTAACCTATAATTCAGACGTGAATTTAGTTTTCCGGTTGAGGTGGTGCGGTGGCTAGGTAAGCAAGGGCCTTCTGGATGGCCTCTGGGATTGGGGGTGGGGTGGGTAGGTGAGGTCCTTGGGGCTGGAATCCATTTTCGTTAGCAATGTATGAAACCTGGATGTTGCCACCTTGGTCACTAGGGTACGAGAACTGTCCTTGGACTTCCAAGGCAGGTTCTTCTGCGCCAATGTTCTTCAGAGCTCCCTTCTCCTCAGCGGCGATACCATTGCCAGTTTCGTAGAAGTATGAGTAGGAGCCATCGGGGCTGATCTGGCTATCTTGCTTGAGAATTGGGATGGGTTCAGTTTGAGCTTGAGGAGCGGCGAGGGCGACTGCCAGCAGACCAAGGAAGACCTGAAAGCAATGATATTTTAAGGATATGTTACAACTAAACCTATAGGGTAATTATGTTGTTGTTTAACTGTATTTGAAAAGCTTTCTTTCTGGAAATCCCAGTTAAGTACTTTTCACACATCACTATAAGCACAAGGCACTTTATTTTAGGTATCCAATGAATCAATGCACAATCACAACACTTACGATGGTTTTCATGTTTGTGTTTATTTGTCGGTAGATGCACTAGACAATGTTGATCTAACAGTGATATCGGTATATATACAGACGGGTCGTAATGCCGCCCACCACCTCTGGATGGTATTGCACCATATGGCACGTCTAAGTAAATTCGACAAAATATGTGCGTGTGTGCCGTACGTAGGCAATGCGCTTGCGTGATATTTGCAGCATCATTTTAATCGTTTCTCAGTCAATCCTTTGCCTTTGGGTACGATGGAACTACCAACAAGCGATTAATTAAAATGTTTTTGAAATTAGTATAATCGACAAAACGACTGCCCTTGCGTAAAATATCGAACCTGCAAAACTGTATTTTTGGTTTCTTACTACATTTTTTTCTTATTATATTGTGGATAGTTTTTTATGAATTAGTTGGCGCTCTCACCATAATAATCCGCCAGACCAGAGTAGTCGCAGTCAAAGCAATGCTGACCTTTTAGGGACACGTACATTCTTTTTTTGTTCGGGAAAACTAGTTGGTTCCACATTTTCGTCGTACGGAACAAGAAGTGATGAGTACATAGTAGGTACAGTGTTAGACCGCCAGCTATCAATTGTTAGAATTTTTACTTGAAGGCAATGATAGAAATACAATGATAGAAATTAGCATTTGGTTATTGCAAATCGATGCTATACGTTTCTCAAAATGTATACAGTGTGGCATTTTTAGTTTTGATCATGCAATATAAAATTATTTAAATAAGATGCTTTTGCAATAATGAAATCAAACATTTAGTTTTGCACGTTTCGTACTTTATGTAGGGACAGTTTAAATTATAAGACCAACCAAAGGATTCACGTGGCATACATTGATTAAAGGCTGTAATTAATAACCAATCTAATCAAAAATATCAAATTTAAGATCACACTTAACGCAAAAACAAATATATCCGTAATCCAAACATTAGATTGATTATTAATTTAGACCGTAAATCAAGAAACATAAAATTATTTCTAAGTACCTTTTTTTATTTTTATTGATGTCCAGTGGAAATTCTACATGGTACTTCCTTCACCCCGGGGAAGGGCGAAGGGGTATGCCGGACTCATACCGGCTAAAACTACTGGAGCGGTCATCTTCGGCACCGAAGGGTGGCTCTAGGTCCTCGTATGATCACACTAGAGCAGATTTCTTAGTACCTAGCCGCCATAAATATTACGCGCCTACTTTGTTGTCTCAGAAACCGTTATTGGGATGATTCAACATAATTTAATTAATGGTTAAAATTAATAATCATTATAATCCAAAATATTTGTATTTGAGATAGAGGATTTGTCTGTTTATTGTGTTAAATGTGATCTTAACACTAAAACAGATCACGTTCAAAATATTAAATCCAAGGATTTTGGATTAGACTAATTGTTAATTTCAGCCATTAATCCCTAGCAACTATGTTACGATGTATTGTTACAGTTCGTAGGCACTTGAGTTAAGAATTTACCCTAATAACCATGTGGCATATACATACAATATTTCATTCATTCATTTCGGCCGAATGAAGTCCACTGCTGGACACAGGCCTCTCCCAAAGATCACCACAACGACCGATATTGATGTGTTGTGGGCTCATTGGGGGGTTTTGCCATAATCGCCACGCTTGGCAGGCGGGTTGGCGATCGCAGTTGAGTTGTTAATGTACTCGAAGGACGCTGCTGCCCATCCTCCGGCTAATCCCTTAGTCGACTTTTACGACACCCATGGGAGGAGATGGGGTGCCGGCACCACATGGCTAGCCGGCACCACACGGCTTGTACACTTGTACTTGGCACATACGATGTACTTATTTTTAATTTAAATATTCCGCTAAACCCACAAAACGTTTTTGTATAATGTAGGCATCGTACCGTCTATTTATGTGTGATTAGGTAAACTCTATAACATGTTTGTACAACGATAATTTTATGCAATAATTCCAATAAAAATCTGTCTTAAAACATTAGAACACAATAGTTTACCAGTTTTACGAAACCGGTAACACAAGGTCGTCTCATTAAAAGACAGTACGTAGGTATAAATAACTGATCAACTGTGTTACTTCAATTCACTTCGTAGATTTCTGAAGATGACATTTTAGATTTAAATAAAATTTAAATTCTATACATGACAGAGTTTGCCATCATGCGACTAGGTACCTACTTAAATTCTCATTATTCATAGCGGCTGTAAATGGTTCGTATGAATAAAAATCTTCCGAGTTTGCGTTTGAATCTTTTGATGATGAGTTTATGAGCGTTAGAAACTCTTGCGAAAAGAACAAATACCTTAGTAGTCATCATTTCGGCCGAATAAAGTCCACTACTGGACACAGGCCACCCGCAATGATGACCAAAAAATACTTGATTGGTATTATAACTTCGTAATCCGCCCACATATACACATCATATAAGCCCGTAAACGTTCACTAAACTACTGCTAAACAAGGACATCCCAATGATCACTACTGTGAGTGGTTATAAATTGTCGGACATTGCCATAATCACCACGCTTGCCAGGTGGATTGGTGACCGCAGTATTTTGTTATTAGCACACAAAAGGTCGATGCTAACCATCCACTTGATATAAAGCCTAAGTCGCCATTGACGACATCCTTAAATTGAAAAAAAGGCCATGTGGTCCCGGCTAGGAATACAGATGATGGGCAGCAACGTCCTTCGAGTACATTTATAACACAACTGCGATCGCCAACCCGTCTGGCAATCCTGGCGATTATGGCAAAATCCCCAATGAGAACACAGCACAAACCCATATGGTCGTTTTGGCAATTTTTGGGGGAGGTTTCCATCCAGCAGTGGACGTTTTTAGGCTGAAACGATGGAATTGATAAGGCTGGTCTATCTTTGGCGAAAACCACAAGGAACTGCGAATCAACTTTTAAAGAATAAAATGTATGTTATAATTTAAGCCATTCGCTATTGCTTAATGTTTTTAATCAAAAGGCTGACCTTTTCTCCGATTTCTTAGTTGAGTACAAATAATGTCAAAATCTGTTTGTATGAAGTAAACCATAATTAGTAGAAAAAATATTTAATCTACCGAGCAAGGTAATTTCCAATCTCTCGTTCTGTATGTTGACCATATGTAAATAGGTTGAGAGTAATTTTATAAGAGATTCAAACAAAGGAATATTATTCTGGACAAAGTAAAAACCATAGTTAAAATTGTTATTTTGAAATGACTGCACGGTTGGTGCAGTGGCTGATAGTTGTTCCGGGTCTGGGTGCATTGTGTTTGCTTATTGTGTATACTTATGTCTGTAAACGCACCCACGACACCGGAGAAATCCTAGTGCAGTGAAACACTGTTAAAAATCGTGTCGCGGGTTCAATCTCCACATGGAGCCAAAAATTGTATGAGTAGAGATAGTTTTTTCGGGACGGGGTGTTCGTGCATGTGAGATTTACATTATGTATGTATTCAAACTGATAAGTCGTAGAACTGATGGCTATTGCGGCAAAAATATTCTCGAGTGGAGACCGCGCACCGAAAAACGAAGCGTGGGACGAACTTCAACGAAGTGGACAGATGACCTGTTGAAGGTCGCTGGGAGTCGTTGGATGCAGGCGGCATTGTACGGCTCGTTGTGGAAATCTGTGAGGGAGGCCTTTGTTCAGCAGTGGACTTCCTTTGGTTGATATGATGATGATGATGTCTTTAAACTGTACACGTATACGGTACCCAAAAAATTGTAACTTAAGCCAACGTTTTAAATAAAAAAAGTATCTTGCTCCATATACCTACATAAAGATAACTTGCTAGATGTAATCTCAAGAACTGCTATCACCATTCGACAACTTATGGACAATCTTCTGACAAATAAATGAATAATACTATTAACCCAAAAATATGCTTAATAAAAATGCTTATTCAAAATAATAAAAAGAGAATTACGTATTTCACTCATCAAGTAACATAATCTCAATCGGTGAATAGGGATCGATAAAACTTTATAATCCGTAATACACCAATAATTTTAACATAATTATATAACATAGATAACATTATCATATATCAATAAATAGGTAGGTAATAAATATTTATAAAGCACGTCTTTAAAATTTGCATTGAATTTTAAAATAAGTCGTTAGTTATATATTAATAGTCACAAAAAATTTGGTAGATAAGGTTAATTTGAATTGATTAGATGAGTGTTCCGTCTGGTTTTCAAAAATAATTTGTAACATCACCCATGGGAGTCGTAAAATGCGACTAAAAGTTGTTATCGAGAGGATGGGTGGCAGCATTCCTCTGTATGCTAATAACGTCATCGACTGTCAAGCTATGATACAAGCAGCTCATTGTATCTAGTGATTATTGGGAAGCCCAAGTTCAGTATTGGGCATTGATGGGTTAAAGGGTGGACGTTTATTTTCGTAATAAAACTGGTTTTACTATTATGAAGCCAACATCATCATCATCATCATTTCGGCCAAAAAAAGTCCACTGCTAGACACAGGCCTCCCCTAAGATCACCACAACGACCGATATGGGTGTGTTGTTGGGGGGTTCTGCCATAATCGCCACGCTTGGCAGGCGGGTTGGAGGTCGCAGTTGAGTTGTTAATGTACTCGAAGGGACGCTGCTGCCCACCCTACGTCTAATCCCTAAGTCGGCTTTTACGACACCCACGGGGTGAGATAAGTTGTTGCTATTCGTAGCCTGAACTGAAAGTTAAGTAAATTTTTGGATGAAGATTAATAATAAATGTAGTACCTGGTAACATACAGGCCACTTATTGGCAAGAGGAATGGGTAGCGTCCTCTCGTATACTACTACTACTAACAGCATACTGTGAACACTTGGCCTGTCAAGCGTGGTACTTAAGGCAATATTCCCTATAGCATCATTGAACGTGCACGGGCTGGTATAAGTAAGATCATAACAAATAACATACCCTTTCAACCCTGGGCCGCAAAACGTATATCATAAAACATTACACTGGCCGTTTCCCTTTAACTGCGTGTAAATTAGAATTTATAATTCTTATAAAGTATCCTATATCCTATTTCATATGTTGCAAAAAGATTATGTCAGTTGGTATACTTCATTGATGGAGACATTTCCTTGAATAGTAACTAGACCTAGTATTTGTTTAGTATAGATTGTATAAGGCATGATGGGATTGACGTATCCATGTGGATAAAAATCCCGAAATAAATAAAGATTTAAAAAAAACCTATTTCATGACATAATCTACCTCTGTACCAAATTTCAAACTTTCAATTTAAATTAAGATATAACATCCCACAACATTTTGTTAAAGCGCTTTTTCCTGTGTCATTTGTTTTTTTATACTCTACCCAGTTGTGAGACGAGCAAGTTTTTCGCCTGGTGGTAGCCGTCACGCCTGCCCATAGCAATTGTGACGTTACCCAGAACTAGTCCTACGTGGCATTACACTGCGTTCGTCACCTCTAGTTTAGTTATTTAGTCTTTTATGCCCAGTAATGTGGCGTATTTATTTATTTACTAGCTGGAACCCGCGGTTTCACTCGCGTTTAATTTAAAAGAAATTTAGAGTACTTCGACATAGACACTTGACATAGAATACACATATTGGATTTCAAGGGTTTTATCTTTTTTGCGCGGAATCCTAATTATTTTTCTAAAATAAAAGTAGCCTAAGTTATTCCTTATAACATCAGCTATCTGCCAGTGAAAGTCCCGTCAAAATCGGTCCAGCCGTTTCGGAGATTACCCGGAACAAACAGACAGACAGACAAAAATACTTAAAATTGTTTTTTTGTCATATGTACCGTATATACTTTCATATACATTTAGTAAAAAGCTGTTATTTTGATATTACAAACAGACACTTCAATTTTATATATTTGTATAGATTTATTTATTATACTCTTTATTGTACACCATTAAAGGTAATAAAAACAGTAGTGCTTATAAGTACATTTTAGAGTACAATGGGTGGCCTTATCGCGCTCGGCGCTTTCTTCCAGGCAACCGTAATGCATGAACTAGAGCCCTTCAAACGGGAACTTGGTAATGTCTAAAGTTTAAACACTTTAATTACTTGGTGGCAAATATCTGCCACTGCAGTGGTACCTAACTAGCTAGACTCTTGCAATTCGACATGCACAAACAGCTATCTACAAATATTTGTTAAGCGGGTTGTTCGTGTCATGCAGAAAACGAACCCGCGACTTATCGTAGAACCCAAGCGCTTAGCTATTACGCCAAATTCTTAGATGACCTTGTTCGGGTTTTAAGGTGTAAAATTTAAATTACTGAAATCAGACGAGAGGTCAGCGCAATCATTCTATATGCTGAGCAAACGTGAGACAATGTGTGCACATGTTAAAGACAGAAAGCCGTCCTTGATTACTTTAACTAGTCATTCAGGTTTGATGATGAAAATTATGACTACCTGTTGTTTCTTATCAGGAATATGAGGCTCAACATGTTCGTTATGGTATCTAAAATTATTATGAAATTCTAGAACGCTATCATGCGAGTACATGGTGTTCCGTTTTGTTTTACCATATATTCTGCTTACGCTGCAATAATTTTAATCCCATTATAAATAACCTAACCTAAATTATCCGGAAAACTGGTTTAATCTAACCTTATTATGTACATTTCATCATGATCATATCAGCTTAAGGACATCCACTGCTGAACAAAGGCTGCCCTCCATAGATTTCCACAACGAGCGGTCACATGCCGCTTAGAGCCAACGACTCCCAGCGAACTTCACCTGGTCGTCGGTCCACCTCGTTGGAGGTTGTCCGACGCTGCGTTTTCCAGTGCGCGATCTCCACTCAAGAACCTTTTTGCCTCAGTTCTACGAGCAAGCATATTTGCACGAACATTTATCTTAAGCATATTCTTACTACTAGTTGTAAATGGGACTTGCCGTCTGGGTTGTTAGTCTTCTCGTTTAAAACGACTGAATAGATTCTAATGGGATTTTCACTATTGCATAGCATGGCTAATTGCCTAGTATTTAGGTTGTATTTAACCTCGGCAAAATATCCCGACAAAAAGCTTTTGTGCCTACCTCTCTATCTACCTTTTTTTTTTATTGTTGCCCAGTGGAAATTCTTCATGAACTTCCTTCGCCCCGGGGAAGTGCGAAGGGGTATGCCGGACTCCTACCGGCTAAAACCACTGGGGCGGTCATCTTCGGCACCTAAGGGAGGCTCCAGGTCCTCGTATGATAACACTACAGCCGCCCCCTGGTGCCACGCCTATAGGCACATCTCGGAGAGGGTGACTGTAAAGTGGTCACCCTCCCGGGGGGATTGTAAAGGATCCCCTAAAGCGTCCCACGGCAGCGCGTGACCACGTGCGTGCTACCGTCTTCTCTTGGGTCGCTTGGTATGAGCACGTAGATTCCCCAATCTACGCACCCGCGAACCCAGAGGTCCCCCGCCTTATAGCTACGGCAGGGGGTTTCAGGCGTATAGGAATTAGGCGCCAGGGCGGTTGTTACCCCGACGCCGTCTCCTCCTTCTTCGAGCGGGATCGGCCCTATCCCGATCCCGCTCTGCGGCCTCCTTCTGGAGCATGACGCTCTCACAGAAGGTGACCACTGCCTCTCTATCTACCTAATGCAGGGCGGATAGATGCAAAGGAGGGAATTCCTAATGCTTATTACATAATCCGCACTTTATCGTTCTACCATATATCAATACACAATAGCAACATCTATTTAATTTATTCCGGTTCTAGAAAATGTTCGTTAGTTTTTATTTTTCTTAAAACGCTCACTAGTTATTGAATGAAATGACTTGTAACTCATTTCAGTCTGCTATTCAATTCGTTTCATAGATACGTATCATTATTTATTTTTACAAAAACTACTAGCTACCATATAGCTGTATTTTTTAATTCAAAGTAATTAATTATAACCGTTACTATTATTAGCTTAGAATATAATTTTAATTGGTAATATGTCGCCAATATCCAACACGTATTTTATTTCTTATTAGAAGGAAATCAACTCTGCATGCAACTATTTGTCTTGACTATGTGCCAATTCCATTCAAAACTTCATTCGCCTCGCGCCATGACCTTTCGTCCATTGAGTGGCTCATCGTTGTTCATCACTTCTTTATTTATCATTTCTGTCCCTAATTACGTTGGTCACACACTACGGATTATTGAAAAGTTTATAAGAAAATTGTTGTAACATTTAATTTATAGTATTTTTTTGTTTTTGTTTTATATCATTTGCCTGTCTACAAATTCATACAAAGGTATTCAACATTATTTAGTTACTTCCATGACCTATACGTTTATTCATGATGATACCATCCTTAGCTTCTCATTCGATGCTTGATTGGATTAACCAATACAGATTGTTACCATATTTATCAGAAATTATGCATAAACATTGGTGTTGTGATTATTCCAATTATCGCAACATTAATGTCAGGGTGAGTACCCCTCACATTGCAATATTATGTTATTAATATTTACTCAAGAAAACATATTAAGTATTGAGTTTTTTAGTTATAGTATTCTTAAACTTTCGCGAATTGAATACATTGTTTTAAGACAATATCGAGTCTATTCGCACACAGATTAATATCAAAATAATATTTTGGCTAACTTTGACGTTTCGATCAAGTTGCATTGTTCGTGGCACAGACTCATCAAAAGACAAGTCAATATAAGATTTTGATTATAATCAGAGAGCGAATAGACGCGGTATTATTTTTAAAAAACATGACCCTCTAGCTTTGTTCTAATCTAGTTTTATATTTAACGATGATAAAGGAATTCTATGTTCTCTCTTTTAAATATTGATTGCAAAAAAAGCTTTGATTCTGGTGATATTTAAATTAAGATAGCTGGTTTATCCGGTCCTTCCTTCAAATTGTTATTATTCATATTTTCTGACCTTCACATTTCAACTTAGATTCATTATAATGAAAAGAGAGTAAAATATATTGGATAAGACCAGCTATTTTGTAGCCAGACCTGTTTCATTAATTTTAATGATCGTAATCAAGTCTCTGAGTATTATTAGAATTCTTTTTACTTAAATAAGATTGAAAAAATAAAGCTTGTAAAGTGTTACGTTAGTTTTAATAATAGTAGAAAATTATAAAATACACATCACAATATAGTGACTATGAGTATTGTTGCATCAGCCAACATGAAATCTATTGTGCGTGGGGGGCGACAGCGCCTTCATGCTGAGGTGGGGCTGCGGTGGCCAGGTAGGCGAGGGCTCGCTGGATGGCCTCAGGTACAGGGGGAGCGGTGGGCAAGTGAGCGCCCTGAGGGTGGAACCCATTCTCGTCAGCGGTGTACGTAAGGTGGATGTGGTCACCATTTTCGCTGGGGTATGAATATTCTCCTTGCACCTCCAAGGCTTCAACCTCTCCGACCTTCTTCAGCTGTCCCTTCTGGTCAGCGGCTATACCATTGCCGGTTTCATAGGTGTACTGATAGGATCCGTCGCCGTTGATCTGACTGTCATCCTTAACAATAGGGATGGGTTCAGCGGGATGTCCTTGTGGGGCAGCAAACGCCACCGCGACCAGCATGCAAGCCAACACCTGTCACAATAAGAGCTTTAGTTATACGAGGTTGATGTTTTATTCATACAAGCGATTTGTTTCTAATGTGCTGCGTGGAATCATTTAAATAATTTATAAATCAGAACCCAATCGATTGTGTCCAACACTTTTGTCCACGGAAGCAGAGATTTATTTCTATTAACATAATCATAACTGAAGACAACACTGTACTGATATATGTATATGTTTCGTGAGATCACAAAATTAAGAATGTTTTTAGACCTGAAAACGTTAGAAAAGCAAGGATTGTTTAAAACACTTACAATAGATTTCATTTTTGGTGGTTTGATGATGATGGAACAAGCAGTGATAACTGTTGCTGACTGATGATTTCAGTCCTGAAAATTTGAGTTTTTATAGTTATCACATTTGTCCACCTCCCTGCATTCTAGTTTCACAATTCATTATGATGTCGCGAAATCTATGAAATAAGTAAACATTGGATGCATTACCTCGCCTCATGTATGTCAACTTGGCGGACGTAATGGTAGTCAACAAACATAACGGATTTTCCATTTGTTTAGTGTTGGCCTTAGTAGCGCAAGCACTAGTGTTTGCACAAAAGATTTATATTTATAAAAATTGCCACTTATTATCTTACACGTCATTATCACACGGTTCCGTTACTCCTCTTTTTTTAAATACGTTTCCTACCTAGTTAAACCATCTTCATTATGAATGATGATATTTATCAGAGTAATTTGAATTAGGCAATAAACTAGTATGATTATCATACATACACGAGATCCGACTGTTTTCGAGGTTAAGTTCATGAGGCGGATGCGTGATAGCAGAAATTATTGCTTATCTTACAAGCATACGACAGTTATGTAAAGTTCTCAAGGGGATCCATGACGCATCGATCCAATCAAGTCTTGAGTTCCGCCATGCTTGCCTGAATTAGCATGCTCATTAAAATCTACCTATTTCTATCGATTTTAATATTTAAGTTTAATCGGTCTCTACTTCTTCTTATCAGTATCACCATGAAGTTCCGCTTGGTACCAAGCTCAACTCAAGTTTTACAAACAATGAACATAGAAATGAATTTTGAGTTCATTGATAACTTTGACTTCAAACATACAACATCCAAACATACTGAATAAACTCATAGCTTATGATAAACCTAAGAGGACAAGTATATTAACATTAATAATATGCAGGTGCTGCTGATGCACTTGCTGCACTTCCCTTTCAGTAAATGATACACGCTTCAAAACAGCATTTTTTTCAGCAACTTCAAATTTAAAGAAATAAGTAAATGATGTTTTATTTAAAATACCTCATCTTATCAACCATTTACACGTTCACTGCTGAACATAGGCCTCCCCCTATAAATTTCCACAATAATATCGTGATTTTGGGGGGTATTTTCCAGTACTCACCACGCTTGGCAGGCGGGTTGGTGAGCGCAGTATGGTTAATGTTCCACAGAGGGGACGCTGCTGCCCATCCCTCTGATTTAGATTCCTTTAGTCGTTTTTAACGACATACGCGGGAGGAGATGGAGTGGTGCTATATTCCTAACCCGGACACCACACGGACATTAAAAACCTTAAAGTATCTTAAAGTAAGGAAATCGCCTTATTTACTACATTTTCAACGAGATAATATTATTTTTGTTCTTGAAACAATAAATTTTAACAATCAAGTAACTATTGTTCCGAATATTCCGTAAGACCTATTATTAGTACAGAAATGTAAAATATTTTTCTATTGGATAAAGTTACCATTACAAAAACATACATACATAACCAAATAGATATTTTTAAGATTTTCTCGTAGATTCCGGTTTTAGTTATAACATTTTTGTTTACTGGTCCAGAACATTCAGGATCGAAAGTCTTGTCAAGTGTATCGAGCTTCTTCTAAGGATGTACATACGGATTTGAACGAGTTAGTAAGCATTTTAAATGTAAACGAATGGAAGATTAAACAAATTCAGAACTACGAGAGTGACAGTAAAGTAGAAGATTGACAACACGGTTGGTGCAGTGGCTGATACAGTCAGCTGCTGCGCTCCGGGTCGCAGGTTCGATTCCGCACGTAACAAATATTTGTATAATCTGCAGGTAGTTGTTCCGGGTCTAGGTGTATTTTGTGTGGAATTTATGTCTGTAAACGCACCCCCGACAAAGGAGAACAATCAGTGCGGGGCAACGTTTTAAAAAAAACATTGTTCAGGGAGCGTAAATTCCTAGCTTAAATAGCATAGTTAAAGTATTTAATCGTTTTTAATTTTCAATACTTTCCTTTCATGCATTTTCTTAAAACAGCTTAATGTTACAAGAACATTTCTTATAATAGTAGATCTGCGGAAATAAGGCTTACGTAATACACCCTCAACGGTAAAAACATTTTCTTTTGTAAGTGACACACGGTAGCATACGGTTAGACCCTAAAATGGAATATAAGAATATGTTATCGTAACGGCTTTCATGTGTATTTAAAGGATCATTAAAAATTTAAGTCATTAATATATCCTAAAATAACATTATCCAATCAAGGCAAATAAAGTGTGGTATTTGTCGAAGTATTAGAACACTAGTACAAATAGACGAGCACACGCATAAAAAACCGTAACGCCTACCATTTGTTTCGTACTAATAAAACCGTAAATTGAGTAAATGAATTGCTGGAATCGTAAGTGTTTATTTTATAAATTTGCAGTAGCTGAGATGTTAAATTCAAATTCACTTCTTTCAATTTATTAAGCATGTTAAACAATTTTATTTTACAGTCTGCTGTGGTTGAAGATGGTAGTTTTTGGTGAGCTGTGCTTATATTCATATGGATAGGTATTCGTTTCATTCTTCTTATAAAACTTTTAAACAAAAAATATACCGACTTTTAAAGTTTTATTTATTTCTTTTTAGTGAAAATATGTGTAAGAACTTTTCCAAATTGGTATCAGTATTTAACACTAAAAATAAGAATGACTCAAATCGGTTCTCCGATCTCAGAGGATTGCAAACTATTAAGACATCATCTAGATGAGCGCAGTCAAATTAACCTGTTTATTGAAGCTGGCTCAAAGCTACTCAATCAAATATAATGAAATTTATATGGGAACAACTCGAAAGCCTTTTGCATCTGTTAAAAAAATAAGTGCTCAAAACGGTTTACAAATCCCGTAGTAATCGGCGTACATACACTAAAAACAATACGCATCGAATTGAGAACCTCCTCCTTTTTGAAGTCGTTAAATAGTACTTTTATCGTCTTTGAAACTTCATCATATCAGCCAAAAGACGTCCACTGCTAACAGAGGGCTCCCACATTAACGACCGGTTGTATGCCGTATGTCGTCATCTATGGGGGAATATGTCCCATACATATTACACCACGCTTGGCTGGCCGGGTTGGTGAGCGCAAAATGGCTGAAGCATTCTGCGCTCACCAGCTGTTCCACAGAGGGACACTGGGGCCCGTCTTCTTGTTTAGAGTCCCTTAGTCGCACGCTCTTTTACGACATCCACGGGAAAAGATCGAGTGATACTCTTAGTCTTGACACACGTGCATCGTGCACGTAAATACTATGTTATAGTTTATTCTTAATAACATATTCCGACTTACTCTACTAATACTCATTAGTTTCACATTCAATAGCTCCTTCTTACGTACTTGTTGTGCTATTAAAACTAGGTAGATAGCACACACGTGGCCATATGTAATGATTTCATGCCTTATGTAGTCGAAGAACACTTTAATCAGCAACAAAAGGTTTCGCAGGCTTAGAAAAAATCTCAATCAGAATTTATAAGCTGCCAATTTCGGATCAGTAGCGGCCTACTACATTATGTAACTAATACCATGATAGGTTTCTATGAATAGGCATTCAGACAACAAAAGATTTCACTCATATCTCTTATGTAAATCATATTGTAGACATATTAGTGAATAGAATGTCTTCAGGCAATTTTTTATGTTGCTGCATTAACATGTATTTGTTGGGAGTGGCCTACGGGGGACTTATGTATGACTATGATAATTTGATGAAGTCATTTGACATTTAAAAACTTCAGTACATATTTGTTCGACTAAAGAATATTTTTTTCTACCTAATATTTTTGTAATGTGTGTATTTACTTTTTTTGCAATATTAGTATTAGTGTAGGAACTATATATATATTATAGATATTACGTGAATCTTATCTGAAGGGATCGGCAGGGACGCTCCCTTCTGTGGACCGGCATCCATTCAGGACTCACTAACCCGCCGCCTAGCGTGGTGAGTACTGGCAAATGTCCCCAAAATTGCTGTCACAAGACATGTCGGTTACGGTTCGTCTGTGGGGGAGGGCATTGTCCAGCAGTGGACGCCTTTTGGCTGATATGATGAATCTTATAAGTAAAACCGACAATAAACTAAGCGAGAAATAAAAATCAAATATATTACTTGAAAGTACGAGCACTTAAACATTTATTGCACGTATCTAGAATTAAGATATGAACATAATTTAAAATTCCATAAAATCCGTAAGTTTATTTCACAGCTTCACGTAATTTTCTTGCAGCCTTACACGCTCTCTTCAAATATCGTCATAGTGGCAAGCTCTAGAACGTGTGAAGTGAAGGGCACAGCAAAATCGGTCGAGTGGTTAGCGACCAAATGTAGGTAGAGTAAACAAAAAGAGATGCTCATCGCTTCACAAATACATCATCTGCTTTTTATATCAAAATGTATATTATACAAACGTGATAGCAACTGAGAGGCGGCTTTAGTGGGGCTGCCAATATCACAATCACTTTGTCGCCACAATAATAACATTTAACCAATGACCCTGACATGGCTTGCCTAGTATCATCTTGCATATTAGGCACAAAAAAATAGCACATTGCAGCATATAGACATCGCAGCTGGAACCATTGTAACATATCAATCCGTGATTTGCCTTGTTGGAGATAGGAATTTCACACCACTTTACACGTTCTATCTCTGGTATGGCAATCCACCAATAAATACATAATTGGTTTATTTGTTAAATAGACTTGTATAAGGATTTACTGGTCAGCTATCTTCGAACCAATACAGATCATTAAGTTACATTCATGCCATTACTGGTGGTAGGTCCCTTATTGCAAGGGTCTGGCTTCGCAGTGCCAGATATTCTGCTGTCAGGCGATAGTGTTAAAACTTTAAACGTTCATGTTTGAGGGGCACTGACTGTCGTGAAATGACTGGGCATAAGAGACTAATTAACGACTGTCCCGAGGTGACGAGCGCAGTGTGGTGCCACGCAGGACTGGTCCTGGGTTGGGGGTCGCGGGCGCGCAGATTGGGGAATCTGCGTGCTCACACCGAGCGACCCCCGGGAAGACGGTGGCGCGCACGTGGTCACGTGCCGCCGTGTGCGCAGCACAACGCAAAGCGAGGCTTGGGGGGATCCTTTACAATCCTCCCCGAGAAGTGCCTGGGGGGGCGACCTTTTTACAGTCGCCTTCCCCCCGCTAGGGGGGGTGACCACTTTACAGTCATCCCTTCCGAGATGTGCCTAAAGGCGTGGCACCAATGGGCGGCTCTAGTGTGATCTTACGAGGACCTGGAGCCCCCCTTCGGTGCCGAAGATGACCGCTCCAGTGGTTTTAGCCGGTAGCAGTCCGGCATACCCCTTCGCCCTTCCCCGGGGTGAAGGAAGTTCCATGTAGAATTTCCACTGGACATCAATAAAAAAAAATAAAAAAATAGGACTGGTCCTGGGTAACATTAAAATTGTTATTTGCAGGCGAGACGCTTACCACCAGGCGAATGACTTGCTTGGCACGTGTCAAGGGTCAAGAAAAAAGGTTTCTGTACCTGCCTAAATAATAATTTATAAGTCAATTGTAGGATAGCATCGCAAATTTGTTTAATTTATTATGAGATACAATCACGTGTTTAAAATTTATTATGTATGTTAACGCATTAAACAACCATTAAATATATAGAAATGCTATAAAATTGTGTTAATGATGTACCATAGCAGCGGGCGGTCACTGATTTGATAGCATACCTTTTATTTCTCTGCGTTAGTTAGACAATAGATCTACAAATAATACAAAAGTCGAACCCGGATCCTGATTTAATAAGTCAACATTTTAACAAGTCAATAACAAAAAAATAGTTTCAAAACCAGCTAGGTCAATAGGTTGCGCAAATTGCAGATAGGTAACCTTCGCAATTAGGTCCGTATCATAGCTATCTAGCATATTTTGGGAATTCTTTAATATGTTTCTACCTGTTTGGTGTATAGCGACGATGGTCGTGCGACCTTGACACGCGTGCAGCAGGGAAAGTGAACAAACCGGTTGTTGAGTAAGGGGTCGCGCCGAACGAACTTCAGCCGCTTAGGACTTGAACACACATACATGATGTATTTAATGTCACGATTCAGTAGGCATTATGTTGTAAAGAACTTAATTTGGAATGTTGATAATATGGATGCACCGTTGACATGTACTATTTAAAATCTGAAATGTGATAAAGGTTGTAAACTTTTGACTTGATTTTTTAAATTTTAAACATCAGTGTCAGAAAAATACTTGTGACACAAACATATTATGTATAGTAACGATGCGTAGGAATAAAATGATATATGAGTAAGTATTTATTTTTAACATAGAAAATTGTGATATTCAATAAATAATCATTTAAATTCAGATTATTTAAATAAAGATTATAAGAAGTACGTTTAAATTTCGAAAGATTTGTTGCATCCCATGCAGATACTAATACTATCTTATAATCGTGGGATAACAGTGAAATCTGTATGTGTGGGCGTGTGTATTCCACTTAGGAACTATATATATGGATGAAATTACTATATCATTTGATTTCGTAGTATTAAAAATTGCTTATTTGCTTCACTCTTTATAAAACTGTTGACGTTTCTCACACGGTAAACATGTGTCTATCTCAGCGCAGGGTGTAATTACCAGTGACAGCCTGTGAGCCAGTAATCACCACTAACTGTTATTATAACTGTAACCTTGTGAATGGCAAAACAAAATGTTTAATCTTCGTGTTGAGAAATAAAATTATTGGATCACCATAAACGGTTTTTAATTAAAGCTTTAACTGACATTCTTATTCTTGATTCATTCTATTTGTGTAATCCAAACGAAGATTATTTTATATTTTGTATTAGATAGAACAATTAAATTTTTATAAATATTTTCCCAAAACTGGATATGTTAACTATATATTATAAAATTCATCCTGAACAAGATTCGATTTCTATATAAATATCCAGTTCTTATCAGGTTATTTAAAACCAAAACTGGTTTTACTAGATATTCTAATAAAACGAGAGGCACTTGACGTGAAATTATAATATATTATGTAAATCTTTATAAAAAAATACTATCTTAACTACTATTTTAAAATATATTATTATAACATATATTACAATTATTATTTTTTGTGTGTTTTTTTATGTATTGTCACAAGAAGACGTATGTAACCGATGATTAAGTTTCAATTAGGTGTATTTAAACCCTAGTTCCTTGTAAGCATTGATGCCTAGTTCCTGATGTATTCTCTATTATCTGGATGTGGTGCTGGTATCGTGGCGAGATAGTCGAGTGCGTTCTGAATCTCACGTGGGATCGGCGGCGCAGTCGGGATATGAGATCCCTGTGGTTGGAATCCATTCTCATCGGCTAAGTACTGCAACTGGACCACCTAAAATATGTAAATTGGTTTTAAATAAAGCAATTATCGTAGTTTTTTTACTATATTCATTCTTTCTTTTTCTTGATATTGCTCCATACTAGGGAACCTTACATACATTGGGCTTGTGGACTCAGCTTATTGCATAAAACATCATATTCGAAGTAAATATCTGCAGGCCTTACAAATCCGTGTGGTGTCCGGATTAAGAATATAGCACCACTCCATCTCCTTCCGTGGATGTCGTAAAAGGCGACTAAGGGAATCTAAACCAGAGGGATGGGCAGCAGCGTCCCTTCTGTGAAACGGTAGCCCTACTGCTCACCAACCCGCTTGCTCCTACCCCTCAAAATGATGACACAGTTGTGAAAATCTATGGGGGAGGCCTTTGTTCAACAGTGGACGTATGAATTCCCGATATGATTACAAATATTAATTCGGCACGAAGATAGAAAACTGATCCCTTAGGATAGAACAAATGCATTTAACCATTTTGAGGTATGCATATATACAACCCGGTACTTTATTATAATTATAATGATAATAAAAATGAATTGTATAACGTAGTGCTGGGGCGAATTAACTGGCCATTGCCAGGTAATTCGCCCCAGCACTACGTTATACAATTCATTTTTTTATTGGCCTCTAGTGGAAATTCCTCATGAAGTTCCGCCACCTTGGGGTAAGGCACAGGGGCATCCTGGACCGGATGGCATGCTGGCCAAGGTGTTATCCCTGGCATTGAATGAGATGAGTACTGGGCTTATGGAACTGTTTGACACCTGACATCGAGACGATTCCCTAGCCCTTGGAAACAGGGCCGCTTAGTGCTGCTACGAAAGGCGGGACGTCCCCCGAACTCCCCTTCAGCATACAGACCGATTATGCTGCTGGACGATTTGCTTGAGAAGATTCTAGCTATTGCATCGTCCGACATCTGGACACGGTTGGACCAAATATGTCGGACGCCCAATACGGTTACCGGGTAGAACGATGCGGTTGTGCATAGGGAGGTACCGATGGCGGTGTCATTAGACATCGCCAACGCATTTAACATTTGGATGCATTGCAGAGGCACTCCGTTTCCACGGGGTGCCCTTTTACCTAAGGCAGCTGGTAGTAGACTATTTGAGAAGGCGGTGTATCAGGTACCAGGGACGTGACGGTGGTGGCGGTGGTAAGCTAATCTTGATCTTGTCACTGCCCGCGGAGTGAACTTTGAGGAGGCGGCACGCTCAGCTACTGAAAGTGTATCCGTGGTTGTAGGCCATATTGAGGAACATGGGCTTCAGGTGCCGCTGGAAAAAACGGAGGCCCTTGTCTTCTATGGGCGCCGTCGCCGACCACCAGGGGGTACTCTCATTATGAGCAGTAATGTGAGTATAATGGTCTGAGCGCAGATGCGCTACTTAGGACTGATCCTTGACCGAAGGTGGGACTTCGGTGAGCATTTCCGCCAGCTTGCCCCGAAGCTGATTGGCACGGCGTCGGCCCATAGCCGGCTGCTGCTGAACCTAGGTGGGCTGTCCACGACTATACACGTGAGTGGTCCGCTCGATAGCGCTGTACGGCGCTCCAGTGTGGGTGAAATCCTTGACTGGCCAAAACAAGGCTCTGTTGCGGAAACCACAAAGAGTCATGGCAGTAAGGGTAATATGCGGATATCGCACAGTATCAACTGAGGCCAAATACGCGCTTGCGGTGACCCCCATGTGGGACTTGGAGGGACAGGTGCTTGCTGAGATATACTGGCGAGGAGCGACCGTTTGGGCTGAGAGTGGTACTCGTCCTCCACCTGAATTGGTCCTGAGATGGCACACAGAGGCCCAAAGAGCCATCATGGGCCAGTGGAAGGGGAGACTGGAGACGCCTAGCGCCGGTTATAGGGCCGTGGTGGCTATCCAGCCGATATTGGAAGAGTGGGTGCGGAGAAGGCACAGCATGTTGTCCTTCCGTCTTGTGCAGGTGTTGTCGGGGCATGGCTGCTTTGGCAAGTACCTGCACACAGTGGCGAGGCGGTAGACGCAGCACACTCTCGAGCAGTGCCCTGCCTGGGCACCGCAGCGCCATGAGCTCAAGGCAGTAACAGGAGGAGACATCTCGCTGCCAGCTTTGTTAAAAGATATGGTTGGCAGTGGGGGGGCTTGGAGGGCGGTCGCATCCTTCTGCGAGGACGTTATCTTGCGGAAGGAGGCGGCGGAGCGGGTCACGGAGGAAGATGCCCTGGCAGACCCGATCCGCCACAGGCGGACAGGTCAGCGCAGGCGGCATAACGCCCGCTTGATGCCGCCCTAACAGTAGCCAGTGGGTGGCAAATCGGGGAGTGTGCCGTTCGCTTTGCACTGCTCTCGAGTTGCGGCTATGTTTTACATATCGCCTTATATGCAGGTAGGCATGCGCCTGCGTACGTGGGCCAACAGCCGATGGGCCGCGAATTACGCAGTACTCGCGGCCGATTAAACGGCGGATGCAGGAAACACGGCGGAGTTTTTAGTGGGTGCAAGCCCCACATAACCACGCAGTCACCCCGGACGGTTTTTTGCCCCGTTTCCCAGCTTAAACACTAGGAAGCGGTGAAGGGTGGGCTTAATGGGTGCTGTCTAATGTTGACGTACAAAAATAACTAATAATTTAGTCTATTTTGAATAAATGATTACTTCATTTCATTTCCTTTCGGTGTGGTAGGCGTCAGGCATTTTCCCACCTAAAAAAGGGCGCAGGGGCATGCCGGATTCCTACCGGATAATACCACTAGAGCGGTCATCTTCGGCACCGAACGCAGCAGCTGACTATATCAGCGACTGCACCCACCGTGCCGTCTGGTATACAGTTATATCTCCTATGACCTCTCATCATATTGATCATTGAGAGGCACATGTTTCAGCAGTGGACATGTTTGACGGCTGATGTGTGTATAGGGAGTGCCTCCCATCTGGCGGAGTATTCATTAATTGCTGTAGAAATGAAATGTAAAATATGAATCATATTTTAGTATTAAGAATTGATAAAACTGACTGTAAAATATATTTAACCCAGGAGTCATGATGCTACTGACCCGTCTAACAATACCCTTAATTTACCCGTAGTTTTATAGCATTACAAACTATGCCCATTTCTGAATATATTTCTTAAACGAGGAAATAAAATGAAATATTCTCTGTATAATATATGTTAAATTATGAGGTGTAGTGAAAATGTAATGACTATAGCAGTTGAAGGTGACACTAGGTGTCACGCCGAGTGCGAGGTCTTCCCAACGACCTTACTCTTGTACGTTTATGGTAGCCATTATGTCAGCGCCCAGAAAGTGCCAACGCAATATTCCCCCTTTTCACAGTTTTAAGAAGCCCGAATATAGTGACAACGTTAGTAGGAAAGTAGTATTACATTTTTGAAACATTACTGTATTCTGGGTAGAAAGACTCCGTAGCGAAATTAATAACACATCTCGAGGTAATGAGCGCAGTGTGGTGCCACGCGGGACTGTTTCTGGGTAGCATTAGAATTGTTATGAGCAAGCATGACATACCAGGTGATTGAATTAGTCGTTTCGTCACCAGGTTATTTAAAAATCCCTGTGTCAACCCGGAAATATTTTTCAGGCTTACATTTATCTTTATGTATATTCGGGATAATTTCGTACTTCTCACCTACTTAGTGCCTTTTATTATTAATTTATACTCCGATTGATACCGAGATATTCGAATGTATTTTTTTACTGCTTTTTTGGACCTTTATTTAATGTATATGTTGAAATCGAATGTAAAATTGCTTAAGAGCATTTCACAACATACCAAACAAACTATTTTAAAAATCATGTAACGTTCTGCCCGAATACAAATGTATATGTATGATAAATGGTGATTATGTTTCAACACTACAACACTAATAGTATCTGCCTGAGTAAAACATACTACCTCTTTCTACATTTTAGTAAAAATATTTGGATTTTTTCAAAGTAAAAGAATTTAATCATCGAAGCTAAGTTCCAATTTATTATGTACTTATATGAACACGAAAGTTCCTCAAAGTAATTTATGTCCCTTATCTGATTAATGTATTGTTGTTTTCTTAAATCTTTAAGACCTTAACATTATTTGTTTTAGTACATTATATCCCGAATACATTATAACATTTTAGGAATGCCAAGGAAAATGAAATTATCATGTTATAAAATTAGCTTACGATTTTCAAGAATTTGTCCTATTTATTCAAGTTCAAAAGATACTTTAGCCATAATATATACATAAACATGAAACGTAAATAAAAGTAATCATCGAAGGTTGTCAACACCAATAATACCTTTATCACCATTAAATTGTTATTTATCAATATTACTACAAAGTTAACCAGACTTCCGTCATGCATGACGATGTCATTCTAAAATTAAACCTTACTGTATATTTACTAAATCAAATATCTTTAGCTGTTGCCTTAAGTTTAATTGCCAGCTATTAAATAACTATAATTAATTAATTTATATCTGAAAGTTTAAGGCCACTATGATGATGTCAGTTTTAGTTTCATCTTAGCTTATCTAAAGTTCTAAGGGATAGTTTAATAACACTGCCATCTGAGGTGGATTAAAGCTAACTTAATGCATGTTGGAGATTAGACTGTCTCAGTAAAGTAATGATTCAGTTGCATATGAAAACAAACGTTGCTCTACCCATTTAAATAGACGCAGCAGTTAAAGTTATACAAATGAAGTCGATGCTTGACAGACAAAAAGCGATAGTAAGAAGCTTGCGAAATTAAATTATTATGTTGATATCGCCTTAATTTTTCTAGTCCGAATATCAATGCAAGTGCTCAATGGAACACATCCTGTCGTTAGTCCCTTTCAGCTTTCAAGCGTCAAAGTAATATAAGAAAACCAAACCTACATAAATCAGCAACTAAGTCAGCTTGAGGCATTTCAATTCTGTACGTGGCTTACGTACGGCATACCAGGTTATAATAAAATAAGCAATTCAATTTTTGATAAATAATCGAAAAGGTTAATTACTTAACTTTTTAGTAAATAAGCAGTAACATGAGTATGCAAAATGAAATGATGATAAATCGTTAAATAATGGCAAATAATGCGGACATTTTAATAAAGTATGCGATTTATGACTATGATCTCGTAATATATTTATCTTTTGAAATGTAACTTTTGTTCTGTCTGTTTATTGACATTGTTCATAATCATCCAGTTAGATCGATATATGGAGGAAATATGTTAAAAATATGTTGCTTTTTAACATATTTCCTGCTTGAACAGGAACTCTTCAATTTGTTTTGATAATTTACCGTTGTAACCAGTAGAAACATGTAACGAATAGTTATTATTTTCCTTGTTTAAAATAAGATTAATTTGTATTATAGTACCTGTCCATCGGGCGCGGTGTATTGGTATTGTCCCTGTGCAACCTGCGCCTCCTGTTCTGGAATCCCCTGATTTTTCAGGTACCCCTGCTCTTCTGCTGATATGCCGTTACCCGTTTCATAGCTGGAACCATAGTTAAACATTACTTCTTGTAAACATAGATTAGGCTTTTTTTTATGTTACCTTTGTCGTTGCCGTTCTTAGTCGTATCATAATCACATATAATCCGCCCGTAAACTTTACAGTTGAGTTTGGGAATCCCAATGAAAACTAAGTGAACCGTCATAAAGGATATCGCCACATACGCTTGGCAGGCGGATTGGTGATCGCAGTATGTTTTATTAGCACACGGGAGGATGCTGCCCGACCTCTTGACATCAACCTTAGTCGCCTATTACGGCACACATGGGTGGAGAGCGGTGATCTATTCTTCGCCGGGAACTACGTAAAACACAGGCCTTAATGAATATTAAGTAAATAATTAATGTTTCGCCGATAGAATCAAGAAATACAAGGCTTATTAGTTTATCTAGATACGATCTGAATTCTACTCGAAGCTTTCCCTAGGCTAAATAAAAACATTTGATATTGAACTAATGTGTTCTGAAAAACTTTGAGTGAACTTATTACAAATGCTCTGTGTAGCTTTTGCTTGTGAGATCAATGATTTTCCATTAATAAAAACACAACGGTTAATTTTTAACATAACAAGTTTCCTCAATACTAATTTTGGCTCGGGTGCTTAAATCACGACAAACGGATTTGATGCAACTATTAAATATGTATATGAGCAGCAGCAAACGAGCAAGCCCACCCAAGGACTTCAGCAAGCAACCTAATAATAACTGATGGATTGTCGACCTAAGGCTTACGTTGGAATCTCTTCTGATCCAGTAATTTCTTTGGCTGTTCCTACTTTTCACCAGAAATACAACAACGCTCACACATCGATTTTACGAAAGATGAAATAAGTAGAACTAGTAAGGCCCTAGTCGAGTCCTTCACCTTCCCCCCTTCCTCGTCGAGCTCTACTACCACTAAGCATTATTACTAATAACAACAGTTTTTACTCTAACGACAATGAATTGTGATCATAAATTATGTGTCAAGCGTTGTGAATATGAGATCAGTGTTTATTGGAGCGATCTCAGGAGCCCAGATTTAACAGAAGATATGCAGGATCAGATTTTACGGGCACGTACGAATAATAAAGCTCACTTCACCAAGCACGCAAGTTCTAATACTCCAACGGGGTGGCTTCCGGAGACTAATCATCATATCGGCCATTCAACGTCCACTACTGAACATAAGCCTCCCCCATAGATTTCCACAATTATGTTATTATGGTAACTTACCATTACTCACCACGCTTGGCAGACGGGTTGGTGAGCGCAGAATGGCTACTGTTCTACAGAAGGGACACTGCTGCCCATCCTTCCGGTTTAGAGTCCCTTTGTCGCCTTTACAATATCCACAGAAGGAAATGGAATGGTGCTATATTCTTAATCCGGACACCATACGGATTACTACCGGAGACTAATGCTCTAAGTATGATATACGCATATAATTATTAATGAAAGAACACGATAAAATTAGAAAAAAGCTATACAGTAGATTTTGCTCTTGCTATTACTACAATGTCCATTTTTGCTTTAATAAACTAACCTCCATTTATAAGATCCGTCTGGATTGAGCACTTGTTCTTGTCTTATGATAGGGATAGGTTCCGTGCTGTACTGTGGTTGCTGTTGTTGCTGTTGATACAGAGTTTGTTGTTGGAATGGCTGAAAGCTGCTGACGTCAGCGTAAGTTGCGCCAACCACGAATATAAAAAATAGCTAAAATAGACTCGGTATTAAGAATTTTTGTAACACATTCCTAACGTATTTTGGAAATAATGAAAGCATTTAATTATGCTGGTTGGCACGGTTATGACATACCATCATGTCAGCCAAAGGATGTCAACTACTGAATAAAGGCCTCCCTGGACGATTTCCACAATGACCGGCTATGAGATTCATCATTTAAATATTTGATCTGTGAGCTAGTCTTTAAGCTATGTCGCCAACTTTAGTTCTTCTACGGATCTCCTCATTTCTGATTCGATCTCGTAGAGAAATATCAAGCATAGCTCTCTCCATAGCTCGCTGAGTGACTTTGAGCTTTCTTAATAGGCCAGACCACGTCTCTGTCCCATATATTATCACTGGTAACACACACTGGTTACAGAATATCGCATTGTGGCATTGCGATATTGTTGACGAAAAGACGTTGCGTAGTTTCCTGAACGCTGCCCAGCCGAGTCGGATTCGACAATTGACCTCTTTCTCGAAGTTAGACCTACCTGATTAGATGGTTTGTCCCCGGTAGATATAATCATCAACAACTTCGAGAATATAGCCCGCAACGGATATTGGGATGGGCACGACATGGACATTTGACATGACAATCGTCACTGCATCTGCGAGCACTGGTTTAGGCAAAAGCCTATGTTCATTTTAAGTACTAAATAGTGCCACTATTTTAAATAATCAGATTTGATATGAATACAATCTATGTTCCTGCTTTCGATGATAAAAGACAGGATATATAATATTATTACTGTTTATTTTTTTATTGTCTTAAGGCTTTTTCGGTGTTTCGTCTACAAAGCCTCTGAGTTTTGGGCCTACAAGTATATAATAACGAACGGATAGATAGTTTTCATTTCAAATCACAGTTAACAACGATAAAATAGTTACAATTACCCTCGTACACTATTGAGTCATCATCCGCATGTCAGACAAACGATATCTACTGTTGAATAAATACTTATATAATATAGATTTATACAATTGTGTCGTTGACTTGGAGGGAATTTGCCACTACTCACCATACTTGGTAGCGAGTTCGTGAGCGCAGTATGGCTACTGTTTCACAGAAGAGGCACTGTTCCCCATCCCTCTGGTTTAGAGTCCCTTAGTCGCCCTTTTAGGTCATCCACGGGAGAAGATGCAGTGATGCTTTATTCTTAAACTAGACACCACACGGAACACGGGATTAATTGTAATTATTGGTGTTATAAGCCTTTACTTAAGCAGCATCTTTCTTTACTATGAATAACCAAAGCGGTGCGGCGCGCAATACTGTCCTCACTTGGCAAAGGTGAAAATTATTAATAATAACAAATATTTTTACTAGTAAATTTAACCAATCATATAATTTACAATTCACATAGGTACATCGACAATATAGATAATACTAAGCTTTGAAAAACTTACAACACACTTCATGTTGAACCAAGTACAGTGGTAAGATGGATTCTTGAGATACAAAGGTAGTGTAATGATGCATTTTGGATTCATCCCCAGTATTTATACCGAAAAGTTTTGTCGCAATCATGCACCGCTGCGGATTCTGTATATATTTTATGACAATGTGTACACCGAAGGACGGTTGGGATGTCCCTTATTAAGCTGTAAGATGGCAAGAAACGATTGAATAAGAACTTAATTCCAATAGAGGTAAGACTTAAGTGATATGACTTAAAGAAGCGTAGATGAAATTGGAAATTATGACTGGTGGGTGAAATTAAGATTCATTAATTTGGTAAGTATAATTTCATGCATTACTTAAATTTGCACGGCGATGAAATGACATATTAAACGTAGATTCAGTATTACGTAAAAGTGTCTGTTAGGGAGGCCCTAACAGTAACATTACTGAGTAAATGATTCCATTATATTCTAAGCAAGATTGGATATCTGGATTTTATAAATGATTCTAAGTTCCGTATCGTTTCAGTAAAATAAAAGACAACAAATCTCTTCTTTTGGGTTTCTTAAAAGGTAACTAAGGTGTAATAATTTGCAAAAGCACTTCAGAGTGCAATATCAATATTTTAATTTGTTATCATAGTTATTTAAAGCTAAAAAAATCCTCTAATGCGTTTACAGTAATTTTGAATAAATATTTATCAGTGGAACAATTACTTTCACGTCCACAACTGTTAAATTTACATAAAAACAAGATCCAAAAATAAAACAGAAATCAGAATAATAGAATTAAATCAAAATATCAAAAATAACAAAAAAAAAAAAAATTCACGTTGAAGCTTAAACATAATTATATTTGGGTACTAAACTGAACTGAATTTTAATTAGACTACATGTCATATTATAGTGACCACGACGAATTTTCATCACCAATTAGCCTTTTCCCAAGCTGCCCAGCTTCGGTGCGATTGTTCTTGAGTTCTCGGAGCCTAAGATGACCAATAAGACAGTTTTAGAGTATAGCATACCCCTCCCCACCCTACCTGAGAGCTCCCCGGGATGTTGGAGGACCCGAATGGACTTCCAAAGGATAAAAAATTAATAAATATAAGTTTAGTCCGGTTGTCAATCTTTCCGACTTCAAATTGCTCGTCACTACGGACAGTCATTACTGTCATAGATAATCGCATATCACTGATGGTGGGTGGGACTGATGTATGGTCACTGAAACTTGAAAGGGATCTTAATGTGGAAAGAATGGTTACCCTTTCAAGGTATGACCGTGGCCAGCGCAACATACTGTCGCAGATCGATCAATCTGTACGGTCACCACTTATTGACAAGTAAAGAAGAATGGAATCTCGACACTACACTATACTACTGTACACTTTTACAGCCATTAAACATTCAATTTAGTATTAAGTTATTCATTGAGTGATGGATTTCTCGACATTCTTATTAATTACTGTACAGTAAGAATTTTTCGGTCTCATCAGATCAGCCATAAGACGTCCACTGCTGAAAAAGGCCGCCCCTATAGATTTCCACAAATGTGTCGTCATTTTGGGGGAATTTACCAGTGGTGGGTTCATGCTTGGCAGCCGGGTTGGTGAGCGCAGTATGACTACTGTTCCGTAGAAAGGACCATAAGAGTCCCCTAGTCGCTTTTTACGACATCCACGTGATGAGATGGAGTGGTGCTATATTTTTATTCAGGACACCAAACGGAAACCATGGTTTTTCTGCCTATCGACATTAATCTCAACTTTTGTCATGAGATGTTATGCAGCATATTCACTTATGAACTTATAAGACAGTATGATTTCAAAAATGACGTGTAACCCTAATGATTTAATAACGATGATGGATTTACAATTATTCCGCGGAATGCAAAAAACGCATAAGAATTTAAAGTATACCGACACATTATATAACTCGTCGCAGTAAACCTTAACTCTTAGGAACATCAACGAGGCGGATCTCAGAAACCAGTCGCATCTTGCTTGTGACATACTTCAACAAGGTTTACAGAAAAAACCGGCCAAGTGCAATGTAACTTGGAATTCGCTTTTCCATACTAGACGTCACAAGAGACCGTTGTTGAAATGACTACTACTTAGTACGTATATTCTTTATATTAAGTTAATCTTTCGTTTGGTAGTTTCACTGTGGGGTACGTCTTTTATAATTGCAAGTCTGGCTAGGTAGGTACAGCCCTGCGGTCTCCTTCTGTGAGAGCGTCATGCTCCAGAAGGACGTCGCAGAGAGCAGATCCCACTCGGAGAAGGAGGACACGGAGCCAGGGTAACAACCGCCGCGTTGCCCGTGTCCAACACGTCTGAGCCCCCTGTCGCCTTTATATAGCGGAGGCCCTTAGGGATCGCTAGCGTGCCTATTGGTAAATCTGCGTACTTATACCGAGCGACTCCCGGGAAGACGGCGGTGTGCATGCGGCCACATGCCACCGTGTGCGTAGTACAGCGCATAATGAGGCTTCCGGGAAATCCTTTACAATCCCACCCAGAGGTGCCTGGAGGGGCGGCCTTTCTACAGTCACCTTCCCTCCACCAGACGGGGTGACCGCTTTACAGACATCCCCTCCCAGATGTGCCTAAAGGTGTGGCACCAATGGGTGGATCTAGATGGAGATTATTCGAGTTCCTGGAGCGATAGGCTGAGTCGGAGTGTATGATCTTAGGAGTCATACACCGCCACCGCCCGCATGACGTATTTCCACCGGATCAATAAAAAAGGTAGGTACAGTCATGAGTACAAATAGATATACGAGTACACGTGGAGATCTCATATAATAGATTGAGACAGCATAGATTTCGAAGCCGCAATGAATCCGAAATCGAGACATGTTCACATCGTATAGGTGAAAAGATACAAATCATAAGTCTCAAAAAAAGGCCTCCCGCATAGATTTCCACAAAGACCGCTCATATTCCATGTGTAGTGTTTTTGGGAAAATATGCTGATGCTCACCACGCTTAGGAGGCGGGTTGGTGAGCGCAGAATAGCTGCTGTTCTCTGGTTTAGACTCCGGGTGTACGGGAGGGGATATATTGGTGCTGTGTTAAATTGTACTTCTTAAACTTTTGCAAATTTACTATATTATTTTAAGACAATGTTGGGTCTACGAGTATTCGCGCACGTGGTCACAAGTAGTCCACTCGTGACCACGGACAATGCAATGTACTTGCTCGAAACGTCGAGGCACTAGCCTATTATTTTGATATTAATCTGTACGCGAATAGACCCGATATTGTCTTAAAATAATGTAGTCTATTGACTTTTGCTATATACATGTTTTTGCTGGTAACTGTATCACCCAAGTGCCAGATATTCTGCTGCCTTTTTTTTGTATTGATGTCCAGTGGAAATTCTACATGGAACTTCCTTCACCCCGGGGAAGGGCTAAGGGACTCCTACCGGCTAAAACCACTGGAGCGATCATCTTCGGCACCGAAGGGGGGCTCCAGGTCCTCGTAAGATCACACTAGAGCCGCCCATTGGTGCCACGCCTTTAGACACATCACGGATAGGATGACTGTAAAGCGGTCACCCCCTCTAGCGGAGGGAAGGCCACTGTAAAAAGGTCGCCCCAAGGCACTTCTCGGGGAGGATTGTAAAGGATCCCCCCCAAGCCTCGCTTTGCGCTGTACTGCGTACACGGCGGCACGTGACCACGTGCGCGCCGTGTCGTGTACCGTCTTCCCGGGGAAATACACACATCAACACAGTCTAGGGATATTTTAACTTTATCAAATAACTAAAATTATATGAAGAATTTACTGATATTGTAAATGGAAGAATGATAGATAATTTTAAGGTCTTTAATAATAAATAAACATTTTTGTGACTCTTGTTGTATTTTAAATAAAAAAATATCTTTTGTTCACAGTAGAAAATTAGCATAATACAAAAAACTACATTTCCTTTTATAAAACTATCAGTGGGCATACTGCGTGGGCGTCCTTACGGAGGAGTGGCATTATTGTGGAGAAAGGGTGTGTTCTCGTCCGTTACAGTTGTTCCGTGTAACAGTGTCAGGTTGACAACTATTAGGGTGTGCGTGAGTGAACAAAAGTCTTTAGTGTTTTCGGTTTACATGCCAACAGACAGTGCGGATAATTTATTGGAATTTACAGAAGTATTAAGTGAAATAAATGCAGTTATTGACAGTTGTAACATTGAATCAGTAATAATTCTCGGCGATTTTAATGCGCATCCAAAAGAATTATTTTTTACGGAACTAACCAATTTCTGTGAAGAGCGAAGCTGGCTCTGTGCTGACATGTTGCAGTTAGAAACGTTGACAGATACGCACACCTTCATAAGTGAAAGTCATGACAACTGTAAACGTTGGCTTGATCACTGTTTAACAACAGAGGCAGCTTGGCAATGTGTGACGGATATTAAGGTACGTTACGATGTATATTGGTCAGACCATTTTCCACTGGAAGTACATTGTAACTTAGGAAAGTTACCATGTAAGGTCTTACGTACCTTACATGGTAACTGTACCATATACTGTTATACAGATAATGTTTACAACAAGGTGAGGTGGGAGAGAGGGACGCTGATCAAATAAACATTTATAGGGAAACTTGTACAAGTAAATTAAGGGACATTGATTTTCCGGTGGAAATTTGTCTGTGTGCTGATAATTTGTGCAGTAATAATTGTCATAGTACAATAATTGATAAATTATATTATAGAATTGTTAGTAGCTTAACGGAAGCGGCGAAAAGTAGGTATGGTGTAAGGAACCGTAAGAAGCGAAAACATGTTATTGGGTGGAACAGACATGCACAAAAGGCTCACCAGGAAGCGCGACTCAGTTTTCAGACTTGGGTACTACATGGCAATCATAGGTCTGGTGATATGTATAATACAATGCGTAATACTAGGAAGCGCTTCAAGTCTAAGCTTAAGTGGTGCCAGAACAACGAAAATCAAATAAAAATGGATATCTAAGCTACACACCACAAAGCTAAAGATTTCAAGCAATTTTGGAAGCATACTAAAAAACTGGAAACTGGGTCATGTGTAAGTGTTGATGGTGAGAATGATCCGCGCCAGATTGCAGAGTTATTTAGGGAACACTTTAAAGTTGTATCCCCCCTGGGTTGTGAGCAGCGGGTGCTTGTGGCTGAGGACGGATGCGGTAAAAGTTTTAAATGTACAGTGAAAGAAGTCACCCAACTCATTAAAAGCATGACTAGGGGTAAGTCTCCAGGGCATAATGACTTAAGCCTTGAGCACCTGCAGTATGCGGGTGTACATTTGCCAAGGCTGCTAGCTATGTTTTTTAATTTGTGTTTAGGACATGCATATTTACCCCAGGAGCTTATGAAGACCACCGTTGTACCTATTGTAAAAAATAAGACGGGCAATGCCTCCGACAAGAACAACTAAAGACCGATCTCACTGGCTACAGTGATTGCGAAGGTGCTGGATAGTCTACTCGATTGTCAACTCAGTAAGCATATATATCTGCACGACGCTCAGTTTGGTTTAGAAACTGCAATATTGCAGCTCAAGCATACTGTCCAGTACTATCTTACTAGAAAAACGCCTATATACGCTTGTTTTTTGGACTTGTCGAGGGCATTTGAACTGGTCTCATACGACGTATTATGGGATAAGCTCGGGGGTGAAACTAGTACGCCGAAGGACATAGTTGATATATTAAGATATTGATTTGATGATATTGATATTCGATATTGGTACGGCAACCAAACTAATAATGTTAAGTGGGCGGGCTCATGCTCTGCAGACTATAGGCTGGAGTGTGGGGTGAGGCAGGGAGGCCTGACTTCACCTCGACTCTTCAACCTATATGTGAATGGACTGATAGATGAGCTCAGCGGTACCAAAGTTGGTTGTTCAATAGACGGTATGATTGATGCACACCATGATTGTCCCGCCTTGGGATGGGTGGACCTCCTGAGGGTTCCGTAGACAGCTAAATCTGCCTGGAGTTCTCCAAACACGTGTTCTTCGTGAATCCGGATGAAACCCAAACCGGGACTCATCGGTGAATAGCAGCAAAGACCATTGTCCGTCACTCCATTGTAAATGCTCGCGAGCCCACGAAAGACGCCCTCCGCGATTGCCACGTCGCAATGCTGGAACACGTTGCGGTCTTCGAGCATGAAGACCCACTTCATGCAACCTTCTTCGCACGGTTTGATCGCTTACCAGCAGCTGGTGGTCCTCTTGGAGACTTTGGACTAATTGCATCGCAGTACTATTAGGTTGTCTTCTGGCGGTTCTTTGAAGAAATCGATCTTGTCTTTGCGTAGTAATACGATTTCTACCTGTATGACGTTCAGCCACATCTCCAGTACTGCGATAACGTGACCACAACCTTGATATCACATTTTGGCTGGTGTGTAGGGCCTCAGCAACAACACGTTGAATAGCACCATTTTCTAACATGCCCACGGCTCGTAACATTTCATCTCGACTCAAATGACGCCATGACATAGCTCTTCGAGCTCACAAGACACATTAAATAAAAAAAGAATAACAATCTAATCCCTATTCTTTAATTAATAGCTTAATTAATTACTAAAAACAATTAATTTTCTTTAACGAACCGGATTCCTATTAATTTTGCCGCCGTATTTTGTTTTTCTTTTGTTTTATTTTATTTACGACTAGCTGGGACCCGCGGTTTCACCCGCATTTAATTTAAAAGAAATTTAGAGTACTTCGACATAGACACTTGACATAGAATATATATGTTGGTTTTTGCGCGGAACCCTAATTATTTTTCTAAAATAAAAGTAGCCTTAGTTATCCCTTATAACGTCAGCTATCTGCCAGTGAAAGTCCCGTCAAAATCGGTCCAGATTACCCGGAACAAACAGACAGACAGACAGACAAAAAATTTAGAAATTGTTTTTTTGTTATAGGTACTGTATATACTTTCATATGCATTTAGTAAAAAGCTGTTATTTTAACATTACAAACAGACACTTCAATTTTATTTATTTGTATAGATTTTAAAATTTGAATTTAGAATAAAAGAGGTTTCAATCTGTATATAAACTTTTTACGGAAACTTAAAAGAATTTAAACTATAAAGTCGTAAATAATTTAGGATTATGATATCCCTAGATTCTGTTGATGTAAGTATTCTGCCGCCTAGCAATAGTGTTTAAACTTTAAACATTACTAATATTTCGGTTTGTAGGGCACGCTGCAGCTAGTGAAATTACTGGGCGTAAGAGACTAAATAACGAATGGCTCGAGGTGACGAACGTAGACTGGTGTCAAGCAAGACTAGTCCTGGGTAACATTGTAATTGTTATAGGTAGACCTGACGATCATTACCATTTTTTTGTCATGGGTAAATCCTCTTGTACTTCCTTCGCCATGGGAAGGATGGTGGGAACGCCGGATTCTAACCGGCTAAAACCCCACGGTGTCCTTTCACTTACCTCTGGCTGAGGGTGAGGTCCACGCTTTTTCAGAATTAGACTACACTCCCGGCAGTTATCGACCAGAGAGTTGCACGCAGAAGACACGCGCTGCCATCTAGGGCCTGTTTCTGTTCGGGCAATGGACTGCCCTTAGTTTGTCGCCCACAGGCCGCCTTGTAACTCATGGGGATCGTTCACAACCAGATGAATGACATGCTCGTCTCGTCATATTTGTATTTACATACAACCTATGCATGTTAAATTAATTTTCGCTTCATATATCCACTCTGCCGTGTGGTGCCGGCTCAGAGTGCCACCACCCCGTCTCCTCCCATGGGTGTCGTAAAAGTCAACTCAGGGATTAGCCGGAGGATGGGCAGCAGCGTCCTTCGAGTACATTAACAAATCAACTGCAAATCGCCAACCCGTCTGCCAAGCGTGGCAATTATGGCCAAACCTCCCAAGGAGCCTACAACACACCCATCCGACGTCATTGTGGTGATCTTTGGGGGCGGCCTGTGTCCAGCAGTGGACTTCATTCGGCCGAAATGATGAAAAAATGATGATATCCACTCTTTAATACATACCTTTTCGATAAATAATCAAGTCAGGCTCTCTCTGGCTGACTGAGTAAAAAGAAGCGAAGCTCTTGCTTGAATTATTTATAATAACTAGTTTTATATAGCCAACAAATGTTCTGTACCGACAAAGAAGTTAGTGGATGATTTTTTATCTTAACTGACAGCGGCGATAATGCTGTAACATTGTAAAACAAAATATTATTAGCGCACATATGAATGCGTACCATTGTTTTACTTCATTAAATTAGCCTGTCGTCTCCATTTTTGAAGCCATCAATGGTTGTTTTCTTAACTAGTTGTGGGACGAACCCTAAAATCAATTGTATTGCTCATTGCATAAGCTCATTAGAAGTGTTTGCGAGACAACGTTTAAAAAAACCTGATTAAATCTTCAGTACGAATGTTCGTCTTCCAACATTGTATCTACGTACCTCATTTGTATTCATATGATTATCATGTGAATTATTATAAAACCAGTTTAATTTTCTGAGAAGCTAAGGTATACATTTAATAGCCTTATTTTTAGGTGTATATATAATATAATTAAGTTTTTACACGAGGTTACCACAGCGGAGTGAATGATTTAAGTTACAAGATCATAAAACATGAAATTGATCACGGTCCCACGCCTTGCTACATTCATATTTCTGATAAAGTTATGACTTGTAACACGAGTATAAAAATGCTTGTACATAAATATGTACTTCAAAGAATACGTGTAGGTATTCCGGTGAAAATAAATGTGTATTGTACCGACAAATTTTATCGGCTGCGGCAGGTCTATTAATCTGCGTGCTCACACCAAGCGACCCAAGGGAAGACGGTAGCACGCATGTGGTCATGCGCTGCCGTGGGACACTTTGGGGGGTCCTTTACAATCCTCCTGGGGGGGTGACCGCTTTACAGTCACCCTCTCCACGATGTGCATATAGGCGTGGCACCAGTAGGCGGCTAAAGTGTGATCATACGAGGACCTGGAGCCTCCCTTAGGTGACGAAGATGACCGCTCCATTGGTTTTAGCCGGTAGGACATACCCCTTCCCCGGGGCGAAGGAAGTTCATAAATAATTTCCACTGGGCACCAATAAAAAAAAAGTTTAGGGAGATTATGGTTCTGTATATATTTTAAACAGTTACTAAATTATAAACATGTATAATAAATATATTTCAATAAAAATTATGACTGAATTAAATAAAAAATATAAAATAAGTAGGCTTGCAGGTCGTCCTTACTTACGCAAATTATTTTTAGAGTGAGTAATCTTTATTATACATAATAGTAGTACATTTGGTGGTCTTATCGCTAAAAGCTCTTTTAGCTATATACTTCTACAGGCAACCATTGGACGGAAAATCATCTAAGAAGAGATAAAGGGTAGTTGGAAGGGAGGCTGGAAGTCATCAAAGCTGCGCTCGAGACGATTCGTGATGACCCTTGAAAACAGCTTATAAACATGGCTCAGAAGTGAGATGGGTCTATAATTCTTCAATAGAGTGTTATCACCCTTTTTGAAGAAGTGCACCACCTCACCTCTGTTCCACGCTTCTGGCGTTGTGCCCTCGAGTAAGACGGAATTGAATAGCTTCTGAAGGACTTTAAGTACCGGTGTGCCACCCGCTTTCAGAAGCTCTGTCGTAATTCCGTCTCCACCCAGCGCCTTGTTATTTTTAAACTGTTTCAAGGCCATCCTAATCTCGTACAGGCTGATGTCCGGGATATCCTCGGTATAGTGTCGGGTTAGTTTGGCTCGTGGGTCTTTGTCAGAGCCAATGGTAGGTATAGTAACCGAGATGTATAACTGCCGGTAGAAGTTCTCAATCTCTCTCAAAACCTCTGGCTTAGTCGACGATACACTGCCGTCCTCAGTCTTCAGCTTCTTAATACGACTTTGCCTAATAGACTTGTCTCTTGCGAACACTTTGGAGCCTTGATTCCGCTCAATCGCCTCTTTAACACTGTTGGTGTCAAAGGTGCGGATATCGTGCCGCAAGGACTTCCATATCCGTCTATTGAGCAGTCGGTATGCTTCAGCATCACCGGAGGACTCCAGCGTCATGGCGCGTCTTTCTACCATGAGGTCAAGAGTGTGATCGGAGAACTTTTTTGGTCTACCTTTACGGTGGGTTTTAAAGAATTAAGACCCAACCGTTTGGACAGTTTCTACAAACCTACCATTTAAATCGTCCACAGATACGCAATGTTCTAGGCACTCGAAGCGGTTTTGGAGTTCGAGTTAAAAGCTCTCGGGGTTTTGGATATGAGCACTAGAGGGCCGGAGCATAGACGTCATCAGACGAGACCTCTCAACTTTGAGATTAATATTCAATGTGCCTCTTATCATTCGGTGATCACTACCGGTTTTCACCCTGTGGATTACAGAGACATCATTGAACATTTGTCTTTTATTGGTCATGATGAAATCAATCTCATTCCTCGTGGAACCATCGGGACTCATCCAGGTCCACTTCCTGTGAGGCGGCTTTTGGAAGAAGGAGTTCATCACAAAGAGTCCCTCTTTTTCCAAAAAGTCGGGCAGCCTCTGTCCCCTTGGGCTCCGTTGTCCATATCTAAATATCTCTCAACTCACCATCGCATCGAATGCCCAGCTTCGCGTTGAAGTCCCCCATCACAGCAGTGAAATGTATCTTCGAGGTACGTATGGCCCTACTTACGTCCCCATACATACTCTCTACTTCATCATCTGGGTGTGTTGAGGTCGGTGCGTAGACCTGTATGACTTCAACCAATACCTCTTAGATATTCTGAGTATAAGGTACACTACACTGCTCGACACACTTTCGATGGCCACTATACTGTTAATGAGGGACCTGCGGACGAGAAACCCGACACCACCTTGAGACAGATGTTCGCCTTCCCGGTAGAAGAATAAGTTGCCGGATTTCAGGGTTATCGTGTCCTCCCCCTCTCTTCGGACTTCTGATAGACCCAGATTTCAGATTTCCTTCCTGATTTCCCAGTGTAACTTATCTATTTCTTCTTCCAGCTCAACAATATTTTCGTCTGCCCTCAGTGTGCGTGTGTTATATGTCACCAGGACCAGTTTTCGTTTAGGGTGGTAGCCGGATCCCATCCGTAGATTCTTAGCACCCCCTGCTCCGCCGTTTCCGTGGCCGCTACCATGACCGGAATGGCGGGGCTGCCGGGAACTGGGGGCCGGTGCTTATGTTGTATTGTCATTTTGGGGGGAATTTGCCGATACTCACCACGCTTGGCAAGTGGGTTGGTGAGCGCAGAATTGCTACTGCTCAGCAAAAGGGACGCTGCTGCCCATCCCTCTGGTTAAGAGTCCCTTAGTCGACCTTTACGACCTCCACGGGAGGAGATGGAGTGGTGCTATATTCTTAATCCGGGCACCACACGGAAAATTCGGACAATTGTTGTTTTTCAAATAAATAAACATAATTATATTGTTCGTAAGAACTTGAAACCTTCGGTGAAGGCGTGCCTTCAGGGGCGCTCGAAATTTTGAGGCGGCAGGCTCGGCGGCGTGCACTCGAGCTATGGCGCGAGCGGCTCATGCTCCACAATACGCGCAAAAGCGCGTCGTCGAGGCTGTCTTGCCGCTCTTCGGAGCCTAGCTCCAAAGGAGCGAGCGCGTTACATTCCTCCTGACGCAGGTATTCACCGGACACGGTTGTTTCGATGCGTACTTGCACAGGATAGGACGCGAGGTCACGGCACAGTGCCACCACTGTGGAGACGATCAGGATACCGCACAGCACACGCTCGGAGAGTGCCCTGCGTGGACTGCCGAGCGGCGGATCCTGGTCGATCGGATCGGGCAGGATGGCAAAGAGAGGCCAGCAGCAGTGTCTGCTATACTGGCAGAGCATGAAAATTGGAGTGCTGTGGTCTCCTTCTGTGAGAGCGTAATTCTCCAGAAGGAGGTCGCAGAGCGGGATCGGGAGAGGGCCGATCCTGGTCGGGGGAGGAGGACACGGACCCGGGGTAACAACCACCGCGGTGCCCGTGTCTAACACGCCTGAGCCCCCTGTCGTCTTTATATGGCCGGGGGCCTTGGGGGTCACGAGCGCGCCTATTGGGAAATCTGCGCGCTCATACCGAGCGACCCCCGGGAAGACAGCGGTGTGCATGTGGTCACGTACTGCTGTGTGCGCAGCACAGTGCATAGAGAGGTTTCAGAGGAATCTTACAATCCCCTCGAGAGATGCCTGGGGAGGGTGGCCTCTTTACAGTCGCCTTCCCTTCGCTAGAGGGGATGACCGCTTTACAGTCATCCCCCCGAGATGTGCCTAAAGGCGTGGCACCAATGGGTGGCTCTAGATGGAGATATTTCGAGTTCCTGAAGCCTCCCTTCGGTGCCGACGATGATCACTCCGGTGGTTTTAGCCAGTAGGAGTCCGGCATGCCCCTTCGCCCTTTCCTGGGGCGAAGGAAGTACATGAGGAATTTTCCCCGGATCAAAAAAAAAAAGTTTGAAAACACGTTAATTGATAATAATATCAAAATATCTTTAGTTTGGGACGAGAATGACAATATCTTTATAGGTTACTCTTATTGAAAGAATCGTAATTTTATTTGGCTTAAAATAAGACTGATAGATATAAAAATAAGAAGTTAATGAGATATGGTTTTATTGAAACCCAAACCCAAAGCATTTATTTCAATAAAACTATTTATATACCAAATGCTTTGTATTTTTAAAATGTTCAAGAAATGGTATCCTTTCCGGGTAAAATAAAATTCTTCGAGAAGTGTTGGGGGAACTATAGCAATATGTGTGCCATCAATGCACTCCAGAATTCCAGAAATGCAAATCTTTCTATAGAATCTGCAAATAACACAAACAGAATTAAAGTTTCACATTGATTAGGTTTTGATGATATATAATAGACGATGTATATTGTACACAGATATATTTGCACAACTGAAATTACCTGTGTTTTCGTATCGATACCATCAGTACGAAGATTGGCGGCGTATGAGTAATAATCTCCTCAATCAAAGCTCTTTGGAGTGTACGTTTTAAAGAACGATGACCCGTTATATCAAAGCATTGTTGCTAATCTTTGACGTTATTTCGATTCAAGCGTGTGTCATAATATTAGTAGAATAAGAGATAACGTCCGGTTCATGTTCGATTGTATTAGCAGAATAGAACTTGAGCCTGTTTCGATCGATCTTTGGCTTTAACTAAAACGTAATCGCAGCTGGATCGTTGTTCATTAGTAGAATAAGAAAACGTTTTGTAGGTGTGTTTCAACTACGGTTCGATTGTGATTTTGGAACATTTTTGTTAGTAGAATCGCCCCCCTGATCAAATAGAACTATTTCAGCCTAATCGAAATAAGAGAGGCTTAGTTGCATCTCCGGAAATCTAGATTTCATTGATGCCATTCGTTATTACGATGCCATTAGAGTCTTGCAAGGAAATAGGAATAAAAAAGTTCATCATTATCATCATTTCGGCTGAATGAAGTCCACTGCTGGACACAGGCCGCCCCAAAGATCACCACAATGACTGATATGGGTGTGTTGTAGGCTCATTGGGAGGTTTGGCCATAATCGCCACGCTTGGCAGACGGGTTGGCGATCGCTGTTGAGTTGTTAATGCACTCGAAGGACACTGCTGCCCATCCTCCAGCTAATCCCTTAGTTGACTTTAACGACGGCCACGGGAGGAGATGGGGTTGTGGTATTCTGAGCCGGCATCACACGGCAAAGTTTCATAGAGACAAACTGTACAATGAATATTTTTGAAAAAAATCACTGCGGCATGCTCCAGGAACGAGACTGATGCCAAAACCGCAGTTTTTTAAATGTCTGTCTGTTTGTCTGTTTATCTGTTTCTATGTGTGATGTTACCGCTAAAACTACACTATAGAATCGTCAAAATTTGGCAAACATGTCCGTTACTGTCCAAAGATGGCTCCAGAATAAGTCATCACGATTTTGTACATGGGAGGTGAGTTGTACAACAATATGTCTACAAAGTTTTGTTTTACAGCGAATATCATGAAACAATCACACAAGTGACCACATTCGTTATCAGTACGTAGTAAGAATTATCAAAAAAATCGAGTTGAAGGCGTTGACGATGTCTAGACTGACAGCCAACGCCACCCCGCCGGGACAGTGCCTGTTCCGACAGCGAGCAGACGCGGAGAATCACGTCGATTGTGGACCGCCGCTGCCGGAAGCCATACTGATTTTCGGCCAGGTAGGGCCACAGGTGACTCGCGACAGGTGCTCAACGAATCTTCGGGTATTCTCTCGAATAGCTTCGAAGCCTCGTCGAGCAGGCAAATGGGATGATATGCAGAAGGAGGCACTGCAGGCCTTCCTTCTTTCCTCAACAGAACAAATCCGGCTTCCTTCCAGCTGGACGGGAACACGCTTCGACGGAGGCAGTTGGTGAATAGCCACCTCAAGCGGTACCCAAAAGACTGCAGTGCATACACGGATCCGGTGCGGTGGTGCGACTCTCCATGCGGCCAATACCATACGATATGGTCTCCCCCACGGATTCATGTCCAGTCCCTCCAGGAGATCGCTCCAGGACCGACCCTTCGCCTCGCGATTTGCGCTGTGTAGCGACTTTCTGGCCACCCGGTAGGCCAAATAGGCCTCCGTAGTCTCTCCGGCTGTAGCACTACGCCAGCGTCGGCTTCGTTGGTACCGGCGGCCGGATGCCAGGCAGACCGCGTGCAACTGCGCGATCTTCTCCGACTAGGTACCAGTACACCGCCATACGCCGGGAGCGCCTGGCCCGGGGCATTGATGCATCGCATATCAACGTCATCGCCTCCCCACGCCACGATATTAGCAGCTGCGACGAGCATCTCTCGATCGAGCTGTGTGAGGGCCCAACGCCGCGACTGCGGACTAGGACCTAGACGGCTCGGGCCAGGTGGACGGAGGGCCATGTCAAAAACTATATGGCGGTGGTCGGACAGCGTGACCACTTCCTCCGCCACCCGCCAGCCCGACATCATGCTGGCCACAGAAGGAGTCGCCCATGAGAGTCCACGACCGACTCCCCCTGCCACCGAACGCAGGTGCTAACGGACCCCAGATTCAGCAATCGGAGGTCAAGTGACGCCACCCAGTCTTGTATTATCCTCCCCCTCGGCCCAACGTAATGGTTGCCCCAAGCTCTAGTGTGAGCGTTGAAGTCCCCCAGGACAAGCACTGGATGGGGTAAGCATTTACAGCGAATGCTGCGCGCCACCCCATCCAAGTATGAGGTCGCCGACTTTGAGGGAAGTCAGCGACCTTTCTGGGCAGCGCAGGACTTGCTGCCCAGTCTATATCTTGTAGGCAGTCCGAAATCTGCACACGGCGGACAATTCTGTGACTGCGCCGTGCACTGCCTCGCCTTGTGGCCCTGGCTGCCACAAGTGAAGCAGAGGTCGCTCCGGTCAACCCCCCTATGGGAGGCGCAACGAAGGCGCACGTGCCCGAGTTCAAGGCATCGGTAACACTGCAAATGGCGTGCCGCTAATGCCTCGACCTGGCTGATGCCCAACCCACACAAACACGTGAGGTGGACGCCACCTTCCTTGCTGCCTCCAGTGGGCAGCGTAGCCAGATCTCGTGCCCAAGGATACAGATGAGCGGCGAATGTCACCCACCTTCACTTTATCGGGCTGACAGCCGCCCGCAATCGCGATACCATCAGCCACCTCTTCTTATGTGATGGCATCGTCCAGGTTACGTACCCTCATCTCCGCCGTCTTTATTGGCCTCGCGATCCGCATGGCAAAGGTGGGGGGATCAACCCCCGCATACGATGCGCCAGGCTGTCAACCTTGACGCTGCAGTCCTCGCCAGCAACGTACAGCACCATTCGGCCACTGGCTGCTCTCTTGATGGTCACTGCTTCGAGACTGATTTACGTCGCCTACAGACTCATTGGGGGAAACATAGCAGCCCGTACCCCGACGGCCCAATAAATAGCGACTTAGTCTCTGGCGCCCTAAACCAGCGAGGACGCAGTCAAGCCAAGGCAACCGACCACTCCACAACAGTCCATAGCAGCAGATTCTGCGCGTTGCGGTAGTGGCTTAGGTTGCCCTGAAGGATCTTTAATTGGGCTCCATCACCTCCAATGAGCCGGACCATGTGACTGGTGCCACCAGCGTAGTTTTCATCGCGCCTTGGCTGAGGCAGGGGGGAGGGGCTTGTTTCCTCCGTCTGCTTTTGAAGACTGTGCACAAGTTGCAGGCCAACCCATTTATTACAGTTTTTTTGACTGCGCCATACAATCTTTCGCCCGGTGCGGGGTCACCACAGGTGAAGCAACGGTCGCTCCGATTAACCTTCTCGTGAATAGTGCACTGGAGGTTCGAGGCATCGGAAACACTGTAAAGGCCGTGCCATCAATGCCTCCATCCTGGCTGACGCCCACCCCTCGCAAACACGCGAGGCGGACGCCACATTTCTGGCCACCTCCCCGGGTAGAGCACCCAGAAAGTTCCCAAGGAAACGGATGAGTGACAAATGTCGCCCACCTAACTTCCTCGGGCTGACAGCCACCCGCAATCGCGATACCATCAGCCACCTCTTCTTATGTGATGGCGTCGTCCAGATCGCGCACTCTCAACTACGCCGTCTTTATCGGCAGCGCGATGTGCTTGGCAAAGGTGGGGGAGAGCACCTCCCACATTCGCTTCGCCAGACCATTGGCCTTAGCGCCTCACCCAACTGACTGTCAGGTGACCCCTCTGGCATGATGACCGTAATAGCGGCCATTGTGGCAACCTTGGTGAGACGATTGCCCAATCTGCACAGACTTTATCTTATGTGGCTTGGGTTTTCGACCTCTCTTACCCGCAATGCACCCCTCTATAGATTCCATTACAGCCTGCGAAGCCTGAGTCACCTCGGGCCCAGTAGACGCCGGTGGGGTCGCCATGGATGTGGTGGAAGCCGCAGCCCTAGCAAACGTTGCCTGTTGGTTCAACATCCTGGCCCCACCCACCGCACCGCGTCGTCCTCTGTTATGCCCCTTCGCCAGTGCGGACACGGCGGTGGCCGCACCTGTTAACGCTCTTGCAGTAGCCGCGTACGAACATGTTGTTGCGGACTGCATCCGCCCCCATCCGCCGCAAGTGGAAGGCGCAAGCGCTGATCTGGCAGGAGCCGCCTCTCCAAGTTGGCAAACATGGCACTCACCATTCCCCTGACCTGGAGAGCGATGGAGCGCTAAAGCTCAGCCACCGCGTCCGGAGGCATGAATGCCAGAGCAATAACTCTACTAGGACTCACCTGCGCTTTCCCCTGACGATGGGGGTGACCCACCTCCGTCGCTAACTTGTCAAAGTGTGCCGAGAGGCTGGCGAACTGAGAACGCCATGCCGCCAGTCCCCGTCAATCCCCAAAAAACCCCTGGACACGTTTGTCCTTTCAGACCGACCTCTTCGCATGACCCCAACGACGCCTGTGGGCGAGCCTGCTTGCGGCCTTAACTAGAGTTTAAACATAGATGTTGAGTGCAAACTCCGAGGGTCCAAACATTCCTCGGAGTCTGTGAACACTGTGATCGCGCACTAGCAGTCGGTTTACGAGCGCTACGCGTTTTCATCCTCAAATTCACACCTGCACCCGCGTAAGTAAGTAGCTGTAAGGCACTTCTTATAAAGCATAACATATTAACCCTACCTTGTATATACATACTAGAAACATGTAAATTCGAACACAAACACAAATACTTCTACACAAAACGAGAAGATTATACAATCAAGATACACACTACGACACAAGTCACGACTAAACCTTCCAATTTCTCGTTTAAATAATATGCACTCTACTAGCCCCTTTGTTATGTCGATTAAAATATATAATAGGTTACCCGAAATCATCAAAAACGAAAATAAAAGTAATACATTCACACATAAACTAAAAAAGACTATTACTCAGCAAATGTTATTATAGTATAAATGAATACCTAAACGAAAAATCTTTGTAATTTATATATACTAATTTTATTGTTATAGTTTATATATATATGCACACATAGATTTATGACTTCTTTTGACATATTTTGTGTAATAAATTTCGTATAATTTTAAATTAAAAGTTCCATGCAGAATTTCCACTGGACAAGAATAAAAACTCTCAATGGGCCTCATAAGAAAGCTCAAGGTCACTCAGCGAGCTATGGAGAGAGCTATGCTTGGTATTTCTCTACGAGATCGAATCAGAAATGAGGAGATCCGTAGAAGAACTAAAGTTGTATGTCGACAACTAAAGGATTAGTAAGCTGAAGTGGCAATGGGCAGGGCACATTGCTCGTAGAACTGATGGCCGTTGGGGCACAAAGGTTCTCGAATGGAGACCGCGCACCAGAAAACGCAGCGTGGGACAACCTCCAACGAGGTGGACAGACGACCTGGTGAAGGTCGCTGGGAGTCGTTGGATCAGAGCGGCATGTGACCGCTCGTTGTGTAAATCTAAAGGGGAGGCCTTTGTTCAGCAGTGGACGTCCTGTGGCTGACATGATGATGATGTTGAAGAATAAAAAAAGGGTTTTGCTCGAGTTCACTATCAAGTCCCTAACAAAAACAGATTCTTCAACTTTGCATTTATTTTCGGTAAAACATAAATCTTTTCGTTATTTTGATGGTATTTAACGTTCGAGAATCCGTAACAATCCAACACTTGACAAAAAGCATTATCTTTTAATCCGACAATCAATTTTTTTTTACCTTACTTTATAAACTTTTTGTTCATTGAAGAAGGTATTCTTACCATCTACGAAAAACAGTCTTAATATACCTAACATTCTTAGGTCCGTATTACAGAACGGTACTCAAGTCCAGTTTGATCTTTAATCACCTGATCACTGTTTAAATATAAAATCTGCACTTGAGTATCGGTCATATTCCAAAACGGTAATCAATCTAATTAAACTCAGCTGAGACGAGATTCAAATCACGCCTCAAGCACATATTCATTGTCTATGCATCAGCCTGTTTTCGATTACGATTTATTTCCATTACCAACTTTTTTCCGCAGCCCAGAATAAGAAATATTGAAATGTACCTCAAAAACCCTATTAATTAAGAAATATAAATACTCACAAAGTAGTTCCTCTTTACATACAAGGTTAATGTTTTTATATATTTTAACGAGATGAATGTTGTTGAAGTAATAAACTATAAAGGAACGTGTGTTGGCGTTGGCGCCTACTGTCATTGAACACTTGAACACACAACTACTTCATTTGAAAAAAAAACAATTATACAAGTCAATCATATACATCTGAGAGGAACAGACCAAACTAATTTTCGAATGATCGTTAAATAAATTCATTGTAATAGTCAACTTCTCCAAAAATGTCAGTTTTGTGATAAAATTATACTTCCATTCAATGACATTTTACAGATATATTAATGTATAATATCATTGCAGAGACACTTAAAAACATCTTAGCTTGTATTCAACAACAATATAACCAAAAATCAATGCGCAAAAAACAACATACATTAAAAACTGTGCTCAAGCGCTATCCGGACCACACTCACGTGATCACAGTTCAGATCTCTGCTCAAGTACAGACCTATAACTGAGTGATGATTTAGAATAAATCCACGACTCGGTTGAACTACGTTCAACAAATCTATGCTTGAGGGACGTTTTAAAATTAATGCTCAACTCAAAACTAGTTTTAAACTGATATCAATGCTTGAGTTTCGTTCTGTAATACGGACCTTAGTAACTGCACATTGAAAATCTTAACATGAATCTCGTGGAATATATTAATAATATTTATTAGTCACCAAACCGGATTAGTCACTTCGTACGTTATTCTGACGGTTGACATTATGTTGAAGAGCCAGTATAAAAGATGGATTCATTATCAATTCCGCATCAGTTGCACTCCAGCCACCAAACCAATCAAAAATGAAATCGGTACGTTCATTTAATAATGTAGTAATTTTCGACACTTCACTGATAGTTGTGATTTTACTGAGTATTCAATCTGTTAATTTTTAATTTAACCGTTGCAGTTCTTCCTTAAACTTGAATATCCTTGATGTTGAATGAAGTAAATAGAAATAAGTATAAATGCATTTACTTTTATTTAAGAAGCATCGTCCTTGTGCAGAAAATCTATTTCAATCAATCAATCAATCATATCGGCCATTTATACGTCCACTGTTGAACAAAGGCCTCCCCATAGATTCCACAACTGTGTCATCATTTCGAGGGGTATTTGCCAATACTCACCACGGTTGTCAGGCGGGTTGATGAGCGCAGTATGGCTACCGGTTCACAAAAGGGACGCTGCTGCCCATCCCTCTGGTTTAGATTCCCTTAGTCGCCTTTTACGACGGGAGGAGACAGAGTGGTGCTATATTCTTAATCCGGACACGGAACGGAAAATCTATTTCCTTCAACATTATTGTTATAATTATACTCTTCATTGTACACCAATTAGTGAAAAAACAAACAGTAGCACTTATAATTAGTATACTCGTATATATCATAGAGTACAATGCGGCGGCCTTATCACACTCGGTGATTCCTTTCAAGCAACTTCAGCTTGAAAGAACTGGACTGGACAATATATGTGCTACAATATATTTCACTTTGTATGAATTCACTGTTTTTTTTTGTTTTTATGCAGATCATCCTCGTTACTCTCGCCCTCGTGGCTATGACGCTCGCCATTCCCGTAGAGAACAAGGACATCACAAACCTCAAATCACAGTTCACTCCACAGACCGATGGTAGCTACTTATTTGGGTGATTATATATTTTTTATGTACATTGGTCTTAGCCGTTAAGTAGTTTTAGAATAGTTCTATGTTAAATCGGTAATAGTTGTGCGCGAATCATGTCCTGGAGTGAATTGAACATGGAAAGGTTCCTTTTCTTAAAGGAACTATGTTCAAGAAACATATGCGAGGAACTATCTAGTTGCGATATATTTCTAGCACTATTTCCTGGAGCTATTTCGATACGAAAATACTCGTCTCTAATTGGTAAATATGCAGCACCATGCACCACCCGTGGTAATGTGAATCAATTATGTGTTTTGGATGTCACATCTGTTAGCTTGTAAGATCAAATGAATAAATAAATAAGCTTATTTTTACCTAACTTTTTATATACTTTAAGTTCATTGAAGAAGGTATTCTGTACCATCTACGAAAAGGAGTCTTAATATACCTAACATTCTTAGTAACTAAAACTAGTGGAAAATACACGTCTCTAATTGGTAAACATACGATATTATGAACAAATATCCTATCAAGAATATAATTAACTTAAATAATTTAACAGATTCGAAAACAGCGATGGCAATGTTCGTGAGGAAAGTGGTGTGCTGAAGGAAGTTGTCGATGAAGAAAACAAGCCCCACCTAGTCGTTGTCGTCAAAGGCTCCTACGGGTATCCCAAACAGGACGGCACGTTTGAGAGGATCGAGTACTCTGCTGACGAGACCGGTTTCCACGCGGATGGACCATCCATCCCCAAGGCGTCCAGGAGATAAGCTGCTAACAACCGTGAGCTTATAAACAATTGATTGACCCGTGGTAATGTGAATTAATCGGTTGTTTATTAGCTGATGCTAACTCTGATATTTGTTATGTAAGTAGCCTACATAAAACGATTAAAGCATGTACGTATTAAATTGAATATAATATTCGGACTGCTCATTTATAGTCAAACATCAGTACGTATTAGTAAAACAAGATTATTTTAACAATAGCCATATTGTAAATAAAATTGAATTCATGTTAATTTGTTGTTTTATTTTAATTTTAAATAAGCGTATTTGATGCATTTATATTATTAAATTCTGAAGCTTGTATTAGCTTGAAGTATTTGAGGACGTCCAACTTGTTTCGCATCCAACTGGATACCACTGAAACCCTTTGCAAAGTAACGTCACGAATTTTATGTAGTATACTAAATATGAAAACATTACATAATGATGAAAACCCATATTCCAAACATTACAGTAACTTAAGTAAGATTTTTATTACAGCATATGACCTCAAGACAGGATAGTAGTGTACTGAGATGGCTTAGTGGCGTGATATAATCGTATATTACATTATTAGCTAATCAAATTGGAGAAAATTTGCTCCTGTACAGCCCGTTACTGATACTTTTACTTTTTACTTTTAACCATGTAGCAGTCGCATCATAATCTACATTAAAGTCTGGTATTTTTTATAATTTTCAGGAGTGTTGGTAGCTAGTAATAGCAAGCTGTTCTCAAAATAATCTTAAAATATGTACCCTAACTGCAATATGAGTTATAGAACGAAACTATTTAAATCAGTATTCATGAATACATGAATCATTGTAGCGTGGTCTTATTTTACACAGCATTTTATGTAATAGTGTTAAGTACCGTGTAACTTATAAGTGATAGTGTTATTTCCAAAATTAGATAATGTTTACAATGATTGCAATAAACTATAAGTATCAGTCAAAAATTATAAAAAAAATGTTTTACTGTTTTAATTATTACATACATACCATATCAGCCAAAGGATGTCCATTGCTGAACAAAGGCCTCCCCCTTAGATTACCACAAGGAGCGGTTACATGCAGCCCCTCATCCAACGACTCCCAGCGACACTCACCAGGTCGTCTGTCCACCTCGTTGGAGGTCGTCCCACGCTGCGATTTTCAGTGCGCGGTCTCCACTCAAGAGCGTGCGTGCTATGCCATTGTCACTTCAGTTTACTAATTCTTTCAGCTATGTCGGCAACTTTAGTTCTTCTACGGATCTCCTAATTTCTGATTCGATCTCGTAGAGAAATACCAAGCATAGCTCTCTCCATAGCTCGCTGAGTCACCTTGAGCTTTCTTATTAGGCCCATTGTGAGTGACTACGTCTCTGTTCCATATGGCATCACTGGTAACACACACTGATTAAAGACTTTCGTCTTGAGGCACTGCGCTATTGTTGACGAAAAGACGTTGCGAAGTTTCCCGAACGCTGCCCAGCCGAGTCGGATCGGAGTCGCAAATTATTGTGTTCGTCCAAATATGGCACCGGGAGATATGATTAAAAATGAAGTCGTGACACCACTTTTTTAAATCATTACGAAATTCTGAACGGACGCTTCAACTTCAATTCGACTGTAATAATTAATATTTAGACTAGAATAAAAACTACCAATTATTGTATGGGTTGCATACTTCTTGACCCATAGGTGTTAAAATTGACTGGCGATACTGTGTATCTGCCTTTGAAATATAAACGACAAATTGCTACGCTAGTTGCTTATAATATACAGTCAGCCAGTATAAGTAGTATGACGAAGTCTTCTATTACCTCTACCATAGTTAGTAATAATACTAATCATAAGGTGGTGAACCAAAACATTTATTTAAACTTAAGTCTCTGACTTACACATCAAAATAGAAATCGCTTCTCTGGCAAAGTCTTAAGTGTTGAATTATTCACTGAGAAATATAATCTCGATATTCTGTGCCTAACAGAAACCTGGCTGAAGGCAGATAAAATGATATTTAGTGTTAAAAAATGTTAAATGTTTGTGTATTAGTGTACACACGTAAGAAGTGAAACTTCTTTATGACATCATTTTTCGAAAAATGATCTACTATTTACAACTTTACAGAAATTGGTTGAATAAAGCTAAAATAGATAAAGTTTAAGCAAAAGGCTTTTATTATCATAAACATGGATACAAATAATACAATTATTTCGCCTTATTGCTACTAAGATTATAGCATTTCATTAATTATAATAGAACTGTCTCTCTTTTCACGGGTTTACATCCCCTGTAAGGGGGAACCCGGTCTTTTGACAGGCTTACGCGGGGACATAGGTCCAACACGCAGAGGCCCTTTAGAGATTTTTAATCTAAAATGTAATGGGACACCAACCGGAGACTCTCCATAGCTGCACTATAAAATGAAGTCATGGATTGTCCCCGGTGGTGTAAGGCTATTGTATGAGATGGAAACTATAACGATAAGGTCTATTGCAATGGGTGTTACATGGAATAAAAAGACTAATAAATACGGGAACAACGGCGTCTGCCTTTCAACTTTGATTGTGAAATTCTGTGGCAGACGGTGACTCGCCACTCACAAGATGGGCCCCCTAAATGGCCACCACTACAGGCGACAAGGAGCAACACCGGTGTGAGCGGCTAGGGGTGTAGAGAGGTGCGGCACCGGTTTCACCATCGCGCGTCTCGAAGACTCGGAGCGGGTTTCCCCGTTATTACGCCATTAGACACTTCCACCCCCGAGCATATAGCTCTGGCGGCCCCCCTCTGATCGGCCAACTAAGGCAAGCCAGAGTTGAAAATCCTGCGGGCACTCATGGGGTTTCACTCCAACCAACCAATAAAGGCAAGCGGAGACGAGGCCCTGACCGAATCTCTGGAGGATTCGGGTACGCAGTGTCGCCACTCACATTCAGCTCGCCACAAACTGACCTGCGTTCTGTAAGCTTCTTAATATACTTTTTTTTTTCTTATGATTTACTTTTTTTTTTTATCATAAGGTATGAAGAAATCTAGCAGCTACTTTAATCTGCCCTCCAGGACTACCTTATCCCATGGTGAGATAACGTTTGCCCAGAGGGGTATATTATATCTAGAACTGTTATTATTATTGTTATCGTTATTATATATTTTTGTAATTAATGGCTTATGGTAACTGAAATATGAAATATATGGTTTACATTCCACGGAATTTAGTGACCGAGTAAAAACTCCATCAATTGTAGTGCTGGATCTTGTTGTAGATGTTTGAGGGCTGTTTTTCATAGATAAATACAATTTATCTTTCAAATCAATATGGCGCATAACAGAAAAACGTTACGTTGCTATAAAATTGCTCCCATACATCGATAAAAAAGTTTCATTCCAATAATTTTAAAGTAGCCAATTCGTTCCATAGACTGTCAGTAGAAGGTGGGGGCTCGTTAATCATGATAAAACAACACCTAAAGTGTAAAGAGCGATTTGATATTTGCGACCTCTGTTTTGAACGAGTATATGAGCTTGCGTGTGCAGAAACGGATTAGTTCGACCTTTTATGTGTATATAGGCCTCCTAATGTATCGCAATTTCTTTTAATAATGGAAGATGCCCTTAGTAAAGTAAAAATGAACAAAAAGATTTTAGTTTGTGGTGATTTTAATATAGGCATTCTGATAGATACCACAGATAAACGTAACTTTATACCCTTGTTTAAATCATTTAACTTAAGCTTTTTGTTTTTTGAGTGGACTAGAGTGACACCCACCTCGGCCACGTGTATAGATAATATTATATCTCTATGGATTCCATTACAGCCTGCGAAGCCTGAGTCACCTCGGGCTCAGTAGACGCCGGTGGGGACGCCATGGATGTGGTGGAAGCCGCAGCCCTAGCAAACGTTGCCTGTTGGTTCAACATCCTGGCCCCACCCGCCGCACCACGTCGTCCTCGGTTATGCCCCTTCGCCAGTGCGGGCACGGTGGTGGCAGCCCCTGTTGACGCTCTTGCAGTAGCCGCGTACGAACATGTTGTTGCGGCTGCATCCGCCCCCATCCGCCGCAAATGGAGAGCGCAAGCGCTGATCTGGCAGGAGCCTCTCCAAGTTGGCAAACCTGGCGCTCACCATTCCCCTGACCTGGAGAGCGATGGAGCGCTGAAGCTCAGTTACCGCGTCCGGTGGCATGAACGCCACCAGAGCAATAACTCTACTAGGACTCACCTGTGCTTTCCCCTGACGATGGGGGTGACCAATCTCCGTCGCTGACTTGTCAATGTGTGCCGAGAGGCTGGCGAACTGAGAACGCAATGCCGCCAGTCCCCGCTTATCCCCAAAAAAACCCCTGGACACGTTTGTCCTTTCAGACCGACCTCTTCGCACGACCCCAACGACGCCTGTGGGCGAGCCTGCTTGCGGCCTTCAAAAGTCAAAAGTCAAATAGTCAAAAGTCAAAATATTTTTATTCATGTAAACCATTTGCTGGCACTTACGAATAGTCAGAATTTAAATAGTTGCACGGTTCCTAGTCGTTGGTCCTATGAAGAAGAACCGGCAATAAACTCCATGGATATACTCTTTTAAAATATATGATTTATTACAGTATTATTACTTTACACAAAATATACAAAAAAAAAAATACTATGGAGAATAATGCATGCCAATGTGCGGGATAACTAACTACCACATATTTATGCACAATGATATTAATTGCCTTACAATAAGATTGCTATAGCAGTCAAGAGCTGACCAGTTCCGACAGAGGGCACCCGTTCACGGGCATAACGCATGCATCAGCATAGTTCAGCTCAACCATAATGCAGGGAACTTAACCACCCAACACACAACGCTACCCTCAACAAGACATTTTAGTGAGCATGACAGACCCATACTGCCAGGCAACAGGCTGGTGTATAATATGTTATTACATTAGTGGCTACATAATACTCACATTCACAATAGTGTAAGCATGATTTATGTCATTAATAATAATAACAGAGTAACACTATGTTGAGTGCAAACTCCGAGGGTCCAAACATTCCTCGGAGTCTGTGAACACTGTGATCGCGCACTAGCAGCCGGTTTACGAGCGCTACGCGTTTTCACCCTCAAATTCACACCTACACCCGCGTTAGTAAGGAGCTGCAAGCCACTTTTTATAAAGCATAACATATTAACCCTACCTTGTATATACATACTAGAAACATGTAAATTCGCACACAAACACAAATACTTCTACACAAAACGAGAAGATTATACAATCAGGATACACACTACGATACAAGTCACGACTAAACCTGCCAATTTCTCGTTTAAATAATATGCACTCTACAAGCCCCTTTGTGATGTCGATTATTAAAATATATAATAGGTTACCCGAAATCATCAAAAACGAAAATAAAAGTAATACATTCACACATAAACTAAAAAAGACTATTACTCGGCAAATTTTTTTTATAGTATAAATGAACACCTAAACGAAAAATCTCTGTAATTTATATATTCTAATTTTATTGTTATAGTTTATAGTAATACACATAGATTTATGACTTCTTTCTCGATTCCTACTTTGCATGTGCCCGATAGGGTACGCGATAGATCTCATAATTTATATTTACCACCTAAGAATTAATTGTGGATATATGCAATAAATATACTAAGTACTAAATAATATAAAGTATGGTGTTCGACCTCATATGGATATTGGTAGAAGCTTTTTTGATCTACCTCGACGATCCTTATTCAAGTTAAGTACACGCAAAACAAAAAAGTGCGTCAAAAGAGTGCAGCTGCTGGAGTCGTGCCACAATATAACACAAAGCAACACAACTTTCATTTAATTAATACTAACAATTATTTTAGTTGTAGTTTTTATTTGACAAAAGATAAGTACTATCTTTCTTATTAGTATAAAAGACAGATAGCTGTGTCGCTATCATATTTTTTATGTATGTCAGCCAACAATTTGGCTAAACAAGTTGCTTCTGTTGAGCAATGTTCTAGTTTTAACATTATTGATTATTCTGCCAGTAATTTGGCTATACAAAATGACATGGGAAATAATTTAAATTAGAAAGTAAGACAATGGAGGGAATCTCCTGCTTAAAGCAATTTAATTCAAATGAAAGCCCAAGATTTAATCATTTATATAGGAATTTAGACACTATCAACCTGGTGCATCAAAATATTCAAGGTATTATGGACAAAGATTTAAAAATTGAATTGTTCATGAACTGCAATAACATTGATATTCTATGTATTACAGAGCATTGGCTAAAAAGTCACCAGTTTATGGTCAATTTCAATTATCACCAGGTTGGCAGTCCGTTCAGCAGAGAAAATGCGATACACAGTGGCTCATTAATTATAATCAGATAAAATTAAAAGAACGTAAAGATCTTGTGAGCCTCTCTGTTGAACAAACAATAGAAATAGCGTGCGTTGAATTGGAGCGGTTCCTTATACTAGGCGTATACAGACCTCCTTCAGCATTGTTTCACTATTTTGAAATAGTCATGGATGAAGCACTGCATAGAATCAGTAACTTGAACAAAACTGTTATCACATGTGGTGATTTTAATGTTAATTTATTGGAAAATTCAAGTTTAAGTGTCAAAATTAAAAGCCTTTTTCAGTTAGACAATCTTGTTAATTAGTTTCTGGAGCCTACTGAGCCTGAATTACTCAGACCACAGCCACATGCTCAGATAATATATATACACAGATATTATACCATCCTATAAACAAGTTATTAATTTATTAGACTCAGATCATTGTAGACAGCAGGTTACTGTTGTAAACCAAAGAAAAAATGTGGGTAAAAAGGATTTCACTGTTTGTCCAAAAACCGCGACTCGCTTGGAAATATTTAGAAATTAGCTTAGTAATAAATTAACTTTTTTGCCATATAATGATAATCCGAACATTTTATGTTATGTTTTTTTTCACATTTACTATCAAGAATTTAATTCTACTTTTCCCCAATCCCCAAGAAAATCTCGGTTATTGGTAATACAAGCTTTAAAGAAAGGGCTACTATTGGAATCCATATAAGTAGAATATACTCATATATTTCATTTCGTTCATTCATCATATCAGCCACAGGACGTCCACTGCTGAACAAAGGCCTCCCCCTTAGATTTCCACAACGAGCGGTCACATGCCGCTCTCATCCAACGACTCCCAGCGACCTTCACCAGGTCGTCTGTCCACCTCGTTGGAGGTCGTCCCACGCTGCGTTTTCCGGTGCGCGGTCTCCATTCGAGAACCTTTGTGCCCCAACGGCCATCAGTTCTACGAGCAATGTGCCCTGCCCATTGCCACTTCAGTTTACTAATCCTTTCAGCTATGTCGACAACTTTAGTTCTTCTACGGATCTCCTCATTTCTGATTCGATCTCGTAGAGAAATACCAAGCATAGCTCTCTCTATAGCTCGCTGAGTGACCTTGAGCTTTCTTATGAGGCCCATTGTGAGTGACCACGTCTCTGTTCCATATGTCATCACTGGTAACACACACTGGTTAAAGACTTGCGTCTTGAGGCATTGCGGTATTTTTGACGAAAAGACGTTGCGAAGTTTCCCGAACGCTGCCCAGCCGAGTCGGATTCGACGATTGACCTCTTTCTCGAAGTTGGACCTACCTAACTGGACAGTTTGTCCTAGGTAGACATACTCGTCAACAACTTCGAGAACAGAGCTCCCAACGGATATTGGGATGGGCACGACATGGGCATTTGACATGACTTTTGTCTTGCCCATGTTCATCTTAAGGCCCACCTGTTGGGAAACTCTGTTGAGATCATCGAGCATTGTGCTGAGCTCTTGCAGCGATTCTGCCATGACTACGATGTCATCGGCAAATCGAAGGTGAGTGATATACTCGCCATTGATGTTAATGCCGAATCCTTTCCACTCCAGTAGCTTGAAGGCATCCTCCATTGCAGCGGTGAACAGTTTCGGGGAAATGACGTCCCCCTGTCTCACACCTCTCTGCAATGGAATTGCCCCCGTGCTCTGTTCATGTACTCGGACCGACATGGTGGCGTTTCTGTATAAGCACTTCAACACTTCAATGTACCGATAGTCAATCTGGCACCGCTGCAGAGATTGCAGCACTGCCCAGGTTTCGATCGAATCGAAGGCTTTCTCATAGTCCACAAACGCCAAGCATAGTGGCAGATTATACTCCTCGGTCTTCTGTATAACCTGCCGCAGCGTATGGATGTGGTCTATGGTACTGAAACCTTTTCGGAAACCGGCTTGTTCGGGAGGCTGGAAGTCATCAAGCCTGCGCTCGAGACGATTCGTGATGACCCTTGAAAACAGCTTATAAACATGGCTCAGAAGTGAGATGGGTCTATAATTCTTCAATAGGGTGTTATCACCCTTTTTGAAGAAGAGCACCACCTCACCTCTGTTCCACGCTTCCGGCGTTGTGCCCTCGAGTAAGACGGAATTGAATAGCTTCTGAAGGACTTTAAGTACCGGTGTTCCACCCGCTTTCAGAAGCTCTGTAGTAATTCCGTCTCCACCCGGCGCCTTGTTATTTTTAAGCTGTTTCAAGGCCATCCTAATCTCGTACAGGCTGATGTCCGGGATATCATCGGTATAGTGTCGGGTTAGTTTGGCTCGCGGGTCTTTGTCAGAGCCAATGGTAGGTATACTTACCGAGGTGTATAACTGCCGGTAGAACTTCTCAATCTCTCTCAAAACCTCTGGCTTAGTCGACGCTACACTGCCGTCCTCGGTCTTCAGCTTCATAATACGACTTTGCCCAATAGACTTGTCTCTTGCGAACACTTTGGAGCCTTGATTCCGCTCAATCGCCTCTTTAACACCGTTGGTGCATATCCGTCTATTGAGCAGTCGGTATGCTTCAGCATCACCGGAGGACTGCAGCGTCATGGCGCGTCTTTCTGCCATGAGGTCGAGAGTGTGATCGGAGAACTTTTTTGGTCTACCTTTACGGTGGGCCTTAAAGAACTTAGACCCAACCGTTTGGACAGTTTCTACAAACCTACCATTTAAATCGTCCACAGATACGCAATGTTCTAGGCACTCGAAGCGGTTTTGGAGTTCGAGTTGAAAGCTCTCGGGGTTTTGGATATGAGCACTAGAGGGCCGGAGCGTAGACCTCATCAGACGAGACCTCTCAACTTTGAGATTAATATTCAATGTGCCTCTTACCATTCGGTGATCACTACCGGTTTTCACCCTGTGGATCACAGAGACATCATTGAATATTTGCCTCCTATTGGTCATGATGAAGTCAATCTCATTCCTCGTGGAACCATCGGGACTCATCCAGGTCCATTTCCTGTGAGGCGGCTTTTGGAAAAAGGAGTTCATCACGAAGAGTCCCTCCTTTTCCAAAAAGTCGGCCAGCCTCTGTCCCCTGGGGTTCCGTTGCCCATATCCAAATTGCCCCACTCTCAACTCACCATCGCATCGTTTCGTTCATTATAAAGTTCATATAGTCTCTATATGAACTTTTGATTGAACCAATGGTACTTTTAATCTATATGTGAAAAATTATTTAACCCCGTTAATTGTTGAACCCCGACGTAACACACATAGGTTATGTTCATTTTTTAGTCTGTTTTTGTATACATAATCAGCCCGTTACTCTCCCACCGCTGGGCACGGGCTTTTTCTCACGATGAGAAAGGTTAGGGCTTAGTCCACCACGCTAGCGATGACGATGTTTTCCTTCACCGTTAATGCAAGTGATGATCAATCTGATCCGCACATTAACACGAAAAGTCAGAGGTGCGGCCGGGAATTGAACTCAGACTCTCCAGTATAGAAGTGAAACGTTTAACCAGTATGCCATCGCTGCTCTTGTTAAATAATATTATCTGGAACTATTTTTTTAAGTTGATTCAGCTTACGGTCTGTCTTTTGGAAGTCATAAATACAATTATCTAACTAATGGCCGAAATTAAAACGCCACTTAATATTAAGCCCCGCTTAACTATTTGAGCCGCCTAGTCTCCTACCGAAACGGGTTTCTCACGAACTTAATATTAAGTGGCGTTTCAGTATTCGGCCGTATACTACTTATAAGCGTCAAGTTATTTCTCATACCTATTAGTAGTCAAGTTTTATTTGCCATACTTGATTTTATAAAGGCTGTCACTAGATGAATATGAATTATTATATTTTATAAATTGTTTTTTTTTTTAATTGCACACTTTAATTTCAACTGTGTTGTTATTATGTTCATTGTTGATTTAGATTTTTAATTACGATTGGCTCCTAAGGTAAACATGTAGGTTACACACAATGTACAATGTACCAAACAGATATACTTGGCAGATATACAAATGTTTTAATATTATTAAGGCATTTTCATTGGGAATATGTTCACAAGCTTCGGATGTCTGTGCAAAATCACGTCGTCACATTGCTCTGATGTGATTACGCAATGCAGGTCTTATCTTACACTAACATCTGATACACATAAAACTTCATAAAAGTGTAATTGCCCGTATATGATGCCATAACACTTTCTATCTAGATCCTTAGCTATCTATTTTGTCTCGTCGTTTCAGCCAAATAAAGTCCACTGCTGGACACAAGCATCCCCCAAAGATCGCCATAACCACCGGTCTGGGCATGTTGTGTGCTCATTGGGCGGTTTTGCCAAAATCGCCGTCCTTGGCAGGCGGGTTGGCGATCACAGTTGAGTTGTTATAACATAAATAATTAAGTATTTATTCTATTTATTCAATAACTAGCATAGCGCTAGCGTCCGTGACCCTTCTAAGCTATTAGAATTAAGAATTTCCCATACAAACTGAACACCCCATGTAACCTCTTTATGGGATGATTGTTATGCCTATGTCCTTCCACAGGGTTCAAGCTATCTCACACAAAATGCATCTAAATCGGTTCAGGGCTTTAGCCGTGACAACGTAAAAAACAAGCAGACAGAAACACTTTCGCATTTACAATATTTATTATACGAGTATTTAGCAGTAATAGCCTAGTAGTTGAACCCTTGCCTTTCACACAGGAGGGTCTGTGTTCGATCCCCGCCCGCACCTCTGACTTGATCAGAATTTGATTATTACTTGCGTTAACGGTGAAGGAGAACATCACACCTTAGAGGGCTCTAATAATGTTCTCAATGGTGTGTGTAGTCTGCCTATCCGCACTAGGCCAGCGTGGTGGACTAAGGCGTAACCTTTCTCAAGGCCCGTGCCCAGCAGTGGGACAGTAATATGCTGTTTTTTTTATTAAAATCTAAATCCTTTACATATATACTTTTACTCCTATAGACTTAAGTGACATTTCCTTAATAGTCATCGTTTCTGGTAATTCTATAAATTTATAATCATGCACAATAAATAATAATAGATCTATAGGCGCTCAGACGCAGCGCAAATGAAAAAACAATGTATCAAGAGACTAGCTAAACTTGCTTACAAAATATATACGTATATGATACGTATCTATATGTATATTATGGTTAAAGTACCGCATGTTGGTGTATGGTGTATGCCGCGCGCTCAAACTGAACAGGTTTTGTATAGCTTGATCTGTAGCCGAGTATTCGAGTATGTAAAAGAATGCGACGGAACGACTAAAAGTACGATCCCTCTCGTACGATTCGCAGCGTTCAACTTCTAATAGGTCAAAGTCCAAACAGTCTAGGTTGATGCGTAGCCGTGTGTACCAATAACTTATCCCAAGAACAAATTTAACATCGTATTGAACGTGTGTTCACCCATACATGCCAACTGCAAACGTTAGTTTGTACGCACAATATCGTAAGATTTACCATGTTATTTTAAAACCATAGACTTCTTATATGTTTTCCCGTAATCTATAGACAAAGAGCTATTACCTAATTTTTTTCAGAATTTTAGGCTTAGTAGTTTTGGAGATAAGGGGAATGGTCAATTTTCGTATATTTTCTTAAATAACTCTAAACTATAAAATTTTAAATTATAAAATAAATATATTTGAGACCTTCACAACAAGTCCTTCCATTTCATATGTTACACGGTACTGTTCACAAAACTTTATTCTAAAATTTTCTGCATTGCCCCGCATAAAGGACTCCTATATTCAAAATTAATTTATTTACGTTACACAGACGTCGTTGGGTTGCAGAAATCCATATGTGTACCAAATTTCAACTTAATCAGTCCAGTAGATTCAGAGCAAACTGGCTGTGACAGACGGACAGACACACGAGTGATCCATTTTTTTTTTACTGGTCCCCGCCTGGCTGGCGCAGCCTGGCTCAGAAGGCTCCAAAGAGCGGCAAGACGGCTTCGAAGACGCGCTTGGTTGCAAACTGCATCCGCAGGCGATGACGCCACTTTACAAGTGCGCACCGCCGAGCTAGCCGCCGCAGCCTGTCCAACGCCCCTGGAGGCGCGCCTTCGCCGCTCTGGTGGAGGGAGCGTGTCTGATCGTAGACCCACGCATCCATCTCCGCCAGGTAGTCATAAGGCGGAAAACGCGCCAGGAGAGTCGCCGCCTCGTAGGACACTGTTCGGTATCCTCATGCGATCCGGATAGCCACTCTGCGCTGCAGATCGTGAATTTTGGTTCTGCAGCGCTGGGACACGAGTGATCCTATGAGGGTTCCACCGTTTTTTCCTCGGACGTTTGGAACCCTAAAAATAGTACTCAGTAATGATAATAATAATATGTCGGGGGTGGAAGTGTCTAATGGCGTAGTAACGGGGAAACCCGCTCCCGAGTCTCCGAGACGCGCGATGGTGAAACCGGTGCCGCACCTGTCTACACCCCTAGCCGCTCACACCGATGTTGCTCCTTGTCGCCTGTAGTGGTGGCCATTTAGGGGGCCCATCTTGTGAGTGGCGAGTCACCGTCTGCCACAGAATTTCACTTAAGGTTGAAAGGCAGACGCCGTTTTTCTAAGTATTAAATCCATTTAGCACTCATTGCAATAGACCTTATACTTGTATGTAGTTTCCATTTCATTCAATAGTTTTATACCTCCGGGGACAATCCGAGACTGCATTTTATAGTGCAGCTAGGAGAGACCGGCCGGTTAGTGTCCCATTACATTTCAGATTAAAATTCTCTAAAGGGCCTCTGCGTGTTGGACCCATGTCCCCGCGTAAGCCTATCAAAAGACAGATCTGAGAGGAACAGACCAAACGTATTTTCGAATGATCGTTAAATAAATTCATTGTAATAGTCAACTTCTCCAAAAATGTCAGTTTTGTGATAAAATTATACTTCCATTCAATGACATTTTACAGATATATTAATGTATAATATCATTGCTTACAATAAAATGGTGCCGGTGTTGCTTGCCGTGTGGTGCCGGCTCAGAATACCACCACCCCATCTCTTCTTGTGGGTGTCGTAAAAGTCGACTAAGAGATTAGCCGGAGGATGGACAGCAGCGTCCTTCGAGTACATTAACAACTCAACTGCGATCGCCGATCGCCAACCCGTCTGCCAAGCGTGGCGATTATGGCAAAACCCCCCAATGAGCCCACAACACATCCATATCGGTGGTTGTGGTGATCTTTGGGGGAGGCCTGTCCAGCAGTGGACTTCATTCGGCCGAAATGATGAATATCATTGCAGAGACACCTAAAAACATCTTAGCTTGTATTCAACAACAATATAACCAAAAATCAATGCGCAAAAAACAACATACATTAAAAACTGTGCTCAAGCGCTATCCGGACCACACTCACGTGATCACAGTTCAAATCTCTGCTCAAGTACAGACCTATAACTGAGTGAGGATTTAGAATAAATCCACGACTCGGTTGAACTACGTTCAACAAATCTATGCTTGAGGGACGTTTTAAAATTAATGTTCAACTCAAAACTAGTTTTAAACTGAGATCAATGCTTGAGTTTCGTTCTGTAATACGGACCTTAGTAACTGCACATTGAAAATCTTAACATGAATCTCGTGGAATATATTAATAATATTTATCAGTCACCAAACCGGATTAATCACTTCGTACGTTATTCTGACGGTTGACATTATGTTGAAGAGCCAGTATAAAAGATGGATTCATTATCAATTCCACATCAGTTGCACTCCAGCCACCAAACCAATCAAAAATGAAATCGGTACGTTCATTTAATAATGTAGTCATTTTCGACACTTCACTGATAGTTGTGATTTTACTGAGTATTCAATCTGTAAATTTTTAATTTAACCCCAGCTGAACTTGAACATTCTTGATATTGAATGAAGTAAATAAAAAAAATATAAATGCATTTACTTTTATTTAAGAAGCATCGTCCTTGTGCAGAAAATCTATTTCAATCAATCAATCAATCATATCGGCCATTTATACGTCCACTGTTGAACAAAGGCCTTCCCCATAGATTCCACAACTGTGTTATTATCATCATCGCTTGGCAGGCGGGTTGGTGAGCGTAGTATGGCTATCGGTTCACAAAAGGGACGCTGCTGCCCATCCCTCTGGTTTAGATTCCCTTAGTCGCCTTTTACGACGGGAGGAGACAGAGTGGTGCTATATTCTTAATCCGGACACGGAACGGAAAATCTATTTCCTTCAACATTATTGTTATAATTATACTCTTCATTGTAGACCAATTAGTGAAAAAACAAACAGTAGCACTTATAATTAGTATACTCGTATATATCATAGAGTACAATGCGACGGCCTTATCACACTCGGTGATTCCTTTCAAGCAACTTCAGCTTAAAAGAACTGGACTGGACAATATATGTGCTACAATATATTTCAGTTTGTATGAATACACTGTTTTTTTTTTTGTTTTTATGCAGATCATCCTCGTTACTCTCGCCCTCGTGGCCATGACGCTCGCCGTTCCCGTAGAGAACAAGGACATCACAAACGTCAAGTCACTGTTCACTCCAGGGGCCGATGGTAGCTACGTCTTTGGGTGATTATATATTTTTTATGTACATTGGTCTTAGCCGTTAAGTAGTTTTAGAATAGTTCTATGTTAAATCGGTAATAGTTGTGCGCGAATCATGTCCTGGAGTGGATTGAACATGGAAAGGTTCCTTTTCTTAAAGGAACTATGTTCAAGAAACGTATGCGAGGAACTATCTAGTTGCGATATATTTCTAGCACTATTTCCCGGAGCTATTTCGATCCGAAAATACTCGTCTCTAATTGGTAAACATGCAGCAACATGCACCACCCGTGGTAATGTGAATCAATTAAGCGTTTTGGATGTCACATCTGTTAGCTTGTAAGATCAAATGAATAAATAAATAAGCTTATTTTTACCTAACTTTATATACTTTAAGTTCATTGAAGAAGGTATTCTGTACCATCTACGAAAAGGAGTCTTAATATACCTAACATTCTTAGTAACTAAAACTAGTAGAAAATACTCGTCTCTAATTGGTAAACATACGATATTATGAACAAATATCCTATCAAGAATATAATTAACTTAAATAATTTAACAGATTCGAGAACAGCGATGGCAGTGTTCGTCGGGAAAGTGGTGTGCTGAAGGAAGCTGTCGATGAAGAAAACAAGCCCCACCTAGTCGTTGTCGTCAAAGGCTCCTTCGAATATCCCCAACCGGACGGCACGTTTGAGAGGATCGAGTACTTTGCTGACGAGACCGGTTTCCACGCGGATGGACCATCCATCCCCAAGGCGTCCAGGAGATAAGCTGCTAACAACCGCGAGCTTATAAACAATTGATTGACCCGTGGTAATGTGATTTAATCGCTTGTTTATTAGCTGATGCTAACTCTGATATTTGTTATGTAAGTAGCCTACATAAAATGATTAAAGCATGTACGTATTAAATTGAATGTAATATTCGGACTGCTCATTTATAGTCAAACATTAGTACGTATTAGTAAAACAAGATTATTTTAACAATAGCCATATTGTAAATAAAATTGAATTCATGTTAATTTGTTGTTTTATTTTAATTTTAAATAAGCGTATTTGATGCATTTATATTATTAAATTCTGAAGCTTGTATTAGCTTGAAGTATTTGAGGACGTCCAACTTGTTAAATAAAAAAGTTTCATTTCAATAATTTTAAAGTAGCCAATTCGTTCCATAGACTGTCAGTAGAAGGTGGGGGCTCGTTAATCATGATAAAACAACACCTAAAGTGTAAAGAGCGATTTGATATTTGCGACCTCTGTTTTGAACGAGTATATGAGCTTGCGTGTGCAGAAACGGATTAGTTCGACATTTTATGTGTATATAGGCCTCCTAATGTATCGCAATTTCTTTTAATAATGGAAGATGCCCTTAGTAAAGTAAAAATGAACAAAAAGATTTTAGTTTGTGGTGATTTTAATATAGGCATTCTGATAGATACCACAGATAAACGTAACTTTATACCCTTGTTTAAATCATTTAACTTAAGCTTTTTGTTTTTTGAGCGGACTAGAGTGACACCCACCTCGGCCACGTGTATAGATAATATTATATCTCTATGGATTCCATTACAGCCTGCGAAGCCTGAGTCACCTCGGGCTCAGTAGACGCCGGTGGGGACGCCATGGATGTGGTGGAAGCCGCAGCCCTAGCAAACGTTGCCTGTTGGTTCAACATCCTGGCCCCACCCGCCGCACCACGTCGTCCTCGGTTATGCCCCTTCGCCAGTGTGGGCACGGTGGTGGCAGCCCCTGTTGACGCTCTTGCAGTAGCCGCGTACGAACATGTTGTTGCGGCTGCATCCGCCCCCATCCGCCGCAAATGGAGAGCGCAAGCGCTGATCTGGCAGGAGCCTCTCCAAGTTGGCAAACCTGGCGCTCACCATTCCCCTGACCTGGAGAGCGATGGAGCGCTGAAGCTCAGTTACCGCGTCCGGTGGCATGAACGCCACCAGAGCAATAACTCTACTAGGACTCACCTGTGCTTTCCCCTGACGATGGGGGTGACCAATCTCCGTCGCTGACTTGTCAATGTGTGCCGAGAGGCTGGCGAACTGAGAACGCAATGCCGCCAGTCCCCGCTTATCCCCAAAAAAACCCCTGGACACGTTTGTCCTTTCAGACCGACCTCTTCGCACGACCCCAACGACGCCTGTGGGCGAGCCTGCTTGCGGCCTTCAAAAGTCAAAAGTCAAATAGTCAAAAGTCAAAATATTTTTATTCATGTAAACCATTTGCTGGCACTTACGAATAGTCAGAATTTAAATAGTTGCACGGTTCCTAGTCGTTGGTCCTATGAAGAAGAACCGGCAATAAACTCCATGGATATACTCTTTTAAAATATATGATTTATTACAGTATTATTACTTTACACAAAATATACAAAAAAAAAAATACTATGGAGAATAATGCATGCCAATGTGCGGGATAACTAACTACCACATATTTATGCACAATGATATTAATTGCCTTACAATAAGATTGCTATAGCAGTCAAGAGCTGACCAGTTCCGACAGAGGGCACCCGTTCACGGGCATAACGCATGCATCAGCATAGTTCAGCTCAACCATAATGCAGGGAACTTAACCACCCAACACACAACGCTACCCTCAACAAGACATTTTAGTGAGCATGACAGACCCATACTGCCAGGCAACAGGCTGGTGTATAATATGTTATTACATTAGTGGCTACATAATACTCACATTCACAATAGTGTAAGCATGATTTATGTCATTAATAATAATAACAGAGTAACACTATGTTGAGTGCAAACTCCGAGGGTCCAAACATTCCTCGGAGTCTGTGAACACTGTGATCGCGCACTAGCAGCCGGTTTACGAGCGCTACGCGTTTTCACCCTCAAATTCACACCTACACCCGCGTTAGTAAGGAGCTGCAAGCCACTTTTTATAAAGCATAACATATTAACCCTACCTTGTATATACATACTAGAAACATGTAAATTCGCACACAAACACAAATACTTCTACACAAAACGAGAAGATTATACAATCAGGATACACACTACGACACAAGTCACGACTAAACCTGCCAATTTCTCGTTTAAATAATATGCACTCTACAAGCCCCTTTGTGATGTCGATTATTAAAATATATAATAGGTTACCCGAAATCATCAAAAACGAAAATAAAAGTAATACATTCACACATAAACTAAAAAAGACTATTACTCGGCAAATTTTTTTTATAGTATAAATGAACACCTAAACGAAAAATCTCTGTAATTTATATATTCTAATTTTATTGTTATAGTTTATAGTAATACACATAGATTTATGACTTCTTTCTCGATTCCTACTTTGCATGTGCCCGATAGGGTACGCGATAGATCTCATAATTTATATTTACCACCTAAGAATTAATTGTGGATATATGCAATAAATATACTGAGTACTAAATAATATAAAGTATGGTGTTCGACCTCATATGGATATTGGTAGAAGCTTTTTTGATCTACCTCGACGATCCTTATTCAAGTTAAGTACACGCAAAACAAAAAAGTGCGTCAAAAGAGTGCAGCTGCTGGAGTCGTGCCACAACATAACACAAAGCAACACAACTTTCATTTAATTAATACTAACAATTATTTTAGTTGTAGTTTTTATTTGACAAAAGATAAGTACTATCTTTCTTATTAGTATAAAAGACAGATAGCTGTGTCGCTATCATATTTTTTATGTATGTCAGCCAACAATTTGGCTAAACAAGTTGCTTCTGTTGAGCAATGTTCTAGTTTTAACATTATTGATTATTCTGCCAGTAATTTGGCTATACAAAATGACATGGGAAATAATTTAAATTAGAAAGTAAGACAATGGAGGGAATCTCCTGCTTAAAGCAATTTAATTCAAATGAAAGCCCAAGATTTAATCATTTATATAGGAATTTAGACACTATCAACCTGGTGCATCAAAATATTCAAGGTATTATGGACAAAGATTTAAAAATTGAATTGTTCATGAACTGCAATAACATTGATATTCTATGTATTACAGAGCATTGGCTAAAAAGTCACCAGTTTATGGTCAATTTCAATTATCACCAGGTTGGCAGTCCGTTCAGCAGAGAAAATGCGATACACAGTGGCTCATTAATTATAATCAGATAAAATTAAAAGAACGTAAAGATCTTGTGAGCCTCTCTGTTGAACAAACAATAGAAATAGCGTGCGTTGAATTGGAGCGGTTCCTTATACTAGGCGTATACAGACCTCCTTCAGCATTGTTTCACTATTTTGAAATAGTCATGGATGAAGCACTGCATAGAATCAGTAACTTGAACAAAACTGTTATCACATGTGGTGATTTTAATGTTAATTTATTGGAAAATTCAAGTTTAAGTGTCAAAATTAAAAGCCTTTTTCAGTTAGACAATCTTGTTAATTAGTTTCTGGAGCCTACTGAGCCTGAATTACTCAGACCACAGCCACATGCTCAGATAATATATATACACAGATATTATACCATCCTATAAACAAGTTATTAATTTATTAGACTCAGATCATTGTAGACAGCAGGTTACTGTTGTAAACCAAAGAAAAAATGTGGGTAAAAAGGATTTCACTGTTTGTCCAAAAACCGCGACTCGCTTGGAAATATTTAGAAATTAGCTTAGTAATAAATTAACTTTTTTGCCATATAATGATAATCCGAACATTTTATGTTATGTTTTTTTTCACATTTACTATCAAGAATTTAATTCTACTTTTCCCCAATCCCCAAGAAAATCTCGGTTATTGGTAATACAAGCTTTAAAGAAAGGGCTACTATTGGAATCCATATAAGTAGAATATACTCATATATTTCATTTCGTTCATTCATCATATCAGCCACAGGACGTCCACTGCTGAACAAAGGCCTCCCCCTTAGATTTCCACAACGAGCGGTCACATGCCGCTCTCATCCAACGACTCCCAGCGACCTTCACCAGGTCGTCTGTCCACCTCGTTGGAGGTCGTCCCACGCTGCGTTTTCCGGTGCGCGGTCTCCATTCGAGAACCTTTGTGCCCCAACGGCCATCAGTTCTACGAGCAATGTGCCCTGCCCATTGCCACTTCAGTTTACTAATCCTTTCAGCTATGTCGACAACTTTAGTTCTTCTACGGATCTCCTCATTTCTGATTCGATCTCGTAGAGAAATACCAAGCATAGCTCTCTCTATAGCTCGCTGAGTGACCTTGAGCTTTCTTATGAGGCCCATTGTGAGTGACCACGTCTCTGTTCCATATGTCATCACTGGTAACACACACTGGTTAAAGACTTGCGTCTTGAGGCATTGCGGTATTTTTGACGAAAAGACGTTGCGAAGTTTCCCGAACGCTGCCCAGCCGAGTCGGATTCGACGATTGACCTCTTTCTCGAAGTTGGACCTACCTAACTGGACAGTTTGTCCTAGGTAGACATACTCGTCAACAACTTCGAGAACAGAGCTCCCAACGGATATTGGGATGGGCACGACATGGGCATTTGACATGACTTTTGTCTTGCCCATGTTCATCTTAAGGCCCACCTGTTGGGAAACTCTGTTGAGATCATCGAGCATTGTGCTGAGCTCTTGCAGCGATTCTGCCATGACTACGATGTCATCGGCAAATCGAAGGTGAGTGATATACTCGCCATTGATGTTAATGCCGAATCCTTTCCACTCCAGTAGCTTGAAGGCATCCTCCATTGCAGCGGTGAACAGTTTCGGGGAAATGACGTCCCCCTGTCTCACACCTCTCTGCAATGGAATTGCCCCCGTGCTCTGTTCATGTACTCGGACCGACATGGTGGCGTTTCTGTATAAGCACTTCAACACTTCAATGTACCGATAGTCAATCTGGCACCGCTGCAGAGATTGCAGCACTGCCCAGGTTTCGATCGAATCGAAGGCTTTCTCATAGTCCACAAACGCCAAGCATAGTGGCAGATTATACTCCTCGGTCTTCTGTATAACCTGCCGCAGCGTATGGATGTGGTCTATGGTACTGAAACCTTTTCGGAAACCGGCTTGTTCGGGAGGCTGGAAGTCATCAAGCCTGCGCTCGAGACGATTCGTGATGACCCTTGAAAACAGCTTATAAACATGGCTCAGAAGTGAGATGGGTCTATAATTCTTCAATAGGGTGTTATCACCCTTTTTGAAGAAGAGCACCACCTCACCTCTGTTCCACGCTTCCGGCGTTGTGCCCTCGAGTAAGACGGAATTGAATAGCTTCTGAAGGACTTTAAGTACCGGTGTTCCACCCGCTTTCAGAAGCTCTGTAGTAATTCCGTCTCCACCCGGCGCCTTGTTATTTTTAAGCTGTTTCAAGGCCATCCTAATCTCGTACAGGCTGATGTCCGGGATATCATCGGTATAGTGTCGGGTTAGTTTGGCTCGCGGGTCTTTGTCAGAGCCAATGGTAGGTATACTTACCGAGGTGTATAACTGCCGGTAGAACTTCTCAATCTCTCTCAAAACCTCTGGCTTAGTCGACGCTACACTGCCGTCCTCGGTCTTCAGCTTCATAATACGACTTTGCCCAATAGACTTGTCTCTTGCGAACACTTTGGAGCCTTGATTCCGCTCAATCGCCTCTTTAACACCGTTGGTGCATATCCGTCTATTGAGCAGTCGGTATGCTTCAGCATCACCGGAGGACTGCAGCGTCATGGCGCGTCTTTCTGCCATGAGGTCGAGAGTGTGATCGGAGAACTTTTTTGGTCTACCTTTACGGTGGGCCTTAAAGAACTTAGACCCAACCGTTTGGACAGTTTCTACAAACCTACCATTTAAATCGTCCACAGATACGCAATGTTCTAGGCGCTCGAAGCGGTTTTGGAGTTCGAGTTGAAAGCTCTCGGGGTTTTGGATATGAGCACTAGAGGGCCGGAGCGTAGACCTCATCAGACGAGACCTCTCAACTTTGAGATTAATATTCAATGTGCCTCTTACCATTCGGTGATCACTACCGGTTTTCACCCTGTGGATCACAGAGACATCATTGAATATTGGCCTCCTATTGGTCATGATGAAGTCAATCTCATTCCTCGTGGAACCATCGGGACTCATCCAGGTCCATTTCCTGTGAGGCGGCTTTTGGAAAAAGGAGTTCATCACGAAGAGTCCCTCCTTTTCCAAAAAGTCGGCCAGCCTCTGTCCCCTGGGGTTCCGTTGCCCATATCCAAATTGCCCCACTCTCAACTCACCATCGCATCGTTTCGTTCATTATAAAGTTCATATAGTCTCTATATGAACTTTTGATTGAACCAATGGTACTTTTAATCTATATGTGAAAAATTATTTAACCCCGTTAATTGTTGAACCCCGACGTAACACACATAGGTTATGTTCATTTTTTAGTCTGTTTTTGTATACATAATCAGCCCGTTACTCTCCCACCGCTGGGCACGGGCTTTTTCTCACGATGAGAAAGGTTAGGGCTTAGTCCACCACGCTAGCGATGACGTTGTTTTCCTTCACCGTTAATGCAAGTGATGATCAATCTGATCCGCACATTAACACGAAAAGTCAGAGGTGCGGCCGGGAATTGAACTCAGACTCTCCAGTATAGAAGTGAAACGTTTAACCAGTATGCCATCGCTGCTCTTGTTAAATAATATTATCTGGAACTATTTTTTTAAGTTGATTCAGCTTACGGTCTGTCTTTTGGAAGTCATAAATACAATTATCTAACTAATGGCCGAAATTAAAACGCCACTTAATATTAAGCCCCGCTTAACTATTTGAGCCGCCTAGTCTCCTACCGAAACGGGTTTCTCACGAACTTAATATTAAGTGGCGTTTCAGTATTCGGCCGTATACTACTTATAAGCGTCAAGTTATTTCTCATACCTATTAGTAGTCAAGTTTTATTTGCCATACTTGATTTTATAAAGGCTGTCACTAGATGAATATGAATTATTATATTTTATAAATTGTTTTTTTTTTTAATTGCACACTTTAATTTCAACTGTGTTGTTATTATGTTCATTGTTGATTTAGATTTTTAATTACGATTGGCTCCTAAGGTAAACATGTAGGTTACACACAATGTACAATGTACCAAACAGATATACTTGGCAGATATACAAATGTTTTAATATTATTAAGGCATTTTCATTGGGAATATGTTCACAAGCTTCGGATGTCTGTGCAAAATCACGTCGTCACATTGCTCTGATGTGATTACGCAATGCAGGTCTTATCTTACACTAACATCTGATACACATAAAACTTCATAAAAGTGTAATTGCCCGTATATGATGCCATAACACTTTCTATCTAGATCCTTAGCTATCTATTTTGTCTCGTCGTTTCAGCCAAATAAAGTCCACTGCTGGACACAAGCATCCCCCAAAGATCGCCATAACCACCGGTCTGGGCATGTTGTGTGCTCATTGGGCGGTTTTGCCAAAATCGCCGTCCTTGGCAGGCGGGTTGGCGATCACAGTTGAGTTGTTATAACATAAATAATTAAGTATTTATTCTATTTATTCAATAACTAGCATAGCGCTAGCGTCCGTGACCCTTCTAAGCTATTAGAATTAAGAATTTCCCATACAAACTGAACACCCCATGTAACCTCTTTATGGGATGATTGTTATGCCTATGTCCTTCCACAGGGTTCAAGCTATCTCACACAAAATGCATCTAAATCGGTTCAGGGCTTTAGCCGTGACAACGTAAAAAACAAGCAGACAGAAACACTTTCGCATTTACAATATTTATTATACGAGTATTTAGCAGTAATAGCCTAGTAGTTGAACCCTTGCCTTTCACACAGGAGGGTCTGTGTTCGATCCCCGCCCGCACCTCTGACTTGATCAGAATTTGATTATTACTTGCGTTAACGGTGAAGGAGAACATCACACCTTAGAGGGCTCTAATAATGTTCTCAATGGTGTGTGTAGTCTGCCTATCCGCACTAGGCCAGCGTGGTGGACTAAGGCGTAACCTTTCTCAAGGCCCGTGCCCAGCAGTGGGACAGTAATATGCTGTTTTTTTTATTAAAATCTAAATCCTTTACATATATACTTTTACTCCTATAGACTTAAGTGACATTTCCTTAATAGTCATCGTTTCTGGTAATTCTATAAATTTATAATCATGCACAATAAATAATAATAGATCTATAGGCGCTCAGACGCAGCGCAAATGAAAAAACAATGTATCAAGAGACTAGCTAAACTTGCTTACAAAATATATACGTATATGATACGTATCTATATGTATATTATGGTTAAAGTACCGCATGTTGGTGTATGGTGTATGCCGCGCGCTCAAACTGAACAGGTTTTGTATAGCTTGATCTGTAGCCGAGTATTCGAGTATGTAAAAGAATGCGACGGAACGACTAAAAGTACGATCCCTCTCGTACGATTCGCAGCGTTCAACTTCTAATAGGTCAAAGTCCAAACAGTCTAGGTTGATGCGTAGCCGTGTGTACCAATAACTTATCCCAAGAACAAATTTAACATCGTATTGAACGTGTGTTCACCCATACATGCCAACTGCAAACGTTAGTTTGTACGCACAATATCGTAAGATTTACCATGTTATTTTAAAACCATAGACTTCTTATAGGTTTTCCCGTAATCTATAGACAAAGAGCTATTACCTAATTTTTTTCAGAATTTTAGGCTTAGTAGTTTTGGAGATAAGGGGAATGGTCAATTTTCGTATATTTTCTTAAATAACTCTAAACTATAAAATTTTAAATTATAAAATAAATATATTTGAGACCTTCACAACAAGTCCTTCCATTTCATATGTTACACGGTACTGTTCACAAAACTTTATTCTAAAATTTTCTGCATTGCCCCGCATAAAGGACTCCTATATTCAAAATTAATTTATTTACGTTACACAGACGTCGTTGGGTTGCAGAAATCCATATGTGTACCAAATTTCAACTTAATCAGTCCAGTAGATTCAGAGCAAACTGGCTGTGACAGACGGACAGACACACGAGTGATCCATTTTTTTTTTACTGGTCCCCGCCTGGCTGGTGCAGCCTGGCTCAGAAGGCTCCAAAGAGCGGCAAGACGGCTTCGAAGACGCGCTTGGTTGCAAACTGCATCCGCAGGCGATGACGCCACTTTACAAGTGCGCACCGCCGAGCTAGCCGCCGCAGCCTGTCCAACGCCCCTGGAGGCGCGCCTTCGCCGCTCTGGTGGAGGGAGCGTGTCTGATCGTAGACCCACGCATCCATCTCCGCCAGGTAGTCATAAGGCGGAAAACGCGCCAGGAGAGTCGCCGCCTCGTAGGACACTGTTCGGTATCCTCATGCGATCCGGATAGCCACTCTGCGCTGCAGATCGTGAATTTTGGTTCTGCAGCGCTGGGACACGAGTGATCCTATGAGGGTTCCACCGTTTTTTCCTCGGACGTTTGGAACCCTAAAAATAGTACTCAGTAATGATAATAATAATATGTCGGGGGTGGAAGTGTCTAATGGCGTAGTAACGGGGAAACCCGCTCCCGAGTCTCCGAGACGCGCGATGGTGAAACCGGTGCCGCACCTGTCTACACCCCTAGCCGCTCACACCGATGTTGCTCCTTGTCGCCTGTAGTGGTGGCCATTTAGGGGGCCCATCTTGTGAGTGGCGAGTCACCGTCTGCCACAGAATTTCACTTAAGGTTGAAAGGCAGACGCCGTTTTTCTAAGTATTAAATCCATTTAGCACTCATTGCAATAGACCTTATACTTGTATGTAGTTTCCATTTCATTCAATAGTTTTATACCTCCGGGGACAATCCGAGACTGCATTTTATAGTGCAGCTAGGAGAGACCGGCCGGTTAGTGTCCCATTACATTTCAGATTAAAATTCTCTAAAGGGCCTCTGCGTGTTGGACCCATGTCCCCGCGTAAGCCTATCAAAAGACAGATCTGAGAGGAACAGACCAAACGTATTTTCGAATGATCGTTAAATAAATTCATTGTAATAGTCAACTTCTCCAAAAATGTCAGTTTTGTGATAAAATTATACTTCCATTCAATGACATTTTACAGATATATTAATGTATAATATCATTGCTTACAATAAAATGGTGCCGGTGTTGCTTGCCGTGTGGTGCCGGCTCAGAATACCACCACCCCATCTCTTCTTGTGGGTGTCGTAAAAGTCGACTAAGAGATTAGCCGGAGGATGGACAGCAGCGTCCTTCGAGTACATTAACAACTCAACTGCGATCGCCGATCGCCAACCCGTCTGCCAAGCGTGGCGATTATGGCAAAACCCCCCAATGAGCCCACAACACATCCATATCGGTGGTTGTGGTGATCTTTGGGGGAGGCCTGTCCAGCAGTGGACTTCATTCGGCCGAAATGATGAATATCATTGCAGAGACACCTAAAAACATCTTAGCTTGTATTCAACAACAATATAACCAAAAATCAATGCGCAAAAAACAACATACATTAAAAACTGTGCTCAAGCGCTATCCGGACCACACTCACGTGATCACAGTTCAAATCTCTGCTCAAGTACAGACCTATAACTGAGTGAGGATTTAGAATAAATCCACGACTCGGTTGAACTACGTTCAACAAATCTATGCTTGAGGGACGTTTTAAAATTAATGTTCAACTCAAAACTAGTTTTAAACTGAGATCAATGCTTGAGTTTCGTTCTGTAATACGGACCTTAGTAACTGCACATTGAAAATCTTAACATGAATCTCGTGGAATATATTAATAATATTTATCAGTCACCAAACCGGATTAGTCACTTCGTACGTTATTCTGACGGTTGACATTATGTTGAAGAGCCAGTATAAAAGATGGATTCATTATCAATTCCACATCAGTTGCACTCCAGCCACCAAACCAATCAAAAATGAAATCGGTACGTTCATTTAATAATGTAGTAATTTTCGACACTTCACTGATAGTTGTGATTTTACTGAGTATTCAATCTGTAAATTTTTAATTTAACCCCAGCTGAACTTGAACATTCTTGATATTGAATGAAGTAAATAATAAAATATAAATGCATTTACTTTTATTTAAGAAGCATCGTCCTTGTGCAGAAAATCTATTTCAATCAATCAATCAATCATATCGGCCATTTATACGTCCACTGTTGAACAAAGGCCTTCCCCATAGATTCCACAACTGTGTTATTATCATCATCGCTTGGCAGGCGGGTTGGTGAGCGTAGTATGGCTATCGGTTCACAAAAGGGACGCTGCTGCCCATCCCTCTGGTTTAGATTCCCTTAGTCGCCTTTTACGACGGGAGGAGACAGAGTGGTGCTATATTCTTAATCCGGACACGGAACGGAAAATCTATTTCCTTCAACATTATTGTTATAATTATACTCTTCATTGTAGACCAATTAGTGAAAAAACAAACAGTAGCACTTATAATTAGTATACTCGTATATATCATAGAGTACAATGCGACGGCCTTATCACACTCGGTGATTCCTTTCAAGCAACTTCAGCTTAAAAGAACTGGACTGGACAATATATGTGCTACAATATATTTCAGTTTGTATGAATACACTGTTTTTTTTTTTTGTTTTTATGCAGATCATCCTCGTTACTCTCGCCCTCGTGGCCATGACGCTCGCCGTTCCCGTAGAGAACAAGGACATCACAAACGTCAAGTCACTGTTCACTCCAGGGGCCGATGGTAGCTACGTCTTTGGGTGATTATATATTTTTTATGTACATTGGTCTTAGCCGTTAAGTAGTTTTAGAATAGTTCTATGTTAAATCGGTAATAGTTGTGCGCGAATCATGTCCTGGAGTGGATTGAACATGGAAAGGTTCCTTTTCTTAAAGGAACTATGTTCAAGAAACGTATGCGAGGAACTATCTAGTTGCGATATATTTCTAGCACTATTTCCTGGAGCTATTTCGATCCGAAAATACTCGTCTCTAATTGGTAAACATGCAGCAACATGCACCACCCGTGGTAATGTGAATCAATTAAGCGTTTTGGATGTCACATCTGTTAGCTTGTAAGATCAAATGAATAAATAAATAAGCTTATTTTTACCTAACTTTATATACTTTAAGTTCATTGAAGAAGGTATTCTGTACCATCTACGAAAAGGAGTCTTAATATACCTAACATTCTTAGTAACTAAAACTAGTAGAAAATACTCGTCTCTAATTGGTAAACATACGATATTATGAACAAATATCCTATCAAGAATATAATTAACTTAAATAATTTAACAGATTCGAGAACAGCGATGGCAGTGTTCGTCGGGAAAGTGGTGTGCTGAAGGAAGCTGTCGATGAAGAAAACAAGCCCCACCTAGTCGTTGTCGTCAAAGGCTCCTTCGAATATCCCCAACCGGACGGCACGTTTGAGAGGATCGAGTACTTTGCTGACGAGACCGGTTTCCACGCGGATGGACCATCCATCCCCAAGGCGTCCAGGAGATAAGCTGCTAACAACCGCGAGCTTATAAACAATTGATTGACCCGTGGTAATGTGATTTAATCGCTTGTTTATTAGCTGATGCTAACTCTGATATTTGTTATGTAAGTAGCCTACATAAAATGATTAAAGCATGTACGTATTAAATTGAATGTAATATTCGGACTGCTCATTTATAGTCAAACATTAGTACGTATTAGTAAAACAAGATTATTTTAACAATAGCCATATTGTAAATAAAATTGAATTCATGTTAATTTGTTGTTTTATTTTAATTTTAAATAAGCGTATTTGATGCATTTATATTATTAAATTCTGAAGCTTGTATTAGCTTGAAGTATTTGAGGACGTCCAACTTGTTTCGCATCCAACTGGATACCACTGAAACCCTTTGCAAAGTAACGTCACGAATTTTATGTAGTATACTAAATATGAAAACATTACATAATGATGAAAACCCATATTCCAAACATTACAGTAACATAAGTAAGATTTTTATTACAGCATATGACCTCAAGACAGGATAGTAGTGTACTGAGATGGCTTAGTGGCGTGATATAATCGTATATTACATTATTAGCTAATCAAATTGGAGAAAATTTGCTCCTGTACAGCCCGTTACTGATACTTTTACTTTTTACTTTTAACCATGTAGCAGTCGCATCATAATCTACATTAAAGTCCGGTATTTTTTATAATTTTCAGGAGTGTTGATAGCTAGTAATAGCAAGCTGTTCTCAAAATAATCTTAAAATATGTACCCTAACTGCAATATGAGTTATAGAACGAAACTATTTAAATCAGTATTCATGAACACATGAATCGTTGTAGCGTGGTCTTATTTTACACAGCATTTTATGTAATAGTGTTAAGTACCGTGTAACTTATAAGTGATAGTGTTATTTCCAAAATTAGATAATGTTTACAATGATTGTAATAAACTTTCAGTTACAAAAGTTATGGTTTAAAAACCAAAAAACATGCTTTTGTAGATAACCGAACTAAAAAGTAGAAAACAATAATTTTCAATAAATTTAAAATAAGAATTGAGTGATTAACAAGAAATATATTTTATTGTAAACAAGCGTGGGTTGCTTTATCAGATTTTTCATGATAACGCTACTTTTACAAATATTCACAAAAACATTTACAACAATTGACAAGCACACTTTTAAAAGCGTGTTTATTTTGGTTTTTAAACTTTTTTTTGTGCGGCTATCTACAAAAATATGATTTATTTTCGAACGCGACTTGCATTGTCATCGACCCTTGATAAGTGTGCGAAGTTTCAAATCAACGTTTTGAAGGGGATGAAAATCGAGTTAAAAAAGTCCATTACATAGATTCATCGATACATACCAAACAAATAAAAGCATGTTAAAAAGTTCAATGGCGGTAAAGTCTGACGAAGTTTTGTGTAGGAAATGAAATAAACTGTGAACGTCTATTATAAAGCAGTGCTGATTATCCCTGTACAGTTTTTGTCATCAAAACCCGGATGACAAAAAAGCACAATAATACTAAAATAAGACTATAACCATACAAGATTTCGTTTAGTTATCATAAATAGTGTCATGACAAACTTGTGCAAGTGCAAAATGTTGTTATTTTAATGCAAATATATATTGTGAGTTGAAACATCTGTGCAAAAAATTCCATCTGCATGAGTCACATAACGCCCGTTTTGTAAATACAATTCTGCACAAGATCGAAAAGAAGGACTATTTTGAATCCTACAACAAGGCCAGAATGGCGTAGTGGTATGCATACATTCATAATACTTGTGCCCGCAGAGGTGATCGCAAGTTCGGATCTCACCATTCACTCGGTTTTATTTATTTACTAGCTGGGACCCGCGGTTTCACCCGCGTTTAATTTAAAAGAAATTTAGAGTACTTCGACATAGACACTGGACATGATTTTAAGGGTTTTATTTTTTGCGCGGAACCCTAATTAGTTTTCTAAAATCAAAGTAGCCTAAGTTATTCCTTATAACATCAGCTATCTGCCAGTGAAAGTCCCGTCAAAATCGGTCCAACCGTTTCGGAGATTACCCGGAACAAACAGACAGACAAAATATTTAAAAATTGTTTTTTTATTATAGGTGCCGTATATACTTTTATGGGGAACAAGGTGTGGTGTTCCTCCATAGAAAAGGGAGGATCCTCCAGCCAGGCGGATGGTATGCCTGGCGGGCCGAAGCCCCAACGATTGATGTTGGACTACTGTATATATGCTGCGTTGCGCGAATACTCTAATAGCGTGATTCAGGATTCTTTGACGTCATCGGAGAGTTGCAATAAATAGTCGAGTAGATGTCGTTGTAAGTTTGTAGTTCTATTGTTGGCGATGTAGGTGTCGCCACACTTTCATCTGCATTAAGTAAAAAGCTGTTATTTTGACATTACAAACATACACTTCAATTTTATTTATTTGTATAGACTAGATTTGTTCAGGTCTTCCCACAGCTCGTGCATACAATATACTATCTAATCATAATCACAATATATATGGTAACAGGTCTACACACTAGCCAATTACGGGCTAACCAACATTTACCAAAATGAGAACATAGATAATATAACTAAAAATAACAGATGGGTGAGGCAGCTTAAGCTTGAGATTGAAATTATTGAGTAGGTATTACATTTTAAACAATTCTAGACTAAAGGCTCAAGAAAGTATAAAATCAAGTTAGTTTTCTATAGTATTGTTATGGAATTCAGGATTTTGGATCTAAATGAATTTATCGAATCGTGGTGTATATCCGGCATCTGGGGGTCTACTCCGAAAAACGAACTACGATGCTACGTATGACGGATCGCATGAATTCCTACTCTGAAGCCTTTCGAATCCGACGATCGTTCCGATGTCGGTGATTTGACGTTTAGTCTTTCGTTGACCCTACTCCGAAATGTTATTTAACGATACGTACTTCGTTGTTTGACAATACTTTGATCGTCGATATAACCTCACTTCTTACGATAGATATTAAGCTGTCGTTTTGATGTAATTAATATTATGATTACATAAATTTTATATGCAAGAGCTTTGGGAGAGCGTGCTTTTTTATAGAACATACTTCCACTCTATAATTTGCCAAGTGGTAAGCCAACTAGCAGCTCAAACAATTTACATAATGGAAATATAATATGAAGTTGTATAATGTAGGCGATTGTTTATTTGTTTTAGATATGTGACGTCTATTGCAAAACATTAAATGCAAATATGGTTAAACCACACATGACTCATCTCTCTGGCAGAATAGTGAAATTCGTGAGACAGCAGAAGCTCAAAATTAAGCACATACAATTTCTTAATTGAAATTATAGGCAAAATAATTATAACAAAAATTGTGGCTCTTGATTACGCTGCATGGAGTTATGTCCTAAATGAAAAACAAAACAGCTGGAATTACAAAGAAAACTGCAATCAGTGGTCTCCCACTTACAGACAAATTTTCAACTAAGCCACACTAGAGTTTTAATTAACAGGGCAAAAAATTGTCTCACAATATCAGATCATAAACATAAAAATATCATCATATCGGTCATACAACGTCCACTACTGAACAAAGGCCTCCCCCATAGATTTCTAAAACTGTGTCATCATATTGGGGGGAATTTGCCAGTACTTACCACTACTACTTTACGACCTCCACGGGAGGAGATGGAGTGGTGCTATATTCTGAATCTGGACACCACACAGATAAAATAATAATTTATATTAACATAAAAATAATTTATAATGTTTATTGTTGTAGCTGAAGAGGAAAGATGTGATATTATATTTATATAGAAATAAAACCCTTAATAAATAACTTGTAACATATAAGTTTATATTTAATACAGAAATGAAACACTTGTGTAATAAACATGTTTTTATGATTTTTCTACATTTTTTGCCAAGTAACAGTTATTTCTTCTCTTCCTCGAGGCAATCCTACTACACAGGTATGGTTACACCACTGCTAGCAGCATAGCATAGCATAGCTGTCTTCTTGGTCACCTCAGGGCTGTAAAGATACAACAGAGTAACATTTTTATCTGGAATGAGTGAGGCTGTGGTAATTGTAATAGAGCACCCCTTTACAGAGCCACGTCTGGACATAGGCCTCAGAAATTGCCACAATGACCAGTCTGGGTGGTTTTACCATAATCACCACACTTGGCAGGTGGGTTGGTGATTGCAGTTAGTTGTGATTAATGTACTCAAAGGATGCTGATACCCATCCTCCGGCTAATGCCATACTTGCCTTTTATGACATCCACAAGATGAGATGTTTACAGAGTACTCCAATAAAATAAAATAATATTTACCTGGACTATCAGTATTGCTTATTCCTGATTAGTTGAAAACTGCTGGCTGGGCAGGGAGAGATTCAATTGTCACAAAATGGCTTCTGGTTAGTGTACTCTTGCTCTAAGGGGTCTTCAGCGGGTGTGGGCTGTACTAACAGCTGCGGAAACTTAAATATATATAAGATATAGTTTAATATATAACCCTGCTTAGAATTTCTTCAGGTCCAATATACCTTGATGTTAGAGTGAAGAATAGATTTAGAAATAAAAAGAGGAAACAGCATAAATTCACTTCGAATAGGTACAACCAATACAGTAAGTCACTGCTTCTAGGGCTCCTTAAAGCCCACATCTAAGCAAATATTTACACTATGTAGACATTAAGGCACATGCTTGATTAATTAATATCGCACAAGCATGCATCCAGTGGCATTACAGAAAATAGAAACCTCTGGTATTCACAATAATACAGCTTTAGAACAAGGTTTGGGTTATAATTACACACATTTATTATAGTAAGTACCTTTTTCCATTGCTTAAACAGTACTGCTTAGGCATTTAATTACACATGTAAGTTCTCCCATAGCCTTCTTGCCTTTGTTCGTCCTGCTATACTGTGGACATGAAAGTCCATCAGCGTCTCAATTTGTGTATGTAGTAATGGTTGTCATCCTGCTGTAACATAAAATTATTCCACAATGAAAGCTTCTCATATTTCGGCAAGTGTATGTATGTACAATATTGATGGTACAAATGCAATTTCTTCTGCAGTATCAAAGTAGAAAACAAACAATAATGTGATATCAATTTATTTGCTTACAATTATGTACAGTTAACTTCCAATGAATTTGATATAATATGAGTATCTTCTACCGCTCATAATCAACAAAATTCACACAAGTTATGAACTTGTGTGAACTTACGATTTATCAAAGTTTGTTTATAATTCACATATTTACTTACAGCCCACAGATTATACAGTATTCAGTAGCACGTCTTTAGGTAGATTTTGTGTCATCACCATAAAATTAAAATAATTTGTAGCAGATTAATTTAGTTTGGACATAAATTGGTAGATTAGTCATAAAAAAGCAAATTCACATTAAAATTAACAGTTTTTCTATAAGAATAACATTTTATTTTGAAATTTTAGGTTTGTTATCGGTTTTTGATGTCTACCTTTAGTATTACTTTTTGTCACCATCACTATATGATCGTTCTATTGGTTGTCTATGGATACGAAACGTTGATCGACCGTACGTTTCGCATCCGAAGTAATTTGGGAGTAGGGTTTAAGTACGAAGTACGTTCACGTTTCGTTCCGATACGGAGCTTCGGCGTTCGTTTTTCGGAGTAGACCCCCTGGTACTGACTTCACGAATGAATTCATTTCTCTACACATTCTGTTAAGCGGTGAATTTAGTCCTATATTAGTTTTACAAGTTTGAACATTGTATGGTTTGGTTAAAGGATATCTGGGTAATTTAAAAGGTACATTTAATGGAATACGTGTAACGAGTTCATCACTGTCAAATCTATTATTGATTAATTTGTAAAGGAACATTAGGTCTTGTAATCGCCAACGTTCTCGTAGAGAGATCATGTTGAAGCATTCAATACGTTGGTCATATGGATTTCTGGGAGATATTTTATTTGTACTACTATACGCGACGTGTTTAGTGAAAGTTCTCTGTATACTTTCAACCCTTTGCGAGTGAGTCGCATAATGTGGACTCCACACTATGCTGGCAAATTCTAAGTTACTACGAACCAGTGTGTTATATAATATAATTTTAGTCCGCGCCAACTTGAATCCTTTTAGCCTAGCATTTGTGCAGATTTTTTGATAATTTTGTCAATATGACTATTGAAGTTAACTTTACAATCCATGATAACACCAAGATCTCGCACCTCATTAACTTTATTTAGTAGGGTGCCTTTGATGTTATATGAACACACGTGAGTTTGCTTTTTTCTTGTAAATCGTATTTGACAACATTTTTGCACGTTTAGCTTCATACAGTTTTGTGTGCACCAGCGCTCAATCCTATCTAGATCTTGTTGGATCAGGGTGGTATCATTATCTGAGGTTCTAGTTTTGTAAATTTTGATATCATCAGCAAACATTAACGGTCTTACTTATAAACGTTACTTAAAATTTAAGTAACAATTAACAACGAATTAGCAATTTTTCTTACTTATAAACGTTGTTTATCTTTAATCAGTGTCTTAGCAACACATTTACACAGCTGTCAAATTAAGCAACGCCGGACCCTTGTTTAACGCGTTAAGTAACAAGATGGCGGTTGTGTATCAGCTGATTTTGGTGCTACTTGTATCGTTGTACGACTGACTTGTGTCTATTGTTTTGTCACATTAGTACTTGTGAAGTGAAATTCGTTTATTGTGTATCCGTTTGAACAGTGTTGTGGTATTTTTTCTGTTATAAGATGGATAGTTATGAAAACAGTAATGTACTGAGCATGTTTCTTAATGAAATAGAAGATATAAGGACTATAAGGAGCTTTAGAAGTGTAAGGATGCAGGCGGTTAGAAGGACAAAAAGTTATAAAATAAGAATGAATCCGATGCAAGATTTGAGCGATAGAGAATTTAAACAAAGATATAGATTTAACAAAGAAAACATGCTAAAAATAGTTGATATCATAAGGAATGATTTACATGTCGATACACGAGGCGGCAGTATACCTGTGGAATTACAAGTAATGGCCGTTATTAGATACTGGGGAAGACACGAGGTAGGTACAATTTTACGTACCACAAATTTATACATTGGTTTGCTTTAACTGACTAATTTAGTAGCCGTAATTTCAGATTCAAGAAGACTGTGCTGATATCCATGGCATGAGCCAGCAGACATTGTCACGCCTGTGTAAGAAAGTGGCTATTGCGTTGGTGGCAAAAAGTCCCATTTACATAAAAATGCCATCAAATTTAAGTGTAGAAACTGAGACAATTCGCAAGTTTGAAGCCATACCTGCCATGCCTACCTAGCTAGGAAGACTCTTAGACACCGACTGAGCTCTCGACTCTCGACTACATCTTGTGAACATCAACTAATATTAATTAAGATATAGCTCAAATTCGGTTCGATATAAAAGACCGCGGGCAATCATGTTTTAACAAGTTTTTGTTAAATAATCCGAATTGTACATTCCTATACCAATCGGCTGGTTCTATAATACTTGTTCTTGCTTGTCGAGTACGATTGGGCGTCGAATGAGATAAACGAGTTTATGCACGTTTGTCTTATTCCTGTTGGTGCGTGCTGCTTATGCAATCCTATATAAACGACGTAAATTTATTTTATTTTCATTTGCGGTTTCGCGCATAATAGATAAGCAGTACTTGATTTCCACACTTACGTATTTCTTAAAACAAAACAATGTCGGAAGTAAAAAAGAAAAGAGACGGCAATACTCTGCGGAATATATTAAATTCGGATTTATTGAAAATCCCACAAACCCGTCGTCGCCTTTGTGTTTTCTATGTCTAAAAACATTTTCGAACGAAGCAATGAAGCCTTTAAGACTGCAAGATCATTTGAATAAAATGCATCCAGATAAGACAGAAAAGAATGTAGCATATTTTCAAGACCAAGAGAAGAAGCATAATACTCAGCCAAGTGTATCAAAACTATTTTCGGCGGCTGCTAAGCAAGATGACGACGGACTTCGAGCTTCGTACAATATCTCTTTGTTAATTGCTCAAAAAGGCAAACCACACAACATCGGAGAAGAGTTAGTTTTGCCAGCAATAAAGGAAGTAATAACTACTGTGCTTCATAAACCGGCCGCAGATATTATCCGAAAAATTCCTTTGAGTAATAATTCTGTGCAAAGACGAATTGATGAAATGGCTGAAAACATTGAAGAATCATTGTGCAATCATCTGAGGACTAGTCAATTCTCAATTCAGCTCGATGAGTCCACTTTACCAACTAATGAAGCGTTGTTGCTATCTTACGTGAGGTTTATTAAAGATGAGAAAATACGTGAAGAACTATTGTTTGCCAGAAATTTGGAGACAGGTACAAAAGGCGAAACCATATTCAATACATTGGAAAAGTTTTGTGAAGAGAAAGAGATTCCTTTGAAAAATATTATATCAGTGGCTACGGATGGCGCTCCGGCTATGACAGGGCGCCATAAAGGCTTCATAGCATACATACAACATTTGGTTGCTAGAAACTTAAGTGAACGACTATTTCAATCACTGCAATATGTCATCAAAGCAGTCAATAAAATCCGTAGCAGCTCTTTGAATGATAGATTATTTCATCAGCTTTGTGTTACTAATGACGAAGATTTCAACCGTTTGTTGCTTCATACTGAAGTTCGTTGGCTGTCAAGAGGCAATTGTCTGATTCGATTTTACAACCTGTTTGACTCTATGATAGAGTTCTTGGAAACTAAAGATACAGAACTGCGCAACAAGCTCATAACATCAAAGAATGATATAGCTTACATGACAGACCTGTATAAAATGTTCAACGACATGAACCTCCAACTGCAAGGCGATGAACTAAATTTAATTAAAACAAAAAATGTCGTTGCTGCTTTCGCAGCCAAACTGCTTCTGCACAAAAAGAATATGGGCAGACGTGAGTTTCACAATTTTCCGAATTTATCAGTATACTGCAGTAACGACGACTTGTTTGCCTACTGCCAACATTTGGAAAACCTCCACATTGACTTCACCGAACGATACCAGGACATTTTAAACTTGGAAATACCAGACTGGGTGTTGGATCCGTTTTCAAATGTCAACACAGCAATGTCACCTCAGCTGGAAGAAGAACTTATAGAATTGACATCAAACGAAGAAATAAAAATCAAGTTCAAAAATGGATATCAAGAATTTTGGCTACAAAAACCGATCCCGCAATTGTACCCTGGATTGTGGTCAATTGTTCAACGATTTTTGATAGCATTCCCATCGTCATATTTGTGTGAACGTGGATTTAGTGCTGTGGCAACGCTGCTTACTAAAAAGAGAAATCGTTTACGTGTTACCGAACGTGGCGACTTGCGGCTGTTTTTGAGTAAATTGGAACCTGATATCAACAAACTTATTGAACAGCATCAGATTCAACCTTCACATTAGTTTTTATATGATATAAGAATTGATTATGTTTGTTTTATTTTCAATAAAAGATACTCTGTCCGAATACTATAAATTTGCGTTTCAATAATCAGTTATAAGTACTTAGCGGTTTTTAAGTATGTTTAAAAAGGGGGGCGTTAAAAAATAATTTATTCTTAAAGTGGGCAGTAGACAAAAAAAGGTTGGGAACCCCTGTTGTAGCGTGTTCTTATTTTACACAGCATACCTTAAGTTACTCCTTACAACATCAACTATCTGCCAGTGAAAGTCCCGTCAAAATCGGTCCAGCCGTTTCGGACATTACCCGGAACAAACAGACAGACAAAATATTTAAAAATTGTTTTTTTATTATAGGTATCGTATATACTTTCATATGCATTAAGTAAAAAGCTGTTATTTTGACATTACAAACATACACTTCAATTTTATTTATTTGTATAGAATAGATTTATTCAGGTCTTCCCACAGCTCGTGCATTCAATATACTATCTAATCAATATATATATGGTAACAGGTCTACACACTAGCCAATTACGGGCTAACCAACATTTGCCAAAATGAGAACATAGATAATATAACAAAAAATAACAGATGGGTGAGGCAGCTTAAGCTTGAGATTGAAATTATTGAGTAGGTATTACATTTTAAACAATTCTAGACTAAAGGCTCAAGAAAGTATAAAATCAAGTTAGTTTTCTATAGTATTTTTATGGAATTCAGGATTTTGGATCTAAATGAATTTATCGAATCGTGGTGTATATCCGGCATCTGGTACTGACTTCACGAATGAATTCATTTCTCTACACATTCTGTTAAGCGGTGAATTTAGTCCTATATTAGTTTTACAAGTTTGAACATTGTATGGTTTGGTTATAGGATATCTGGGTAATTTAAAAGGTACATTTAATGGAATACGTGTAACGAGTTTATCACTGTCAAATCTATTATTGATTAATTTGTAAAGGAACATTAGGTCTTGTAATCGCCAACGTTCTCGTAGAGAGATCATGTTGAAGCATTCAATACGTTGGTCATATGGATTTCTGAGAGATATTTTATTTGTACTACTATACGCGACGTGTTTAGTGAAAGTTCTCTGTATACCTTTGCGAGTGAGTCGCATAATGTGGACTCCACACTATGCTGGCAAATTTTAAGTTACTACGAACCAGTGTGTTATATAATATAATTTTAGTCCGCGCCAACTTGAATCCTTTTGTGCTTCTTTTAAGAAAGCCTAGCATTTGTGCAGATTTTTTGATAATTTTGTCAATATGACTATTGAAGTTAACTTTACAATCCATGATAACATCAAGATCTCGCACCTCATTAACTTTATTTAGTAGGGTGCCTTTGATGTTATATGAACACACGTGAGTTTGTTTTTTTCTTGTAAATCGTATTTGACAACATGTTTGCACGTTTAGCTTCATACAGTTTTGAGTGCACCAGCGCTCAATCCTATCTAGATCTTGTTGGATCAGGGTGGTATCATTATCTGAGGTTATAGTTTTGTAAATTTTGATATCATCAGCAAACATTAAATATTTACAATTTTGAATCTGACTTGTAATGTCATTGATAAAAAGGGAAAAAAGAACAGGAGCAAGATGCGAACCTTGTGGAACTCCTCAGACTGCATAATATGGGAAGGATTCATACCCGTTAACTGCAATAATTTGAGATCTACGAGACAAGTAAGATGAGAACCTGTTAAATAGCGAGCCATCTACTGTAATGCCATGTTTTCAGCCACCCGATCTTTTAAGAACATTCACATCATATAGGTACCATCTATCACCAAAACTTGTGTACTCCACACAACAACAAAAAAGATGATCTAGAAGTTTATTTAAAAGAAAGAAATACAGAGGTTTGGAACATTATGGTATAAGAGAAAACGTCTTAAAGCTATTTAGTTCTTATCTCCAAAACAGAAAACAATATGTAGAAATTAAAGCAGTCGTGAATGGGCATGAAAAAATACATAGATCGAATCTTATAATAGTAAAAATGCGTGTACCGCAGGGCTCAGTATTAGGTCCAATATTCTTTAACGTTTTCCTAAATGATCTGAAAGACTATAGACTAGTAATATTTGCTGACGACACTAGTGCAGTAATTAGTGCCGATAGCTTAAGAACCTTAGAAACCAAGATCAATACTTTCCTGTCAGCTTGTGAAAATTGGTTCTCAACGAATTTTCTAAAACTAAATGTCAATAACACTAAGTGCATGATCTTTAAATCTACAGCTAAAAACAAAGCTAGTTTAGAAGTAGTATCACTGGGAAACAAAGTAGATCTTGTAGAAAATTTAAATTTTTAAGGCGTACAAGTTGATGCTCGCTTGAGTTGGAAGCAAGACCTGTCAGCCATCAGACAGACATTAATTAGTGCGTGTTATGCCATAAGAGGCCTAAGGGTTGAATTAACAATTTCTCAACTCCGTGCAGTATATTTTGCCTTGATTGAGACGAAACTTGACACATTATCAAATTGTGGAGAACGGTTGTAAGTATAACTTAAATACAGCATTTATTATGCAAAAAAAGGGCCCTGAGAACAATGATTCGTATTAGACAAACGGAATCCTGCAGGGACCACTTTATTAAACTCAAAATCTTGACGGTACCGCGTCTTTATATTTTAGTCCTACTGAGCCATTTTCTCAAAATTTAGACAAGGTTGAGACAAAGGAAGAAAGGGAAATTAGAGGAGAAATACGTAGAAAAGACCTGCCCAACTTGTTACAACCAAAGCTTAACATAGTTAAACATTGTTCAAGAGTTCAAGCAGTCATCATTTATAATAAGTTGCCAAAAACATGCAAAGGCACTAACAATCTAAATATATTTTTAAACAAATTAAAAGCATTGCTACTGAAGAAGTGCTACTAAAGTATTGACGAGTTCTTTCTTTCAAACATTTATAATATAATAACATCGATATACTTAATAATTTTATGGAATGAGTTTTTGATATAGTAATATGGTTAGTTTTTATATAGAGTTTTAAATATTTGTTATATATAAACTACCTACTATTGTTTGAATTTTGATATAATTTTTTATCAATTAATATGGAATATATGTTAAAAATTGCCTGTTAAAATCAATGTAATCTTTGTTTATTTAAATTGCTTTTTTAATGTACTTTTATATTCAACACAAATCTATTTTGTTTAGAATAAATGACTTACTTACTCACTTAGTATAAATAAAAAGCTCCTGAATAAGATTATGGACTGATAAAAGGAGGATTTGGAAGCGATTTCTTTGTTTTATTACCTCCCTATAGTAAAATTTTCGGAAGCGATAACCCATTAGTAGTGTATTAACTTTTCTTCATACGTATGTTCTGAAAGGACATTGTTCTGCGGCCATAAATTGTTCGCTTAAGAAACGCAGGCACCTAAAATTACTATCTGTATTCTAAATGACGACTGCATTCGACTTAAACTAAATTAATGTAACAGACACTTCTACGAATTGATTAATGTCTAAAAAACACTGGCAACACTAGAAGCGTAGCATGACCATTTCAAAGTCTTCTCTTCCAATGATAGACAACGCGCTCTCTACACGTCTCGATATCTCTTCTTCCCGAGCATGAGCCGACATGAAGACTCGGGTGTCTGCGTAGACATAGACATGGAAAATCCTTCCCATAGCAAAGGAATGCCGCTAGTGACGTAGAAATTTCATTCAATTCAAATCATTCTTTGCGTTACGTTACCAAAAAAAGATATTTATTTATTCATATACCTACTCTTTATTGTACATATAGATACAAGTCAAGCTCGAAACCCTATATAACCATAACTAAGCTATATGCGATGCACAAAATTGTTGGATAGAGAGTGGGTATCATGGCATCGGCCAGTCATGCTTTGCGCTTACGCACACAGGCGCACTTTTTTGAAGAAAAAAATCAATCGCCGTTCGGATCTCAACGTGAGCGTTCGAATATAAATATTCGATTCATCGATGGCACGGTTGGTGCAGTGGTTGATACAGTCGGCTGCTGCGCTCCGGGTCGTGGGTTCGATTCCCGCACGGAACAAATATTTGTATGATCTGCAGGTAGTTGTTCCCGGTCAAGGTGTATTGTATGTAGAATTCATGTCTGTAAACGCACCCATGACACAGGAGAAATCCTACGGTGAGGCAACGATTTTATATAAAAAAATGTATTCAGCTTACGGTCTGTCTTTTGGAAGTCATAAATACAATTATCTAACTAAAACCCATTTTCGGTAGGAGACCGGGCGGTTCAAATAGTTAAATACTATTAAATAACGAAAGACAACATTCGTATATGTTAACCAAAATATTACACAAATTTATTGCAAATGACAATATTTTTTTAAATTTAGCAGTCGAACATCTCGTCACCGGGTCAGAACACAAAATCAGTTTAATTAAATGTATAGCAGAAAAATATTTGACAATTAGATTTCACCATATCTCCAAATTAGAAGGTATTGCCAGATCAGTAAATAGTAAAAGGCAGGTATATAAAAAAATAACTCAACTTTAAGGATTTTAGCCTATAATTTTTCGAAGTATTCGTCTGGATATTTTCATACACTACTTATGTTAATAAGAAATACCGAAGAATATTATTAAATATATCGAATAAATATTTGTGTTTTTATATGTATTTTAGTCAACAGCTATCTAATTATTTTCCACACACCTTGATACGTACGTCTCTTTTCACAAAAAAATTTGTTACCAACTGTTGGACAATTTACTTACTATCTTATCTTTGATGAAAGTATTACTACTATTTGCAATATTACTATATGTCTCTCTTTTCACGGGTTTATATCCCCTGTAAGGGCGAACCCGGTCTTTTGACAGGCTTACGCGGGGACATGGGTCCAACACGCAGAGGCCCTTTAGAGAATTTTAATCTAAAATGTAATGGGACACCAACCGGGGACTCTCCATAGCTGCACTATAAAATGAAGTCATGGGTTGTCCCCGGTGGTGTAAGGCTATTGTATGAGATGGAAACTATAACGATAAGGTCTATTGCAATGGGTGTTACATGGAATAAAAAAAACTAATAAATACGGGAACAACGGCGTCTGCCTTTCAACTTTGATCGTGAAATTCTGTGGCAGACGGTGACTCGCCACTCACAAGATGGGCCCCCAAAATGGCCACCACTACAGGCGACAAGGAGCAACACCGGTGTAAGCGGCTAGGGGTGTAGAGAGGTGCGGCACCGGTTTCACCATCGCGCGTCTCGAAGACTCGGAGCGGGTTTCCCCGTTGTTACGCCATTAGACACTTCCACCCCCGAGCATATAGCTCTGGCGGCCCCCCTCTGATCGGCCAACTAAGGCAAGCCAGAGTTGAAAATCCTGCGGGCACTCATGGGGTTCCACTCCAACCAACCAATAAAGGCAAGCGGAGACGAGGCCCTGACCGACTCTCTGGAGCATTCGGGTACGCAGTGTCGCCACTCACATTCAGCTCGCCACAAACTGCCCTGCGTTCTGTAAGCTACTTAATATACTTATTTTTTTTTTTTTTTATCATAAGGTATGAAGAAATCAATTACTATTATTATTAAAAAATGTGGGAAAATTTAATTCCATCTGGTATCCCCAAAAATCACGCACACATGTTCGATACCGTGCTTCACTTTCGATATCAGTGGCGCGGAGTCCATCTTTTTTTTCTAGTCCGTGAGCTACAATTAAAGTGTCAGAGTTTAATTTTAGAATGAGGCAATTTGCATCGAGAAATGCAGGTTCTACCACCGTGAACTGGATATTATTTTTACAATAGATCACCACACCCTCATTTTGTGACTTATTGTTGAGAGTCGCTAATGACTTGTATCCATCCATGTAGGGTATGTTACAATTACCAGTTAAACAACTCTCAGTTAACACTATAATATCCCATTGAATTCTTGATCTAACCAATAATGTTTGAAAACTTGCTATATTACAATTTATGCTACGTATATTCTGAGTGATAATCTTTATAGAATTGGGCAAATTTTGGGCTAAAGAGTGGCAGTCATCAATAGCACAATGCGCGGAGCGGGCAACAGATACAAAATCTAAATCATTATTAAAATTCAATGTGAATTCAGACATTTATAAATGAAATATATTTCAGTATGCTATTAAAAATACAGGAGTATTTATTAACATCTATGGCGGGTCTGTAGTTAGGACTTGAAAAGATAAGAATTTACGTTTTTATGTAATATGTGTTCTGTATTTGTGTGGTAATGGAATGAGTGGGTGGCGATGACTATAGAATGTATCATATTTTTAGTATTGTGTGTGTAATGTCTAATGATATATAATCATGACGTTTTTGTTGTTCCGATATATTTGTTTAAGATGGGTGACCTGAACAATTAGACGACGATGGTTGACAGGATATCCGTGATCACTTTGGATGTTTCTAAATATTTGGTTACCGGGGCAGCCACTTTATATATGATGCTTTATTTACCTAGTAAAAATGTAAGGGGAATAAAATACCGTTTAATCAATACATTGTCATTTTTATCAGATCTTGATTCCATGAACAACAGTATAATAATAATGTATTATGTATACAATAGTCTTGCGTAATCGAGTCCTGCGTGATCAGCGACATGTTTTGGTTACATGTTTGGTACCCCTGAAATACAGGTTTCTGCCTAGTTTGGCCACCAGTCTCCCACAGTATAATTACTAATGTAAGCACTTTTGTTATAATAATGTATTTTATATTGTGGAGAAAATAAATGATTGATTGATTTATAGGCTCCCTTTTTAAATTGGCCAAACATCATCATGAAACAGCTTCTGCCCTTTTTAGACGAAATAACAATTGATCTGTATCAGAAAATATCGTCTATTTTATGGGATACATCAAAAATATAGAATTACCTACATTGATGTATATATGTTACTATCATGTATGTTTGACCCATTATTGGAAATTATTTTTTTCGGTAGGTGGCGCTGAGCGCTGTTACCATGAAAACGGAAACCAAGATAAATCACTGCGAAGCACTTGGATTTTTTGTTTTGTATCGTAACTATTCACTTTAGTTCCCTAATTAAACCCAGACCTTCACGTTCAACCCACACCACGTCAAACATAAACTTATTAATGCAAAAATAATGCAATAATTATTAATATATTATTTTTACATGATACCGGCTACCCACAGGAATGCGAATGATACATTGTGAGCCAGAACCATATATCCTCCTTTTTTGTGTTTAAAGGAGGATTTTAATTTCCTTGCTATGTGCATATGTGTGCAATGATCTTTCAGTAGCGTATGACTAGATTATGATATGGAAGAGAAACACACCGCAACAGGTGATTAGGTGGCTTTGTTTCAGTGGTACGCAATCTTAATGCGTATGCGGGACATGTACTCATTCATCACCATATCAGCCAAAGGACGACCACTGCTGAAGAAAGGTTGTCCCAGATTTCCAAAACGGCCGGAACCATGGTGGCCGCATCTTTTGACTCCCAGCGACCATTACCGGGTAGTGGTTATGTGCTTCTGTGACCATTACCAGGTCGTCTGGCCATCACGTAGGCGGCCGTCCAGTGCTACGTTTTCCAGTGCGCAGCGTCCACTCGATAAACCCTTTGCCCCAGCGGCCACCAGTTCTGTGAACATGCGGATACGGATCATCGATACAAATAAATAAAATTGAAGTGTCTCTTTATAATGTCAAAATAACAGTTTTTTACTAAATGCATATAAAAGTATATACGGTACATAAAACAAAAACACTATTTTTAATTTTTTTGTCTGTTTGTTCCGGGTAATCTCCGAAACGGCTGGACCGATTTAGACGGGACTTTCACTGGCAGATAGCTGATGTTATAAGGAATAACTTAGGCTACTTTTATTTTAGAAAACTAATTAGGGTTCCACGCAAAAAATAAAACCCTTAAAATCATGTCCAGTGTCTATGTCGAAGTACTCTAAATTTCTTTTAAATTAAACGCGGGTGAAACCGCGGGTCCCAGCTAGTAAATAAATAAAACTGAGCGAATGGCGAGATCCGAACTTGCGATCACCTCTGCGGGCACAAGTATTATGAATGTATGCATACCACTACGCCATTCTGGCCTTGTTGTAGGATTCAAAATAGTCCTTCTTTTCGATCTTGTGCAGAATTGTAATTACAAAACGGGCGTTATGTGACTCATGCAGATAGAATTTTTTGCACAGATGTTTCAACTCACAATATATGTTTGCATTAAAATAACAACATTTTGCACTTGCACAAGTTTGTCATGACACTATTTATGATAACTAAACTAAATCTTGTATGGTTATAGTCTTATTTTAGTATTATTGTGCTTATTTGTCATCCGGGTTTTGATGACAAAAACTGTACAGGGATAATCAGCACTGCTTTATAATAGACGTTCACAGTTTATTTCATTTCCTACACAAAACTTCGTCAGACTTTACCGCCATTGAACTTTTTAACACGCTTTTATTTGTTTGGTATGTATCGATGAATATATGTACTGGACTTTTTTACCAAATTGGGGTTTTTCACCTGTATTTCAATTCTGTGTTCAAGGATGTATGGATATTTTTTCATTTCAGCCGCAAAATATCCACTGCTGGACTTAAGCCTCTCCCAAATTTTACCGCAACGACTGGCATGGTTGCATGTGTGGCCCATTATTTGCCATAAACGCCACGCTTGGCAGACGGGTTGGCGATCGCAGTTGAATTAGAAATGTACTCGAAAAATGCTGCTGCCCATCCTCCGGCTAAACCCATGGTCTCGTTTTACGACACCCACGGGATGAGATGAGGTAGTGGTATTCTCCCGGCACCACACGGCATATGGATGTTTGATCTTAGGGAATTGCACTGCAGGTTTCCTTACGAGGTTTTTCTTCACCGTTAACACAAGCGATAAACAGAGTCAAAGTCGTTTACAGTAGTTTTAGCGGTAACATCCAACATAGGAACAGACAAACAAACGGAAATTCAAAATAAATCATTTATGGCATCAGTCTCGTTCCTAGAGCACGCGGCAGTGATTTTTTTCAAAAATTATTCAATGTACAGTTTTTGTCTCTCTACGGTTTTATTACATAGATAACAATTTTATAATATTTTTGTCTGTCTGTCTGTTTAGCGGGCGGCTCTAGTGCGATCATAAGAGGTCCTGCTCATCTCCGGCACCTAAGGGAGGCCCCTTAGGTGTTGAAGATGACCACCTCCGTGGTTTTAGCAATCCGGCATGCGACTTCGCCCTTCCACAGGGTGGAGGAACTTCATGAAGAATTTGCACTAGGACAAATAAAAAATAATTAAAGGAAGTTATCACGTCGGAGTCACCAGTATGTTGAGACGAGGTGTGGTGTTCCTCAATAGAAAAGGAAAGAACCTCCAACCAGGTGAAGTTATGCCTGCCGTCCGAAGCGCACCGCGATTATATGCGATATATTCGACACGTATGGGTTTATTTCACATTTCTTTCAAGTTTGACCCGATTTGGATACTTCTTTTTTAATTTGAGTAACTATGCCATCGAGATCGTTCCATATAAATTTGATGAAACATTCAGTCATTTATGTGTCCACTGCTGAAAAAAGGCCTCCCCCATAGATTCCACAATTGTGTCGCCGTTTCGGGGGCTATTTGTCAATACTTATCACGCTTGGCAGGCGGGCTGGTAAGCGCAGTATGGCTATTGTTTCACAAAAGGGACGCTGCAGCCCATCCCTCTGGTTTAGAGGCCCTTAGTCGCCTTTTACGACATTCATTGGAGACTATGCTATATTGTGCTATATTCTTAAGCCGTACCGGAACACACGGAATTTTTTAAAATTAATATTTTTCTATATTTCTACATTTGTATGATAATAATAACGACACACCAGTGTGTCAACTTAAAAAAGGTATAGATTAAGCAATGCATACACAGACGGTATGCAAATACGAACCGGATTAGCGACATCGTATATTTGACATTCAATAGGCACTAGGAAAATGTATAAAATATGATTTCGGAGCTGTTTTAGAGTCAGTTGCTCATCTGCCACCCAGCAAAACCTATCAAAAATGAAATCGGTACGTTTATTAAATCAATATTTATTAAAAAGTTAACTTAGTGCATTTTAATTTAAAATCTATGTCATCAATGTTGTCTCATAATTCAATCAATATTAACAACAACAAAAAAGGGTGTTAAAAAAACCCTAGGTACTAATTTATTCCACTACTACAGCCCGTTAACCTGCACTGCTGTACATGGGCTTCCCATTAACCGCTGCAATGGTCAGAAGGGGATTGCCATAAATATGACGCTTAGGAGGTAGATTGTTATTAGTGGTTTTGAGTTTAAATCATATTCTATTAATAATAATTTAGACGATTTTATTCAGAAATATAATTAAATCCGTGAATATTCATCACATCACCAATCTATAATATATGCGATGTAATTTGTTTAAAAGATTTTTATTACAATATTCATCACCTTTTATGTTGACTCTACTGGCGTACTGAACGCGCTGTTCCGAACAGAAATAAATATAGTTATTACGTAGCTATGCATGTTACGTTTTAGTTTATCGTTTTTTTTGTATAGTAAATTCTAATCAGTGATTTTCCATATTGCAGACCCGAATGAAAGGCCTAATGTATTTTTATTATATTATTTGGCTTTCTCTATTGTGTTTTGTCTACTTTTTATCTTTGTGTTTTGTGCGCAACAGGTCATTCTCGTTGCCCTTGCCCTGGTGGCCGTCACCATCGCCGTTCCCGTTGAGGTGACACCACTAGTCCCGATTGTCCGCTCCGAATTTGAATCCCAGCCTGAGGGTGGCTATATCTTTGGGTAATAACACATTTGCATTTTTTTTAAGCGAAGGTTACATTTCAATTGGGCTGCCGCTATTTTCTATGACAAAACGCGATGTCTAATGGTACTTTTCCACATGACAGTAAAATGACCTATTCACCACCATCAACAGGGTTGAGACCGGAGATGGAAAACACCACGACGAAACTGGTGAATTAAAGGAAGTCCCCAATGAAGACGGCAAGCCTCAAAAAGTTGTGGTTGTACGCGGCTCCTACAGCTACCCCAGGACCGACGGCAACACCGAGAACATTAGTTACTACGCTGATGAGACCGGCTTCCACGCGGATGGACCTTCGATCCCCAAGCCAGTTTCCCGGTGATAAGCTACCAACGAACACATGCTGATCAACAATTGATTAATTCGTAGAATAACAATTAATGGATTGTTCATCAGATATTATCTTACGTGACTCTGATAACGTCTAAGGCTATACCACAACGGTTACCATGACAGTAGCAGGTGGCGAAGCGTCAGTCGCATTTACTCCTTGTTGTTTTTATTAGATTCTAGTTGCCATATTTTTGTTTTACCTATTCATTTTTAATAATGTGATTAATACTGTAAATAAAGTTAAATTGGCAATATCACATTTGTTTCATTGTGTGTAATAAACTAAAATCTGCCAAGTGCGAGTCCGACCACGCACAAACTACTTCATCGATAGACTATAGATATCTGCACCAATTACCGCCAGTTTAAGCTTAGTCTATATTGATGTGCAAAATTAAACTAAGTAGGAACATGTTTTGTTACTGCTTCTTTTTTATTTTATTTTAAGTCTTGACATAACGTTTTTTTTGGGTTGAATATTTAGTAACCATCAAAATGAATGAATTATTATTTGAAAAAGATGCACGGGTTATTTTCTTATTTGATTTGAGATTTGAGTCAAGGGCTTGATACAGAAAGCGGTACTCCTGGACATGGCTCGTATTGTTAGGAGGTTCCTCTCTCTGGAACCCTGTCCCCGGTAGCTTGGCCCTTGTTCCCGATGCCGGTGGGCTACTATTTTTATATTTTTAAATACATTTTAAAAATGTTATTTGTATGTATTAATTTAAAATAAAGGAGATAATAATAAATAAATAGCACATTACCGAGTTTTGTTTAGAGGCGTTGTATTAATTAATGTAATAAATGAAAACCCCTCTGGGCAGTCGTTATCTCACCATGGGATAAGGTAATCCTGGAGGGCAGATTAAAGTAGCTGCTTGATTTCTTCCTCCCTTTTGATATAAAAAAAGTAGATCATAAGGAGACCTATTAAGAAGCTTACAGAACGCAGGGCAGCTTGTAGCGAGCTGAACGTGAGTGGCAACACTGCGTACCCGAATGCTCCAGAGTTAGCCAGGGGCCTTATTACGAGCGACCCCCGCTAAGGTGCAAAGTACCGCACCAGCCCTATCGAAAGGGAAGAGCGGGGGTCGTGGTGTGGCAAAGGGGACCGGAAAATCAGACCAGCAGGCGACAGCTGACGGGGCTGCGGTGACCACTGGATCCGCGCCAACCCAGCCAGCAGCCACTGAGCCCGAGTCCTCGCAGTCCGCAATGGACGCCACTGAGGGGTGGTCCATTGCGGGCAGAAAGAAGCGGCAGCCCCGGCCTTCTCAGGCCCAACAACCCGCAGTTGCAGAGCCTGCGCAATCTTCTCCCCAGAATGGAGGAAGACAACGCGGAAAACGGGGTGGAAAGAGAGGAAGGAAGGGGAAAGTCAACCTCCCCAAGGTTCCCACATCGGCCGCCATAACGGTCACGGTGCCCGAGGGCTCACCCGACACAAGGTTGGGTGAAGTCATGGCCGCGGCTCGGCGAAATATTAAGCTCGCCGACCACGGCATTGGTCCGGACACCGTGACCATCAAGAGGTCAGTCAGCGGCGGAATGGTGCTTTCTGTCGCTGGCGAGGATGGTGGCGCCAAGGCCGATAGCCAGGCACGCAAAATGCGGGAGGTGCTCACCCCCATATTTGACGTGCATATTGCACGTCCGATAAAAATGGCGGAGTTGAGGGTACTGGACCTGGATGACGCCGTTACCAAAGCGGAGATCGCAGATGCCATAGTGGCTGCGACAGCGTGTTTGCCCGAGGATGTAAGGGTGGGCGAAATTCGCCGCTCACCGATGTCCTTGGGCACGGTCTGGGTCCGGATCCCACTGGAGGCGGCCAAGAAGCTGGCGTCTACCCGCCGTATTTGCGTCGGTTGGACGTCGGCCAGGGTCGAGATGTTGGCGGCACAGCCATTACAATGCTTCCGATGCCTCGAACTCGGGCATGTGCGCCTCCGGTGCACCATACACGGGGGGGTTGACCGGAACGACCGGTGCTACGGATGTGGCGGCCGGGGCCACAAAATTCGGGAATGCCAGGCGCAGACAAAAAACTGCCCTCTGTGTGCGGACTTTGGCCTTCCGGCCGAGCACAGATTGGGCTGCAAATCTTGTACAGCCCAGAAGAGCAGGAGGGGAAAACCAGGGCCCCCTGCTTCGGCCGAGGGGCTGAAGAAGTCTGCGCCGGCGGCACCGGTCGCACGCTCCGGCACACCGGAGGCGATGGAGGCCAATTAAAGGTCCTCCAGGGCAACCTAAACCACTGCCGCAACGCGCAGAATCTGTTGCTGCAGACTGTTGCGGAGTGGTCGGTTGCCTTGGCGGTTGTGGCGGAGCCCTACGGCGTCCAGGAACACCCTCGCTGGTTCGGGGGCGCCGGGGACTCCGTCGCTATATATTGGTCTGGAGCTGAAGGTGAGCCGCTCTGCTCCCTGTTGGACAGGGGGCAAGGCTTTGTCGTAGTAGAATGGGGACCTCTGGCAGTAGTGGGCTGCTATATCTCCCCCAACGTGTCCCTCGTCGACTTCGAGGGATACCTGGACGGGGTGGCGCGCAGCATTCGCTGTAAGTGCTTGCCCCGTCCAGTGCTCGTCCTGGGGGATTTCAATGCTCATCTTAAAGAATCCAATGAATAATCTTCTATTAAACGCAAATAAAACTAAATGTCTAAGATTCTCCACAGCAAATGTGACCCACGTAAGGTCACAAGTAAAACTTGACGGAAAAGAATTAGATCTAGTCTCCTCAACTGTGTTTTTGGGTGTTACTTTATACTCAAAATTGCAACGGGGACCCCATATAAAGGCACTTTCAGGCAAACTAAGCTCTGCTTACCAGTATCAGTCTGTCATGCTCACTAAAATGTCTTGCTGGCGGTGGCGTTGTGTATCGGGTCGTTCGGTTCCCTACAATATGGTTGAGCTAAGCGATGCTGATGCATGCGTCATGCTCGTGAACGGGTGCCGTCTGTTGGGACTGGTCAGCTATTAACTGAACCGATTTGAGGAGTTCTATTTTTACCTGGTGCAGAATGGTGCAGTATGGGACCACCCATATAAATTTCTTAATTAATTCTTAATTCTTTATTGTACACATATCTTCAATATATAAATAAATAAAACAAAAAAAAATTGATGTACATAGGCGAGCTTAATTCAATATTGAGTTCTCTAACAGCAAACCTTTGAGCGATAGAGTTATATGAGGAGAGAATCGAGTGTACAACACGAATAAAGTATGATTTATTATCAATAAATATAATAGGGATAAGCTTAACATAAATTAGCTATTTAAATAAAACATTGATATAAATATACAATACAAGATGTTACGTATGTAATAAATAGAATATATATTTACAACAATAATAATACATAATATATACATACTATTTATTTATACTGAGAGGAAATTATCCTTAATTCTTCTCTTGAAAGCTTGAAAGGAAGGGCTATCACGCAACGAATGTGGAAGCGAATTCCAAAGACGCACTGCACGTATAGTGAATGATTTATCATAATAACTTGAAGTGTTCGTCACCCTTCAAGTTATTGGAGTACGGAGTAGAAGAGAAGAGGCCGTGCGGCAAGGTTCCGCCCTGGGGGTAAGGAACTCAAAGCGCTCGCGAAGATATGCAGGAGAATTGGGATTATGAAGGACATAAAAGAGAAAAGATAGAATGTGAGTATCTCGACGTTGCCGAATAGGGAGCCATTGAAGTGCCGGCTCAGAATGCCACCACCCCATCTCCTCCCATGGGTGTCGTAAAAGTCGACTAAGGGATTAGCCGGAGGATGGGCAGCAGCGTCCTTCGAGTACATTAACAACTTAACTGCGATCGCCAACCCGTCTGCCAAGCGTGGCGATTATGGCAAAACTCCCCAATGAGCCCACAACACATCCATATCGGTCGTTGTGGACATCTTTGGGGGAGGCCTGTGTCCAGCAGTGGACTTCCTTCGGCCGAAATGATGATGATGAAGTGGCACTTCAATGGCACCCGAAATTCCGATACATGATCGTATTTTCGAAGACCGAAAACTAAGCGGATACACAAATTCTGATTTCAAATTCATTTTCAGTGGTTTTAATATTTTTATATCGTGTAGTTTTTGTGCATGTCCATTGTCATAAAAATGTAGGAGTATTAAAAACGTTAATTTTAAAAGAATATTAATGGCACACGTATTAAAAAAGCCAAGCGTGGCGATTATGGCAAAACCCCCAATGAACACACCACAAACCGATATCGGTCGTTGTGGAGATCTTTGAGGAAGGCTTGTGTCCAGCAGTGGACATTATTCGGCCAAAATTATGAAAAAATAAAATGATGATGACATCGATTAATCGCAATTTTATGTTTGTTAAATGTATGTTTGTATTTCTATGTCTGACGCCACAGTTGGTGCAGTGACTAATGTGCTTGGCTTTCTGCGCAACGTGTCGGGGGTTCGATGTCTTTTCAAACTGTTATTTAAGACTTTAAGCAAGTTTGTGTAATTGACATACATGACATACAAAAATAATTTAAAAAATAATATAATTAAAATTCTAAAAGATCAGCAGTAGGCTCTGTAAGTTCCATGATACTTGTATGAATGTGTGGTTATTCCTGTGATTTGCTTTTTTTCTTTTAGTTGAAAGCTTTTGTTTCTATTTACCTTTCATTTTGCTTCATAAAGTAAAATTGCTGTGACAACAGCTAATTTCTGCTAACAGTTTAAATTCTATAAAATAATTTATGGAAAATTTAGTGGGTAGTATATGCTTTTAGTCTAGTTTTAAAACCATTGTATAAGGCTATATATATATACTACTGTTTGGTTTCCCTTAAAATAAATAAATAAATAAAGACTTCATTAGCTTAAAAATAATAATCTTTTAGAACTATAAAATGTTTTATAAAATAATACTGAAAGAAAAAATAAAAATGATATTTTTAAACAAGTTACGCGTTAAACAACGTTCTCTAACATTACACAATAGACTATATAGAATTATGTATCTATTTTCATGTTCTATGTTATTATATGTGCTACTGAAACAGTTAATTAATGTAATCTATCTTGTTTTTAAAATCTAAGGTATTAAGGGGTTCCAAATAATATCCAAACGTCTAAATAAGTAGATAAATAACTATATGGTAACCTAATAACTATACAATAATCTATGTATATTATGTGAAGTCACACAATATGGTAGTCAATTATATTCCCTCGTTTTAATTCGTCCTAAGGTGAGTAACGATCTTCTGGAGGACCACTTTTCATCTCCTTTCAGACCTTCAGGTCGTCCTCTTCCATCTCGAATTTCTAAACACTAGCTCCAGTTGAGGTAACTTTTCTCAGCCTAAAGACGAGACCAATGGCTCTTTAAGATCTCGGACATCCATGAGTTTTGGCTTGCGGGTGGCGGACTTGGGGCAGTCCATCACCCAAGCAGAAGCAGGCTGTTGTGCCGTGTTGTGCGCGTGCCTATATAGAGGGCGTGCCGCGCAGGGAGATATGGCCCCCTTAAGCAAGAGGATAGCAATAATACATTTGCAATGGTGCAACGGATACGCAGATGAATCCCGATCCACGATAAAAGATAGGTCGAAAAAATACCATAGTGAATATAGTCAGTAAGTGTCCGTAAGGGGTACCTCCTTCCTTTCCCAAGACGTCTCCTTTCGAAGGGTGCCCATAAGGATTTCCCCACGGTAAAAGAGGCCCAGAGACCACAAATTTTACTCTGCTACTAATTTATCACCCACGGGAGTATCAACAAGTTACAGATAGTCTGCGTGTGCTTAAATTGGAATCAGACAAGCTCAATTCTGTGGATCTAGTCAGATTAAAATATTACAGCGTTAATGAATACAATACAAAAAATATTAAGTTTTATAACCGACATGTGTTCAAAACTTGAAAACTTTGAACTTTACTCTATACTTATTTTCGGCCGCCTAATATTATAATGAAGCTCAATAGATGACTGATATGGGTGTGTTGTGTACTCATTGGGGGTTTTGCCATAATCGTCACGCTTGGCAGACGGGTTGGCGATCGCAGTTGAGTTGTTAATGTACTCGAAGGACTCTGCTGCCCATCCTACAGTTAATCCCTTAGTCAACTTTTACGACACCCACGGGATGAAATGGGGTGGTGGCATTCTGATCCGGCACCGCACGGCATACTAGATCATACGAATAGGTATTCTGTGCGGGGATCGAACCCACGATACATAGCGTAGAAAGATAATCGCTTATCCATTGCACCAACTGCGGCATAATTGCAGCAGCAATTGTGTTTAAACAGAGCAGCTAACACGTACCTACGTACCTTAGCAGATTTTTAATCAAACGGTGGCTTCCGCAGTGCTGGATATCCGGCGCTAAGCAATAGTGTTTAAACTTTAGTCATTAATGTTGTCCGGTTAGAAGGGCACTGTAGCTAGTAAAATAACAGGGCATAAGGCAGGGGCGGATCCAGGTTTTTAATCTGGGGGCCCTCTGGGCTCATTTTAAGTATTTCAGAGATCATTGTTGCTACTAGGTCTAAGCTCAACGGCATCTTACAGTTTTGGACGGGGCTAAGGCCCCCTGAGCGCCCTTGGCATAAGAGACTAAATAATGAATGTCTCGAGGTAACGAGCGCAGTGTGCAGGTGCCACACAGAAATTATTCAGTAGAGCATTAAAATATTAAAGGCGCGGCACCTTTTTTTTATAATGGACTGGGATAGGAGGAAGTGTGGATGCTTAAGCGGTCGTTTCTAGCGGAGCCAAAAGAGGCCTCCAGCCAGGCTTAAAATTAATATTAAAATCTAAGCAACTTGCGCTAAGGGCGCCCCCTGCGGGACACGGACCTTGGCTTGGAGTGTGGCTGGGGATAACAAGCTATTGTGTTGAGGACAGCTGGATTGGTATTATTCAAAATGTATTACATTACATTTAAAACTACAGGCTCGGCACGGGCCGGCGCGAGCAATAGACGGGGGGGGAGAAGTAGTAACCTGAACGGGGAGGTGACACGGCGATAGGCCTCCGCGACGTCGGTGAGGCGGGCATCCTCGGCGGCAAAACAAATGACACAAACACTACGCGAGTATGTGATCTAACGTGATTTTATCATCTGGGTCGGCCAGAACGTGAGAGGGTTGATAATCGGCGGCTGATACCAGAAGGGGATTTGGGTGGGACAGGGCGGAATCGAAATAGAGTTTGGACGCTCGTTTCATAAATCGCCTGATGGTCGGCAAATTAAGATAGATATGGAGTTGACCATTGCGCATGTATCAAGGTGCTCCGGTGGCCTTACACATGAATCGGTTTTAGAATCTACGGAGCGAGGCGGATTCAGTGTGTGCGAACGCATAGGTCATGACAGGGCTAATACACGTGGTGTAAATTTTCACCTTATTTCTAAAGGATAATTTACTACGAGCGTTTAGTAGGTAGTGAAGGCGATAAAGTATAAAGGTCAGTTTTTTGTCTACAGTAACTCCAAGATACTTGGCGTTCGGTTCCCAAGAAATCGATAGGCTTAGCATCGAGATCTCCCTGAAGTGTGGGAGGCATTGCACCAATATTCAGCTCCACTTTTTAGGAGCCCGGCATGCCCCTTCGACTTTCCCCGCGGCGAAGGAAGTATTCGACGTATTTTCACCCGATGGAATAAAGGTGCTACACAGGACTTATTCTGGACAATATTACAATCCTTATGAGTGGGCGTGACGTTTACTACCGAATGACTTGCTCGTCACGTGTCAGGGTTGCATAAAAGAAGAGAGCACTCAACATCCAGTTTCTGAGAGCCCCTTTTACATTAAACTAATTAGGTATGAGAAGTTAGCCGAAAATTAGATGAAAGATTAGTTAGATGAACTCCGAAGCCTGGCTAAAGAGGCGAGAGTGCATCACCGGCAGGCTTACAAATATGCTAACCGCTACCTTAATAGACTTACGGCCGAATACTCAAACGACATTCAACTCGTTAAGCACTGCTCTACTGTTTGGCGCGCCGTTATCTTAGTTTTTCGTATACTCAAACGTCTATTAAGAGCATCATTTAAATAAATTTGGGATCCAATTAAACTTGCGCTTAAAATGCCACTCAATGTAAAAATCGTATACTGAAACGTTACATAAGCCGTGACAGCTGTCAAATCGAGGTCTTAAATAACTTGAGTACCTGTCGCATTTAAGAGTGGTCGAGAGCTATCTTAAATAGTTTTAAGTACAGTAAAAAGTTATAAATAGAAATTGAAATGTCCTTATCATCACTTTTTGATGAAGAAACTACCAGAAGAAGTCGTAGAAACGTGAAAAGGCTTAACGCCTGTGAAAAATACAACGATATCGTTTCGAATGCGGTTCCGAATCTCCAAGGAAACTGTGTTGGACTTGGATTCAGTGATAGGCAATGCTATTTACTACTAATATAGTAATCTGTGATGCTATCAAGCCTCTGACTAAGCGTAATCGAGCTTGCATATACAATCGAGCAAAATGTAAACATCTTCACATGCCAACTCCTAGCGGACGCTTGGAAGTTGCACATGATTTTACGTTTACGTTACGAATGTAACGATTTTGTAACAGCTGGCAGTAGTTAAGTACCTATCACCAGTTTTACAAATATATTTTTTATAAACATACATACATGATTGTGTTGATGAAAATAACGCAATGAACTAATCAAAAGATGCCAAATTAAACGTGCGCTTTTAATTTAATGGAATCGTACGACGTTGCCGACATATTTATTAGATATGTTACATTTTTGGGACATATTTTATGAATATTTAAAGATTGATTCATCTGAGCACCGTACAACGTTGCCTTATACTTGACATTGGCGAAATTGTGAATGATACTTACAGAAGCCATGATATAAGAAAAGAAGAAGATTGTGTTGAATGAAAACTTGTGATAATCTTAACATTATCAAGCAAAATGCCTCTCAGGCCCTGTCTAATTACTTTTACAGTTCTTGACTTTAGTGAAGTGTTGTGTGTGTATACACTTTCAATGGTTAATGTTAATAAATGTAATTATTAATTTAATCTAAATAAACCTTTACATAACTTAATGGTTGATATGTATCATTTCTTGTGACATTAAAGTACAATATTACACAGATATATACAGAACTGTAAATGTGTGAGCAGCATGTAGCCATTAATGTACATAAATTGCTCACTAAAATGTCTTACTGGTGGTGGCATTGTGTCAGGTCATTGGGTTCCCTACAATATGGTTGAGCTAAGCGATGCAGTTGTGTGAATGGGTATCATCTGTTGGGACTGGTCAGCTGTTAACTGCCATGGCAAATAAATTATAATAATATTATAGTATGTTCTACCTGTAATTCTTTACACATCAAACAATTTTTTCTCATTATATACATTAACATAATTTGTATCCATCAACACTAATCTCAATTATTAGACATGAATTTGCTTTGTACTGACTCTTCTCCATAGGACTAACCAATTGGCATCATTCAACTTAAAGGTTTAATAATTGCATGTCCTATTTGAAATAAAAACTGACTTGACTATGCATTACTAATTCTTATTTATTATTATTTGTATATTGAATGAAGACTGGTGATATTGTAAACATTACAGTGATTATTGCTATTTCTAGTTTATTCTTTTTTATATAAATCCTATATTGAATAGAAATTGTGATATTGATAACATTAGGTTGACTATTGTTAATTATCGTTAAACAATACTGAGATTTCAAACTTTGATATTAAAATAAAACAATTGTTAATTAGAAAAATGTGTTTTATAATTAATATTGTCCTCACAATAAAAAAACTAATTTCCTTAATGGGTCTGTTATTCAATAAGTTCCACCTCAGTACTGTCTGAAGGACAACCTCTAGAGATGTATCCTGATTAGAAAGTGCACCATAAGTTTATAAGCTTCTTCAGCAGGAGTCCTTGTATTTAATAAAGGTGTTACTAAATAGCAGCGGCATGGATAATCACAATCACCAAAAAGCATCATGTTTTCGAAGTTGCAGCACTCTAGTTGTGCACACAAAGGTGAATCATTAAAACTTGTACTGTCATGTACAGAGCCTGGCCTTCTTGGAATTACATTTTTAATGCGCAGTCTTGCTTCACACACCATTTGGACATTCAAAGAAAAGTAACCCTTGAACTTGAACTCCTCCTGTAAACAATTTTTTGTTCCTATTAAGAACTTTCAGTTTTTACTTACTTTCATTATAGAACAAGTAACTTGGTTATAAGATGGAACATACCTGGTGAATGTATTTTAATATGGGTACAGTCCACATCACCCAATACTCTTGGAAATCCAGCTATTGTGTAAAATCATGTGCAACTTCCAAGCGTCCGCTAGGAGTTGGCATGTGAAGATGTTTACATTTTGCTCGATTGTATATGCAAGCTCGATTACGCTTAGTCAAAGGCTTGATAGCATCACAGATTACTATATTAGTAGTAGATAGCATTGCCTATCACTGAATCCAAGTCCAACACAGTTTCCTTGGAGATTCGGAACCGCATTCGAAACGATATCGTTGTATTTTTCACAGGCGTTAAGCCTTTTCACGTTTCTACGACTTCTTCTGGTAGTTTCTTCATCAGAAAATGATGATAAGGACATTTCAATTTCTATTTATAACTTTTTACTGTACTTAAAACTATTTAAGATAGCTCTCGACCACTCTTAAATGCGACAGGTACTCAAGTTATTTAAGACCTCGATTTGACAGCTGTCACGGCTTAAGTAACGTTTCAGTATACGATTTTTACATTGAGTGGCATTTTAAGCGCAAGTTTAATTGGATCCCAAATTTATTTAAATGATGCTCTTAATAGACGTTTGAGTATACGAAAAACTAAGATAACGGCGCGCCAAACAGTAGAGCAGTGCTTAACGAGTTGAATGTCGTTTGAGTATTCGGCCGTTGGACGCAAAGCCACAGCGTATCTTGGCAGCTATTGCGGAGGTGACTAGGATTCCACTTTAGGAGAGGGTGATGTCCAAGATAAACCAAATAAAAACATATAAGCGTACTAAGGACGAACTATCACCGATTATTTGCAGTGTGATCGCTCTTATTCGGCTATTTATTCGTTGACATACATTCACGTACGATACCAATCGCTTACTATGCAAAGAGTGGTACGACCTTGACCGCCAACCGTCTACCGTACAACCATCTGATTCGGATATAGATGTTATGTACGGTCTATATATATTGGTCTAATATATATTGCTTATTAGTCCAATAATTAAACCGATTTGTATGTACAATGAATGAGATCCATTTTCTAGAGCTTTTCGTTATTTACCATTGTGAAATCGCCAACGAATTTGAAACGAAATGTATTAGTTACCTATTGACCTAACAATTAATACAGTTTGTTTTCAATAAGTAATTCCAAATTGTTCATCTTTGCTTATTAAATCTAGACAATGGTATATAGTTCGCTTCTAACTCTTTAATTGTGTACACAATGGCAAAGGATCCTACGAATATTAACGGATATTTTAAAAAATACACTTTAAAATGTTTAACTCAAAACATAGTGTCATGACAAAAGAATAATATATAAAAATACATTCCAAAAATATTTATGTGGTACCTAGTCCTCGCCAGGGTCGCGGTAAGTTCCAATCGTTTATTGGGTCACAGGGGTCGGTTGTCGGCCCCCTTTTATGGAACCTGACCTACGACGTGGTCCTGCGTGTCATTCTCCCCGGTGTCGTCAGCTTGGTCTGCTACGCTGACGAAACTTTGTGTTGGCCAACAGGTAGTCCTTCGAGGGAACCATCCGGCTTGCCAAGCAAGCGGTGGCAATTGTCGTGGCTGCAATCCACGTCCTGGGTCTGCGGATAGCGCCTCACAAAACTGAGGCGCTATGGTTCTACAAACTGCCGCGAAGCAGAGAACCAACCGGTTCGTGGATACGGGTTGGTGACGCGCAAATCAGGGTGAGCCAGTATATGAAGTACCTGGGGCAAACACTGGATAGTCGTTGAGGCTTCGAGGATCACTTCAAGCGCCTCTTTCCCCGTGTCAAGAGGGAATGGGTGCATTACACCATCTGCTACCCAATCTCGGGAAACCGAGTGAGGGAATACGGCGCCTATAGTTTTTGTGTATATGGATGAATAATGGGAAATAATGAAGTGGGAACAAATAAAAAGTAGTCTCATCATCACCATAATCATCAATTCAGCTAAAGGACATCCACAGCTGAACAAAGAGGCCTTATATTTTTACAATTGTATCATAACTTAGGGTAGAATTCGCCAGTATTCACCACGCTTGGCAGGTGGGTTTCTGAACGCAGTATGGCTACTGTTTCACAGAAGTGACGATGCAGCCCATCCCTCTGGTTTAATATCCCTTAGTCACCTTGTACGACATTCACGAGGGGATTGGTGATGTTTAGTATAGTCTATCGATGAAATACTTCGTGGGTGGTCGGATTTGTAATTGGCAGGGTTGAGTTTATAACACACAATGAAACATAAATATTATATCTTCAATTATACTTTATTCACAGTATTAATTACATGATTAAAACTGAACAGGTAAAACAAAAATATGGCAATTAGCATCTTAATAAAAACGACTACGAGCGTATTGAGGAGTAAGTGCAACTGATGCTCCACTGCCTGCTCCTGTCATGTTAACTTGTTGCGGTGTAGCCTTAGACGTTATCAGAGTCACATAAGATAATAGCTGATGAACAATCGATTAATTGTTATTCTACGAATCAATCAATTCTTGATCGGCGTGTGGTCATTGGTAGCTTATCTCCTTGCAGCCTTCGGGATGGAAGGTCCGTCCGCGCGGTAGCCTAGCTCGTCAGCGCCGTAGGTGACAGTCTCGAGCTTGCCTTGGGTATCAGTGTAACCATACTCGCCGCGGACAACTACTACTGTCTGGGTCTTGCCCTCGCTATCAACGACAGCCTTCAGTTCACCAGTTTCAGACTTGTAGGTGCCATCATTAGTCTTGAACCTGTTGATATTACTTACATTACTCACATGCATTAAATAACCATTGGACGTCGTGGTTTATAATAAAAACGGTGTCAATTCAGTTGACATGTTTTCACTTGAGACTTTCACTGACTATCAATAAAAAACACAAAAATAAAAAACAAAGCAACTGGTGTATTACCCGTAGCGGTAACTACCATCAGGCTGGCGTTCGTCGACGAAGCTTTCGATCTCAACTTCCTTCTCTTTATCAACAGGAATTGCGACGGTGACGGCCACGAGGGCGAGGGCAACAAGAATTACCTGCAGTACACAAAACCAAACATGAAAAGTATATAACAACAATCATCTAAAATAGCCAACTATTAAAACAGTATCAGGCCTTTCAAAAAGCGAAGGTCTGCAGTATGGAATTAATAATATATAACACAAAAATTATGGAAATTTTTATAAAATATAAGGTAACATTATCATAATTATATTACGATCTGTGAGAGTGTGTGTTAGATTATAGATTTATTTTTGTCTTTCCCAGAATAGTTTGATTTTACCCTTATTTTACCTTTGCGTGATTTCATTTTTAATTACCTTTTTGTAATCTTATATTTGACATACTCCTGTAGCTTATTTTTAAGGGGAACACACTGGCTCCTGTAATACAGTAATTATACTAGCGCAGGAGTCAGGAAATTCTTTAAAATGTACAATATCTATATGCAAATAAAGATTATTATTATTCTCTTTATTTTACTCATTATTATCTACATGTCTCTCTATTACACGGGTTTATATCCCCTGTAAGGGGGAACCCGGTCCTTTGATAGGCTTACGCGGGTACATGGGTCTAACATGCAGAGGCGCTTTAGAGAATTTTAATCTAAAATGTAATGGGACACTAACGGGAAACTCTACATGGCTACACTATAAAATGCAGTCTCGGATTGTCCCAGGAGGTGTAAAACTATTGTATAAGATGGAAACTACATTTATAAGGTATATTGTAATGGGTGCTAAATGGATTATACACTTCTAAATTATTATTATTATTATGTGATAATATAATTATGATATTATTACTTTCTCTTCGGAACAGCACGTCTTGTACGTTAGTTCAGTCAACATAAAAGGTGATGATTTTTCACGGTTTCAATAGTGATTCATGAATAAAATCGGGCAAATTATTATTACTAAACAAGATATATATATATGGATTACAGAATATATTTCCTATGACAGATAAGCTTAATTTAAGCACAATCATTTGCTGCCAAACATGTCAAAATTTTTAAAAATACTTGTTTTCTAAAACCATCCACCTGCCAAGCGTGGTGATATGGCAACGTCCCTCTGACCATTGCAGCAGTCACTGGGAAGCCTTTGTTTAGCAGTGGAGGTTAACGAGCTGTATTGGCGAGATGAATTAACCTACGATAAATATTTCCACAATTTATAAATATTGATTGACTGACTGACATACTTCTCATTGATATTATTTTAAATTTACTATGTAAGCTTTTTAATAAATATTGATTTAATACACGCACCGATTTCATTTTGGATAGGTTTCTTTGGGTAGCAGATGAGCGACTGGTGCTAGAACCGCCGCGAATTCATCTTTTATACATTTCGCCAGCGTCCATTAAATGTCAAATTACGATGTCGCTAATCCGAATCCGTGAATTGATAGCGTCTATGTATTGATGCGTGATTTACGACTTCAAAAAGGAGGAGGTTCTCAATTCAATGCGTATTTTTTTTTAATTATGTATGTACACCGATTACTCCCAGATTTGTAAACCGATTTGAGGAGTTCTATTTTTACCTGGTGCAAAATGGTGCAGTTGGTCTCATATACACATTTCATTACATTTGATTGAGTAGTTTATTAACCAGCTTCAATAATCTGTTAATTAATTAATTACTGTTGTTTTGGCCCAAAATGTATATATAACCTTCGCTCCTCGCATTTATGGAAGCAGCCACAACTTTTGGAGAACTTAGACATCATTATAAAGAATACATTAACTTCCGTTTCAAATGTGGCTCTGGACGACCGAGCTTGGATACAAGCCTCACTACCCATACGCATGGGTGGCCTTGGCGTCCTTAAAATTTCTAGTGTCGGCATTTCTGTCCTCGGTCCACAGTACTGATAAATTAACCAGGAACATTTTAGCGTCCACACTGGTTGATTTTGAAGTACCGTGAATGACTGATGCTGTAAATGCATGGAAAATGGCTTGCCCGAATACGGTTTTGCCCCTGAATCCTTGTATCCAGAGACAGTGGGACGAGCCGCTCTGCACTTTGGTACGGAAGAATTTAATGAATACGTCCACCAATGCTGTTGAGCGTGCTCGCCTACTTGCTGTGGGTGAATGGGAGTCAGGGTTATGGCTTCAGGCGCTCCCGTCATCCAACATAGGCACTATGACTATGACACTACTTTTCGGCTCGCTGCATGCCTTCGTTTAGGTGCTCCTTGTGGTGCTCCTCATCGGTGTCACTGCGGTGAAGCTGTCGACCCTCTCGGACTCCATGGCCTATCTTGCACTAGAAGCGCAATTCGTATATCGCGCCAGGCAATATTAAAGACATTATTCGTCATGCTCTTGCCACCGCCGCCGGCGTGCCAGCTGTATTAGAACCCAATGGCTTGGCACGCGACGATGGCAAAAGACCGGACGGTATGTCGTTACTGCCTTGGAAAATGGGTAGGCCTCTGGTGTGGGACGCAACTTGTGTCGACACCCTTGCTCCATCTTCCAAGCACGGCTGTCTGTGCTGGTGCTGCCGCTTCTGCAGCGGAAAACTTCAAATGGCGCAAATATCATAATCTCATCGGAAATTATTGTTTTGAGCTGTTTGGAGTCGAAACGCTTGGGTCATGGGGTCCGAGTGCACGTCTACTTTTCAAAGACATAGCTAGACTGTTGGTCGACACTTTACGTGATCAAAGGGCTGGTCTTTTCTATGGCCAAAGAATAAGCATTGCCATTCAACGTGGCAAGTCTTCTGGGAACATTACCGGCAGACAGCGATGGGGAGGAGTACTTTGACGCCTAAATGTCTCCTTTTTTAGGGTTTTTATTTATTGTTAGTTATTTAAGGCATACATATTGTGTATATTTTTATTAATATGTATATATAAGTTTTTAAGTTTTATCTTTAGTTATATTGTATATATATATCTGGTTTAAGACATTTATTTCTCATAAGACTATAACATTCATTTGTCTGAGAAACACAAGTTTGAACTTAAAAAAGTACATGAGTACAAGTGTCGGAGCGACAGTATTCAATTACAAGTAAACTTAATTAATTATTGTAAGTAGGTAAATTTTAAATTACATTAAATTATGTGTTGTTAAGTTTAAGTTATGTGGGTAAGTTTAAAATAATTACATTAGAACATACAAAACATTGCACACTAAAGTAATAAGCAGCGCTAATGCAATGGTCTTATTACGTGTTGAAATTCGAAAAACATCAATTGCCATCTCGAGATTCTATCGTCCATAAGTATAATATAGTTACGGAGTTATAGAATGTGTGATGATAAGTATTAATATGTTGCGCATGTGGTAATAGATAATATTATTAAATTAGATAATATTGTATTTAAGATTATTAATTTATTAGGTACATAGGAATATAAATTATTATGTAAGATCACTAATTGATCAGAAAGAGATAAACTTCATTTATATTTATATTACATTTTAAATAGGTATAATTCAATAGGTATATATATATATATATATAATAGCTTTTAGTATGAGTAGGTATATCTACATTATTATTACTATTAATGTTTTATATATTATGGTTTTATTTTGTGTTTAATTATACTGTTTATGTAAGGTTTATTTTGTTGTAGTTGGTTATAATTAATTAATTTTGAGTTATTATTTATTGTTATTTCAAATCTTTAAAAAATGAAGTATTCTATGCTGCTGGTCATTATGTTGGATATAGGGTATGTTTTATCTTCTATAATATATTTATGTATAGGTTTTTAAACTGACATGGTCACTGACACTATTATTAGAACTGAAAACGGGATATTTACCATGTTTAATATGGTAAATATCCCGTTTTCAGTTCTAATAATAGTATATTTATGTAGTTGTTTTTAAGATATGATTTTTTGGACAGTATTGGACAATTTTCGGAACGCCTCGAGTATATTTAATAGTAAGACCTTGTTCACCTGCCTCTATGCGCTGCTTCAACTCAGCTCGCATTTCGTCCATAAGCTTTTTCTGTAGTGGTGTCTGATCAGAATAACATTTTATGTTGGTTTCCACACTGGATATATTGAATTTGTTACGTAGTATTAATTTAGCTGTATCAGCTGAGGCAAAACAAGCTTTTATCGGTCGAGATTTCTCATAGCTGTATTTTCCTAATCTCATAACTTTTATAGGCTCAGTACACTCAGGATAGGCGAGTTTTGTTAATCTTTGTACTTCCTGTTTATCATGGTCTAGTCTCACCCCACCATCTTTGGAATTAATTTCTACTATCCCACTTATGACTATGTTCCTGTCTCTCCGAGAACGTTCTTGGATTTCTGTGATCATATTTTCGTACGACGTAAAGGTTTGTGATAGCTGAGTATATGTCGAAATAGGATCCTCAACATTTGCTTTTTCGATGACTGCTTTGATGTTACCAAGGTCACTTGCAATGCTTTCAATCTTCTGCTCTACGGTGGTTTTAAATTCTTCTATATTTACAAGTTCTTGGTTAAGTCTATTCTGTTCCGTAACCAGTCGAGTAGTAGTAAGTCTAAGTTGGATGATCTGATATGTTACCAGCGATACTTCCTGAGAAATTTTATCTAGCTTATCGGATTGAGTTTGGGACATTGCTGACAGCATCAACATTATTTTATCTTCAAGCCTGTCAAATTTTTCGGACAAATCATCGTCAGGCTGTTTTCTCTTTCGATAGGTAATCTGTCTAGTTTCTGTGTCCGATAGTGTAAACTGCCGCAGATCTGGTTGGGATTCACTGCGAGAAGTGTTCGCCTCATTGCTATTGCTATCAGCACACTTAATAGGTCGCTCCATTGTCGGTGACCGCCGTGCCAATGCAAATGACATGTCGGTAGGGTATGTTAGATGTATGCGTACCTGAGCAAACGGTGACAATGTAGCTAGGCAGCGTGGATAGAGTGAGACGAATTATTTATGGCTCGCAGTCCGTCTCTTTTACTCCAGGGGGTGAAGAGGACACTCAATCACGCTTGAATTTCGTCTCAAAGACGATTATGCCGTTTGACGCACTTGCTAATGCATTTAAAAGTATGAAATAGCACACTATAGATTGGGTGTAGTTTCCTCTGACCAATAAATAACAATTTCAATAATTTTAGTAACGAAATTAAGGACACGTCCGCTCCGAGCGCTTGTTCAATTTGCTTGTTATATTTGTTTGTAATCGTTAGTTTAATCATAAATAGTGTATATATAATTAGTTTTAATGTTTATATCAATATTATAATAAGTTAAAAATTTAATTCATGATAATAAAACACTTAATAGAGGATTATATAGAGTTTACATAACAAAAATAAATCAATAATCTGATTAATTTTACTGCGCGTATCTAGATAATGTCTTAATAGTTTCGATTCCCCTCAGAACAGAAAACCGATTTGAGTCTTCCTCATTTTTTGTGATAAATACTGATACCAAATTAGAAAAAGTTCTAACATTTATTTACACTGCAAAGAAACAAATAAACCTTTTTACCAAAAAAAATACCGTCTTCAAATCCCTACACGATATAAAAATATTAAAACCACTGAAAACAAAAAAAGACTTTATTTATGAAGTCGGGCGGGGCCTGGTATGTCCCAACCATGGTTCATGCAGACCAACGAGAAGTTTTATTTAATAACTTGCCCCGCCCGACTTCATAAATAAAATTTGTTTTTCCTTTTCAGGGTTTTAATATTTTTATATCGTGTAGGGTTTTTGAAGTCAAGTTTTTATACGAATATAAAAATTGTTATTTAAAAAAATATATTTATGGCACATGTATTAAAAAATCACGATAACTTTTTTATTAGAAACATTAACTTAATTAGGTTCATACATGGCGGTAACAGACCTCTTCAAAAACAACATAAAGAACAGTAGCAGGGCCATATCTGTGCTGACTGCTGGATTGTGGAAACACTGGTAAAGGGTTATCGCTTCTTGAATGAAACACTGATTATTGCAGCGTATTTCATCGTTCATTTTTGAAGAGTTTAGAAGAAGAAGCCAACCGGGTGTTGCATGCTGGTACATCGGTTCATGCCGGCTGCAAATCGCACCAACCCATCTCATCCCGTGGGTGTCGTAAAAGCCGACTAAGGGATTAGACGGAAGATAGGCAGCAGCGTCCTTCGAATACATTAACTCAACTGCGATCGCCAACCCGCCTGCCAAGCGTGGCGATTATGGCAAAAACCTCCAATGAACACACCACATACCGATATCGGTCGTTGTGGACATCAATTCATCGCAATTTTGTTTGGTTGGCGCAGTGACTAATGTGCTTGGCTTTCTGCGCAACGTGTCGGTTCGATGACTTTAAAACTGGTATTTAAGACTTCATCAGCTTAAAAATAATGATGTAAAAATAACTCTACATCCCAAAAAAAGTGGCAAGGAATTACTTATCACAGGTAAGACACTAATTTATATACCATTTTTTATATTTTTGAGATTTAAATTATCGTTACTATTTGGAACACAAAACCTCAACTACACGTGCCTGTGTTGTTAGAAAATAAATGGGTAATTTTCCCGAAAAAATGGGTAATATGTTTTTATTGAAGCGAAACTTCTTTAGCACAACTTTTTAAATCAAAAGGGTTTGAAAATTCAGTGAAACGAAAAAGCAACACCAAAAAGAGACAAACATATTCATAAATAGGATTTAGTCTGCGAATACAAGTATAGTGTTTCCTATAATCTTCGTCTCCTCTTTGTTCGGGCTTGCGTAGTCGCCCCATAAACTAGACTGAACAAGACTGAACTAGACTGAACTAGACAAAACTGAACTGAACTAGATTGAACTCGACTTGACTGGACTCTACTCGACAGCACTCGACTTAACAAGACTGAACTAGCCTGAACTCGACTGAACTTCACTGAAGTCAACTGAACTAGACTGAACTCGACTGAACTACTCTGTTTACCACCTCCATAATGTATTCATCTCATTCTTTTACAAATTGACCAAAATACAAAGTTTCACCTTTACCGCGTGTGAACTCACACTCGACAATTTTTTTTATAAATATAAAATATCATATCAGCCAGTCACTGTCCCAGTGCTAACCACACTTATTCTTCTTTTCACAGAGAGAAAGCAAAATTCAATCTACAGAAATAATATTTCCATTTTTATCTTATCTTTAATGAAAGTAGGTATTACAACTTTATGTAATACTAGCTGTTGCCCCAAAAATTATTATCAGAACCTTCCGTGGCCCTTAGGAACACCATGGAGTCATGCGCTTAGCAACACTCATTTTTTATTTATATAGATTACTGTTATTATTTAAAAATGTGGGAATATTTCATTCTATCTGGTATCCCTCAAATCACGCACACATGTTCAATACCGTGCTTCACTTTCTGTAATGTATGGCGCGGAGTCCATCTTTTTTTTTCTAGTCCGTGTGGTTAGGTTGCTGTTTATGTACGTTGTATAGATACAATAAACGCTACTATATGTATTTATCATACAGCATGCATACCCTGTACTCGGCAGCAGTATACAAGTTGCGGCAGAACTTCGTAACACACAGGCACACAACACACACGTACCAACATACGCACACATTGAACTCTCTGACCAGAGGCAGTGAACTATACAGTGAGACTACGAAGCATCGCACAAAGAGGAGACCCCGAGTATAAGATACGCTGTGTAATTTATTCCATCTCATTCTTTTGCAGGTTCAATCCTACAGATATATATGTTTGTCTCTTTCTACGTAAAGCCTCAACTTTCCGAGTGTTACACTTGATTTTACTCCTCATAAAATTTTCGTAATGGGCCTTATAACTCAAATCGTTTCTTAAGGAGTAAACTCCAAAAATGAAATTTTCAAACACGTTACACAATAGACTATATACGATTGTAAATCTATTTTCATGTACTGTGTTAATATTTTTGCTACTGAAACACATTACTTGATGTAATCAATCTTATATTTATAATCTAAGGTATTAAGGGGTACCAAACAATAGCCTAACGTCTAAATAAATAGATAAATAACTATATGATAACCTAATAACTATACAATATAGATTATTGTATATTATGTGAAGTCACCTGTACAATATGGTAGTCAATTGTATTGCCTTGTTTTAATTTGAAGCAGAAGAGAGAAGAAGCAGGCCGTTGTGCCGTGTTGTGCGCGTACCTATATAGAGGGAGTGCCGTGCAGAGAGATAAGGCCCCGTAAAGCAAGAGGATAGCAATAATGCTTTTGCAAGTGTGCAACGGATACGCAGATGAATCCCGATCCACGATAAAAGATAGGTCGAAAAAATACCGTAGTGAATTTAGCCAGTAAATGTCCGTAATATCCCCTCCTTCCTTTCCCAGGACGTCTCCTTTCGGAGGGCGCCCATAATTAAAAGGCCCCCAAGGTAAAAGAGGCCCAGAGACCACAAAAAATTACTCTGCTACTAATTTACCACCCACGGGAGTATCAAAAAGTTAAAATGAAAACAGAAACTTTGCGTGTGCTTAAAATGGAATCAGACAACCTCAATTCTGAGGATTTAGTCATATTTAAATGTCACAGCGATAATGAATACAATACAAAAAATATTAAGTTTTACAACAGACATGTGTTCAAAACTTGAAAACTTTGAACTTTACTCTTTACTTATTTTCGGCCGCCTAATATTATAATGAACTCATTAGATATCTGAATCAGAACTTGTTCAAATAAAACGATAGCCTTCACACACGATTTTTTTATTAATACTATATTCGAACTACTAGATCATACTACTAAGTATTCTGTGCGGGGATCGCTTATCCACTGCACCAACCGTGGCGTAATTGCTGCAGCAATTGTGTTTAGACAGAGCAGCTAACACGCAAAGGTACGTAGGTACCTACGTACCTTTGCAGATTTTTAATCAAACGGTGGCTTCCGCAGTGCCGGATATCCGCCGCGAAGCAATAGTGTTTCAACTTAGTTATTAATGTGGTCCAGTTAGAAGGGCACTGTAGCTAGTAAAATAACGGGGCATAAGACAGGGGCGTATCCAGGATTTTAATCTGCGGGCCCTCGGAGCTCATTTCAAGTATTTCGGAGATCATTGTTGCTACTAGGTCTGAGGTCAGGGGTGCTAGGTTAGGAAACCTCCACGTGCGCTCGGTGGCTGCTGGTTAAGACATCCTGGGAGAAGAGCAGTCATCGGGCCGGTGCAACCTGGGCACCAGGCAATAACTACTCCACTTTTTGGAGGACCTTGGCTAATATTCTGACAGGGATGGGCCCAGTTTTTCGGCTATAGGTAGGCCGTAGGGTGTTTCTCCGTTTACGTAAGAACATGGGTGGGCTAGCGGCGGACTCGGCGTGCACTCACCCTGCCCCGAGCAGGCCGTGGGAGGATTGTCCTTCCCTGCCACCTTCGATATCGTAAACTTGGTTGGAGTGTCGTGTTCAACTCTCGCGGCTTCGACCGGGATTGAGGATCTTGGCTTAACCGCCCAAATCGCGAGGAAGAAGGCCTCTATAAAGATTCCCGGAACCCAAGCTTTGCGTGCGTTGAGGGGTGCATGGCTGATGGGAAGTTCAGTCGCGAGCACGCCAACCCCAGGAACGGCGGCACCTGAACATGGTATACGCTTGCCCGGGTACAGGGAGCACTGCCTATGTTTTTTTGCATTTCTTTCCTTGGGGAATCTACATGCCCACACCGAGCGACCCAAGAGAAGACAGTAGCACGCATATGGTCACGCGCTGCCGTGGGACGCTTTGGGGGATCCTTTATCCTTTACAATCCCCCCGGGGGAGTGACCGCTTTACAGTCACACTCTCCGAGATGTGCCTATAGCTGGTAGGAGTCCGGAATACACTTTCGCCCTTCCCCGGGGCGAAGGAAGTTCAATAAAGAATTTCCACTTAGCACCAATTTAAAAAAAAGGACACCGCACAGCACACACGCTCGAGGTGTGCCCTGCGTGTGCCGCCGAGCGGTGGATCCTGGTCGATCGGCGACTAGAATGCAGTAAGCGGAGCGGGATCGGGAGAGAGCCGCTCTGAGCGAGCACCACCACAGAATACGCCCTTGGCATGAAAGACTAATAAACAAATGTCCCGAGGCAACGAGCGCAGTGTGCAGGTTCCACACAGGAGTTATTCTGAAGAGCATTACAATATTAAAGGCGTGGCACCAATAGCTCCACTTTATAGGAGCCTGGCATGCCCCTCTGTCTCTCCCCGGGGCGAAAGAAGTACAAGACGTATTTCCACGGGGTGAAAAAAAGGTGCCACACAGGATTATCCTGGATAATATTACAATTGTTTTGAGAGAGCGTGACGCTTACCACTGAACGACTTGCTTGTCACGTGACAGGGTTGTACATAGGCTGCACTAAAAGTATCGGGAATGGAATATTTCCACTGTTCCTGTCATATTAAAATCTTTTTAATTGAAAACTCCTTGGTTTTACAAATCGAATACCATTTATTTATTTTAAAAAAGATTCACGGTCTTGTCACAAGGTTTCGTCCACAGAGTACCTTTTATAAATCTGAGATAGAGTTATCAGTTAAAGACCTCGAATAGAGTGACATCTGCTGGTTTGTGAATGTCAACTGTTGCTCACGTATAGGCTCTATTAATGAAATTATTCGTTTCTTTTAATTAAAATAGAAATAAAACAATCATTGAGAATTTACAATAATGTGTTTATTTTAAGTTACAGTCACGTACATACATTATAATTTAATAGGTCTTATAGATAAAATAGTTATTACTAAGTATGCATGTACATGTACCCAGTTAAGTGCAACTGGGTGCGAGCATTTTACCCATGACTTTGTACAGTATACAGAATTAAGTTTTGATTTTAATAAAAAGTTAAAATAGTATTTCTAGCCATTGTTTTCTATTATAAAGGGGTTGTGATGTAATATAGGCAATGTTTGCCGTACGTAACAGGGAGACACCATCTACATAAATAACACATAGTATGTGTGAATTATTTTAAGTAAATCATGAATGTATAATAAAAAAGGGCACACGCAACGACGCTACCCTGAAGTATGGAGTGTTTGATTATGCTACTGTCAGCTTCTATCCTATCCTACCTCAGAAATCTGATTATTTTTATCATCATGATATTCTATCTCTTCGTATTATTTGTGTCACAAAGACTAGAAGCAGTTAAAACCGTACCCCTGATACCTGCCGCGTATATTTTTCTAGTAGTCGTTTATGTAATACTTTATCGTAAGCTTTTGTCATATCTTGAAATAGATCTGTTAAAGTTAAAGATAAAAAATAGTTTTTATTCACGTTAAACCGTTTATCTATAGGACTTATGAATAGTCAAGACTTTAGTTGCCACGTTTCAAGATGTTGATTTTCCATGGAGAAGAATAGACAAGCAACTCCATGGTTTTTCAATACAATATTTTTTGACTACATTTTTCTCGAAATGAAGTTAACGTGAGGATAATGCAAGAAAAAGAGTCTAAACTTCTTAAAGTCTAAACTAAACAGCTATTAGCGTCGCTCAGTTCAACAATATTGTAGGGAAACTTAGCAACTCGATACAAGACGCCACCATTAGCAGGACACTTGAGTGAGAATGATATACCTAAACTGCTACACAAATATTACGTCAGTAAAACAAAATAATTGAATAACGCACATGGCATTTGCACTAATAGAGTCATAATCAAATCTAAATGCATAAAATGAAAGTAAATAAAAATAACAATGATACAAATAATTAATGTCAACAAATCTCAAACCCAAGCGTTTTTGTCGTATAACATATATTCTGTAATTTTATCAGTACAGTTACAGATTTTCCTACATAGATTCTGTTTTATAATGGACTTGAATTTATTGAGAATTTATTTTTGAATATGACTTGGGATTTTATTGTAAAAACGTACAGACTGACCTTTAAATGAATTGCTTATCTTCTGGAGCCTAGCAGCAGGAACAACAAGTTTGTCTATAGCTTCCTGCTTCCTGAATTTAGACTTATATGTCATTAATTAAATTTGTTTTCCTTAATCGATCATAATTGAGCAAATTGTTTGGATGTATTGTTTTATACATATTTTTTTGCTGTCTTTTCTGATATTATTTATGGTAATATCCTGAATTTTCGAAACACATCTAATTAAGTTAATGCTATGGTAGGTCAACAACTTTTTGTTTTTTAAATATTCTCGGATTAGAATTGTTTCCATTATTAGAGTTGGCCGGACTAAAGTTGAAGTACTTGCAGAAAGTTGGTACGTTATAGTACTTTCTTGGGCTGCAGGCTCTTGAATAGTGTCCATCTTCTCAATTTCATTTAAATTCCTATTTGTTAAGTCTTGCATTGGTCTTCTTTCCGACAAAATTGTGAATCCTAAAATTATAACCAATGTGAAAAGATAAAACATAAGTCTTAAAGATATTGTTATTTTCTATCTATGCTTACAACTGTTAAAGTTACTGCATATATGTTCGTGTTCGCTGTGCTGTGCACACGTTAGTACGTGACCACGTGCGCGACGCCGTCTTCCCGGGAGTCACTCGGTATGAGCACGCAGATTCCCCAACCTGCGCGCCCGCGATTCCCGAGGGCCCCCACCATGTTGTGACAGCAGAGGGTTCAGGCGTGTTGGACCTGGGTGCCGGGACGGTTGTTACCCCGGCGCCGTATCGTCCTTCTCCATGCGGGGTCGGCCCACCAGATCCCGCTCTGCAGTCTCCTTCTGGAGCATGACGCTCTCGCAAAAGGAGACCACTGCTCTCCAATTTTCATGCTCTGCCAACAAAGCCTAGATAGTACTGCTGGCAGAGAGAGATCTTGCCCGATCCGATCGACAGGACCCGCCGCTTAGGTGACGCACTCGCTCCTTCTGAGCCAGGCTTCGAAGACTGGCAGGATAGCCTCGACGACGCTAATTGTACTCACCTGTTAAACTTAATGTTGGAACTGCATTAGGGCTGAGCCTCTTCATATGTGATATCGAGATTCAAAATGATCATGGCAAATTCTCAGCTTTGAAAACACACGGTCAGGATCCATAGTTGTTAAATCACCTCCAATTGCATTTATCCATGTAGTAAATCTACTTATTTCCTTATTAGGATTCGGAAATGTATGCAAGACAGTATTGTCAGCTCCTATAAATAAAACAAAATATAAAACTTCATACCCTAATCATTTAATTCCTAAGATAGTTGTGTTTTTACATAATCTATACTAATATTAAAAAGCTAAAGAGTTTATATGTTTCAATGGGTCAGTGATGGGTCAGTGTCTGCTTAGGGGTGGAGCTAGGTTGCCAGATGGGAAGACTACATTAAGGGCAAAATTTCAAATGTTGGGATTTTAGGGTCGTTGTCGGGAATAATATTACCCTACCGCTTTCGTTATCTTTCTCATTCTATAGTAAAAACATCCTTCTGCTACTGTATTCTGATTTGTGAGCTTTCTTCTTATGAAGAAACTGCTGTGATTCTGTGTCTTGCCGTATTTTGTTTTTGGTGAGAATTAGGTACAACAAATACACTAAAGTATGCGTTTCGTTCAGTCGGAGTGAAGTGACCGTGAAAGGGCGCGGCAATTTTTGAATTTCTGTTTTGGTAAGAACTTTACGAGAAGCTGTTTGTCGGGACATGTCTAATTAGAGAACATATTTTTGAGTGATTTGTTTAAGGATATTACTTTATAGAACATTACGCTACGACCAAAAGGAACGCGAGTGATACCACAGGGCACTGCTAGTACACGATAAAAGGCAAAACTGTGTAAGGTGAAATTGTGTTAGGAAAATATCTTAACTAGGTATCGGTATAAAAACCACATAGGAATATGTAAGCAGGTACTCACGAGTTCTATTGCAACCGGTACACAACACTTTTTTCGTTCATTATAACGAGCAAACCAAACACAAGGCACAACGATGTCCAAATTGTAAAGCGTGAGTAGAGTTAAATGTATAGGTAAATCAGAAAACAATGGATTAGTAATATGAGAGCAGAATCTTCAGTGTCCCAAATAAAGCCAATTTATACGGTGAAAACAGCACAAATAATAAAATCACATCCATTCGTTTCAGAAAAGAAAAGGAAATTAGAGATTGGCAACTCTTGTTGGCAACTCGGGTTAACTCGATCAACTCGAGTTAGATTTTTACTGATTCGAATTCACGTGATTGCGTTCGCTACGTCACGCTCGCTTGGTGGTGCTATGAGTTCAACTTGAACCACAGTCGCGCGGCCTTATTCGAATGGGTCGAAAGTCAGATTTGAGTACATTTCTTTTTGACATGTTATTTTCAAGGGGAAGTCATGAAATTTACGATAATGTCAAAATTATAGGAAGTTTGAAAATATAATATCTCATTAACTGCCGCAAAACGAGACACAATTAAAAATCTATTGTGTCTACATGGCTGCGGGCAATTGACAACCGTTCGGATATTCTTATTAACAGTCAAAATTATTCCTTACGTCTTAAATAAGATTGTCATCCTCTGGCTAATCCTATAGTCGCCTTTTAAGACAACCACCGGAATGGGATGGGTTGGTGATATTCGTAGCTGGCACCAAAAGACTATTAAACTATTTATGCTCATAAAAATTATGTAAGCGTTTTCCCCAGAAATTAATCGTTTTGAGATTCTGAGATTCTGGTTTTTCTTGTATGTAACTCGAGTAAATGTGCTGAATATCTACAACTACAATTTCCTGACAGATCCCGCTTTGAAACTGACTTTGGTGCAGTCAGCGACACAAGACCCTGAACAATTAAAATTTTTCTAATCGGTAATACTCTTTATTTTAAAAACGTTGGTAAACATTCTCAAAACCAGATAATAGCAACATAGTTAAATAATGTTTTGATAAAAAAATATGGCTATGATGCAAAACGAGAACGTGCACGCGAATTGTTTGTTTTTATTGTTCAACGACTTATGTCGCTGGCCGTGCAGTTCGTAGCGGCTCTTCTACACTAATTTACACCATAAACGCGAGCATACATTTGTACCCCTATTAGCTGCATAAAAAGACAATATATAATATATATATCCGGTTCTTCCTACTCGAGTTGGGTAACAAATAACTTTGTGGATCGATTATGGATTATCCGCTCGGATAACTCGATTTGCAGTATTTTGAATTCACTAAAAGAAATGTCAAAGCAATGATGATTGCTGTCAGCTGTCTATTCTATACATAGACATATAACTTTTAAAACGGCGTGTTCACGTCCCAGTATCCATTTTCTAAAGATACATTTTTTAACTAAATTGTCATAAAGCATTAATTCTACTTTAAATGTTATGTTAAATAAATATCATACTGGAATTAATAAAGAAAATAATCATAAAACATGTATATTTCTCAATATCTCTATTGAAAATTCTGCGTTTAATGAGTAATTATTCTGCATCGAGCACAGATAAGATATTAAGTTCACTATCAATAACAGATCAATATATATATTTTTATTTAATTAAAATGCGTTTAAAATATAAATTCTGAATGATTTGTTTTCACTATAATTTAATAAGGTTTGATTTACAGAAACATTAAAATATGCAAATAAAACGAAAGAATTAATTAACGACAGTCAGGGAGTATGGTCAATAGACTATAGCCTGCCCAAACGGGAGAACGAACGAAAAAAAAACATTATTTTATGCAAATTTAAAAACAACGACATCTCCTGGTTTATGAAGCAAAGTTTTTATATTATAAGCCATCCAAATTGAATATTAGATTCGTTTTAATATAATATTCACACAACGGTGCCTACTAAAATCAGCTAAACTATCTACCGAGCACCTTGTTTAGAGTGAAAGCACTGTGGTTTCGTCAAACTTGTTTAGTCGTTGAGAAAATGGAATTGACTCGAGAAAATTTAAGAGCGATGATTTATTATGACTTTCGAAGTGGTTTAACACAAAAACAGTGTGTTGACCGGATGATTTCTGCATTTGGTGATGAAGCCCCATCCAAAACCACAATTTATCGCTGGTTTGCTGAATTTCAACGTGGACGTGTCAAGCTCAGTGATGATCCTCGTCAAGGTCGTCCAAAAACTGCAGTCACCCAAGAAAACGTTGATGCTGTGCGTAAGCTGATTGAGGAAGATCGACATGTGACATACCGCGAAATTCAGGCAACTTTAGACATTGGCATGAGTCAAATACAAATAATCTTGCATGAACAATTAGGTGTAAAAAACTTGTTTTCCCGGTGGATACCGCATTTGCTATGTGAAGAGCAAAAAGCGGCCCGCGTTACTTGGTGCGTCAGAACTCTCGAAAGATTCCACGCAGGATCCTCAAATGCTGTATACAACATCGTATCAGGTGACGAATCCTGGATATATGCGTACGAACCCGAAACAAAAAACCAGTCACGAGTTTGGGTGTTCGAAAATGAGTTAAAGCCAACAAAAATTGTTCGTTCACGGAGTGTTGCAAAAAAAATGGTGGCCACGTTTGCCTCCAAAACCGGCCATGTTACGACTATTCCTCTTGAGGGACAAAGAACGGTTAATGCAGGATGGTATGCTAGCATTTGTTTGCCACAGGTCGTTTCTGAACTCCGTAGAGAGAACTGCAACCGCCGCATCATCCTCCATCACGACAATGCGAGTTCTCACACCGCGCACAGAACAAAAGAGTTTTTAGAGCAAGAAAACATAGAATTATTAGACCATCCGCCGTACAGCCCCGACCTAAGCCCTAATGATTTCTATACTTTCCCTAAAATAAAGAATAAATTGCGTGGACAGAGATTTTCATCACCTAAAGAAGCTGTGGACGCCTACAAAACGGCCATTTTGGAGACCCCAACTGGAATGGAATGGTTGCTTCAATGATTGGTTCCATCGTATGGAAAAATGTGTCAAATTTCGCGGAGAATACTTCGAAAAGCAATAAATACATTTTTAAATAGTAATGTTGTGTCACTTCCTTGATTCCCGAAATTTTCAGTGCCGCCCTCGTATAAAAGATAAGAGCACTCAACATCCAGTTGCTGAGAGCCTCTTTAACATAAAACCAAATAGGTATAAGAAGTTAGCCGAAGAACGAACCTATCGTTAGAAGGACTCCGAAGCCTGGCTGAAGAGAGGAGAGTGCATCTCTTACCGGCTTACGAACGTGCTAACCGCTACCTAAGGGCATTACATTGCCCAATGACCTTGATGATTAGGTCTCTAAACTAGTATTTGTTACTTTACTGCCAACTACCGATAAACGACCGTACTACAACAAAATGATCTGTGTCGCAGTGTTATCATATTTTGCCTATTTTTTATTCGCTCTCTGAGAGATCCGAATACATTTTTTAATAATAAAATAGTTACAATGATGAGTTTCACCAGTTATCTTATTAAGCATTACGATATTATACAAAATACATTTTGAAGGTCTGATGATGATCAGGTAAATGCTTACAAGATCTCAGGACGGAACTAGATAGTTTTTTTATTTTTATTGATGCCCAGTGGGAATTCTTCATGAACTTCCTTCACCCCGGGGAAGGGCGAAGGGGTATGCCGGACTCCTACCAGCTAAAACCACTGGAGCGGTCATCTTCGGCACCTAAGGGAGGCTCCAGGTCCTCGTATGATCACACTAGAACCGCCCACTGGTGCCACGCCTATAGGCACATCCCTGAGAGGGTGACTGTAAAGCGGTCACCCCCTCGGGGAGATAGGATAACCTAACTTTCAAAAGAATTACGTAATACCTACAAACGAAATACTAAAGTAAAGTAAAAGCAAAAATAAACATAGCAATGTCTTATGTTTTCGCGATTTTTACACATTATAATAAAACGATTTTAAACAGATTAGATCGCGTATATTATAGATTTGTATTTCCTGACGTTTCCTGACCACGAATGCTGCAAAGTATTCGAAACGTCAGGAAAAACAAACATCTATAATATACGCGATCTAATCCGTTTAAAATTGTTTTATTATACTTAACGAAAATAAATAGCTTAGAAATAATGTAAGTACTAAGCATCTTTTTTTACAGCTCGGGCACTTTACTTTTCTTTCTATTTAGGAATACCTAAATAGAAAGAAAAGTAAAGTGTGTCAGGCTTACTCTATGAACAAAAACGAAACACAAAACGAAAACTCCTTTAAATATATTTACAAACTTAATTTCTATATTTATTTTACTTAATTGTTATATCTGTGGCAACAAGCGTGGCGATTATGGCAAAACCTCCCAATGAGCCCACAACACACCCATATCGGTCGTTGTGGTGATCTTTGGGGGAGGCCTGTGTCCAGCAGTGGACTTCATTCGGCCGAGATGATGATATCTGTACTATTTAATTATAAATAGTCATTAATTATAAATACAAATTTTCTGTGATGACCTTAAGTATAACATATATCTTTTACATAGCCAGTGCAGAAAAGGATTATTATTATACGCTATTTTTGCGATTTGAGCAATGTAATTTCATTTGATTCGTAATGCAAGACTGGGTTGCGGGAGTATGCCGCGTGTTTGTGTGAGTGCGTTTCTAATCGTGTGGCTACCTTTAAAGCCGAGTTACTCTCGCTGACTGTTTTAACTGTTGCACTCGTCATCTATCTTCTAGATATGGGCTACTAGTGACAAAGTACTCCCCAACCCAACTGAAGCTCTTGCTTCAGCCACTACTACATTTTCACCATGTGTTACAAACCAAAATTGGATTAAACTGAAACAGAAACGGTGGTAAAAAAAGACTAATTCAATTAACTTTACGTATACAAATAATGAATTTGAGTTTTATTCTGTTAAAGGTGAATCGGAAGATTCACGTACCTCTTCTTCGTGCTTAATTATGATTTTTTCTTTTGTTTTCGTCCCTTCTTATTATTTATCTACCGCTTGGGTTGTGATTGTGGTGCGTCCAGCATTAAAATTTTAAGTTTAACCACACCGACACTAAAGTTGTAACTTTCTCTTCATCATTTATCTATTTATTTAACTATTATGTTTCTAAGACGGAGACGCTTACAGTGAGCGCCGCGCCGCGCTGCCGTTTGTTGCGTATTGCCATTACCACCACGAAAGCCACGAGCACTGCCACACCATAAGATTACTTATATTTAGCGATGGGTGGTCTCGTTTGCAACTCATTAGATAATTTCAATGCCAATTATAAAATTATTGTTAAATATATTTGATTTTACTTTTTATTTCTGCGCGTTGTGTATTTCTTATTTATATAGTTATATTTGTTGTTTTATTAGTAGGTATATAAAACAATTTTTTTTTATACTGCTTTACACTCGTGGATCACCGAAGGGTCCAGTTGAAAACCAGCGCCAGGCTCTTATCTGGCCAATGCTGAACTGGTTACCTGTGTGGCGCAATTGTGGGGCATACAACACATTCTAACATGATATAAGGGATTTCTTTTTTGATGTTTTGTATTTATAACCCTATTCAACATTTTTATCGTAGTTTCTTTTAGTTTTATTACGATGTCTCATTTTGCTGTCAAATAAATAATTTATTTCTTTCTAATAATCCCTTTATTAGGATTAGACGCAAAGCCACGGCGAATCGTGGCAGCCATTGCGGAGGTGACTAGGATTCTACTATGGGAGACGGTGATGATAAACCATATAAAGAAATATATAAGCGCAATAATGACGAACTATAACCGATTTTTTGCAGCGTGATCCTTCTTATTGACTATTTATTCGTTGACATACATTCACGTACGATACCAATCGCTTACTATGCAAAAAATGGTATGACCTTGACCGCCAACCGTCTACTGTACAACCATCTGATTCGGATATAGGTGTTATAATTAAACCGGTTTGTATATACAATGAATGAGATCCATTTTCTAGAGCTTTTGGTTTTTTACCATTGTGAAATCACCAACAAATTTGAAACGAAATGTATTAATTGTTACCTATTGACCTAACAATTAATACAGTTTGTTTTCAATAAGTAATTCTGAATTGTGCATATTTGCTTATTAAATGTAAACAACGTTATATAGTTGGCTTCTAATTCTTAAATTGTGTACACTATGGCAAAGGATCCAACGAATATTAACAGACATTTTAATAAATATACTTTAGAATATTAAACATAACAGAATAGTTTTCTGGCACAAGAATAAATTATTCCAAAACACTTCTTTACAAAATATTTATGCAGTACCTTGTCCTCGCCAGGGTTGCGGTAGGTTCCAATCGTTTATTGAGTCACAGGAGTCGGTTGTCGGCCCCCTCTTATGAAACCTCACCTACGACCTGGTCCTGCATGTCATTCTCCCCGCTGGCGTCAGCTTGGTCTGCTACGCTGACGACACTTTTGTGTTGGCCAGCGGGGAGTGCTCACATGCTCTGGGTCTGCAGATAGCGCCTCACAAAACTGTGGTGGTGTGGGTGCATTACACCAGATGCTGCCCAATCTTGGGGGACCCAGTGAGGGAATTCGGCGCCTATACTTTCTATTTATTGAGTCCACGTCTACCCATTGCCAAAAAGTATAGTCTACTACTATTCTACTACTAGACACTACTACTACTCACACAGTACTCACCACGCTTAGCAGGCGGATTGCTGAGCGGAGTATGGCTACTGTTTCACAGAAGGGACGATCCAGCCCATCCCTCTGGTTTAATATCCCATTTTCGTCGATGCTATAATGGCGAAGTGTACGAAGTGCTCGAAAGTAGTTACTAAAAAAGCCCAGGATTGCAGTGTAACAAGTGTGAATTGCTACATGTGGCTTTGTGGCTACATGCTACCTGTACAGGTATATCGCGGGATCAACTTGCAGCACTAAATGCAACCGATTCATTGGACTGAATATGTGGTAAATGCAAAAGCAAGCCAAAAAGGAATTCCATTATTATAGGAGCCGCGGATGACTCTGATAGCTCCGACATTGAGCATGAAAGAGGCCAGCATAAACTTCAAGATGTCTTATCACAGATAAGGAAGGAGGTGAACGTCACAGTGTGTCACTGACCATGGGCGTGATTTTGCGTGATGGTTGTAGGGATCAATGGATACAAGCTGCCAAGCAATCACCATTGACCGCCAAAGACTGCGGATGCAGTGGCGAAAATAAGGGTTATATTAGAGAAGCTCTCACCCCGACATTTTCTCATCTACTTTGGAAAACTAAGGAAGACCTTAAGAAACCCGGCTTGTACAAGTTCGTCTGGTGTAACAAAGGTCGAATACTCGTACGGATGGATGAGAGCCAGAATAGTAAAACCTCGGTCGTCAGAACGCAAAAGGATATCGACATACTCGCTCAAGATGCCAAAAGTGGGGTAAAAAAAAATGACAGCAATAATAAATAAGTTAGGTACCCACCTACCTTATCTTTATTTTTGTCATTGAAACTATCAATTCCTTTATGATATACAAATGGCTAATTATATTGATACGAATAATTTATTAGAGCATAATTGTTATACATGGAACGATTTTATAGATTTCTTTGGAAACAGTACTCCACTATTATTTTTTCATGTCAATATTAGATCTGTATTAAAAAACTTTGCATACCTTGAACATATAGTAACAAGTAGCAAACAGTTGATTCACGTAATAGCACTAACTGAAGTTAATATTAAGGATGGCTGTCAAACTTTATTTGAAATGAATGGATATAACATGATTCATTTACTAAGGAAAAAAAGATCAGGGGGAGGTATTTTATTGTACATTCACTACAGTTTATCGTTCCACAATTTCAAAACTAATACACATAATATGGAATGTATTATGGGTGAAATAAAGGTGAATGAACACTATCGAATATTTATATGCATAGTTTATAGACCGCCAGATCAATCTAAAACTAGTTTTATTCAAGAGCTTTCTAAAGTATTTAACTTGTATAGTAAGTGTAATAATTTTATATATATGGGTGATATAAATATTGACCTAAATAACAAGACACATACCCGTACGAACTATTTAAACCGTCTTAGTGAGGCAGGTTTTGTTTGTGGAGTAAAAGCATGTACTAGAGTAGAATTGAGAGGGGATAGAATTACTAGTAGTTGCCCATAGTAGACCATATATTTGTAAAGAGTGTCGGGTGCCGCACCGTTCACACGGCAGTTATAAGCACCGCGCTTGCTGATCACTACATAATCGCGTGCGCGCTCCTCGATAATTCTTCGACTGTATCAAGCGGGCATCCCAAATCAATTCTTAAATTGGATAACAATAAGGCCTTACATGAATTACGTAACGTTAACTGGAACACTGCCCTGTCTTACCACGATCCTTGTGATATTATATTCTACATAACCGATAAATTTAGAAATGTTATGTCTATTATGTTAAATTAAGAGAAACTAATTATAGGGTAATGAATTGCCCATGGGTTGATAGCAAAATCAACAACATGATATTAAGAAGAGATGAGCTTTTCAAAGTGTGGAAGGCAGATGAAAATAACAAATTAAATAGACTAACTTATAATAAATATAGGAACAAAACAAATAAAGTATTGAGTAGGGCAAAGAATACAAAAATAAAACAAGACATTTTAATAAACTTTAGAAATCCAATAAAAGTATGGCAAATTGTAAATACACTTTGCGGCAAAATAACCAAAAAGATTGATGATATTTTGCTTAAAGCTTTTGGGATACCCCCAAATGAATTGTCAAACAAATTCGCATATGGTTTTGATGATAATATTCAAAAACTTAATTTTACGGCATGCGGAACCCGGCTACTCGACCCACGGATCTACGAAAGGCATCCTGACCGTTGTATTCGACTAGTTAAGGCTACTAATAACGACGTGCGGTCTATTATTAAGCAAATGAACTCCAAAAAAAGTCCTGGAATAGATAGCATTTCTGTAAAAGATATTAAATTGTTAGCTCCTCAACTAATTCCAATACTGAAACACTTAATAAACAAGTGTATCGAAACCAGAACATATCCAGATATACTCAAAGTCGGTATTATCAGGCCCATACATAAAAAAGGCAGCTATGCTGAAATCAACAACTACAGACCGATTACAATATTATCATGCATAGATAAAATAATAGAACGATTTTTAAGTAATCAAATCAATTACTACATACAAAAAAAAAATTATAAATAGTCACCAATTTGGATTTCAAAAAAAAAAGCACTACCCAATTACTTTCTAAATTTACAAATGAAATAAACTCTTATCTAAACGATAAAAAACACGTCATTGCTGTATTTGTTGATTTCAGCAAAGCGTTCGATGTTTTACAATTTACTACGTTGTACAGGAAACTTGTACAAAATGGCATTCAAGGACCCTTACTAAACCGGTTCCAGAGTTATCATACAAATAGGTTCACTTCCGTAAAGATTTCTAACGTGTTGAGTGATATGATCCCCACCACCTCTGGCACAGCCCAGGGATCAATTCTCGGGCCCTTGGAATACTTGTTATATGTAAATGATATGTGTCACATATTTAAAGAAGGTTCAGTTTATCAGTTCGCTGATGACACTTGCCTAATCGCAGCACATAGTGATATAAGAGAGGTGACACGGCTTATTCAAGCTAACTTTAACCTATTATGCCAATGGACGCATGACACCGGCTTAATACTAAACGCCCAAAAAACTAAGGCTATACACATATGCACAGTGCATAATAAATACAACAGCCAGCCGGTCGTTATCGCGCACGATCACGAGTGCCTACACCGCCGTTCCCGATGCCCGCTTCCATGCAACTGCGAGCCGCTTGAGTTTGTTGATAGCCACACTTACATCGGTCTCGTCATAGATCGTAGATTTAACTGGGGTCCTCATATTGAGCACATTTCAGATAAATTGCGTGCAATTATTAGCAAAATGGCTATTTTACGATTTAAAATACCAGCAAGTACGCTCAGAATACTTTACTAGTCTATGGCAGACTCAATAATAAACTACGGTTTGAGTAGCTATGGTAGAACATATAAAACATATTTCATGAAAATTTATATATTACAGTCTCGTTTAATGAAAATAATTGTACCAGAAAAAATTCGCCACAAACTGAACTTAGTAAATGATGAAAGTTTATTCCAACATTGTAAAATATTAAATGTTTTTGACAAGTTTAACATGTCAATACTAGTGGATGAGTACTCAAATAGACATGAGCTTGTTAAGTCTGTTAGACCTGACCAACTGAGGCACCTAACCTACTTAAGTACTTATGATATGCCTGAGTATCGTAATACACATGGTACCAGAATGTGGCAATATTTGTTACCTAAAATTGTAAATGATTTACCCAAAGACCTACAAGAAATGTATTCTACTTGTAATAATACAAAAAATGTAAAATATGTAGTAAAAAAATACTATTCATCTAAATGTTGTCACCTAGCCAGGTAATTTAATTTATACTGTAAAAATTGTAATGATTGTAACAGCGGCTGCGCCACGGGCTGTATAAACCAGCAATTGGATTAATTTCCGTGGTGATAATTATGTATAGATATAGTTTGTTAACACCAATAAAAAAATAAATATAAAAAAATCACCTTGTGCGACATTCACGGGGGGATTGGTGATGTTTAGTATAGTCTATCGATGAAATACTTTGTGGGTGGTCGAATTCGTAATTGGCAGGTTTAAGTTTATAACACAATGAAACAGAAATATTATATCGTCAATTATACTTTATTCACAGTATTAATTACATTATTAAAACTAAACAGGTAAAACAAAAATATGGCAATCTTAATAAAAACGACTACGAGCGTATTGAGGAGTAAGTGCAACTGATGCTCCACTGCCTGCTCCTGTCATGTTAACTTGTTGCGGTGTAGCCTTAGACGTTATCAGAGTCACATAAGATAATAGCTGATGAACAATCGATTAATTGTTATTCTACGAATCAATCAATTCTTGATCGGCGTGTGGTCATTGGTAGCTTATCTCCTTGCAGCCTTCGGGATGGAAGGTCCGTCCGCGCGGTAGCCTAGCTCGTCAGCGCCGTAGGTGACAGTCTCGAGCTTGCCTTGGGTATCAGTGTAACCATACTCGCCGCGGACAGCTACTACTGTCTGGGTCTTGCCCTCGCTATCAACGACAGCCTTCAGTTCACCAGTTTCAGACTTGTAGGTGCCATCATTGGTCTTGAACCTGTTGATATTACTTACATTACTCACATGCATTAAATAACCATTGGACGTCGTGGTTTATAATAAAAACGGTTTCAATTCAGTTGACATGTTTTCACTTGAGACTTTCACTGACTATCAATAAAAAACACAAATATAAAAAACAAAGCAACTGGTGTATTACTCGTAGTGGTAGCTACCATCAGGCTCGTGTTCGTCGACATAGCTTTCGATCTTTACTTCCTTCTCTTTATCAACAGGAATTGCGACGGTGACGGCCACGAGGGCGAGGGCAACAAGAATGACCTGCAGTACACAAAACCAAACATGAAAAGTATATAACAACAATCATCTAAAATAGCCAACTATTAAAACAGTATCAGGCCTTTCAAAAAGCGAAGGTCTGCAGTATGGAATTAATAATATATAACACAAAAATTATGGAAATTTCGATAAAATATAAGGTAACATTATCATAATTATATTACGTTCTGTGATAATATAATTATGATATTATTACTTTCTCTTCGGAACAGCACGTCTTGTACAGTCAACATAAAAGGTGATGAGTTTTCACGGTTTCAATAGTGATTTATGAATAAAATCGGGCAAAATTATTATTACTAAACAAGATATGATGGATTACAGAATATATTTCCTATGACAGATAAGCTTAATTTAAGCACAATAATTTGCTGCTGACCATAACGTCAAGAATTTAAAAATAAAAAACTTGTACTCTAAATGATCCACTTGCCAAGCGTGATATGGCAATCAAAGTCAATGTCAAAGTTTTTTATTTCATCATTTCAGCCGAAAAACGTCCACTGCTGGACAGAAGCCTCCCCCAAAGATTGCCACAACGACCGGTATGGGTTTGTGTTGTGTGCTCATTGGGGGGTTTTGCCATAATCGCCACGCTTAGCAGGCGGGTTGGCGATCGCCGTTGAGTTATAATTGTACTCGAAAGACGCTGCTGCCCATCCTTCAGCTAATCCCATAGTCGCCTTTTACGACACCCACGAGATGAAATGGGGTGGTGGTATTCTTAGCCGGCACCACACGGTTTAGCATATATAATATAGTTATTTTTATTTCAAATATACCAAATATTGGCACTTATCATCATCATCATTTCAGCCGAATGAAGTCCACTGCTGGACACAGGCCTCCCCCAAAGATCACCACAACCACCGATATGGATGTATTGTGGGTTCATTGGGGGGGTTTTGCCATAATCGCCACGCTTGGCAGGCGGGTTGGCGATCGCAGTTGAGTTGTTAATGTACTCGAAGGACGCTGCTGCCCATCCTCCGGCTAATCCCTTAGTCGACTTTTACGACACCCATGGGAGGAGATGGGGTGGTGGCATTCATGAAACGTCAGAATTTAAGTTGCACGGTTCCAAATAGTCGATCTCGTGGAGAAGAGCCGGCAAGAAACTCCATGGATACTCTTTTAAAATAATTGAGATTACAATGTCGATTGATACAAAAATTACTCTGAAGATTAAACCGAGAAAAATTTAGGTTAATGTGTAAAGATGGAACATACATACGTATAATAATTTATTTGCCGTAGCAGTTAACCACTGACCAGTCTCAACAGACGGCACAAAAGACAGAGGCAACAGATTGAAATAATGGTGATAACCCAATTGGGTATTCGATAAGACTGGTCCTCATGGCGTACCTTCTGCAACCTGTCCTTGAATAGCTTCACTCATGTCTTAGCGAATACCAAATTGGTTTTTCACCACCATTTTAATTCTGTATTGAAGGATGTATGGATGTTTGACCTTAAGGAAGTGCACCCCTATATTGGCGAGCACCTACGATAAATATTTTCACAATTTATAAATATCGATTGACTGACATACCACTCATTAATTTTATTTTTAAATTTAATATCTAAGCTTTTTAATAAATATTGATTTAATAAACGTACCGATTTCATTTTTGATAGGTTTCGTTGGGTAGCAGTTGAGCGACTGATGCCAGAACCGCCGCGAAGTCATCTTTTATACATTTCTTCAGAGTCTATTAAATGTCAAATGTGTCGTACATTTGACATTTAATAGAGTCGCTAATCCGAATTCGTGAGTTGATAGCGTCTATGTACATACATGATTTATTTATTTTAAAGTTGAAATTTATATATTTTAATGTTGACGTGTGTCTCCATTATCATACAAATGTTGGAAATTAGAAAAAAATAATTTTATGTGTCGTGCTGTTGTACCGTGTTCTGCGTGCGCCTATGTAGAGGGTGTGCTGCGCAGGGAGACAGGGCCCGTTAAAAAGCAAGAGGACAGCAATAATGCCTCGGCAGGGGTGCAATGGATACGCAGATGAGTCCCAATCAAGTTGGCAGAATCACGTGGTGAATTTAGCCAGTAAGTTTCCGTAATAACCCCTCTTCCTTTCCCAGGACATTTCCTTTCGGTGGGTGCCCTCATACGGATTTCCCCACAGTCAAAGTGGCGAAGATACCACAAAAATTTACTACATTACTACCTACGGGAGTATCAAAAAGTTCTAGAAACTTGCGTGTGCATAAAATATAATAAGACAAGCTCAATTCTGATGATATAGTCACATAAAAATTTCACAGCGATAATGAATAGATACAATTAACAGTTATTTTTAACAACAGAAATGTGTTCAAAACTTGAAAACTTTGAACTTTACTCTTAAGTTAGTTTCGGCCGCCTAATATTATAATGAAGCTCAATACAATGTGTTTCAGAAGTTGTTCTAATAAAACGATAGCGTTCTCACACGATTTTTTTATTAAAACTACATTCGAACTACTAGATCATACGAATAAGTATTCTGCGCGGGGATCGAACCCACGATACATAGCGTAGAAAGCTAATCGCTTATCCACTGCACCAACCGTGCCATAATTGCCGCAGCAATTGTGTTTAGACAGAGCAGCTAATACATACCTACGTACCTTTGCAGATTTTTGAACAAACGGTGGCTTCCGCAGTGCCGGATATCCGCCGCTAAGCAATAGTGTTTCAACTTTAGTCATTAATGTGGTCCGGTTAGAAGGGCACTGTAGTAAAATTACGGTGCATAAAACAGGGGCGGATCCGCAACCCGAAGCGCAGTAGCCGACTGTATCGGCCACTGCACCAACCGTGCCGTCAGTATCCGTGACTTCCGTCCGTGACTTTGTTGTTATTAAACTTTTTTAAACAACCTGGTTGTTATTGATTTCGGATTCAAAAGGGAATTTTACATGCCTCCCAGAAAGGAGACGAATATCTTTCGAAGCTCCAGTGCAATGCTTTGTGCACAGAGCACTCTTAAGTTGTTTTATATTTTCTGTGAATATGAGATATGTAACAATCAGATACTACAAATAGAAATATCTGGATCTGGATATTAGCTGTTTGGTGCCGGGAATTGTTTTTAAAACCGAATATGGGGCCGGATATTAGGACAATTTATTTTTTGTTAGTATTATTTTATATAATAAAACACTTTGAAACAGATTCTGTCGCGTATATTTTAGATTTTTGGTTTTCCTGACGTTTCGAATACTTTGCAGCATTCGTGGTCGCAGGTTGACTAAGGTGACAGGCGTCGTTACAGATTACAAAATGTTATTTTATTTTATCTACCGTACAATTTTAATCAGAAATTAGTTTCGATGCACGCAGTAATCACTCACAGTGTCTTGATGTATCTTAGTGCGGTATGTTGTTTGGGACTTCTCTATTAAAAATAGGATGTTATTAATTTCAATAACCTCACGATACATTTTAGGTGCATATTGGGTCTATGTCGCGAGGACTTGAGGTTGATCAAAACGAAGAAAATTATTAGGTTTGCCTAGGGCTTGTTCACACACTGCAGACTTTGTGGAGCGTCTGTGCTTTACGCCAGCTATGTATTCTTTTATTTGGTAGCTATACTACGCTTTGTTTGCCCTTTGTATGACAAACCACTATCTCACTCAATCTTGTAGACCCCTGCATCTTGTAAAAGTACGTGACATCTCACCGGTTTGAGAAGTTGGCTGATCTTCTTATGCGGCTTGAAATAAGTTTTAATAGAAGCACGCTTCAAGATATGACCAATTATGTCCGTGACTCCCTTAATAAATGTTAAAACAGCGGGTCGTCGATCAACCGTGATGGGTTTCGGGCGGCTTCTGCGACGGGGATGTTGAGCTTATTTTGAAGAACTTGCTTCACAAGTTAAGTTGGTCGGCGTCGCAGATCCCGTGTGCTCTCTGTAACAAAAATTTGGCCAGGGTAGCTAATTGACAAGGATGGTGATGAGATTCGCCGCTAATTAAGGTACCTGTCTGTATGTGTAGGCTTTCTTACACAGTGTGACTAACAGAATGATCTGGATTATCGATGAGAAGTATGTCAAGAAAGGCAGCGTCCGTTTAAGTGTTATTATAATGTGTAATAATCGCGAAAACCTAAGACATTTTATGGGTTTGAATGACTTTTTATTTTTAAACTGTATGCTGGACTGTAGTTCGATTAGATAGAGATATTTGGTCTGAAGTAATCATCTCACACACAAAACACATTATGTTCAAATTTAATATGTCTGTATGTTATTTTTAAGTATATTGACATTATTTTTGAGTATATACATGACTAGTAATATTGTTCAAAGCAAGTCAAAATGTATTGACTTCGTTGAATATTCTAGCTACCTATTAGATTAGCTTCTTTATTTACCTTGAAATTGGGTTTCACCAAAAGCAGGAAAATATTGAAAATGAAAAGAATACGTGACTTGAAGTAAACTTTAATTACTATGTAAATTAACACAACGAATAATCTAAAAAATATGGCCGTGCTGCTTCAAGTATCAACTAGCAACAAGAAGTCAGGGCAACCGACATTGCATACCACACTACTGTGACTAATCAACCGTTATGTATGTTTATAAAAGTTATCAGCAGATAAAAAAGCGATTCATTTATATTCCTACAAATTAATCAACGTGTCATCGGCTTTTTTTCGTTGGCAGCTTATCTCCTGTCAGGCTTGGCGATAGAATATCTCCCTGCGTGGATGCCGGTCATCAGCGCTGTAGTTGACACTCTCAAGCGTGCCGTCCTCTTTGGGGTGGCTATAACCGCTAATGACAACAACTTTATGGAGTCATGCTGTAGTTTATTTTTTATAAATGTGTTTGTATTACATTATATATACGGTACTATGGGGTTGGCATATCCATGTGGATAAAAACCCTTTAGAAAAACAAAGATTTAAAAAAATAAAACAACTTCATGGAGATTGTTCTCTTCATCCAATATTATTATTATTAACTACTACTATGTTTCTCTATTCACTCTTTTTATATCCCCTGTAAGGAGGAACCCGGTCTTTTGATAGGCTTACACGGGGACATTTTTTTTTTTTTTTTTTTTTTTTTTCTTTTAAAAAACGTTGCCCCACACTAGGATTTCTCCTGTGTCGTGGGTGCGTTTACAGACATGAATTCCACATACAATACACCCGACATGGGTCCAACACGCAGAGGCCCTTTAGAGAATTTTAATCTATAATGTAATGGGACACTAACCGGGGACTCTCCATGGCTACACTATAAAATGCAGTCTCGGATTTACCCCGGAGGTGTAAAACTATTGTATATGATGGAAACTACAATTATAAGGTCTATTGTAATGGGTGCTAAATGGATTATATACTTCTAAAAACGGAAACAACAGCGTCTGCCTTTCAACCTTTAAAGTTCAATTCTGTAGCAAATGGTGACTTGCCACTCACAAGATGGGCCCCGGTGTGAGCGGTAATTATTACAAAATTTTCTTTAGATCACCTTTTTTTACGGGATGCCATTGTCACGATGGAATCAGTTAAAAATTAAATTGAAATATATTTTATCTAAAGGCAAGAAGAGAGAAGGGTAACAAAAAACTAAAGTAAGTACATTAAATATGGATATGTTTACTAAGTTAGTATTTTATATCTTACCAGTACTAAAATACACATGAAGCTGTGTCTACTATCAAAGTCAGTTGATTTATTAACGGAAACTGTAGCTGGTTTTAGGCTCCGGACGAAATTCTGAGCGAAGAATCGCAATAGGCTCTATGGAAGCGGCGACAGCTATTGCCACGAGGGCTAGAAACAACGAAAATGATCGGCATAAAAAAGAAGTAAGTCATAAGTATAATTATTCGTAGCAAGTAGTAAATAAACCAAACCGATGTAACTATTAAAACCATGAAATCCATCAGAACCAGGAAAGGTTTTTTTATGTATGGGTAGAAATAAACAGACATTGGAAAATGATAGTGAAATCAAAGAGTTACAAGGAGAAATTAAAGGTTATAAACTTTTAAACATATTATTATATTACATTAATATTATATTATAGATTTTTATTTTTCCTTGGATGACAGTCATCCTTCGACCACGAATGCTGCAGTGTTCGAAACGTCAGGAAACAAGAAAACGATAATATACTCAATGTAATCCGATTAAAAGTGTTTTATTGTAATTAGTGATAACCGCGAAACCTAAGACATTACTAAGTTAAAGATAAATACAATACACAACGTTAGTCAAATATGTGTTTTGTAATAATTGTTTATGAACGTACCGATTTAATTTTCGAAAATCTAAATTTGTTTTGTGCCTGATCATCGACTGAGGCAAAAGCATTGAATGTTTTTGGGCTTCTCCCAGACGTGAGGGAGAGGGAGAATGTAGCTGCTTAACAGGGCAATCTGGTGAAGCCAAAAGAGACCTCCAGCCAGGGACGCTAAAGCATGCGCAACAAAATATTTTATACATGGCATTTTTCTGGCGGCTAACGTAAATGTCAAATGACAGCAAACATACGATGTCGACATTCCGGATTCGGTCATCGATGTTCACAGGCGCATGCGCGTGTGTACACGATGCTCTAATAGTTTATTTGGCGTTAACATATTCGTGTGAACCGTATACTCGTTCATCCAAAATGAACGTTACAAACATATATTCTTGATTTATTTGCCAGAATTGGTGACATATCTATATACTCTTAAAATCTACTCATAATTTAAAACTCATTTTCATTTAGTAATAATAGGCGTGAAATGTGCCGTGTGGTGCCGGCTTAGAATGCCACCACCCCGTTTCATCCCGTGGGTGTCGTAAAAGTCGACTAAGGAATTAACAGGAGGATGGGCAGCAGCGTCCTTCGAGTACATTAACAACTCAACTGCGATCGCCAACCCATCTGCCAAGCGTGGCGATTATGGCAAGACCCCCCCAATGAGCACACAACACACCCATATCGCTCGTTTTGGTGAGTTTTGGGGGAGGCCTGTGTCCAGCAGTGGACTTTATTGGCCGAAATGATGAAATTGAAATTATGATGAAATGATGAGGCGTGAAATCAGAACTTGCAATCATTTATCATCATCCAAAGGACTTCCAATGATGAATAAAGGCTTCCCATAGGCCCTATCAGAAGACCAGCGCTGCAGCATATTGGTGAGCGCAGTATGGTTGCTGCTCCAAGGAGGAGACGCCACTGCCCGTCCCTCTGGTTTGCCTTAGTCGCCTTTAATGACAGCCATGGGAGGAGATGGAGTGGTGCCATATTCTTAATCAGGCACCACACGCTAAAGCAATCATTTTTTTCAGGATGGATTATAGGATATTAAAGCTGAATATGATAAAAAATAGCATTTATGACCTGTAAATTTAAAAACCTACCGGTACCTATGTATTTCTATGTAGTCCTTATTAAGCAGGTTGCGAATGTTCTATCGTGAAAGTTCTGTAAACAATACAATTATTAAGTACACTATACTTATGTGAAACTGCAAATATCGTATTTGAAGGTCTAGTACTGACGGACGGATCACAGAAACTAGCCACTCAGTTGCAACAGTATCATTCACTTAAGTATTACTTAACCTGTATATTAACGCACATTACTCGTTCGTTGATTAAACACATTTTTTACAATACCATTAAATAATAAATACATATCTATGTAAAAATAACGTAATCCTTTTGAATACCAAATTAGTTTACACTTTGAACTTTTAAATATGGCGGATACCTGCTTAAATACGACGGAGAGGTTAAAGAATTTTCTGTGAAGGCGAGTACATACTCAAATGAAAATATTTAGTTGTTAAGTTAGTTCCAAATTGTTTAGACTGAATCGTAATTTCCATGGCATACGTGATTGTATACCTACTGAAATGAATCCTTTTCTAGAAATGTTCTCATAATCGCCAAACGCTACTCAGGGTGAGATTCAGAAACGAGTCTAAATACTACTTGGGTAATTTATTTTCTCAGCAATGAATAAACTCAATCTATCGCAGTCCACTGGAAATAGGCATCTCCTAGACTGCGCCACAACACCATTTTCTTATATCTACATAAAATTTCACGTAGAATACAGTAATCTTAGAATAATAACGCATAGAAACCTATTACGCGCACGAAAACTGAGGGAACTTATCGGCGAGCCGTCAGTACAGTCACGTCCTGCGATATACAGCTCCCGAGAATTAAATAAAAATGACCGTTTGTACCGTAAAAAGATGTTCCAGCACGTCTGGAAAACCAAATAAATGTGATCAAATTACATTTCACAACTAAATACGCACATTTTATACATTACCTTTACGTAAATAGATCATCAAATAAAAATTCTACTACGTTATCACGGTACAATATTGTTAGTTGTGAGGAAAAAAAACCCGCAATGTTTTCAATTTAGTTCTTAGATTTATTTAGAAGGAAAACAGTAGTTTGTTTTGGATATACCTATACTATTTGAAAGGATCTTCAGGGCTGCTATAAACCAATATTATTTTCCAAGTAATTGTTTTATTAGCTAGCTAACCATAAACCAAGTAATACCTATTTATTGTCTTTGTGTACCTATTCTGATAGTATACTTACACATATTTATCCAATACTAGGTATTGCTATTGTGTAGCTTTTTATTAGTGAATTCATTTTTTATCGGTTCTGTAGTTTTAGATTTAACCCCTAGACCCCAAAAAGTCGTTATTGTGACTTAACTATAACAGTTAGACATATAGCTTTCAGATATTTTATGAGTATAAACATATAGTACATTATTTAGTTTTTGCAGCGCGCGCCAAATAATGAGTTTTATAGACAACATTTTAATACTTTGGGTTATGTTATTGCAATTTTATAGGGACCTCCAATTTTTTGAAAATAAAATGTAGCCTATTTTAGTTGCAGATAATGTAACATTCTACAGCTGAAATATTTTTAAATCGGTAAAGTAGTTTTGGGTTTATTGATTACAAAAAAACATACAAAAAAACGAATTATTCTTCTTTATAATATTAGTATAGATGAGCATTCCATTTGTCTAAAATAATTAGACGTAATCGCAAGGAGGATTGGTGGAAGCCAAGAAAAATACAAGTTGCTGGGTTGAACAGTAGTAAATAAACATTATGATATTGTTACTATTTTACCAGATACAGTTTCCCATTTCAATTGATATCAAACACGACTTCAGTAATCAGTAATTTGCATTTAAAATCTGCCTTACGAGCTTTATGTGACGCTATACAGCCTGTGACACATCAAAATGCGTTGAGAGACATCCTATCTGTCATCGTTTGATTGTATGTTTAGGTTTATTTTCATATCCATATTAATTTTATTTCCGTTAAAATAATTAAATTTAAATAGAAAAAATTATGTCATGCAGAAATCTGTATCGTATAAAATTCTTGACAACTGGTCTCGATTTAATCGAGCAAAGTAACAGTGCGTTTCCCTATATTTTGTGGGTAAAGGCCTGGTGAAGGCAACACCGAAAACTATATTTGTGTGCGTTTGAGGAACGTAGACACATTCAGTCCACGCATACAAAGAAAATGTAGTTGACACACGTTAACGCTCGTGTTCTACGGCACGGTTTCTATGCATTATTGTTCTAAGACAGTGATGTTTTACACACCGCTGATCGACAAGGCTCTGCCAACAGGAATGGCGGTTAATCTATGCAACTTTTCCGGATCCCAATTTAACTTATTGATTGGTCCTTTTTCTAGGAATGGACATTGGTTGACCAAAGCAGCAGTATCAAGGCACACATCGTAGTTTGTAGTTGTGTTTAGGCTCGTTTTTATTAATCATAGAACCATTTATATGCACCCAGGTCCATGCTTCTAACCTTAATGACGCCTATTACACTAAAAGGGTGAACCTCGTGACCTTTATCAATATTTCGGAGCCTACACTAGCACTGTTGAACTGGTATCACCTCAATGACCGCTGAGTGAAACAGAATAGAATGGAACAAAATATTCTTTCTTGTACACCATTATAAAAACAATTACTAGGAATAATTCTATGACAGTCTCCTACTAACGACATTAATAACTCGACATACATATGACCGTCGATTTATCAATCAGATCTTTTAGTCCATACTCAAGAACCAATAATAGATTAACAAAATTAATCAAGAATAAAAAACAAAGGGTTTACAGTGAATTACTATTCAAAAGGTCAAACGATAAAAAACGGCTGGAGTCTAGAAGCTTATTATTAATCTGAAAATAAAAACAGGTGTAAATAGGTTAGAACTTGTCCCGCGGTATGCACGACACTAATAAAAGTGATGTGCTTTTAACCTTTCCAGAGGTCAGATCCATACTTTATACTGTGAAATTATAATTCAAGGCCGGCTTGTTTTTACAACACATGTCGGTAGGAGGATGTCTAAGTATATTGCCGCTGTTTTATTAATTACTAATTAAATAACAAGGCCTCCGTGTGCCATCAGCGACAATATATATACATATTTTGGTATCATCTAGAAGACAAAATATTATATGAAGCATTTTAGTTTGGACTTTTAAGAAATATAAAAAAAACGTGGCGAGTTGATTGTAGATGATGCTGTTTAACATAAGGTTTGTTCATACATGGCTTCAATGTTTATTCCGATTATTAATAAATGCACACGGTATATTCAAGCAATTAAATAAATAGTAATAACATTTTAGAAAGAAAATGTTTTATTTTGAACTTGAAACTTATTACTAACAATAAAATAATTATGACTACAAAAGGGCTGTACGAGGCCAAAAAAGCCCTGTACGTACCTCAGCATTTGCTGCAACATTTTCTGCTGCAGCGCTGGTTTCCTGACAGGGCCTATATGTTGATGCCACGAGCAGTTATGTCATAATATTAACGTGTTTATACTTAACATAGTTATTGAGAAAAAAAACAGAATACTGGTGTAACTACAAATTAAGTAAGTTTAGTGTAGGTACTACTAGTAAAAATCGACTACAGATTCACTCTGTGCACCTTCCAATTGTGTGCTTCGGTCCGCTCTAGTTGTCATTTTGTCTATGCCATGAAAGAAGCGACCATTGGCGAAATTGTGGAAGATGGAAGCCATAATCTAAGAGAAGAAGAAGAAGAAGGAAGCGACGCTAGCGCCGCCGGTTGGTGTGAGTGAACGGCGAATTGAATTGACTGACTGAAAGAAAATTGGAAATCGCTAAACCGCTGAAATTGAAAGTAAACAAGTGTACCTAATAAATATATTGTAATTATGATGATCTTAGGTTTCTATGGAATTATAGTAACTATATAATTTCCATAGAAATCTACAAAATTTTTATGCAAATCATATGGCAGTAGGTACCTACTAGTAAGAATATCGTGGTGGAAACTGTTTATGCCTGTAATTCATGTGAAGTTTAAGATTTTCTAAATTTAGCATAGTTTCACTTTACTGGTGGTATGTCTCTCATTGCAGGAATGCGGCTAGGTGGATCCAAGCACCAAGCAGTAGTGTATAAACTTCAGACATTGCTGCGTTCCGATTAGGGCCCTGTAGCTAGTGAAATCACTGGACTTATAAGACTAAATAACTAATGTATTGAAGTGTCGAGCGCAGTAGTGCAGTGCAGTGCAGTGGTGCCACGCAGCACTAGTCCTGGGTAGAATGGCATGACGCTTATCGCCAGATAAATGACTTTCTCGTCACTGTGTTGTATTAATAAAAAACGTAAATAATACATGTATGTATTATTTGATTATATGTGAATTGTTATAACTTTATTGAGGCTTTAGTGAAATTACTGGGCATAGAAGACTACCTATGTAATTAATGTGACGAGGTGACGAGCGCAGTGTGGTGCCACGCAATACTAGTCCTAGGTAGCAATACGATTGGTATGGGCAGGCATAACCAGACGAATCACATACTCGTCCCGTCAGTGGGTTGTATAAATAAAAACCTCTAGGTGAGGAGAAAAACCATTACACATCGACAGATGGCTTAGTATCGGAAGGTTCGTTAGAGTAAAGTGTAAATGTGCCTTTATAAGTGTAGAGTCAGGTTTGTATGATTATTCCAAATTATTCGTATTTGATGAAGATTAGCTACATAGAACCGGTTATTATTATGTATTATAAGGATGTAATAAAAACATTAAAGCAATACCTACGGTTTTTTTAATATCAAAATTATTATGTCACATTAAGGATTTTAAAGTAGGTATACCTTGGCATTGGTATACCGATGGCGTATACGCCAAAACACCATTTTTTGGCAGATTTTTCTTGATTTGGTGGTAAACTGGTGTATGATAAAACAACTATTTGTATGAACTACAGATAGTATACAGATGTAGATCACACATACAGTTGTTTCGTGTCTGGGTGATTGTGCATGTGATATTAATGTCTGTAAACTGTACCTACCCACGACACAGGAGAAATGCTAGATTGGGACAAAGGTAAAAACACGACGTCTGAGATCAGATACATAAAATAACACGGCCTTTACCAACTCTATTATTAGTTATTGGTTTTGAATGCAACTAAAGATCGGATTGTTACGTCGACGGTCCCGGACATGGGTGCATCGCGTGTTCTATGATTAATAAAAACCAACCTGGACACTACAAAACTACGATGTGTGCTTTGGTATGTCTTATCTTTGGTCAATCCTATCCATTGCTAGAAAAAAGACGAATTATCAATAAGTTAAATTGTGATGATTTTGTTAGAAAAAGGTTAATGGATATATCGCCATTTCTGTTGTCAGAGCGTCGTCGATCAGCGGCGTGTAAAACATTACTATATTCTATAAGTGGTTTTAAGTTGATGTATGAAAATGGTGTAGTGGTCTAGAAGCTGGGTATGTCCAGTGGACTGCTATAGGTTGAGTTTATTGATTGATAAAAGCTTTATCATACACAAATTCACCACCCCACCACATCAAGAAAAATCTGCCTCATACTACTACAATGTATTCTACAAAACAAAAATCATTTTAATAAAAATACCCTACGCGATATATTTTTTTATATCGTGTAGGGTTTTTGAAGTCGGTATTTTTTTGTTAAAAAGTTTTACTTGTTTGTTTTTAGTGTAAATAAATGTAAGAACTTTTTCCAATTTAGTATCAGTATTTAACACTAAAAATAAGAATTACTCAAATCAGTTCTCTGATCTGAGAGGAGTCGAAACTATTAAGACATCATCTAGATAAGCGCAGTCAATTAACCTATTTATTAAAACTACTTAATCAAATGTAAAACAGTTACGTACCTATACCTTTAGTCTAAACTTAGAGCTTAAAAGGTTACCAAAAAGCTGTTTTTGTTTTTGGAGCATAACCTTTAATGTTTATCTATAATAGTGGTAGTAGAGTTCTAGGTATGTAAAGGACGACTGGGGCGGTACGGTCTTACCTCTGACCCATCATTATCATATATGCGTAAGCATAGTTGTGTTCTGGGCAAAGGGTAGGAACAGTCAGCGAATTTAATCACCATCATCATATCAGCCAAAAGACGTCCACTGCTGGACACAGGCCTCCCCCAAATATCACCACAACGACCGATATGGGTGTGTTGTGCTCTCATTGGGAGGAATTTGCCATTACTCACCACGCTTGGAAGGCAGGTTGGTGAGCGTAAAATGGCTGCTGTTCCATAGAAGGGACGCTAGTGCCATCCTTCTGGTTTACAGTCCCTTAGTCGTCTTTTACGACATCCACGGGAGGAGATGGAGTGGTGCTATATTCTTAATCCAGACACCACACGGTGTCAGAGTCACCGGATCACAAAACATTACATCTTAAGCCTCTAACGGTTTTAGCCGTTTTTTATTTCATATTCTTTAGAATTATATTTATTTTTGATAAATGTTTTATGAATATGTAAAGATTTATTAATCTAAACACCGTACTACGTTGCCTTATAGTTGACATTGGCGAAATTGTGGAAGATACTCTACAGAAGCCATAATCTAAGAGAAGAAGAAGAAGCCTCTAACGGCCGAAATTAGCTATAGATCTAATCCAAAATCTTTAGATTTCGGATATGTCCGTTTTTGTGTTAAATGTGATTGTAACACAATAATGGATGATTTTCAAAGTCTTAAATCTAAAGACTTTAGATGAGATTGATTGTTAATTTCGGCCGTAAGTTGGCAGCACATCAGTACCTTTTTTTTTTTATTTTTTTATTATTGATGCCCAGTGGAAATTCATCATGAACTTCCTTCGCCCCGGGGAAGGACGAAGGGGTATGCCGGACTCCTACCGGCTAAAACCACTGGAGCGGTCATCTTCGGGACCTAAGGGAGGCTCCAGGTCCTCGTATGATCACACTAGAGCCACCCACTGGTGCCACGCCTATTGGCACATCTCGGAGAGGGTGACTGTAAAGCGGTCACCCCCCCAGGGGGATTGTAAAGGATCCCCAAAGCGTCCCACGGCAGCGCGTGACCACATGCGTGCTACCGTCTTCTCTTGGGTTGCTTGGTGTGGGCACGCAGATTCCCCAATCTACGCACCCGCGAACCCAGAGGTCCCCCACCTTATAGCTACGGCAGGGGTTTTCAGGCGTATCGGAATTAGGCGCCAGGGCGGTTGTTACCCCGGCGCCGTCTCCTTCTTCGAGCGGGATCGGCCCTCTCCCGATCCCGCTCTGCGGTCTCCTTCTGGAGCATGACGCTCTCACAGAAGGAGACCACTGCATTCAAATTTTCGTGCTCTGCCAACATAGCCGACACTACTGCTGGCAGAGAGAGATCTTGCCCGATCCAATCGACCAGGATCCGCCGCTCGGCGGCCCACGCAGGGCACGCCTCGAGCGTGTGCTGTGCGGTGTCCTGGTCGCTATCACAATGGTGGCATTGTGCCGTGGCCTCGCGTCCTATCCTGTATAGTGAGCACCAGGAAGAGCGTGCGGACACAAAACCCATCGAACTAATATTATTTACTTGAGCGCACGGCACACACCACCATTCGGTGCTCTATTCATAATATACATAGGTATCATATACCTATAGGGTAGGGAGGGGGAATGGCGTTCACTTGAGGAAAAGTACGCTGTATTTTTCAAAATATATATTTTACTTCAAAATTTAAAAAATTACATGTTCTTTAACTATTCAGTAATCAACATTTTAACACCAAACGTATAATATCTTTAATACTTATTGTATTAGGAAATTATTATAAAAAATCCGGTTTGAGCGCCATTGCCCCTGACTTTGGGTAATGCCGCTCAGGCTAAGGGGTAATGACGCTCAAACATTTTTTTGGAAAAATATCATTATCCATTTTCATTACACTAATAAGCGTGAGATCAACCTTAAATAATAATTAGTCTACAATTACAAATTAGCATCAATTATACCTATTTGTATGTGAGGTAAGCCTAATATAATAAAAAAAATATAGTAGTAGTTGTAGAAACCCTATTCAAGCTAGTTGCTTCATCTTTGCGTACAGAAACTGAAGGGTTGCGTCTCATAAAACCGTGTACCCTATCCAATCCTGCATTTTTTTGGCGATCTCTTAAAATAGTAATTGGTATGTTAATTGTTCTGCGACTTTTTTTTAGACATCCCTTCGTCGATCGCCGTTTTAGCAGATTGAAGGTCTTCTTCGCTCAATCAACATTGTAAACTGAATTATTTTAAAAGCGAATCCATGGAGTTTCTTGCCAGCTCTTCTCCACGAGATCAACTATTTGGAACCATGTAACTTAATCCAAGTTTCTGACGTTTCATAAGTGCCAATATTTGGTATATCTATACAAATAAATAAAATTGAAGTGTCTGTTTGTAATGTCAAAATAACAGATTTTTACTAAATGCATGTGAAAGTATGTACGTTATAGATAACAAAAAAACTATTTTTAATTTTTTTTGTCTGTCTGTCTGTCCGTCTGTCTGTCTGTTTGTTCCGGGTAATCTCCGAAACGGCTGGACCGATTTTGACGGGACCTTCACTGGCAGATAGCTGATGTTATAAGGAATAACTTAGGCTACTTTTATTTTAGAAAAATAATTAGTGTTCCGCGTAAAAAAAATAAAACCCTTGAAATCCAATATATATTCTATACCTATTCTATGTCAAGTGTCTATGTCGAAGTACTCTAAATTTCTTTTAAATCAAACGCGGGTGAAACCGCGGGTCCCAGCTAGTTTGAAATAAAAAGCTTTGACTTGACTTTTACATTGAAGAAGAAAAACCCGGGAATTAACCACCTTTTTTTATTGATATCCAGTGGAAATTCTACATGGAACTTCCTCCACCCCGGGGAAGGGCGAAGGGGTATGCCGGACTCCTACCGGCTAAAACCACTGGAGCGGTCATCTTCGGCACTGAAGGGGGGCTCCAGGTCCTCGTAAGATCACACTAGAGAAAGGATCCCCCTAAGTCTCGCTGTGCGTTGTGCTGCGCACACGGCGACACGTGACCACGTGCGCGCCACCGTCTTCCCGGGGGTCACTCGGTATGAGCACGCAGACTCCCCAATCTGCGCGCCCGTGACCCCCGAGGCCCCCCACCTTGAACTGGTGGCAGGGGAGGCGTGTTGGAGATGGGCACCGGGGCGGTTGTTACCTCGGCGCCGTCTCGTCCTTCTCCGTGCGGGATCGGCCCTCTCCCGATCCCGCTCTGCAGAGTCCTTCTGGAGCATGACGCTCTCGCAGAAGGAGACCACTGCACTCCAATGTTCATGCTCTGCCAACATAGCCGACACTACTGCCGGCAGAGGAGATCTTGCCCGATCCGATCGACCAGGACCCGCCGCTCGGCCGCCCACGCAGGGCATTCCTCAAGCGTGTGCTGTGCGGTATCCTGGTCGCTTCCACAATGGTGGCACTGTGTCGTAACCTCGCGTCCTATTCTGTGCAGGTACGCACCGAAACAACCGTGACCGGTGAATACCTGCGTCAGACGGTAGGTGACGCGGGAATAAACCACCTAGAGCTAACTTCCCAACTCGACGTGTATCGGACCTGTCGAATAATCTAATAATTTAAGTATAACTTTTGTATATAATTCATGTGTACATACATAGTACTTATTTTTCTGTAGGTAACTGTAAACTGTTCTGTGCGCAATTATACCCTTATACTCGATATTATTCTCCGAGTATAATTTACAACCTCACAGTAGAAGTAATTGTAATAGAGGGACCACAGGACGACCCCAGCCTGGATCCCCAAAGTCTTACACGAACATTTAGACGTCAGAATGCTTTGCACCAAATAGATACCTCAAAATTTGCCGCGAAATTCCTGTAAAGGATAACCGAGGTGATTCGAATGCTGTTTGACATCGTCACAGGTGATGAAAGCTGGATAATATTGTTACGAGCCCGATACCAAAAGACAATCTACCTAATGGATGTTTTTCATTCGAAGATTTACCAACAAAAGTAAAGAAGGGCAGAAGGCAAGGGAAAAGTATGATTGCCTTATTCTTTGAACGGACGGGTCATTTCGCAACAATTGCGCTAAAGGATAAAAGGACTGGTACTAGACATTGTTTACCGTTAGTATTGGAAAATGTTCGACAGCAGCGCCCAAGAAGCAGGGTCCTCCTCCGTTACGACAACGCTCCAGCTCATTTCGCCAAACGGACAATCGAATATTTGTCTATGCAAGGTTTTGAATCAGCCAGTCATCCTTCTGCCCCGACCTGGCACCTTCATCATTTCGGCCGACTGAAGTCCACTGCTGGACGCAGGCCTCCCCCAAAGATCACCACAACGACCGATATGGGTGTGTTGTGTGCTCATTGGGGGGTTTTGCCATAATCGGCACGCTTGGCAGACGGGTTGGCGATCGCAGTTGAGTTGTTAATGTACTCGAAGGACGCTGCTGCCCATTCTCCGGCTAATCCCTTAGTCGACTTTTACGACACCCATAGGATGAGATGGGGCGGTGGTATGCTGAGCCGGCACCACACGGCATGGCACCTTGGTGACTTTTTATTCCATTATATTTATTACCTAAAACAAAAGATAACTCATGGATATTCGCTTTATGAAACCCGAAGATGCCGTGGCTGCGTTCAAAAAACACGTGAGATCCCTAAAGAAGAGTGGAACCACTGCTTCAAACAATGGTTCCATTTACCAGTTGAATGGTTTTTTTTTTTTTCAGCCTGCATAAAATTCGCTAGGCCTACCGCCTGTTCGGCACCAAGTATGTAAGTAAACATTGTTTTTAGATAAATTATTAGATGTGATAGTATTCTTTGATAGAGATTTTTATTTGGGTTGTCATATTTTAGTTAATGCGGGAGTCTTGTTTGGTACCTACAGACAAAGCTTGTTTTCCAGGACTGCTTGTCATTGAAGTTATTCTTCTTCTTCTCTTAGATTATGGCTTCTGTAGAGTATCTTCCACAAATTCGCCAATGTCAAGTAAAAGACAACGTCGTACGGTATTTAGATGAATAAATCTTTACATACTCATAAAATATTTCTCAAAAATGATATTTTTTTTTAATATATCGGCAACGTCGTACGGTTCAATTCGTCATTGAAATTTGAATAGTTTTATTTCGAGTTTTGTATGTTGATTGACGTATTCTTTCGGGCTTGTAAAGAAACCTAAACTTTTTTATCTTCATAATCTGTCGGATTTTGATTTTTAGACGAATATCGATATCGATATACGATATCTTAGAAAGTAACTTTTGTCCCTTTATTCGTCCGGACTTAGGTGTATTATTTTCTCATTCAGATAGGTACGACACTGGTCTTATGGCCGAGCACACATTGTAAGAAATTTATGTCAGGAAAAATTTTACGCGCGCTGTAAGGCCTTCTACGCATACATTTTGGATGCAATGGCAATTTTTTTGCAATTATTGCCCGGTGTCTATCGCCGAATACGTTCGTGCAATAAATTAAACACTCTGGTGCAATAAATTAAACACTCTGGTGCAATAACAACTGTTATAAAGCAATATCGTTGTTTCATAAATTATTTGGTATATATATATAATGTGTATGTAACTTTACATATTAGTATTCTGTGTGTATTCATAGATGATACATATATATAGTGTATTAATTAATGTCATCGCATCCACAAGCAATTTGTCAATTTACGATTGGCTCAGTGGCAAAGGTACTCTGTGTCAGTGCTCAGTGGCCAAGATATTATCGTCCTGCATAACGTGTCGTGGGTTATATAACACACGGAATAAATACTTATATGACCTGCAGAGTGTTGTTTCAGGGCTGAGTGTTTGTACATCTGAGATTTGTCTGTAAACTATACCAGGAAGATCCAGGGGACACTAATATATGGGTTTTCTTTAAAAATATGTTTAATAAATAAAATAAAACACAATACACATAAAATCACCAAGTCAAGCGCATTACATGATCAGTTTTTCTTTTAGATGATTTTATAAAACCGAGGAACTGTAGTTCAGCAACAGCACGAGTGAATCTCAACCTGGAACAGAAAACAGTCCAGATCTTAACATAAATGTCGCAACCGGGCTGGGAATTCGCTCTAAATACAAAACAGATAGACGAAAATAGTATGAAAAATGAGCTGTTATAATTAGTAGGTATGTACTATCGAAGCTTAAGCATAACAATAATAAATAATACGAGTATAGGAATGAAACTGTCGTTCAGGGTCACGAAAATAGCCTACTGTCTCGCGTTGGTTAAACATTACCCTAACCACCGGCAGCTTGGACCCTGTGCCCGATGCTGGTTGGTCACTATGTTTTATATTTTTAAATGTATATAACTTGTTTTTATATCATATTTGAAAAGGTAATATGTATGTACAAAAAAGGCAATAAATGGAATAATAATAATATTTTAATAATTTAATTTTGTTTTTCTGACATTTCGAACACTTTGCAGGGTTCGTGGTCGCAGGATGACAAATATAAAATCAGTATAAAATTACTATATTTGTCATATTTTAAGTATACCATTTATTTAACATTTATATGAACTTATTAGCTCTTTAGAATATGAGTTTAAAGTTTAGTTTCGGTTGGCTATTAATGGTACTTTCAAATATCATTTATTTAGCCTTGAACTTGAGCGCTTAATCTATTTATAGATAGAATTTTCTTTTTCTTCTTTTTATTCTTCGTGTTCGAGAATTTACATTACTTTGTTATGGATAATGCTAATACTATTATTATTGCAACTTCTAAATACCTATTGTGAATAGCCCCTATAAATAAAGTATAGTGCTGTAAATAAATAATAAAAATTATGTGTTCTTTACAAATAAATAATTCTGTTGCAAATAATAAAAATGTCGCGAATTAATATTAGCGTTGTGGGAGTATTTCGACAAAAATCATGACGCCGATAAAAAGGCAAAACGTGTCTTTGGTGATCTGTACAGCTACAAAGGAACGACGGTAAATTTGCGATCTTATTGTATTCAACTTTATGTAGGTATTATAGGATCGATCATCATCATCGTATCGTTTCAAACTAGGTATATAACTTGAAAATAAGTAAATTAACATAAAACCTAACCCTTCTTTCTAATAAATTTATAAACTTATCATAAATTAATAACACATTAAAATAAATATTATTTTAAAATTCACTTATAGCAAATTGTGCTAAATTGAATAAAAATAAAGAAAACTACGAGTGCTCTACAATATCTGCATATGCTACATAATGATATAATTTAAGGACGGATTATACAGATCCAAAATCCCGATTCGCGTCGAACTGCGAACATCTACTGAATCTCGAAATCTGATTTAGATACGATTCTCAAAAAAGCGATATGACGCCGACCTATGGGGATTCTTACAAAATCGCCATCTATTGCAAATACCTTAAAGCAAAATGAAAGCTGGGTGGCTACCTATAATTGAATTAAAAAGCTTAATTTATATATTCTGTTGAAAATACGTAAATAATTAGTGTAAATAGTATAATATACATTAAATAAAGAAATTTGTATATTAACGAATCCTACTTCAGCTAACTGCCGCATGATCCTTTTTAGTGATTGATAATTTTATATTTGCCACCTGTGGTGCCATCTATGAATTTTTATAAAGACTGTTTATATTTTGTTCGAGTTGAGACCTCATTCCGCAACAAACTGATAAACAACGCACCGAATTCCAACTCTCTAAAAGTAACCATGTAATTATGGCTTACTAGGCATGCCTTTTAAGTTCTGTCGTTTCCATATTTCACGGCAATTTTGAATTTGGAACTGTTCTATATTCGAATGTGTTTAAATTTTGAATCTCAAAGCAGTTGAAAGTATTAGGATTAATGCTATTGTTTAGTAACAGCGTCGATTGGAATCTGTCAGGTTACGTACGAAAATGAATCTTTCTAAGGAAAATGTTCGTGCAATAATTTTCTACAACTTTAGAAGAGGCCTGACACGGCTTCGGTGTTTTAAAGAGCTAACATCTGTGTTCAGTGATGAAGCCCCATGTCTGCGGACTGTCAAACGCTGGTATTTAGAATTCCAGCGTGGACATACTAGTGTTAGTGACAAATCTCGCGAAGGACGCCCAACCTCAGATTCCACAAGGTTGTACTTTAGAGCAAGTTGCTGATGGATGATCCTGGCCACTTGGTTATGCCTGTGCAAGTACTCGCCGTTAGCAAGACGAGAACAACCAGAAATTATATGTCTAAGTGATCCACCAGGACAGCGAAATGCCAGACAGATGTCAACGGTGCCATCCTTAACAATATATTTCCGGTAGTTGTTCGTCATGATAACTTTGTCCATAATTGCACAAGCAAAACCTTCGGTTTCCCCGAAAAGGTCACCGAAACGTAGCCAGGACACGGACGCTAGAAAATCTACTTCGGGACCATGAAGTGCCCGATAGACGTGTCCATGTAGCTCTTTGCTCTGCCATACATCCCTGTGGTCGTTGGTACTGACTACTATAGGTTTGCGCCAGTTCTCTTTAGCCAAACCGAGCGGGGTTAGTCCTTTGTCCACTGAGACCACATCTCGGTGCATTCCCTCATCGGTATGTAGAAAATACTCTCTGAGACTGCACACCTCACGGTTGTGGAGAGGCTTAACATTCAAAAAGCCTCGACCTCCACACTTGCGTGGGATGTACAGCCTCATGACCGAAGATCGTATCCGATTTGTGTTCAGCAATGTACGAACTTTCCTATCCAGGGCATCCAGTTCTGTCTGAGTCCACTTGAGTATGCCAAAGGAGTACATCAAAACTGGCATGACCCAACCGTTAAAGGCGCGAACTTTATTGCCAGCTGATAAAAGACTTTGAAGTACTTTTTTCAGGCGGCCAAAGAAACGCTCCTTTGACGATCGCTTCATGTCAGCCTCGTTGATGCCTAACGCCTCTGACATACCCGAGTATCTGTATGTTTCTGCTGCGGAGAGCGATCTAAGGTTATTATTATTATTATTAGGTTTTCGCAAGTATTACACATTATAATAAAACATTTTTGAAGTAAACTATGCGGTCACCCATCCATAGACTGACTGCGCTAAATGTTGCTTAACCTTGTCGATCGTTTACCGATCTGTGAATGCAACTACGCTCAGTTCAAATATCACTATGCGGTCACCCAACCAAATACTGACCACGCTAAATGTTAATTAGCATTGCCGATCGTATCTCCGTTCCTAGATAAAAAGAAAATTTAAAAAATTGTCACATTATATAAGAGATTCGTAGCAGCGCAGAAATTGCTAGGTCACACAAATGTAACTATTCCACCAACTCGAGTATTGATAATAACTACTTACATTTAGTCAAAAAAGTATCGGGAATGGATGATTTGCTTATGGTTCCATATTCAAATTTTTGTTTATATTGTTAGATTGGCACAAATGTTTTCCATTTTGACGCGGAGTTTGAGTTGCATCTGTTACTTATATTAAATACAGTGCTGTTTTTAGATATATCATATCTAGTGTGTATAGCGAATTTCATTATGGACAAAAACACCGAACAATGAGTTTGTCTTAAATTTTGCATCGCCAATGGAATTTCGTGTTCGGAGTCACTGAAAATGTTACAGAAGGCTTACGGTGAATCGACTTTATCAAAAACACATGCTTATGAGTGGTACAAAGCGTTCAAAAGCGGTCGAGATGTGATGGAAGATTTGCCTCGCTCTGGTAGGCCATCAACGTCTACAACTGAAGTTAACATCGCAAAAATGAAGGAAATAGTGACTGAAAATCCTCACTCAACTTTGAGAGAGATAGCCGCCGAACTTTCTGTACTCTCACGAGTCGATCCGTACCATTATAACTAATCATTTGGGTATGAAACATGTAACCGCTCGGCTAGTCCCAAAATACCTGAATTTTCTTCAAAAACTCAATCGCATGAGAGTCGCTGAGAACATGCTAGAACGAGTCAATTCCGACCCACGATCATGAAACGCATTGTTACTGGTGACGAGACGTGGGTTTACGAGTTTGACATGCAAACTAGTCAACAAGCTTCTGAGTGGCGCCTTCCAACTGAACCGAAACCGAAAAAACCACGCCAAAGTCGATCAAAAGTCAAAGTCATGTTGACTGTTTTCTTTGACTATCACGGTGTTGTGCACTCGGAATTCTTGCTGGAAGGTCAAACGGTAAATAAAGAATATTATTTGAGCGTTATGCGGCATTTAAGAGAGGATTCGAAGAAAAAGGCAATATTTGTGGAAAGAAAATTCTTGGATTTTGCACCACGATTATGCGCCTTCACACACGGCCATCATTGTGAACGAATTTTTGACCAAACACTCAACAAATACCATCGAGCAACCACCATATTCACCAAATATGGCTCCAGCCGATTGATTGGATTATTTGTTGGCGTACTTTTTGCGTTTCTGAAGGAGCATACTTTGAAGGTGATAAAATAAATTTGGATGAATAACAAACATTTTGTGTATTATTGATCTTTTCCCGTTACTTTCTTGACAGAGTAGTATATATTATACGTCTTGCCCTGGACGGCTCGATGTGATATCAAAGTTGAAAGTATAGGTAGTTAATGTGCGAGTGTATTACAATAAAACAGCGCCATCTACCGATGCCCCCTAGTACCTTTTTTTATTGGTGTCCAGTGGAAATTCTATAAGGAACTTCCTTCACCCCGGAAAAGGGTTAAGGGATATGCCGGACTCCGACCGGCTAAAACCACTGGAGCGGTCATCTTCGGCACCGAAGTGGGGCTCCAGGTCCTCGTAAGATCACACTAGAGCCCATTGGTACCACGCCTTTTGGCACATCTCGGAGGGGATGACTGTAAAGCGGTCACCCCCTCTAACGGAGGGCAGGCGGCTGTTAAAAGGCCGCCTCCCAGGCACTTCTCGGGGAGGATTGTAAAGGATCCCCCAAGTCTTGCTGTGCGCTGTGCTGCGCACACGGCGGCACGTAGCCACGTGCGCACTACCGTCTTCCCGGGAGTCGCTCGGTGTGAGCACGCAGACTCCCCAATCTGCGCGCCCGCGACCCCCTAGTCCGCCTAGTACCTAAGCGAACTCATAGATGGCGTTATAAAACCTGTCAGCTGTTTAAAAAAAGCTTGCCAGTTCGTTAGCCAGAGTTAGGGATGTGCCATTTTCTATATTATCTATATTATATTATCTTTGTATGGGATTGAGTATCTGTACTAGGGTATTATAATATCCGTGGTTATGGTAAGAAGCGTTATCTACGACCACAACGTCTGCGTCAAAACACCAAAATTTTAACTTGCCCTATTGTGCTGCTAATAATATAATGCAAAATGCATTTTTCGCTAGATTTCGTTCAGTACATTTCTAGTAGTAATGTCTTAGATTTTCGCGATTATTACACATTATAATAAAACACTTTTAAACGGATTCTATCGCGTATATTTTGATTTTTGATTTTCCTGACGTTTCGAATACTTTGCAGCATTCGTGGTCGCAGGATGACTAAGGTGACAGGCGTCGTTACAGATTTTAAAAAGTTATTTTATTTTATCTACCGTACAATTTTAATCAAAAAATTAGTTTCGATGCACGCAGTAATCACTCACAGTGTCTTGATGTTTCTTAGTGCGGTATCTTGTTTGGGATTTTATTATTTTAATGACTGGATTCCAAACAGGTGGTACCTGCCAACCATCTTCTCTATTAAAATTAGGATGTTTTTTAATTTCAATAGCCTCACGAAACATTCTAGGTACATATCGGTTCTCTTTCGCGAGTACTTGAGGTTGATCAAAACGAAGATAATGGTTTGGTTTGCCTAAGGCATGTTCACACACTGCAGACTTTGTGGAGCGTCTATGCTTGACGTCAGCTATATGTTCTTTTATTCGGGTGGCTATGCTACGCTTTGTTTGCCCTATGTATGATAAACCACAATCACAGTCAATCTTGTAGACCCCTGCATCTTGTAAGGGTATGTGACATTTCACTGGTTTGAGAAGTTGGCTGATCTTCTTGTGCGGCTTGAAATAGGTTTTTATAGAAGCACGCTTTAAGATATGACCAATTCTGTCCGTGACTCCCTTAATAAATGGTAAAACAGCGGGCCGTCGATCAACCGTGGTGGGTTTCGGGCGGCTTCTGCGACGGGGATGTGGAGCTTTCAAATTGTTATTTTGAAGAACTTGCTTCACATGGTTAAGCTCCCCTGCCAGGTGGTCGGCGTCGCAGATGCCGTGTGCTCTCTGTAACAAAGATTTGGCCACAGTAGCTAACTGACAAGGATGGTGGTGAGATTCACCGTTAAGGTACCTGTTTGTATGGGTAGGCTTTCTATACACAGTGTGGCTAACAGAATGATCTGGATTATGGATGAGAAGTATGTCAAGAAAGGCTAAGCAATTGTTATCCTCCAATTCCATAGTAAATTGAATTTTACTGTGTATTGAATTTAGGTGTTTTAGGAATGCAGAGACCCTATTGTGAGGCAAGATGGTAAATGTGTCATCTACGTACCGTTTGAACATCTTTGGTTTAGCCGGGGCTGTCATCAGTGCTCTCTCCTCAAAGTCCTCCATGAAAATATCGGCGACTACAGGAGAGACCGGTGAACCCATGGCCACACCGTCAGTTTGTAGGTAAAACTCATTGTCCCACAACAGGTAGCCGTTGGTAAGGCAGTGCTCAAGTAACTCTGCATATTGAAGAGGCATGTTATGCTCACTTAACCTTTTCTTAACAACATCCAGGCAGTCCTTTACTGGTAAATTGGTAAATAAGGACTGCACATCAAAACTGACCATCACTTCGCTTTCAGCCAGTTCAAGGTCTTTTATTTGGCTGACAAAGTGATAGGAATCCTTCACATATGTGCTAGACGTTCCACGAAGTTTTGAGAGTATCTTCGCTAGATGTTGTGCCAGTTTGTAAGTTGGTGTATCAATCTGGCTTACTATTGGTCGTAGGGGAACATTGCTTTTGTGAATTTTCGGCAACCCATACAGCTTTGGTGGTTTTGCGCAAGATGGAATTAATGTTTTTACGTCCAATTCTAAGATGCCGGAGTGTTTAGATATTAACTCAGAGGTCTTTTTGAGAATCTTGTTAGTTGGATCTTTGTTTACCTTTTTATATGTACTTTTGTCCGACAGAAGTTCTTGAATTTTATGTTTGTAATCGGACGTGTTCATTATAACCGTAGCATTACCCTTATCGGCACGGAGGATAGTCAGGTCTGGGTCTTCATTAACGGTTTTCAGCGCAAGATATTCATCGCGAGAAAGATTCGGTTTGGGCGGTTTGCCTCGACGTAACACTGCTGATATATCTTGACGAATCGCCTCCAAATCTTCTTTTTTCACGTTATTTTTTATCAGACAGTCCTCAACGTTGCATATTATGTCTTCATAAGGGATTTTTCTAGGTGCTAGCGCGAAATTTAGGCCCTTTTTTAAGACTTTTACGGTGTTTTCGTCCAGAGATTTATTAGACAAATTAACAACGGGATTTATTATTGATTTTGACAGATGGTCAGGAGTATTTTCGTTTTCTAGGTTAATTTGGATACTAGTATTTTTGCCACACAGTTTTTCATACTTTGTAATTTGTCTTTTTGTATACTCATCAAATTTAGCGGCGGCTCGTTTACTATTAATATTAATACATTTTTCATAATCTGATTTTGACAATTTATTTTGCAGTTCTCTGGACAAAATCTCAACATTATTATTAATTTTGTGGGCATCAATTCTGTGTTGACGGATGAGATTTTTTAATAACTTTAGACTTGCCTGATGTAGAATGCCTGCGCTTCCAAGTATGTCTTTCTTCGGTGATATCCGTACACATACTGGAATGATGTTGTTATCCCGGCATCTCTTCAGAAAATTCAATGAAGTTAGAAGTCGGGCGCGCTTAGTCATAAGGCACTCCACTCGGCGAACTTTTTCGGCGAATTCCAGTCCGTACTGGTTCACATAGTAATGTCTTAGATTTTCGCGATTATTACACATTATAATAAAACACTTTTAAACGGATTCTATCGCGTATATTTTGATTTTTGATTTTCCTGACGTTTCGAATACTTTGCAGCATTCGTGGTCGCAGGATGACTAAGGTGACAGGCGTCGTTACAGATTTTAAAAAGTTATTTTATTTTATCTACCGTACAATTTTAATCAAAAAATTAGTTTCGATGCACGCAGTAATCACTCACAGTGTCTTGATGTTTCTTAGTGCGGTATCTTGTTTGGGATTTTATTATTTTAATGACTGGATTCCAAACAGGTGGTACCTGCCAACCATCTTCTCTATTAAAATTAGGATGTTTTTTAATTTCAATAGCCTCACGAAACATTCTAGGTACATATCGGTTCTCTTTCGCGAGTACTTGAGGTTGATCAAAACGAAGATAATGGTTTGGTTTGCCTAAGGCATGTTCACACACTGCAGACTTTGTGGAGCGTCTATGCTTGACGTCAGCTATATGTTCTTTTATTCGGGTGGCTATGCTACGCTTTGTTTGCCCTATGTATGATAAACCACAATTGTACGGTAGATAAAATAAAATAACTTTTTAAAATCTGTAACGACGCCTGTCACCTTAGTCATCCTGCGACCACGAATGCTGCAAAGTATTCGAAACGTCAGGAAAATCAAAAATCAAAATATACGCGATAGAATCCGTTTAAAAGTGTTTTATTATAATACATTTCTAGTCTTAAGAAACCAGTTTTATTTTTGCATGTTTAAATTTTTGACGAAATGTTAACGTTGCTCTATTGTGCTACTAATAATACAATGCAATGCAATACTTACGACACCCATTTTGTTTTTGTTTATTTTTGTATGTTTAATGTCATTAGATTACCGGAAAGGTGGACGCATTTCACGTCAATATACAACGCTATGGGCATAGTTAAGATGGCGATGGTGATGTACTCACTGTGTATAGGGGTCTTGATGTCTTTGCTCTTCATCTTCTTCAGGGTGCAGTACTGCGGCGAAGGCTTGTAACCAGTCATATAAGTTGATATGTTTGCCGCATTCGCGATGTAGCTTGTATGCTAGACAAACGTCCGGTAACGTGTCTATCACGCTATCTGATGACGGAAGATGACAACAGGAACACTAAAGGAAAAATAAAATTATGCATCATTCAATTTTGTGGACCAATAATATTAAGGGCCCATAAATTTGGAAACAGATCGCAGTGAGGCAACCCCGCGTAAAAAACGCTCCAACCGCGCGATCGTCGCATTAAACTGTCAATTCCATGAAATTATCGTTACAACACGTATAGTATTCCGCGCTGCAGTCTGAAGATCGAGCGCTCCATAAATATGTTAGTGTTACACTAACTTCGTTACATACGCAACTTAATAAATTAAATTATGATGTTTTTACTATGTAACAAATGATATAAGATGGTTTTATGTAGCATTGTCATATCAAGTCGGTGGTTACCATCCAAGTCGGTGGTTACCATCCAAGTCGGTGGTTACCATCCAAGTCGGTGGTTACCGTCCTAGTCTGTAGACAAGGGCTACACGTAACACTCCACTTAATTTTAAATCGTGCAGCATCCGTATATGTGGTATGTACATTATGCGTACATCTAAATTTCATCATATCAGCCAAAGGGCGTTACACAAACAAACAAACAAGGCGAACAAAGACCTCGCCCATAGATCTCCACAACGTCCGGTCACATGCCGCCCGCATCCAATGGTTCCCAGGGACCTTCACCAAGTCGTCCGCCCATCTCGTTGGACCTCATCCCACGCTGCGTTTTCCGGTGCACGGTCTCCTCTCGAGAACTTTTTTGTCCCAACGGCCATCAGTTGTACCAGCAATGTGTTCCGCCCATTGCCACTTCAGCTTACTATCCTTTGAGCTATGTTGGCAACTTTAGTTCTTCTCTACAGATGTCCACATTCCTGGTTCCGATCTCGCAGAGAAATACCAAGCATAGCTTTCAGCATAGCTCGCTGAATGACCTTGAGCTTTCTTACGAGGCCCATAGTGAGTGAACAGGTCCCCGTGCCATGTATCATCGCTGGTAACACATACCGGACTTTCGTCTTGAGGCACTGTAGTATTGTTGACGAAAAGACGTTGCGAAGTTTTCCGAACGCTGGCCAGCCGAATCGGATTCGACGATTGACCTCTTTCGCGAAGGACCTAAATGGATGGTGCGTCCCAAGTAGACGGTAAGTATTATCAAACAGACAGTATACGGCAATATTGCCGAAAAGTATATGAAAAGATCCGTCACAAATAAGCCTGCTGATACTAATTGTTAACACAAACCTGTAAGTAATGCGCAGGATTACTCAGTGCAGTGTGAACGGCTCCACGCGGCGAGCCAACGATATGCTTCTTAACGTTGGACACGTCGCTAAAGAACAATATCTCGTGAAACGTCTGCGTGTGCGCCGGTTGTAATCCTTTGTTGAACATCTCCTCTAAATAACAGACGAATCGCGACCGAACCATCTCGAACTCTGATTGAACTCTATCCACTCTTGTTGCTTTTAGCAATTTCTGGAACAAAGATTCTTGATATTATAATGTTATTGTGATGTCAAATGCTAGTGTAAGTCGCGCAAAAAGAAAAAAACAATGCTGCCTTGGTTTACTTTGTTTTAGAAAGATGATATCTGATAGATGGGCTCTAAACTATCAGACGGGATGAAATAGAGATTTCAGTTTCCCATTGTGGTCATACCACCTCAAAGCCGAGGATGTATTGTGATGATCCGAGACCGGAATGGGTTGATTTTATTAACCTTAACTTCAAGAAAGGAAGTAACATAGAGTGAATCCTCCTACTGAAATCCCGGAATAATAATCATGACTTTTTTTCATCCCGGGATTTAAGAATCACAAATTATTTATTGGACTTTAAATACTTTGGTAACAAAGTATAGTTTCAATTAAACTTTTTTTTTAAAAAAACCCTATATTACCCGTTAAATACCTAAACATAAAAATCAGCAATTATTTAAGATTTTATTAGCCTATATGTAAAACAAAGCACTTTGTTTGAGCAGTTTTAGTACAGAACTTTATTGATTGATTAATATAAAATTCTACGCAATAATTATTTGTTAATAACGTATTCAAAGGGCACTAATAAAGTCGTAATTTCTTAAATCCCGAGATGATAACGTCATGATTATCATTCCGGGATTTTAGATAAAGTTCTACCACTCTATGTTACATACTTACTCGAAGTTTAGTTAAATTTACTCGAAGTTTAGGTAAACATACTCGAAGTTTTGGTAAATATACTCTACCTATTCCGATCTCTGGTGATGATCTACGAGTATAAGGAGAGTTTTATTCAGCAGTAGACGTTCAAAAGCTGATAAGAATAGCTAGAAAAAAATACTTGTATACGAACCGGCTTGTTAGTAGTCTTACATTATTAATTATTGAATTATATGCCAAATATAACTTTTACATAAATATCTTACCTCCTTTAGTTTATATCTGTTTCGAAGAACATTTTCATCATTATCATCAGTCTCTGGTAAAATATTTGTACTAACAGTAGACTCAGTATTGGCATGTTCTATTTGTCTTAAAAATGTAAGTAAGTGCACTCTCAAAGATTTGACAAAGTTTTCACCAAGATCATCATTGACGAATATATTATTTAGATTATTCTTGGTTGGTGATAATCGAAGAGGTTTGATTGGCGACACACCTTGCAAATATGAATTGACTATCTTCAAGGCACTTTTAATATTTTCAACGAATCTCAATTGCGATTGAAATTTCAATAGCTGCATGCATTCTTTAAATGTCGGTGTGCCTGTTACAAATTCTACGGCGCACATGGTATACATTTCCCGAACCTACGATATAAATATTAATTAATAATAATTAGTCACATACAAAGAAACAGAGCTATTTAATTATACAAAGACTTTGCACAAGATGTTTATTATTCTTATCATCATCTTCCTGATTCCAAGTTACTTGGGGTCGGCGCAATATTATTTATTTATTTGTTTATAACTTCCTAAACTACCATTACAGGTTAGGACCCAATGCCATAGTGCAGTCATGTGTTTCGCATTGCAAAGGTTTTGGAAAAAGGGTTTTATAGACGATCGCCTACCTGACACCAACCCTCCTTGGGAATGCTATAGTCCGTTAGCGTTAAGAAAATTGTGACTCATCATTGTCACTGTAGACAAAAGGTGTAGTCACGATGGAGTAAAATAAACGAAGAAAGTTTCGGTCAGTGTCGCCCATAGTCACGTCAACTAAATATTTATTATATTGTAGCGCAATTTCGGAGACTTTGTAATGGCACCTCTTTTAATAACTTCAGTCCATTATTGGTGGCTATGAAGCCAGTCTATTAATTCTTGCTTATTATATGTGACTCTAGGTTTTTTTCATATTTGCCGGAAGGAAAGAGTTGTTGTTGTCCATGAACACAAAGCTTCCTGGTTTTAGGTTTGGTATTACATTTTTGGTCCATTATAGAATAAGAACTTGGACTGTTTGACATCTATAATAATCTTTTATGGATTTCGATTCGAATAATAAATAGTAAACCATCTTTCACAAATCCTTTATCGCTCCCGATGTGTAAAGTAATCAGTCTGTTGCCTTTTTCTGTAGGAGCTTGGGGACCATTAGACAAACCTTATCTTATTCCTCTTCTCTCTCAGTAGTTTTCTTATTTTGTTCAGTTGAATCTAACAATTATTTTGTTTTAATATGTCCGATATTTACCCACGTTTCGTCAAGATAATAAATATTCGTAGTTCTTCGCTATATTATTTTATTTTCCGGAGATATTTACGGCGCTATAAAACAATATCGTCCCTTATAAGTATAACAGAAGGGAGCTCCTTTCCCATTTATCAAAATTAAAACAAGGTTCATGCAGTATTTGATGGAGTGTTGTACTTTTTGTCTAATATAGGGTAGCTATTATTTAAATATATTAAAACCATTCTCCGTAAAAAAATCAGTCATAGTTTAATCTAGCATTTTTACAGGCGATTTTAATGTATTCGTTTCCTGCTGTTCTCTAATAATTTTATAAACAGAATTTTCCGTGACACACGCAGTTGTGTTTTCAACACTTTATCTATACTAATATAATAAAGCCGAAAACGTTGTTTTTTTGTTTGAACGCGCTCAATGTCAAAGATTTTTATTTCAAGTAAACCAAATATTGGTACTTATGAAACGTTACAATCTAAGTTGCACGGTTCCAAATAGTTGATCTCATGGAGAAGAGCCGGCAAGAAACTCCATGGATACCCTTTTAAAATAGTTGGGGATTACAATGTTATTTATACAAATGATTGTAAAACATATACAGAGAAAAACGTAGGTTAATGTGTAAAGATAGAACATACCACAATAATATTACAATAAAGTATTTGCCGTGGCAGTTAACGGCTGACCAGTCCCAACAGACGTTACCCGGTCACGAGCATGACGCATGCATCAGCACCGCTTAGCTCAACCATATTGTAGGGAACCGAACGACCCGATACACAACGCCACCGTTAGCAAGACATTTTAGTGAGCATGACAGACCAGACAGAGCCAGGCAAAAGACACAATCAAAATAGGTACTAAACATATAACATTAATGCTATATGTTTAGTACTAAGGCTACATGATGCTCACACATTTACAGTTTAGTATAAATATATAGTTAATGTCACAAGAACAATCTTATCTCTGAAACTAATAGTCGGATCTGAAAATTTCTTTTTGCACTTGATAGCTCAATTCTTGAAGAAGGTTATAGGCTAACATCACGCTACGACCAATACCATACCATACCCACAAGCAAAAGGAAAATGTCTGAAGGAACGTTAAGTGAAAACGAAGTGATCACGCGGACGTGCGATGTGACGCCGTGGGTCGGGGTCGAGGGCGGCCGCCAAACGAGAACCGAGCATAACCGAGAAAAGCCGAACTGTGCATGGCTGTGTCATGAAAACCAATTTATACTAATACCACACGAATACGACAAAAAAATATTGTCTATATTGCCGAAGTACTCTAAATTATTTATGACTAATCTGATTTCTTTTATATTAAACGGCGGGTCAAACCGCGCTAGTCAGCCATACTTGTATCACACTGTAAGTATTAAAAAAGTACCTACTTAAAAATATTGTAAATTATCTGTTGTTCCACACTATCAGATAAAAAAGATAAAAATATTTTTATACATGTAAAACCATATGCAGGCAATTATGAATAGTCAAGACTTTAGTTGTTGTTGTTGATTTCCTATGGAGGAGAACGGATAAGAAACTCCATGCGTATATGCGTTTGCTGCAGAGCTAAGCTTCTTCGACAATTTAAATATGAGCGGTCCACATTTAAAAAAGAAATGCAGCTTAGTATCTAAAGTAATACCTAAAATACTACAGTGTCTACAAGGTCCAACTCCGCACCATTAATTAGTACGGTGGTTTTTACTGTTTTACATTAGGTGTTGTAAATTTCATACATTTAGTTTTTTCTTCTCTATTCTATCAATGAATGATACACTTTTATTTTTACGAATCGGCGAAGTAGCGGTATTCATTTTCAAACATGAATGACTCTTAAAGGCACGTCTGTTTCGTAAGAGCTCGCTTGAACGAATGTGAACACAACTTTTTAATTTACGATGATCTGATTGGTAACGGGGCGTGGCTACGATTTTCAACGATGAGTCGCAATTGTCTTAACATGAATAGACAGTCACAGATATTATAAAATACACTAGTACAGATACCCAATCCCATACAAAGAAACGCCATCTATGAGTTCGCTTAGGTACTAGGCGGCATCGGTACAACTAGATTGCGCTGTTTATTGTTTATTATAATACACTCGCATATTAACTACCTATACTTTCAACTGATATCACATCGAGCAGTCAAGGACACGACGTATAATATAAGTAGTTATTATCAATACTCGAGTTGGTGGAATAGTTTCATTTGCGTGAGCTAGCAATTTCTGCAATGCTACGAATCTCTTATATTATGTGACAAACTTTTTAATTTTCTTTTTATCTAAGAACGGAGATACGATCGGCAAGGTTAATCAACGTTTAGCGCGGTCAGTCTACGGATGGGTGATCGCATAGTGATATTTGAATTGAGCATAGTTGCATTCACAGATCGGTGAGGTTGAGCATAATTTAGCGAGGTCAGTATTTGGATGGGTGACCGCACTGATATTTGAACTGAGCGTAGTTGCATTCACAGATCGGTAAACGATTGGCAAGGTTAAGCAACGTTTAGCGCGGTCAGTCTATGGATGGGTGACCCCATAGTGGCATTTGCATTGAGTAGGTATCTCCAGCACGTTAATCGTCAGCTCCGGTTGGGGTCATTAAACGGCTGTCGTTAATGCGTAGATTCCAACTTTCTGCCAAGTAATTGAATTAAAAAAAGACTATTTCCAGTTTATATTCATTGATATCATATTTTATTTTATGTATTTGACCAATATGACGAAAATACAATATTAAGAGTGAAAAAACTGATCAAATAACTCGACAGAATACAGAAAAACTGACATCTTACGGCTACAAACAACTTGATTTGATCCTATCGGGTTAAAGTCCTATTGAAATGCGTTCAAAGAACACGTGAACACCAACTGCGGATAGAGCATCGATCGAACGACTTTCAAACCTCAACGATGTTTAGATTGTTGGTTTTTACGAGAATCGGGATACAGAGGCTTAACGTGTTCGCCAAGGCACGATGCGTTTTCGCTATGAAATAGATGGTTACACATCCAGACCGTGGAAGGGAATGAAATACTAGGAGGGGGATATAGTGGTGGGCGATATAAATCGTATATAGATACAATATCTACAAATCGGATATTGGCTGGTTCAAAATCCATATATTACAAAATTTTGATATTAGGGCATCGCTCACTCCACATCGGCTACGTGATTCACGATTCGCGTGGGACGATAGGGCACGAGCGATATCAGTAGACATTCGATTTACCGACCGAGATGAATACAGTAGTTAACAGTAGAGTGGTATGGCAATAAAAATCTGATGTTGAACCTATTTGTCATATTTTAAGTATTACTTTTTTTGACATCGATATGAACTTTAGCTCTTTAGTATATGAATTTAAAGTTTAGCTTCGGTTGACTATTAATGGTACATTTCAAACATCGTCTATTTAGCCTTGAACTTGAGCGCTTAATCTATTTATAGATAAAATTTTCACTTCATTTTTTGGTTCGGCTGAAATAATGTGTGGAAGAAAGTTGCGTTATTTATTCTTCGGTGTTCGAGAATTTACATTACTTTGTTATGGATAATGCTAATACTATTATTATTGAAACTTGTAAATAGGTACATATTGTGAATAAAACGTATAAATAAATTGTAGTGATGTAAATAAATAATAAAACTTTTGTCCTTTATAAATAAATAATTCTGTTGTAAATAATAAAACTGTCGCGAATTAATATTAGCGTTATGTGGGAGTATTTCGACAAAAATCATGACGCCGATAAAAAGGCAAAATATATATAATATGGTGACAATATGGTGATCTGTACAGCTACAAAGGAATGACGGTAAATTTGTGTCCTTATTGTATTCAACATTATGTAGGTATTATAGGATATAGGATTGACGGCACGGTTGGTGCAGTGGCTGATACAGTCGACTGCTGCGCACCGGGTTGTGGGTTCGATCCCCGCACGTAACAAATATTTGTACGATCTGCAGGTAGTTGTTCCAGGTCTGAGCAGCGCAGTCGAAGTAGCGTTTAGACGCTTGTTTCATGAACTGCTGGTTGGTCGGCAAGTTTAAATCGACATGGAGTTGTTTATTACGAAGATACCAGACCAGGGTGCTTTAGTGTCCTTGCGCATGAATAAAACATACATACATAAAACGACTTTGAAGGGTTTGCAACCTACGGAGTGGGCAGAAGTACGCGTGTGGGAACAACGCTGGCATAGGTCATAATTGATCGAATGCACTTGACGTAAATGTCACCTTATTTCTAAGGGATAATTAACTGCATGCATTTAAGAGGCAATGGAGATGTTCGAGTACAATGGCGGAGCGGGCGCACACCGGTTTAGTGTGCTTTCGGAAGGACAAGTTATGGCAAAGAATAAATTTACTATTTCGAAAATACACAAAATCGTGTTTCGCAACCCAAATATTTGTTCAATTGTATTTTGCTTCTTACAAATTACAATAATGACAAATTAAACAATTGCGATACTTGTGTATTCTGCACGAAGTAATTTTATATTTTTTTATGTAGGTCTTCTCGCACACATGGGAGGGATGTAGTTGCTTAACCGGATAAAAGCATGAAGTTAGTTAATAGTGTGTTTTTAAATGTAAAATATTCTAATGTTTTAATATTCTAAGGTCTTCGTGATTATTACATACTAGCTGGGAACCGCGGTTTTACCCGCGTTTAATTTAAAAGAAATTTATAGTACTTCGACATCGACACTTGACATAGAATATATATATTGGATTTCAAGGTTTCTTTTTTTGCGCGGAACCCTAATTATTATTCTAAAATAAAAGTAGCCCAAGTTATTTCTTATAACATCAGCTATCTACCGCTGTTATTTTGACATTACAAACAGACACTTCAATTTTATTTATTTGTATAGATTATAATAAAAAACTTATTAAACGGATTATATCTCGTATATTTTAGATTTTTGCTTTTGTGCTAGACATCCTGCGACCACGAGTGCTGCAGTGTTCAAAACGTCAGGAACAACCATAAAAACTTATGATAATAGGTCTTTGCCTATGGAATTGCCGTTCTGCAGTACTGGCCATTACAAATAAAAATGTTTTTTGTTTGGCTATGAATTCTAATTTCAAATTTATTTTATTTTATTAATATTGTTTTCATTATTCAAATCAGTCTTAAGTGTATTGATTAGTGTTATGTTTTCATCGCGTTTGAATATATTTCGTCGTCATGGATAAGGAATTGGAAATGGAATGGAAATTCGAATAGTTATGGAATACGAGTACCGTCGTGGCAGTTACGCGGCATGCAACATCAACGACGTTTGCGGAGCGAACACTACAAACGAACGCACAACCCGTTATTGGTTTGCCCGCTTCCGATCTGGAAATTTCGACCTAAAAAATGAACCCCGTGGTCGTCCGAAAACTTTGATCGACAATGACTAAAGGCGATTGTGGAAGCTGATGATACTTAATCTACGGCTGAATTAGCAGAAGCTTTTTACGCATCCAAACAATATTGGCCATTTGCGTCAAATTAGCAAATTAAAAAGTTAGATAAATGGGTGCCCCACGAACTTAACGATAATCAGCGCAACGTGCGCGTCGAGGCCTGCCGTGCGCTTCTCAACAGGCACAGAAACGAAGTAATTTAGAACGGCATTGTTACCTGGGACGAAAATGGATTCTGTTTGACAATCGAAAGCGCTCAGCAAGTTAGTGAGATTCTGGTTCAGCACCTAATCAATGCCCTAAACGAAAAGTACGGGATGAGCATTATTTCAGATGTGTACTGTGAAGAATTGAACATTATGACGGAGAAGCTCGCACATCTGCAACCAGTTTTGATCAATCGCTCGTCCCCGCTGCTCTTGCACGACAACGCGCAACCCCATACTGCAAAACAGACGGGTTGCACTCCGGGAGTGCCGACAGAAGTGAAAACTTATTTTGGCGCGTTAGACATTTTTTAGATGGGTACTAGGGTTAATGCGATCCTGACGGCGAAACGCCAAACTAAACGTCTATACTCGGTCTATACTGTGATATCGTGACATTAGATTTTTTTTTTAATATTATTAATCGGGAGTTAACAATTGTTGTATTATCGGTTGTTTAAACACTAGGCAAAACAGTTGTCGGCTCCAGTGTGATCTTACGAGGACCTGGAGCCCCCTTCGGTGCCGAAGATGACCGCTCCAGTGGTTTTAGCCGGTAGGAGTCCGCTACCCCTTCGCCCTTCCCCGGGGCGAAGGAAGTTCCATGTAGAACTTCCACTGGACATAAATAAAAAAAAAAAAAAAAAAAAAACAGTTATAAATTTTATAGCAATATATAAAAGCTACGCTATAGCTGCATCTCGTAATGGTGTCGCGCGTCCAGATATTTTATCTCATCTAAAATTATGCGTACCGCGCTGAAAGAAGTTTCACTTCAAAAATACTGTACTGCCCACAAAGATACGCAATGTATTCCGTTTAAAAGTGTTTTATTATAATGTGTAAAAGATTCGTTGCTAAATATGTTGTATTTTGATTACTAATATGACTAACAAATAAGTGTGTATTTAACAAATAATCGATCCATCAATTATTTGATAAATAAAGGAACATCTTTTTTTAATAATGTTTTGTTTTTATCTATTTATAGTAAAGGAGGAATGAAGGTGCAGAATTGGTTAAGCTACAGTTACACAGTGCACATATATATGACATGCCCAACGCCCTGCCCCGGTAAGCTTGTATGTTGACCGGCTACCCTGTCATAAACATTCGGCCTTCGGCACTGGTTACTATTCTCAAATAATAAGATATACTTACTGATTTCCCGAGCATATTCTTTGGCAAATCTTTCACAAACACACATAACAGTCTCAAACACATATAAAAACTATACAAATAATCATGCAGTCTGTTCATTTTCCTGTACAAAGCTTCTCTGAAGAAATTGTCATCTTCAAAGAGACTAATCCTCGTTCTACAATCTTGTTGTTCCAAAAACGGTCTGAATGACATCAACTGTCGTATGTTTTCAAGATCACCTGCATTTAACTTCATTATGACTTCTTCCAGTTTGTCTCTGTCACAGCACAATGTCTTTACATTGTCTCCATAGAAATGGTCCATCATGCAATACTGGAAATGAAACAAACATACTAGAGATGAGAATATTCATCATATCAGCCACAGGACGTCCACTGCTGAACAAAGGCCTCCCCCTTAGATTTCCACAACGAGCGGTCACATGCCGCTCTCATCCAACGACTCCCAGCGACCTTCACCAGATCGTCTGTCCACCTCGTTGGAGGTCGTCCCACGCTGCGTTTTCCGGTGCGCGGTCTCCATTCGAGAACCTTTTTTTGAGAATATTAGTGTGTAATATTTTCTTAAGTTTACGCGAACAGCATCCATTGAATTGAAATAGCTCACGGAAATATATCGCGTTTAATTAATTCATTCTATATACTTACGTAAAGCATCTATACGTGTAACGTGCAGCCCTAGCACATACAATTATTATATCACTAGCTGGGTCCCGCGGTTTCACCCGCGTTTAATTTAAAAGAAATTTAGAGTAATTCGACATAGACACTTGACATAGAATATGTATATTGGATTTCAAGGGTTTTATTTTTTGTGCGCGGAACCCTAATTATTTTTCTAAAATAAAAGTAGCCTAAGTTATTCCTTATAATATCAGCTATCTACCAACGAAAGTCCCGTCAAAATCGGTCCAGCCGTTTCGGAGATTACCCGGAACAAACAGACAGACAGACGGACAGACAGACAGACAAAAAATTTAAAAATTGTTGTTTTGTTATATGTACCGTATATAATTTCATATGCATTCAGTAAAAAGCTGTTATTTTGACATTACAAACAGACACTTCAATTTTATTTATTTGTATAGATTAGTTCACAAATATTTGAAATACAAAATAAAACAATTTTATATTGTTCTACCCTATATACTCACACTTGTTCATAATAATACCTGAAAAAATCATACGTGTAATACATAATTAAGCAACACCTTTGTGTAGTGGAACATAAATGCACGCACGATAAATACATAAAATAAAATACTACTGTTAATTCGCTCGACGTTTCGAACACTTTTCAGCGTCCGTGGACACGAGCAGACTGATTTGTTAACCTTTTTTTTTGTTGGGCTTCTCGCATACATTTCTTGGAAATGTGGTTGCTTAACCGGTCGTTTCTGGCGAAGTCAAAAGAGGCCTCCAGCCAGGCTTAAAATTATTATTATAACAAGCTATTGTTTTGAGGACAGCTGACATTTAATACTACAGGCTCGGCATGGGCCGGCGCGAGCAAGAGACGGGGGGGATAAGTAATAACTTGAATGGGATGGTGTCGCGTCGATAGGCGGTAAACCGGTCGGGTGTTAAGGGAACGAGACAGCGTGAGTGTCTTTATGTTATCTAACGTGATTTTGTCATCCGGGTCGATCAGTGCGTGCCTCGGGCGGCGAACGCTACTGATACGGGAGGGTCGGTAATCGGCGGCCGATACCACAAGGGGGTTCGGGTGGGACAGGGCAGAATCGAAAAAGCGTTTGGACGCTTGTTTCGTGAATTGCCTGATGACTCATGACCACGGACGCATTTATGTTCCACTATACAAAGGTGTTGCTTAATTATGTATTCGTCATATCGGCCATTTATGCGTCCACTGCTAAGGCCACTAAGGCCTCCCCCATAGATTTCCACAACTGTGTCCTCATTTTGGGGGGATTTGCCAATACTCACCAGGCTTGGTGAGCGCAGTATGGCTACCGTTTTACAGAAGGGATGCTACTGCCCATCCCTCTGGTTTAGAGTCCCTTAGTCGCCTTTTACGACATCCAAAGGAAGGAGATTCATTCATTCATATCGGCCATTTATACGACCACTACTGAACAAAGGCCTCCCCCACAGATTCCACAACTGCGTTATCATTTTGAGGGGCACTTGCCAATACTCACCACGCTTGGCAGGCGGGTTGGTGAGCGCAGTTTGGCTACCGCTTCACAGAAAAGATGCTGCTGCCCATCCCTCTGGTTTAGATTCCCTTAGTCGCCTTTTACGACATCCATGGGAGGAGATGAAGTGGTGCTATATTCTTAATCCGGACACCACACGGACTATTCTTAATCCGAGTGGTGCTATATTCTTAATCCGGACACCACAAAAATCATACGTGTAATTATGTATTACACATATGATTTTTTCAGATATTCTTATGAACAAGTGTGAGTGTATAGGGTAGAACAATATAATGTTGCTTTATTTTGTATTTCATATATTTGTGTATTAAGAATATAATACCTTATTGTATGTGCTAGGGCTGCACGTTACACGTATAGATGCTTTACGTAAGTATATAGAATGAATTCATTCAAAGTCAAAGTTTTTTATTTCAAATAAACCAAATATTGGCACTTATGAAACGTCAGAATCTAAGTTGCACGGTTCCAAATAGTTGATCTCGTAGAGAAGAGCCGGCAAGAAACTCCATGGATACTCTTTTAAAATAATTGAGATTACAATGTTGATTGATACAAATTATTGTAATATATATACCGAGAAAAATGTAGGACAATGTGTAAAGATGGAACATACCACAATGAAATTATAATAATAAATTATTTGCCGTGGCAGTTAACGGCTGACCAGTCCCAACAAACGGCACTCGTTCACGAGCATGACGCATGCATCAGCATCGCTTAGCTCAACCATATTGTAGGGAACCGAACGACCCGATACACAACACCACCGCCAGCAAGACATGTTAGTGAGTATGACCGACCAATACAGCCAGGCAAAAGACAATCAATATAAGTACTAAAAATAACATCAATGGCTACATGATTCTCACACATTTACAGTTTCGTATGAATATTATAATATCATGTTACAAGAACAATATTAACAATAACTAATAGTCAATGTCATAATATTTAATATTAGAAACTAACATTAAACGCGATATATTCCCGTAAGCTATTTCATTTCAATATTAGTATACCTTGAAACAGCCACCCATTTTATTGTTCTTCTATAAAGCTAATTAATAGATCCTTGGTTATAATATATACCGCGTTAGAAGGTTAGGATGTGCTACGCTGAAAGTGTATTCTAGTACCTATAATAATGAACAATATTTGTTTTTTCATCATTTCGGCCGAATGAAGTCCACTGCTGGACACAGGCCTCCCCCAAAGATCAACGACCGATATGGGTGTGTTGTGGGCTCATTGGGGGGTTTTGCCATAGTCGCCACGCTTGGTAGACGGGTTGGCGATCGCAGTTGAGTTGTTAATGTACTCGAAGGACGCTGCTGCCCATCCTCCGGCTAATCCCTTAGTCGTTTTACGACACCCACGGTAGGAGAAGGGGTGGTGGTATTCTGAGCCGGCACCACACGGCATTTGTTGTTTCACTCTTACCAAAAAGCCAATAGATTTAGAGATATCGCTGTTCAAAGTTCATGAAAAATACTCTAGCACAATTCTATCATCAGCTGTTTACATTTAAGGTGATATTTGGGATAATCGCCTAATCGCACCCACTAAGCACGTAAATACGAAATGGGCGACATTGCCTATCGCCATTGTAGATAATGATGAAAATTATAATAATGCAGACGCGACAACTCGCAATAGTTATAAATAATATTTTGCCTTTTTTTACGGGGCTCAGTGGACCTTCATCATAAACTTCCTCCGCCCCAGGGAAGGGCGAAGGGGCATGCCACTCCTACCGGCAAAAACCACCGAGGCGGTCATATTCGGCACCTAAGGGGTCTCCAGATCCTCGTACGATCTCACTAGAGCAGTTGTATTTTACCTATTAGTCTCCAAATTGTTACTTTACTTGGCCACGTCCTGGCCCTGAACTCAGAATACTCAGAATTTCCAGATAAGAAATAAGACGCTGAGTTTCGCTATCAATGGTTTGGAGACTCATTAAGGTGCATTAGTCGTCGATGCCGCTTAGAATATTTTTTGTTGGCAAAATATTTCAGTCGCTTACGTTATTTCCTACTCGAGTCAAGATCATGTACAAGAGCAGAGTCGTGCGTGGTCATAGTTGGTGTTATTGTTGTTAATTTCCATTATTGTTATATATTTTTTAAACCTGAACTTTTATCGATTACCTAGTTTATCGTTGAGTACACTATCGCGGAGTACTACGACTTGATGTTGAGTATTGGTAGATGTGATGTTGAACCTGTAGTGTCCAGATTAAGTATATGGCACCACTCAATCTTCTCCCGTGAATATCGTAAAAGGGACTAACCAGAGGGATGGGCAGCAGCGTCCCTTCTGTGAAACAGTAGCTATTCTGCGCTCACCAACACGCTTGCCTAGTGTGGTGAGTACTGGCAAATTCCTCCCAAAAGATAACACGCTGCATGTAACCGGTTGTCTATGGCTTTTGTGCAGCACTGGACGTGTTTTGGTTGATATGATGACGAGATGTGGTGGAATGCCGGTCCCAGTGCGGAAACTGTACCGTCAACGGCATACCAACCATCTAGGCGATTTTCCACGAGGACCGTTCAGCCGCCGCGTTGTGAAGGTAGATTTGACCTTCAGATCGTACACGTACTAGTGACTGAGTGACTGACTGAATGAACGTTCGAACATTTCATGCGTCTATTTGCTTTGGTGGAGTAGTATGTAATTACATAAAGTAATAATACCTAAGAAATTAAGTACTTCATGTGTTTTAAACTAAAGTGGACTACTTAGAGGGATGTCTTTGTTGGTACTTGGAAGTGTTCATACCGAGCGACTCCTGAGATAACACCGGCGCGCACGGGGTCACGTGCCGCCTTATGCGCAGCACAGCGCACAGCAAGGTTTTGGGGGATCCTTTACAATCCCATCCGAGAAGTGCCTAGATGTGGCTTTGTGGCTCTAGATGGAGATCTTTCGAGTTCCTGGAGCCTCCCTTCGGTGCCGACGATGATCACCCCCCGGTGGTCGGTGGTTTTAGCCGCTAGGAGTCCGGCATGGCCCATCGCCTTTTCCCGGGGCGAAGGAAGTATATGAGGTATTTCCACCGGATCAATAAAAAAAAGGTGTAGCGGCTATTTTATAGTCACCACCCCTCCGCTAGAGGAGGTTACCGCTTTACAGTAATCCACTCCGAGATGTGCCTAAGGGTGTGACACCAATGAATGGCTCTAGTGTGATCTTGACGAGGCCCTGGTAGAAAGATCATCCCCGGGGCGGAGGAAGTACATGATGTATTTCCACCAGGATAAATAAAAAAGGCAGCTATATCCGCGTGCGACGCCATTTTTATAACTGGGGTCAAACAAGGACGTGCTTTAAAAAAACATGTTTGTGTAAAAATAAAGACACATTTTATAAAATGAGGCATTTACTGTGTAACAGTCACAAGTGATACTGTATGTTGGCCGCAGCTTAGTACATTCTTTCCGATCAACCTTGTATTCTGATAATTATTTTTCAGTACCAGTGATAGGTGATGCATGACAATAAAAATTGTATTTATTACTGTGGTAATTTTGTAATAAAAATTTATGGAGATACAATATATAATAATTTAAAATTATTTATTCAATTTAGAAAAAAAAACATATAAATTACCTTAATACTGTGAATTAGACCCGTAACAGAAAAATCATAGAAGAGAAAGACGTCTGTTAACAATTCAAATGCCTTTCCTGATAAATGAAATGGACTGGTGTGTGTTAAGAAAATATCCTCTAACACCTGAAAAATGAGAAATAGTATCTGAATTAGTATTTCTAATAAACATTGAAAACTGTGCCTGCTGCTTAGCCCAGTGAGATAAAACGTGCCCTAGATATTTTTACAAGTTAACATTCTTTATTGCCAATTCAAAATAAAACTGTTAAGCAGTTTACCCATGAAGATGTCCACTTTTAAATTTATAAGATTTATTTTAACAAATAATGCAGTTTCCAGGATATACAAAGCTGGTAATGGTAATATTTTTAAGTTTTTAAAATATGGAATGCAACTATCTGTTGTTTTTAAACCACACATTGATCGAATACATCTTTTTTGCATCCTGAATACGAGTTACCTATTTGTTGTTACTATTAAGGGTCGATTTTTCAATCGTCAGATAAACAGATGGCATTTCTTCGACGAATAGAAAACATTTATTTTTATCGTCGGATTAGCTTTACTTGATGAATAACCGAAATTAATAAGGATCTATCACTTCACTATGTGGGATTCAGACAGCAATATCCAATCTAATATAATCCAATCAAAGTGTGTGTGTGATAAAGAAAGTCAAAAGACGCGGGTGGCCGCAACAGAATGGTAATGTTGTATATATCGCACAAATGTCTTTCAATGTGTGCTAGAAGCAACGTGACTCGTCTTGGCCAATCAAAGGAACACGCGCTCTAGATAATTTAATATGAAAGCCAAAATACCGAAGATTGGCGATTACAATACCGGTATTTAAAAATGGCGTAAAAATTCCGGTGTTCGTCTTTTTCGGTATTACCGAATACCAGTATCCATGCATGGATACTGCCATGCCCTAATTTGCGATCTATGTGGGCCCAAGAATGGAGAAATACGAAACGTAGCTCACTCGAAGCAAGGCTCGCTGAGTTTTCTTATAAGATATATAGTGAGCGACCTCTTGACGCCTATGCGCCCTATTCCATCGCTGGTAACACACACTCGTTAAAGACTTTCGTTGTCACGATAAATATAATAGGCACGCCACTGAGTAATTAATATACAAATTAATGATTATGTATAAAATATCGACTAACCTGATTCATATACACGGGTGATGAATGAGAATGAAATACTTTTATCAGTAGCTTAGAAGACACACGGTAGGGGAACGACTTATGAAGTGCAGATATCGATGTGGCGACGCCAAACACAAATACTATCGGCATTGCTGACACATATGAACTGGAAAATTAGAACAGATGTTAACAGATCATTATTTTTACAAGAGGATGAGCAGCAGAAGCAATAGTGCAATAGTAACTTGTGCACCAGTAACAACAGTGCAATCATCAATCACTTTTCCAAGCGGGTTATTGTAGCAATAAAACAGATAATTGTAATTGTAGTGGTAGTTCACGAGGCCCATGTTCAAATCGTTTACAAATGATATAGTTTAACTTTTATTATAATAACATGAGAGCGCTCATAGCCAATTGCACTCACTGATCGATAAACGATAGACGAGGTTAAGCAACGCTTGGCGCGGTCAGTCCATAGATGGTTGACTACATAGTGGTATTTGAACTGAGCGCCTCTGTGCACGTAAAATAGTCGGTCCTGGTTGTTGTCATCAGACGGCAGTTGTTAAGCCAAGTCGGAGGTCTTTTGGCGACTTGAAGAACTCTGACACAAGATTGGCCACCGTACTTACGAAAGAAGAAGAAGAAGACATGAGATTTACCTTACAATCATTACAAAGTCTTGTAAAACATAACAGTTAAAGCTCTCAAAATCTGGTATTATGATAACCAGTGTTCTTTTTGCTGTCAATGGTTTATTCGTAGGTTGTGATGACATGAACTTTGACTGATACCAAGTTTTAAGAGTTTTCATTGTACACTGACTCTTTTTTAATTTCTTCGTTTGACCTATGAGATCGTCTGATTCCACGTCATCAGGATCCTGAAACATTAAAACAGCTTATTCTATTATTGTTAATTAAAATTTTGGGGATAGTTCACCAAACCAATATTAATTAATTCAGTTTCAGCTTTTACCCATTTTCTGATTCAAAATCTTAGTATCTTACGACATCATAAGGCAATTAATGGATATAACCACATACAATATAAAAAGGGTCTCAGGGGATTTTTCATACTTAAACTTTTATAAGACTTTTTAATTGTACTGAAAGTAACAAGTTTAAAATCATAATTTGGGATATCCTTAGTAAAAATGTTTTTAGCATTGACTCTGCCAGGGAAGAGGACGAGTCTAGTGACTTCGTGACCTCAATTGGTATATTTGTAAAAAAAAACAAAAGCACTAGCGACTTCTAAATTTTCTGACAGTTTTGTTATTGATCTTTATGTACCCCCAATAATTCCCCATCCATTTGTTTTGTTTTTCCAGTTTCAAAGTTAATAACTTTCCATATGGCTATAATTTATATTTTACAGATTTTCTTTTTTTATTACTTATCAATTTCGCTTTAGCGAGTGTACATACCCTTTTAAATAATTTGGAATAGTTCCTTACGTAATCATAAAAGGACTGGTCAGAAGTAAGAGATTTTTTATAATATAAGTTGTAAAGAACTTCTCTAATTTTCTTATTCCCTTTAGTAGCCCATTCATTAAATTTACTTTTATTATTCAGTCTAACCTTCTTTAAAGGCAATATTTTAACTCCTCACATATAAATATTTAAAAATTTGTTATATGTATTTTTAGGATCATCTTAACTAAAATAATTAGATGACAATTGCATTTCAATTTTATCGTGGATTGTTCGCAATTTATTTGTAGTATAGGTTGAAAATCCATATTTTTTGTTAACAAAGGGTGTTTTTGCGATTTAAATTGTACAAGTTGACCTGTGTGATCAGATCTAACGCCGCTAATTAAAGATAAGTCTTGAATCCTAGTTTGTAAATATATTATCAATAAATGTAGTGGAGGCGGCAGTAATCCTAGTGGGTTCATTTACAATGTGTTTTATACTAAAAGAATTAAATAAATGCAAAAGTCTAACTTTTTCCGGCGATTCTACAAGTATAGCAATGTTAAAGTCACCACAGACTAAAAAAAGTGTAAATTGGGATAACAATGGTTAGTAATATTGCTGGACAAAGAGTTTTGTAGGATAGATCAAAGTCAAAGTTAAAAGTTTTTTTATTCATGTAAACCATTTACTGGCACTTACGAATAGTCAGAATTTAAAAAGTTGCACGTCATTGGTCATTGGTCCTATGGAGAAAAACCGCCAAGAAACTCCATGGATATATTCTTTTAAAATATATAATGTATTACAGTCTTAATATTAAACACAATATTATTGATCTTAAACCTACTCCCAATTTATACGTGAATATTGCATTCTTTAAGAATGTGCAGTCACAAATTGCCATGGGTTGAACCACCTCATGTAAACAAAACCGATTCAGCAGTCTGGACAGAGTGGAGTGGGCTGAGTGAGATTAAGCGGAGAACTGCTCGCGAGAACTCGAACATGTTCTCTACCGCAAAGCAAATTGGAAAAATAGTATGTTTTAATCTGAGCTGACCCTTAAACATCACATTTTGCCAACGAAACCATTCCATGATGTTACACGCCACCTAGTTGGAAGAAAGAAAATAAGATTTTAATTTTATAAATTTAATAATAAAAAACTAAGTAACCCAGTAATTTCGTAATAAATAGAATTATCCTTTATTATCATAATAGACGTGTTTTCGTCACATTAGTTTCGTATTAAAATTGACGATATTTAAAGTATTTTTTCGGTGAGAATACAGATTATCTTGTCAATTTTTATTATAACAACAATAAATACATATATCATAAACTTTTCATCCACGATTTCTAGTATTACGGATTACAAAATAATTTTAACATTCTCCGAACGGAAAGTAACGCTATCCTGTTCTACGATACTCACACACGCGCCAATTCATACATAGTAAGCAGTAGGCGGTGGCGCGTGTGTGCGTGAGACTTGTTGCGCGCATACACGCGCAAGGTTTCGCGGGATTTTTGTCAGTGTTTAATAATAATTAACTACTGTGCGTTCCTACCTATTTGTTTACTTAATTTTAGGCTACTGATTTGGATTTAGATTTGACTTGTGATTTGTGCGACTTGAATAACTTTTAGGGCTTCATATCGAGCCTTTAAAACGTCCTTATCTCGTAGCAAGCCCTGATGGTTTGATAGGACGTGAGGAAGTGTTGACGCTTTAGTTGAAATAAAAGTGTAAATTTATGTCGGTTGAACTAGGTAATAAACAATTAAAAAATATAAGTTTTTAAACTGACATGGTCACTAACACTATTATTGGAACTAAAAACGGGATATTTACCAAAAACCAATTTTTAAAAGTAATTAAAAACATGGTAAATATCCCGTTTTTAGTTCCAATAATAGAATTAAAAAATACTTTTCACAAACGTTGATAATGAATTAACTCAAAACGGAAAAAAAATCACAATGATTTTTACCAAATCCAAGGACAGCTTCAGATAACTGAATGTCAATATTGTTTATTCATCGTGTGGGCACCTAAAGTATTGCCATATATAAGTATAGAAAAAGATAATCAATTCTGGAATTCTGCGGTCTCGAAATTGGAAGAATTTTATTTGAAATGTATATTGCCCGAATTAATAGATCTCCAATTGACAAATTTACCTATTAGAGACATGAATTTGTTTAACAATAATATTTTATATTGTTATTTATGTAACGTAATTACAATTGAATTATTCAGGATCGTCGGAAAGCAGGATAACATGAACGACAACTGAACAGCGACACGATTGGCGCAGTGGCTAAGCGACTGGCTTTCTGCACAACGTTCGATCCCTGCACGGGACAAATATTTGTATGATCTACAAATAATTGTTTCAGGTCTGGGTGTTTGTGCATGTGAAATGTATGTCTGTAAACTGAACCCACGACACAGGAGAAATTCAAGTGTGGGGTAACGTTTTTTAAAAGAAACAAAGAATAAAAGTGCACATATGCATATTCCGGCTGACAGATTCCTATTCCACACACATAGTCTACACATCATCATCATCATCATATCAGTCACAAGACATACACTGCTAAACAAAGGCCTCCCCCATAGATTTCAACAATTGTGTCATCATTTTGGGGGGAATTTGCCAGTACTCACCACGCTTGGTAAGCGGGTTGGTGAGCGCAGTAGCTAATGTTCCAAAGAAGAGAGGCTGCTGCCCATCCCTCTGATTTAGAATCCCCTAGTCGCCTTTTACGACATCCATGTGAGGATATGGAGTGGTGCTATATTCTTAATCCGGACACCACACAGATAGTCTACGCATATTCCTATATTTATTTTAATATATACATACACATATGTACTTCACAATAATGTAATATTACGAAGAATTACGATATCGACACAAATTCAAAAGTAAGTCTAATATAGTGTGTATACGAGGGAAGTTTGGCAACTCAATGACTATAAGAAAACGTTTTTAATAAAAAAAATTGTCTCATATTTGGAAACTCACTACGAAGCGCATGCGCTTTTTTTCAAATTTGGCGCGAAAACAAGCTTTTTAGAAACAAAAAAGTTCGAAAAAAGGCGACTTAAGTATTCTTTGAAAATGGAGAAAAGCGCGTTTCGAGTGCTAATTAAACACTATTTTTTACGTGGTAAAACTATTAGGCAGACCGAAGACAAATTGAAAAAGTATTATGGTGATTATGCGCCTTCTCATGGGATGGTACATAAGTGATTCACTGAATTTCGTTGTGGACGTACTACCACTAATGACGCGGAGCGCCCAGGAAGGCCGATTGAGGTCACTACGGAGGGCATGGTTAATAAAATACATGATATTGTTTTGGCAGACCGTCGAGTGAAGATACGCGAAATAAGTGATGCTGTGCACATCTCGACTGAACGAGTTTTTTATATTTTGCATGATATTCCGGGCATGAAAAAGCTTTCTGCAAGATGGGTGCCGCGTTTACTAACAGTCAACCAGAAACGAAATCGTGTAACAGCTTCTGAGGAATGCCTAGCCATGTATAATCGCAATCCGAGTAAATTTATGCGTCGGTACATAACAGTTGACGAAACGGGGGGTCCATCATTATACACCAGAGACTAAGCAACAGTCGAAGCAATGGACTTCTACCGGGGAACGTGCCCCAAAGAAGGCAAAAACTGTTTGCTCGGCTGGTAAAGTCGGTCGGCCACAGTCTTTTGGGACAGCCAAGGGGTTATTTACATCGATTTTTTGGACAAAGGCAAGACAATAACCGGAGCTTACTATGCTACATTGTTAGATAGATTCAATAAAAAGTTGATCAAGAAACGACCGCATCTAGCAAAGAATAAAATTCTATAATTCGGATAATGCACCGGCCCACTCGTCTGCAATCGCGACATCAAAAATTGTCGAATTAAGATACGAATTATTGCCACACCCTCCGTATTCGCCAGATTCAGCCCCCTGTGACTTTTTCCTCTTCCCAAACATGAAGAAATGGCTTGGCGGGCAAAGATTTTCGTCAAACGAAAAGGTGGTAGCCGAAACTGTGGCCTATTTTTCAGGGTTTGACAAAAAATATTTTTTTGATGGGTTGAAGAAGTTGGAACATCGCTGGACTAAGTGCGTAGAGAAAGGAGATTATGTAGAAAAATAAAAAAAATGTATATGTAAAAAGAGCGTTTCTTCTTTCCAAAGTCATGGACTTATCAAACCGCCCTCTTATATACCTATATAGATATTTCATATTACCGTGTGGTGCCGGCTACGAATAGCATCAACCCATCTCATCCCGTGGGTGCCGTAAAAGGCGAATATGGGATTAACCGGAGGATGGGCAGCAGCGTTCTTCGAGTACATTAAAAACTCAACTGCTATCACCAACCCGCCTGCCAAGCGTGGCGACGATGGCAAAACCCCCCAATGTGCACACGACACACCCAGGCCGATCGTTCTGGCGATCTTTAGGGGAGGTCTATGTTTAGCAGTGGACTTTATTCGGCTGAAATTGTGATGAAGATAATGATAGATCTTTCATACTGTTTATTCAGATCACCATTTTTTTATATATAGTCAATCCGATACAATATTCTCAACCCACACGATGTTATATTTTTTTGAATAGAATAAGTATCAATATAATCAATGAACATCACAAACAATGCAGCAGCCCATAAAAACATCTTAGTAGGTAGGTAGTTATCGTTGCAAGACGAAGTAAAACTTATGAAGTAGGTATATCATAACTTGAGATATAACCATTGTAGAGAAGTGTTCAAAAAACGCATTACTAATCTTTACATTTACTAACGATTTATCAAAAAAGAATAACGCCATTAATGAATACATTTTTTTTAATAGAATTGCTGTTAGACGTTAAGAATAAATGTATATGATGCGTGCGCCCGCCTCATTTTGTCAAACAGGGATAGCAATTTTTAGGCAAATTTATATCACTCGCCTCGAATCGAAGTTGGCCATAGCGTCCGCCGGACTCTTAGGGTGAGATTCAGAAACGAGTCTAAGCATGAACTTTGGCTTCCATATGTCAAAATGCACTACTTACGCCCCTAATTTTCACAGATGGAAGCGTGAACTTAGCTTAGACTCGTTTCTGAATCTCACCCTTAAAGACAACACAAATATTTTATCACGCATTTTCGCTTAGGGGACAAAACAGTTACGAAAATGCACAATGAGTCGTTCAAAAGAACTTTTGCGACCGAAGTCACAAATATTTTATTAAACTACGTCTGTTTCGTGATGACAATTTATGCGAAATACAAATGAAAACTTTTTCTTTAAGTTGTCCAAAGGAAAGAACTGCTAGCGACAGCTGCTGCTGCTTGTTATCGTTATAATTGCCTTGAGTCCGTGACGTGATAAGTCACTGCTTACTGTTTGCACATAATACAAAATAACAGATTGTATGGTTAATAAATTATCAACTACAGGCTAGACAGAATATCCAAAAAGTAAGATATAGGTGACAACCCACATGTCAGTTTAGCAGGCTAAGTAACCAATTGCGAAAGGTGACGTCAAAGACTGTCGTTTAGCTCCCTTTAGATATGGCGTGATGATAATGTTTTTTTAATAGTTCTTATTATGTACTGATAACGAATGTGTGAATTTTTCATAATATTCGCTGTAAAACAAAACGTTGTACACATATTGTTATACTACTCATGTATCTCTCCCATGTACTAAATCGTGATGATTTGCATTTTTGCCAAATTTCAACTAATGCTATACTGTAGTATTAGCGTTCTCATCCAACAAAGAAACAGACAAAGTAAAAAAAATTGTCGTTTTGGCATCATTCTCGTACTTGGAGCAGTTGGTAGTGAGTTCTTTCAAAAAATATTCATTGTACAGTTTATGTATCTCTATGATTTTACTATAGTATAGATATGCCAAAACCGAGGTGGAGTCTTAATTTAATATTTAACATCTTACTTTTTAGGTGCATAATTTTTTTATGTTTAATTATAAATAAAATGTTACTGATAATTTACAAAATTCTGTTTCATTAGAAAACTTTACTACAATCGATCACATATAATATTAGTTGCAGTAAAATGAAAATCTACTTTTTGTATGTGCCCAACGGTTTGACGCATGGTTAGCTCTTTAAAGAGATACATATGTAAGTTTACTATCGTTTTAAATAAAATTAAAGTTTATAAAGGCTTAAAAACAGTTTTACTATTATTCTCTAGAACCGCTATCCGCAATAAACGAATAAATTCAATACATAGGTACATAAACCAAGCCATTTATTAGAGAAATAAGTATTTAGGCTAACACTAAAAATATAATCGGAATTAGAGTAATTAGCAATAATCGGACTTCGACAGTTCTGTTTCTTATGATGAAATTGGTGACTTTTGAACAGACTGAAAATGTAGAAGGTTCTAAATTCAACTGTATTTTTTGTGCATGTTAACTTATGATGTCAAAATCAAGGATTTTATGATATATTAAACAAAAGTAGATATGTTACATGCGCGCCAAAAGTAAGAACCAAAACTCCCCCAATTGTAGCACCTCGCAATCAGTTCGCCCAAGACAGGACAACGAGCAAACACTGTCATCTGTATTGTTTTATTAATTAAGTAATAACAATGCCGTCGTGCATATAGAAAACGCAGCAAAAATAAATAAAGAACAAGGGATCTCATACCACACGTGAGTAACAAACTATATAAACATTTTCATAAAAACACTATTCAAATTATCTGTAGAATAATATTCTCGAACAAAACACAGGCCAAGCAAAGAAAACAGACAACACATATATTCTATCACAGGTGTGACAAAGACATTGAGTAAACTTGTTGTCATTTTAGATAGCTAGCTCTTTTACTCTCGTAGTTTTTGTATTTTCATTTTCTTACAGCATATGTGTGTAGTTCTATAATTTTATACCTACATACAGCGAGACTGAATTTTGCGCGCCTTTTAGTATGGACGTAACATATCTATGGTATAATATAATTGGTCAAAATGTTAAAATAAAGCCAGAGATAAAGAAGAAAGAAATAATGTATTTAGCTTCACATTATATCCCAATTCTCATAAATCAATAATTAAAAGTAAATTATATATAACAAAGAGTAATAGCACAATCATAAAAACTGATTATAAACTTCAAAGACTGCTGAATCGAATCGGAAATGGCTTAACTACAGAAACTACGACTTGTTCATTGGTATTCAATGCTTCATCGTTTTGTTATTGGAAATTTTATATCAGTTAGCCAATGAGAACGCAGTTAAAATTTTACAACTTAGACGGCATAATAAAACGTAGAATAATATAAAGTTAAACTACCTACCAAAATATGATTTCCATGTATTAGCTGCCAAACAGCGTTTTCAACTAAATGTTTAACGGTGGGCGCATCTTGTGAATTCACTAATGCGACATGTTGCGTGACGTCGTCTCTACAACAGCATTAAGAAATATATTATTATACTAATATAAGCCAAACTTACATTATGTATATGTATAATTGGAATCAATGAGTGAGAGATAATCATCCATTTACATTGAGCGAGTTTCGTGTCTTGCTTGTCAGTATTCAATTATTAGTTATCCCTACGATGTGGTGCCGGCTAAGAAGAGCACCACCCCTTATCTCCTTCCATTGGTCTCATAAAGACGACTATGGGATTAGCCGAAGGATGGGCAGCAACATCCTTTGAGTAAATTTACAACTGAACTGCGACCGCCAATCCGCCTGCTAAGCGTGGCGATTATGGCAAAAATCCCACAATGACCACACACCACACGGTCTATATCCAGCAGTGGACGTTTTTCGGCTGAAATGATGATGATCTATCCCTAAACCATTAATTATGTACTCTATATAAGATTAATTTTAAGTTTCTGGCTGTAAGCAATATCGTTGTCGTTTACACAGATCTCATTAATCATGAATTATTGGTTTCAGCAACATTCAGAAAAAGATAATCAACTTAATTAACCATATTGTTCACAAAACGTTCTTAAATACAAACCCAAAAAAAGACCTATTTTGAAGTCAAATATAATATAATATGACGAACAGGTACTTTTTTCATTATTAGCCAAAAAATGTCCACTGTTGCCTGCCCCATAATACGACCGGTTACATGCCGTGTGTCGTCATTTTGGGGGGAATTTGCCAGTACTCACCACGCTTGGCAGGCGGGCCGGTGAGCGGAAAATGGGCTACTGTTCCACAGGAGGAACGCTGCTGCCCTTCCCTCTGGTTTAGAGTGGCTCAGTCGCCTTTTACGACATCCACGGGAGGAGAAGGACTGGTGCTATATTCTGAATTCGAACACCACACGGATGTATGTTTTTACCTTTGTTGATACAGTTTCTTTTTAATGAATTCTCACTATTTACATGTTACACTAAATATTACGTTGTTGATTCCGTGTGGGGTCTGGATTAAGAATAAAGCAACACTCCATCTCCTCCCGTAGATGTCGTAAAAGTCAACTAACGGACTATAAACATGAGGGATGGGCAGCAGCATCCCTTCTGTGGAACATCAGCCGTTCCGGGCTCACTAACCTGCAAGCCAAGCATAGTGAGTACTGGCAAATTCCCCCAAAATGATGACACAGCATGTAATTGGTGGTCGATGAATAGGGGAAGGCCTTTGATGATGATGAAATATGTTTAATTTTGATAAATGTTATTAGGGTTATGCTTGTATATATATATTAGGTTTTCACTATGCAACAATGATTATAAATATATAAAGAGGATATTTTCCTTTTCAATGCAGAATTGTGATTCGATTACTATTACTTTATAATACCATGTATCTTTCACATACTTAACATATTTACCTTATAATATTAATAAGTGCTGTAAATTGTGAAACATGGTCTGGCTGACTCACTCCAGTCAAAAGAGTCACACTGGGTATTATTCCATCCAATGTAGAGGATTCATTGACACTGTGGTTTTTTATGTAATTTACAATATCATTAAGCAGCAGGCAATATGATTTTTGATGCAGTTCCTGGAAATAAATATTTCTATTTAATAAATAGAACTAGTAGTCACCCTGATGTCGAAATTAATTAAATGTTTAAATTTGATTTAATATATTTGTAACATATATTATACATAAATTTTAACTTTCTGCTCTCTACATGAGCTTTAACTTTGCCAAATCTCACACTCCTCCGTGCGCGCTATATGCTTAAGGTGGTGAAATTTTGTATGGAGTATCCATTATTTTTGAAGTTAGATCTACTAAAATTGTTAATTGGCTTTTTGGTTAAAAATAAAGACATACGTGTTTCCGTGTTTTTGTAACGCGCGTGAAACCGCGGGCCACAGCTAGTATTATATAAAAGGAGAAACTGGTTGACGGACATCAACGCACAGCCTAAACCACTAGGGCTAGAAACTTGAAATGTTGACAGTAGATATACGTAGGCTGGAAGTTTGTATTGAAATCCGTCATTATATAAGTTAGATTTAGAAAATTAGTATTTGGCTTTTTGGTTCAAAATAAATAAATACGTATTTCAGTGTTTTAGTAAATTCTACCCTTAAGGGGGTAAAAATGGGGGTGAACGTTTTTATGAAATACATGTTATTTTAAGCCTGATCTACAAAAAAACGTAGTATTCACCTTCTCAGTAAAAAAATAGGAAAAATATATTTCAAAGTTTTTGAAATCAACCTTTATGGGGGTAAAATAGGGAATGAATTTTTTGTATTAAAAACCGCCAAATTTGAAGTTACGTGTATGAAAAATTATATTTGTCTTTTTGATTCAAAATAAAGAGCATCAGTGTTTTCGGAAATCAATCCTTAAGAGGGTAAAATAGGGTGTGAAAGTTTGTATTAGAAGTATCCTGGTATATTTTTATGAATCTCACATAAAATGACAAATTATTTAGTACTTACATATAAATAACTTGACATATTGCTGCAATTATTTCATCATTTTAGCTGAAAGACGTCCACTGTTGGACAGAAGTCTCCCCTAAAGATTGCAACAATGACCGGTACGGGTTTGTGTTGTGTGCTGATTGGGGAGTTTTGCCATAATCGCCTCGCTTGGTAGACGGGTTGGCGATCGCTGTTTGGTTATAAACATACTCGAAGGATACTGATGCCCATGCTCAGGCTAATCCCATAGTCGCCTTTTACGACACCCACAGGATAAGATGGGCGTAGTGGTATTGCCTTAGAAATTGTGTACAATTCCGTAGACTCAAACGTCAAGTTCGCGGAAGTTGGTTGTTGACTGCAACAAAGGTGTTTTACCTAGCACAGGAGTCATGGCCTCACTATTTGGAATATTTTTTTATGCTAATAAAGAATTTAATTTTAAGGAATTTAAGTTGACCTGGGACAGATGGTACCGCCATAGTCTTCGGAATTCTAAAATTCTAAACTTAGGAAGCTGTTCGGAGTTCCGCTGAACGTGGTTTAGAGAAATTCGCCGCCTGGCTCGACTGCTACCTTCTAACATTAAACGCTACAAAATCTAATTACATTTGTTTTACAATGTATGACCGCACCTAACCGTCGATCGAATTTCAAATTAAGGTCCATAAATATTCAAACATGTCTTATCCCAAATGCTCTTGTACAAAAATAGATAAGTTGCAATATATTAAATACCTCAGCATAATAATTGATCAACAACTCTCATGGCACATACACACGTAGGTAATTATGAAGAGGATCAGGAATCTTAAATGAACTTTCAAAATGTTACACCACGCAGCCACCAAACCCCTCTTACAGCATATTTATGTATGACTAAAGCTCAGTCAATCCTAACATACTGCTTACCAGTCTGGGGCAATGCAACAAAAATAATATCCCTTGGACTAGAAAGAGCTCAAAAGTCACTGCTAAAGGTGATGCGTTTTAAACCGCACAGATTTCCTACAAAAAACCTCTACTTCAAATCCGACCTTCTGACAGTAAGAAAACTGTATATGCTTCACCTCATTTCGAAAAAGCACAAGTCTCTTACTTCAATTCCATTATATGCTATGCTAAGAAGAAGGCAGCACAAAGTTGCTCAGCAGTCATAGTAAAATCCACTCAATAAGGAATTAGTTATATATCCCCTCACATTCTCTGATTGCAAAAAGAAAGTGATGTAATTTCTTAAGAGTAAAATTACGAAATAGAGAGCATAGTATGTACAAGCTATGCTTTAATAGCAGCTGTATAGGCTAATAATCATTATTACTACCCTTGCAATCATATCTCACTTGAAATTCATGCAAATTCATACACACACTTGAGGCATGTAAACCCACCCCAACTCACGTCCCACACACAGATACACAAATACAAAAACACACACACACGCTTCACGCAATCTTATTACCTCTCTTCACTTTTCGATTTTACTATATCATACCAGAAGACAGCCTTCTCACTAAGGGTGTCTAATTAAAACTATAGTGCCTTACATTATATCAGTAGATAAATCAACAGAAGAGTGGTTTCTTCAACACAAGCAAATTATTGCTTAAAAGAAGACTCCTAACATAGTAAAGTAACATTATATATATATATATAAAGTTACTGAAATAAACATTCAGGTGTTGTTTTTTTTAAATGTTTATCCCATGGTACGTTTTATGTAGCATGTTCACATGTTAGCTCACTCCGTCCACCTAGTAAAATGGTAAAAATTGAGGTACCTAAACAAAGAAATATAAACATCATCATAAGTTCACTATTTGGAGTACTTATGTATATGTATGTCAAGTCCCATTAAAATATCTTAGTATTGGGTAACCGACAAATTTTTTGCAGTCTTATAGCTGCCCAACTTGTTAATCAAACACCGGATCTCACATGGAGTACTTGTGGATTTCTTCTCATTGGATTTCCTCATCTATACTAATGTTATAAAGAGGTTATGTTTGTATGCAGGGTAGAGATTACCCTCTGGAATAACTGAACAGATTCTAAAATTTATTTCACTAATAGAAAGCAACACGACGGCACGGTTGGTGCAGTGGCTGATACAGTCGACTGCTGCGCTCCGGGTCGTAGGTTTGATTCCCACACGGAACAAATATTTGTATGATCTGCAAGTAGTTGTTCCGGGTCTGGGTGTATTGTTATGTGGAATTCATGTCTGTAAACGCACCCACGACACAGGAGAAATAGCTAGCCCTAGGGTGGGGCAACGTTTATTTAAAAAAGAAATCACTATCCCTGAGTCCTATATTTTATCTATATTGATAAAAACTTGTGGGTGAAATACCCGAAAACAAGCTAGTTAAATTTGGGGTTAATTCACCTGCAGTTCATTTTCAATTATATTCCAATTTCGTTTGTATGTCTCATACCAAAGATCTCTCATGAATAGCTTTTCAAACAGAACATTCTTGCACTTCTTTTTAGCAGCTTTCCCTTTCTTAAATCCATTAGTGAACAGGAACACACCCTGAAATTATAGTGATAAGTCATTACTAAACAAATGCAATTGACAGCCTTTGTAAATGAAATCATTTTAACTTAAAAAATATGTTCAGGCTTCTATAACGCTAAAATTTGTTAAAAAATTGTTTATTCTTTTTTACAACATTTCCTTTGCATTTTAATTACGGGCCAGCCACCACAGTCGTTTGTCATAGGTAGACAGCATATTATATAAAACTTAAAATATGCATAAATTTAAATAGATAGTAGAAAATACTTCCATGGGTGATAATAAGCTATGTTGAACTCTATCTTTTAATCATTAACACCACATAACAGATTTTACAATCACTGAGCCCTCATACCAAAAAACCTCCAAAATGACCAACATTCTAGTTTTGACTAAGCATTTTTTTTTAATTTTGCAACTGCAATTTGTTTACCCTTCTCATAAACTGTTGAATTATGAATAACTACCATCTAACATAATCTGCTAATTTTCTGAGTGGTTCCTAGCTAATAATAGACCATCTCTCTCCACCCATGGGCATTGTAAAAAGTGACCAAGATAGGTAGGAGTTGATGTCAAGATAGAGATGGATGGTTGAGGATGGGCAGCAGACTTATTATACTATAATCACCAACCTGCCAGGCAACCATGGTGACTAAGATCCATTCATTGTAGTGATGGGAATTTGGAAAGCACATTTCAGTGGACATATACTACATTCTACATGATGATGACAGTGATATGTGTAATCATTGAATATAAAGGTGGTTCAGAGTTTTATGGACTCATTTCTTGAACACTATGTTGTGGGTTCAAAACCTGAAATTTACCAATATCACTTTTCTATGTTTGAAGTTAATCTAAGACACCACCAACTTAATGAGGAAAATAATCATGAAGAAACCTGGATCAAATGGTCTGAAATCTCCTATAGGCAATGTGCAAGCATTGTGATCAATGCTTGTTCATACTTTGAATGAGAAGGCGTTCAGCCTGCAGCTGGCCAGGTACAGGCTAATATTATTATTATAATAACAGATATGTATCATCATAAAAGGAAAACCACGAGAATTCAAATAGTTTTATTATATGTGGGCCTCGTAGAAGGCGACTAAGGGAGTTTGGAACCCAGTCTGTACTATTAACGACTGGGTGACCCGCAGATGGCAGGTAAATCATACACTAGCATACCCAAGGTGGGTTGATGTCAGGCAGGTGACCGACTGTACAACCTCTTGTCTCTTGCCAAAACCTTTGCATTGTGGCTGGAAACATATGGCGCCCACCCCTAGTAACGTTGGACCAGGGCAGGAAGAAACAGAAAAATATTGTAAGCTACAAACTTTTTCTTTATCATACTATTTAGAATCTTTTTTAGATTCATTATATCAATCACTTTACACTTTAGTTTCATTACAACAATCACGTTACACTTCAACAGCCTTTGTTCAGCATTGGACGCCCTGTGGCTGATATGATGATGATGATAACAATCACAATAAAATAAAACATATTTTACCTTTGAAACGGACACTGTTGACTCCATGATTCAATAATTATCACGGACTTACTAAGTTCTTCTTCTCTTAGAATAAGGCTTTTGTAGAGTATCTTCCACAATTTCGCCAATGTCAAGTATAAGGCAACGTTGTACGGTATTCAGCTTAATCAATCTTTACATCATTATAAAACATTTCACAAAAATGAAAATATTCTACAAAAATATCAAGCAACGTCGTACGGTTCAATAGCTTAGATTTACTAAGTTACTAGAAGTAGAATGCGTCGCACCGCAAACAAAAACACGCGCGCTATCCCCAAAAGTAATGACAAAATCATTGTCAATGTCAATCATTTGACATTGACATAATGACAATTTTGTAAAAAAATGTTATTATGTTGGCCTGGAATTTAAGTCCTTTGGCCAGACATAATGTCAATTTTAACCTATGCTGCTAACTAATCACTTCAATGGTAAGATTATATTGTCAATTTTTATATCTGTTACTATTGTTGAATCCCTAGGTAACACACATTGGTTGTGTTCATTTTGATAGTCTGCATACATAATCAGCCCATTACTGTCCCACCGCTGAGCACGGGCTTTTTCTTACGATGAGAAAGGTTAGGGCTTAGTCTACCACGCTGGCCTTGGGCGGCTTGGCCTCAGGTGTGCAGGTTTCCTCACGATGTTTTCCTTATCCGCTAACGCAAGTGATAATCAATCTGATCCGCACATGAATCCGAAGTCAGAGGTGCGGCCGGGAATCGAACTCAGACTCGACAGTATGGAAGTGAAACGTTCAACCACTATGCCATCACTGCTCTTGTTATATAGTATTATTTGGTTGTAAATAATGAACAATTTTTTTAAGTTGATTCAGCTTACGGTCTATCTTTTGGAAGTCATAAATACAATTATCTAACTAACGGCCGAATACTGATACGCCACTTAATATTAAGTCTCGCTTTAACTATGTGAACGGCCCGGTTTCCAACCGAAACGGGTTTCTCGAATAGTTAAAGCGGGACATAATATTAAGTGGCGTTTCACTATTCGACCGTATCTACAGGGTGTCCAGTAAATAGCACGACATACTGCAGGGGGTGGGAGCTTGGGTCAATACCTACCAAAAAAACACAATAAATATTCAGCAAAATCTTAAGGATTTACAGTAGTACAACATTTTCCGAAATATCGAAAAATCTCTACCTTGACACAGATTTTTACGCATCTCGTCATGAAAAATTCCTTTTCTAGTTTCTTTTTTACCTCAAATTATTTGTGAATAGTTACTTCACTCATTGATAAGTTTTTATTCTATTAAAAACTAAAATGTTTTCAAGAAATACAATTTTTATTTAAATTTTCACAGTACAATTTTCTTATCGCTTAACTTTAACCTACAGTGGTGAAAAAAAAATGTACGTGGCAGTTTTGTACAACAAACTTATCAAATAGCTTGTTTAGTGGTGATTTTGCAAAGATACAATACTAGTCAATTTCAATAAAAAATATACGAAAAATAATTACAGTAGTAAGTAGTAGAAGTACAAAATTTTCCGAAATATCCAGAAATATCTACCTTGAAACCGATTTTTCGTAATGAAATATTCCTGTTCTAGTTTTTTTTTACCTCAAATTATTTGTGAATAGTAATCGAAGGATCACTATCTCGATATCACCTTGATAGTAAAAAAACAGAGGAGTTAACTTTAATAAACATTTATTTTATAAATAAATTACAATAAATGCTCAAATTGCTTCCCTTGTGCCCTAATACACGCTCGGCATCTTCTTAAAAATGAGCTTTTGAGTCTTCTCAGGCTTATCTCGGATATTTTTCTTGCTGCAATGTTTACCCTTGCTCTCAATTCACCGTAATTTTGGATCGGTTTTTCGTAGACTTTGTCCTTCATGGCACCCCAATAAAAAAAACCAGAGGGTTTAGGTCCGGAGACCTAGGTGGCCATAATATCGGTCCCAGTCGCCCAATCCACCGGCCTGGTGGCTTTGTCTACGTTACCTATAAAACGACAAATTTTTAAAATGTTGTCTGTCTGTTTGTTCTGGGTAGTCTACGAAATGGCTGGACCGATTTTGACGGGACTTTCACTGGCAGATATCAGATGTTATAAGGAACAACTGAGGCTACTTTTATTTTAGAAAAATAATTAGGGTTTCGCGCAAAAAAGACCTTGAAATCCAATATATATATTCTATGTCAAGTGTCTATGTCGAAGTACTCTAAACTTCTTTTAAATTAAACGCAGGTGTAACTGCGAGTCCCAGCTAGTATTATATAAAAGCGTTAAGAGATTTCTCATACCTATTAGTAGTCAAGTTTTATTTTCCATACTTGATTTTATAAAGGATGTCACTAGATGTATACGAGTTATTATATTTTATGTATTGTATTTTTTAAATGCTCACATTAATTTCAACTGTGTTGTTATTATGTTCATTGTTGATTTCGATTTTTAATTATGATTGGCTCCTAAGGTTAACATGTAGGTGTGTTTCGATTTTGTTGGTCATTTGATCTTAATATTTAAACCGTTAAATAATGACACAATTTTCCATACTCACGTGACCAGTGCAGTCCGTGCGTGGCTTTGTGAATCAAACTATTTTGAATAGTTAATTCAATTTAGACTTTCTTCGACCGACTCCATTTCCTGTCACGTAATTTCGAAGACAAATTTATAAATGCAATGAGTGACTAGCTTGGGCAACATGCATAAAAGACTTATCAGATATAAGCGATCTTCAACGATACCACTGTGGATAGCTAAAAATTCAGAGCAGTATCTTAGAATTCCGCCGAGCATTTGTATGGAATTCCGCGGCTAGTGCGAAACCAGAATACAAATATCTACCCAGCTGAATACCGCTCGGTATTTTCGCCACCCACAGTGGTACCGAATACCGCTTATATCTGAATAGGCCTTTAGCTTTGGGTCCAACCTATCGCTAATCAGTTCAGTAGTTGTGCTGTATAAATGCAACAAACAGATATATTTGACAGATAGACAACTGTTTTAATATTATTAAGGTATTTCCATTGAGTATATGTTCCCAAGCTTCCGATGTCTGTACAAAATCACGTCGACACATTGCTCTGATGTGATTACGCAGTGCAGGTTTTATCTTACTCTAACATCTAACACACATAGAATTTCATAAAAGTGTAATCGCCCGTATATGATTTCCATAACACTTTCTATCTAGACCCTTAGCTATCTATTTAGTCCCGTCGTTTCAGCCAAATAAAGTCCACTGCTGGACACAAGCCTCCCCCAAAGATCGCCATAACGACCGACCCTCATTGGGGGTCTTGCCAAAATCGCGAAGCTTGCCAGGTGGATTGGCAATACAGTTGAGTTATTGTAACTTAATTAAGTATTTATTCAATAACTAGTGTTAGGTTAATTATTTAAACGTAAATTATAATTATTTCTTCTAGATATGACTAACTTCAATTTTTTAATTATCGTTTATATGTTTTTACTTTACCCTCGTTTGTATAGTGACGGTAGAAATATAATATAGTGGGGCTAGGAGAGGGGAGCTGGTTGGGCACTTGAGTCAATTAGGCAGTTGGTGTTGAACCACGAAGTGGTACGGTTCTGTCTACAAGAGTGACTGTGTAACTGAAGAATCCGGTACACGGTTCTATTATTGTAAGAATAGATATTAAGAAAGTGTGTTTATTTGGTGATTAAAAATAGAAGAATTATTGAAGAAATACCTTGTTTTACTACACTTCAGAAGTGGGATCCACCTCATAACGCGTAAGTACACGCCTCAATATTTAATAAACATTTTAAACAGCATTTGAACTTTAAATCGATTTTTTAATAATAATAGAAACCTCTTTTCCATTCTGTTTGTTGAACGACTAACCTAACCTATACCTATACCTAACGTAGAGGAGTAAAATTATGATTGTTATAATACCATGTTTGATAATATGCAATTAATATTAACCCACGTAAGAGATCCCTTAGGACCATAAATTGGAAATTGGTTTGCTCTTCAAAACCACTCCTTCGTGTTTGTAATAATGAGTATCAATAACCGATTTTTTGTTTATCTGTGTATTTCTGAGGGTCCAACAATGGAAAAAGAAAATTGTAGTCGTACTTATTGTCGCGGGCGACGGTTGTTAGAGACCCGGATCACGGGACACCGGGCATCTAAGAAGAGGGCGCTAGAGTATTGACCAGCCTCGCAGAAACGAAGATCAAATCGAGCGGCATCTAGAATGCCTGCGCCGGCTTGAATCTGCCCGTTCACGCTCAATTGAACGCGGGCGATCCCCATTCAGGGAGTCAAGCAGTAGAAGACTTACACATGAAGAGCGAAGTCTACGTTCTCGGGAGCGTTCGTCTTCGAAGATTTTAGGCACGGGGCAACGTGAGCACCGCGCGTCCAGAGGGCCACGCAGAGAGCGAGACAGTTGCTGTGAAGAAGAGCACAGAGGCAGCCACCTCACCAAGGAGAATCTTGATAACCGTAAGTTAAGTGAACCCATTTTTTCTGCTACAGACGTCATGAAAATTATAGATACAATAAAAAATATACCATCTCAATCATCAATACAATACTTCATGTTATAAAAATATTGAACACAAACATTTTGCCTAATTTTGATCCTACGACAAAGAACCAACGCATCGATATATGGTTAAAAAAGGATAATGAGTGCGCTTGTGTTTATGGTTGGGATGAGAAAGTTACTATACACCTTGCTATGCAGAAATTACAAGGATTGGCCAAAACATGGTATGAAAGCCTGAATACAATGTTTACTTGGCAAGAATGGCAAGAAAAATTGTTAAATGCTTTTCCCTGCGAGCAAAATTATGGCCAATCCTTGGAAAATATGCTTAGGCGGAAAACTAAGTTTAGCGTGTTACTTTATGTCGAGTCGAAATGGTAGCAATTATTAACAAGGTCGTGCAGTCCCTTAATTCATCCTTGGTAGAGCAAAATAAGATTGATTATAGCAACATAAAGATAGGAGATTCTGCCAATCGGAATGATAGAAAAGAGCTTCTTGAGTTATTGCGGAAATATAAACATTGTTTTGCATCAACACTGGGTGAATTGGGTTGTACTAATGTCACTGAGATGAAACTAGAATTAAATAGTAAGCAACCAGTACTCTACCGACCTTACAGACTATCACATCATGAACGCGAAAAGGTTCGTCCTAAGGTAGATGAAATTATAGAATCGGGTATTGTTAGGGAATCGATATCGGAGTATCCCAGTCCGATTATTCTTGTGAGGAAAAAAGATCGTAATATGAGACTATGCATTGATTATATAATGCTGAATTCGGTTACCATAAAAGAGATCCAATGCCAATAATTGAAGATGAGATAGCTAGATTATCTGGGCAGGCTTGTTTTGTCACCTTAGATCTCTCTTCTGGTTACTACCAAGTACCAATAGCGGAGGACAGTAGGCACCTTACTGCGTTCGTCACGCCAGATGGGCACTTTGAATTCAACCGAATGCCGTTTAGCCTGGCAAATGCACCCGCAGTATTCCAAAGAATGATGAACAATATTCTAGGTTCGGCTAGATTTAGCAAGGCAACAGCTTATTTCGATCTTTTGATTTACGGGCAAAACACCCATGAATGTTTATGCAGATTAGCTGACGTATTGCAGTTATTGGCAGAGGCTAATTTAGCTCTTAATTTATCGAAATGTAGTTTCTTGCAGAGTAAAATAGATTACTTGGGGTATGAAATAAGTGCTGACGGTGTTAGTCCAGGTGAAAGAAAAATACTGTCTGTCCTTAATTTTCCCAAGCCACAGAACATTCATAATATAAGACAATTTCTTGGACTAGTTAGTTATTTTCGCAAATTCATTTGTAACTTTGCTCAAATAGCTTCCCCTCTTAGTAAATTTTAAAGAAAAATTCACCGTGGGAACGGGCAAGTAGTCAAGAGTTGGCTTTTGAAACTTTAAAATCATATCTAGTTAACAGGCCAGTTTTAGCAATATACGAACCATCCGCTGAAACTGAGCTTCATACCGATGCAAGCGAAATTGGTTTGAGTGGTATTTTATTACAAAAAAAATACCAAGTCTAATTCTTTTCATCCTCTAGCATACTATAGTAGACAAACTTCTCCAGAAGAAAAGAATTTCCATTCATATGAATTGGAAACACTGGCAGTAGTTTATTCATTGAAGAAATTCAGAGTCTATTTGCTCGGTAAAAACTTTAAAATTGTTACTGACTGCAGTGCTTTGCGCTCTACATTTACTAAACGTGACTTAATTCCGCGAATTGCCCAATGGTGGCTATCTTTGCAAGACTATAATTGCACAATTGAATATAAACCTTGCATCAAGATGGCTCATGCTGATGCCTTGTCTAGAAATCCCGTGAACGACATTAATATAAAAACTGTTTCTCCTGAGCCACTAGTGTTTTCGATAACTGATGAGGATTGGTTACTTACTTTGCAGTTAGGAGACCCAGAGTTGATAAAGATTCGGGATGTGCTTACTAATAATTTGGATGCCAAGGGGCTTCAGTACATTAAAAATAACTTTATTCTAAAAAATGACAGATTGTATAGATGTTTGGAGGGTAACAGGAATGAGCTTCATTGGGTAGTTCCAAAAGGTGCAAGATGGCAACTTTGTAGAATGAACCATGATGACATTGGATTTTGGAGTGAAAAGACCTTAGAACGGGTTAACAAAAACTATTGGTTCCCTAAAATGTCGCATTTTGTAAAAAAGTATGTCAAGGCATGTATAGAATGTGCCTATGCAAAGAATAATGACCGCGTTACACTTTCCGTTACTACACCCAATCCCTAAAATTGAATTGAAATACCTTTCCATACTCTGCATATTGACCATCTTGGACCCTTTGTGAAATCAGAGGGGTAATTCGTATTTATTAGTTATTTTAGATTAGATGCGTTTACTAAATATGTATTTACCAAGCCAATTAGAAATACTAATACGCAAAACATCATTAAGGCCCTAGAAGAGGTTTTTTTTCACATTTAAGACTCCAGAACGGATAATTAGTGACAGAGGTAGTTGCTTTACATCCCATTTATTTAAAAAGATTTGTACTGAAAAAGGCATCAAGCAAATATTACATGCTGTAGCATGCCCAAGATCCAATGGCCAGGTTGAGCGCTACAACCGCACGATCCTAGACTCTTTAACCGCACAAAATTTAAAACATGATGAAAGAGACTGGGATAAACAAATTGGCAGTGTTCAGTGGGGACTTAACAATACTCGTCAGAAAACTACTGGCAGAACCCCAAGCGAAGTAATGTTTGGCACATTGATGAATGGCGAGGTTAATCCTAGAATGAACGAAGTAGTGCAGGACGTCCAAGAGGTAATAGACTTTTCTGTGATAAGGGAAGAAGTTAAAAATCGAATTGACACAGAGCAGGCTAAACAAAAAGCGTACTATGATAAAAATAAGAAAACTGCACGCCTGATAACGTTGGAGATTTAAAAGTCAAAATGACTTCTTTCAAAAACTATAGTAAAAGTAAAAAGCTTCTTTCTTCATATCATGGTCCTTTTCGGGTATTAGAAGTTTTAGGCAATGATCGTTATAGAATTGCAGCCATACCAGGTTTAAGTAGCCGCAAACATAAACGCAAAACCGCGGTAGCGGCGGACAGAATATTACCTTGGGTGCATGTTTACCTTGTACAATCTTATTTAATTGATACTTTATTTTGTTTTGCGATACCGAAGTAAAAATATTTTCTTTCTTTTCTTTCTTTCATGTTGCAGCCCTAGAATTAAATGATACGGATGAACATGTATCTGATTGATATTGACTCGATTGATTCTTTGATTGATTAATATGATTTGTATGATTTCATATAAGCATGGTGGATAATGTACCCCTAAGAATTGATGGGTTTATCAAGTGCGAGAGAGTTTAAGAAGCGGAAATCTGAGTGCAAATGGAGCGCAAAAAAATTTCACCCCATGAGAATTGACTGGTTCATGGGATAGTTTAAGTAGGTAGTGGAAATCTGATTGTGAATAAGTCACAAGATTTCGCCCCGTGAGAATTGATTAGTTCACGGGATAGTTAAGTAGTGGGAACCTAGTTGCGAAAATCACCCACATTGGATTCTACCTGTGAGAATTGATTGGTTCACGGTAGATTTAGTTCTGGTTATGGTGATTACTCGCGATAGTGTTTCGCCCTGTAAGAATTGATTGGTTTACAGGATAAAATATAGTTAATATAAGATGATTTGTCTTGATTCTTAAAATTAGTTATGGTGATCACTCGCTATAGTGTTTCGGCCTGTAAGAATTGATTGGATTACAGGATAAAATGTAGTTTGTCTTCATTCTTTTAGCCATTGCTGTAATTGTAAGAACACATTATTATTATATGATAAAATATTGTTTACGCTTTGTGTAAAATTGACTCAACTGGCCAAGTGTTAGGTTATCACCTGATACGTGCATGAGGCCATGCACGTTGTCAGGATGGTCGAGTGTTAGGCTAATTATTTAAACGTAAATTATAATTATTTCTTCTAGATATGAACTTCAATTTTTAAATATCGTAGATATGTTTTTACTTTACCCTCGTTTGTATAGTGACGGTAGAAATATAATATAGTGGGGCTAGGAGAGGGAGCTGGTTGGGCACTTGAGTCAATTAGGCAGTTGGTGTTGAACCACGAAGTGGTACGGTTCTGTCTACAAGAGTGACTGTGTAATTGAAGAAACTGCTACACGGTTCTATTATTGTAAGAATATATATTAAGAAAGTGTGTTTATTTGGTGATTAAAAATAATAAGAATTATTGAAGAAATACCTAGTTTTACTACACTAGCACTTTGTCCGCGACTTCACTTAGAATTAAGAATTTCCCATACAAGCTTCATCACCCCATTTAACCTCTTTAGGGGATGATTATTATGCTTATGTCCTTCCCCAGGGTTCAAGCTATCTCACACAAAATGCATCAAAATCGGTTCAGGGCTTTGACAACGTACCAGACAGACAGACAGAGAGAAACACATTCGCATTTATAGTATTTTATATATTTAGCAGTAATAGCCTAGTAGTTGAACCGTTGCCTTCCACAGAAGAGGGTCCGTGTTCGATCCCCGCCTGCACCTCTGGCTTTTTGGATTCATGTGCGGATCAGAATTTGATTATCATTTGCGTTAATGGTGAAGGAAAACATCGTGAGGAAACCTGCACACCTGAGAGGGCTGCAATAATGTTCTCAGTGGTGTGTGTGCTAACAGAAGCCTACCCGCACTAGGCCAGCGCGGTGGACTAAGGCGTAACCTTTTTCATCCTTAGATAAGGCCCGTGCCCAACAGTGGGACAGTAGGTAATAGGCTGTTTTAAAAAAACGCAAACTAAATCCTATATATATACTTTTACTCCCAATAGACTTTAGCGACATTTCCTTAATAGTCATCGTTTTTGCTAATCCGATAAATTTATAATCATTCATCTATACAAATAAATTAAATTGAAGTGTCTGTTTGTAATGTAAAAATAACAGCTTTTTACTTAGTGCATATGAAAGTATATATGGTACCTATAACAAAAACACATTTTTTTTATTTTTCGTGTCTGTCTGTCTGTCTGTCTGTCTGTTTGTTCCGGGTAATCTCAGAAACGGCTGGACTGATTTTGACGGGACTTTCACTGGCAGATAGCTGATGTTATAAGAAATAACTTCGGCTACTTATATTTTAGAAAAAGGATTCCGCGCAGCCTTGAAATCCAATATATCTTCTATACAAATAAATAAAATTGAAGTGACTGTTTGTAATGTCAAAATAACAGCTATTTACCTATATCAAAAACACAAGTTTTAATTTTTTTTGTCTGTTAGTTCCGGGTAATCTCCGAAATGGCTCAACCGATTTTGACGGGACTTTTATTGGCAGATAGCTGATGTTATAAGGAATAACTTAGGCTACTTTTATTTTAGAAAAATAATTAGGGTTCCGCGCAAAAAAAAAACCCTAGAAAATCAATATATATATTCTATGTCAAGTGCCTATGTCAAATTACTCTAAATGTATTTTAAATTAAACGCGAGATAAACCGCGGGTCCCAGCTAGTAATAAATAATAATACATGTATCGGCGCTCAGGCACAGCGCAAATCAAAAACAATGTATTAAGAGACTAGCTAAAATGGCTTACAAAATACTTACGATGATAAGAGTCTATATGTATATTATGGATATAGCACCGAATGATGGTGTGTGCCGCGTGCTCAAACTAAAGGGTTTTGTATAGCTTGATGTGTAGCCGAATGTTCGAGTATGTAAAAGAGTGCGACGGAACGACAAAAAGTACTACACTTCGCACGATTCGTTGTATTCAACTTCTAATAATTCAAAGTCCAAACAGCTTAGATTGATGCGTAGCCGTGTGAACATATTGGGTATCATATTCGTTTTGGTCTGATTCATTCATCTGAATCCGATTTTTTAGGAATTTGTGATTGATATACTTGCGATTTGTGTTGGAGATGGGTACAAAGCCTGAAGGGAATATCTTAGACCACACAGAACATATTTTAATAAGATTTTCTGAAGTTTACGCGAACAGCAGCCATTGAATTGAAATAGCTCACGGAAATATATCGCGTTTAATTCATTCATTCTATATACTTACGTACAGCATCTATACTCGTACGTGCAACGTGCAGCCCCAGCACATATAATTATTATATTATTAATACGCAAATATATGAAATACAAAATAAAACATTATTATATTGTTCTACCCTTATATAGGTACTCACATCATCATCATCATCATCGTCATATCAGCCACAGGACATCCACTGCTGAACAAAGGCCTCCCCCTTAGATTTCCACAACGAGCGGTCACATGCCGCTCTCATCCAACGACTCCCAGCGACCTTCACCAGGTCGTCTGTCCACCTCGTTGGAGGTCGTCCCACGCTGCGTTTTCCGGTGCGCGGTTTCCATTCGAGAACCATTATGCCCCAACGGCCATCAGTTCTACGAGCAATGTGCCCTGCCCATTGCCACTTCAGTTTACTAATCCTTTCAGCAATGTCGACAACTTTAGTTCTTCTACGGATCTCCTCATTTCTGATTCGATCTCTTAGACAAATGCCAAGCATAGCTCTCTCCATAGCTCGCTGAGTGACCTTGAGCTTTCTTATGAGGCCCATTGTGAGTGACCACGTCTCTGTTCCATATGTCATCACTGGTAACACACACTGGTACACTTGCGTCTTGAGGCATTGTCGTATTGTTGATGAAAAGATGTTGCGAAGTTTCCCAAACGCTGTCCAGCCGAGTCGGATTCGACGATTGACCTCTTTCTCGAAGTTGGACCTACCTAACTGGACCTGTATATATACTCACACTTGTTCATAATAATACCTGAAACAATCATGTGTCAAATCACAATTAAGCAACACCTTTGTATAGTTGAACATAAATGCATGCACGATAAATATATAAAATAAAATACTACTGTTAATTCGCTCGACGTTTCAAACACTGCAGTGTCCGTGGTTACGAGCAGGCTGATTTGTCATTTATTTTTTTGTTGGGCTTCTCGCATACTATTCTTGGAAATGTCGTTGCTTAACCGGTCGTTTCTGCCGAAGTCAAGTCTTCCAGGCAGGCTTAAAATTGATGTTAAAAACTAAGCAACTTGCGCTAAGGGCGCCCCCTGCGGGACACGGCCCTCGGCTTAGAGCGTTGCTGGGGATAACAAGCTATTGTTTTGGGGACAGCTGGATCGTTATTATTTAATGTTTTAGGGGACATTCAATACTACAGGCTCGCTACGGGCCGGCGCGAGCAAGAGACGGGGGAGGGAGAAGTACTAACTTGATCGGGATGGTGTCGCGGCGACAGGCCTCCGCGACGTCGGTGAGGTGGGCATCCTCGTCGGTGAAGGCGGTAAACCGATCGGGTGTTCAGGGAACGAGATAGCGCGAGCCTCTTTATGTATCTAACGTGATTTTGTCATCCGGGTCGATCAGTGCGTGCCTCGGGCGGTGAACGCTACTGATACGGTAGGGTTGGTAATCGACGGCCCACAAGGGGGTTCGGGTGGGACAGGGCAGAATCGAAAATGCGTTTGGACGCTTGTTTCATGAATTGCCCGATGGTCGGCAATTTAAGATCGAGGTGGAGTCTGATTTGTTATCGCTGGCGGCTAGCTTTTATAATGCGGAGTTGGTGTCATGCTCACGCTAGTCTGTCACTTTGATACATTGTTCCGCATGACGCAATATGAGCTGACAGTATCGTGACATCTTTCATTGGATTGCTTGGTTTCAGCTTTAATCACTTACATTACAGGATCCCAAGCTGATGGTAAGGTCCACCCATCGTCTCTATTGAAATTAGGATGTTTTTTACCTTCAATAGCTTCGCGAATCATCCTAGGTATATAATAACTGTGTCGGCTATGTTGGCATAGCATGAAAACTGGAATGCAGTGGTCTCCTTCTGTGAGAGTGTCATGCTCCAGAAGGAGACTGCAGAGCGGGATCGGGAGAGGGCCAATCCCGCTCGAAGAAGGAGACGGCGCCGGGGTAACAACCACCCTGGCGCCTAACTCCGATACGCCTGAAAAACCCTGCCATTGCTATAAGGTGGGGACCTCTGGGTTCGCGGGTGCGTAGATTGGGGAATCTGCGTGCCCACACCAAGCGACCCAAGAGAAGACTGTAGCACGCATGTGGTCACGCGCTGCCGTGGGACGCTTTGGGGAATCCTTTACAATCCCCCTGGGGGGGTGACCGCTTTACAGTCACCCTCTCCGAGATGTGCCAATAGGCGTGGCACCAGTGGGCGGCTCCAGTGTGATCATACGAGGACCTGGAGCCTCCCTTACGTGCCGAAGATGGCCGCTCCAGTGGTTTTAGCCGGTAGGAGTCCGGCATACCCCTTCGTCCTTCCCCGGGGCGAAGGAAGTTCATGAAGAATTTCCACTGGGCACCAATAAAAAAAAAGAAAATAAAAAAAGAAAAGGTATATAATAACTATTTATTATATATATATAATTACTTTACTTGTTATCATCTTGGCGAGTTATCTTTAAATTAATATATATGTGTGTATCTGTCTATATATTAATAAATAAATAGTTATTCGGTTAGTAGTTAATTCACATACCGGCTGACGAGCTTGTATTATTTTTCGAAAAGAATAAAAAGTATTCGTAGATGATATAGCAAATTCAGGGTCTCTAGTAAAAATGAACGCGTCATAAAGGTCAATATTAGATAATGTAGAGTATACAGCAGACCCTTTGCGAAGGACTGGATTATATAAAGTCTGTATTTTATTATTCTCTCGCCGAATACTGGAACGCCTTTTAATGTTAACTCCCGCTTTAACGCTTTTGAGCCGCCCAGTTTTATACCGTAAAAAAACAAATAAAATATTTACTGGCGTTTCAGTATTCGGCCTTCTGTGATATATGATATCTGTTTTGTATATTTAGAATAATTAAGCATAATCTTCAATTAGCATCAGAGAATAACTTCTTCGTCAAAATTACGACGGATATATCGCGTATGTTCTGCGTTACACAATTTGCTTAAAATGTTGTGTTGTGGTTGTTAAAAAGAAAACTATAATTAGCTTCACAGACCTTTTTCATTATTTTTTATTGATGTCCAGTGGAAATTCTACATGGAACTTCCTCCACCCCGGGGAAGGGCGAAGGAGTATGCCGGACTCCTACCGGCAAAAAACACAGGAGCGGTCATCTTCGGCACCGAAGGGGGGCTCCAGGTCTTCGTAATATCACACTAGAGCCACCCATTGGTGCCACGCCTTTATGCACATCTCGGAGGGGATGACTGTAAAGCGGTCACCCCCTCTAGCAGAGGGCAAGCTGCTGTAAAAAGGCCGCCCCCAGGCACTTCTCGGGGAGGATTGTGAAGGATCCCCTCAAGTCTCGCTGTGCGCTGTGCTGCGCACACGGCGACACGTGACCACGTGCGCGCCACCGTCTTCCCGGGGGTCACTCGGTATGAGCACGCAAACTCTGCGCGCCCGTGATAGCTTCACAGACCTAGTCGTATACATATACAAAATTGGTAAATTTCCAAATCAGTGGTATCCATTTTTAATATACTAGTAGGTAACCGCTTGAACATCGACGGCACGGTTGGTGCAGTGGTTGATACTGTCGACTGTTGCGCCGGGGGTCGTGGATTCGATTCCCGCACGAAACAAATATTTGTATGATCAGCAGGTAGGTGTTTCGGGTGGGTGGGTGTATGCGGGGGTGCGTTTACAGACATGAATTCCACATACATGTGGAATTCATGTCTGTAAACGCACCCACGACACAGGAGAAATACTAGTGTGGGCACAACGTTTTTATATAAAAAAAAAAAAACAAAAAAATTAAAAAAACATGTTAGGTACGGAGGTAAAAAAAGATTGTTTTTGTAACAGAAACATAATTTTATTGTCAGTGCCGACATAGGCGTTAGAAAGTACATACATGAATATTCTTAATTTCAAAACAGTTTAAGAACGGTTCTGCTGTTAATTTTATATACCATGGAGGACACTTAACGTTTCAACACACAATCAAATTATTTTATACCCACAAGCAAACTTCGGAAAGCACCCAGCACAGGTAAAGAACAAAATAAAAGTTCAGCCTCTTATTATTTGCAGCATATCGAATATAAAAATTATAAAAGCTACATTTGATTGAGTTTTGTAAGATTGGACCTTCATTTGCATACATAAAAGTTCGTTCTCGGGAATTATTATTTAATCTAGTTTTCGGACATACCTGCTATCCATTTTTTATCTATATTTTTTAACAAAATTTATTTCTTTGTTTGGCTCGAATACTTTCATCCATTCATCCTTTCGAGCTTAAACTTTAAATAGTTGTTGTTGGCACTAGCGTGAAAGTAACTGATATAGAAAAAAAAAACGAATAATATTAATGAGAGAGGCATTGCAACGTGTTAACATTCAGGCATTAGCTAGTAATTCATAAAATCTCATGTTTGGCTAGATTACTTTAAGAATCTCTGTTTATTAAGGTACTAATTAAAGTTAAGAATGACCTACTTTATTATACAGCCGGCCAAATACTGAAACGCCACTCAATATTTGAGACCCCCGCTATCCTACTGAAAATGGGTAGCAATAATTTCAAATCATGAGTTAACTTCAAGTCGAAACTGGTTTAAGTTATCTTCTATTGCGATGTTATGGAATGCTGAAAAATACAGAAAAAAAAAATGTATGGACTTTATTTTAGGAATGTCGTATTATCTAATTGTCGTTATCTATGTAAATTAATTGAGTGCATACTTATATTAAATTGAAACTATTATAGTACGTGTTTAGTTTAGTAGATTCAAATCTAATTAAATTATATTTATAACAACCTACTAGTATTTACACTAATGTCCGAATACTCAAACGCCATTTAACGTTAAGTCCCCGCTTTAACTATTCGAGAAACCGGTTTTTGGTACAAAACCGGGCGCCTCAAATTGTTTAAGCGGGGACTTAACGTTAAATGGCGTTTGAGTATTCGGCCGTAAGACAATTAATATAAGCTAACGTATGTAGGTATATAAATATATGCCTGAGATAGGTACATACTAATAAAATGTATATAAAAACTGAAACCTGTCGTAAAATATTAAAAATATATTTTATAAGGCCTCGGAATCCAAACTCAACTTTTACAACTATATAGAACTAAATGGTCACTGCGTCGGCGATCGTGGTTGAGTGGACTCGTCGCATGGCGACTGACGTTCTTCTTCAGCGCTATACTTATACTCTCTTTCGCTTTGTGGGTGTTCTTGTACGGGGGGAGTGACCCGGCCCTCAGCGGCTGTAGCGGCTTCCAGCGTAGGGCCTGTAGGCCCGAAAGACATGCCTTCCGCACCATATGCAACCTCTCCAGTACCAACGTACTCAGATGGCTGATATCCGTAACTGTTCAAACTGAAAAAAATATTTAAATTCGTATGTAGATGTCCGATCGCAGTATCTCTCATATAAATGAAAAAGTGGCCTGTGCCTGTCATCGTTCAATGCTTAACATTTGTAGATTGGCGAGACCATATGTCGTAGTATATCAGTATAAGGCACCAATAAAAGTTTTAAGGAAAATGCCGACATATGGTTTATTTAAATTATTAACTATATCCAGGAAACTCATTGCCCAGTCCGCTTTAGTATACAAGACATATTTTAAGATCACTACGCCATTAGAGTACCATTATGAACGATATGTCGACTTTTTGTAAGAAAATTCTTTCCGCGTTATAAGTCGGTTACATACCTGTTTGGCCAATAAGAAATATCTTCGATCGCGTGATGAGCGTAAGGCGCATAAGCATGTTGGTAGTATGGCGAGTGGTGCTGCGCGGGAGTTTCGTATTGTAACGGGTAAAGCGGTGCAGGAGCTGATGAGGGCGCGGAGGTGCTTGTCGGCGGCGCGGGCGCATATTCCAAGGGCGCCGGGTATGCGTGTGGTGGGGTCCGGTACGGGGCAGGGGAGGTGTTCGGCTGCGGCGAACTACTGCCTTGCGCGGAGTTCCAGTAGCCGCTACTGCTCACCCAAGTGTAGCTACCGCTGCCGTTAGGTGCTGTAGTTGTGCGTTCTGAGTTGCTGTAGGAGGCTGGAAAAGGTAAGATTCTAGTATAGCACATATAGATGGCAAGGTGGTGGTGGTAGGAATTACAATCCTCCCGAGATGTGCCTGGGGCGGCCGTCTTTTCACTGTCGCCTGATCCGGTAAACGAGGTGACTACGTAATTTACTGTCATCCACTCCGAGATTTGCCTGAAGGCGTGGCATCAATAGGCGGCTCTAGTTGATCTTAACGAGGACCTGCCTTCGGTACCGAAGTTGAACGCCCCGGTGGTTGTAGCCAGTAGGAGTCTCCTGTGAGTACCCGGGAGATAGGCATTTCCCGTGTGTAGGAAGTACAGGTTGTATTTCCAGCGGGTTAAAAAAAATGCGGTCAGGAATGATATAAAACCTTATTTCTATTTAAATTTAATGAAGTTATGACAGGAAAAAGGTGAATTAAAATAAATGATCTTAAGTACAGCAATACTTACAAGGTGGTGACAGAGTTCGCGGTCGTGACGGCGGCCTCGGAGGGTATGGTGCTGGTCTTCGAGAAGCTGCGTTGCTACTGCCATATAGCGACTGTGATGTGACGAACCATCCGCCGACTATAAAGCAAATTGAATTTAATTAAGTACGGTAACGGTTTAAGTAATTTTTGCATTCAATATGTCAAAGTCAAAAGTTTTTTTTATTCATGTAAACCATTTACTGGCACTGACGAATAGTCAGAATTTAAAAAGTTGCACGGTTCCAAGTCGTTGGTCCTATGGAGAAGAACCGGCAAGAAACTCCGTGGATATACTCTTTTAAAATATATGATGTATTACAGTCTTAATATTAAACACAATATTATTGTTATTGTTATGTGTTTGTTCGATTCATATGTAGTGTAATAATCCACTCTGTTAGTCTAAAAAGTGGTGGTGGTCACAGGCCTCGAATGATGGGTATCAGTATCATCGATACGAGAGGGTTGGCTGTGGTCACTAGGCGAACTGCCCAGACTGGTAGCCGTCTAGTATGCCTCATGTTCGGGTTACACCTGCGTTGCCTTGCCATTTTTTACTTTAATATATATTGACTACTACAGGTACGAAATAAAATTAAAGTACGAGACTTAGACGTGTAAAAAATCAGTGCCTGCGATCCAAGTTGCCGAAATAGAAACGCTACGGTAAATGTGCAGTTTCAGTAGAAGTAATAACCATATCGCCAATTATCTGCACTAAAGTAGACTGAGAAAGACACCTGTAAAGATTGATCGATCGTTTGGCGAGGTTATGCCATGCTTGCTGCGACTATGCATTGGGTGACTAACTGTACTGTTCACATCGACCAGCCTCTCGTAGTTACGGGCCTTCAGAACTGCATGTCTGATAACCAGTCTATCCTTTTTTATATTCATAATTAGTCATCGTGGTCAAGTCGTACTACACTGGTTTAACTTTAGTAATTGAGCGTAGGACGCTAGATGGTTGTCACTCTTTTTAAAATACGGATATCCAGCTGCATATAGTTAGACGAGAAGGAAACCCAAAGATAAGATAAGACAAAAATATTTTATCCATTTAAACCATTTACAGGCGCTTATGATTAGTCCAGACTTTAGTTGCGTTCTAAGATGTAGATTTCCTGTGGAGGAGAACGAGTCAGAAATTCCATGGTTACTCTGTCTAAATCATAATAAGTTAAAATAATTATGAGTACGTAGGTTGTTCATTGTTCGTGAAATTAAGGTTATATGAAGACAATGTAGAACAAAAGATATTTTTTTGATGTATTTGTGCGCGAACAGCCCCGATATCATAGTCGCGATGAGTGAAATTTGCGATAGTTTAAAAACTTACATAGGAGAAAAGAGTCTAAACATCTCAAAAAGTATATATAACAAGATTTCTTAGTTCATGATTAAATTGTAAATTGCTAGCTAAGAAAATAAATAAATAACACACATGGTAGGTACTCAAACTTCAGTATAAAATGCTAATTGCTATATTCTAAGTAAATGATTGGAATATAAGAAACAATTACAAGGATAATGAAGTTATATAATATTTCTAAATCTAAATTCTGATGTAAATAACATAAGGAACATAGTTGGGAAAAGGCTAATTGGATTACATCGTATCTATTGAATTTTTATTGCAATGGCCCGGCTGGTCGCTGTATCACAAGTCCCCGAATGACCCAACCAAGAAAACTGCGACCTTTACTTCGGGGACAGACTTTTAGATTTACATGGACTTCAGAACATATTTTTCGAACGATTACTTACATTGTGGATACTGATGTGGTGAAGAACTTTGTTGCGGATAGTGGGTGCCGACAAAATCTCTCTGATAATAGCCCTCAGGTCTTTCCTTAGCATCTAAGAAAGCTTTCGCGAAAGGATTGTATTTGATCTTCAGGGACGTCACTTCTTCGTTCTGGTAGGCTGTGACCGCTATGAACTGCGTCTCCGGGAAAGGGTAAGTCATAATTCGACGGAGGTCAGTTCCGACTTTCACTAGATGTACGCGAGGTTCGTATTTATGCAAACTATTCAACATTATCTGTAACAACAATCGACATTTAGATAGATTAAGCAGTGAACGATTCAAATTAACGAATGTTAGTATCATGGAGCAAATACAAAGTTTAGTAGGGATCTACTACACATATATAGGTAGGACCTATAAAATGCCTATATGTACGTATGTACCTATTGAAAGGATAATTGAAGGGTTGAACATCTAATGAGTCTATGTGCCAAAAATTATAAGTAAATCAACTTATGTACAGAATTCAAGTAGGTACCTTTACAATCTACAATAGCACATAAACTGTATTAACGTAAAAAAAAATGTATCATTTTTGGCACTACCCTCCAATTCTTGAATTTCGGAATAAAATCAGCAAACACCAATGTTCTGGTTGTAGGTTTTTTAACCTACAACAAAAACATTGAAATGTGGGAATATAAAATCTAGGTATTATGATCAGCGCGTTATCGTTATTTGTTAGGTACACTATTTATAAATGAAAAACCTGTCTGTTTATAATACTCTTATATATTATATAGTACGCACAGCTATAAATTTCCAGTATAAAATGATCTCGCATCGTATAGATCGCATCCTATCTCTCTAATTCAATATTGTAACCTCAAGTATTTTAAAAGAGTATCCATGGAGTATCTTGCCGGTTCTTCTCCATAGGATCAACTAATTGGAACCGTGCAACTTAAATTCTGACGTTTCATAAGTGCCAGTAATTGGTTTATTAGTAATAAAAATTATTTGACTTTGACTTTGAATTGGCTTTCCTTACAATGAGAGGTCAGCTTATACTGGAATGTTAGTTTGATATGTAGCCGTGTGTACATATACTATACAGGAAAATAACTAAACTATAATAATAAGTTAGTCAGTTTAAAAAGTCATTAATTTTTATAAAACATTACGAACCAATGGTCAGTCCCTTTGTACCCTTTTAGTCGGCCCTTTGTTAGTTATTTCGCTGTTGACTTATGCAATTTACATATATGTAATTAGTTTCGAGGGGTGAATCAACGCAATAAAAATAATACAGAGACAGAATGTTCATAAGAACATCACCATTTTCTGTATTATTTTTATGTTGATTATGTTATTATAGATACCAGAAATTGCCATAAATTATGTGGCCCATTCGACGTCTACACAAAGTACGTAATTCGTTTGTGAGGCTTGATCCGTCTATGTAATAAAATAGCTATTCGTCTAAGCACTATGTTACTTAGTAGTGCGTTTAAGTGCTTTAAAACAAACATAGAAAAGCCTTTGAAATAAGGATTTCAAAGGCTTTTGCACTAGAAATGATTAGGCATTTAAACAATAAAAATAGCTGGTTTTGTGTTTGCCATGTTAAACACAAGACAATTCTAAGACATTTATATATAATTATCTTAATTAGCTCTTCTATTGACGTAACTTGCTAACTTCGCTGGACGTTAATTTAATTTAGTGATAATTATAGTTTTTTATATCAACGTGTTATCCAATGCTTCCTAGTGAAATTGTACGAGGGCAGTTTGGCAACTCAATGACTTTAAGGTTGAATAAAAACTTTTTAATAAATTTTTTTGTCTCATATTTGGAAACTCACTACGAATTGAACTCGCTCTTTTTTCAAATTTGGCGCGAAAACAAGCTTTTTAGAAACAAAAAAGTTAGGCGACTTCTAAGTATTCTGTGAAAATGGAGAAAAGCGAGTTTCGAGTGCTAATTAAACACTATTTTTTACGTGGTAAAACTATTAAGCAGACCGAAGACAAATTGAAAAAGTATTATGGTGATTATGCGCCTTCTCATGGGATGGTACATAAGCGGTTGACTGAATGTCGTTGTGGACGTACTACCACTAATGACGCGGAGCGCCCAGGAAGGCCGATTGAGGTCACTACGGAGGGCATGGTTAATAAAATACATGATATTGTTTTGGCAGACCGTCGAGTGAAGATATGCGAAATAAGTGATGCTGTGCACATCTCGACTGAACGAGTTTTTTATATTTTGCATGATATTCTGGGCATGAAAAAGCTTTCTGCAAGATGGGTGCCGCGTTTACTAATAGTCGACCAGAAACGAAATCGTGTAACAGCTTCTGAAGAGTGCCTAGCCATGTATAATCGCAATCCGAGTGAGTTTATGCGTCGGTACATAACAGTTGACGAAACGTGGGTCCATCATTATACACCAGAGACTAAGCAACAGTCGAAGCCATGGACTTCTACCGGGGCACGTGCCCCAAAGACGGCAGAAAGTGATGGCCACAGTCTTTTGGGACAGCCAAGGGGTTATTTACATCGATTTTTTGGATAAAGGCAAGACAATAACCGGAGCTTACTATGCTGCATTGTTAGATAGATTCAATAAAAAGTAGATCAAGAAACGACCGCATCAAGCAAAGAAAAATAATATATTATGCAACGTTGAGGACTGTCTGATAAAAAATAACGTGAAAAAAGAAGATTTGGAGGCGATTCGTCAAGATATATCAGCAGTGTTACGTCGAGGCAAAGCGCCCAAACCGAATCTTTCTCGCGATGAATATCTTGCGCTGAAAACCGTTAATGAAGACCCAGACCTGACTATCCTCCGTGCCGATAAGGGTAATGCTACGGTTATAATGAACACGTCCGATTACAAACATAAAATTCAAGAGCTTCTGTCGGACAAAAGTACATATTAAAAGGCAAACAAAGATCCAACTAACAAGATTCTCAAAAAGACCTCTGAGTTAATATCTAAACACTCCGACATCTTAGAATTGGACGTGAAAACACTAATTCCATCTTGCGCAAAACCACCAAAGCTGTATGAGTTGCCGAAAATTCACAAAAGCAATTCCCCTACGACCAATAGTAAGCCAGATTGATACACCAACTTACAAACTAGCACAACATCTAGCGAAGATACTCTCAAAACTTCGTGGAACGTCTAGCACATATGTGAAGGATTCCTATCACTTTGTCAGCCAAATAAAAGACCATGAACTGGCTGAAAGCTAAATGATGGTCAGTTTTGATGTGCAATCATTATTTACCAATTTACCAGTAAAGGACTGCCTGGATGTTGTTAAGAAAAGGTTAAGTGAGCATGACATGCCTCTTCAATATGTAGAGTTACTTGAGCACTGCCTTACCAACGGCCACCTGTTGTGGGACAATGAGTTTTACCTACAAACTGACGGTGAGGCCATGGGTTCACCGGTCTCTCCTGTAGTCGCCGATATTTTTATGGAGGACTTTGAGGAGAGAGCACTGATGACAGCCCCGGCTAAACCGAAGATGTTCAAACGGTACGTAGATGACACATTTACCATCTTGTCTCACAATAGGGTCTCTGCATTCCTAAAACACCTAAATTCAATACATAGTAAAATTCAATTTACTTTGGAATTGGAGGTTAACAATTGCTTGGCCTTTCTTGACATACTTCTCATCCATAATCCAGATCATTCTGTTAGCCACACTGTGTGTAGAAAGCCTACCTATACAGACAGGTACCTTAACGGTGAATCTCACCACCATCCTTGTCAGTTAGCTACTGTAGCCAAATATTTGTTACAGAGAGTACACGGCATCTGCCACGCCGACCACCTGGCAGGGGAGCTTAACCATGTGAAGCAAGTTCTTCCAAATAACAATTTGAAAGCTCCACATCCCCGTCGCAGAAGCCGCCCGAAACCCACCACGGTTGATCGACGGCCCGCTGTTTTACCATTTATTAAGGGAGTCACGGACAGAATTGGTCATATCTTAAAGCGTGCTTCTATTAAAACCTATTTCAAGCCGCATAAGAAGATCAGCCAACTTCTCAAACCGGTGAAATGTCACATACCTTTACAAGATGCAGGGGTCTACAAGATTGACTGTGATTGTGGTTTATCATACATAGGGCAAACAAAGCGTAGCATAGCCACCCGAATAAAAGAACATATAGCTGACGTCAAGCATAGATGCTCCACAAAGTCTGCAGTGTGTGAACATGCCTTAGGCAAATCTTTTTTTTTTTTTTTTTTTATTGGTGCCCAGTGGAAATTCTTCATGAACTTCCTTCGCCCCGGGGAAGGACGAAGGGGTATGCCGGACTCCTACCGGCTAAAACCACTGGAGCGGTCATCTTCGGCACGTAAGGGAGGCTCCAGGTCCTCGTATGATCACACTAGAGCCGCCCACTGGTGCCACGCCTATTGGCACATCTCTGAGAGGGTGACTGTAAAGCGGTCACCCCCCCAGGGGGATTGTAAAGGATCCCCCAAAGCGTCCCACGGCAGCGCGTGACCACATGCGTGCTACCGTCTTCTCTTGGGTCGATTGGTGTGGGCACGCAGATTCCCCAATCTACGCACCCGCGAACCCAGAGGCCTTATAGCAACGGCAGGGGTTTTCAGGCGTATCGGAATTAGGCGCCAGGGCGGTTGTTACCCCGACGCCGTCTCCTTCGTCTTCGAGCGGGATCGGCCCTCTCCCGATCCCGCTCTGCAGTCTCCTTCTGGAGCATAACGCTCTCACAGAAGGAGACCACTGCATTCCAGTTTTCGTGCTCTGCCAACATAGCCGACACTACTGCTGGCAGAGAGAGATCTTGCCCGATCCGATCGACCAGGATCCGCCGCTCGGCGGCCCACGCAGGGCACGCCTCGAGCGTGTGCTGTGCGGTGTCCTGGTCGCTATCACAATGGTGGCATTGTGCCGTGGCCTCGCGTCCTATCCTGTGCAGGTACGCACCGAAACAACCGTGACCGGCGAATACCTGCGTCAGACGGTAGGTGATGCGCTCACTCCTCCTGAACCAGGCTCCGAAGACCGGCAGGATAGCCTCGACGAACGCGCGAACTGCAACCGTCATGCCGTCAACCGTCAACCAAATGTCGCCACATCGCGATGGAATATGAGTACCTACCGTCGTGGCAGTTACGCGGCACAAGCGGCATGCAATATCAACGACATTAAAAAGCGAACGCACAACCCGTTATTGGTTTGCCCACTTCCGTTCTGGAAATTTCGATCTAAAATTGAACCCCGTGGTCGTCCGAAAACTGGTCGACCATGACGAATTAAAGGCGATTATGCAAGCTTATGATACTCAATAGTATGGGTGAATTAGCAGCAGCTTTCGACGTTTGCATCCAAATAATATTGGTCCATTTGCGTCAAATTAGCAAGGTAAAAATGTTTGACAAATGGGTGCCCACGAACTTAACGATCATCAGTATATCACTCGTCCCCGCTGCTCCTGCACGACAACGCGCGACCCCATACTGCACACCAGACTGCAAGAGCCGGGGTTGGAAGCTCTCTTTTGGCGGGAAAAACTTTAATACCCGAGAGGCAGTACCAAGCCTTTGAAGAGTGTGTGGCCTCCCGTTCATTTTGGTTTCTTCAAAAAATTCTAGTTTCTAGAAAAACATTCTACTATTCTTAATATTGTTCAAAACGGCAATTTCTTATGTAAAGACCTAATATTATATTCTGTTGTCAGTGCCATTTCAAAATAAATGTATTTTTCTTATTCTCTTAAAGCGCCAAAGCTACGGTTTACGCAAAACAAATTGTAACAATATTTATATAGACAACGTGTGCAAAGGTTGACTTTAGGTTCGGAACCCAGCTTGCAGCCGAAGACCTCTCGCTTCCGGCCGTGTTTCAGTCCATCGTCCGGAGCTAGAGCGCGTGGGATGCGGTCGCTTCCTTGATGATGCGAGGACGTGATTCACGCAAAGGAGGAGGCAGACTAAGGTGGGAGAAGAACCCTTCTGATCCCCGCCGTAGAAAAACCAGCGCGGGCACCGGCGGAAAGCGCTGACCGATCTCCGACCTCCATGAGTTGCGGCCTGTGGGTGACGAACTAGGGGCAGTACGTGGCCTAAACAGAAGAAAGCTCGAGAAAGAACGGCGGCGCGGCGGCAGCGGCGTCGCGTTGTGTTTTGCGTACCTCTCTGGAGGAATGTGTTGCCTGACTAGACTGACTTTCGCACAGAAATGGTGCCTGTCAGACCAAGTGACGGGCCGATACCTGCCAGGCAAACATCACACCCCCAGCCATAAGTAAATGGAAGGAACACCTGACGTTTCAGTCGATAAGGTGAGGATGAGGATTTCCCAGGATTGGAAGCGAGCACTGGACGCTTTAACCTATAACTACCTAAGTCATAAAGCACGTGTTACAAACCAAACATTATGTATATAACATATAATTAGAAGTTTACAGCACTACTGTTAGCATAACGATCACAGGGGCATCCAACTTATATCTAAAATATGTGTATTGTAAACATAGCGCAGAGACAATAATTATTACAAATGATAGTGCGTACAGACACCCGCTAAACAGTTGGTAAAGCTACAGATTTCACACCGAGCCGTCAACATATGGATCTAGATGTATCAGATGTTTGCTTTCATATTCATTCGCACCGCATACAAGCGTGAGAACTGGCTTCTATGAACTAGCGGTAGCTACGAAACTGTAGCACACTCACACCTTGTCATCGAGAGCTTTCTGTTATAAAATTAATATTCTGACAATACTGTGAACTAATTATTATGCTCGGTCAGGCACATAATCTGGCGTGGATCCCGCTATAAATATTGAATTCGTAATTTGTGTTTATCCTGCTCGAAACTCATTTGTGCTTATGGGAAACAATGTAAATTCTCGTAATAAACTCTACAAAGTATCTCATAAACAGACCTTGGATTGCAATGTAATTTTATTTATGCAGTAGATACATACTATTAAATTCTTATAAAACTGATGTACTTGCTTGTGTAAAGTATCTGATTCTACAAAAAATAGTAAAAAATATCAAGGCCAGAATATATAAAATACCAAATGACTATGAATTCAATAAATTTGTAGAATTTCAATTATAGAACAAGTTCAAAATTATATATACCTGTCCATTTCCATTAGTTTTATTCGTTAGTTTAACTTTGGCGAAAGATATCGGTTCTTTCATCCAGTGAGCTCCAAAATTTGGACTTTCGGGATGAATGTAAATTGCATTAGACGGTGGGACTTCCGCCTTGCCGCCGGGTACCTGTGAAGAATAATTAATAATTTATAAATCACATGTCTAAAGCTAGACATTAAACTAAAATAACAATAAAACTACGCATAACATTAAAACTTTGACTATTTTCAACCACGGCGCTATACTCGTAGTACGTTGGCATCGTTTGTAGTAAAATACATAGGTATTCCAACAAGCAAAAATGTCGTATAATACCAGTCTTATACGACTTCGTGTTATTTAGAAGTTATACATTTAGCTAACTATTACGTTATATAGACGCTCATCTTACGTCGTTTCAGTCGCTTATATGAGACTACAACATCCCATCCATTATAACAATCGCCACGCTAGGCAGGCCGGTTGGCGATCGGAGTTAAATTGTAAATATACCTATACTGCAAGGACGCTGCTGCCCATCCTCTGGCTAGTCCCATAGTCGCCTTTTACAACGGAAATAATCATTAGGAGCAAATTCTGCTTTAGGTATTTAATATTACAGTTATTTTAAAACATACCCATTCTCCGTTAACATACTTCCAGCGATGGGAGTCCACTTGCACAAATTCTAAAAGCACCGTGTACATGGCCGTCGGGTCCAAACCACTAGCTGTTACTTTTACTACAGGAAACATTCGTCTGAAACAAAACATAGTCAAATCTATACTATAATAAAATCGTAGAGAGACAAAAACTGTACAATTAATGCTTTTTTAAAAAAATCACTGCCCCGTGTTCCAGGAACGAGACTGATGCCAAAACTGCAATTTTTAGAATTTCTGTCTGTTTGTCTGTTTCTATGTTGGATGTTACCGCTAAAACTACACTATAGAATTCGTTAAAATTTGGCAAAAATGTCCGTTACTATCCAAGGATGGATCTAGAATACAAATCAACACGCTTTTGCACATGGGAGGGGAGTAGTATAACAATATGTCTACAAAGTTTTGTTATACAGTGAATATTATGAAACAATTACACAAGTGAACACATTCGTTATCAGTGCCTAATAAGCTTTATTAAAAAAACAGTACTATGATGCTATATCTAAAGGGAGCTAAGCGACAGATTTTAAGAATGAGAAAGCTTATTTCGTAACTTTTCGCAACTGCTTGCGTAGCCTGCTAAACTAACATGCAGGTTGTCATTGCTGTGTTCTCGGGATCAAACCTCTACCTCTATAGGCTTATTTTTTGGATTTTGTTTTACATTAATTTTATTCTCTTGAAAAGTAATTTCTATATTAAAATATTCTGTCTGAATTGTAGTTGATATTTTATTAATTATACAATATTTTATTGTGTAATATGAAATGTCGCTAGCAGTTCTTTCCTTTGGACTAAGTCATAAGTTTTCATTTGTATTTCGCATAAATTGTCATCATGAAATTGACTTAGTTTGATAAAGTATTTGTTTGTCTATTTATTAGTGAAAATCTTTGACTTTGGTGCCAAAAGTTCTTTTGAACGACTCATTGTGCATTTTCGTAACTGCTGTATCGCCCAAGCCAAAAAGCGTGATAAAATATTTGTGTTGTTATCCTTAAATAAAGTAGAATATGTCCTATTTATTATGACGTTTCTGGGTTACTTAGTTTTATAATTATTACATTTATAAAGTTTAAATTCTTTTTTTCTTTCTTCAACCTAGATGACGTTAATTTCGAATTACATCAGGGTATGGCTTCGTTGGCATAACGTGAAGATGGTCAGCTCAGATCAAACGTAGTATCTTACGTATGTATTCCTAATCAGCGCCAAAGGGTACCGCTACCGATGTCGAATGTCGCGATTTCAACCCAATGCCGTAACCTACATATGTTGACTTATATATTCTTCTTTTCTTTTTGAAAACGATGCCCCACAGTAGGATTTCTCCTGTGTCGTGTGTTTACAGACATAAATTTCACACACAATACACCCAGACCCGGAACAACTACCTGCAGATCATACAAATATTTGTTCCCTGCGGGAATCGAACCCGCAACCCGAAGCGCAGCAGACGAGTGTTTCAGCCACTACACCAACCATGCCGTCAGTATCCGTGACTTTGTTGTTATTAAACTTTTTTAAACAACTTACTAACTTTACCTACGATGTTTTATTTATATCTGAATTATTTGAAAAATTGCCGATTCTTAGAGAGTTGATTAATTTTGTTTGATTTGGTTGTTATTGATTTCGGAATTCAAAAGGGAATTTTGCTTGCTTCCCAGAAAGGATACGAATATTTTTCGAAGCTCCAGTGCAATGCTCTGTGCACAGAGCACTGCACTCACGTTTAGTAGCTAACTGAGCCTCACGATCAACTGCAGTTTTGAGAGATTGAGCTAGCCTTTGCATCTTAAAATCCCATGAGCAGAATATATTCCTCTTTAACTGCAGAAAGCAGCACGCAGCGCCAGTCGCGGTTAGGTACCCAACGAATTGTCATTGCTGCCTCTCGATCACAAGATAGTAATGAAGGACATGAAGCACGTCTCGCAAGCGATCGGAAGCGCCATGCTGCATCACGCGCCTCAGAGACTTATACCCAGTGTGAATCGCAATCGAGCTCGCAGAGTATCTACACTGCGACGTCTCTATACATGATCGATATCCAACGGTCATGCATGTGGACGTCCATTTAGAGAATGGCTAGCGAATTTATTTCAATTCTGAAAATGTCATTGAGCGCTTGGAAAATCTGCGTCAAACTACGCTTTTCGTATTTTTTCAACTGTGCAAAGAGGATCTGCATTGCGCATTTTACAACACACGCTACTTTTGATGCCGTTAAGTTTCCCAAATATCACCCAGACTACGGAGCGCTCCATTTACTTGACGGTGATAAACACTGGGACGAAACTCTCGAGGAGGTCAGTGACAGGCCCGGTCGTCTGCGACATTTATTCGCCATCATGTTGGTCTTCTAAGCGCTGACATGACTGTCGGGTTCGACTTATTGCTGTTCACTCAGCGCATATTATAGTGAGTGATCCCAAACGCGTGTCTGTATAAATAATGGGCGGCAGTGGTGGCGTCGCAGATCGCTCGCAATCGGCACGCTGTATGCTCGCTTGAAGCGCGCGATCTGCTCACTCGGTCTATACACCGGTAAACAAAAGACAAATCGTATGGTTTGACACTCGGCTGACTGGACTAGATGCAAAAGGTATGCGGCAGGGCTATGGGTCGTGTCATTCGGAAATATATCATGATCCCTCTACACCTATTACAAGTTCCTAATAAAAGCTGAGGTCATTATTGCATGTTTTCAATAGCATGACATATATTTTTAAATTCCACGCGTGCGAAGCCGCGGGCAAAAGCTAGTCTTTGAATAAAGGTACATACACAGGTAATTATGGCACTCGTTTATGATGTTCCTTATTTTTAAAGCTAGGGATGGTTTCGAACGAAGATAAGTGATATCGCCGAGATAACATTGAAAATATTTTTTTGTGTGCTTAGGCCAGCCGAACAGGTAGTGGTCAGAAAGGCAATTGGTAAGTAAAACAGAAGGTTCGTTGACACACGCCAGCCATAAACATCCACTGTTGAACATGTGCCTCTTACAAATTACGACATATTCATTAGTTTTGCATTTGTGTGTATTATTCCAGAGATAAATCTAGATGATTCTCGCCTAGAACTTGTTACATTTTAGTGGTAAAAATTGTACATCATTTTTAAAGGAAACTTCACATGGACACTATGGAGGTTCTAACCGGATATTCTCCATAAGACCGACAACCATGCAACTTTAATTCTTAACTTATCTTAGTGGCTGCAAAAGCCTGATTGAAATAAAAGTAGTTGAGTCGAGTTTCCGTGTGGTGTCCGGATTAAGAATATAGCACCACTCCATCTCCTCCCGTGGAAGTCGTAAAAGTCAACTAAGGGACTCTTAACCAGAGGGATGGGCAGCAGCGTCCCTTTTGCTGAGCAATAGCAAGTCTGCCCTCACCAACCCGTTCGCCAAGCGTGGTGAGTATCGGCAAATTCCCCCCAAAATGACAACACAATACAAGCACCGGCCCCCAGTTCCCGGCAGCCCCGCTATTCCTGGTCATGGTAGCGACCATGGTAATGGCGGGGCAGGGGGTGCTAAGAATCTCCGGATGGGATCCGGCTACCACCCTAAACGGAAACTGGCCCTGGTGACGTATAACACACGCACACTGAGGGCAGACGAAAAGATTGTTGAGCTGGAAGAAGAAATAGATAAGTTGCACTGGGATATCATGGGTCTATCAGAAGTCCGAAGAGAGGGGGAGGACACGATAACCCTGAAATCCGGCAACTTATTCTACTACCGGGAAGGCGAACATCTGTCTCAAGGTGATGTCGGGTTTCTCGTCCGCAGGTCCCTCATTAACAGCATAGTGGCCATCGAAAGTGTGTCGAGCAGGGTAGCGTACCTTATACTCAGAATATCCAAGAGGTATTCGTTGAAGGTCATACAGGTCTACGCACCGACCTCGACACACCCAGATGATGAAGTAGAGTATGTATGAGGACGTAAGTAGGGCCATACATACCTCGAAGACACACTTCACTGTTGTGATGGGGGACTTCAATGCAAAGCTGGGCACTCGATGCGATGGTGAGTTGAGAGTGGGGCAATTTGGATATGGGCAACGGAACCCCAGGGAACAGAAGCTGGCCGACTTTTTGGAAAAGGAGGGACTCTTCGTGATGAACTCCTTTTTCCAAAAGCCGCCTCACAGAAAATGGACCTGGAGGAGTCCCGATGGTTCCACGAGGAATGAGATTGACTTCATCATGACCAATAAAAGACAAATATTCAATGATGTCTCTGTGATCCACAGGGTGAAAACCGGTAGTGATCACCGAATGGTAAGAGGCACATTGAATATTAATCTCAAAGGTCTCGTCTGATGAGGTCTACGCTCCGGCCCTCTAATGCTCATATCCAAAACCCCGAGAGCTTTCAACTCGAACTCCAAAACCGCTTCGAGTACCTGGAACATTGCGTATCTGTGGACGATTTAAATGGTAGGTTTGTAAAAACTCTCCAAACGGTTGGGTCTAAGTTCTTTAAAACCCACCGTAAAGTTAGACCAAAAAAGTTCTCCGATCACACTCTCGACCTCATGGCAGAAAGACGCGCCATGACGCTGCAGTCCTCCGGTGATGCTGAAGCATACCTACTGCTCAATAGACGGATATGGAAGTCCTTGCGTCACGATATCCGCACCTTTAACACTAACGGTGTTAAAGAGGCGATTGAGCGGAACCAAGGCTCTAAAGTGTTCGCAAGAGACAAGTCTATTGGGCAAAGTCGTATTATGAAGCTGAAGACCGAGGACGGCAGTGTAGCGTCGACTAAGCCAGAGGTTTTGAGAGAGATTGAGAACTTCTACCGGCAGTTATACACCTCGGTTACTATACCTACCATTGGCTCTGACAAAGACCCGCGAGCCAAACTAACCCGACATTCTACCGAGGATATCCCGGACATCAGCCTGTACGAGATTAGGATGGCCTTGAAACAGCTTAAAAATAACAAGGCGCCGGGTGGGGACGGAATTACGACAGAGCTTCTGAAAGCGGGAAAGCGGGTGGCACACCGGTACTTAAAGTCCTTCAGAAGCTATTCAATTCCGTCTTACTCGAGGGCACAACGCCGGAAGCGTGGAACAGAGGTGAGGTGGTGCTCTTCTTCAAAAAGGGTAATAACACCCTACTGAAGAATTACAGACCCATCTCACTTCTGAGCCATGTTTATAAGCTGTTTTCAAGGGTCATCACGAATCGTCTCGAGCGCAGGTTTGATGACTTCCAGCCTCCCGAACAAGCCGGTTTCTGGAAAGGTTTCAGTACCATAGACCACATCCATACGCTGCGGCAGGTTATACAGAAGACCGAGGAGTATAATCTGCCACTATGCTTGGCGTTTGTGGACTATGAGAAAGCCTTCGATTCGATCGAAACCTGGGCAATGCTGCAATCTCTGCAGCGGTGCCAGATCGACTATCGGTACATTGAAGTGTTGAAGTGCTTATACAGAAACGCCTCCATGTCGGTCCGAGTACATGAACAGAGCACGGGGGCAATTCCATTGCAGAGAGGTGTGAGACAGGGGGACGTCATTTCCCCGAAACTGTTCACCGCTGCAATGGAGGATGCCTTCAAACTACTGGAGTGGAAAGGATTCGGCATTAACATCAATGGCGAGTATATCACTCACCTTCGATTTGCCGATGACATCGTAGTCATGGCAGAATCGCTGCAAGAGCTCAGCACAATGCTCGGTGATCTCAATAGAGTTTCCCAACAGGTGGGCCTTAAGATGAACATGGGCAAGACAAAAGTCATTCAATGCAAGGATTAGTAAACTGAAGTGGCAATGGGCAGGGCACATTGCTCGTAGAACTGATGGCCGCTGGGGCACAAAGGTTCTAGAATCGAGACCGCGCACCGGAAAACGCAGCGTGGGACGACCTCCAACGAGGTGGACAGACGACCTGGTAAAGGTCGCTGGGAGTCGTTTTATGAGGGCGGCATGTAACCGCTCGTTGTGGAAATCTAAGGGGGAGGCCTTTGCAGTGGACGTCCTGTGGCTGATGTGGTGGTGTGGAGTCGAGTTGAGTTAATAGATTGCTTATATGCATAAGAGTAGTCGTAAGGGAATAACGTCATAATTGTAACGCTCGGGCGACGAATTGGTGATTGCATACAATGGATCAATCTAGATGATGTACACCAATATCCTCCTGGTCTCAAGCTGCATCTACCAAACCACACCCACGGTGGCCTATTTCAAGCGGTAGTCACACGGAATCAGGTGATTCAAATACTCTAATAGATAAAAAAAAATCTCCTGGTGAACAGAAGAAGAATTACTTTTTCTCATTTACTCGTCGGCTAAGTAAAACGTCACCATTTTAATAGCCAAGCATTAGAGAGCCAGGCAGCCAGTATACCCAAATAACTATGTAAATTCCTCAACATTAATCTGTGTTGATTTATTTGGGCCACCAGCAATTATTATTTACTCAACAATACTTAACAAAAATAGGTATAAAAGTACTAGTGTCGCAAGTAAATAATGGTAAGAAAGTTAAAAATTAATTTTTGCAACTCGTAATCATCTACTGACTCTGCTTTCTGGATGAGAAATAGTATGCAATATGAGCGATAGCAAAATATTCGTATACGTTTTATGTTGCTAAATGTTAAATGTTATTTAAAATATATTGGTCATATGTTTGTTATAGTTTCCAACATTCGCAAGGTGTTTAAGTGACTGCTCCATGTCCACCTTCACAGAAAACCCCGGATTTTGTCTACTTTTTGACATCCTACGTTTTTTCTACACCGTTCAACTGACGAACTGTTACACCTTAAACCCCTCCTGAAATTTCCTTCCCATAAAACGAACGTTTACTTCTTTTCCTTATCTGTACATGCTCTTAAGCTGTGGAAATCGCTTCCACCGGATATATGAAACTGACTAGAACAGTCAATTATTTTTTAAACGATAAAAATAACACTAATAAATATGTCTACTTCTCTGTCTTCTAAGGTTTGTTTTATGGGTCCATCTATGGTTCTTACTACGTCTGAAGATTTGTTTTCATAGAGGACTGGATTTTTGCTATGTCTGAAAAACATTGCCCAGTAGGCAAGGAGCAGCTCTTTTCTTATACCATTAAGGTGACAAACAAGTTTTCGGCCTGCCTAAGCGGTTACCATAACCTATGAACGCTTGCAACACCAGCTATCAAACTCACGGGTTGCCAACGCTGTAAAAATATTTTCATGCCCTTTTTGAAGAGCCCAGGCTGTAGTCTCTTCGGAAAACCTGGGTAGCTAGCTGATTCCTCAACCTGAGCGTGTGCGAGAGAAAGTTCTTCTGAAACAGTGCGGTACAAGACTATTTTGTCTCTAGAGTATATGGATGAACTCCCCGCCGATGGCGAGAGGTGCGATGGTAGAAAGTAGCCGTTTACATCATATCCAACAAGGACCTCCTTTAAAAGTGTATAACCTGTGCTTAAATGCAACTTTTAAAATGATTGTGAACTTCAAGCGATGACCATTTCTGGGTGTTCATAACAGGTTTTAGTTTTTAACATTAGTTTTTTTATTATTAAACCACAGACTCTGTCTGTCACGTAGACATTAAATTATTTTAAATTGTTTGCTCATTTCATAGGCATTGCACTCGTATTTGCGATGTTTATGACCAGGAAGATATATCATTATAATCTGTAAATTTAATTCTTTTGCACTTAACAAAAGGAACGTGCATTACTGCCACAATACTCTAGAACAATACGTCACATCGTCAAGGGTAAGGGTTCCATCATTGCTCATCGGTATCGGGCGGTATCATTTAGCCACCCAGCGTTAATGAGTAAGACCTACCACGTTAATAGCCGAGAACTAGCCGCCGGCCGGCGAGCGGTTAGCACTGGCAAAATGTGACCGTGTAAGTACACCATCATCATGTATTGAATGTTTATCTTGAGTAATGGTTTGCCTAGATACTATTGTGACCTATTGTGGTATGTGCTATTGTGGTAGTTCAGAATTTTTAACTGAAATAGAACGGAGGCATAACAAGTATTACTATTTTTTTTATCACTGGCAATGAAATTGCGAGGTTACTCAGATCGTGGAGACGACAACGACTGTAAGTAGTCGCTGTATGTAGTTTTTTTTTTGGTCTTATACCCCTTACGTACTTACTTACATATGTCAGATAGTGCCGGTAAAATATCGAAATATTTTAAAAGAGAAAACAATTGAACTGTACGACGCTGCCGACATACTTATATGAATTTTTTACTTTTTGTGAAATATTTTATTGAATATGTAAAGATTAATTAATCTAAACACCGTACAACGTTGCCTTATACTTGACATTGGCGAAATTGTGGAAGATACTCTACATTAGCCACAATCTAAGAGAAGAAGAAGAAGAATATTTTAAAAGTTGCTTGTTTTGTACACTACCACAATTTAAATTGTATCTTAGAGGAGTAAATGAAAAGAAGGAAGAGAAAATGGAAAAATACGGAAAATATAAGATATGTTCAGGTGTTTTAGCTGGACACGTAATGTTAGTCAGCCAATAGTCTGAGGAACCAATACGAGGTAGTAAATGTAAGGATAAATATTTTGCTGAGTTTTTGTATTACTACTTCATCATCAGCCTGTATCGGTCCACTGTTGGACATAGGTCTCTTCTAGCTTGCGCCATAGCCCCCGTTTATCAAGACTCCGCATCCAGCCGGACCCAGTAACCTTATTCAGGTCCTCCGTCCATCTGTCTGGTGGGCGTCCCATACTACGTTTTCCCATACGCGGCATCTATTCCAGAACTCCTCTGCTCCATCCACCATCAGTCTTTTGACAGACGTCGCCAATCCACTGCCACATCAGCCTGCTAATTTGGTGTGCTATGTCGATCATGTTGGTTCTCTTCCGGATATCCTCGTTTCAGATTATATCCTTTAGAGAGACTCCAAACATAGCACGTTCCATAACCCGTTGAGCGACTTTAAACTTGTGGACTAGTCTTACTGTTACTACTTGTATTACTACTTGACTAGAGTAAATTACAATAAATAATAAGCTAACTAAACGAGTCTCAACACAACGACTATACTAATCTCACAATATTCTATTTTTTTTTTACCTTTGCCCCAAACAATGATTTCGCCTGTGTCGTGGGTGACAAACACAAATTCTACTCATAATACACCCAGAATCGGAACAATTACCTGCAGATCGTACAAATATTTGTTCCGTGCGGGAATCGAACGCGCAGCAGCCGACTGTATCAGCTACTGCACCAACTATGCCATATGCATCCAAATGCGAATGTTTGTATGTTAGTTTGATCATGTTACGCAATCTCACCGTTACAATTGAATGGATATCAACGGTACAGCCAGAACAATAATACACCCTGGAATAGGTAATATACAGAAGTTTTTACCTTAGAACCACAGACTAGAAAAAAAAGATGACTCCGCGCCACTCATACTCATATCGAAAGTGAAGCACGGTATCGAACATGTGTGCGTGATTTTTGGGGATACCAGATGGAATGAAAGTTCCCACATTTTTTTTTAATAATAGTAATATTGCATGTAGTAGTAATACTTTCATCAAAGATAAGATTGTAAGTAAATTGTCCAACAGTTGGTAACTACTTAAATTTATTGTGAAATGAGACGTGCGTATCAAGGTGTATGGAAAAGAATTAGATAGCTGTCAACTAAAATAAAGATAAAATACAAATATTTATTCGAAATATTTAATCACATTCTTCGTTATTTCTTATTAACATAAGTACCTAATGTATGAAGATATCCAGACGAATACTTCAAAAAATTATAGGCAAATCCTTTAAGTTGAGTAATTTTTTTAATATACCTGCCTTTTACTGTTTACTGATCTTGCTTGATCTTATTTCTGTAGATTAAATTTAAGCCGTGTGGTGCCGGCTCAGAATGCCACCACCCCATCTCCTCCCGTGGGTGTCCTAAAAGTCGACTAAGGGATTGGCCGAAGGATGGGCAGCAGCGTCCTTCGAGTACATTAACAACTTAACTGCGATCGCCAACCCATCTGCCAAACGTGGCGACTATGGCAAAACCCCGAAATGAGCCCACAAAACACTCATATCGGTCGTTGTGGTGATCTTTGGGGGAGGGCTGTGTCCAGCAGCGGACTTCACTCGGCCGAAATGAGTGAAAAAATATATTTGTGCGATTGAATTTTGCTTTATCTGTGTGAAAAAGGCCTTTTGTTAGCAGTGGGACAGTGACAGGCTGATATGATATTTTATATTTACTATTACATATTACATTAAATTTTGCATTTTAGTTAATTTGTAAGAGAATGAGATGAATACATTATGCAGGTGGTAAACAGAGTAGTTCAGTCTAGTGCAGACTAGTTCAGACTAGTTCAGTCTAGTTCAGTCTAGTTCCGTCAAGTTAGTGAGGCGACTACGAAAGCCCGAACAAAGAGGAGACGACGATTATAGCACTATAACATTATAGGATTATAGGATTAAAACACTGTATACTTGTATTCGATCTCATTCTCTCGCAGGCTAAATCCTATATATGAATATGTTTGTCACTTTTTGGAGTCGCTTTTTCGTTTCACCTAATTTTCTAATCACAACGCTGCTAAAGAAGTTTCACTTCAATAAAAAACTTATTACCCATTTTTTCGGGAAAATTACCCATTTATTTTCTAACAACACAGGCACGTGTAGTTGAGGTTTTGTGTTCCGAATAGTAACGATAATTTAAATCTCCAAATATATATAAAATGATATATAAATTAGTGTCTTACCTGTGATAAGTTAGTCCTAGACACTTTTTTTGCGATATAGAGTAATTTTTACAACATTTCACGACACAAGACGGCATTATTAGTTTTTTGTTTCAATTATCGTAAATAGTAACTACACAGGCGCTGTCGTGCCGCGTAATGGCGGTCGACCGGCATACTATGATGCATATGTGTGCGTAAGGCACGTGTGAACAAGCGAATCGGCAAACATAGGGTGCTTCACTTTCGATATGAGTGGCACGGAGTCCTTCTTTTTTTTCTAGTCCGTGCTCAGAACACTGAAAACCTTTAATGCCGGAGGAGCTATGGACTCAACTTATTGTTCAATAAACTTTATAACCCTATGGAAATACATCATGTACTTACCACGCCCTGTGTAAGGGTGGAGGGGCATGCCAGAAGCCTATCGGCTAAAACGGAGTGGTCATCTTTGACACCGAAGAAGGGCGGAAGGAACTCGAAAAATCTCCGTCTAGAGCCGGCCATTGATGCCGCGCCTTACGCTCATCTCGGAGGGGACTACTGTAAAGAGGCACATCTCGCGGGGGACTGTTAAGGACCAGGCGTGTATAACTTTCATTACCTTTACCTTTATTTTATTTTATTGATCCGGTGGAAATACATCATGTACTTCCTTCGCCCCGGGAGAGGGCGAAGGGGCATGCTGGACTCCTACCGGCTAAAACCACCGGAGTGATCATCGTCGGCACCGAAAGGAGGCTCCAGGAACTCGAATAATTTCCATCTAGAGCCACCCGTTGGTGCCACGCTTTTAGGCACATCTCGGAGGGGATGACTGTAAAGCGGTCATCCCCTCTAGCGGAGGGAAGGCGACTGTAAAGAGGCCAGGGAAATCTCTTGAGGGGATTGTAAAAGATTCCCCCGAGGCCTCACTATGCGCTGTGCTGCGCACACAGCTGTACGTGACCACATGCATACCGCTGTCTTCCTGGGGGTCGCTCGGTATGACCTCGACCCCCAAGGCCCCCTGCCATATAAAAACGCCAGGGGGCTCAGGCGTGTTGGACACGGGCGCCGCGGCGGCTGTTACCCCGGCTCCGTGTCCTCCTCCTCCGAGCGGGATCGGCCCTCTCCCGATCCCGCTCTGCGTCCTCCTTCTGGAGCATTACGCTCTCATAGAAGGAGACCACAGCACTCCAATTTTCATGCTCTGCCAGCATAACCGACACTACTGCTGGCAAAGAGAGATCTTGCCCGATCCTATCGACCAGGATCCGCCGCTCGGCAGTCCACGCAAGGCACTCTCCGAGCGTGTGCTGTGCGGTATCCTGATCGTCTCCACCGTGGTGGCACTGTGCCGTGACCTCGCGTCCTATCCTGTGCAAGTACGCACCGAAACAACCGTGTCCGGTGAGTACCTGCGTCAGGCGGAATGTGACGCGCTCGCTCCTTTGGAGCCAGGCTCCGAAGAGCGGCAAGACAGCCTCGACGACGCCCTTTTGCGAGTACTGTGGCAGCATGAGCCGCTCGCGCCATAGCTCGAGTGCACGCCGCCGAGCCTGACGCCTCAAACGTTCAAGCGCCCCTGACGGCACGCCTTCCCCGCTCTGGCTGAGGGAGCGTGTTCGGTGATACACCCACGCATCCATCTCCGCCAAGATATCAAAAGGCGGAAAGCGCGCCAACAGAGTTGCCGCCTCAAAGGACACCGTTCGGTATCCTCGTGCGATCCGTATAGCCGCTCTACGCTGCAGACCGTGAATCTTGGTTCTGCAGCGCTGGAGGCCCGAGAGTCTAGATGACCAAACAGGCGCCCCGTAGAGGGCCACGGACCGCACGACTCCCCCGTAGAGGCGGCGAACTTCTTCCCCCGGTCCCACGAGATCATTACCTTTACCTATAATAGACACAGAAGTATGCACACAAAACACAAAACATTAGTGTGATAGCTCGAATTTTGAACATCTTCATGGTGCTTGCACTATATAAAACCTGCATGGGTACTGAAAACCTCCGTTCTGAAAAGCTCTTTATTCAGCAGTGGGCGTCCTCTGGCTGATATGATAATAAACACTTTGTTTAGCAGAGGATACTGTGTATGCAAAAGCGAAAGGGTTTTTCAGTTGTGAACACAATTGAAGGACTGGTAGCAATGCTAACGTTTCCAAATGTGGCGCGGCGAGGGTGGATGGTGAGGTAGAATTGTTGGGGGCATCTGCCACGACTCCATATGGCGTCAGATGCGACCCTGCCGGCAGCCTCGCAGTCAGTGGTGGTTGCATATATGTGTTGTATTGTTGTGTAGGTATACTCAGTAGTTGTGCGCAACTATGGCCAAGAAGACAAAAGAGCCCCAGGCCTCTTATGGCCCAGATGGAAGTCGCTGCTGCGCAAGTTGCGCAGTCACAGTCGCCCCAGAAGGAGAAGGGCAGAAGGGGGAAAATGTAAGGTCAACCGCCCCAAGGTTCCCGTATCGGCCGCGATCGCTGTCGTGGTTCCCGAGCAGGGACTGAATAACCGAAAAATATCGGTCGTTTTATAAAGCAGTAATCGTCATTACACTACCGAGATACAAGTCTACATTTATATAAAGCTATATTAATATTACGGTACCGGTATTATTAAAGATTGTATTTCGCTACCGCTATAATAAATGTTTCACCTTTATAATTTAAGTATGTGTTTTTAGGTCTTAGATGGTTTATACACGAACATATTTGTATGAACATACACACGTGCACAATTATCAAACTAAAATGATATGTCAGCCAGAATAATAACAAAATTGCAATAAGTGTGTGTGTAAATCCTTTAGTGAAAAAAACTTTAAGTGACTTTTCCCGCGCGCCTTGCCTGTTTTTTAGGTACCGAAATTGCAAAGCGGTTGAATAAAGGTACAAGTTCAGATTTTGATACCTATTTTGTACCGGTATGATAGCGGTGGTTTGAACCGGTATTGTCTACCGCTTTCAGTCCCTGTTCACGAGGGTTTCACCCGTTATTAGGTTGGGTTATGGCCCAGATGACCACACCAGTGGTAGGGGCCCGGCATGTCCCTCCACCCTTCACCGGGCGGGGGAAGTACGTGATGTATTTCCACCGGCTTAAATAAAATAAAAAGGTAAGTAAAATTAATATATAAATCTATATTGTGCCTCCCTGAACTTATTGTGATCAGATTATAGTAGATATTTGTGCTATAATAAAAACGAATATAGCTGTTTACCTTATAAACATTTGTTAACACTTTGCTGTTAATGCGATGCAATTTTAAGGCTGTTATATATTTTTACAACTAATTGTTAATCGCATCTGTGATACTATAAATTGCTTCGCACTTCTACACGACGAATGAAACACGTTAAGCAGAATATAATAGTGTGCAAGACTTTAAACTAAACTGAATCAAATAAAATCAAATGTGAAAATAATCAGGCAGTCAGTGCAGTGATTTAGGTCCTTTTTTATTTATTTTAACAGTCAACGATCTGCCGAGAGTAGTCAATAAATCCATACCATTTTTATTCGCTGATGACTTGAAATTAGTTCTTAAAATAAAACAGGAAACTGATCATGACATACTGCAGCAGGATATTACTGGGGCAGTAGAGTGGAGTCGTAGCAACAGGTTGTATTTCAATGTGATGACCAAAGGTTCGGTGTTATCATTTACCCGTGCGCGTGAACCAAGTCATTATCAATATTACATGGATAGAATCCGACTGCAACGTGTCTCAGAGGTAAAGGACTTAAGCGTGCGCTTTACAACAGATTTAAATTTCCGTAAGCATACCACTGATGTTGGTAAAAAAGCATACATGCAATTTAGGGTTGGTCTTACGGCTAGGAAACCAGTTCACGAACATCAGTGCTCTGAGATCATTGTACGAAGCGCTTGTAAACACTTGTACTTGCACTTTATTTATTATTATTATTTTTTTGCACTGTATTTTTGCTTGATAGTTTGTGCATTTTCTATGCGCACGATGGCATTATTATGACTTAATTAATAAAACAATACAGATTGTGACAGTGAGTGCTCGTTGTCCTGTCTTGGGCGAACTGATTGCGAGGTGCTACAATTGGGGGAGTTTTGGTTCTCACTTTTGGCGCGCATGTAACATATCTACTTCTTTTAATATATAATATCATTGATGACGACGAAAAAGATTCAAACGTGTCAATTTCGCCAATGTCATGTATAAGGCAACGTTATACGGTGTTCAGCAGGCGTAGCATGAACACCGAAGACAACGGTCTTGTCGACGGAAGAGTAGACAAAAATGACATTTGGATGTAGACGGTGGCAATAATCCTACCATTCCGAGCATGGCGATCTCAAGAATGAACGGAAAGAGTAGTTTCTACTCTTCCCTAGACAGACTAGTCTTCATCGTCGAGCATGACCAACGTATTTTGTCCATTTTTGACGTTTAGGGATAGAGATGTTTCTTCTCAAATAGTCTACATCTTAAGAGACGCAGACAAGAGTTTCCTCGTATCTATATCGTATATATATGTTGCGTTAAAGGATTACGGAAACTTAGCTAACACAAAATAGTAAATACGTAATGCCGGGGTCATAACGCAACTATTTAATAAGTGTTTATTACCTTCTATTACCTACTAAACGCTCGTAGTAAATTATCCCTTAGAAATGAGGTGAGAATTTACACCAAGTGCAGTAGACCTATCATGAGCACACGCTGAATCCGCCCCACTCCGTAGATTCCGAACCCTCTAAAACCGGTTCATGCGTAAGGCCAGCGGAGCGCCTTGGTTCATGGGCAATGATCAACTCCATTTCGATCTTAACTTGCCGACCATCAGGCAACTTATGAAACGAGCGTCCAAACGCTATTTCGGTTATGCCCTATCCCACTCAAATCCCCTTGTGGTATCAGCTGCCGATTACCAACCCCCCATATCGACCCAGACGATAAAATCACATAAAGAGACTCGCGTTGTCTCATTTACTCAACACCCGATCGTTTTACCGCCCTCACCGCCGAGGATGCTCGCCTCACCGACGTCGCGAAGGCCTATCACCACGTCACCCCCGTTCGCCATTCCCGTTCAAGTTACTACTTCTCAGCCTCGTCTCGCCGGCCCGTGCCGAGCCTGTAGTTCTAAATGTCCCTTAATACATTCTAAATAATACCAATCCAGCTGTCCCCAAAACAATAGCCTGTTATCCCCAGCAACGCCCTAAGCCGAGGTCCGTGCCCCGCAGGTGGCGCCTTTTGCGCAAGTTGCTTAGTTTTTAATATTAATTTTAAGCCTGGCTGGAGGCCTCTTTTTTCTTTGCCCGAAACGACTGGTTAAGCAACCACACTTCCCAGAAGTGTATGCGATAAGCCAACAAAAAAAACAATGTCACAAGGCACAGAGGTCAAAAAAATAAAATAAAGCGATTAGTCAAAAATCACATTTTTGACAAAGATATTAGATGATTGCATGCAATGAAACTTGATCAAATCTTCGTAAAGTAAATTCGATGAGTGGCATGGCGCTCAAAAATAAACCATATTTTTTTTATGATAATAAAACACTTTAATACGAATTACATCACGTATGCAGCGGTAGTGGGGAAGACGGCGCGGGCAGCGAGTATGTGGTCACAAGTTGTGTGGGCAGCAAAGTGCACAACAAAGCTTCGGGGGATTCTTTACAATTCTTTTTTTTTTAATGCCCCACACTAGGATTTCTCCTGTGTCGTGGGTGCGTTTACAGACACAAATTCCACACACAATGCACCCAGACCCAAACCAACTACCTACAGATCATACAAATATCTGTTCCATGCGGGAATCGAACCCGCGACCCGACACCGACCGACCCGACCCAGCAGCTGACTGTATCAGCCACTGCACCAACAGTGCCGTCCAATACTTCAGAGATGTGCCTGGAGAGCAGCTTTTTATGCAGTCACCGTCCGTTAGAGGGCCTGACTGGTTTTCAGTCACCCTTCGAGAACCTGGACCCTTCGTTGCCAAAGATGACCACCCAGGTTGTTTCAGCCGGTAAGAGTCCAGCACACTCCACCGCCCTTACCTAGGGCGAAGGAAGCCCAGAAGGATTTCTACCACGGTGGAAAAAAGTATACTAACCACAGCGGGGTATTCAGTGCATAAACTTTACCGTTAATGTAACTACCGTATAATGTAAGTAGATCCCTACTGTATATGAGCGCTAGTTTAAAAAGTGAATCTTACCGTCCATTCTTAGTAACGATCATTTCGTTGGTGAGCGTCTGGAACCGAACCCACAGTTCTCTGTCGTCGAGCGCGATATTGACTTCCCTCTCACGACCACTGCGAGAGTTGCCGCCGCCCACCGTTGGCTCTACTGCGCTCAGGATGTGCGATGCTGCCATCCTGATAAACAAACACAATTGCTTTATTATAACGGATCGATTAACCCCTTTGCAGGGAACAGGCGTCCCTTCCTTCTTCTCATTTACGCTACCTAGTATAGTTTATTTTAATCTCGCTATTTGTTATTTTACGCGAAAACTTAGATGTACCTATAAAATTATGTGTCATTTATAATGAAGTGCTCATATTCCTGACGGAAACAGCAGATCTTCAATCAGTAAGCCGAAACGATATTAATGTATCATTTCTCCTTTCTAAACTTTCGTACTATGGGTGTACTGCGGCAGTGGTTTGGTGGTTTCATAGTTATCTGAATAGATCTCAATTTATCCAAGTGACGAACAGTAAGACTGGTAATGTGGCAACATCATCTCTTAGTCTGGTAACCAGGGGTGTTCCTCAGGGATCTATCCTCGGTCCTCTCCTCTTCATTCTGTATTGTGCAGACATTACCCCCACCATAACCAATTGCAAGTTCCACTTGTACGCTGATGACGTGCAAATGTATCACTCGTTTCATCCAAATAACTGTCTCGAGTCTATGAATGATATGAATTTTGATTTAGGCGGCGTTGCAGAGTGGGCTAGAAGAAATTCTCTCGTACTTAACCCTACTAAATCGAAATTTATATTTATGGGTTCTAGAGACATGATACATAAAATCCAAAATAAAAACCCGGATGTAAGGATTGATGGCTGTCCTATATATGCTGGAAGCTCGCAACCTCGGAGTAGTTTTTGATGGTCAGCTACAGTTTAAGACACATGTACTCGAAGCTGTACGTAACTGTTTTTACCGTCTAAAACTACTTTACCGAGTTCGTCCATACATAAGTGTGAATATGCGTATAATGCTATGCGAGTATCTTATTTTATCCAAATTGAACTACGCTGATATACTGTATATGGGACCTGCCTGCTTGGCAGAACTGAAAGGCTTATTCAACGAGTACAAAACGCATGCACTCGTTTTGTTTTAATATCCACCCAAGAGCACACATCACTCCTTTCTTAAATAAAGGAAACATGATGAAGATGTCGTCACGCAGGCGGCTGCATGTGGCAACTTTACTTTTTGGCGTTGTTGTAACAGAAAAACCGAAATACCTTTATTGCAAATTATCTTGGTCGCGAGAGCACAACAAGCACAAGACCAGGGCCTCTTTGTATCTAATGACTAATCCGAGAAATAATACTGTTGCTTTTCGTGGCAGTTTTAAATTTGCTGCGACCCGCTGCTGGAATGATCTACCGCCACCATTTAGAGCCATAAAATCAGTACGAAAATTTAATTATAGATTTAAGAAACATTTATTAGAACAACAAAAACAGGAGTTATAAAACTTTCCCTGTAGCCATCATACTGATAATAGCGCAGCAAACGATTAACGATTGTCATTGTTATCTCTGTATGTAGCAGAAAGTATAAAAACCGTAAACAGATACTTTTAATCCATTGCAACTTTGTATGTACAAGTTAGGCTTACCTACCGATATTATAAAATTTATAAAGTAATTATATTGTCAATAAAATACTTGCACATAGTCTATATAGAAATGTATTATTCTATTTACTTAACTTATATACATATTATATTACATTTTTAAATACACAATACAAAAATAAAATATATTTAAAAATATAAAAATAGCGACGCACCGGCATCGGGAACATGGTCCCAGAGCGAGGAACCTCCTGACAATACGTGCCGTGTCAAGGAGAACCACTTTCTGTATCAGGCCCTTAACCCAGCTGCCTAACGAGAGCCTCTTAAGATGCTGGTCAAGGCTCTTCGTCATTAGGCCGTTGGCCGTAACGACTATCGGCACAATGATTGCCGAGTCAACATCCCACATGTCGACAATCTCGTGTGCCAAGTCAAGATACTTTATTTGTTTATCTTTCTCGGCTTTACCGAGATTCTCGTCAAGCGGGATGGTAACATCAATAATCATTGTGCGGCGCTCTATCCGATCTATCATCACTAAATTAGGCTTATTAGCAATAATAGTCCTGTCAGTGATGATAGACCGGTCCCAGTATAATGTGATATGACTATTTTCGAGAACTGGGTCGGGCACAAACATTTAGTATGGTACTTCAAAGGTCACAAGTTTATATTTCAGCGCAAGTTGCTGGTGTATAACCCTGGCCACTGTGGTTGCGTCTGTGCAAGGATTTGCCGTTAGCAAGACGAGAACAACCAGAAATAATATGTCTGATGGATTCGCCCGGACGGTGGCATGCCCGACAAATGTCAACCGTACCGTCCTTAACAATATATTTCCGGTAATTGTTCGTCATGATAACCTCATCCATAATCGCACAGACAAAACCTTCGGTTTCCCCGAACAGGTCACCGAAACGTAGCCAGGATACTGATGATTGAAAATCTACATCGGGTCCATGGAGGGCCTGATAAAAACGTCCATGCAGCTCCGTGCTCTGCCATACTTCCTTGCGGTCATTGGTACTGAGTACAACAGGTTTTCGCCAGTTCTCTTTCGCCAGACCAAGCGGGGTGAGCCCGTTGTCCACTGCCACGTCATCTCGATGCATCCCCACGTGAGTACGGAAAAAATACTCCCTAAGGCTGTACACCTCACGGTTGTGAAGGGTACCTTGGCATTTCAAAAGCCGCGACCCCTTTATTTCCGTGGTATGTACAGCCTCATTACCGAGGATCGTGGGTGATGCATCCGATTAGTAGTCAGCAATGTGCGGGCTCTCCTATCCAAGGCATCTAGTTCTGTCTGAGTCCATTTGAGAATGCCGAAGGAGTACATGAGAACTGGCATGACCCAGCCATTAAAGGCGCGCACCTTATTACCGCCTAATAAAAAACTTTTTAGTACTTTTTTCAGGCGGCTGAAGAGCGCTCCTTCAATGCCTGCCTCATGTCAGCCCCATTGATACCCAATGCCTCCGACATTCCCAAGTATTTATAGGTCTCGGTTTAGGAGAGAGATCGAATGTTCGGAAGGTTCGGAGTTTAATTCCCTCGGATTCCATAATTTCCCCTTGGTTCACATGCATGACTGCACATTTTTCCACACCAAATTCTATCCTGATAGAGTTACTAAACTTTTCAGTTACCTTCACTAACTCTATCAGTTGCAACTTGGTGGGAGAAATACATTTTAAGCCATCCATGTAAACCAAGTGGGAAATAACCTGACCGTCTCTCCGCAACCGATAGCCTAGCCTTGATCCCTCTAGCAGATTGCTAAGAGGGTTCAAAGCTAAACAAAACCACAATGGACTGAGACTGTCGCCTTGGAATATACCCCGCTTGATAAAAATCGGTTCACCGTTTCCCAGAATCTGGCGACACCCTTGATAGCGAAGAACTGCCCTCCATTGCCCCATACAGAGTTATATTTATTTTATACAATTCTAGCACCCTCATGAGCCATGTATGTGGCACCGAGTCGCAGGCCTTCTTATAATCTATCCAACATGTCGACAGATTCTTTAGGTTGCGGCGAACTTGTTGGCAGATGGTCATATCAATGAGGAGTAGCTCCTTAGTACCGCGGGACCCATTCCTACATCCATTCTGAGAAGCAGACATGGTAGAATTATTATCAATATGTTGGTTCACTTTTATTCTCAAAATGGATGTAAGAAGTTTATAGACCGTCGGTAAGCAGGTGATCGGCCTATAATTCTTGGGTTCCGTAGTGCTACCTGCTTTATGGAGCAGGTGGGTAATACCTGTCGTTAAGAACTGTGGTAGCGACCCACATTCTATGGCTTGTTGAAATTGGGATGCCAAGCGAGCATGCGAACTACGGAGCCATGTTAACCAGAAATTGTGCAGTCCGTCCGGCCCCGGAGATTTCCAGTTTGGCATTTGACGGACTGCACTGGCCACGTCTTGAGCGTCTATACTAATGGCTCCCATTTCCTCTATTGGTTCGCACGCTCGCTCCACATCACTTATCCAGCCTTCCTCAGTGTGACTGACGGGCACCGACCAAATGTTGCGCCAGAATAGAATCGTGGTGTCATCATCTGGTAGTGGCCCGTCACACACACCTTGCTGGGGTCGCTCCCAGGCTCTAATTACCCACCTATGGTCATCTTGGAATATGCGATTCTGGGTAAATCGCTCCACGCGCTTCTTGTACCGTCTGATATGGTTTGCCCATGCACAAACTTTCTGCTTCAGGAAGTCAATGCGCTCTGTGACCTGTGAAGCATATCCTTGAGGACACGTATCCGTACCCAAGAATGCCCATTTCACAAAGCGCATTACCCTTGGACGATTATTGCCCTCCCTGAAGCAGATGAGCTAGCCGATGAGTGCCCTAGCCTCACCAATACGACGTTCGATTCTGCATTGCCATGCCGGTACGGACAATTTAGGTCGTGTAGCTCCGTCAGGTTTATCAAATTTAACGTGAGCTACACGACACGCCACTATGGCAGCGCAATACAAAATCGAATGTGTATCGGCAAGATCAGAAGAAGAAGAAGGCACCAATAAAAATAATAAAAGGTTTTGACCCAAGCTCACCCCTGCAGTATGTCGTGCTATTTACTGGACACCCTGTATAATAATGCACAAGGTACTAGCTAAAACGAGCTCGCCGATTAATCATGTTCTGAAATCTAAACGCTTCTATTGAAAGGATTGTCTCTACGTATTTTTTATATAGTTGTAGAGTTGTAAAACAAAAGTTATCTATTCAAATTGAACGTGTTTTTGGTTTCTGAAACACAAATGTGATATTTTTTAACAGACTGTTAACAATTTGTCAAGTCTCCAACTAACCGCCAGTCAGAGCAATTTCGCGTTGCCCAATATTTATTTCTGTACCATCATCTTAAGGCGTTTTCTTTTACATAATCGGCTGGCTTTAATAGGTTCGTAAGTGCTGCCTATCCTCTTTATATCGACCCTAACAGCCCGTTTCTAAAAGCCGTGTCAAATGCCGAGTTAGCCGACATTTTGTCATAATTGACCGCCCGTTAACAATTAGTCACAATCCGCAGGTTTCTTGAAAGCATACTGCCGAAAAATTGCTAACGCGTGTTGCACTGCCTAGAATGCCTTATTTTGCAAGTTAGGTCAGGCAACACTGTTCAAATGGGAAATATGTTTGCATAGAAATACAAAATTATTTTATTAACAGTTTCTTTTGTATTTCTGTTTCTCTTCGCCGTCCGAGTTTATTTTCTCTGTACAAACTAAGGGGTAGTTTGATAGTCTATCACGGTTACATATTAAGTAGTAAAAGCTGATCTCGCATTGTATAAGCTTTCCGTACTATGAGAGGTCAGCGTATACTGGAAATATATAGCTTGATATGTAAGCATCATCCTTCATCATGTCGGCCGAATGAAATCCACTGCTGGACACAGGCCTCCCCCAAAGATCACCACAACGACTGATATGGTGTGTTGTGTGCTCATTGGGGGGTCTTGCCATAATCTAAACGAAATCCACGCTTGGCAGACGGTTTGGCGATCGCAGTTGAGTTGTTAATGTACTCGAAGGACGCTGCTGCCCATCCTCCGGTTAACCCTTTAGTCGACTTTTACGACACACCCACGTGATGAAATGGGGTGGTGGCATTCTGAGCCGGCGCCACACGGCATATGTAAGCATGTGTACGTGTAATTAGCAAGTTTATGGTATTCGTATTATATTTAATTGTCTAGATATCGCTATTTGATTATATTAATATAATAAGTACACCACGGCCTACCCCCTTTTTCTTCCCCCTCTTTCTTGTCCATCCAAAGGTTGTCTGTAAGAAATCGCTAATAGTGATAAGACCACCCCTTGTACAATTACTGTTCATAGAATGATTCTAAGTAGTTGTTTTTAAAATGGTGTACAATAAAGAATATTCTATTCTACTTTTCAAGCATTTCGCGGCACTAATCCAAACGACGGCTTTTCGGCGTCAAATTATGAGGTATCCATCTGATGCAAAGCTTTCTGGCGCCTAAATTTTCATGTAAGATTTTTTGCACTTGACTCATATCAATATCTAAGCTTGACCCGGATCCGGATGATATGTCACTCTTATATTAGCTTCTATCATTAGCCGCACAGCACTCACGTCATTTTCAGTAGTAAACGAAGAAGGCCGTCCTTCGCGAAAATCATCAGTGAGATTGCTTCGACCACGTTTAAACTCATTCAACCAGTTATTAACAGTGGCCATGAGATGAGGCTTCATCATGAAATGCCAATCGAAGTCCATCATAACATAGTTGTAGATTAAGATCGCAACGAATTTTCCCTAGTCATATACATATCGACCCACGACACGCACTATTGAAATTGTTGCCAATTTTTAGAATCAAATTAATTCAATGTACATCTACAGCTTCCCAAAGAGTTGTTTATTCGTATTTAAAATAAATTTTTCATCGGTGACTTTTCTTACCGGCCAATTATAACAACATTCAGTGTGATCCTCGTGTCATGAATAGAAAGACTATCTAAGAGTACACATAATGCATTTTAGTGGCTAAGATACCTTTAGGTTTATACAATCGTCGTAAGAAAACAATGCTGCTCTACAACTTAGGGAAATATAAAAATACCCCACAAGATCTTCCCGCACAAGATGATCAAAAACAAGGTGTGTTATTTTATTACTCAAACGAATATGCTTATTCGTCCCTGATTTTTTCGTGTTATACACTAAATAGGCAATAGGTTAATATTTTGGTGAATCTTGAACTCACGAAGGAGAAGCATATTAATAACCGCGCCATAACAGTTTGGGATACGCAGAAATAATTTAGTAGAAGTTCAGTGCTTTCATACAGAAACTTAGCAGATGATATTTTAAACTCTAAGACCAAAAGTTTCATCATGCTTCGAGTCTCATCACGCTTGTTCAAAAAGTTTTCATAAAACAAACATTATTTTAGAAACATGTAGATATCAATTCAATTACGAACTAACATTACCAAACTACTGTATTATGCCATCAATGTTATCTGTTGGCAAATAAGTTGGCAACATACGTAGTATGTAAATGACTGTATGTACTTACAAATAATTTGATGGGTGGTTTCTATATGAATTTAGGCATAAAAGATACATAAATGTAGTTACGAAAAAAAGTGTAACCAGAATATTGTTTGAATTCAGAAGGAATACATAATAAGTTAATGCTATACCGACCTGTTCAGATTACAAAATGTGTGAAGACATGTACATACTTATATAAAAACTATACAGATATTTTTACGAAATAATTGGTAAAGTCCTTGAATTTAATCATTTCTATTTTTGTAGAACTTTACAAATAATATTACGATAAGTTATCGCTTTATGTAGTTTAAGAACTCAGTTATAAATTATGAAATTTTCCTTTAATGCTGAACTCTAGAAAGTGAAATAGTTGGTAACATCATGTTGTAGAGAAAATACATAAACTGATATTACCACATCGTCTGAAACTCGTAGTTTTCAAACGGAAGGCATCACAAATTCCATTGGCAATGGCAAATAAGCCGGATATTATATTGAGAGTTTGACTCGGGCACGATCTCTTCGGCCAATGTTTATTGTACCCATTATCATCGGCTACGTAGGTTCAACGTCCCAATCCTTCTGACGGTATTTTCGACAAAATCAGGTTCTTATTGACGGTTAATAGTAGAATGTTTCACTTTAGTGCTTAAAATGCCACATTACATGTATAAGTATAAGTCAATTTGCTATTTTCGTTTTTATTATTGTTTCGATTTCTAAGTTGGGAGTTTAATAGCACCAAGGAGCATCACATATGAATATTGTTGTATGTATGTTTGTGGCCGGTGCTATCAATATGTTGGGACAAATTAAAGGTAAAAAGAAAGGAAACTTATACCTAGTAGACTTCTTCTCTGTAACTCGCGCTCGCGCAGTTGCACTGACTGATCGGTAAACTATCAATAAGGTTAAGGATGGATGATCGCCTAGTTGTATTGGAACTAAGCGTCTCCGTGCTTCAGAGGGTACGTAAAATCATCGGTTCCGTTTGTTGTCATTAGATGGTAGTAGTTAAGCCAAGTCGGAGGCCTTTGGGCGGCTTGAACAACTCTGTCAAAGGGTTGCCACAAACTAAACGAAAAAGAAGCAGATTGATTAAGATTAGTATGAAGGTTTATGTATTCGTATATGAACTTTTCGATTATTAACATAAGTAACACCCGAATCATAAGAGGCCTAAATGACAGCAACAAACATTTACTTTAGCAACTGAAAGAACAACCCGATGGGAACCGAATGGGAGTCCCATCCAACACGATTGAGTACTCTGCCGATCGATCCCGGGAAACCATAGTTAAACCTGGCACTCGACTTTAATCTTGTGCACAGATCTTGTTCAATACATGACACATAGGTACTCGTAGTCTGTTTTATGTCCATTTTATGTTTAGACTTTGTAGTAATCCTAAATATTCATTGGTATTAAAACAAACATCAAAGTTTACGTTGGCTGTAAACTGTACGAAGTAATCCCGCTTGAATATCTAAAGAATAGTTTCTCTAACGAATCTTACATACATATCTATCCTACATATGTCACTACTCATTAAAATAACGTTTTATCAAAAAAAAATTACGTTTTAATTCACTGCCGATCTTGATTTTTTATTTTGGGTTTCATTGTTTTTGCTGGAGCAGACGCGTTATGGATCGACGACCTCAAGACGCTGGGACAGATTGGATGCAGAAGGAGCTGGACCGTGTGTGGCGTAGCTTGGGAGAGGCCTATGTCCAGGCAGTGGACTTTATTCGACAGAAACGAAGCAATAAGTATGCTTGAAAAAAAAAAATTCAGGTATTATCAGTCCATTTTTGACACAATAGTCGGCGCGTTATCCCAAACATTAGTGAAACAAACGTAATAGTTGTTAATTTATATGTATTTCTTTTTATTTAACATAATTTAACTTTAACTTATCAACAAAACGATTTTCCTTTAGAAATCTTGGAGTTACGGTAGCTATTTCACAACTTTTGAACTCATACTGCTATTTTGAACGTTTTATTGTTGGCTTTTATTGGACCATGCTAATATCTAATAAGACCACAACATTATTTGTGCTCTTATTTTTCGAGCCGTTTTTGAAGCGCTCATCGGAAATCTAGTATTGTTGTATTGTTCTAGTATAATTGTTGATCGAAGGTGACAGGTCTTATGGCTAGAGTCCGGCTGGGTAGGTACCACCGTAGTGCCAGTTATTCGGCCGCCAAGTAGTACAGTGTTTAAACTTTAAAAATGACTGTATATCGGTATATAGAGCAATGTAGATAGAGAAATTACTGGACATTAGGACAATTATTATGGATAGGCATGACGCCACCCAGCGAATGATTTTTTCATATTGTAACCAAATCGTATAAAAAAGGAATATTATATAATCGTTTTATGTTTCATTATGTGTAACACCAGTAAAATAAAACCAAATCGAATAAAACTTATAAATAATAATAGTAAAACTTGGTACCTTATCATTAAAATTGAAAATGCACGGTTGGTGTAGTGGTTTAGACAGACGGCTGCTGCGCTCCGGGTCGCGGGTTCAATTCCCGCACGGAACCTACATTTGTATGATCTGCTCGTAGTTGTTTCGGGTCTGGATGTATTGTGTGTGGAATTTGTGTTTGTAAACGCACCCACGACACAGGAGAAATCCTAGGGTGGGGCAACTTTTTTTTAAAGAGAAAATAAAAAGACGTAATTAACGAAAATTGAAAAATGTATTTAAAAAATCATCATCATTTTAGCTGAATAAAGTTCACTGTTGGACACAGGCCTCCCCCAAAAACCGCTATAACGACCAGTTTGGGTGTGTTCTGTATTCATGTGGGAGTTTCGCTATAATCGCCACGCATGGCAGGTGGGTTGGCAAACGTAGTTAAACTGTCGATGTACTCGAAAGACGCTGCTGCCCATTCTCCAGCTAATCCCACATTCACCTTTTACCGTATCCATGGAATAAAACGTGGTGGTGCTATTCCACCACCCCATTTTATCCCGTAACTACACTGTTTTCAAAAGTATACAAAAAAATAGAAATTAGAACCATTAAGTCGATTCGTGCATATTGTGTGTGGAATTTGTGTCTGTAAACGCACCCACGACACAGGAGAAATCCTAGTGTGGGGCAACGTTTTTTTAAAAAAACAAAAAAAAACAAAACAAACAAACAATTGTCTAGGGCGCGGGGTTCATATTTAGAAATTTGTCACCAATCGGGCTAAAAGAAGTATAACTTCAAAAACTTTAACCATCTATGAAATTAGGAACCATCAATATGTGATACTGGGAACATAACACTGACCATAGTTCAGCTACAGCTTATTTAGGGATGTTTTTCGGAAGCGGTACCAACGATTTAAATCTTTGGTGCCATTTCCGCTACCACTACCACTATAAAGTATAATATCCAAGTCAAGCCCCAAATATAGAGCAAAAGACATCAACGCGCGATAATAATTTAATATATAATAATATTTAAAGATAAATAAATAAACAAAGCTTTTTCATGTTCTAACACATTGCTTTTAATGCTTAAAGAATTGGTAATTGGCTGGTATTCTTATACTTGAATAATACCTACGCTAACTTAGCAATAAACAAATACTAGAACCGTGTTTTAATACTGAACAGCAAAATTATGATAAAAAGGAGTTCAACCAAATTGATACTGAGTTGTATATTCATATATATTATTACTGTACGTTATTTTACAATAATTAAGCATTAAGATGAGGAGTCGTACCTTTTGTTATGTCTGTGCCTAGGCCTCCTATTAATTGTAAATAACTTATATTATTAACCTTTTTTTTTATTTGACTCAATAGAAATTCTACACGAACTGCCTGCGCCCGGGGGAGGGTGAAGGGGCATGCTGGACTTCTACTGGCTAAAACCAACTAAGGGGGGGCTCCAGGTCCTCGTATGATCACACTATAAACCACCCACTGGTGCCACGCGTTCTTTTTATTGGTCCGATGGAAATACCTCATGTACTTCCTTCGTCTCAGGAAAGGGCGAAGGGGCATGTCGGACTCCTACCAGCTAAAACCACCGGAGTGATCATCGTCGGTACCGAAGGGAGGTTCCAGGAACTCGAATAATCTCCATCTAGAGCCACCAGTTGGTGTCACGCCATTAGGCACATCTCGGAGGGGATGACTGTAAAGCGGTCATCCCCTCTAGCGGAGGGAAGGCGACTGTAAAGAGGCTACCCCCCCAGGCATCTCTCGAGGGTATTATTAAAGATTCCCCCGAAGCCTCACTATGCGCTGTGCTGCGCACACACTGGTGCCGCGCCTGTACATCTCGGAAAGGGTTAAAGTAAAGTAGTCATCCCATTGGAGGATTATAAAGGACCCCCCGAAGCGTCCCTATGAACACACGGCAGCGCGTGAACACATGCACGCCACCGTCGTCTCGTGGGTCACTCGGTGTGGGCAACGCACTTATTAATCTATGCAACCGCGAACCCAGAGACCCCGCGCCCTATAGCGTCGGCAAGGGGGTTTCAGGCGAATGGGAATTAGGCGCCAGGGGGGTTCTTACCCCGGTGCCGTCTCCTCCTTCTTTGAGCAGGATCGGGCCTTCTACCTATACACCTCGGTCACTATACCTACCATTGACTTTGACAAAGACCCGTACACCAAATTAACCCGACACTATACCGAAGATATCCGGACATCAGCCTGTAAGAGATTAGGATGGCCTTGAAACAGCTTAAAAATAACAAAGCGCTGGGTGGAGATGGAATCACGACAGAGCTTCTAAAAGCGGGTGGGACTTTAAGTCCTTAAGAAGCTATTCAATTCCGTCTTACGGGAGGGCACAACGCTCGAGGCACGGAATAGAGGCGAGGTGGTGCTCTTCTTCAAAAAAGGTCATAACACCGTAGTGAAGAATTATAAACCCATCTCGCTTCCGAGCCATGTTTATAAGCTGTTTTCAATGGTCGTCATGAATCGTCTCGAGCACAGGTTTGATGACTTCCAGCCTCCCAAACAAGCCGGTTTCCGAAAAGGTTTTAGTTCCATAGACCACATCACACACTGCGGCAGGTTATACAGAAGACCATGGAGTATAATCTGCCACCATGCTTAGCGTTTGTGGACTATGAGAAAGCCTTCGACTCGATCGAAACCTGCTGCAATCTCTGCAGCGGTACCATATTGATTATCGTTACATCGAAGTTCTAAAGTGTTTATACAGAAACCCTACCATGTCGGTCCGTGTACATGAACAGAGCACGGGGGCAATTCAATTGCAGAGAGATATGAGACAGGGGGACGTCATTTCCCCGAAACTGTTCACCGCTGCAATGAAGGATGCCTTCAAGCTACTAGAGTGGAAAGGATTTGGATTAACATCAATGGCGAGTATATCACTCACCTTCGATCTGCCGACGACTTCGTAGCCATGGCAGAATCGCTGCAAGAGCTCAGCACAATGCTCGATGATCTCAACAGAGTTTCCCAACAGGTGGACTTAAATATGAACATGGGTAAGACGAAAGTCATGTCAATATCCGTTGAGAGCTCTGTTCTAGAAGTTGTTGACGAGTGTCTACCTGGGACAAATCGTCCAGTTAAGTAGATCAAACTTCGAGTAAGAGGTCAATCGTCGAATCCGACTCGGCTGGGCAGCGTTCGGGAAACGAGGAAGACGAAAGTCTTTAACCAGCTTGTGTTACCAGTGATGATAACATATGGAACAGAGACGAGGTCACTCACCATGGTCCTCATAAGAAAGCTCAAAGTCACTCAGCGAGCTATGCTAGGTATTTCTCTACGAGATCGAATCAGACATAAGGAGATTCGTAGAAGAACTGAAGTTACATACTGACATACCTGAAAGGATTATTAACTAAAGGCAATGGGTTGGGCACATTGCTCGTAGAACTAGTGGCTGTTGGGGTAAAAAGGTTCTCGTCTCTCTCACTGATATGATGATGATGATGAACAAAGTACGACTTATTGTGCAATTTAAAGAGCACGTTCTTGTATGAATGTAGTGACTTTTTAATAAATATTTAAATCAAGATATATCGATATCTCTACTAGTTATCAAAGTAAAATAAAGACTGTAAATATACCACAACAATAAGGTTCGCAATGGCATATATTTTGTGACTGTACAAAGAACTTCATATCATAGTACCAATACCCTATAGAAAGAGGTTGATGACCTTTCAATAGAAACTGGCAAGTTGGGCCAATACATGTTTCTAAACCAACATACTATGAATTTAAATATTCATTAGCAAAAATATGTCTGAAACATCTGAAAAGTGTCCGTGTCTGACATACAAATGTATGTTGGTAACATGTACCTAACAAGTACAACGTGTCGCGCTTTCACTTTACGTTAAAGGATTACGACTGAAATGTGAAGCGTAATGATTTCAATGTGTTGTTGCAGTAAACAAATTATATCGGGGATTCCGGCTCCTGAAACTGAAACTGGTACAAAACAATACGAGGGCAACACTGCATGTTTTTAGAATTGACTAAACTAACTTAAAAATTTCGATATAGAACTCTTTGGAAAGCTGTAGATCAGGGATTCCAAACTGGTTTTGGCAAGAGATGCTTTTATGCCGAGATACAGGTTTTTTCACCTAGTTCGGCTGCAGATGCTCCCATGTTGTATTATTGTTTTTAATAGCCTATGTTTTAAGCAAAACGATTGTAACGAAATTTTTGGACTAATAAATTATTATATTATCATTTTATTTAATCCATGATGAATTTCAAACTTTATTTTAAAGAATAATTAAAAGGTCAACAAGTCTTTGATTTGTGTAGTTTAAGGTTTAATTAAAATATTTAAATAGTAACACACTTATCCCGGTTTCAATAGATAAGTATTTGTGTTATAACTATTACGTCACTTTTATGCAGCGCAATAATATTCGCCCTCATCATCATTATCGTCATCATCTATTCAGCCGAATAAAGTCCACTGCTCCAACTGTGTCCAATAGGCCTCCCCTAAGATCAAACAATGACCAGTATGGGTGTGTTGTGTGCTCATTGGGGGTTTTGCCATAATCTCCACGCTTGCCAGGTGGGTTGGCGATTGCATTTTCACTAGATTTTTGGTTTTGCTTGTATTTTGAAAACAGCACTACTAATAGATTATATGTCACTAACCAACAAACACCGTTCTATTTTATCTAGGCGAATAAGTCGTAACTGCATATCTACCCCACATATATCGAAGTAATTTATTACAGACAATAGTGAGTGTGTGCGTGTCTATCGTATAGAAATATAGATTGACACTTTGGTTTGACTTAATTGATTTTTTACAAAATGGTGGCAAATTAAACATGCGTTTCGTGGGTCGAAATGAATTTGACTAGAGAACATTGTCGCTACTTGATTTATTACTTTCGTTGCGGTCTTAATCAACAACTATGTTATGATGGACTTCAGTTCATGATGAAGCCCCACCTCATGTATCTCTGTTTATAACTGGTTTAATAAGTTTAAACGTGGTCGAAGCAATATCAGTGATGATTTACGCTAAGGACGTCCTTCTACGGCGAACACTGAACATTACGCGAGTGCTGTGCGGCTAACGGAAGAAGCTGATAAAAGAGTGACATATCAACAGATCCAGACAAGTAAAGGCGTTGATATGAATCAAGTGCAAAAAGTCTTACACGAATATTTAGGCGTCAGAAAGTTTTGGACCTGATGGATACGTACCTATAGATGGATACCTCATAACCTGACGAAAGATTTAAAACACCGTCATTTAGATTGGAGCCGCGAAATGCTTGAAAAGTATAACGGAGTTGATTCGAATGTTTTGTTTACATGTCACATCACAGGGGATGAAAGCTGGATATATTATGACGAGCCCGAAACGAAAAGACAATCTGCCCAATGGATGTTTCCATTCGAAGATTTGCCATCTAAAGTAAAGGAGGGCAGAAGTCAAGGGAAAAAGATTATTGCCTCATTCTTCGGACGGAAGCGTCATTTTGCATCAATTGTGCTAGAGGATAAAAGGACCGTTAGTACAGGTTGGTATGTCATTCATTGTTTTCTCACTCCGCCAGATGGACAATCGAATATTTGTCTATGGTAGGTGTGGAAATAGTAAGACATCTTCCCTACAGGCCCGACCTCCCGATCTGGCAACTTTTATTTATTTCCACAATAAAAGATGAACTCAGAGGAATTCGGTTTATGAACCCCAAAAATGCCGTAGTTGCGTCAAAAAAAAGGTGGATGAGATCCCTAAAGAAGAGTGGGGTCACTGCTTCAGTCAATGATTCCATCGAGTGCGACGGTGCTTAGAAAGGAACGGAGAATACTTCAAAAATCAATAAAAATATTAACAGGTTCCTAAATCATACATCCCCGTACAATAAGCATTATTTTATTGTACTTGCTCTATGATGATTCTATGCACAAAAAATTACCTACTACAGCGTTCAAAACCTTATTTTAGCCGCGGAAGTTGTTTAGATTGTTAACTGACTGTTACTGCGTTTGCTTTTTTCTATTCATAGTAAGTAAGTAATCGTTAACGCACTAGTAGGGTAAAATGCATACCTACATAACAGACACGGGCCTCAATTCATTTTTTAGTAGTGTTGTGGTTCATCTGCGAAGAGAACTATACTCAGCAGTGGACAGCGATTGGTACAGTATTTTTTAACTTCGTATGTCTAATGTTGGATTAGTGACCTTTCACACAGAGCCGTGTGGTGCCGGCTCAGAATGCCACCACCCCATCTCCTCCCATGGGTGTCGTAAAAGTCGACTAACGGATTAGCCGGAGGATGGGCAGCTGCGTCCTTCGAGTACATTATCAACTCAACTGCGATCGCCAACCCGCCTGCCAAGCGTGGCGATTATGGCAAAACCCCCAATGAGCCCACAACACATCCATATCGGTGGTTGTGGTGATCTTTGGGGGAGGCCTGTGACCAGCAGTGGACTTCATTCGGCCGAATGATGACACAGAGCCACTGGCAATTGGCTAGCGTTACACGCTTACGGTCTTTAGTCGCAAAAGCAAAATCGTCCAAACAGCAAGCATGTCGCGTTGCGATTACTTGCGGCAGCTGATTGTTCGAGACAGCCGTGCGATTTCTTAAGCTCAACCATCATTCATGCATCGTTGAATACAGCATTAAAAAGTGTGAGAAACCAATTTGGTATTTGCTAAGACAATATTAAAGCCATTAAATGACACTAGCACCTCACTGTTGCAGTGAATTAGCCAATACAAGATAGGTCTCACCGTTGTTTCAATGCTGTATTCAAGAATGTATGGATGTTTGAGCTTAGTAATGTGTTACCCAACTCTATGCCTCTGAACAGAAATAGCGAAATCGCCGTCACTTCACAGTCAGAAAAAATAATAAATGGTCTAAGGTTTTTAGGCACCGGTACTTGTTCGTGCGGTTCTCAAAATCTAGTCGTCCCGTGTCTGTCCTCGTCTCAAGCCCTGGGTACAGTATTCCCAGTGAATCCGGCAATCTTTATTACAAATTAACCTAATAAATAGACGATTTAAGTGTTCTTCAGTACTGGTGTTATAAACTTACGATCCAACTATATTTTCAACAACAAAAAAATTGTTTATGTAAAAAATAGACATTACAAAACATTTTTACGGAAAGGATAATACATTAATTTACTTCAGTACCAAGCAGGCACTTACTGTGAGAGCTAATAATTTACGAAATAGTAATACAAATATTGAAAGACCCTTTCTTATTGCCGAAGTTAAAGTGGATGCTAAACTTTATTGAAAATTATATATTTATCATAAAGACTCCGCGAAGAAGAAAGAACTCGTAATTTGTTTTTACGTTCACATCAGAGAATAGATCTGAAGGTCCGGATCGTATTCCTACATTTAAGCATTAAACAACAAGAAAGCAACCAACGTGTATGTATAAAGGCGAAGTAATTACAGCGTTAGCCCACTCGTCTGCAGCGTCATTATTCATCGTTTTACGACTCCATGAGTTATAAATATTAAACTTAGTCGTATAGATGTACTGCGAACATTTTCTTTTTAATGGCGAGGTTAAATAATATGATGCGCGATGCGAATGTCGGCCCCGGTTTTGGTTCCGACCATCATAGAGCGCTAGCAACAAAATGTGCCTTCGGAGCGTGCTGAACAATGTGAATAGTTATCGTCTTTTAATTATGTGTAATAACGTTTTTATCTGTATGCGTCGCTTCATCCCTCGCGCCTCGGAGCACTCGGCGAGCGTTGGGCGCGTGGAATGTCGCTTAATCGCGTCGCAGTGCCGACGTTTTACAGATCCTATAAAATATCAAAGATAACAACGAGTGGCTCTGCAGGCTATTTCGAAAGGAACCAGGGACCAGTGATTGGACGTTTATGGCATTCGATAAATGTACGTATTATGTGTAAGTATCGATGTCGAGACAAAATTGTCCCGTGCTGCGCACCTCGCCCGAACTCAGCCGAGAGGTGCTAATTATCAAATGCAAGACCGACCAAACCGATATTGAAACCATTGAAACAATACATCTCATGTTGTCTTTTCCAATTTCAAAGTTTGCAGAATGGCTGTGTAATGAAGGCCGAGAAGGCTATGCAAATGGAACGATGCCGAAAACTCAAGTAAGTATTTTAATGGTCTTGCGTCATCCGTGTTTCAAACTTGAATTTTCATTATCACTTTACATGTATACCTACTACCACCAGCCTTGATATGTAAATCAAACAATAGACTAAAATCAAATAACCGCAACACATGATCAATAAGATTTGACCTTACAAATAAAATATATTTTTCTACTGTTGACTAACTGTTGACACAATATTCGATTAGATTTAAAACGTAACCACCCGACTGACGTGACGCACACACACACATAGGTATACCAGTGTATTATGTACATGCATGATATATTATGTGTGTTTACGATAATGTATGTATGTACAGTCTAATGTATCCTTGGTGTTTTTCCTTATCGTTAACATTTAGGATCGACATTTAGGAATAACTAAATATTACGTTATAATTAGGTACTTGTATAAACCAATTAGAAGTTAGTCTTTTATATTTATTTTCATATTTATGATTCGATTTCCATATCAGGCAAAGTGTAATTTGGTGTTCTGTTATGGAGTTCTCAGGAACAGCCCAGAGCTTGGAATTGCGTCCGGTCACTCGTTCCCTTACACATCTTATACACAGTCATCAATAAAACTAGATTGTAGGTAAGTACATCATTATACCTCTACCTTCCCCTTTGAGAAATACAAGGGGCGAAATTATGTAAACAAAATGTCTCGTTAATTACTACCATTAAATGAAGGCATAGAAAAACCTGAACGAAAAAAATAATTGTATACGGAATCGGCATGTTTATATTTATTATTATACAATATCAAACACATCAGTCTATTTGCTAATGAAAGCTAGTTTTGCAACATTTTGATTTATTATGTTTATTATATTCGCTATTTCATTATTTGTTTAAAGCCATTATTTTGCATGCGACAGAACAAGTTTAATTTACAACTGGCTATTAAGACGTAGCTATTCGGAAACACGAAACGTAACTTAACTGATATAGGTATATTATAGATTATACTAGCCGGCACCCATGACAGGGTCTGCGAAGGATCTAATTTAAAACCCTTGAGCGAAGTTGACAAAGCAATATACCTAACGCATCCTATGTCTTATTTAAAGATGCAACCTATCAACAACAAATTGCATTCAAATCCATTCAGCCATCGGATTCAGTTCAGAAGTAAGATATCGAATGCGACGCTATAAATATCGAGTATTACTGAAACATTGTTAGTGCTATTGTCTAGTAGTACGTGATTTTTGATTGAATCGTAGACCAGTTGTTTTTTGTCTATATTCAGAGTAAATATTCAAATTCGGAAGCTGATAACTGCAATCAAACTTTTTGGGCTACGTTTCAATTAAATTTTATTCCTCAATTCTGTGGTTGTCATAAAACTTTAAAGTTTGACGAGTAAAGCCCATTGAGGAACTCCGAATTGATATTAATTCAAATAACTCGGGTTAAAAAGTCAGGGTTTTATGCGTGCTGTAAAAGTTTATTGTTGGGCTTTGTGGCGAGCCGGACGCGCCGATAGGCCTCTCGGCCGATGACGGAACCTCTGCCGCCGACGCCGCTAGCCGCCGCCTTTGTGCCTGCTCCTTGGCCACAATACCGCACGCGTCTTCACTCTATAAATCTCGACATCAGGTGCTACCTAACGCCGCATAGTGCACCTTTTATAGCTGCAACTTAAACCAAAACTAAAGACGACCACTGCACACTGGCGGCAAAATAATTAAGTTGCCCACATCTAACATAAAATAAGAGGATAAGAAATTGCCTAGCACCTTTAAATTGACGCGTCTTATTACTAAACTTTATATCCACGTCTATCTCCGTCTTGTCCTATCACTTTGCACTTTGCTTTTTGTGCTGTATTTACAGATAATTACCTATATCCTTATCTAGGATCTTACAGAAAAATTAAAGCTAAAGGTAGCGGTCGCTAGTAGTTAAAGTAATTTTGACTATATTTTTTTCCGATAACCTTAGTATTATATAAGGTTACGGAAACTTTCACTTATTCATGACCAACCTAACCTATGTAACTCCACAGTTAAAAAGATAGTGTCGTGAAGCATCTAGTACAAACAGGCACCGTAAGATACACCTTTTTTAACGTGGGGAAATCCTCTTGGTCTTCCTCCGCCTTGGGAAGGGCGTATGCCGGGCTCAAACCGGCTAAAACCCCACGGTGTCCTTCTTCTTACCTTTAGCCGGGGGTGAGGTTTACGCTTTATCTGCATTAGACCGCGCCCCCGGCAGATATCGGCCCGTCAATTATTGACGGGCCACCCTAAGATGCACCTACGTCCATTCGTATACGCTATCGGCAAGTTAACGGACCATTACCGCTTATAGCAGATAATGATGCCTTTATCCTCAACGTAAGTTGTCTATATTACACGTGTCTACTGAAACAATAATGCATTTAGTCCAATAAGTTTTTATTATTATTACAGAATTCATTTTTCAACTATTAATTCATTAATTTATTAAGCTCTTTATCACACCATGCTATCACATACACCAATCGGTAAAAGATATAAAAAACAGTAGAGCATAAAAGTATATTTTAGTACGTACAGTACAATGGGCGCCTTATCGCGCTCGGCGATTTCTTCCAGGCAACCTTAGGATGGAGAAATACTTTAGGTACTTAATTGTAATACGCAATACCGCAATCACTAATCCGCATAACAAAATTGGTGGCCTTGCGTTATCTCTGTGATTGTTTTTATATGATCTAGAGAGATAAAGAAGAATTGTTGGTATTCGACCCATGAAACACCACAGGCAGGTGACTTCTGAGGATTCCATCAAATTTTCTACAAATCTATCTAGATTTGTTATCACCATGATAACATTTCCGTATCAAGTCTCACGTCTCTAGATTAGAATTCGTGTCTATGATTATAAAGAAATTTAACTCGAACCGTGTGGTACATACCGACTAAGAATAGCACCACCCCATCTCTTTCCGTGGTTGTCCTAAAAGTCGACTATGAGGTTATGGATTATTAGGATGGGCAGTAGCATCCTCCAGTTGACTCGGAAGAGATTATGAAGATCATCCTTTCCATTAAATCAAAAGCTGTGGGTTGTGATAACATCAGCCGCAATATGATCACCCCAATATTAGACGTTCTCCTTCCAGCAATCTCCCACATCCTTAATGTTTCGCTCGAATCCGGTATTTTTCCCTCCTTGTGGCGCAGTGCATATGTTTTGCCCTTGCCTAAGATTCCTAACCCCTCTCTTCCCAACCACTTCCGACCAATTTCTATTCTGCCCTTCCTATCCAAAGTGCTAGAGGCCTGCGTCCATAAACAATTTTCCCACTTCATTTATGCGAATAACCTCCTAAGTCCTCTTCAGTCTGGGTTTCGGCCAGGCCACAGCACTGTATCTGCCCTCCTTAAAGTGACTGGCGATATTAGGTCTGGCATGGAGGACAACAAGGTCACAGTACTAGTGCTAGTTGACTTCTCTAATGCTTTTAATACCGTCAGTCACGACATCCTTTTATCTATCCTTTCCCATCTTATGGTCTCTTCCGATGCAATGGAATGGTTTTCATCATATCTTCGGGAGCGTCAGCAATCAGTCCACGTTGAGGAGTCCTTCTCAACATGGTGTAACCTGAAAACTGGCGTTCCACAAGGCGGGATACTATCTCCTCTTCTTTTTTCTGTATTTATAAATCTTATTACCCAAAAACTTCAGTGTACGTATCATCTTTATGCCGACGACCTACAGTTATACTTTCAAACTAAAGTGGAAGATTTAGCCGATGCGGTCAAAGCCGTAAACCAAGATCTTGATGCCATAAATACCTGGGCCGAGAGTTTTGGTGTGGCGGTAAACCCCACTAAGTGCCAAGCCATTATTTTAGGAAGTCATAGAAACATTTATAAAGTTCGAAGCACTACCGTCCCACCTGTAATCTACAAAGACACAATTATTTCTATTTGCTCCAGCGTCAAAGATCTTGGCTTGCATCTTGATCCTACTCTCAATTGGCGGTCCCAAGTTACAAATGTAAGCCAAAAAGTAACTGGAATCCTGCGGTCTCTCTATAGGCTCAAAAACTTTCTCCCGTCTCATACAAAAGCAATGCTTGTACAGACCTTAATTTTTCCCATAATTGACTATGGTGATGTGTGTTACTTTGACCTGAATGCAGATCTACTCAACAAACTTGACCGTCTTCTCAATAATTGCATTCGATTCGTCTTCAACCTCCGTAAATATGATCATGTCTCTGCGTATCGATTACTGTTAAATTGGTTGCCTATTCGCCAGCGCAGAAATATGAGAGCACTGACTACCCTGTTTTCTATATTATACACTCCTAATTCTCCTTCTTATTTATCTTCTCACTTCCAGTATCTTTGTTCCAACCACAATAAATATCTTCGTTCCAGTAATAATCGTCTTCTTCAATGTCCCACTCATAACTCTGGCTTTATTCACTCTACCTTCTTCGTCCAATCTGTTCTGTTGTGGAATGCACTCCCTCTTGAAATCAGGATGGCTAACAATCGGAACAACTTTAAAACTAAATTACGAAAATATCTTTTCAAAAAGACGTCAGCAGATTAATCTCAATTCTGATTTTTATTTTTTTCTCATCTTTATATATATATATTTTTTATATAATATGTATATATGTGTTTATTTCGTATATATAAATATATATTTATACATGTAATGTTTATGTACGTTTATGTATTTGTATAATATGTCTTCGCATCTATACCTTTCTTTCATATGTTGTCAGTGCATCTACCTTATTGTTCTCTGCATCACCCAAAGGTCGTCTGGCAGAAAATGCCTACGGCATTAAGACCGCCTTTGTACACTAGTGTACATTAAGTATAAATAAATAAATAAATAAATAAATCCTTCGAGTACATTTAATAGTCAACTATGATCACCCGCCCGCTTGTCAATTGTGGCGATTATGGCAAAAATCCATATGAGCACACAACATAAACCCATACCAATCGTTGTGGCGATCTTTAGGGAATGTCCAATAGTGGACGTTTTTCGGTTGAAATCGTGATAACTCGAACCTTGTAAACACTAAGCCGGGTGGTTCCCGGTTCGGTTTGTACCTAAATCGGGCTATATTAGTTACTATCGGTTTAGTAGTATGTACAGAGAATACTATCTTGCTGAGTCAATCGCCCATGAAGTTAGATCCAAAGAAACCTATTTTTATTTGTAAACAAGGAGGTGATAGTTTATCTAGAAATGACTTAGGGTAGCTCTTTTTAAGAGAGAAGTGGTGTAACCTCCAGCAAATTTATCTGCACGCGGACATCCTGCCACTGACCGACGAGACTCGTATCTTCGACCAAGAGATGGCGCTATAAACAACCAACCTGTCAGCCACAATTCTCCAGGCCGACGATGTTCATCAGCGTCACCAGCCTAAGAGAACCGCGAACCCATTGTGCTGCCCAAAGCCCTGCACTACTCCTCCGCTGGCAAATCAAGAAGTCCCTGTAGGTACTTCGTAATCATACCTGAATGGAGCCGTGCAAAATCATTAGGGAAAGGATAAACTATTTCTAGATGTTTTGCCCTACGTCTTCCCAGAGCGTCACAGCAGCACAAAATGTGCTGCATTGACTCTTGATTGTCCATACAGAATCTGCATATATCCGTTGTGCTAAGCTTCATCCTATGGAGGTGCTCCTTGGTGCCAAAGTGTCCTGTCATTGCGCCTATATAGTGCCTTAAATGGGTTTTGGTTAGACTTAATAATCATTTACGTAACTGAAACTATCTATTTTATTTTATTTTTATTAGCGTTCATTGTACCTGCCTAGTAGCACAAATCAGTGAGAGTATGGGTATATTCAGGGAGATATATACCTGCAGAGTCGCCGCGCGAAAATTACATGACCTGCGCCATGGCTAGAGTTTTCACCTCTTTAGCACAGAGTATAGTCTACGGTAGCGATAACCATCCAGAAAAGATAGTTACCCGACTGCCCCAGAAAGGATGTTAAGGGAGTGTTATGTTTTTATGTAATAAGACAGAACTACAGGTTTAGTATCATAGAGTCAGACTGAATGGAGCGCTAATGAGGGAGTAAACATCTCATCCTACTTTATAAGCAGTACAGAGGTGGCAGCACATGCGCACCGCATACCGTGTGGTGTTGGCTACGAATAGCACCAACCCATCTCATCCTGTGAGTGCCGTAAAAGGTGACTATGGGATTATCCGGAGGCAGGGCAGCAGCGTCCTTCGAGTATCTACATTAAACAACTCAACTGCGCCAACCCGACTGCCAAGCGTGGCTATTATGGCAAAACCTCCCAATGAGCATATCACATACGCAGACTGGTCATTGTGGTGATCTTTGGGCTTCTGTCCAGCAGTGGACTTAATCCGGCTGAAATAATGACTTGGCAGCGCACGTCAGAGTGACAGTCAATAATTATTTGTGATCGATGAATGTTTAACTTCGACTTGTAAGGCCCCTTACCGATTATCGGTATAACCCTTCGACGATTATCCAATGAGAGGTATTTCGTCCCTACCAGATCTCAATCTATCTCACAATATGCGTACATTTAATTCTGGGATGCTCTCCATTATTATAACTTTAAGTTTGGCATAGTGTAAGAAAACCTTACCACCTGTGATCTAGAGCCTTATTATCAGCTCCTATTGCTAGTCAATTAGCAGCCGTAAGCTTTTAAAACGACATGCATATAAAACACAATTATTTGGTAATAGGAAATCATACGAGGAACACTGGCTGATCTCCAAAGTGTCTGTTGGAGATATTTCAGCATTCTGACACTGTCTTGATGATAGCGTTAGGTCTCAGCAATAAAAGCTTGTCGCCATTTACCGGGTATAAACCATAATGAGTGCTTTAAATTTTAAAAATCCAATATATATCGCAATAGCTAATTGTTTGACCAAGACCAGAACCTAACGATCGAACAGTCAGATAAAGCGGTTGTTTAATCTAACATAACTTCTATTTTGAACGTTTATACTTACTTATACGGACCAAGCCATCTGACTATAAACTAGTGGCACTGTATGTGTGACAGCAATACTCACATTTCAAATCATTATATGTAAAAAATAGCTCCAGCAATACCGCACTATTGCAGCGCCTACAATAATTTTTTTAAATTATTCTTACCTTTCTTCGCCTGTTACTTTATCCTCAATTTCGGCGATTCATAAAACACATTTAAAACTAAAAAAAGTTATTTCACTTCAGTTCACACTACACAATGTACACATTTAACTCATAAAAAATACATTCTAAATACAGCTCTATTTATTCGTAGGGAATATTTAAGTTGTATTGACAGTCAATTAAATAGCTTTTATAAGCGATGTATATGCTGAAAATTAGTTCCTTTATTTGTCACATATCACAAATCAGTGCTGGCGTGCCAACTGCATGAGCAACTACCGCAAACTCGACCGCACTACACTTCATTAGCGCGTATACAGGACAATATACCCACTATAATTTAGGTAGGTTATATGACAATAATTCTTAATACCATGTTGTAGAGTTTCATTTGCTTTAAAATGGTTCGATCTTTAACTGCATGATGACAAGCAAGTATGAACTTTATGAACTTACAATAGAGTTCAATGTAATCGTGTCTTTCGTTGAAAAACGCTAACAGGCTAACTACGCGAAGCCCCGCCTCTGACGTATTGACAAACAAAGCGATTGGCGGCAGGCACTGCGCGCTAGCAAGGCAATCCTGCGCAACATTGAGGCGGTCACTTAGATAACACTTGTATTTCCATAAATTGTACCTCTTATTTATAATTTTTATGAAATATACGAATGCATCAAATATTTTGTGACATTGTTGTACCTAATTAACTACCAAATTCTTATCACAATGAATGTGTCACTACCTGTGATGCTTATAAAATAATTAATTTAGAGTCTATGTACTTAATTATTATTAGAAATTAAAGAAATAAGACGTGGTTTTCCATTCAACAACTAAATAATATTGGTAGAATTAAAATAAAGCATAAAAAGTTTACCTGTATTTAACTTAATAAAACAGAGAGCACATTACTTTTTCTCTCAGAAAATATACCCGACCCCGGGTTTGAATTACGCCCGTTTGAAGTCGCAATATGCCTGATTTCTATTTATATCTGAAACACTTTTTGATGTCAATAATTCATTTTACAAAGTTGTTACTTTTGCAGAATATTCCGCGTGGATTTTCACAATAAATGGTCTCGAGTAATAATTTCGACATGTCATGATTCACGTTGTCAAATAGAATTATGACATATTATGAGAGAAGTTCTCTCTGGATGTGTTGAATTCTCTCTCTCTCTCTTGACTACTTCCGTCTGCTCTGCGTTACTTTGATGAAAGCCAAACTATGAAGTTTTGGTTTTCTCAACAATGTATAGTGCTACTGCCCACTATTCTACTAAGTATTATTAACCCAACTCAGCTCTCTATATTCCGTTGTGGTGTCCATTCCATGTGGAGTCCGGATTAAGGATATAGCATTACTCCATCGCCTCCCGTGGATGTCATAAAAGGCGCCTAACGGCCGAATACTGAAACGAAACTTAATATTAAGTCCCGCTTTAACTATTTGAGCCGCCCGGTTTTTTGTTTTTTTTTGTGAAAATCTATGGGCAAATGGGAAAATCTTTGTTCAGCAGTGGACGTCATTTGTCTGATATGACGAACTCACCTCTCTACGCAAAAATAATAGTTTATAGTCTACCTATTTTTTCTTAGTGGAGCATAGCAAACACTTTCTTTATACGTCATATATTTATCATGATTATCGGAAGTGGCGAATAGTGAAATAGTTACATGCATCATCAATGATGCATGAGTGATCTTAAAACAGTTTCGTTTTCATATCCTAAAAAGAGTTATTACTTATAAAAATTGGTATAAAAAGTGGTTATGAGTAACATTGTAGTCTCTTCTAACAAGGATTTTTTATAAGTATTCGTTGACCTTATTCAAACTTTATTTTGGGAATAGGTATACCTATATCAAGTCATATATTAGGCCAGCTCACTCCTCATTCTGCAAACAATTTTACCAGGAATTATCTTACTATCTGATTGTATAGGTACCCAGTGAGGATCTTCGTTTCTGTTTAAATCTCATTCAAAAATTCAGAGTTATAATCCAGAGTGAAAAATGCGCCCGCTAAATGATGAGAGGCTCGTCTCTATCTCATGAGAATGCCTCGCCTACTTAAGTTTAATTTTTAGGATCTACGACATGCTACCCGCCCGCATCTTTGGACATAAAGTAAAATTTTGTAATAATTGTTTGTTTTCATCTATCTATACAAATAAATAAAATTTAAGTGTCTGTTTGTAATGTCAAAATAACAGCTTTTTACTAAATGTATATGAAAGTATGTACGTTACATATAATAAAAACACAATTTTTTAAATTTTTGTCTGTCTGTCTGTCTGTTTGTTCCGGGTAATCTCCGAAATGGCTGGACCAATTTTGACGGGACCTTCACTGGCAGATAGCTGATGTTATAAGGAATAACTTAGGCTACTTTTATTTTAGAAAAACAATTACTGTCCCGCGCAAAAAAAAAAACCCTTGAAATCCAATATATGTCAAGTGCCTATGTTGAAGTACTCTAAATTTATTTTAAACTAGCTGGGACCCGCGGTTTCACCCGCGTTTAATTTAAAAGAAATTTAGAGTACTTCGACATAGACACTTGACATAGAATATATATTGGATTTCAAGGATTTTATTTTTTTACGCGGAACCCTTGTTATTTTGCTAAAATAAAAGTAGCCTTAGTTATTCCTTATAACATCAGCTATCTGCCCGTGAAGGTCCAAAGTTGTTGGTCTGTTTTAGATATAAATATGCTTATCAAGGATCTTATTGTCACATTACCTACTCATTAAAATAATATTGGCACATAATAATGGAATATAAACCTTATATTATTTTATGTTGATTCTAGCCACAATTTAACAGCAGCAACAATACTTTGATACGGCAGCAATGTCCAACATTCAATTTTCAGCAAATGAATTCATAACCAAACTTAAAGTAGTTATCTACCAATCGATGAAATGTAAACCAGCTTTCACGAGCTATATGATAGTTGCACGTCATGTAGGTATACGTGTGGATACGTACCGCCCGCGAGGAGCTGTAGACACCTAGTCAGCATTCCAATGCATCGGGCCCGCCTCACCCAGTTACGGTCTGCCGACCGACCAAGTGCTAATTGGAAAAGGAAACCTCAAACAACGAGCCAGCTCAATGCTCTCCACAGAAATGTTTCATTTTTAAACATCTCAGTGACCGTTATGCCTAAGTGTTATAACCGATAGATAGATACACTCATGGTACTACCACAAGGAGCTGGCAAATGTTCATGTTCAAGATCTAGGTTAGTAAGAAGCACCAATTTGTATTTCTAATCAACTATCTACCTATGTACTACATGTTATAGGTATATGCGTTTCATCTGAACTGCAAGAAGACATGATGGTAAGATCTATTCAATCAAATTCTGATTGAATAGATATTTATTTTCCTTTGATACTGTGCTTAAACTTATCAAGCAGTTGAAAATTTAGGCTCTATTTTAATATACCTAATACTATTGGCACGCCATTTTCTTTTTTATATTAATGTATTTCGTACCACGATGTGCTGTCGTACGAGTATATGGTACCTATATACGAAAGCAACTATAACTTTTAGCTTTAAAATAAAACTTGTCCAAAAAAACTGTAGTTGATTTTAACCCTGATCCTTCTTAGAAACTACTGAACCGAAATTCTCGGTCCGTTTGTTTACATAGCAATACAAAGTGGACAGTTTCGAACGAAACATTAGTAATATAACGAAATACTTAACTATACAAGTCTACCAATGAGACCTGAAACAGATCCTTAGCACAATCATAGTAACTCCAAATTGCTAACTTGAAAGTTGGCTAAAACAGATAAATAAAAGGGAGTCAGAGCCAAAAAAAATTAGAGTAGCAGGAAAGCCATCCAGTGAGCGAGGGGGACAAGATGATAGAAAGCAAAAAAGTTTTTAGGTAAACTTAATAAAATTTACAATGTCATATACGTTAACTACAAGAAAAAAAAACTGAATTAAAACAATCTTGAGTTTGGAATCTAAATTTTTGGACTATCTACTTTATTATTAAAATGTAAAATCATTTAAAACTTTATTGTTTACATCAACTACACAACAAATTAGAATTAGATTAGAAAAAAAAATTGAGTCTGCTGTCGTCAGCTGCCCCCCTTGGCGATGCCGTTGAACAGTAGGTATTACGTCGAAGATATATCTCAAACTACCTAACCTCGTAATTTTTTAATTCTTTTTTGTTATCTTTGTTGAAATAAGACATGATCATGTCTTAATAACCTCGTCATTCTACCTTCTGATCTTCTCCATTTTGCCATTTGCACACATCTTTTAATAATTATTTTATTCTATTTTTGTCTGGTGTGCAATAAAGAGTGTTTTTTCTCTCTATACGTTAATTAAACTTATCCGTTACTCATGCTTATCGGACAGACCTGGGTAAAATTAACACAAAATAGAGGGAAACAGTATAGTAGAGGTAGCCCAGGCGTGGTCGATAAAAGCCGCAAATGATGAATATATCTCCAAAAGTAAAAAGTCAAGTAAGTCTTCAAAATATAAGTATCATAAACAAATCCAATGCCAACAATTAACTATATTCGAAGCAATGTTTACCTACGAATTGCCGATTAAAGTATCAAAGATTAATTTAAATTAAAATTACCATTGGAATATTTACAAGCCAGTTAAATGGATTTATCCGTACTATAAAAATTATATAAATACTTATTCAAAATTCTTCTTCCTGCATGTTGTAATTGACAGTGATATTACTATGCGGATATGATACCTACGAGTTATCGAGACTAATTAGTGTTACTACATATGTTATTAATAAATGGCTAATAAACAAGATTTACGAATAATATGTTAGGGAACCTGTCAGAATATTGAGGACGGTAAGCACGCGCACACCTCGGCTGCACGTAAACTCAGCGCAGTGTTTGTTCGGAGCCCCGTGCTAACTCTACCGTTTAAACACTACGTGCTAGGAGGGCATGAATTAACTTTTCATATAAATAAAATTCACGCCACTCTAACCTCCTGAAATTAACACCTTGGCGTAAATACTATTTAGCCTCATCATCTCGTGCCATATCTGTCTTCTGTGGATTGTTGAATGGCCGAGCATCGTTTATGGTTCACGAAATTACGTTGGCGGTCGTGTTTAATTGCCAGCAAATACGTATAAAACTAATTAGACACCTATATGACAAGCGTGGCTACTAAGGGAGCTACCTACTTTATAATAATTTTGTTTGTGATTCTAAATCATTATATTGATTTATATTTCATAACACTGATTTAATTAATTGCTGAATTAAACAAAGCAATAGGTATATAGGTATCAGTTAAGTTCTAAACTTGGTTTTCGCTAGACAGTGTATAGTTTTAGGATAATTACGTAAAAACCATACTAGGTACTACTGCTTACCTGGAGCCCCCTTCGGTGCCGAAGATGACCGCTCCAGTAGTTTTAGCCGGTAGTTTTACCCCTTCACCCTTCCCCGGGGTGAAGGAAGTTCCATGTAGAATTTCCACTGGACATCAAAAAAAAAGTTGCTACTGCTTTCATTAGATTCATTAGACTATTGCCGATTTATTAATTAAAACTGTCTGTAGATTCTGTCGGCGGATTATGGCTGAATCTAAGATTTAACATTGCTAGACAGAATGCATATCCGTTATAGTATATACCTATCTATCTAAGTCATTTCGGTTATGCAAATACGAGTACATATAAAGTATTCATTTGCTCGTTTAACTCTAGAAACACCTAATAATTTAATGTCATTTAAAGCGTTAACAAAACGCTAAAGATAGCAGTTTCGGACTGTCATGATAGAAAATCAACATTTACATACCTCCATTTTGAATTCTCAACTTCCCAGATGTGTCTACATAGCTACAGGCAATACTTAGGGTTCCTTATTTTTTTTACAAAAAGCATATCTTTGGATTTATGGAGAATTTATCAGGCGGATGCTTTTTAATATATCTAAGTATTAATTTAATGAATCATACTTTCGTCAAATCTTTCAATAGTCAGAAACGAATGTTCACTTTATCAGAATATCTTACAAATAACGTCATACTAATTATGTTTAAGCCTTATAAGAACAATGACTAAATCCAACTAGAATAGTATTAATTATAGGCACTAATTATCGAGTACATTGGAAAATGTACAGGCCCTCCTAAGAAAACACCGATCGCTAAGTTTATTGAACTAAACGAGCGCCGCTCTCACTGTCTCAGATTTTCTGTTAGCTCTACCTACTGCCTGCCTCTACTTTACGATTCCGTGCGTAAACTTACAAACAAGAGTCGCGGCGAGTATCCGCCATAGTCGTCCACTTTAGTATTTGTTCATGGTGACATGAAACGTGTTCGATAATTATTGGAAGGATCAATAACGCTACGCCAAGTATTCGTCTCTCTGTAAATATGTTTTATGAGCGTCTCCTTGTCCGCTGGACACAAGTTTCTATTTGAATGTTAATTTCAAACACTGTTTATTTTAACTATCAAAATCATACTGACGTGAGTTAACGTAAAAGTATTCAGACAATCTTACAGTAATTTTGTTAGCTAAAGCCAAATTCGATGTAGAATACAGTACACCAAACATAATTAAAAATTCTTGGGTTATTTCATCATATCAGCCAAAGAATGTCCACTGCTGATCAAAGGCCTCCGCCTAAGATTTCCACAAGGAGCGGTTACATATCACCCTTAACCAACGACTCCCAGCGACCTTCACCAGGTCGTCTGTCCACCTCGTTGGAGGTAGTCCCACGCTGCGTTTTCCGGTGCGCGGTCTCCACTCATGAACATTTTTGCTCCAACGGCCATCAGTTCTACGAGCTATGTGCCCCGCCCATTGCCACTTCAGTTTACTAATCCTTTCAGCTATGTCGGCAACTTTAGTACTTCTACAGAATCAGTAATGAGGAGATCCTCCTCATTTCTGATTCGATCTCCTACAAAAATTCCAAGCATAGCTCTCTCCATAGCTCTGCTCCGCTGAGTGACCTTGAGCTTTCTTATGAGGCCCACTGTGACTGATCACGTCTCTGTTCCATATGTCATCACTGGTAACATACACTGGTTAAACTTTCGTCTTGAGGCATTACGGTATTGTTGACGAAAACACGTTGCGAAGTTTCCCGACCGCTGCCCATCCGAGACGGATTCGACGATTGACCTCATTCTCGAAGTAGGACCTACCTAACTAGACAGTTTGTCTACCTTAAATACTTGTCAACAACTACGAGAACAGAGCTCCCAACTATTTTTCATAAATAGAGAATACAATAATAGAAATTGTCTCCAGTACTACTAAAATTATTAAATAAATATTAAATTTATATTTTATCATCATCATATCAAACAAAGGCCTCCCCTACAGATTTTCACAACTGTGTCATCATTTATAGATTCAAACAAAAGTAATGTCAAGCTACATGCAATACTAGTCAATTAAATACACAAAACACAGATACTAATTACAATAGATGACAACATGTCAGCATTCCAAACTTAAATGTTTGTCTTCTAGAAGTTCCGAAATACTGTAGTATGACTTATTTATTAGCAATGATTTCAGCGGATTTCAGCCTTCTTTTGACATTTACTTCTCTGATGGGAGGCGATATGTGGCTAAATATAAATGGCGCTATAGAAAATACCTCAAAATACACTTTGCATGCATCAAAGCTGTATTACACTTTCTTACGCACAGTATATATTTATCCCGTCGATTTCGATTATTGATATCTGATAATTTAGGAAATAGTTTTGGATTGGTTTTAGCGAATATAGACAAACTCAAATTACAGGGTATAACAGAAATAATGGATAAGCCTGAAACACCTCATAGTAGAGCTTTTGGGCGCTCAAAATAAAATCCAAAGAAATCCCCGGTAGGTAATTTGATTTTTTTTTCCATTGCCATTGCCAATTAATTTTTTGCTACGCATTGCGTGCTTGGTGTTTTTTTCTTAAAAATCATAAGCGACCAACTACAAAAAAATGCGTGTTTAATACAGATTCAAAATGGTATCATACAACCTTTTATATAACTTCAATACGAGGTTATTACTATTAATATGCAGAATGAGTAAATTCGACTAAATAACATTTTTTTTATCTATGACCTCTTATCTAAAACTGTACCTGTGATAAGGGCTTCATAAAAATACCGGAAAAGTGCGAGTTGAACTCGCGTGGAGAGGGTTCCGAAATTGCTGAATGTATTGTCTATTGTTGAATTCGGTCTTGTACCAATAACTTATCCTAAGAACAAACTTAACATTGTAGTTGAAAAACATGTTTCCCCATACATTCCAATCGCAAACGTAAGTTTTGTACGCACAATATTGAAAGATTTATAGAAGAGATCGCAGTGAAGAGAGTTCGTGCCTGTACAAGTTGGCAAGACGGTGTAACCGGATGGTAAGAGTGTCTAAGCGCCGATAAATTTGTGAAAATGGCCTCAACTCTTCACCGGCTGATATATGGAAATTTCTAAAATCCCTTGGCATATCTAAATAACAATCCAACGTCTGATCTGTCAACTTGTTTCTTAATAATCTAAATAAGCATTTTTCAACATCGGCTACTCTTGCAGACGATGTAAAAACGGAGACAATATATTTAATATCATTTCCATGCCGATATTGCCTCCCGACTCATTCTCATTTTCCCCTGAAACCATCCTCGAGATCCGCAAGACTTTTACTTCCTTAAAGTCCAAAACTGTGGGCTGCGACGGAGTTAGTAGAAGCATGATAGGATTCATTCTTGACAGTATCATTCCTGTTTTAACACATATTATCCCAGTACCAATCCGGTTTTCGGCCTGGTCACAGCACATATAGTGCTCTTCTTAAAGTCACAGAAGACGTGAGTATGGAGAATTCGAAACTTATGGCTTTCATTTTAATAGACTTTTCCAATGCGTTTAACGCCGTTGACTACGATATTGTCCTCGCCATTATATCACAAATCGGATTCTCGTCGTCATCTCAGTGTTGGTTCTCAGCATATCTTTATGGCCGCCAGCAACCTGGCAACTGGTGTACCACAAGGCGGTATACACTCTCTCCACTTTTGTTTTCATTATTTATCAATTCCATAACTAACATCCTCAAATGCTCTTACCATCTGTATGCTGATGACTTGCAATTATACGCTCAAGCTGACATCGGCAATTTAAATAATTGTATTTCTAGCCTTAATGCTGACCTGAATACGATCGCAGACTGGTTACGTAATTTTGGAGTTGCCGTGAACGTCGGTAAATATGAAGCCATCCTTACGGGTAGCTCATTCCACTTAAAAAACTTTAATAAATAAAACACCTTACGCCGATTATATTTGACAGTACAGTTATGCCGATATCACCTGACATAAAGGATTTGGGTTTACATATTAATGATAGGCTAAGTTGGAATAAGCAAGTTTGTCAGGTTAGCCGTAATGGCACAGCCATACTGCAATCGCTCTATAGATTTAAGCATTTTCTACCATCTAACACTAAAACCCTTCAGGTCCAATCCCGTCTGCTTCCTGTAATTGATTATACTGATGTTTGTTACTCGGATTTATCCCAAGTCCTTCTCAACAAATAGGATAGACTTCTCAACAACTGCTTTCGCTTCATTTTTGGATTTCGGGAGTATGGCCACATCTCTTTATATCGTTCCCAGCTTAAATGGCTGCCTATCCATCAGACAAGATCACTGAGATCTCTTTGTCTCCTGTTCTCCATTATTAACGATCCTTGTGCTCCTGATTATCTCAAAATATATTTTCTAGTGTTGGTTAGTCCGTAGTACTTTTTGAATTCGCTGGAATCCTAATTGACAATTACGGGCATGATTACAATGATAAATAGTACCTACGTATTGTATGTATTTTAAACCTACGTATTTGACCGTATCTATAATATGTAGATTTTTATGTATGTATATCTTATTATTAAATTTGTAATATATCTTTTTTATGCCAGTTTTCGATGCATTTATTTTTTAACCCAAAGGTAGAGATTGCCATATGGCATTAAGTCCGACTCGTGTACCATCACTGTGCATAAATATATAAATAAACAAATTTACCATGCTATTTTAAGATCAAAGACTTTTTATAGGTTTTCCTGTAATCTATAGATAAAGAACAGTAACCCATTTTTTTTTAAACTCTGCTTTGAAGCTCAGGCATGGTGAGCTAGAAGACAAATATGATAGTGTATTAAAGTTGGAGAGAAGTCTTCATTACTGTAATATAATACAGGTTACTTTTAAAAAACTAGTAACAGAACATTACTTGTCTGTTAAATGTTTTTTTGTATTTACCAATGTAGTACTTTCTTCTTATTGTGTATTTTCCATACATATATATATGTACGATATCCTATATTCTTCTAGATTATTTATATGGTTGTATATATGTATATATTATTTAAGCAAAGTTAAAGAAGTTTACTTTTTCCTGCTACATTGACCTCACATTATTTATTTTGAGAACAATGTAACCAAAAATACTGTAACAATTATTATGATTTAAAAAAAGGAAAACGATAACCACTGGGAATTAACACTACAAGCAGCCACACTCACAGCTTCAGCTGAACAAATTCGGGAGTTATTCGCCATAATTCTAACAACATGTAACCCATCAAACCGAAAACAGCTATGGTACTCTTTCAAAAGGAGTATGAGTGATAATATATTGTACCAAATCCGACAAACGAATCCAGAACTGACTATAGAATTCAATGACGACATCTTCAATGAAACACTCATTCGCTTAGAAGATAAATGTTTAGCAATAAATAACCAGGCCTTAGTAGAACTTGGAATGCCAGCACCGCAAAGAAATGCTTTCAGTGTGCTAAACTACGAAATTACAAAGGAAAAAAGCTACAACGTCAATGAACCACTTGAATACATTGCTCACAACAAACCACTCCTCAATGACAATAAAAAAAAATTACAACGTTATAATGAACCGCATAAATAACAACACTGGTGGAATTATTTACTTGGACGCACCAGGAGGCACCGGTAAAACGTTTCTAATAAATCTAATACTGGCGGAAATACTTGCTCAAAAACACATCGCACTGGCTCTAGCATCATCCGGCATCGCAGCCACACTTATGGAAGGAGGACGAACTGCCCATTCTACCTTACAACTACCGTTGAATATAGCCGAACAACAATTCCCGGTATGTAAAATCTCAGGAAAATCTGGACGGGGTGAACTTCTAAAACAAGCTAAAATTATCTTCTGGGGTGAATGCACCATGGCCCATAAAAATCACTAGAAGCCATGGACAGAACATTACAAGAATTGCGAAAAAACTCTGACTTAATGGGAGGAGCTCTACTCATACTCTCAGGAGAATTTCCCCCATAGATTTTCACAACTGTGTCATCATTTTGGGGGGTATTTGCCAATACTCACCACGTTTGGCAGGCGGGTTCGTGAGCTCAGTATGGCTACCGTTTCACAGAAGGGACGCTGCTGCCCATCCCTCTGGTTTAGATTCCCTTAGTCGCCTTTTACGACATCCACGGGAGGAGATGGAGTGGTGCTATATTCTTAATCCGGACACCACACGGAATACAAGTACAAAAGGAACAAGTACAAATAGTGCAATTAACAAAAAACATGAGAGTTGAATTATCAAAAGATGAAACAACAGCACATTTTGCTAACATACTTTTACAAATAGACGAAAGTACATATCCTACTGACCAAACGACCGGCCTCATTGAACTCAATAGTGATTTCTGTAACATAGCCACTACTGAAAACGAACTAATCGACAAAATTTATCCAAATATTATTCAGAACTATACCAACGTAGAGTGGTTATTTCAAAGAGCAATTTTGGCCACTAAACATAATATTGTTGACGATATCAATTTTAATATTCTAAAGAAAATACCTGGTGAAGAGAAAATATATAAATCGATCGAAGAAAGAAGAACGTGTCAACTTCCCTACTGAATTTCTAAACTCTTTACAATTACCCGGAATGCCATTACACTGCCTTCGTCTGAAAATTGGATCTCCAATCATACTACTCAGAAATCTCAACTCCCCAAAACGATGTAATGGAACGAGGATGATTGTAAAACAGCTATCAAATAATATCATTGAAGCTGAACTTATTTCTGGAAAGAACAAAGGGCACACAGTATTTATACCAAGAATACCGCTGATCTCTTCTGAATTGCTATTTCAATTTAAAAGATTGCAGTTTCCAATTAAATTCGCCTTTAGTTTTACAATTAACAAAGCGCAAGGGCAAACTTTAAAATATTGTGGCATCAACCTCAAAGAATCCTGCTTCTCTCACGGTCAGCTACATGTAGCTTGCTCAAGAGTAGGAAATTCGAAAAATTTATATATATATACCCCGGACAATACAATGAAAAATGTTGTTTATAAACAAGTAGTGTAAATAATGAGAAAATGTTTACAATATTTTTTTTTTTACTTTTTACGTCATACTTTATTTCATCATCATAGCTAGTTCTATAATAAAAAAAACATCTAGCCCAACAATAACAACGTGGGATATCGTAAAAATGGCGAGACGCTGAAGAACGTCTAACAACATGAACTTCATCAAAATCGTAAGACGGTCAGACGGGTCTAACTTTACTAGTGGCTTTACACGCTGTGAACATGCACATTGTGGGTGCCGCTGCTAAGTGTGGCGCATCCGTAGCTGATCTCGTTGCAGCAACCTGTTTGTTGCACGGTGTGCGTTCCCCGTCAGATCTTTCTCTTCGGTTGCAATCCTTCTCTCAACTAGAAGTTTACAAAACCATCTCAAGTGGAGTGGCACTCAAGAAGCCAAGGATATTTACAATATATTAGTCGCAATGATTCACACGGCTGCTGTTCCGATGGCTCAAGTGTTATCGCATTTGCTTAACAGACTATATGGATTGTTGTGTGTATGGGCACCTATCCACAAGCACTGAAAGATGTGAGGGTCTCTCTCTTCAAAGGATAAGGGAAAAAGGATGATTTGACCAACTACCGACCGTGTCCATAATTCCAGCTATTGCCAAAGTCGAGCATGGGCTTGGGACCCGTTTGATAAAACACTTGGCGGCAACAAAATTCTTGTCAGAAAGGCAATATACATACCGGGCCGGGCGATCGACGACGGACGTAGGTCGAGAGCTTGTTCGCCGCGTGCAGGAGGCGCGTGAGTATCGTTAGTACGCTCGTCAATATCCAACATCATGTTTTCGCTCCTTCTTAACGATTTGCTTGACAATATTAACGTAAGCCATGTCCTAACGTATGCTAACGATGTTGCTGCAATTTTTTGTTCAACTACAATTGAGTAGTTGGAGCAGAAGATGGATGCAGTGATGGGCAATCTCCACAAATGTTTTCGCCAGAATGGTCTGATGCTTAACATAAGAAAAGCGCAGTTTATACAATTTAATATTTCAGCTCGAGCTTGCACACAGATCCAAGTAAATTTGACCAGGGAAATCATACTACACACTCTTGATAGAGCACTCACTTGGGAGAAACACATAGACTGCGTATGTAAAAAGATAGACCGCGCATATTTTGCACTGTGGCGTCTATCAGCTACTCTCCAACGGAAATGGTCAGGAGTTGCTACTTCACTTCGGGCAATCGGTGATGCAATACGGTATCGAGCTACGGGGACGAGCAGCAGATTGGATATGCGTGTTTCATATGCAAAAGCGAGCGGTGAGGGCAATGGAATGGGTATCTCGAGTGTCATCAGCACAACCGTATATCCGCTTAAAAATACTTACGGTTCCTAGTTTGGTGATTTTTCACTCAGCATTGTAGGAAAAAGTCAAATTAATACAAAATATAAAGGCGACTATGGGACTCTAGACCAGAGGACTTGGCAACAGCGTCCCTTCTGTGGAACAGCAGCCTTTCTGCGCTCACCAACCCATCAAGCGTTTATTAGCAAATTTGCCCCAAAATGACGATATGACACATAGGATATAACTAGTCGTTAATAGGTGAGGCCTATGTTCAGCAGTCGACATATTTTGGATACAGTACTCTCGGCGTATGTGTCAAATTTGCATGTAACCGGATTTCCTTTTAACAGAAATGAATCACTCACTCACTATCAGTCATCAATAACTCATTGAAGACTTTTATCGTGGAAGTGGTACTCATTCCAACCTGAAAATCAAAGTATGGACCAGCAGCAGCAATGATTGAAATATATACCAAGTATACGTTTGGATGTAAACAGTTCTTACCAAAATTTTGAAAAAGTCAAATTAATACACCAAGCTGGGCGACCGGCACAATTACAATACACGGCATGCTCACCGATTGAGTGCAGTGCCTCGGCTACTGGCGAAAAAATCTAAACTGGTACATGCGCTGGCGTCAACGGTATGCAAACGCTTACCAGAGAACATAAGGGCGCAGTCGTTTAAAACCAGAATAAAACGCTGGCTGATTAAGCAAAGCTTTTATCACTGGAATGACTTTACAGGGTAGGACGTTACTAACATATTTTCACACTGTGGTTTAAGGCTTTGATTGGATCATGATAATTAATGTAATAATAACCTAATAGATATTATGTAAATTAAGTAATAATAATTATTAAATTGTAAAGAATGATAAATGTAATGTCCACAATTTTTTTATTTTTGCCATTTAACGTGGCAATGCTGGCATTCTTCTGGGCACTTTACCGTTTGACAGCGATGAGGAGAAGTACTTTGACGCCTAACCGAGTCTACGCGTGAGTTTACGCTTCCCTCTGTCAAAATTATGAGCTAAACGGTCTAATACTCAAACGCCATTTAACGTTAAGTCCCCGCTTAAACAATTTGAGGCGCCCGGTTTTGTACCATAAACAGGTTTCTCGAATAGTTAAAGCGGGGACTTAACGTTAAATGGCGTTTGAGTATTCGGCCGTAAGTAGTGCGTTTTGACAGATGGAAGCGTAAGTTCACGCTTAGACTCGTTTCTGAATTTCACCCTTATAGTTTTTATTTATATATTAATTTGTTTAGTTTTTACAGTTGACATAGTAGTAGACTAGGTATGTTTAGTTTTAACGTGTATATATACCAACTATATACTTTTTTTTTTAAATGTTCTCAAATGAATACCTATAATTCATCGTTTCAGTCAAAGTCAAATAGTTTTATTTCAAATAAACCAATTACTGGCACTGATGAAACGTCAGAATTTAATTTCGCTCGGTTCCAAATAGTTGATCTATGGATAAGAGACGGCAAGAAACTGCATGGATACTCTTTTAAAACAATTGAGATTACAATGTTGATTGATACAAATTATGGTAAAACATATAAGGAGCATAATTTAGGTTGATGTATAAAAAAAACATACTACTATAATATAATAATTATTTGCCATGGCAGTTAACGGTTGTCCAGTCCCGACAGATAGCACCCGTTCACGAGCATGATGCATGCAATCAGCATCGCTTAGCTCAACCATATTGTAGGGAACCGAACGACCCGATACACAACGCCGAATAAAGTCCACTGCTGATACAAGCCTCCCCCAAAGATCGCTACAACGACCGGTCTGGGTGTGTTGTGCGCTCATTGAGGAGTTTTGCTATAAATGATTAATTTAAATAATGTAATAACTAAATGCACTAAAAGAAACTTTATATTACTTGTAGTCATTATTATTAGGTACCAATGAATAACTATGAAATATAAGAATATAGCACCACTTTATCGCCTCACGTGGATGGCGTAAAAGGCGACTATGGGACTCTAGACCAGAGGACTTGGCAACAGCGTCCCTTCTGTGGAACAGCAGCCTTTCTGCGCTCACCAACCCACCAAGCGTTTATTAGCAAATTTGCCCCAAAATGACGATATGACACATAGGATATAACTAGTCGTTAATAGGTGAGGCCTATGTTCAGCAGTCGACATATTTTGGATACAGTACTCTCGGCGTATGTGTCAAATTTGCATGTAACCGGATTTCCTTTTAACAGAAATGAATCACTCACTCACTATCAGTCATCAATAACTCATTGAAGACTTTTATCGTGGAAGTGGTACTCATTCCAACCTGAAAATCAAAGTATGGACCAGCAGCAGCAATGATTGAAATATATACCAAGTATACGTTTGGATGTAAACAGTTCTTACCAAAATTTTAATGTATAATTAGGTATAGCATTAATATTTTAATTACATTAGTAAAAAATGTTTATTGCTCCCACTATCAGTACCTACGAATGTTAATTTTACTCGTCTACCTAATGAAATCATAGATAGATAGAATAGATAGTCTCTATTATTCGTTTCTACCGATCATTCTTTGATTTATTATTTATTTATGGACGCCAAATATCGTGACGTTAAAGTAAAAACACAACAAACGATTTAATTAAACAAAAAAGCTCCTTGGGAGGTATTATGCAAATCACTCTACCTGTAACCCAAGCAGCATCCAAGACAAATATAAATATGCCTTATCCTGGTTTGCTTAGGTTTACGATGCGTGTGTAAAATGCGATTATTTCTTTGACCATTTCATGCCGAAACACCAAAGCAACCAGCAACAGTCGCGCCGACAGACCTTATTCTATTTCTCTCGAATAAAATAACCAGCACCTGCCTACGGTTTCCTTATTATTTGAAACTATGCAAATTATGTTATAACTTTGTAAGTAATCTTTGTTGTTATGTTATTCTTCTGCATATGACATTTTAAACAGTTTAATAATTATCAATAATATTTTTTTTTTTAAACCCTACACGATGTAAAAATAGTAAAACCACTGAAAAGGAAAAAACTTTATTTATGAAGTCGGGCGGGGCCAGGTATAAAATAGAACTTCTCGTTGGTCTGCATGAACCATGGTTGGGGCATACTTCATCCCCGGGGGGACTGTAAAGGATCCCCCAAAGCAACCCACAGCAGCAAGTGACCACATGCGTGCTACCGTCTTCCCTTGGGTCGCTCGGTGTGGGCACGCAGATTCCCCAATCTACGCACCCGCGAACCCAGGGGCTCCCCGCCTTATAGGGACGACAGTGCGTTTCAGGCGCCAGGGCGGTTGTTAGCCCGGCGCCATCTCCTCCTTCGTCGAGCAGGATCGGCCCTCCCGATCCCGCTCTGCGGTCTCCTTCTGGAGCATAGCAATACTTATACTTACATAATAATGTCGTTATTAGCCCATATGAGCAATATAATAGGGGTGGCCTATTCTTGACCAATAAACACAAACCAGCTTAGCGCCGACAGATGTTAAGAATGAGCACCGCCTTCCATCTTCCGCCTTTAAGTATCGGATAGAAATATAACGGTATAATATTATTTACTAAGCTTTTGCCCGCGGCTTCACAAGCGTGAAATTTAGAAATGTACATCATGTTATAGAAAAATGCAATAATGATCGGCGCTTTTATTAGGAACGTGTAATAGGTGTAGAGGGTTCATGATATATTTCCGAATGACACGACCCATAGGCCTGCCGCATATTGCATCCAGCCCAGCCAGCCGAGTGCCAAACCATGCACTCTTGTCTAAAGTAAAATGTAGCTTGCCCTTTTCCGCGCAGTATTAACAGCCCAATCACTCATTGTAACCACACTGCTCATTTTCTCATTTAAATTAGGGTTTGAAGTCGTGTGTTGTACAATACTTTTATAATATCAAGATAATTTCACGAGTGCGCTCGCAACTGCCATCCTACCAGCCCACATACAGCATACAGCGTGCCGATTGCGGGCGATCTGATTGCCGACGCGGCCAGTACCGTCCATTATACAAACACACGCATTAGAGATCACTCACTATAATGTGCGCTAACTGGACAGTAATAAGTCGAACCCCGATTGTCGGCGCTTAGAAGACCAACATGACAGCGAATAAATGGCGCAGATGACTGAGACTGTCGCTGACCTCCTCGAGAGTAGTGAGAGCGTTTATCATCGTCAAGTAGATGGAGTGCTCCGTAGGCTGGGCGATATTTGAGAAACTTAACGGCATCAACTGTTCTCGAGAATGCAAACAACGTCGATCCCCGCACTCTGTGCAGTAAAAGGCGCAAGAAATAACACTCGCCATCATTTGGATACACACTATAGACCTTACCCAATGCGGCGTCTTCCATAACTCCCGAGAAACCATATACTGTACGCCCACATTGACGTCAATCAAACACACCGCTTTGCTTCTCGTACGTATAGTATGACGGCATCTCGCCAATCGTTCGCGATTTGGCGAACAGATCCTCATCGCATAGTTTAAAAAATATGAGAAGCGTAGTTTGGTGTAAAGTGGTTTGGAGTAAAGTGCAAACACAAAGACAACAAAGGTTTGCGTGGAGACTGCAACAATCGACATCGGTAGCGGTACCCTTTGGCGCAGATTAGGCGGAGAACTGCTCGCGGGTACTCGAACATGTTCTCGACCGCAAAACAAATTGACAAAATACTACGTTTAATCAGAGCTGACCCTTACCATCACTTTTTGCCAACGAAACCGAAACCGTATGGTTAATGTAATTTGACAGTAACACCATCTAGTTGGAAGAAAGAAATAAGTATTTAAATTTAATCATTAAAAACGAAGTAACGTCGTTTATTACGACGTTACTTCGTTTTTAATGTCTACGTAGAATATTTATCCACTTTTAAGCGGATTAAATCGTGTATATTGTTTATTTTTGTTTTTCCTGACGTTTCGAACACTTTGCAGGGTTCTATTTTATGTTATAAATGTAAACCTTCTTGCGATTTTGTTTGCATATTGAATATCTATCTTTTTGAAAATTCGAGACTTTTTATGTTGGTAGGTATATCTTCTACTAAGTATATCTACACATATGTAATAACTTGTCCTGACTGACTTATTCATCAAAGCACAGCCTAAACCGCTGGGGCTTCAAACTTGCAGTTGCCTTTAATAACGTAAAGAATGTTTTTTTTTATTGCACCCTATAAGGTGGTAAAATAGGGGTTGAAAAGTTGTATGAATCTCAGTCATTTTATAAGTTTTTGGTTCAAAATAAAGAAACACGTGTATAAATTGTACCATGGGGGTAAAGGAGGGGATGTAAGTTTGTATGGGGTATCCGTTATTTTTGAAGTTAGATCTATGAAGTCTGTCTTTCTTTTTCTTTAATCTTTAAAACATGTTGCTCTACATAGGTTTAAATGCCACACAATACAACCAGACCCGGTACAACTACCTGCAGATCGTACAAATATTGGTTCCGTGTGGGAATCGAACCCGCGACCCGGAGCGCAGCAGTCGACTATATCAGCCACTGCACCAATTAACAAAATTGGCTTTTTGGTATAACATAAAGAAATACGTGATTCCGTGTTTTTTAACGCGGGTGAAACCGCGGGCAACAGCTTGTACTATAATTAGAGACTATATGTGTGCATTGAATATTTTGAAATTGGGGTGCTATACACCACAATTTTTCACACAATATCCATACAGAATCTGAAACAATTACTTACCTAAATTTGGAAACACCAGAGAAGGTATTTTGATGGGACTGTTACTGTGTTGCTCTCACGCTTAGAGCCCCAAACCCAGGAATAAAGTATTTGACTACATTTATTATTTGAAGAATTTTCGTATAATGTCCGGATTAAGAAAATAGCACCATTCCATCTCCTCCTGTAGAGGTCGTAAAAGGCGACTAAGGGACTCTTAACCATAGGCATGGGCAGCAGCGTCCGTTTTCTTGAACAGTAGCCATTCTGCGCTCACCAACCCACCTGCCAAGCGTGGTGAGTATCGGAAAATCCCCCCCAAAATGACGGCACCACTAAAGCACCGCCGCAGCTTTTACCCGCGGCTCTGCCCGCGCGTATTTCTTTACGGTACGCGGTCCTACCAGACTGGATGTCGTTTCCGTGCGGAATAACAACAAACAAAAATAATATTAAATAAATAAATAATTCGACCATAATAGGACGAAGGGTGTTAACTCCACTCCCGGAATAATGTAGGGTGGACTGTAATGGGGTGGCCATTCCAGTCCACCCTACATTATTCCGCTCTGCCTCACTCCATCTCGATCTGATCTAAACCGCTTTACATCGCTAAGCTTCCGTTCCATCATGCTCCGCTTTGCAATCCTCCAAATTGTTTTGCTCCATCTCGTTCCATTTCGCTCGTTCCGTCTCACTCTTCTTACTACTCTACACCGTCTCACTCCAGCTCTGCACCTCACCGCTCCATTAACCGTACACATCATCATTTCGGCTGAATTAAGTCCCCTGCTGGACACAGGCTTCCCCCAATGGTCACCAGAACGACCGATACGAGTCTGATGTGTGCTCATTGGGGGGTTTTGCCATAATCGTCACGCTTGGCAGGCGGGTTAGCGATCGCAGTTGAGTTATTATTGTACTCGAAGGACGCTGCTGCTCATCCTCCGGTTAATCCCATAGTCACCTTTTACGACACCCACGGAATGAGATGGGTTGCTGCTATTCATAACCGGTACCACACGGCTACGGCGTACATAACGGCACCGATTGTGCACACAGAAGTCTTACAGCCTGCTCCGCTTTATCCCCCTCCGCTCCGATCTGCACAATTTAGCTCTCTTCCTTTGTTCTACTCCGCTCCGTTCCACCACAGCACCGCTTGATCGATCCGCACCGCTCCACTAACCATACCCATACTAACCCCCTTCATCTGTCTTTGTCCCCCAAATGACACTGTCCGTAAATTGAATATTTTTCTTAAATTCATATAGGTGGTATTCGTATCGGGAGTACTAAACTATCAATATAGAAAACATAACATTTATTTGGTCTATGTGACCGTGAGTCTCTCCGGGCATCACTTAACAGAATTGAAAATTGTTCTGAATCAGGGGAACCCGTAGAATAAAAAACCTGTTCACCTATGCCACATCTTCTGCTGTATATGTGTCACCCTCAGTCAGGTGCATTTGCACAATTCAGGTGAACATACATTTCTTAGTAAAATTATTGGGCACAGCTACTTTGAGAGCTAAATTATGCGCGGAAAGCTCGTGTGCGCTCAACGAACACAAAAATTCTATGAGATAATTACTAGCTTCGTCTTGGTCTACCACTCTGTTTATTGCGCTATATTCTGCATTGACCACCAACACGCGCGATAATATTGGAGTCATATAAAAAAAATACGTTCGCTTAAGTCCAATAAGGTCATAAGTAGCACTAAATAATAATTTGATTATTAACAATTTACTGTGTCTTTTTAAATCATTTAATTTGATCAATATATTCTTAGACCCAACTCGTATAACGTCTACTTCTGCTACTTGCATTGATAATGTTTTCTGCAACTGTGATTATTCACACGAAGCCATTATAAATTGCTTGCCATCTGATCACAGTGGGCAAACCGTCACCTTTAATACCAGTAAATCACCAAATAAAATGCAGATTAAATTTAGGCAAATCACAATGGGTAAATTGGAATCTATACAAATAAATAAAATTGAAGTGTCTGTTTGTAATGTCAAAATAACAGCTTTTTACTAAATGCATATGAAAGTATGTACGTTACATATAACAAAAACACTATTTTATTTTTTTGTCTGTGTCTGTCTGTCTGTTTGTTCCTGGTAATCTCCGAAACGGCTGGACCGATTTTGACCGGACCTTCACTGGCAGATAGCTGATGTTATAAGGAATAACTAAGGGGACTTATATTTTAGAAAAATAATTAGGGTTCCGTGTAAAAAAATAAAACCCTTGAAATCCGATATAGATATTCTATGTCAAGTGTCTATGTCGAAGTACTCTAAATTTCTTTTAAATTAAACGCGGGTGAAACCGCGGGTCCCAGCTATGCTATTGCATTTTAATGTTAACAAGCTTTTACACGACAAGCAATACGGCTTCACCAAAGGGCGTAATACAACTGACGCAGGTTTAGATTGTGTAGATCACGAGACTCTTCTGCTGAAACTAGAGTATTATGGGATTAGGCAAGTCTTTAAAAATCTTAAAATCCTATTTGCAAAACAGGCAACAAAAAGTTCAGATAAATGGGGTTAATTCATCTGGCTCTGAAGTGATAATCGGCGTGCCCCAGGGTTCGATACTAGGTCCTTTCTTATTTCTAGTGAACATGAATAACTTGCCTTATATGATTCAGGATCCATCCAGGATGTTGTTATTTGCTGATGATACTTCTTTGATTTTTTAAATTAATAGACGTTTACCAAATCTTGACGATGTAAATAACGCTCTTCTTAAGGTCCATGAATGGTTCACAGTTAATAATTTAGTATTAAACTAAATGCATAAAGTTTACTTTGTCAAATGTAGTAAGTAGGGATTGCGATATCATAATAGATAACGAGAAACTTGAATTTGTCAATCAACAGTTTTCTTAGGAATCACGCTTGATTCAAAACTTCAATGGGGTCCCCATATCTCCAGCAGGACGGTTGAGTTCGGCTGCTTATGCTCTTAGAAAAATCAGACACCTTACAGATGTAGCTACTGCAAGACTGGTTTATTTTAGCTACTTTCATAGCATAATGTCCTATGGTATTTTACTTTGGGGTCGGGCTGCCGATATAGAATCAATTTTTATATTGCAGAAGAGAGCTATCAAGGCTATTTACAACCTTGGTAGTCGTGATTCCTTGAGAGAAATGTTTAAAAACATTAACATAATGACAGTGCCTTGTCAGTATATTTATGAAAATATAATGTACGTTAGGAAAAACATACATCTTTTTACAAACATATGTGATCGGCATAACTATAATACAAGATATAAATCTAAACTAGTACAGCCAAAATTTCGCTTAGCTAAAGTCGTACTTCTTTTATAGGTTATAGTATAAAATTTTATAATAAAATACCGGAGACCGAGCTGCAATTACCGCAAAATAAATTTAAAATATTTGTAAAAAATACTCTATGCAATCAAGCATATTATACATTAGAGGATTACCTTAGAGATATAAATGTTTGGCAGAGTGCTGGTCCAGCTCCGCAAGACCACTATAAGAAATCATTCAAATTTTTCATTTTTGACTTATTGACATGCCATCTTGTTGTTGCATGTTTTGTGACATAAATTTATTCAGATTTACTTTTCTGACATTTCAATTATTATTTTTTGACATGACATGATAATAATTTATTATTAATTATTTACACCTGAATTTATTATTGTATAATCTTTTTATATTCAACCGGTTTATGATTTGATATTGACACTTTTAAGAGGTTTAGACTTTACTATGTTTAATGTAGGAACATTGTCTTTATATAACCTGAATTTTCAAGAACATTGTACACATAAATATTGTAACATGATTTTAAAAGAGTAACCATGGAGTCATTCCGTGTGGTGTCCGGATTAAGAATATAGCCACTCCATCTCCTCCCGTGGATGTCATAAAAGGCGACTAAGGGAATCTACACCAGAGGGATGGGCAGCAGTGTCCCTTCTGTGATACGGTAGCCATACTGCGCTCACCAACCCGCCTGCCAAGCGTGGTGAGTATTGGCAAATACCCCCTAAAATGATGACACAGTTGTAAAAAACTATGGGAGAGGCCTTTGTTCAGCAGTGGACGTATAAATGGCTGATATGATGACCATGGAGTTTCTTGCCCGTTCTTCTCCATAGGAAATCTACCTCTTGGAACGTGGCAACTAAAGTCTTGACGATTCATAAGTGCTAATAATCGTTTAAATGAATAAAATTATTTTTATCTTATCATAACACACACTCTTGATACTTTGCCATGTTGACTTTTATCATGTCTGAAATTGTTGGGTTTTTAAGTGATACCCGGTCAGACAGACAAACGAAAATTCAAAAAAGAAGGTTTTGATTTCAATAGTGATAGCATAGTTACCCAGTTAAGGTCAACTGTGTCGGTAGATGCAAATAAATAATAAAGTTTTAGTTTGGCTCGACCTCTTGTGTTTCATTGACGTACACAAGACATGGCGCAGTCGGTAACGCGATAATTAGTACTTGGACATTACTGTACGCAGTTATCATTTTAATCATGGAAACAATACTAAAACCACCATCTCCATTTTGTTTTGATCAAAATACAACAAATGTAACAAGTGGTGCGTTAAGTGAAAATTGGAATAAGTGGAGCAAAGGTTTTAAAATATACTTTGAAGCTTGTGAGTTATCGAAGAAAAGTGCAACTATTCAAATTAACATATTATTACATGTAATTGGTGAACAATGCAGAGAACTATACGAACAATTTAACGCGAAATGTATTACGATAAATGAAATATTGGATAAATTCAAAGATTATTTCGAACAGAAAAAGAATTTGACGGTTGAACGACACAAATTTTTTACACGGAATCAAGGCGAAAATGAATCGATTGAGCAATATGTATATGATACTAAGAAGTTAGCTATGAGCTGTGAATTTGGATCATTGTGTGATTCTTTGATAAAAGATCGGCTGGTATGTGGTATCTCGAATACTGGAATTAGAGAAAGGTTACTACGGGAAGCAGATTTGACACTGGACAAGGCGATTAATATTTGTCAAGCGGCTATTGTATCGAAACAATATTCAGAAAAAATATGCACGGAAAATCGAATGAGTACGAAGTCGGTAAATAATATAAACAACGATTATAACTTTCAAAATGAGAACATATGGAGGATTGAGTCGCGAGGCAATAGAAGCGGGCGCGCAGCTATGTATACGTCATCAGCCGCGCGAGGACATGCGCGCCGCGGCAGCCGAAGCCGCACTAACTTCGTGCAGCGCATCGGTAATGCTGTCTATACGAGAAATGCATCGGCAACGTGGACGCCGGGGAGCGTGAGCAGCAACAAAAATAGTAGTAACGATTATGATCGCCCAACAACGACTTATGAAAACTGTACAAGATGTGGCATGAAACACATGAAGAATTCCTGTCCAGCGTATGGAAAACGATGTGGACGCTATACACGTTTGAATCATTACTCTCGGATGTGTAACATATATCAGATTGTAGAATCCGAAGAACAGGTAAGATGTGTAGTAAATGATGTTCATAATAACGATACGTGGTCTGTAAATATAAAAATAAACAATAATGATATTTGTTTTAAAATTGATACGGGAGCCGACGTTAATGTTTTGCCCGAGTGTTATTTATCTCGGTTGAACATAGAAAAACTTGCTATCAACCACTACAAAGCTGCGAAGTTATGCTGGCGCGAACATAAATGTGATTGGTAAGTGTTTTATTAAAATAATGTATAAAAATAATCATTATATTTTAGAATTCAAAGTTGCAAATGTAAGTTCTGTGCCTATTCTGAGGAAGTATGCCTGTGAAGAATTAAAATTAGTGAAACGCATACATTCCATAGAAAGTAACACTAATTTGCAAAATAATATTTTGGAGGAATATAAAGATATGTTTGAAGGATTAGGTTGTTTGCCAGGAACATATAAAATACAATTAAATGACAAAATAAAGCCAGTAGTACACGCTTCAAGAAAAATACCAATTCCTATTAAAGATAAAGTAAAGAAAAAATTAGAAGACTTGGTACAACAAGGTATAATAGCGAGAGTAGAAGGTCCTACAGATTGGGTGAATAGTATAACAATAGTAAAGAAGTCGAATGGGGATTTAAGGATTTGTTTAGATCCAAAAGAACTTAATTTAGCAATTAAACGTGAGCATTTTCGTTTGCCTACATTGGAAGAAGTTTTATCCAATCTTTCAGGGGCTAAGTATTTTAGCACGCTTGATGCTTCGAACGGTTTTTGGCAGACAAAACTTCACCCTAGTTGCACGGAGCTATGCAGATTCAATACACCGTTTGGGCGTTACAAATGTTTGAGAATGCCATACGGTATATGCTCAGCCAGTGAAGTTTTTCAGAAAAAATTTAATGAAAATTTTGACGACATAGAAGGGGTGTGTAAGTTCGTTGATGATCTACTTATTTGCGGAAGCACGCGTCAGGAACACGACGAACGATTGAGAAGTGTGTTAGAACGATGTCGTAAAATTAATTTAAAATTAAATAAAAACAAGTGTAAGTTTGGGCTGAATGAAATAAAGTATCTAGGGCATAAGATCACACAAAATGGTCTATTCCCGGATGAAAGTCATGTATCAGCTATAGTTAATATGCCTAAACCGCAGTCAATTAAGGATTTAGAAAGATTTTTAGGTTTAGTCACGTATGTTGGCAACTTCGTACCGAATTTATCAGATAAAACTAAACCGCTCAGGGAGTTATTACAAAAACATGTAGAATGGCATTGGATGGAAATACACGATAAAGCATTTTCCGTATTAAAAAAGTGTCTTATTAAAAAACCAGTATTACAATTTTATAGTATGCAGGAGCCAATCACAATATCAGTTGATGCTAGTAAAAGCGGTCTGGGAGCGGTGTTAATGCAAAATGGTCATCCTGTTAGTTATGCTTCCAAGGCGTTGACTAAAACAGATGCAACGTTACGCTCAAATAGAAAAGGAGTTATATGCGTGTGTTTGCGTGCGAAAGGTTCTATGGATATATATATGGGCGCACAGATATCATCATAGAAACCGATCATAAACCTCTTATAACGATTATTAAGAAACCAATTATTGATTGTCCCCCAAGATTACAACGTATGTTATTGAGACTCCAACCATACACTTTTGAATTAATATACAAGCCGGGAAACGAGTTATATATCGCTGACACACTTTCTCGTGCTTATGAGTCATCCAATTGTGTTGACAACAATTTTCAAAATGAAATTACTGAAGCTGTACGTTCTCTAACCGTAGTAAATGAATTAACTGATTCACATTTCACAATTCTCCAAAAGGAGACGGAATTAGATGAAACTATCAATAAAATTAAAATATATTTAATAAAGGGGTGGCCGGTAGACAAACGTATGATTGACATAAGTATAAAACCATATTGGAATTACAGACACGAGTTGACAGAAGCCTATGGGTTATTATGGAGAGGGAATATGATAATAATACCTAAAAGGTTACAAAAACAAATGTTAAATAAATTACATTTTGCTCATTTAGGCTTAGAAAAATGTTTAATGCGAGCAAAAGAACTTTTATTTTGGCCTGAATTGAATATTCAACTAAGAAATTTAATAAGTAACTGTCAAACTTGTTTAACTTACAGAGAAAATAATAGCAAAGAAGAATTATGCCCACACGATATACCGAGTCAACCATGGTCAAAAGTAGGAATGGATTTATTTTATTTCAATGGGAATAATTTAATTGTTGATTATTACAGTAAATTTGTAGAAGTTTTGGAGCTAACTTGCACACTTTCTCAGTCAGTTATAAAACCCTTAAAATGTGCATTTAGCCGATTTGGAATACCTCAAACAGTAGTGTCAAATTGTGGACCCCAGTTTATTTCTAAAGAATTTCGCGAGTTTGCTAGAGAATGGTGTTTTAGTCATATTACATCATCACCTCGGTATCCACAATCAAACGGCCAGGCGCAACGCACTGTACAAACTATAAAAAATATTATGAAGAAATGCTTGCACAACAAATCAGACTTTAGATTGGCACTTTTAGAATATTTAAACACTCCTGTGAGTGAAAAATTAATATCTTCTGCAGAAATACTACAAAGTAGAAAGCTACGTAGCATTTTTCCACTTGTTAATTATTTACATCCGCAAACCAACTCCATAAAACGCGAATTATTAAGAAAACAGCAAACGTATAAGTACTATTATGATAGGAATGCCAAGAATTTGCCAAGTTTATTTATAGGCCAAACGGTTAAAGTAAAAGACGAAAAGAATAAGAGATGGGTATCAGGTATGATAACAAAACAATTACGTGAACGTAGCTACGAAATTAAGTTAAATACAGGAAGTGTAATAGTTAGAAATAGACGCCATTTAATCATAGATTCACAATATTCGCAATCTACTATATCACAAAGCTATGATATGCAGGAAGATTATGATGACATTATTCCCAGTCAGACACGCGCATCGTTGATCTCGGCTCCCGACGTCAATAGTTCTGCTCACCAGACTGATACTAATAGTTCTGATAATAATTATGTTACTCGTTTTGGCAGGACAGTGAGACCTCCGGATAGGTGGGGATACTGAATCATATATAAGAAAATATATTTAAATAAGTAAAATTATAAATACATCAAAATAAATTAATTTTATGTTTGTGAATGATTATTATTTTATTTAGTAAATTCTATGATGGTAGAAATTTACTTGCCTATCTTATTAAATTATACAATTTAATTTAAGTAACTAAATGTACTTTAATTAAATTATCGTGATTTTGATTGGATATCGATTAGATGATAATTGTTGTATACAAATTATTGTTATTTTTGTATAAGTACCTATGAATTGCCAACATAAACATACTTAAAATTATTCGTTTATAAGTATAAAATACCTTATTACAATATAGTTCTCGAAAATGATGTGAATAAAATGTTACTTTACAGGCCTCACCTAATAATGACTTGCGAGAGAATAAATGTATTATGAAATTGTTGTTTGGATAGTTTAGAATAGATTTTCTAATCAGAATTATATGTAATTTTATTTTTAATCTATGTCACCAGACATTGTTTACATATGCCTATGTACCAAGATTAACGTTTTTCTTTTTTCTTTGGTGTGTTTCCTATATCTATTTTTTTTTTGTATGGGCCTAAACTAAATGTGGAGCCCTGATTCAAATATAATTAAGTAATGCATGATACCAATGCATTGTTCTTTTTTTTTTGTCATGGAATATGTGAACCTATGTACTTATATTATTATTTTTCCTGTTCAAGGAGGATGTCGGTAGATGCAAATAAATAATAAAGTTTTAGTTTGGCTCGCCCTCTTGTGTTTCATTGACGTACACAAGACAAACTGCATCCCAGTTTTGGGGGCGGGGCATGACCCCTGTTTTGTTTTGTTCAAACCATTAACGATTTTATCTGTTTAAATCATTTATATCGTTGAGCCTTCAGATATCTTTACCTCGCTTGCCGAATATAATTTCTATTAGTGCTTTTAACTTCACATTTTGCATACTCCTATCTGATCGTAACGAACACACCACCATCATTAGCGCATTCGTAAATCTCGCTCGCTCGTACTTCCCGGTGGTCAGCCAGACGAGGCAACAGGTGGAACCTCATAACACGCAGGACATCAATTTCCAGGGTGCTACGTACGACTTACAGCTACGGCTTACAGTTTATAATATCATACCTTCTCTTTATTTTCAATTATATACTCATAATTAAACCCGACAGAAAAACATTTGTCATCATGTGCACAATAGGAGCATCATGTGTCTTGGAGATAATGCGGCATGGCATATGGTACGATACTGGTATAAATATTTTAGAACGAGAATCGGCCCGAATTACTTGATGTTCATATTTATAGGTTGCTCCCCATATCAATAAAGCAGGTTTACTCGATTTACTCCTAAGCTATATAAGTCCAGTCTTAAATACGTATATAATATTTGTTGCTTTTTGAAGAAGGAATTTAATAGAGTACTTAGATTTTTGAATGACGATATTCCTTTTTTTGTATCCTATCCAAAGTCTTGTATGAAGACAAACCGTGGTGATCTGGCCAAGCCCATAAAGACGTTCAGTTTAGTTATTCTTTCAGCCTGTAAATGTCCACTTCTGAACATGGCCTCCCAATGATCACTAAAATGAGCGGTCATAGGAGATATTGCTATGACCACCACGCCTGGTAGACTGATGATCGCTGTTGTTATTAGCACACGGAAGCATTCTGCTGCCCATCCTCTTGATATCAACCCTTAGTGGCCTTTTATGACATCAATGGGTGGAGCGGTTGGCCTAATTTGGTGGTTGGTGATGCCTAATTTTTTATTCCATTAGTTGTATTTTTATACTCTATTGTTATTGATTACACCATACATACGTTTCTAACTTTCATTATCATAGAACATTACACAAAAATAAATATTTTTGTGTATTCCGATTGGATTCAAGAATTTATTCCTCTAAAAAGAACTTTTTTACATATTTGCTTATAAGAGAAAACATAACTTTAACATTTAGTTATAACATTAGAAACAAAATCACAAGTATTATAGTTTTATACAAAGTAAATGATTGTGCATTTAGCTAGACAATTCTTCCAGTTCAAATTCAAATTGTTACATTGTAAGTATATTTTTAGTCTTCATTTTAACAGGTTATATTGACTTAAAATGTTTGACATCTTCAGTAAACTATTATATAATTTATGAATATGACATATGATTAACATAGCAATACTATAATTTATGAACATAGCAAAACGTATAGTACGTAAAGTCGGACTTGCTTCATTTTTAAACCCTAGGCACGCCACTCGATCGATCGCCCCTGATGAAATATAATAATGAAACTAAATAAAAGGCTTCATAATAGTAATGCATATATTTTGTTTTGTTATAACATGAAAAAAAACATTATGTGACAATTTGCATAATCGAATTGAGTCCGAGGACAATAACTCACTACTCCTACTAGCATTATATCGAACACAACAATTCGCCCTGGGGGCACAACACAACATTCGTAACATAATTCAAACAATTCTACACATAATCATTGCGTAGGAGTAGTGTTGCTAGACCCCGAGTGTGATATATCAAATAGCTTGTAATCTTTATCTCCTTCTCCTTTACTTATTACTCACAAGTGAATTTTATACACAGCCTTATGATAAAATAAAACCCATGGCCGCAAATTTTAAGCTTGGATATACATACTTCCAAAATTGATTTTTAATCAGAACTAGCTATAACTATCCTAATCGAAAGTTACAACGTCACTCACTATCTCCTCTTAACATTTTCGATAAACATTATGAATACAATATTGTATTCCATTATGTCGTTCATTACCAATTTTATCAGTAAATGAATCATGATCATGTTCTAGGAGCGCCCCGAAACCGGGCAGTGAGTAGAGTTCAAACATAAGATTAAATAATAACATGCCCGGAATAAGGCGAATACAAAAATTTTGCACATTAAAACAAATCAAATATTGGATAGCCTGCCGTCAAAACATCACGCCCTGTACACGACAGTTATTATTTTAATCTCACGGAGTCAAGCGCACACGACGTACGGGCAAGTTTATGGAGTCCCAGTATCATTTCAGTCAGTGCCGCAATAGCGCACTATACATAGCGTGCAGCCTTTCTATGCACACATGTCATTCCACCCTTGTCCTGACGTATTTTTAAATACATTCTCAGAAAGATACGAGTGCGTACGGTTATACAAGGGAATTCCAAGCGAGCTGGTAAACTAACTGCACGTCATGATGTCGACGAGGGACGGGAGCCGAACTTAGTCCTTAGAGGAGGTGTCCATGGGGCTGGCAGGCTGCATGATGGCGGGGTTGGGCATGGGCACGGCGGCCAGAGGCGCGAGGGGCACGGCCGGCGGCGCCAGAGGCGGCGCGAGCGCGCTCAGCGGCCCGAGTGGCCCCAGCGGCGCCAGCGGAGGCTCCAGGGGCGCCACGCGCGTGTTCAGCGCCGCGCCGCCCGGGATGGCCGGCTTTACGAACCTATCGCTAGTGCGGCGTGTCTGTTGACATACAACATCGTATTACCAACTAATAGGTCTAGGTAGGTCAAATTCACATTCCAGGCTACTTCGATATGTAGGTATAAAGCATAAAACAGAAAGCCGATAAAATATTATGATTAAATTTGTCTCCAATTCTCTTAAAAAATCTGATCTCATAATAACAGACCCTCTTTTTTTAAGATATAGAATGAATTTAGAACCCTCCTAAAATTCCTATTCCATAGAACTGATTATAATTCCTACTCCCGCTCCCGGCTCTCCCACCTTATATAAGAAACTGTGAAACAGCCTCTCTATTTAAAAAAAAAACTTCATAAAGAGCTGTGCTCGTAGACATAGTTGCATATATGTGGATTTATATTCGTACTTACAGGCTGTCCCAAAACTCAAAGTCAAGCGGGTACAGAGCGGGGCGAGAGAACAGGTTATACCAGTTATTGGCAAAGATAAAAAAATGAATGTCACTTAATTATGAGGGCCCCGTAGTACCCGAAAAACTCATCGATTAATCTTGCGCCGCGCGGTAAAAATTGTTGCTATTTTATCTTGAGCAAGATGGCCCTTAACGAACGCGAGTGCGTCAAGCCAAAGAGTAAGCAAATCGATATAGCGCAATACGATACTTCGAAATCATAGAGTAAAAACTAAATAAAACGAAACGGATGCGGAAACGGAAGTGTAAATACTATGAAATTATACATATACAATTTTGTATAAATAATACATATAACGTATAGTGGTAAGTTATATTTTACGAAAAGTAGTTAAGATATTTAGAAGAGACCGACATCGGCTAGTCATACCCAGAAATAAGTTAAGTTACCCCAGGTAAGTTCCTAGACAATAATCAAAGTGCAACTGCAGTTGTTCATCGTGAATCATTGCAATTAAAACGATTAAACTATTAACTTAAACGATTGTCATATGACGTGAGGGCGCAACTTAAAACTAGTATTGTCACAGTTAGGTACAATTCTCGCTGCGGTATCGAGATGCTTTGTATTTTTACCGCCTAAGCGCTATCGACAATCGCGATCGATGCCATTTCCAGAATTGGGGTCTAAACAGGTCTGCGCATTATTAAAACACAAAAAATTTTAGTTCACTTTTGTATGAAAATAAAAATCTACGTTTATTAAAAAGAGACATTTATTGTGAAACAGTCAACAGTGATACTTTAACTTAGCTGCGGCTTAGTACACCCTTTCCGACTAACGCGGTATAAGACTTATGCACGCGCCTCATCAGCCGCGATAAAACCTAAACTTCCGTTCAAATATCCGTTATAAAACTTGCGGAAACAGAAGCAGAAACAGATGTGAGAAAAAGTGCGCGGAACTTCCGCAGATGCGGAAGCAGAAGCGGAGGTCTGTTGCAACACTATTATAGATCTATCTTATATGCACATCTCCCTTCCTTTCACCTGGCAGAGGGCGCTGTTGAGCTAAGAGTTCCATGCGCCTTGGTATTTCATTGGCTTGCAGTTTTCTGTATGTTACTATAACTTGTGCTCTTCATATTAAACTCAAACTCAAACTCAAATTTTTTATTTCATATAGGCCCTAATAGGCTCTTACGAAAAGTCAAGCTAAGTGCACGGTTCGGAAAAGTCGGTCCTATGGAGAAGAGCCGGCAAGAAACTCCATGGATATACTCTTTTCAAAAAAGTTATACTACAATTTTGTTATTACATGGTAATAAGCTAGGTATGTGCGAACAAAGTAGACTAATTAAATGTAATACACACAATAACAAAACAGACAATTGCCTCTAACACAATAGAAAGCTGATAACAATTAATGTATAGCACTAATAAAGTCGACGAAGTTCACACATTTACAAAATGTAGAAGAAACTAAATTATATAAAATGAAAGGCATTTTAAACGCCAGAGCTTTAAATGTCATATTGAATATGTCAGTAAAATTAATATGTCAAAGTATATATTATATAGACAATATATATCAAAAGCTAATATATTCGAAAAATAATTACTATCACTATAAAATTTTGATTTGTTATTAGATAAATCCATATTTCATCAATAAGGTTCCAGGGAAGCCACATGTGCAGAAAGAATCAATACCAGACATCTCTGTCGTCAACATAGTCATTAGCCCTATAATAAGCTTTTTTAATTAGGATCTGTTTAATATGGGTTTTAAACTTTCCCTCAGTAAGGTCTGTAACAGATTTGGGCAGCTTATTATAAAAGCGAACACAATTTCCAAGGAATGACTTATTTGTTTTAGCTAATCTAAATTTGGGCACTACAATTTTATGTTTATGTCGTGTATTTATATTGTGAAAATCGCTTTTTATATAAAACTTATGCAGATTTTTACGGACGTATAAAATATTTTCAAAGATATAGAGTGACGGCAATGTAAGTATATTGATATCTTTAAACAAAGTTCTAAGAGACTCGACTCTTAACAAAATATATAACACATTGCTAAGTTAAGCCTACCTGTGTAATTCTAGTGTTAGTGAGTATTAATACACGTAAGTTGCACAAAAACATTTTATTTTAACGGTTTTACAGTTCGATATATATTTAGCATTGATATTTTTATCATTCTTGCTACCAGACAATAACGAATTGAATTTTGTTTTTATTCCTTTTAGGTTTAAAATGTAATGGATTACGATATTATAAAATAAAATGGTAATGGACTACGATATTATAAAATAAAATGGTAATAGATTACGATATTATAAACCCTGAAAAAATTTCCTACAGCAGGTACATAATCAGCTCATTACTGCCCCACTGCTAGGCACGAGCCCATTCCCTTGATGAGAAATGTCAGAAAGGCGGGTACCTCTGGCCCTAATTATCATAATAATAATAAAAAGTTTTTAATAAAACTTTTATTTATCTCTTCACAAAGGTGGCTTATAAATATCATAAAATTACGGGACATACAGGTGAGTATAAGCTCCTTTGTGAGAGACTGGAGACCGTACTAGGGAAACCCTGTGTTACGGATCAACAGGCTCTCACCCTAGTTTTAAGCATGTTTTACATTATCCTGTCACATTACAATAGAACTTAACATCATGACTCCAATCGAAGAGCAAGAAAAAAAAAAGTTAATGCAGTTTGACAAACGGCTGGGGTGTGTGTATGTATGTGGTTGGGCTTGTATGAGAGGATCTGAGATTAAGTATATACTGTGTGGAGTTAATTTCGCGTGTGCAATGTGAGGTGGGATGTGCGTGTGTGAGACTGTGTGATCAGGTGCGTTTAATATGTATTTTTTGTTCGTTTGTATTTGACTCGTGGATGTGAGTATGAGGGAGTAGATGATATGTGCATGAAATTATACTGTGTTTGCTTTTACGTCCATATGTATGTGCGATTGTGAGACCCCTTTTGATTTTTAAGTTAGGGAGGGTATAAAAAGTAGTTGCTCGATGGCATTATACTCCAACTTGAGTAGCCAATCGAATAGTTTTCTTTTACAAGACTGTTTGGAGTGGGGGGGTATATAGACAAAATTTCATTTAGTTTATTGTATAGGTAGCTACCTAGAACTGCAGTAGACTTACACTTACTAGAGCTGCAGGGTTATAATAGAGCTGTGAGTGTTTACGAAGGATTGTGTTGTGAATGAATAATTGACGCACAGTTAAGACACCAGTGGTTTGATAAATGTTTTTAGTTGGGTGTAAATATGGTAGAAAGTTTGCCACTTTTAAAACCACCCTCTAAGCACGCTCAAGTTTTAGTACTGACATTTTATTTTATCATCATCATATCAGCCAAAGGACGTCCACTGCTAACCAAAGGCCACCCCCTTAGATTTCTACAACGAGCGGTCACATGCCGCTCTCATCCAATGACTCCCAGCGACCCTCACCAGGTCGTCTGTCCACCTCGCTGGAGGTCGTCTCACGCTGCGTTTTGCGGTGCGCGGTCTCCATTCAAGAAACTTTTTGCCCCAACGGCCATCAGTTCTACGAGCAATGTGCCTCGCCCATTGCCACTTCAGTTTACTAATGCTTTCAGCCATGTCGGCAACTTTAGTTCTTCTACGGATCTCCTCATTTCTGATTCGATCTCGTAGAGAAATGCCAAGCATTGCTCTCTCCATAGCTCGCTGACTGACCTTGAGCTTTCTTATGAGGCCCATTGTGAGTGACCACGTCTCTGTCCCATATGTCATCACTGGTAAAACACACTGGTTAAAGACTTTCGTCTTGTGGCATTGTGGTATTGTTGACGAAAAGACGCTGCAAAGTTTCCCGAACGCTGCCCAGCTGAGTCGGAATCGACGATTGACCTCTTTCTCGAAGTTGGACCTACCTAACTGGACAGTTTGTCCCAGATAGACATACTCAACAACTTGGACAACAGAGCTCCCAATGGATATTGGGATAGGCATGGGCAGACATGGGCAGACATGGGCATTCGACATGACTTTCGTCTTGCCCATATTCATTTTAGGGCCCACCTGTTGGGAAACTCTGTTGAGATCATCGAGCATTGTGCTGAGCTCTTGCAGCGATTATGCCATGACTACGATGTCGTCGGCAAATCGAAGGTGAGTGATATACTCACCATTGATGTTAATGCCAAATCCTTTCCACTCTAGTAGCTTGAAGGCATACTCCATTGCAGCGGTGAACAGTTTCGGGGAAATAACGTCCCCCTGTCTCATACCTCTCCGCAATGGAATTGCCCCCGTGCTCTGTTTCTGTACTCGGACCAACATCGTGGTGTTTCTGTATAAGCACTTCAACACTTCGATGTACCGATAGTCAATGTGGCACCGTTGCAAAGACTACGGCACTGCCCAGGATTCAATCAAATCAAAGGCTTTCTCATAGTCCACTAACGCTAAGCCCAGTGGCAGATTATTCTCCTCGGTCTTCTGTATAACCTGCCGCAGTGCGGTATCCGGATTAAGAATATAGCAACATTCCATCCCCTCCCGTGGAGGTCGTAACAGTCGAATAAGGGACTCTTAACCAAAGGGATGGACAGCAGCGTCCCTTTTGCTGAACAGTGACAATTCTGAGCTCACCAACCCGCTTGCCAAGCGTGGTGAGTATCAGCAAATTTCCCCCCAAAATGTCATTTATTTCAAATAAACCAAATATTGGCACTTATGAAACGTCAGAATCTAAGTTGCACGGTTCCAAATAGTTGATCTATGGAGAAGAGCCGGCAAGAAACTCCATAGATATTCTTTTAAAATAATTGAGATTACAATGTTGATTGGTACAAATTATGGCAAAACAAATAACGAGTATTATGTAGGCCGTGTGGTGTCCGGATTGTCCGTGTGGTGTCCGGATTAAGAATATAGCACCACTCCATCTCCTCCCGTGGATGTCGTAAAAGGCGACTAAGGGATTCTAAACCAGAGGGATGGGGAGCAGCGTCCCTTCTGTGAAACGGTAGCCATACTGCGCTCACCAACCCGCCTGCCAAGCGTGGTGAGTATTGGCAAATACCCCCCAAAATGATGACACAGTTGTGAAAATCAATGGGGGAGGCCTTTGTTCAGCAGTGGACGTATAAATGGCCGATATCATGTAGGCCAATGTTTAAAAAATTAAAAAAGACAAACATACTAATGTAATATAATTATTATTCGCCATGGCAGTTAATGGCTGACCAGTCCCAACAGACGGCACCCGTTCAAGAGCATGACGCATGCATCAGCATCGCTTAGCTCAACCATATTATAGGGAACCGAACGACCCGATACACAACGCCACCGCCAGCAAGACATTTTAGTGAGCATGACAGACCGATACTACCAGGCAAAAGGCAAAGTATAGGTACTAAATATATAACATTAACGGCTACATGATGCTCGCACATTTACAATTTTATGAATAATTAATTTAATAATGTCAAATTTTTAGAATGTAAATTGCAGTCAATATTATTAAACATAGGCAAATAATTGATATCATAAATATAGAATTCAATTTAAAATAAGTCAAATTAAATGTCAAGGTGTCAATAAAAAGATAAAAAACAAGTCAAGTAAATGTCAGGATGTCAACAAAAATTTACTACAATTTCTTTGTAAATGGTAAAGCATTGATTGGGAGTAACAAAACGCCAATCATGCGAAAATTATAAAATATATTTTGCATGGGCAGTTCTAACAGTATCCTGACCATGATTGTAAACAGGTTGGACTGCACATACGTGAATCGCTGCTGCGCCATCTCACACGGGATGAAGCAGCAGTAATTCACATAACCATGTTTAGAAAAAAAAAAAAAAAAAAAAAAAAAAAAACTAACATAGATGTAAGTACTACTAACCTTTTTGAGTCAATGTTACTTGAATAAAGAGATATATTCATTCATTCATTCATAAAGCGCCAGAGGGTCGCAATGTGCAGGAGGGAACCATTTGCCAGACATCGCTATCGTCGATGTAATGATTTATACTATAGTAGGCTTTCGAAATTAAAATGCGCTTAATCAATGATTTGAATCTTATTTCTGGTAAATCGGTAATACTAAAAGGAATTTTGTTATTGAATCTAATACTGTTTCCCATAAACGAATTGCTGGTTCTGCTAACTCTAAAGCCAGGTACAACCAACTTGTTCTCGTTGCGAGTATTTAAGCTGTGCACGTCACTTTTCTTACTAAAATTAGCTATATTTTTGCGGATATACATAATGTTTTGGAAAATATATAAGGATGGTAGAGTAAGAATGTTTGTTTCCTTAAATAGTTCCCGTAGTGACTCACGAGAGTCTAGGTTATAGATAGCTCGCACTGCTCTTTTCTGTAATATAAAAATAGACTCAACATCAGCAGCCGAGCCCCACAGTAAAATTCCATAAGACATAAATAATACTGTGAAAGTACGCAAAATATACTAACCTAGCTGTAGCCACATCCGTAACCTGTCTAATTTTCCTAACGGCAAATGCAGCTGAGCTTAGTTTGCCTGAAAGTGCCTTTATATGGGGTCCCATTGCAATTTTGAGTCTAAGGTAACACCCAAAAACACAGTTGAGGAGACCAGATCTAATTCTTTTCCGTCAAGTTTTACTTGTGACCTTACGTGGGTCACATTTCCTGTAGAGAATCTTAGACATTTGGTTTTTTTGCGTTTAATAGAAGATTATTCACCGAAAACCAGTCATATATCTTATGAAGTATATCATTGGATTCTATAAGATGGCTATCCTTTCTATTTACTTTAAATACAAGTGACGTGTCATCAGCAAACAAGACTATATTCCACATTGTATCGTTTATCATGTATGGCAGGTCATTTATATAGACCAGAAACAAAAATGGCCCCAAAATTGATCCTTGCGGCATTTTGACCTGTTGATGTGAGGTTTTCAATTTCTACTCTTTGATCCCGATTTGACAAATATGATCTTATAAAATCAATAGATCTACCATGAATTCCGTAGTACTTAAGTTTCAGAATGAGGGTGCGGTGGTCCACGCAGTCGAATGCTTTAGACAGATCGCAGAACACGCCTAACGCATCATGTGCATCCTACCAGGCCCCTAAAACGGTTTTAATGAGAGTGGACCTAGCATCCTGCATCCTGCATCCTGCATCCAGCAAATGACAACACAATGTAAGCACCGGCCCCCAGTTCCCGGCAGCCCCGCTATTCCTGATCATGGTAGCGGCCATGGAACTGCGGGGCAGGGGGTGCTAAGAATCTCCGGATGGGATCCAGCTACCCCAAACTGGCCCTAAAGAGCAAAACAATTATCAAAGCTCGATTAGCGCTGGATTAGACGTTTTAGAGTTTACCTAGCTCTCTAGAATCTGCACACACGCATTGTCGCATAATAAACAAAATATTTAATTCTTTTAGAAAGATTATCGAAGAAGTAGCCGAAACTACCGTTAGAATCATATTAAGTTAGGTATTTCAGATCTAATTTGATATAGTAATTTAGATACCGCATTAGTATAAAATCAAAATATTTTTATTTTTATTAGTAAAAAAGTTAATTCTATGCTGGATCAATTGGATTACAATCTTGATTTTCTAAACTTCAAAACTGGACCCATATCACTTGTTAAACACAATACTGACAAACAAAAAGATATACGATATTCTCATGTTATGCAAGCTAAGCAAAGTACAATCCAGGCTGAAAATAACATTATTACGGTAGATACAGGCACACAGACAGAAAACGCTGTCAATTTTTTTCGTGACTAAATATTTAAGAATTCTTCATCAAAATGTAGCTGGTATTTTGAGTAAACGTTATGATTTAGAAATACAATTAGCTGACCTTAGTTTGAATAGTTCTGAACCTGACATAATCTGCTTGACAGAAACATTTGTTGAAGTAGGAAATGAACATTTGATTAAAGTATCTCATTATGACCTGGCTGTATCTTACTGTAGGAAAAAGAGACAAAAACGAGGTGTAGGTATTTTAATTAGACCGGGCATAAATTATGAACAACTGCATTTTCTCAAAGAACATTGTTTAGATAAACACTTTGAATGCTGTGGTTTACATCTACCCTTACACAATATGTTTGTGGTGGCTTTGTACAGGACACCCAATTCAGATTTTTCTATATTTATGACTAATTTGACTGTTGTGCTCTATTATATTACCTATAAATACAAAAGGAAAAAAATAATTTTAATAGGCGATCTGAATGTAAACATTCTACAACCAGATAGAAGGACTAAAGAATTTCGGGAACTTATTGCTTCTTTTAATTTGGTTTTTCATATTGAAGAGGCGACCCGTCAGAAAACATGTATTGACCACGTAATAAGTAATATCAAGTCTGCTAAGGGTGAACTATTGCATTGGGATATATCAGACCATAATACGGCGCAATTGTTAATTATTCCTGTAAAGCGAAAGGAGATATGTCGACATTATTTTATATTTAGGAGAGATTATAGCTTAGAGTATATTAAAAAATTTAAAGATTGTTTGTCAAATCTTTCCTTCTCCGAGGTCTATAATCAGACCGATATGAATGTAGCCTTTGGTATGTTTCACGAATTACTTCTACTTTTTTACAATTTGTGTTTCCCACAAGTAAAATTAAAAATTGCAAATAGAACTAGAAAACTAAACTGGATAACTAAAGGCTTAAGAACCAGTAGTAAGCATAAACGATCGTTACGTTATAAATATTACAAGAATAAATCAGAGTCCAATAAAATTTTATACAAAACATACTCCAATATATTAAGGTGTTGCATGGCTCATTCCATTAAACACACAAACGAAAGAGTTCTATTAAATTCTAAAAATAAATGTAAAGCAGCTTGGACTCTGATAAAACAAGAAACAGAAAACGCAACAAAATCACAAATCATAACAAAAATTAACGTAAACAATACTGACATATTAAGTCCAAAACAAATGGCTGAAACTTTTAACAATTACTGGATAGCTTTAACAAGTAAATCAAAAGACGAACTACGACTTACATATAAGGGAAATCTCTCTAGCAGTTTTTTTCTCAGACCTTACGGTTATGACGAAGTCCAAAGGTTCGTCTTTTCTTTAAACGATACGAAGGCTGTTGGATACGATGAGATTTCAACAAAAATTTTAAAGATATGTTCAGTGGAACTGACTCCTGTACTGACATATTTGATAAATTTATCATTTGCAGATGGATGTTTTCCAACCAGCTTAAAATCTGTAATTGTTAAGCCGCTCCATAAAAAAGGGGATAGTTCTAAAATAGATAATTATAGACCAATCAGCCTTGTACCAGTCATTTCAAAAGTTTTTGAAAAAGCCATGCAGAAGCGACTATTGTCATTTATTGAAAAACATAACATCCTTAAAAAAGAACAATACGGATTTCAAAAACAAAAATCTACTACTCTGGCTTGTTTTAATCTTGTGAAAACTATCGTTGATGAAATCGATGCAGAGAAACGAGTATCAGTTGTTTTCTTTGATATGTCGAAAGCCTTCGACTTCGTTTCACATAAGTTATTACTAGCCAAATTAGAGCGGTACGGTATTCGTGGTCAGACATTCAAATGGTTAGAAACTTATTTAGGTAATAGACAGCAATGCGCTGAAATATTAAAAATAAATAATAAAAATGAGCTAACGAGTTTTAAATCTCAATTTAAATTTAATAACTCCGGCGTACCCCAAGGAAGTATTTTAGGGCCACTGTTATTTTTACTATACATCAACGATCTTCCTGAGGTGACACACAATCCATGTACTCTTTTCGCTGACGACATTTCAATAATTATGACTTCATCAATAAATTCTGACATAAATAAATATATAAATGACATTAATACTACAATTAAAGATACAGTCAATTGGCTAAGCCTTAACAATTTAAATGTAAATATCACTAAAACTAAGATAGTTCAATTTGGGACATACGGTAGTAAACGTAATAAATTAAATCCAAACTATGACGGGGATATAATATCGGAAACAGAAGAGACAACCTTTCTAGGAATTGTAGTAGATAACCACATCTCCTGGAAAGCTCACATAGAAAAGGTCTGTAACCAACTAAATAAATTTGTTTTCGTTCTATACTCTCTACGAAAGACCTCTTCGCAAAATACGGTGTTATCCGCATATCACGGCTACGTTACTGCATCATTGCTGTATGGAACTATTTTATGGGGTAATTCTACAGATGGATATAGAGCTTTCCAGGCACAAAAGAAATGCGTACGCGCGATTTGTGGTATTCCTCCATGGGAATCTTGTAAACCTTTGTTCAGAAAGTTGAAACTTCTTACTTTGCCTAGTATGTATATCTTTGAATGTGCTAAATTTGTCCGACAACATTCAAATTTATTTCTTAAAGCGAGTGGTTTTTTTTTGCGCAATACAAGAGATCCAGATAGAATAGTCATACCTAGAGTTCCAAGAACCACCTTATTTCAAAAGAATTGTTATTTTATGTGTGGACGAATATACAATAAGGTACCAAAGGACATAAAAAATTTATCGAATCGCTTATTTACTGGACATTTAAGGAAGTGGCTACTTGAAAAAACATTTTATTCGGTTAATGAATTTATCAATTAGTGACCAAATGTCCTTTTGAATTTGTTCATTTAAATCACAAATTGTATTAGTAATTATCTTTAATTTTTATTGGACACAATTTATAATTAAATCTTGTTATTTTAGTTGACATGCTGACATTAAGCTTGGACATGTGATAAATATAGAATTGTAAGACGTTAACAAAAAATAACAAAAAATTTGCATGTCTGATTTATTGACTAAGTGTTTGAAACACTAATAAGTTTTTGGACCTTCACTGTATACAACACTTAAAGCAAATAAATTATTTCTATTTCTATTTCTATTTCTAATCTTACTTGTGAAATTGAAACCAAAACTTAAATAGCCTTCAGCGCTGCCCACATATTTCATTCCGCATGCATGCATGACTATATTAGGAAAGGACTGCGGAGGCCGCATAGCTTTTGGCCTCCAAAACAGATTCACAAGCAAAACAACCTATTCGCGTCCCCTCGCGGGGGTAAGGCGCGTGAAAATCAGCGGTGCAAACTAGATACATTTTTCATTAACCAGGCCTACTTATTAGGCACATGCAATACCCACCTTTGTGGGGAGGATACCAATACTCCCAACTACCCTCAAATGTTCAGTACGAACGAAGAGGTGAAAGTAATAGATAATAACCCGCCTTCACGGGGTGGATACCAATATAGCTACTACCCTCAATGTTCAGTACGAACGAAGAGGCATTCAATAGTAACCCACCTTCGCGGGGTAGATACCAACCAATATACCAACTACCTTCAAATGTTCAGTACGAACGAAGAGGTGAAAGCATTAAATGATAACCCACCTTCACAGGGTGGATACCAATTTACCAACTACTCTCAATTGTTCAGTACGAACGGAGAGGTGAAGGCATACGATAAAACAGGTATTTCATTTAGCTTGATAAATCCTATGCGGCTATAGCTTACTGCATATTAAATAATAGTTTACAGTTTAGTATAGTCAGTCTACAACTACTTAATAAAAGTCTCTACGGATTTGTTAATTGGCTTAAGGTTGTCACGGAGTACCTCTCCTCCGTGTTTTCTTCCGGGTAACCTCGAGTGGGAGGCTTTCTCCACGGCAACAAAGTAACAGAGTGCGGATGATGTAATTGAATGAAACACTATATATATATATTGTTATATTATAGGTTTATCGTTGGTCAGCTCAACTATATAATATGTCGCTCCGTGACAAGGTCACAGTGCCGAAGCCATATAACTGCCAAGGAATGGGATCCTCGAGTTGTTCGAGACCCACTTGTCTAGTTTGTATTGTAATGTATTCAAATCATAGACTATACACTTAATTAAAGGTATCAAACATACAGAAAAATGGTTACAAAAAATGCTAAGTTAGCGACTGACTTTGAGCGACCACAAAAATATATTTTTGTTCATGTAATAACTTTGGTTTGTGTTTAGCGTAAAGTATTTTGAGTATATATGTTTGCGGCATTGAGGTGGACCAAGGGCGACTCCAGCCGCACTATGACTTACTGTGACAGATTTTGCTCTTTAGGATAATAATAATAATCCTTTATTATACTTACTTTATTACAAGGGTAGTATTTAAGCGAGCGCCTAAAAATAGTCGGGCACTCGGTATTTCTAGTAGTCTACTAAATATTTTATGTCTGCAGTTGAACACCGTTTAAATCAGTATTATTATTTCGGCCAAATGAAGTCCGCTGCTGGACAAAGGCCTCCCCAAAAGATCACCACAACGACCGATATGGGTGTGTTGTGTGCTCATTGGGGGGTCTTGCCATAATCGCCACGCTTGGCAGACGGGTTGGCGATCGCAGTTGAGTTGTTAATGTACTCGAAGGACGCTGCTGCCCATCCTCCGGTTAATCCCTTAGTCGACTTTTACGACACCCACGGGATGAAATGGGGTGGTGGCATTCTAAGCTGGCACCAGACGGCTCAGAAATCAGTATTACAGAATCTCAATTAATTTTGCAGTCGCACGATTAATTAATATCCTTGAACAAAATCCCTCGGTCGTATGGTCATAATTTTTGCCATAAATAATTAACGGCTGCATTTAAAAAAACCCGCAAAACAGTCTAGCAGCAGTAATGCTTCACGAGCACAACTATTAATGCATGGTTCCCCTCGCAGGGGAACCTGTCAAAATGTACCATCGCATGGTACCTGTACTTGCTGTAAGACTACTCCATGCATTGCCATTGATACCAGCCCTCGCAGGGTGCTCATGATTATTCATACTAATACCCTCCTGCGTAAGGTTAGGAGGAGGAACCGATCATAGTTCCGAACACCACAACTATAACTGACACAATAGTAACGTCCTTTCGATCACGTGGAACTAGGACAAAACGCCCAAATCAAAAAGATCAGTTCGGGCGGGCCGTTTGATCGTTTGCCATATTAGTGAAAAATAGCCCGCCGTCTTGGCTAATTTGTACTTAAGCTCCAAATTATCCTATAACATTATTCTCTTACACACATCTGTGGGCGTAGCATGACCAATTCAACTTCTTCTCTTCCGAAGATAGACAGCGCGCTCTCTACACGTCTCGATATCTCTTCTTCCCGAGCATGAGCCGAAATGAAGACTCTGGTGTCGACATAGACGTAGAAAATTTCCTTTCCATAGCAACGGAATGCCACTAGTGACGCAGCGATCCCATTCAACTCTAAATATTCTTTGCGTTTCGTTACCAAAAAATATGTCGATCAATTTATTTATTTATTTATTCGTATACTCTTTATTGTACACATAAAATCGTCACAGAAGTTTTTACAACTAATTGTTAATCGCATCGGTGATACTGTAAATTGCTTCCAGCTTCTACATGACGAATAAAACACGTTAAGCAGAATACAATAGTGCGCAAGACTTTAAACTAAACTGAATCAAATAAAATCAAATCTGAAAATAAATTACCTATGAAATTGCCGTTCTGCAGTACCTACTGGCCATTTCAAATAAAAAAGTTTTTTGTTTGGCTATGAAGTCTAATTTCAAATTAATATTATTTGATAAACATGGATTTCGGATTGAAAACCGTATGACGTTGCCGACATGTTTTTCTAGATTTTTTCATTTTTGAGAAGGTATGTATGAATATGTAAAGATTGATTGATCTGTAGGCGTAGCATGACCATTTCAAAGTCTTCTCTTCCGAAGATAGACAACGCGCTTTCTACACGTCTCGATATCTCTTCTTCCGGAGCATGAGCCGACATGAAGACTCTGCTGTCTTCGTAGACATAGACATGGAAAATCCTTTCCATAGCAACGGAATGCCGCTTGTGACGTAGAAATTCCATTTAATTCTAATCATTCTTTGCGTTTCGTTACCAAAATAATACGTCGATCAATTTATTTAATATACTCTTTATTGTACACGAAAAATAGTCACAGAAGTTTTGAATTAAGTAAAAGTACAAAAGGTGGCTTTATCGCAGTCTGTGATCTCTTCCAGGCAACCTTATGATGGAAAATGGTTGCTACATTTTTTTTAATTTATTTAGTTAATACAAAAACGAAACGCTTTATGGCATGTTTATCTGTGGTATTATTTTAAAGTTTCAAATTTCATTAGACCCGGGAAATTTTTGTAATTGCTATTGTGATTCTTGTGAAGTGAAAGTGAATAATGGCAACAAAAAAGTAACTCATATTACTACTAGCCTACTTACTACGTAATATCTCATCAAAAAAAAGTTCCTCCGCTATCGGTCTAAGGCAGAGTGCAGTTGAGACTGGAAGACCATATCCTTGCTAACTTTCGAGGAATTCATTCTCCGACAGGTCGATGGCCCAGTGAACTTTCTCACAGAGTTCCTCTCCGCCTCCTAGAGTTCTTTTTAGCATAAAAACTTATTAAATAGTTACGTTATGATCACGGCGGTGCGTATTTACTATTTTGTGTTAGCTATGTTTCCGTAATCTTTTAACACAACGCAAAATCTTACGTTACAGATACGAAAAAACTCTTGTCTACGTCTCTTGGGATGTAGACTATTTAAGAAGAAATATCAGTCTTATTACAAAAATCTTGCAAGACTCAGGTTTAAACCAAAACTATGAAGTCTGAACTGTGTGCGGAACATACTTTAGTGCCATGGTTAAACCCATCCGTATTACAAATACCAAAATAAGTCAGGACTAGATAGTACATGACTTTAGTTCTGGTTTTAATTGTATCCACATCTTATACACGGAATTCATTGAAAACATTCATTTAGTCAGATAAAGTAAAGTAAAGTAAAGTATTTTTATTTGCTAAAAACATGGTTTATAAGATGTAACAGTCAATGTCAATATAGGAGATTGTTCTACATGTTTCACCAATAACTGGCATACAAATATTAATTAAAACTAGCATTATTATAATCATTAATCATTATTATAAATTATTATAATAATATACATCATTAGATCAATTATTAATACCTTTATATCAATAGTATTGGATTTCAACAATTATGTCATCAGTGATATATAATATAATAAAATTAGAAATCATTCTTAAGACTAAAAAACTCATTTAAATTATAAAAACATTTTTCTATAAGCCATTTATGTAACCTTATCCTAAATAATCTCGTCTGCAGTTCTCTTATACATTTAGGAATTTTATTGAAGACCCGTATGGCCATTACGCTACAATTTTACATCGTGCTTTTACAGTTTAGCATTCTGAGTCTGGTTGGGTCCCTACTGGCAAACAATTTCAAACAGTTCTGGGTGTTCCTTAACAAGTAAACTAATTTGCATTAAATACAGGTTAGTAACTGTTTGTAGCCCAAGTCTTTTAAAAAGTGGACGACACGATTCTAATGGTCCAACACCACATATTGCTCGTATACATTTCTTTTGAATAAGAAACACTTTATTTATGTTTGTTGAGTTGCCCCAGAGCAAAAGACCATATCTGAGAACTGATGCGACATATCCATGATAGGCTGTCATAGTAGCTTTTTCGCTTGCAATTCGTCTTAATTTCTTTAAAGCAAACACGAATCCATTTAATTTGCTACAAACAAGATCTATGTGACTCTTCCAATTGCAATGCTGGTCAATTATTAAACCTAAGAATCTATAGTCTTCCGTTAGCTCAATGGGCTGCCCATCGCATTTAACGCTGTATAGTATTTTTTTTTATTTATAAAACCTAAAAGTCATATATTTAGTTTTTGATATATTGGCACATAAGTTATTATCATGGAGCCAATTTAAGATTGAATTTGCGACTGTATTTAATAATTCTTCATGAATACTAGCTGTTGGTATATCTTTGTGGGTTACTATAACCGAAACATCATCAGCAAACATAATATGATGATGTTTCACAGCGGAGGGCAAATCGTTAATATACAGTAAAAACAAGAGTGGGCCCAAGATACTACCTTGAGGCACACCAGACCAATTAATTTTATAGGTGGATTGATAAGTTCTTAAAAACCTATATTGATCTAAGGATTTGACTTCGACGCATTGAGTTACATCGTTCCATTTACTTTAATATTTTAATACTTTAATATTTTTATATTAATAGTATTATTATTTTATAAAGGTAATTACTAGAAACAAATATTTATTCTTGTTTCAATAAATGCCACTTATTTTCTATCTGAGTAATACTTTTATGAGATTTATTTCACGTTCGAAATATATTTCAAACAACACTACCGCGTAACGGAATGTCTATATCGCGCGGAAATATTTAAAGATAGGTACAACTTCTTAATCTGCCAGTTGGAAGTTTCTTCGTAAGAATATAGGAAACAATATTAATAAAATAGAACAACAATAAAAACGAAGAAGTGAAATCTGAAATTCCGAAGACAAAGTTAGTACTATCTTTAGGATTTTGAAAATATTTAAACTATTTCGGGAAATATTACGTCAGCTGATTTCTCAATCCGCTCATATAATATTAGAAAAATGATGTAATAAAACATGAATTAATTTAGAAAAATAAAAAAAATATGACTATGTAACGTTTTTGAATTGTGTATGTCGTAAGATTTAGAGCAATTGTAATGTTTTTAGATTTAATGAAATTGTGGGAAATAAAACTGCCCGGGAAACGAATTAAGTTGGCAGCCAACATGCCCGGCCCATAAGTAACAACAAAATAGGACAGGAGGTAGTGAAAAGGCACAATCACCTTTTTCAGGAACATTTAAGTATCATGGTGATAGCTTCTCATGACTTCGTCATAGAAATCAACAATTATGAGAGTGATGCAGTACAGGCAGTGGTTAATAAAATATCCTTGTTTTGTTAAAAACGAATCAGTATATTTCACAAAACTTTTATTCAAATAATTTTATTTAGATATTACTAGAAATTACTTCTTCTCCTAACATTTCTGCGTATTAGACGTTTTTCTGAACATCTAATTCCTTAGAAAGAGGTCGAAGTCCTGTCCTTAGAAAAAAATCGCATATGCAGTGCAGTGCCCACTGCACTGCATATGCGATTTTTTAGAGTTTCAATGTCGCCAAACATGCCTCCATGTAAATCTACTGTATCATCTTGAATGTATGCATAAAACAATAATGATACATTAGTAATAATAAGCATAGCAGCATTGGTGTGTTATTGTTTCTACATTACGAGGGCAAAAGTACTTGCTCCATGGCGACCCCGGGTTCGTAATTCGCAAACTACTTGTATTTCGTGGGATATTGAGCATCCTCGACGATCGCGGTGAGATAAATCCTATTTGAACAGGTCTACTATTTTGATGCCTGTGAACCTGTATTTATATCTAAAACTTTCGTTACTTAATTCGACGAATAATTCCGATCACAAGTCTGTGGACTTCGTCGATATAGAGAAGTCTTTACGGGTTATTAATAATAAATAATCTTGTCATCAGCCCAGCGATAATAGTATGGGATGCAGGGGACGGATAAATTGGTTGAACCAGAGTTACAGTGTCATACATTTAGGCTGGGGTTCGACATACGGCAACATTATTAATTTTATGTTCAGGCCGCAGAATTTACGACCTTAGTTAAAAGTAGATAGTTAGCCAATGCTATGTATAATTATTTTGTTATTTTATGATTAAAATGGACGTAATCTAAAACAGCTTGTCGTGAGTAGAGACATTCAGGATGGAAACTATTGTTTCAGAATTCAGAAAATAAAAAACGGATCTCCTTTTACCCTAAACAGCCTAGGGTCCGTATTACGGAACGAAACTCAAGCATTGATCTCAGTTTAAAACTAGTTTTGAGTTGAGCATTAATTTTAAAACGTCCCTCAAGCATAGATTTATTGAGCGTAGTTCAACCGAGTCGTGGATTTATTCTAAATCTTCACTCAGTTATAGGTCTGTACTTGAGCAGAGATTTGAACTATGATCACGTGAGTGTGGTCCAGATAGCGCTTGAGCACAGTTTTTAATGTATGTTGGTTCTTGCGCATTGATTTTTGGTTATATTGTTGTTGAATACAAGCTAAGATGATTTTTATAAGTATCTCTGCAATGATATAATATATTAATGTGTCTGTAAAAATGTAATTGAATGGAAGCATAAATTTATCACAACATGGATATTTTTGGAGAAGTTGACTATTACAATGATTTATTTAACGATCATTTGAAAAGAAGTTTGGTCTTTAGTGTTCCTCTCAGATGTAATATAATTGTTTTTTTTTTAATGAGGTGGTTTTATGTTTCCCCTTATGTGGTGAAAAACGTCGTACTTTATTTTCTTTAATGTGGAGGAGCCAACACGATTTCGCTACAGGTTATTATGGTAATATGTACATCAAATTAAACTGCATTTATTTATCAACATACCATCTGTCCAAGTGTTCAATGACAATAGGCGCCAACGCCAACACACGTTCCTTTATGGTTTATACTTCAACAACATTCATCTCGTTAAAGTATATAAAAATATTTTACGTAGGTACCTGGTATGTAAAATAACTCTTTTAAAAATGAACCTTGTATGTAAAGAGGAACTACTTTGTGAATATTTATATTACTTAATTAATAGGGTTTTTGAGGTACATTTCAATATTTCTTCAATGAGTAATATGTGCTTGAGGCGTGATTTGAATCTCGTCTCAGCTGAGTTTAGATTGATTACCGTTCTGGAATATGACCGATACTCAAATACAGATTCTATACTTAAACAGTGATCAGGTGATTAAAGATCAAACTGGACTTGAGTATCGTTCTGTAATACGGACCTAAATGTATGACACTGTAACTCTGGTTCAACCAATTTATCCGTCCCCTGCATCCCGTACTGTTATCGCTGGGTTGATGAAAAGATTATTTATTATTAATAACTCGTAAAGACTTCTCTTGGCAGGGCAACGCTGGGGAGCAAAACGTTCTGCTATAGCTCCTAGGAATTGGATTGTTAATTTTCCTCTAGATATTTTAGCTAGACAAAAACTTTCCATATGGTGATCACACTGATCACAAAAAAAAACGTAATCATCCCCATCATACATATTTATCAAAGACAAGTACAACCCATTCAGTTCAGTTCAGGTTCAGGTTCAGTCATATTTTCATTATTTGACTATGTGTAGTTTTCGGATACAATTCAGTCATAGGCACTTTCAGTATTTAACATTAACAAGAATGATGGATAGCACGTCCGGGTACAACCTGCCGGTTTCGTTTTCTCATCACAGTACACTAAGGATGTGATCTAGATGATATTCAACATTTTCAAAAAAATATGCTTGTTAACACCTAAGTCACGTGGACTTTTTTCTTATTAGTTTAATCTGGCCTCTCGCCCGGTACGTCTTCACGTCGAGTTTTGTGATATAATTATACGCATGTTATTTTTATATAGATATTTTATGTATTTCATTTGTTTACCCCTTCACATTGTGACTACATTTCTTTATCACGAGATTACTTTGCGCCTTTTAGACGTACTTCATTAAGCTTTGTTTCTCAATGTGCATAAATTGTAAAATAAATAATTAAAAATTATTCTTACCTGAGAGTTAAGATGCAGTGAAGGCCGCGACAGCTGGAGCCCGGCTGCGTTAGGCAACAAGGGTGACGTGTATGGTGAGAGAGGCCGCGACCCACCTGGAGAAGACACGCTGCGTGATCGAGCCTGCAAATGGAATATAGCATATACAGTCTCATCACGCATACTATTTTTTTACTTCGTATCTGTTACAAGATGCTGCTGCAAGACGAGCAGCATAGTGAATACAAAAAAATATTAATTTACAACAGCCAATCTATACATACAAATAAATAAAATTCAAGTGTCTGTTTGTAATGTCAAAATAACAACTTTTTGCTAAGTGTATATGAAAGTATATAAGGTACCTACAGCAAAAAACCTTTGTTTTGTCTGTCTGTCTGTCTGTCTGTTTGTTCCGGGTAATCTCCGAAGCGGCAGGACCGATTATGACGGGACTTTCACCGGCAGATAGCTGATATTATAAGGAATAACTTAGGCTACTTTAATTTCAGATAAATAATTAGGTTTCCGCGCAAAAAAGAAGCCCTTGATATCAAATATATATATTCTATGTCAGGTGTCTATGTCGAAGTACTCTAAATTTCTTTTAAATTAAACCCGGGTGGAACCGCGGGTCCAGCTAGTGCTTATTATAATCGGTATAATATGTGACACGAAAGATGAACGTTGACCAAAACTTACGTGGTAGGATTACGATTATGCGCAAACATTACTTTCTTCCAAAGGATTTACATGGGTCAATTTTGGCCGTGCGGCTGGTCCCTAACCAAATCGCCCCGCAGAGCCACAAATTGAATGAATCGTAAGCGACTAAATAATTTTCTTTGAAAATGTTAAAAACTGCATGGTAATCACTTCATGGTTAACTTAGCGGTAGCGTTAGGTAGCTTAACAATTCAGCGCCAAATACACCAGATGGAGAGCTATCGCCTGCGAGTCTTGCGACTGTCACTGTCTACTGTATTACTATTCTCACTGCCGATTTCGTAGACAGAGTAAGCAATAGACTGCTGGATATTTTCCTTTGCATTCGCACAAGATAAAGAGGAATATATTAATATCACTAGCAAAGAAAAGAGACAGAGTTGCAATATTTCTGTCCCTTATCACGTGCGGCTTGTCATTTAATTGAGCCAAACAACTTTGACGTTTACGAAGATTGCATATTGATGTCTAATTGAATAATAAATACTACACGGCGATTATACAGTAAATTCTATCTATTTCGTGCTTAATTCAACACTGTTACATTGTTTGCAACTGTGCAAAATAGTAAAGTGCAGTGTAATTAACTGTAAAAGTAATACCATGATGAAATTTCCCGGGTGTGTTATACTACTTCTAATCGAATAGTCGTAGTAAAGTATTAAATAATTAGTTTCAAGTGGTGAAACCCATAAATCGTGATTTTGCCTTAAATTTTTTCATTATAACCTCTAAGCTCAGTGTTTACACTTTTTTACAGGGAGTTTACCCTTCAATATGGGTAAACCTGATTAATATCATGCAATGCCGTATAACTTGCTGTTTTTTTTAAATATTACAGAATAGTTGTAGGTATCTGATAAAAACGTAGGATAGTTACAAATTATTATTATGATTGCAGATTTCCAATAAGCCCGAAATAAGGAACATGTGGATTGCTGCAACTAGTAGGCCTAATTGGGCTCCAGAAATGAGTTCAAGAATTTGCAACCAACATTTTGATACTAAACTTTTAATAAAGAAAGGAACTAAAATATTTTTATACCCAGATGCTGTTCCAAATAAAGTAATAAATATGGATTGTATTATATGAATCTGATTACTGTTTTATTTTATTCCAATGGTTATAATATTTCATATATTAGTTTACAGAGTCGGGAGAAACTAAAACATATTTTACAAATCTATACAAATAAATAAAATTGAAGTGTCTGTTTGTAATGTCAAAATAACAGCTTTTTACTAAATGCATATGAAAGTATATACGGGACACATAACAAAAAAACTATTTTTATTTTTTTTGTCTGTCTGTCTGTCTGTTTGTTCCGGGTAATCTCCGAAACGGCTGGACCGATTTTGACGGGACTTTCACTGGCAGATAGCTGATGTTATAAGGAATAACTTAGGCTACTTTGATTTAAGAAAAATAATTAGGGTTCCGCGCAAAAAAATAAAAACCCTTGAAATCCAATATATTTATTCTATGTCAAGTGTCTATATTGAAGTACTCTAAATCCCTTTTAAATTAAACGCGGGTGAAACCGCGGGTCCCAGCTAGTAAGGTAATAAATATGGATTGTGTTATATGAATCTCAATATTGTTTTATTTTGTTCTAATGGTTATTAAATTTAATATATTAGTATACAGAGGCGGGAAATCGTGGAAGCCCTTTGATCATTAAGAGCAGTGAAGCTAGATCAACTGAAACATTAGCAGGGAGTTCACAAACAGGCATAATAGGCTCTGTAAGTACATAAGACGAATTATAACCAAGGAATTTTATGGAAACTACACCATCCGCTAAAGATAGTTTTCAACTGTATTAAAACTGCATTTAATGATTAGTTTTTCTTTGGTATCTGTCCCAAATAAAACAATCCAAAATGTTTTTACTAAAACTGAGCCTGCTGTTACTAAATAACCAACAGAAAGTTGTATAGAATATTGTTTTAATAATAAGACCGTAATTAAATCACAAAAATTACAATTTGAAATAGCATACATCGCATCAGCTTGATAAATGATGATTTCTTACCACTGCATTGGAGACACAATTCAAATTGCATTGTGTTTCGCAGCCGCCGGATATTATCTTGTGAGAGTATATCAAAAACGTACATTTTACTACCATATCATCATTTCGGCCAAATGAAGTCCACTGTTGGACACAGGCCTCCCCCAAAGATCACCACAACCACCGATATGGATGTGTAGTGGGCTCATTGGGGGGTTTTATTTTTTCATCAGGTTTCAAAAAACCAATGTATATAAACAATATAAAAGAAATAGAAACTTTTCTTAATGAGATGGAAACTTATTTAATCGGCCTTAAAATAGACAGTCAAAACATTTTAGTATCTAATAGAATAGTTGGCTTCTTTGGGTTTCAAATTTGCATAAAAATAGTAAAAAAATTGTACAATGATTATATATTACCCGAGAGAGAGATATATACAAACTTATTCAAGACCACTTGGAATGTTTTTTTAGTTCTGTCCGGGCTAAAGGTGAGTTTAACAATAATCCTACCACAATACAATTTAAAAGCGCCTACAAACGCCTAGTTTTTCATGGTGAAATTAAGCACATTACTTCTGGAAATTGTGTTCCTCTCGAAGACATTAAAATTTCGACGTTCAGTGAAATCCACTATGGAAAAAAAACAATCTTTTCACCAAATTGTCTTCTATTACCGAAACAGATGAATCTTTAGCATATGATCCCATAATTGACATTGATCATGATTATTTAAAATGATCCTTCCAGGCTAACTCTTTATTCTAAAGAAATAATAACCTATATCACAGGTTTTATTGCAAGAAAATTGTGTAAAGTGATTAAATGCGAGGATTGTCTTCTGACTTTGATCACGGATAAGTATTACGGGTCATTGCAAGGAGAGACAAAGGAGAATTTTAGGCTCAGTAGTTTCGAAGATAAGAGGGCAGGAATGGTTAACTTTCGTCTAATTTCTTAAATAACTTTAAAACCTTATATTTTAAAATTATAAAATAAATACATTTGAGACCCTCGCAACAAGCCCTTCCATATGTTACACGGAACAGTTTGCAAAACTTTATTCTTTAATTTTCTATATTGCCCCCAAAAAGTGACCTCCATATTCAAAATTAATTTATTTTCATTACACATAGTGTTTGGGTCATAGAAATCCATATGTGTGTATCCATAATTTCAAGTTAATCGATCCAGTAGATTTGAACCCCATTGAAAATCTGTGGGGTTTATTGGTTCAATGATGCTTCTGCCAAAATGAAAGAAAACCTCCATACTGTTATCTTAAATTGTGCTCGGGTAAGGGCCAATATCAGGACTCGTCTATGTGCTCGCCTTGTTGCCTCTATGCCAGAAAGACTACGTGCCATCATAGCCGCTGATGGACGCTATAATAGTTATAAAAACAAAGGTCTCAAAAAATGTTTTTAAAATAAAGTTCGTTTATTGATTTTTCTAATAAATAATTATTATTTCAGACAAACTCACACTCAAAGCTTCATTGAACTGCCTCTCCTCCTCCATTTCAAGTGAGGACTCACTCTCAGACAGGTGTCGGCACAGCGCTTCACGACGCTCGACTTCCTGCTGTAGTTTTCGTTGCAAGCGAACATTTTCTTCTCTAATGTGCTTCTCTTCCAAGGCGAAACGATGCATCTTTTCCTTGTTTTCGTTTTGAGAAACTGCCAGCTGATTTCTGTATTAGCAGTTCAATTTGTGTAAAATAAAAAAAACTTAATGGCCACGAGTGAGATTAGTCTCCGGCACAAGCTAAGAAAAACTGTCTTGATCATTATTATCATTGATAATGATTGATGAAGAATATAATTTAACTAAAAGTTTGTAGAATATTGAAGTAATATGTGCTTAATAATGGACGCTCGGCATAACCTACTAAAATTATTACACATAATTTGTCCTAGAATTAGTATATTGGGTTTTACTGCATAAATAACCTTCTCCTTTTTATAGCTTCTTTTTATGATGATGATTAAAGCGCCGATTTTTTTGATTAACTATTCTGCCTTCGATAATTCTGGTGATAAAGATGCATATATCACCAGATCCAGATACAAACGCCGACTCTTTCGTCTTCCATATCTGGTAGTGAAAATAGTTGCTAGTTGTACAGGAAGAATTGGAAACAGGCGAAGTTAGACGACTACCAGAAAGACCAGGAGCAGTTCCCATTCCATCAATAATATGTCGCCTTCATGTGAATCTCCATTTACCGAGAACACTGGACAAACAACACCGCTGACGCTAAATGGGCTGCGATAGGAAAAGCACTATGATCCGAGTGCAGTGTCGCTCTTTGTCTTAATCCAGATTTATTTTTACAGATTACAGCTCGTTCCATCTAGAGGAATGATAAATAATTATTATTTTATAAAACGTTGCGCCTCACTAGTATCTCTCCGGTGTCGTGGCTGCGTTTACAGACATGAACTCTACATACAATACACCCAGACCCGGAACAACTACCTGCAGTGCATACGAATATTTGTTCCGTGCGGAAATCGAACCCACGACCCGGAGCGAAGCAGCCGACTGTATCAGCCACTGCACCAACCGTGCCGTCTTGTTTTTGGGAATTATTGGGATTATAACAATGGGCCTCATAAGAAAACTCAAGGTCATTCAACGAGCTATGGAGAGAGCTATGCTTGGTAATTCTCTACGAGATAGAATCAGAAATGAGGAGATCCATAGAAGAACTAAAGTTGTCGACATAGCTGAACTGAAGTGGCAAGGGGCAGTGCACATTTCTCATAGAACTGATGGTCATTGGGGCAAGTAGGTTCTCGAGTGGAGACCACGCACCGGAAAACACAGCATGGGACGACCTCCAACGAGGTGGACAGACGACCTAGTGAAGGTCGCTGCGGTATGTAATTAAAATAAATTACTTTATTTACTCACCTTAACTTCACTACCTCGGAACGCAGGGTCTGAATGTGATTGCTTAAATTGGATGCTGTATCACCATTACTAATGTCCCTAGCAAGAAAAATCTCTATTAATAATAAAACAATGAAAGATTGCATTTTAAAATCTAAGTGTGCTTTTTATCATACAAATCTTATATTGAAAAGGTTGAAATAAATTCAGGTCTGAGTGAAATTTTTATATTTCGGTCCTGAAATCATGCTGTATGCATTTTTACTAAGTGGTTTAGAATTAATATGCCACCAAGTATAATTCACAAAAGCTAATGGCTAAAATATTTTCTAGTTTTATCAGTACAGTCAAACACAATAATACTAAATGAACAATTATTTAAAATTATGTAATCTCATACTATTATGCACAATCAGTCATGCATCTCTCTCATACAACCACTAACATTTCGACAATATCTTCGCCCAATAATCTAATAAAGTAACAACTCGCTAGTAAACTAGAAAAATAGTATAAAAACGAAACAGAATACTTGAATAATAAATGGATTTTCACCTAGGACTAGCTGGATCAGACACTGGTTGGTCGAGTCTAATTTGCAAAGAACGTTTCTCCGCCTCCAACTTGTCCATGCGCTTCCACAGCCTATTTACCAGGGCCTCCTGCTCTTGTTCTAATGTGTTCTCAAGTTCCACCTGGAATTTCATATTTTTATTTGTGTTAATAGGACTAAAGGTCTGCATGTGCCGCCTGGCTTAAAATCTGCCCTTATCAAGCAATAACCACTACACTCTTAGCATGTTTACCAGTTATGTACAGAGCCTTTCTTTTCAGGATTGCCATAGCTTAGTTTTACAGTAGAATTGTGGATATAAGATAGCCAATAAGACATTATATTCATTTCACATTTACATATCAACTCAGCATATCTGGAATCACTATGTAAATTATAGTAGTTATAATATAAAAAGTTATAAAATTTTGGTCCTTATTATGTATATCTATTGTTTGAAATAATTATATTGTTATCTTTTTATTTTCGTAACACAGTGTGTCTACGTTTCTAATTGCCCTCTCCTGTCGCAGATCTGCTGGCAGAAATTTCTTTAGAAATAAGCAGTGCCTTTGTACTTAAGTATACCCTGTATTTTGTCTACTGTTTATATAAGAATTTAAAACTCAAAAAAACACTTTCGGCTTTCCTAGGATCTTTTTATATGTTTTCGTTTTTTTGTTAAAAGAATAAATAAATTCCGTGTGTGTGCGGATTAAGAATATAGCAGCACTCCACCTCCTTCCGTGGATGGCGTAAGAGGGGAATAATGGATTCTAAACCGCGATCAGCAGTGGCTTCCCTTCTGTGGAACAGAAGCCATACTGCGCTCACCAACCCATCTGCCAAGCTTAGTGAATATTGGCGAATTCCGAAATATTTAAATAAGAATTTTAAACTCAAAAAACGTCTACGTATTTTTATGGTAAAACTATTTTTCGTTAATATCTAAAATTCCGTGTGGTGTCTCCGGATTAAGAATAAAGCAGAGCACCCCATCTCCTCCCGTGGATGTCGTAAAAGGCAACTAAGGGACTCTAAACCAGAGGGATGAGAAGCAGCGGCCCTTCTATGGAACAGTAGCCACACTGCGCTCAACAACCCGCCTGGCAAGCGTGGCATATTCTCCCAAAATGTCGACACATTAGGGAAATCTATGGGGGGAGGCTTTTGAGCAGTGGACGTCCTTTGGCTGATATGATAATATCATAAAAGGCCTACAAGAAAGTTCGTTAAAAATAACATCTTCATCTTTTGTAAGGATTTCGCGATTATTACTCTATATACTATAATAAAACATGCAGCATTCATCCTGCGACCACGACTGCTACAAAGTGTTCGAAAAGTCAGGAAAAATAAATGTAATCCATTTAAAAGTGTTTTATTGTAATCTTAATTTTTCTTTTAACGTAAAAAGACTGCTTTAAAACAGCATGCAAAATCGAATAAAATTACAAGAGGCGAAAGTTTATTTTAAAGAAATTGATGTAGTGTTATTTGTGGCTGTTTTCAAAATAGAACTTATGTGGAAACCAGCTGATGTTCAAAAATGCAATTGTTTTAAGAAAAACTATATGAGGAAGTTCCCTAAAAGTAAAAAGGCTAAAATGGAAGTGGTCAGGACACATGATCAGAGGAAATGACAAATGGAGCAAAATAATTACACAATGGTATCCAAGGGAAGGTAAAAGGAAAAGAGGTAGACAACAAAAAAGATGGGACGATGATATCAGGCAGGTTGCAGGCATAACATGGAGTAGAGTAGCCAGAGAGAGATCAGAATGGAGTAGATTGGAGGAGGCCTTTTCCAAATGGCAAACGGACTTACAAAAAATAAAAAAGCACCAAATACGCGCATAATTTTAATTATGTAAAAAGAGTGCAGTATATAGTCCGAATAAAAAGGCTTTATTATTATATGAGGAGGTTGCAGTCGAATTACAAACAGTAGAACTTATCGTAAAAATTACGCCATTTTTATATTTTATCTATACAAATAAATAAAATTGAAGTGTCTATTTGTAATGTCAAAATAACAGCTTTTTACTAAATGCATATGAAAGTATATACTGTACCTATATCAAAAAAACTATTTTTAAATTTTTTGTCTGACTGTTTGTTCCGGGTAATCTCCGAAACGGCTGGACCAATTTTGACGGGACTTTCACTGGTAGATAGCTGATGTTATAAGGAATAACTTAGGCTAAGGCTAAGGCTAAGGTCATTAATTATGATGAAACAACACTTGAAATTTAAAGAACGACTAGATATTTGCGACCTCTCTGTTGAACGAGTTTGTGAGCTCGCGTGTGCAGAGACGGAGGAGTTTGTCATTTTATGTGTTTATAGGCCTCCCTCTTCTAATACATCTCTATTCCTTTTAACAATGGAGGATGTACTTAGAAAAATTAAAATTGACAAAAAGATATTAGTTTCTGGAGATTTTAATATAGACATTCTAATAGATACGATAGATAAACATAACGTTATAGCCCTATTTAGGTCATTTAACTTGAAGTCTTTGTATTCAGGGCCGACTAGAGTGACACCTACCTCAGCTACTTGTATAGATAATATTATAACAAACTTTAAAATAAGAGATAAGGGACTGATTAGTGGCATTCGATCGGATCATAAGTGCCAGATTGTTAAAATAAACTATAATGCAGTTAAAGGGCACAAAATAATACATTGTAGAAATTTAATTTTAGTAAAAATCTAGCTTCTCAACTTCATACTCTAAAGCCGCATTATACCAATCCCAATGAAATGTACCGTACCCTATTTAATACACTATGTAATGAGTTTCAGAAAGCATGCAAAGTAAATAAAATTCATGTAAAACCAAAATTAACGTTCAGTGTCTGGGCAACAAAGTCAAAGTCCTATACGAATTATATGACAAAAAGTCTTATATACCTAATATTGATTTCCATAACTACGTTAGAAAATATTCTAAAATGTTTAAAAAGGTTTGTACGCAAGCAAAAGCTGCTTATATTAGTGACCAAATTAAAAAGTCGAATAATAAAATAAAAACGACATGGAAAATAATTAATGCTGAAACTAGTGATGGTAGATTCAGTGACAGTGCAATTAGTTTAAATATCGATGACAAACTAGTTTCAGATAAGTCTGTAGTCGCAAATTTCCTCGAAAACGTTTTCACTAATATTCCAATAGAGACTACTAAACACCTTCCATCGTCTCCCTTAGCAGCAGAGGCATTCTTAAAGAAAAATGTCGATTTACATGTACCTGTCTTTGAATTTAGTTTTGTGACAGACAGTGATATAATTAAAACATTTAAAACAATAGTAGTTAAAAAAACTGAGGACTTATGGGGATTGTCAACGAAAGCCGTCGAATCTGTTATAACTAATATTGCGCCAATTTTGGCTTCAATATTTAATGCCTGCATCGCAGAGGGCACTTTTCCCGATCTCATGAAATCCAGCAAAATTGTACCCATTTTTAAAGCTGGTTGCCTAAAGAATGCATCAAATTATAGGCCAATATCTGTGCTACCAACCTTAAGCAAAATTTTTGAAAAACTAGTTTTAAATCAAATGGCAGCACACTTTCAACAGAAGTAGGATATTTCATGACCATCAGTTTGGATTTACGCGGGGACGATCTACAGAGGATGCTGGGTCCACTCTCATTAAAACCGTTTTAGGGGCCTGGGAGGATGGACATGATGCTTTAGGCGTGTTCTGCGATCTGTCTAAAGCATTCGACTGCGTGGACCACCGCACCCTCATTCTGAAACTTAAGTACTACGGAATTCAAGGTAGATCTATTGATTTTGTAAGCTCATATTTGTCAAATCGGGACCAAAGAGTAGAAATTGAAAACGTCACATCAACAGGCACACACGTTAAAATGGGGGTACCGCAAGGATCAATTTTGGGGCCATTTTTGTTTCTGGTCTATATAAATGACCTGCCATACATGATAAACGATACAATGTCGAATATAGTCTTGTTTGCTGATGACACGTCACTTATATTTAAAGTAAATAGAAAGGATAGCCATCTTATAGAATCCAATGATATACTTCATAAGATATCTGATTGGTTTTCGGCGAATAATCTTCTATTAAACGCAAAAAAAACCAAATGTCTAAGATTCTCTACAGCAAATGTGACCCATGTAAGGTCACAAGTAAAACTTGACGGAAAAGAATTAGATCTGGTCTCCTCAACTGTATTTTTGGGTGTTACTTTAGACTCAAAATTGCAATGGGGACCCCATATAAAGGCACTTTCAGGCAAACTAAGCTCTGCTGCATTTGCCGTTAGGAAAATTAGACAGGTTACGGATGTGGCTACAGCTAGGTTAGTATATTTTGCGTACTTTCACAGTATTATGTCTTATGGAATTTTACTGTGGGGCTCGGCTGCTGATGTTGAGTCTATTTTTATATTACAGAAAAGAGCAGTGCGAGCTATCTATAACCTAGACTCTCGTGAGTCACTACGGGAACTATTTAAGGAAACAAACATTCTTACTCTACCATCCTTATATATTTTCCAAAACATTATGTATATCCGCAAAAATATAGCAAATTTCAGTAAGAAAAGTGACGTGCACAGCTTAAATACACGCAACGAGAACAAGTTGGTTGTACCTGGCTTTAGACTTAGCAGAACCAGCAAGTCGTTTATGGGAAACAGTATTAGATTCAATAACAAAATTCCTTGTAGTATTACCGACTTACCAGAAATAAGATTCAAATCATTGATTAAGCGCATTTTAATTTCGAAAGCCTACTATAATATAAATCATTACATCGACGATAGCGATGTCTGGCAAACGTTTCCCTCCTGCACACTGCGACCCTCTGGCGCTTTATAATATATTGTATAATTTTCGCATGATTGACGTGTTGTTATTCCCAATCAATGCTTTACCGTCTAAACAGAAATTGAAAAATTTTTTTTGTTGATATCCTGACATTTACTTGACTTATTTTTTATCTTTTTATTGACATCTTGACATTTAATTTGACTTATTTAAAATTGAATTCTATATTTATTATATAAATTATTGTCCTATGTTTAATTTAATGACTGCAATTTACATTCTAATAATATTTTGACATTATTAATAATCATAAAATTATTAATCTATACAAATAAATAAAATTGAAGTGTCTGTTTGTAATGTCAAAATAACAGCTTTTTACTTAATGCATATGAAAGTATATACGGTACCTATAGCAAAAAAACTATTTTGAATTTTTTTGTCTGTCTGTCTGTCTGTCTGTCTGTTTGTTCCGGGTAATCTCCGAAACGGCTGGACCGATTTTGACGGGACTTTCACTGGCAGATAGCTGATGTTATAAGGAATAACTTAGGCTACTTTTATTTTAGAAAAATAATTAGGGTTCCGCGCAAAAAAAATAAAACCCTTGAAATCCAATATATATATATATATATATGTCAAGTGTCTATGTCGAAGTACTCTAAACTTCTTTTAAATTAAACGCGGGTGAAACCGCGGGTCCCAGCTAGTTAATCATAAAATTGTAAATGTGCGAGCATCATGTAGCCGTTAATGTTATATATTTAGTACCCTTTGCCTTTGGCCTGGTAGTATCGGTCTGTCATGCTCACTAAAATGTCTTCTGGCGGTGGCGTTGTGTATCGGGTCGTTCGGTTCCCTAAAATATGGTTGAGCTAAGCGATGCTGATGCATGCGTCATGCTCGTGAACGGGTGCCGTCTGTTGGGACTGGTCAGCCATTAACTGCCATGGCGAATAATGATTATATTACATTAGTATGTCTTTTTTTTTATACATTGGCCTACATAATGCTCTTTATATGGTTTACCTTAATTTGTATTAATCAACATCGTAATCTCAATTATTTTAAAAGAGTATTTATGGAGTTTCTTTCCGGCTCTTCTCCATAGATCAACTATTTGGAACCGTGCAACTTAGATTCTGACGTTTCATAAGTGCCAATATTTGGTTTATTTGAAATAAAAATATTTGACTTTGACTTTGACTTTGCTACTTTAATTTTAGAAAAATAATTAGTGTTCCGCGCAAAAAATATTGAAATCCAACATTTATATTCTATGTCAAGTGTCTATGTCGAAGTACTCTAAATTTCTTTTAAATTACACGCGGGTGAAACCGCGGGTCCCAGCTCGTAGAACATAAAACTCTCCATAAATTGATCAAGCCATTTTTATGTCATGACCCAAACAATATTGTTTTTAAAGAATTCTCTGTAGGTAGTCTTCTCTTAACTTCTCTCACTATAGACTCCTAGCGACTCAACACGCAACCAAACTCTAGTGCGGCCATGCAAGAAGTCAGGTGGATGGCACTAGGCTCTAGACGCTAAGCATGGCACCTGACAGTGCGGACGCAGCCTTAAGGACAGTTATGTAATAGTATGAGAATCAAGTCGGCTAATCCAAAAGACTATAGTTGGCGCGCAACAATACTCTACGCGCACAGTGCTGCGAGCTTTTATGTGATCCTGTGTTAAGCGTAAATGTTCTTTCTATGTAACAGATTTTTTACGGATTTTAGGTTCAAATCGTCTTCTTAGATTTGTTTACGCAGTTACAAGTGAAGCTAATGTAAGCGTGTTAAAAAGAGAGGGGTGTATATCACATCCTAGTAAAATATAAAATAATTTAAAAGTGATAACTGCAGTTTTCTTCCACACATAGCTTACTGGGAGTAAGTGTGCTATATAAAATATATGTAATTGTTTTCGCAAATATTATATTCTTCAATTTCCCAAATGATAAAACAGTAAAAAAAACCATACCTTTTCTCTACGGAGCCTCTCTAAATTCATTTGCTTTGCCAAAGTCTCAGCTTCAAGCTTTTCTATTTTCCTCATCAATTTATTAACGAGACATTCCTGTTCCTGTTCTAAAGTCTGCTCCAAGCGGCATTTCTCTTGACGTAACTGAAACACAAAGATCAGAACTAATCTGCAGGAACTTTGTAACAAACTGTGGCTGGTATGCGTAGGCTTTACCTAGGCATACCAGCCACATTTACAAGTCATTAGGTCAAGCGCAACGTAATGTATTATCATGTGTGAATAATATCAAAAATGACTTATTGCTTGCTATGTACATGTCTATAGTACCTACTAACACACCAAATTTGATTCGATTTACTGCCGAAATTAATAATCAATTTAATTCAAAATCTTTAGATTTGGGACCTATAGTTATCAAAAGCTGTTCTCCTGTTTCGTGGGTACGTTTACGGACACAAATTTCACAAGCTTTATTTATACTTTGTTTTTATATGGGTATATTGTCTCTATATTCTGGGCGTTGTTTTTGATAATATAAAATATTTTTCTTGTTTTCTTTCTTTCTATCTAGATATAGAAAGAGGTTCACTCAAGTAATAATAATAATCTTACTTCGTTTTGTATTTGGCAGATAACGTTGGCATGTGCATGTTAGAAGTTAAACATGTCACTCGCTCACTCACTCGGGAATTCTGGGCTCGCTCGTCCGACGCCGACAAGCACACGCGAACGCGAAAGAAAATGCGTTCGCCAATATAACTTTTGTTTTGTTTCTCTGTTTTAATTTAATTCAATCACTGCTTTATAATGTAACTAGTTACAGTTACGACAATTACAACTTTGTTTATAGTTTGACATGAAACTATTTTATTATTATTTGGCTACATGCCTCGTAGCCAGTTATTGTAACTGGTGACGTTAAATAACGCCCAAACCTGCAGAATAACACTAAAAATACAAGTGCTAGTGTTAAAACTGTAATTTGTATGAATAAACATTTTTTGTATACCTGATTTAGTTTTCTGGAGAGATCATTAGTAAGACATTCTTCTTCACGTTCATAATGATGTGCTAAAGTTTCTTTTTCTTTCTTCAGTGCTTGAATTTTTTTCAATAATGTGTTAGAAATATACTCTTCTTCTTGCTCAGCCTTAGCTTGCTGTAAGGTATTATTAAAACAACTCATCAATTGATCTATTATTAGGGTAATTTTTTTATTGATATGAATAGCAATGAACAAATTTTCATGCTTTATATTTTTTTAGTTTTTCAAATGCTACAGCGGTGTTATTTTGAAGCTGTAATTCTTAGTTTAAATAGTTAACAGAGTTAAAGTAAAAAAAACTTTTATCAGATTTGAAGTTATTGATGTTATGGCAAGTAAGTAAAATATTGATGTGTGTAACAGGTTCTGGTGTTCTCATATGAGCAGTGGGACCACTATATATCTTTTCAAGTAACTATAACAAAAAAAAACCCTATCCACCTTGAATTTTGGTATTCAAATTCAAGATGAACATTGTCTCTAACCTCCCATAACATGTAAGGATTGATTCAAATAATAAGGCAAAAAGGGGCTATCCACTACCCTACCCACCTTGAATTTTTGTATTCAAACTCAAGATGAACATTGTCTCTAACCTCCCATAACATGTAAGGATTGATTCAAGTAATAAGGCAAAAAGGGAATAAACAAAAGGATAGGGCGTAGGGATTTTAAACAAAAAAACAACTATGGAAACTGTTGGGGTGAAAGCTATATTTTGTATCATCTAAGAAATGTTCACAGTCTCAACCTAATGGTCGAAAGACGCGCCATGACACTCCAGTCCTCCGGTGATGCTGAAGCATACCAACTGCTCAATAGACTGATATGGAAGTACTTGCGTCACGTCACGTACCGTAAGGCTCCAAAGTGTTCGAAAGACACAGGTCCATTGGGCAAAGTCGTATTATGAAGCTAAAGACCGAGGACGGCAGTGTAGCGTCGATTAAGCCAGAGGTTTCGAGACTAAGAACTTGTACCGACAGCTATAACTATACCTACCATTGGCTCTAACAAAGACCCGAGAGCCAAATCAACGCTATACCGAAGATATCCTGGACATCAGCCTGTACGAAATTGGGATGGCCTTGAAACAGCTTAAAAATAAACAGGATGATGATGGAATTACGACAGAGCTTCTGAAAGCAGGTGGAACACATTTAAAGCCCTTCAGAAGCTATTCAATTCCATCTTACTCAAGGGCACAATGCCTAATTCATGGAAGAGAGGCGAGGTGGTGCTGTTCTTCAAAAAGGGTAACAACTGCTTGTTGTAGAATTATAGACCCATCTTGCTTGTGAGCCATGTTTATTTTAGTACCATAGAGCCGTTTTAGTACCACAGACCACATTCATATGCTGCTGTAGGTTATACAGAAGACGGAGGAGTATAGTTTGCCTCTATGCTTGGCCTTTGTGGACTATGAGAATGCCTTCACTTCGATCAAAACCTGGGCAGTACTGCAAACTCTGCAGCAGTGCCATATTGACTATAGGTATATTGAAGTGTTGGAAGTGCTTATACAGAAACGCCACCATGTCAGTCAGAGTACATGAACAGAGCACGGGGGCAATTCCATTGCAGAGAGGTGTGAGACAAGATACGTCATTTCCCCAAAACTGTTCTCCGCAACAATGGAGGATGCCTTCAAGGTACTAATGGAAAGTATTCGGCATTAACATTAATGGCGACTATATCACTGAACATGGACTAGACGAAAGTCATGTCAAAAGCCCATCCCAGTATCCATTGGGAGCTCTGTTCTCCAAGTTGTTGACGAGTATATCTACCTGGGACATACTGTCCACTTAAGTAGGTCCAACTTCGAGAAAGAGGTCAATAGTCAAATCCGACTCAGCTGGGCAGTATTCCGGAAACTTCGCAACATCTTTTCGTCAACAATATCGCAATGCCTCAAGCCGAAAGTCTTTAACGAGTGTGAGTTAATGGTAGTCTTTTCGTCAACAATATTGCAATGCCTCACAACGAAAGTCTTTAACCAGTGTGAGTTACCAGTAATGACATATGGAACAAAGACATCACTTACAATGGGCCTGATAAAAAAGCTCAAGGTCACTCAGCAAGCTATGGAGAGAGTTCCACAGAAGGGATGCTGCTGCGAGTCCCTTTGATTTAGAGTCCCTTAGTCTTACTTTTACGATATCCACAGGAGGAGATGGAGTGGTGCAATATTCTTAATCTTCGCATCACACAGAATAAGTTGCCCACATCGCTGAAAGGATTAGTAAACTGAAGCAGCAATGGGTAGGGCATATCACTTGTAGAACTTATTGCCATTGGGGTAAAAAGGTTCTAGAGTGGAGACCGTGCACCGGAAACCGCAGTGTGGGACAACCTTCAATAAGGCGGACAGACAACCTGGTGGTTGCTGGGAGTTCTTGGGGGGTGGCATGTGACCACTCACTATGGAAATCTATAAGGAAGCCTTTGTTCAGCAGTGGACGTCTTTTGTCTGATATGATGATGATGCTGTAATGTTTGTAGATGATACAAAACATAGCAATAAGAGTTTTAAATTTCTGAATAAGCAAATTCATACAATATCTATAAAGTTGTAACCAGTTCCAGCTTAAATGTAAGTGGGTATAGAAAGTTAAGAATTTTTTCTGGTCTGGAAAATAATTCTGTAAAATGACCCACTTTCTATGTATAAAAGATACTGTCAATCAGAACAGTTGATCATATTACATGTGACTTACAATTGAAACTGATGCTTGTCTCAAGGCACGATTTTCTTCTTGCAGAGCCTTGACCCGAAGCTTGTAAGTGTCCAGCTCCACTTTAAGAACCCTAAAAGATAACCACATTTTACTCTTTACATATTTTTTCTAACATGTAGTTACTTTATAAACTTTTATGGCATTAGTATTAAAATTAAATATTCATGTTATATATTGATGTGCAAACAGTGCAAGACACATATACAACATAGTTATAGCAAGTACCTGAGAACATATTTATATTATGAACACAAAAACACAGTAAGGAAACAATGAAACCTGATGTGCAGTATAATAAATCAGAATCCCAGGAGCAAAAAGCAATATCGAACATAATTCCAAAAACTATACCTATTTTGTTGGTGTAGAGATTCAATTCTTTTCTGAAGCTGATCACGAGAAACTGTGCTAGGAGGCAACATAGCTCCACCATCCAGTGAGCTGGAGTCGCTTTCAGAAGCTGAATCGGCCATTTTATTACCTACAAAGGATATGGATATGTGTATTAGAAATAAATATTAGCAACAAACATTTTCTTCGTGTTTTATCTGCAGTCTACCTGGCGAAATCACTGTATCATCCATTTGCACGAGTGATGAAGACAGCAACAAAATGTCATATAAATTGGAAATCACTACGGAATTCAAATTGCATACAAAGATTGATTTAAATGGATATCATCAAATTATTATGGTAAAAATCATAGAAAAACTAAGTTAAAGTGAAATGTATTAAAATAACACTCGAAAACGATATCGATGCTGCAGTCTCAACTAAAGGTGTACCATAGAGTAGTTTTATTGGGTTCCAACTTCCATTGGTCCCGTAACAGGCAGGACTGGCAAAGGCAAAAGCGAGCTGAGCTAAACCATAGACTAGTTTATAAATATCAAAATAAGTAATTTAGAATTAGATTCGATCATTCGACTCTAGTCTACTTATAACTAGTTATACGGTTACACGTCAAGCTCGACAACCTATATAACCATAACTATGCTATATGTAATGCACAAAATAATACGAAAAGGGACTGCCTATCGTGGCATCGGCCAATCACAGCATTTGTTGCACACAGACGCACTTATTTTGAAGAAAACTCCCCATAAGATCTTCTCTTTTAAGATTACGGAGTTAAGATCATTTATTATGGAGTTGGAGTTGCCGTTAGACTGGAGTCTGTAAGCGTGTCTTATTTGAGAGTTTTCAATATTTACGCTTAGAGTCCTACCCATATTCACAATCAAATCACAAATATTTTCTTTGGTTTCACCGTTTACTTTTGGTATATTTCGGATTTCTAGACCAGATGCGCGTGATTTGAACATTTACCGTGATTTGTGAAAGATCAGGGGCGGAAGCGCACTGATGTAATTGTGAATCATTCATGATGGATAGTGCAGGCGGTACAGTGGTGAGGCGGGGGGAGTACGGTTAACGGACATGGTTTGTTTTTAGCGCTGACTAATTTCCGGGCGGCAAAGCTAAGAAATAGAAAAATGGTTGCAAAGACTCTGTGTGTGTGTGTTACTCGTCGCAAGGGTCTACTTATTTGATCGCCAATCGACGCAATCTATACAAATAAATAAAATTGAAGTGTCTGTTTGTAATGTCAAAATAACAGCTTTTTACTTAATGCATATGAAAGTATATACGGGACATATAACAAAAAAACAATTTTTAAGTTTTTTGTCTGTCTGTCTGTCTGTCTGTTTGTTCCGGGTAATCTCCGAAACGGCTGGACCGATTTTGACGGGACTTTCACTGGCAGGTAGCTGGTGTTCTAAGGAACAACTTAGGCTACTTTAATTTTAGAAAAATTATTAGGGTTCCGCGCAAAAAAAAAGAAACCCTTGAAATCCAATATATATCTTCTATGTCAAGTGTCTATGTCGAAGTACTCTAAATTCCTTTTAAATTAGACGCGGGTGAAACCGCGGGTCCCAGCTAGTTCTAATAATAAAAATAGTCTTTACTGTAATTAATTACTTTCACCTCAAGAAGAGAAGAGGTGGATGTGGCAGGGCCCAGATTTTATGACAACGAACGATTTCATCATGTTGGATAACAAGTATATATTTAGAGATATCTCTGTGATCAACGGATTCAACACCGGTAGTGATCAAGACTTGTTCAAAATATGTAGGTTCGACTCGCTGGAAACCACAGGCAATATTGATGATACCAACACCGTGGTCAATATGGTGTGGAAGCTGGGCCGTAAATACTTCCCACTGCGGTGAAAAGACGACATCAAGTCTAAACTTTCACGTGAACTCATGAAGGTACGACGGGTGACGTCATCCGCATCTAGTCCCTTGGCAAAACATCTGGCGCTTAACAAGCGGGTTAAGGAAATGATCCGATACGACCTCCACTGCTCTAATACCCGTGCTGTTAGTAGCTATTGAGCAGAACCGGGGATCGAAGGTGTTTGGACAGTCACTACGGAGAAGCCACCTGACAAGGTTGAGGACTATGGATGGCATTATAGTCGCATATAACAAGTTGAACAGTACTATGGACAGCTGTACGCACCACATGCGATGGCACCCATGGCTCAGAGCAGCGTAGATCCTAGAGCTCCACTAGTGCGCCGCTACATCGAGGACGTCCCGGCCGTTGACTTAAGCGAGATTAGGGTGGCTCTGAAATAACTAAAAACTAGAAAAGCTTCGGGTGATGTCGAAATTACAACCGAATTATTAAGTGCTGGGGGAGAACCCGTGCTGAGGGAGTTGGCGCACTTGTTTAATTCCGTCATCCAACACGGTACAACACTGGAGGCGTGGAACGGGAGTGTGGTGGTGCTGAGATAGAACTCTGCTCAAGAATTGCGGACCCATAATACTCCTGAGCCACGTGTACAAGCTATTTTCAAGGTTTCGTCAAAAACCGTCTCGCTAGAAGATTTGACGAAGCCTAACCACCGGAGTAGGCTGGATTTTGAAAAGCGTACAGCACCGTGGATTACATCCATACTATTAGGCAAATGGTAGAAAAATCCGAGATTCCGTAGAAAGATCCGTTTTATTTTATCTACCGTACGGTAAATAAAATAAAACAACTAATTATAATCAAAAATTATTTCGATGCACGCAGTAATCACTCACAGTGTCTTGATGTTTTTTAGTGTGGTATTTAGTTTGGGACTTTATTATTTTAATAACAGGATTCCAAACTGGTGGTACCTGCCAGCCATCTTCTCTATTAAAATTAGGATGTTTTTTAATTTCAATAGCCTCACGAAACATTCTTGGTACATATCGGTTCTATTTCGCGAGGACTTGAGGTTGATCGAAACGAAGAAAATGGTTGGGTATGTCTAAGGCATGTTCGCACACTGCAGACTTTGTGGAGCGTGTATGCTTGACGTCAGCTATGTGTTCATTTAATCTGGTGGCTATACTACGCTTTTTTTGTCCTATGTATGACAACCCACACTCACAGTCAATCTTGTAGACCCCTGCATCTTGTAAAGGAATGTGACACTTCACCGGTTTGAGAAGTTGGCTGATCTTCTTATGCAGCTTAAGTAGGTTTTTATGGATGCACGTTTCAAGATATGACCAATTTTGTCCGTGACTCCCTTATTGAATGGTAAAACTGCAGGTCATCGATCAACCGTGTTGGGTTTCGGGCGGCTTCTGCGACGGGGATATGCTCTCAAATTTGGAGAACTCTCGTTGGAGAACTTCCTTCAGATGGTGAAGATCCCCAGCCAGATGGTTGGGGTTGCAGATGCCGTGTGCTCTCTGTAACAAAGATTTAGTCACGATAGCTAAATGACAAGGATGGTGGTCAGATTCCCCATTAAGGTACCTGTCTATATGGGTAGGCTTTCTATACACGGTGTGACTAACAGAATGATCAGGATTATGGATGAGAAGTATGTCAAGGAAGGCCAAGGATTTATTATCCTCCAATTCCATAGTAAACTGAATTTTACTGTGTATTGAATTTAGGTGTTTTAAAAATGCAGTCACCCTATTGTGAGGCAAGATGATAAAAGTGTCATCTACGTACCGTTTGAACATCTTCAGTATGGTTGGGCCTGTCATCAGTGCTCCCTCCTCAAAGCCCTCAATGAAAATATCGGCGACTACAGGAGAGACCGGTGAACCCATGGCCACACCGTGAGTTTGCAGGTAAAACTCATTGTCCCATAAAAGGTAGCCATTGGTAAGGCAGTGTTCAAGTAACTCTGCATATTGAAGAGGCATGTCATGCTCACTTAACAGTTTCTTAACAACATCCATGCAGTCCTTTATTGGTAAGTTGGTGAATAAGGACTGCACATTAAAACTGACCATCACTTCACTTTCAGCTAGTTCAAGGTCTTTTATTTGGCTGACAAAGTGATAGGAATCCTTCACATATGTGTTAGTTTTTCCACGAAGTTGAGAGAGTATCTTCGCTAGATGTTGTGCCAGTTTATAAGTTGGTGTATCAATCTGGCTTACTATGGGTCGCGATGGAGCATTGTCTTTGTGAATTTTGGGCAACCCATACAGTTTTGGCGGTTTCGCGCAAGATGGAATGAGTTTTTTTCATGTCTAATTCAAAGTGTCGGAGTATTTACAAATTAACTCGGAGGTCGTTTTGAGAATTTTGCTGGTTGGATCTTTGTTAACCTTTTTATGTGTTTACATCCGACAAAAGCTCTTGAATCCTTCGATTGTAATCGGACGTGTCCATTATGACCGTAGCATTACCCTTGTCAGCACGGAGGATAGTCAGGTCTGGGTCTTTGTTTACGTTTTATTAATGCAAGATATTCATCGCGAGATACATTCGGTTTGGGCGGCTTGCTGCGACGTAATACTGCTGATATATCTTGTCGAATCACCGCCAAATCTTCTTTTTTCACGTTGTTTTTCACAAGACAGTCCTCGACATTACATATTATATCCTCGTAAGGGATTTTTCTGGGTGCTAGCGCGAAATTTAAGCCCTTATTTAATACCTTAACAGTGTTTTCCACCACGAACCCTGCAAAGTGTTCGAAACGTCAGGAAAAATCTAAAATATACGCGATAGAATCCGTTTAAAAGTGTTTTATTATGATGTGTAATACTCGCGAAAACCTAAGACATTATTAAATAGATATCATTAATGAAATGATAAAATATAATTAAATAAATAAACTAGAAATAAAATAACTAAATGAATTAAATTCCGTGTGGTGTCCGGATTGAGAATATAGCACCACTCCATCTCCTCCCGTGGATGTCGTAAAAGGCGACTAAGGGAATTTAAGGCAGAGGGATGGGCAGCAGCGTCCCTTCTGTGAAACGGTAGCCACACTGCGCTCACCAACCCGCCTGCCAAGCGTGGTGAGTATTGGCAAATACCCCTCAAAATGATACTGTTGTGAAAATCTATGGGGGAGGCCTTTGTTCAGCAGTGGACGTATAAATGGCCGATATGATGATATATTATTATTAATTAATCGTGTAAATGAATAAGTAAGTCATAAATTAATATATTACATTTATCGAATACTTAGCATAACACGATGTTACCGTTACTACCATTTCATTTGAGCAAACTACAAAATCAAATTAAATTGGAAGATTTCAAACTTAAATCTACTATACTGCTGGGATTACGATTATAATTATTTATACAGATCGGAGCAATCATCCAAAGATATGGATTGGTTATTAACACGCGCAAACTGTAATTTTCGTACAGAGGCCAAGCTGCAATATACATATCCGTCCTCACAAAGGTTTATCACTTGAAAATATTGCAATCTCAATCTTTGGATAGGTTAAATTAGCACACTTCTAACGCAAACTGATTAAGTTAAATATAAAGATTTTGGACTAGATCGATCATTAATTTTAGCCATGAGGGAATCCGAGCTAGAGGGATAACGAGAGGAATAGTCTACACTTATCACTTATCACTTTGAAAATCGGTATTTTTCACATATTTTTTTAAACCTAAGCATATCTTAAAAATCTCTGTCGTAATTATTTATTTTAAAAACTTTAATTTATAATGTGCTATTTAAAAATCTTATTTTGATTCTGAGTTCAAACGTACAATTTTAATGAGACTGTTCTAAGGAGAGCAATAAAATTCATTTTTTATTAATAATATTTAGCATAACTTTTATTCAAATTAAAACAAATGTTTCGTTAATATCAGGCTCAAATTTAGTCAAAAACAGCAGAAAGTCACCGCGTTCAGTAACATGCAAACGATTTCACTTTTTAGTTGCCACAGCATTAAATCTACGTTCATATAAATACTACGATAGGAATGCTATCAAAAATCGGTGAACAATCGACCATATCTAGGGTATAATTGCGGGATTGGCTTTTGTAACCAAAATTTTTGGTAGCCAGTTATGAATTTGATTTTTATTCCCTCGTTCATTGTCAGTTCTATAAGTTCTGCTTCCAGCTGGGATGCCAACTCGACACTTGCTTACTCGTTACATGTTCGATGTAAAGATATGGTGTATTTTTAAAATACTTCTTGTAGTTAGTTTTTTTAGTTTAGTAGTAGAAAAGCCAATTTTAGGAATAGTTTTAGGCTTTATCTAACTTTTTGAAGTTAGCCTAACATAAAAGAAGTTTATTTATAAATGCTATCTATGTTCATGATTAGTTAACCGACAGCAACTCACAAACCAAAGCTGCTGAATATTTTATACCCCAGGAAAACATGGAAAAGGCTGCCATGGCAAAGAATTAGATGATTTTGATTAATTGAATTTTTGCTTAGATTACCTTGCTTGCTTGCTTAGTCTAATTAAATTGTAAAATGATATAAAGCTTACCTATTATTTTGTATCGAAAATACCTGTTACTTATAAAACTTTCCGTTTTCCATATAGTAACCCTGTTTAAAAAAACATTTATAAAAAAGTGACACACACGCCATAATGTAAATTGCTTCTCGATTTGGCGTTTCAGTTAAAAAATACATTTTGATGTTAAAAATTCGTTTGTAATGTATAAATAAGACATTGAAAATGTCCTTAGTAAATATTGGTAAGATGTAAATTATTAGCTTAGATGCAATTTGTGTAAAACATTGTCACTTCAAAGTATTTAGGTTGGATCAAAGGAATCGAAGCCATTTCGTTCTTTTCGTGTAAACGGTATTGAAGATAAATTTGTTATAGGTCCTAATGTTTTAATAACAAGTGCGGATATTTATTTGATGGACTAAACGTTTTGTTGATTTATGCGATGGCTGATTTGTCGCCATAGTTGAAGTGTTGGTACGTTTTCAGCAGTCATTGCTGCTGGTAATGCACCGTATGTAGTGTTCAGGGTGTATGGCATATTAACTGTCATAGAGAAATGGGTGTCCGTAGTGGTTTTAAATCGCTTATTTGATTGTTTTTTACCATGATTGATTGAGTTTATTATAGATAATACTGTTTTAAAAACCGACTACAGTCTTTTTTTACGAAGTACGTCTTGTAAACAAATCCTTCTGTGCATGTTGTAATGTGTCAAGCCTAAGATTACTGAAAATATATTGAATATTATGTTTTAATATAATAATTTAAGGTTTTTGTTGTTGTGGACACTAGCTAATTCTGCATACAAAGCTTTGATAAATACTATTCTTGATTTATCAATGTAATTCATGATAATATGTATGATTTATGAAATTATATCATCTATTACTGTAATAATAATTGTATGGCATTGTACCTAGCTATATTCAATTTCTTTCTGAAGAACTATAATCTGATCAATCAAAATAATCAATTGCAGAGAATGTGTTTAGTAGGTTGATTATTTAGCAAATGATTTAAATCTATTGCAATGGTGACTTTCATCTGCAGAATGTTCAAAAACTTGTTATTTTATCTGCAGAATGTGTTGTGTATGTTATTAGTATACTCAATATTACACCTTTTTCCATGGGGTAGAACTACTGTGCTTTTTCAAATTCTTACATTTTTTTATACATAAACATGGCTTATAAGTATTGAATAGTAAAAGAAGATTGTATGGTGTTTATGTTGGTAAAGAGGTTATATTTTTATTAGTGGTCTCTAGACCAATTTGAAAATCATATTATTCTCTTGACTGACAGACTCAATCACCACTGTGGTACAACCACTCAAACTTATTTTGGGAGATCAACATAACAAAGATAAGACATCCTTGAGTTTAGGTAGGTAACGAATCAACCAAGTAAACGGCATTCCAGCAGTTATGACGATGATGATAAAATGATGTTATACTTCATGCTGTGTGCGGTGATTATTGGCAAAATCCCCCATGTAGCCAACCCAGTTGTGGAGGTGGAGACCTTTGTTCTGTAGTGGATGCTTTTTGGCTGATATGATGATGATGATCCTTCATCAGGGAAATAGTGTTCATAGTATTTTTATTTTATTATTAATATAAGTGATGGATGTTTTCACTGATTGTATACTCTACTGTATTGTATATTCTGATCACAAATCTGATACTATACTTATATAGAATACTTCACACTAGTAAATATATGTAACCTATTTGGCAACAGAATCTTTTTTATGATTGTTGTGCTTAATTAAGTTAAAACTGGTTTGATACATTGTCATAGATTTATACTAACTAATGGTCGCCCAATGGTTGAATTTCAACCATAATTCTTAATTTTTATTTTTAATTATGGATTTCAACTTTCTGCACCCCTCTTCCATATGATCTTTAACCTTACAAAATATCACACTCCTCCGTGTGTGCAAAGTGCATGTGGCAAAACATTGTACCCCCTTTATAAAAGGGGGTACAATGTTTTTTCTTCACATATTAATTATAAGGATTGCTGAACCTTTTTTTATTTGAGATGGATATGTGAGAGCATCAAAATTGTGTGAATCATTCATTCTGTACCTTAGGAAAGACTACTCAAATTATAGTTGTATCTGTTTTCTTAAGCAGGTAGGTAGTGGTGTACTGAAGAGCCCAAGTATACCAATAGTGGTGCTAATTCTCCTTTGTATTATGGGGCAACTATTATCCTTTATTGAACAAAATTCTAATCTTTAGGCTGCTATGGAAAGTATTCTATCAGAAAATCATATTAGCACTCCATGACTTGGAATGGAACTCACAATATTATGTAATGCTGCAGTAGTGGCTGCACTTGCTACCACTATACCAATGTTGCAGTTTTCGAAAGTTGATGGCTACAAGTGACATTACCAGCTGTAGTAGTGTGTAGATTGCAAGGGAATAAAGAAATATTTCAAGTGTTTACAGTCTCATTCAATTAATAGTGTTGTGAAGAAAAAGTTAAATAAACATTTGTTTCATAAATGATTTTTTCATGTTTCCATTTTTATATTTTAATACTTCAGAATACAAAATTAGTTTATGCTTATAAATTAATGGTTTTGGTTTAAATATATTTCCCAAAATATGTTTCTTTTTTCAGGCTAAGCACATAGCGATGGCTCAATATTACCAAATTGTTGGACAAGGACATTCATTGACTCTTGAGGATCTACAAAGATATTGTCCAAACTTATGCTTGGATGGAATTATTGTCAATCAAGATGAACAGCAATATGCACAACAGCAGGTAAGTTATAAATATATATTTATATCTCATCATATCAGCGACAGGTCGCCCACTGCTGAACAAAAGCCTCCCCCCTTATATTTCCACAATGAGCAGTCACATGTCGCTCTCATCCAACAACTCCCAGCGACCTTCACCAGGTCGTCTGCCCACCTCATTGGAGGTTGTCCCACTCTGCGTTTTTCGGTGCTCAGTCTCCATTCGAAAACCTTTTTGCTCCAACGGCCATCAGTTCTATGAGCAATGTGCCCTGCCCACAACTTTAGTTCTTCTACAGATCTCCTTATTTCTTATACGATCTCATAGAGAAATACCAAGAATAACTCTCTCCTTAGCTCGCTGAGTGACATTGAGCTTTCTTATGAGGCCCATTGTGAGTGACCATGTCTCTGTTCCATATGTCTTCACTGGTAACACACACTGGTTAAAGACTTTCATCTTGAGGCATTGCGGTATTGTTGACGAAAAGACATTGCGAAGTTTCCCGAATGCTGCCCAGCCGAGTCAGATTCGACGATTGACCTCTTTCTCGAAGTTGGGCCTACCTAACTGGACAATTTGTCCCAGGTAGACATACTCGTCAACAACTTCGAGAACGGAGCTCCCAATGGATATTGGGATGGGCACATGGACATTTGACATGACTTTCGTCTTGCTCATGTTCATTTTAAGGCGGTGGGCCTTGTGTTGGGAAACTCTGTTGAGATCATCGAGCATTGTGCTGAGCTCTTGCAGCAATTCTGCCATGACTACGATGTTGTCGGCAAATCGAAGGAGAGTGATATACTCGCCATTGATGTTAATGCCGAATCCTTTCCACTCCAGTAGCTTGAAGGCATCCTCCATTGCAGCGGTGAACAATTTCGGGGAAATGACGTCTCCCTGTCTCACACCTCTCTGCGATGGATTTGCCCCCGTGCTCTGTTCATGTATTCGGACCGACATGGTGGCGTTTCTGTTTAAGCACTTCAACACTTCAATGTACCTATAGTCAATCTGGCACCGCTGCAGAGATTGCAGTACTGCCCAGGTTTGGATCGAATCGAAGGCTTTCTCATAGTCCACAAACGCCAAGCATAGTGGCAGATTATACTCCTCGGTCTTCTGTATAACCTGCCGCTGCGTATAAATGAGGTCTATGGTACTGAAACCTTTTCGGAAACCGGCTTGTTCGGGAGGCTGGAAGTCATCAAACCTGCGCTCGAGACGATCTGCGATGACCCGTGAAAACAGCTTATAAACATGGTCAGAATCGAGATGGGTCTGTAATTCTTCAATAGGGTGTTATCACCCTTTTTGAAGAAGAGCACCACCTCACCTCTGTTCCACGCTTCCGGCATTGTGCCCTCGAGAAAGACGGAATTGAATAGCCTCTGAAGGAATTTAAGTACCGGTGTGCCACCAGCTTTCAGAAGCTCTGTCGTAATTCCATCCCCACCTTGTTATTTTTAAGCTGTTTCAATCCCATCCTAATCTCGTACAGGCTGACGTCCGGGGTATCCTCGGTATAGTGTCGGGTTAGTTTGGCTCCCGGGTCTTTGTCAGAGCCAATGGTAGGTATAGTTAACGAGATGTATAGCTGCCGGTAGAAGTTCTCAATCTCTCTCAAAACCTCTGGCTTAGTCGACGCTACACTGCCGTCCTCGGCCTTCAGCTTCATAGTACGACTTTGCCCAATAGACTTGTCTCTTGCGAACACTTTGGCGCCTTGTTTCCGCTCAATCGTCTCTTTAACACCGTTGGTGTTAAAGGTACGAATATCGTGACGGAAGGACTTCCATATGCCGTCTATTGAGCAGTCGGTATGCTTCAGCATCACCGGAGGACTGTGATGGCGCGTCTTTCTGTCATCAGGTCGAGAGTGGGATCGGAGAACTTTTTGGTCTACCTTTACGGTGGGTTTTAAAGAACTTAGACCCAACCGTTTGGACAGTTTCTACAAACCTTCCATTTAAATCGTCCACAGATACGCAATGTTCTAGGCACTCGAAGTGGTTTTGGAGTTCGAGTTGAAAGCTCTCGGGGTTTTGGATATGAGCACTAGAGGGCCGGAACGTAGACCTCATCAGACGAGACCTCTCAACTTTGAGATTAATATTCAATGTGCCTCTTACCATTCGGTGATCACTACCGGTTTTCACCCTTTTTTTTTTTATTTTTTTTTTATTGATGTCCAGTGGAAATTCTACATGGAACTTCCTTCACCCCGGGGAAGGGCGAAGGGGTGTGCCGGACTCCTACCGGCTAAAACCACTGGAGCGGTCATCTTCGGCACCGAAGGGGGGCTCCAGGTCCTCGTAAGATCACACTAGAGCCGCCCATTGGTGCCACGCCTTTAGGCACATCTTGGAAGGGGTGAATGTAAAGCGGTCACCCCCTCTAGCGGAGGGAAGGCGACTGTAAAAAGGTCGCCCCCCAGGCACCTCTCGGGGAGGATTGTAAAGGATCCCCCCAAGACGGGTTTTCACCCTATGGATCACAGAGACATCATTGAATATTTGCCTCCTATTAGTTATGATGAAGTCAATCTCATTCCTCGTGGAACCACCGGGACTCACCCAGGTCCATTTCCTGTGAGGCGGCTTTTGGAAAAAGGAGTTCATCACGAAGAGTCCCTCCTTTTCCAAAAAGTCGGCCAGCCTCTGTCCCCTGGGGTTCTTTAGGGGGGTTATTTATTTATTTTAGAAAAATAATTAGGGTACCGCGCAAAAAAAAAAACCCTTGAAATTCAATATATATATTCTATGTCAAGTGTCTATGTCGAAGTACTCTAAATTTATTTTAAATTAAACGCGGGTGAAACCGCGTGTCCCAGCTAGTTGAATATAAATCTCAAAGTTGAGAGGTCTCGAAGTCAACACTCCGCCCCTCTAACGCTCATATCTAAAACCCCGAGAGCTTTCAACTCAAACTCAAAAATCGCTTGAGAGTGCCTAGAACATTGCTTATCTGTGGACGATTTAAATGGTAGGTTTGTAGAAACTGTCCAAACGGTTGGGTCTAAGTTCTTTCAAACCCACCGTAAAGGTAGACCAAACAAGTTCTTCGATCACACTCTCGACCTGATGACAGAAAGACGCGCCATGACAGTCCTCCGGTGATGCTGAAGCATACCGACTGCTCAATAGACGGATATGGAAGTCCTTGCGTCACGATATTCGTACCTTTACGACAGCGACCCGATACACGACGCCACCGTAAGCATGACATCTGCCAGACAAATATCACGTCAACTAAACAAAATAAATTAATAACCCACATGGTACTCGCACATACAGTATCAAATCTAAGTAAATAAATAATAAAAATAAAAAAAAAAGAACAAATAATTAATTAATTAATAATACTTATTAATAATATTAATTAATTAAATAGTTACACAAGACCGTGGAGTATAATCTGCCACTATGCTTAGCGTTTGTGGGCAATGAGAAAGCCTTTGATTCGATCGAAACCTGGGCAGTGCTGCAGTCTTTGCAGCGGTGCCACATTGACTATAGGTACGTCGAAGTGTTGAAGTGCTTATACAGAAACGCCATCATGTCGGTCCGAGTACATGAACAGAGCACAGGGGCAATTCCATTGCGGAGAGGTGTGAGACAGGGGGACGTCATTTCCCTGTTCACCGCTGCAATGGAGGATGCCTTCAAGCTACTAGAGTGGAAAGGATTCCGCATTAACATCAATGGCGAGTATATCACACCTTCGATTTGCCGACGACATCGTAGTCATGGCAGAATCGCTGCAAGAGCTCAGCACAATGCTCGATGATGTCAACAGAGATTCCCAATTGGTGGGCCTTAAAATGAACATGGGCAAGACGAAAGTCATGTCGAATGCCCATGCCCATGCCTATCCCAATATCCGTTGGGAGTTCTGTTCTCAAAATTATTGACAAGTATGTCTACCTGGCACCAACTGTCCAGTTCATATCATATCGGCCATGTATACGTCCACTACTGAACAAAGGCCTCCCGCATAGATTTTCACAACTGTGTCATGCCATTTGCCAATACTCACCACGCTTGGCAGGCGGGTTGGTGAGCGCAGTATGGCTACCGTTTCACAGAAGGAACGCTGCTGCCCATCCCTCTGGTTTAGATTCCCTTAGTCGCCTTTTACGACATCCACGGGAGGAGATGGAGTGGTGCTATATTCTTAATCCGGACACCACACGGAAATCCGGACACCACACGGAAAATCCGGACACCACACGGAAAATCCGGACACCACACGGAAACTGTCCAGTTAGGTAGGTCCAACTTCGAGAAAGAGGTCAATCGTCGAACCCGACTCGGCTGGGCAGCGTTTCGGGAAACTTCGCAACGTCTTTTCGTCAACAATACCGCAATGCCTCAAGACGAAAGTTTTTAACCAGCGTGTGTTACCAGTGACGACATATGGAACAGAGACGTGGTCACTCACAATGGGCCTCATAAGAAAGCTCAAGGTCACTCAGCGAGCTATGGATAGAGTTATGCTTGGTATTTCTCTACGAGTTCGAATCAGAAATGAGGAGATCCTTAGAAAAACGAAAATTGTCGACATAGCTGAAAGGATTAGTAAACTGAAGTGGCAATGGGCGGGGCACATTCTTCTACGAAGAACGCTGATGGCCGTTGGGGCAAAAAGGTTCTTGAGTGGAGACCGCGCACCGGAAAACGCAGCGTGGGACTACCTCCAACGAGGTAGACGGACGACCTAGTGAGGGTCGCTGGGAGTCGTTGGATTAGGGCGGTATGTAACCGCTCCTTGTAGAAATCTAAGGGGGAGGCCTTTGTTCAGCAGTGGACATCCTTTGGCTGATATGATGATTCAGTAGACGATTTTAATTCTAAATATGTATAAAAAATTTAACTTTAATATTTGATTAATTTTAATTCAAAGTGAGTACTTTTCTACTAACTTTTATTATTACAATTAGGTTGTTGTGGTTTGTAACGAAAGTCGCCAGTTGGGTGCGCTCACGCAAGGGTGACCACGTTGTGCGAATCTGTTTCTTATGTTTTCGTAAACTTTATGACTTTTTGTGATTATTTTAAATTTACATTTTATTTCGAATATGTCATCCATTAACTAGTCATCGTGTATTCATGATTATAAGCACGGTTTACAGCTACAATATTTCTGTGCCAGGTGGTGGTACAGCAAGCAGATCCGCCAAATGATATTATTGTAAGCGAAGGTGTGCAATCACAACTGGTTGTGAGTGATAGCTTGCAGTACCAACCCCAGTATATTATTCGTCATGAGCCCCCTCCGCCTCCACCACGTGCTGACTTTCAACAACAACAGCAACAACAACAACAACAGCAGCAGCAACAACAGCAGGCATTACATAGACACCAAGTGAGTATTGTTTAAATGGTAATTTTCTGCATACAGCTGTATGTATTGTATTAATTAAGCAACTATCTTCTACGTAAATATTTTGGGATAAAAAAAGTCAGCTCAAGGTTACTATTAGAATAGGCGTTTATAAAAATGTATAACTCAAATGTAGCATAAATTATTACATTTAATTTATTTGTAGGTTTACTACACATCTGATTTACCCGTGGATGCTCAGGTTGTGTTACAACAGGCCCAACAGATCATTGATGCATCTTTGATGCAACAGTCATCTTCACAACGCCCGCAACATGTATGTCTCCTGACTAGATCATTGTGTATTACATTTATGCACTAAAGGAAACTATTGCATTATGGTTTAGAACTTCTTCATATAATATGCTTAGCATGTTACTTTTTCATTTGGTTATAATAATTTTCTTTAATTTGGGTATCCAGTACAGTTATATTGGTTCAAAAATTAATTTTATATTTTACATGATATTTCGAGATACAAATAAGTATTAGCTACATTTACCTTTGCGATCTTGCTGCAGAAAATACAGTAACCACTGACCTGTCATATTGAGTGTGAATAATTGGCTATTTTACTTGACATTCCTTGTAGAATGGAAAGAATTTACTACTAAATTTTACTTAATCAAGTAACACTTCTTTTCTTTGTTGAATAAAAGTAAAAAAAAATGATCAGCTCTAATAAAAATAAATTCATTACCAGATGGCAGATACGTAAAAGTTCTACTTTTTCTTTTGATCTATGTAACATTTTCTGCTATTAACCAATAATTAATGGTGTAAGGCTTTAACATATCCTGATAGATGCAATTATTATTTATTTACGTTAAAATTCATTAACAAGAATTTCTAACTAAGCTTTTATGTAAAGGAAATATACTTAGTGAATAGAATAAGAATACAATTAGTTTAACCATTTCTGAAATATAAAATTTCCAGTGACTGTATTTTAATTCTAGTGCTACATTGTGAATTAGCACACAGTTTTATAGCGTTTTTGTTTTTACGTATCCAATAGTGATGCAACAAACACTAATGCGGATGTTCGTATTCGCCGAATATCACGATAACATTCGTAAAAAATACTTGGGTAAAAACGCAGCCGTAGGTATATAGTAGAGCTACGATTAGTATATCCCAACCTATTTCATCGACGTTCTAGTTTGATTATTTGGGGTTACCCTCAAGCCAATTAACAAATTCTTCACTGTTGCCCCAGAGGCCATTTTCAATGGCTCAAAATATACAAACAGATAAGAAATCGTCTGTTGGTGAATAATAATATCAGCCTGTGTAACTGACCCACTGCAGGGCAATTTCTTTTCATACGGAGCAACAAGGCGACTACATGTTGACGATTTCAGACCATCATAGTCCAGGTTTCTTCACGATGAATTGCTTTAGTGCTAAATTGAGTGGTGTCTTTCTTAGATTAACTAGGAAAATACAATTGAAGTTTTGAATTCGCAACCTTGTGAGTCCTCCCGTCCACACCGACGCTTAATGTTAATATTGATTAGAATATTTTATTGCTTTTGACTATTTACGTTTAGCGTGTTCGTATTCACCGAATAGTAGAATTACTATCCATATTCGTAAAGATAGTATTCGTTGCATCACTAGTATACTTACGTACATAAAGAAAAATCATTATTTTATGACTGATACGTATGGTGGATGTGGTTTTTAGTTGTGAATAACGATTTACTTTCCATTACATTCTAAAAAAATGTTTATAGATATGCTTCTTTACAATGGTGCATTTAAAGGTGCCTACAAATTTTATATTTTGTAATTGAGACTGGCGCTCGAGAAAATTCAAACTAATGACCAGGCAGATAGGTGCAGCTTGGCAGTCGACTATTCGTATCGTAAACACACCAATGAACAAAATCGAGCAAATCTGTAGGCACCTTCCTAGTTTTCATGTTAATTTTATTCAATAGTTACAACAGGATTTGAAGTATGTATTACATTTTATAACAGGTATTAGTGCAGATAGGTGCCTTTGAAATGTTATTGTGTAAAGAATTAACCTTCAATATATCTTACAACTGCTAATTACAAGCCAGTGTATCATTAACTTTTAAATTTATAGTTTTAATTTAATTTTTTTAGCTTAAATAGTTTACATTTCCTATAATATCTTGTAAACGGTTATATCAAAATAATGACTAGTCTGTACGAAATAAAATAATAAATTAAATAATATTGTATCTCAGAGAAAGCACAGGAATGGGAGCGCAATTATTACAATTTATTGTTGATATAATATAATATTATACACAACCGACACGCATGTAAACCCCTAAGGGCGGCCTATCGTAAGCACACACGTAACAAAAAGCAATATAATTAATAACAGACATACAAAATGTTACTCTGCTATATTGCTGTATCGTGGGCTGTTGGTATTATTGTTAATGTAATGAATACACAAAAAATAACAATAGGTCCCAACCTGAGTAAGAATAAGAGCGATAATTAATTCGTTGGCATCTTTTGCTAAACAAGCAGATATGTTATAGCTAAAACTGTACATATTTTGCATAATAGTAATGTATTTATCTCACATTAAATTATTAGCTCAAATGACGAACATATTTCTTCACACTTACATTACACACATATCTTATGCCTGAAAATCGTATTTGATGCCATGACTCGTGGTTGTTTTACTACTTAATAATAGCACAACTGTTATATTGTCATATTATATCATGTTCACGGGTTATACCGCCCTAGACCCGTTCAACAGCTCGTCTAATAAATAATCTGAAGGCCCTTGAGATAGGGCCGGGAGAGTTCATATTATTTAAAGTAAATTGTTGACGACAGCAGCTAGTGAGTCCAGCACACGTGCTTTCGCAACCAACTGTGATACACCCTGCGCAGCAGCCGCCGCCGCAGCCCCCACCTCCGCCACCCCCGCCGCAACATGCACCGCAACAAACGGTTAGTTCTTGTACATCTTAAAACACATTTAGCTGAATGTTGCTTCAGGATATAAAAGTCAGCACTGTGTATGTAGTATGTGAGTTTAATATGAATCGTCCTCATCATCATCCTACTCATCTACTCAGTATATAGTTATCACTGTTCTCCATGCTGACATGTAACCGCAAATCTAGTGCTATCGCACATTATGACGTTTTTGCTGCCAGCAATAATAGATGCTTTATATTTTATATATTGCTTTTTATTTTCCAGCAAACGCAACAACAGCAACAGTTGTCGCGGGCGTCACCCCAACTCATACAGCACTTTCAACAGCAGCAACAACAGATTCATCTACAGCAGCTACAGCAACAACAGTTGCAGCATCAGCATCAGCTACAACAACATCAACAGCATATGCAGTCACAACAGATACCGCACCAGCAAGTTGTTATGCATGCTGCATACATAAACCAAGCTGTAAGTTTATTTTGCAAATTTGTATTTGGCTTTTTGCACTAAGTGTCTTGTATAAAACCGTTTTTTCTTTCAATAAGTAGATACTTGCTTAGTTTGGTCTTAAAACACAAATTAGTTTTAATAACAGTTCGACTTTCGAATAACGAGGGTCTTTATACAGGGTATCCAGTAAATAGCACGACATACTGCAGGGGGTGAGAGCTTGGGTCAATACCTACCAAAAAAACAATATATGTTCAGCAAAATCTTATCTTATCTTAGGCCGTGTGGTGCCGGCTCAGAATACCACCACCCCATCTCCCGTGGGTGTCGTAAAAGTCGACTAAGGGATTAGCCGGAGGATGGGCAGCAGCGTCCTTCGAGTACATTAACAACTCAACTGCGATCGCCAACCCGCCTGCCAAGCGTGGCGATTATGGCAAAACCCTCCAATGAGCCCACAATACACCCATATCGGTAATTGTGGTGATCATTGGGGGAGGCCTGTGTCCAGCAGTGGACTTCATTCGGCTGAAATGATGATGATGAAAATCTTAGGTTTTTTTCCCCCCATGTAGGTTAAAGTTAAGCGATAAGAAAATTGTACTGTGAAAATTTTAATAAAAATTGTATTTCTTGAAAACGTTTTAGTTTTCAGTAGAATAAAGACTTATCAATGAGTAAAGTTCACAAATAATTTGAGGTAATAAAAAACTAGAAAAGGAATTTTTCATTACGAGATGCTTAAAAATCTGTGTCAAGGTAGAGATTTTTCGATATTTCGGAAAATGTTGTGCTACTGCAAATCCGTAAGAGTTTGCTAAACATATATTGTGTTTTTTTGGTAGGTATTGACCCAAGCTCTCACCCCCTGCAGTATGTCGTGCTATTTACTGGACACCCTGTATACGACGGTCACCCTGAATGTTTCTATAATTGGCCAGTAAGAAAAGTTACTAATGAAAATTTTATTTAAATTTCGAATAAAGAAGTCTTTGGGAAGTTGTAGATGTACATTGAATTCATAATGGCGGTTTGATAAGTCCATGACTTTGGAAAGAAGAAACACTCTTTTTACATCTACATTTTTTTATTTTTCTACATAATCTCCTTTCAACTCTACGCACTTAGTCCAGTGATGTTCCAACCCCTTCCCATTTTTTTTCTTTGCTAGATTCGGTCGTTTCTTGATCAACTTTTTATTGAATCTATCTAACAATGCAGCATAGTAAGCTCCGGTTATTTTCTTGCCTTTATCCAAAAAATCGATGTAAATAACCCCTTGGCTGTCCCAAAAGACTGTGGCCATCACTTTACCAGCCGAGCAAACAGTTTTTGCCTTCTTTGGGACACGTTCCCGGTAGAAGTCTATTGCTTCGACTGTTGCTTAGTCTCTGGTGAATAATGATGGACCCACGTTTCGTCAACTGTTATGTACCGACATAAACTCACTTGTATTGCGATTATACATGGCTAGCATTCCTCAGAAGCTGTTACACGATTTCGTTTCTGGTCGAGTGTTAGTAAACACGGCACCCATCTTGCAGAAAGCGTTTTCATGCCCAGAATATCATGCAAAATATAAAAAACTCGTTCAGTCGAGATGTGCACAGCATCACTTATCTTCACTCGACGGTCTGCCAAAACAATATCATGTATTTTATTAACCATGCCCATAGTGAACTACTTATGTACCATCCCATGAGAGGGCGCAGAATCACCATAATACTTTTTTAATTTGTCTTCGGTCTGCTTAATAGTTTTACCACGTAAAAAATAGTGTTTAATTAGCACTCGAAACTCGCTTTTCTCCATTTTCAAAGAATACTTAGAAGTCGCCAAAATTTTTTGTTTCTAAAAAGCTTGTTTTCGCGCCAAATTTGAAAAAAGAACGGCATGCGCCTCGTAGTGAGTTTCCAAATATGAGACAAAAATTTTTATTAAAGATGTTTTTATTCAACCTCAAAGTCATAATATAAACTGCCCTCGTATGTCATTTGATTTTACAAATAAGTGGCAATTCAAAAAGTGCGCGTCGTGCGTCGAAATGAATTTGCCCAGAAGAAATTTTGGCTCCATGATTTATTAATACTTTCGTTGCGGTCTTAATCAACAACTATGCTATGATAGACTTCGATTGTCATTTCATGATGAAGACTCATCTCGTGCCACTGTTTATAATTGGTTTAATAGACCAATCTACTGAATCTCTATACTAAACACAGTAGGAAAGTTGTTTGAGAAGCTGGTTTACAATGCGATTTACCCATGCATTTTTGCAGGCATACCCGATACGCAACACGGTTTTCTTAGAAGACGTTCCACTATCTCAAATTTGGCATGCTTTTCTAATTTTGTACTTAGTAACACGGATGGTGGTGGGCAGGTGGACGTGATCTACACTGACTTCGAAAAAGCTTTTGATCGCGTAGATCACGTCATCCTGCTCAACAAACTATTTAGACTGGGAATACGCGGAGATCTTTTACGATGGATCCAATCATACTTGTCTAAGAGGTCTCAGGCGGTAGTAATTGGAGGATACCGTTCAAACTTCTGTGAAATTCCCAGCGGTGTTCCACAAGGCTCACATTTGGGGCCACTCTTATACAACGCGTATTTGTTTGACATCGCTGAGACGTTCGAAAAAGCGAAGCACTTAATGTACGCTGATGATAAAAAAATATTTTGTGTTATAAGAAACCTCGATGATTGTAAAGCCCTCCAAACTGATTTGGACAATTTGAATAACTATTATCTTAAAAACAAAATAACTGTAAATGTAAAAAAATGTCAATACACTAGTTACACACGTAAAAAACAGCCTTTAAATCATTCGTATAATTTCGATGGGACTTTGATAAATAGAGTGAATATTGTTCGTGATCTAGGAGTAATGTTTGACCATAAATTGTCATTCTCAGATCACATAGATTACATCAGCACCAAAGCTTTTAAAAGTTTAGGATTTGTTATGAGATCGTGTAAAGTATTTAAAAACGTAGAAGCTCTCAAATCAGTTTATTTTGCATACGTACGAAGCATTCTTGAATATGCATGCCCCATTTGGTCTCCGCACTATATTACATACATAGACCAACTAGAACGCGTTCAAAAGATATTTGTTAACCACCTCAACTACCGCCTTCATAAACCCTCAGTATCGTACGAGAATAGTTGTCGTACCCATGGTCTGCTTACCGTAGAAGATAGACGTAAAGTTCTGGACATGTGTCTGCTGTATGATATACTCAATGGACGTCTTGATTGCCCTGAGTTGGTTACGCAGATGACATTTAACACTCCGCTACGTCATACTCCGATGTTGCACGTACCAAGACACGCCACTAACTATGCTAAGAACTGTGTACTCACGCGCATTGCTCGTACATATAATGCTACTTTCGGAGATATTGATATTTTTAGCTGCTCCAAAACTTCTTTTAAGTCAAGAATCATAAATGTTATTAAGATAAATAATAAGCAACTCTCTCCCTCTTCTCGTTGTCATGTTTCTTCTAACACGTAATGATATATTGTTAAGCTACTATAAAAACTTAAGAGAATGTACTTACTGCATAAGGCATGTATATAATATATGTAACATCCAACATTTAGATTTCTCTAAACTTGTAATGTCCGTTCGCATACTTTATTTTCTTTACTGGTTAAACAGGGAAACCTTTTATTAGCCATACTCAGCTGTGTTATGTATTTATAAGTTATATAATGTATCGCTGTTGGTTTTCTAAATAAAATAAATAAATAAAAAAGATTTCCGCGAAGGACGTCCTTCTACGGCGACCACTGAAGATAACGTGAGTAGAGTGCGGCTAATGATAGAAACTGATAAAAGAGTGAGAGTATCAACAGATCCAGGCAAGTTTAAGCATTGGTATGATTCAAGTGCAAAATGTCTTACACAAACATTTAGACGTCAGAAAGCATGGATACGAATCGATCAACAACGCCGTCGATTGGATTGGTGCCTCGAAATGCTTGAAAAGTATAACGGAGGTGACTCGAATGCTTTGTTGAGTCGTCACAGGTGAAGGAAGCTGGATTTATTGTTACGAGCCCGAAACCAAAAGACAATCTGCCAAATGGATATTTCCATTCGAAGATTTGCCAATAAAAATAAAGAAGGGCAGAAGTCAAGGGAATACGATTATTGGCACATTCTTTGGACGGACGGGTCATTTCGCAACAATTGAGCTAGAGGATAAAGGTCTATTAGGCACTGCATATTTTCCAGAGAAAGACCTGGAGGGCGGCCTTTATACGTCCGCCTTCCCTCCGCTATAGGGGGTGACCACTCTACAGTCATCTCTGAGAATTGCCTTAAGGCACATCATGGGCGACTCTAGTGCGACCTTACGAGGACCTGGAGCCCTCCTTCGATGCCGAAGATGACCGTTCCAGTGGCTTTAGCCGGTAGTCCGGCATGCCCCTCGCCCTTCCCTGCTGCGAAGGAAGTTCATGATGAATTTCCAGTGGAGACCAATTGCAGATTGGTATGTTAGTTACGTCTGACGGCACGGTTGGTGCAGTGGCTGACACAGTCGGCTGCTGCGCTCCGGGTCGCGGGTTCGATTCCCGCACGGAACGAATATTTGTATGATCTGCAGGTAGGTTCCGGGTCTGGGTGTATTGTGTGTGGAATTTATTTACGACACAGGAGAAATCCTATTATGTGGTATTTTTTAAAAAAAGAAGAAAAAGAAGTTTTTGTTTATTGGTTGTCTTAGAAAATGCGAACATTGTGCTTCTTTTTTTGCTTCTTGGGCGAAGACGAAGCAGGACCCTCCTCCATCACGACAACGCTCCAGCTCAAACCGCCAGACGGACAGTCGAATATATGTCCATGGAAGGTGTTAAATTAGTGTAATCCTTACAGTCTCGACCTGGCACCTTGCGACTTTTATTATTCCCTAAAATAAAATATACTCTGAAGAATTCGCTTTATGATACCCGAAGATGCCGTGACTGCGTTCGAAGAAAACGTGGAGGATATCCCTAAAGAAGAATGAGCTCACTGCTTCAGTCAATAAGACGAACGGGACTACTTCGAAAAATAATATAAATATTTACAGGTTCCTCTATCATTCAGTTTCTAAAAACTTTTAGTGTGACCCCCCGTACATTACATATTATTAATACACTAATAGATACTACATCTTGGATGGTCAAATTGCATTATTAACGTGTTTTTTCATTGTAAAATGTATTGTATACAATTCAGAAGGAGTGTTGTAGTGTGTAGTAGTGGAAGTTGTACAGTCAGTGGCACGGTTGGCACAGTGGCTAAGCGATTAGCATTCTGCGTTACGTTCGATTCCCACATGGAACAAGTATTTGTATGATTTACAGTTTGTTGTTTTGGATCTGGGTGTGAGAAATCCTAGTTGCTAGTGCATTATTCTCACATAACTTAATGCTACTATATTGCTATGTATGTAACATTTTAAAATTATTTTAAAAGAGTGACTATGGAGTTTCTTGCCGGTTCTTCTCCATAGGACCAACTTCTTGGAACCGTGCAACTACATTCTGACTATTCATAAGCGCCCGTAAATGGTTTATATGAATAAAAACTGTAGTATATTAAAAACTCTTTAGACAGCCGTCTGCATGTTAACTCGCTAGAGGTCATATTATAAGATGTCAGGAATACTGTCTGTCACATTTAAATAAATGATTTTACGAATTAGCAAGACTTGTTATTGGCGACGAGAAAAAGCTAAAGAAACGTTGTGTAAATAGAAATATGAAATGGACAAACTAAAAAAATATCGTGGCACCCTACACGGGATGCTCACGCGACTCGACACCTATATCAATCAGAGGGCAACGATGTCTGACGAAGACATTACTGCTCGCTTCCTGAGCCTGAAGGAGACGATCCTGGCTATACGGGAAGTACAAGAGAAAATCGAGAACAAGACCGTCGACGACAAGAACGATGACGCTTATGATCAAGAACAAGAATACAGGTACGAGTTCGAAGAACTTCATACAACGATAAAAATTAAACTTTTAACTAAACAGACACAGAATGGAGGTCAAAAACAGAACCAGCAACAGCAACAACAAATAAGACAAAGTGAATCCAGACGTAAAAATACACCGAAGATACAATTTCAACCCCTACAACAATCAGAAACTTTCAACAACTTCAAAAAAAGACTAGAAGTATACTTTCGATTGAACGACATATCAGATGCAAACATGAAATCAAATATCTTACTGTCAACATTATCACCAGAGCTCCATGAAAAACTTTGCGATTTATCATCACCGGAAGAACCAATGAATATGTCATTTGCTGATATCACTGAAATACTTAACGACTACTTAGACCCAAAACCTAGCAAATGGGCGCTACAACATAAATTCATAACAAGAATGCAAAAAGCTGATGAAACTGTAGCGCAATACGCCGCAGAGTTGAAGAAACTTACCACTAACTGTGATTTCAATTGCCAATACTGTCAGAAAGGAACATCAGAAAGCTTTTTATCTTTACAATTTATAAGGGGATTGAAAGATAGCGATGCACGTTTAAAAATCTCACAAGACCGAACAGTACATACATTCAAATCACTGACTCAGATTGCGATATCTATTGAAACTGGTAAGGCAGAAAACGCATCAATGATTACTAATGAACAACCAAGTGCCAGTGGTGACCACATCAACAAAATTACCCCCTACAAGAGACCGGCAGGACTAGGACAAAGTCCAAGACAAATCACACCTAAAGATCTAAAAGGGAAATGCTTCCGCTGTGGTTCTGCGAATCACAAATCCAACAAATGTGACGCTATAAACGTTACATGCCATAAATGCAATAAAGTAGGTCACCTAGCCCGTGTTTGCCTTCAGCGCCACTCTGATGCAAGTCTTAACAAGAGTAAACCGAATACGAACCTATTAGAAGACTCAATGACAAGTGACCATGATGACTGGAATAATATTAATATCATATCTGGAGAATCATCTGAAAAATATATGATAACGGTACATATTGAACACGCTAAGATAAAGATGGAATTTGACACTGGAGCTACACTAAGTTCAATGTCATTACGAGACTATAAAAAACTAAACATTGGAAGAAGAATTTTTAAGACAAACCTAAAACTCAGAACTTATACTGGAGAAATAATTAAACCAACAGGCGTGGCATACGTTCAATGCAGATGCCAAGGAAAAGAATTCCACGGAAAACTGTACGTTATCAACAGCAACGTTGACCCAATTTTTGGCCGCAGCTGGATGAAAGAACTCGATACACTTAACTTAGCAGACATAAAAGCTGTACCACTTACTGAAAACATAGAATTAGACCAACTTCTGGAGCTCTACAAGACATCAGTCTTCAGAAACGACCTTGGCGAAATACCTAATTTCAGAGGACACCTAAACCTGAAAGAGAACACTAAGCCAATTTTTATTAGACCACGTAGAATACCTTACGCTTTAAAAACAAAAGTGGATGAAGAAATAGAGCGACTATGCACACAAGGTGTAATCACGAAAGTTGACCATTCTGAGTGGGGTACTCCAGTAGTACCAGTTGTCAAACCAAATGGGGATATCCGATTATGCGCTGATTATAAGGTTACCCTAAACAAAATTATACAAGATGAACAATATCCAATACCTATGATTGAAGATATTTTCTCAGAGATGAATGGAGGTAAACTATTTTGTACACTCGACATAACTCAGGCGTACCTAAACATGGTGATGGATGAAGAGAGCGCAATGCTACAAACACTCAGTACACACAGAGGAACTTACAGAGTAAACAGGCTCATGTTCGGAGTTAAGGTAGCTCCGAGCCTATGGCAGAAATTCATGGACAAACTGTTACAAGGCCTAGAAGGAGTTAAATGTTTCTTTGACGATATAATAATACAAGGAGCTAACAAAGAACAACTACTACATAGGCTCAAACTCGTACTCAATAAACTAAAAGAAAGTAACCTTCGAGTAAACAAAGACAAGTGCCATTTTTTCCAAACAAGTATAAATTACCTTGGACACACTATTGACAAAGAAGGTCTACACAAAAACAGGGACAAGATAAATGCAATAGTTAAAACAGAACACCCAACCAATACAGCAGAATTAAGAACATTTCTTGGGATAGCAAATTTTTACAACAAATTCATACCAAACCTAGCATCGATCACGAACCCAGTAAACAACTTACTAAAGAAAGAATCAAGCTTCCTATGGTCTGCAGAGTGTGAACAAGCTTTTAAACAAATAAAGAAAGAAATTGTAAGTGAAAGAGTACTGATACACTTTGACTCTAAGAAGCCGTTAGTACTTTCAACAGACGCATCGCCACTGGGAATCGGAGCAGTACTATCACATAGACATAAACCACTGACAGTAATTTTCCACCCACATCAAACGCTACCGGCAATGAGTACGATGAGGCTGTTTCACTACGCTCACTTCTTATCTGGATTTGACTATAACATCGAATACAGAACTTCGGCGAACAACTCAAATGCTGATTATTTATCCAGGTTCCCAGTAGAAAACACTAAGACCAACAGAATTGATCAGAATTACAGTTTTCAATTTCAGCAAATCCATACCATTGATATTAATCCAGATGTCATAGCGACAGAAACAAGAAAAGACGTCGACTGTACGTCTTTGCTACAAGCATTGGAAACTGGCCAATCACTAAAACCACTCGGTTACAAGGACAATGAATTTACTTTGCATGATGGTTGTTTATTGAGAGGATCACGAGTCTTAATTCCAAAAGCACTACGCGAACAAGTCCTAGACGAACTACACCTCGGTCACCCAGGCATTGTAAAGATGAAGCTATTGGCTCGCAGTTTCGTATACTGGAAAGGAATTGACAACGAGATTGATACCAAAGTCAAATCATGCAGAACCTGTAGATTGCAACAAAATGAACCAGAGAAAGCGCCACTGCACCATTGGGAACAGCCAAATGGCCCCTGGCAAAGACTTCATATTGATTTTGCTGGACCTGTGCACGGACACCAACTTTTAGTTATTGTAGATGCATTCTCAAAATGGACTGAGATTATACCAACCAAGTCAACTACAAGCTCTTGGTGCATACAAAAACTGAAAGAACTATTTTGCACCTTTGGGACACCTCACGTCTTGGTTTCAGACAATGGTCGACAGTTCGCTTCGCAAGAGTTCGAAAAATACTTAAAAGATTGTATGATCATTCATAAGACCTCCGCTCCATACCACCCTGCAACCAATGGGCAAGCCGAGCGTTTTGTGCAGACAATTAAGAGAATCTTACGAAGCATAGAGGGGGAAGGATGTAACTTAGTAGAGAAGTTGGTGACAGTGAAAACTCGTCTCCGACGGACACCAAATGCTAATGGTCAAACTCCGTACCAGCTTATGTTTGGCAGAGAAATACGCACGGCACTACATTCTATGTTTTTAAGAACAGAAAAGGAGACCGCACCAACGCTTCAGGAGGTCAATGTCAGAGAGTTCAACCCAGGCGATCGGGTACAGGCTCGTGACTACACGAGTGCCACGCAGCGGTGGCAGTTTGGCAGCATCATAAAACGTTTGGGCAGATTGCACTACGAAGTTCGCACCGATAATGGTGATGTCTGGCGCCGACACCTCGACCAGCTTTTGGGTGCACCCTTGATCCACAGCAGCTAGGAGGGGAGAGATGTAGTATATTAAAAACTCTTTAGACAGCCGTCTGCATGTTAACTCGCTAGAGGCCATATTATAAGATGTCAGGAATACTGTCTGTCATATTTAAATAAATGATTTTACGAATTAGCAAGACTTGTTAAAAACATTTTGAATTTGAATTTGAATCGTTTAAAAAATTATCTTACCAACTACTTTTTTGTTCATAGCACACTTATATGCACAGTATTTAATTACTTTAATCATGACTTCTAATATTCACTTTTTATAATCGGTGATTGTATCAGTAGAAAGTGTTATCGACGAGGGATTTTGTCTTCAGCCCTTGTGCGTGATTCTGCAGGGTACCAACGGTGCGCGCGCAACTGCTCCGCGGCTGCTAAACCAGTCGTTAAGCAGCGGTGGCGGCGGCGTGACGTTGGTGCGTGCGCCCGCGCGATCCGTTCGGCCGCGCCGCCCCGCTCAGCGCCACGCACCCGCGCACTCGCCGCACCACGCGTCGCCACGCATGCTCAACTCTATGCAACCGGTAACGTACTAATCTATACAATTAAATACGTAAAGAGAAAACTTTGTACCCTTTTTAGGCACAATTGCTCGCACGGAGGAGTCTGAGATTTGGCATAGTTAAAGTGTATACGGAGAAGGAGTCGGATGAGGTAGGTAGGCACTGGGCAGACAAAGCAAGTCTATCGTATACGGTTATTTATTATTAAAATAATAAGTCGTCGCGGACGCCTGGCTGATATGAATCATCGACATTCAGATTATTTGTTAAATCATTAACCGTCATTCATTCATGCATCAAAAACGTCCACTGCTGGGCGGAAGCCTCCCCCAAAGATTGGTACAACGACCGCGATGGCTACTGTACAAGCCAAATATTTGCGCAAATTCTTCCCATGCATTTGGTTCATTCTGCAGACTTGTGCAAGTCTACACTTGCGCAAAGAAATAGTACGTTTGTGGCTACCATTACAGATAAGCCTATAATAGATTTCGCTTGTAAGGCACCTTACGCGCACCACACATCAAATCCGACTAGAGGCCCTTCAGCGTCGCCATATGGCCCGGGTAAGCAGACTGTTAAGAAACCACAAAACAAGAAACTACACTTATGCATTTGCAATGACGTACTCGGTGCTATGATTGACATCTGTGGTAACTAGACATTAGACCCGTGTGCCGCATATACAGTTCGAGTTGCAAAAAATAGTAGAAAATTGATTGTGCAAACAAGCCAACGTCGAAAAATGACTAATGCTGTGAAATAGTATAAATTTTAATCTAAGGCTACATGTGTATAGCATCGTCCTGTTGAACCACACTCTCCAACCTCGGTTCATTCAAATCATATCAATATCAAAATGATACCAAGGTACCATATCAAAAAAGTATAGACAATTCCTATTGTGCCATTACTTTTGCACCACCCAGTAGTAATGGTGAAAAATGGTGGAGGTAATATTAATTTTTTTATGAAGCACTGCTTAATTAGTCCCGGAATAACTGCTCTACTACTATTCTCTGATATAACGATATACGATAAGAGAAAGCGCGCATCATGCAGCTTCTCGATATCCCCTGCCCCGTGGTACACCTCGTCGCTGATGAATTGGTTGCTAGATCAGACGTCAAAAGTATCTGCCCAATACTTAAGGCCTATTTCTGCAATCATCAACCCGGTTGCCCGGCGTGGTGACTATGGGTGCCTACTTCTTTATGGGAAACATATATCAATCAATGGAATGCAACGAGTTCAGTAATAGATTCGTCAGTTCCTACTGGTTGTATGTGCTAAAATTAAACTTTGGGGCGCTCTTAGCTGCCGATGCTTTTATTTAACCGTAAGTCCAGCTCAGAACCTGTGTCCACTTTAATCCGACGAAATCTTAGTTTGCACTAAAATTATTCGAAAGATGTTTTCGGAATGTTATTTATTGAGCGCAAAATAGTCTACCATACTGTACCTGTCTGAACTAAACAAGAGTGCGTCCTGACTCGCAGACGCAGGCGCTCTCGCCAGGAGCGGGCCCGCCACCGGGCGTGAGCGGAGCGGCTGGTGGCGCGGCGGCGGGCGGCGTGGCGGCGGGCGGCGCGGGTGTGCTGCGGCCCGCTGCGCCTCCCGCGCCGCGCGTGCTCAACCCGCAGGCTGCGCACGCGCAACATCGCCCCCCGCGACCGCGCACTCCTTTACATCACTCTCTACAAGTAACTATCTAATTTATCACTTATAGGTTTGGGTTTTACCGATTTCTTATTCCGATTCTCATCATTGTGTTGAATGACATATTCTATCATGTCAACTAAGATTTTTGTTGGTTATGCACATACCTGCAATTATTATAGACAAATAAAAAAGCTTAACTTCTCGGTTCTGAAATTTTGCCTTGTGTCGTTCTTAGCAACACCAGCACGCCCAACAGCACCAGCAGCACCAACTAGCACAGCATGTCATTGGCCAACAAGTTCACCAACAACAACTGAATCAACTCAAGCTCTCAACTCATCAAGTGAGTGTCTAGTTTACCTAATTACTGATACTGCTCACACATTTACGATACGCACAAAAAGAAATCCGGATCCTTTATTTTTTAACCATATTATTACAAAAACGCACACAATAAAGAACACGAGCCGCCGGCCGTCCGCAGCACACATCAGTGAAAAGGAGCTTGCGATTTTGTATTTAGTAGTCGTCGCTCCCGTGCACCGGCTGCTGGCCCCGCGCGCAGTTTGCCTTAGTTGTAAACACATCGCGCGTTTGTTTCTGGCGATAACAAAACAATGATGAGCTATCCCTACGCCAGGAGTACCTGAACATAGTAGTGTGCTGTTACTGGAATAATGGATGAGGCTTCTTTTTTGGACAGACAGACAGTAAGCGTTCAAAAGTGCAGTAACACACTAAGGTTTGTATTGCTGTGAACACACGGTACAGTCCGTACGTCTGCATGTGTAATTGGTGTCTCAATACAGTACGCAAACCGCAGAGTTCGCACGCTCGACACTGTCAGACACGCATCATACGCATGTTCACGGCCGGTTTATACGATTCCAAAAATTGGCAGTATATTAATATGTGCTGATAGCGGTAAGCGTCTAGCGTTGAATTGCAAGGCACCTGGTTTAGGCTCCGATCTCGTGAAATAATTTTGCATCAATAATAGCCTAGGAGGTAATTTTGAAATCTTTTTATATTGTTATTGCAATAAAGGGTTGAAAATAAAAAATAAGCGATAACAATACATAAATGTTTATTCGTTATAATTACCTAGGTAAAGTTAAACAGAAACAATTATTTATTATATGTTAAGGTTATATGTTATTTGCCGTGTGGTGCCGGCTACGAATAGCACCAACCCATCTCATCCCGTGGGTGTCGTAAAAGCCGACTAAGGGATTAGACGGAGGATGGGCAGCAGCGTCCTTCGAATACATTAACAACTCAACTGCGATCGCCAACCCGCCTGCCAAGCGTGGCGATTATGGCAAAACCCCCCAATGAGCACACAACACACCGATATCGGTTGTTGTGGTGATCTTTGAGGGAGGCCAGTGTCCAGCAGTGGACTTTATTCGGCCGAAATGATGAAGGTTATAGCAAAAGTATTATTTTTCTTTACGAAAAGAAGATTTAAACTAAACCTCTATTTTAATCCCTAATTATGCGGATATAGCTCAATATATTTATAATATAATAACCTAACTAAAACAATACAATAATTTAATAAGCTTTAGATAACTCTCATTATTCTCGATACATATTTCGGTGCCTCTCATATTTTCCCATATCTCCATGCAATGCGACTTCGACTACTCAATACACCTTTCATCTCGTGCACCTTCGCACCATCAAACCCACAGAGATATATTGATTTATATGTGTGATCAACCCCATCAACACGGACTACAGTATTCCTCTAGAACAAAAAACAAATATACAGGGTGTTTGGTGCATCGTGTGCCAAATTGAAATGGTCGACTGGGGGGTCATCTGCTATCCTTTCAGACCCCTAAACATTTCTCATGCCCTGTGGTTTTTTTTTCATCGACTTTTTATTGTTTTATTATAAAAAATACCCAAATTTTACATTCAAATACAAATTAAAAATAAAGTATAAGTCGTAGACTCTGAATTTTAATTTTATTGAGATGTGTATTGTATTACAGTACTTTAAAATTTAAAATTAGTGACATAAGCCATCTAGTTGTAGCCTGTATGGGCTAACTGATTCACTACCTGGAAGTGACGTCATACCATACCCATTACCTGCTAAACAAAGGCATAGTCAAACAAAGCGTGTACGGGTTTAAAGTTGTTTAAAATTACGTACCTTGCACCGGAGTGTGGTGGAGTGTAGTGCTTTTCGTTTTGCTGAAGAACTTTCCACACTTTCCATATTGAAATATCAAGATGTGCTGCCACATTTCTAATGCTTCTTGTAGGGTCTTCCTCAAAAAGTGCCAGTATTCTCTCGTCCACTTCAACATTATGTCGCATAATATGGCCCCTTGGTTCATGAAAAGTGACACTGCCAGTCTCGTGTATGCGTCGGTATGTCTCTTGGAAGACTACGGCCAGGTAATCGTCTACCAGGAAAGCGTTCCTGGTAAAGTCGTTGCGCAGCACGAGCGACACCATGGGCGGCTCCATAAGCCATCATGATGTCAGCATATTCTTCGTTAGGGAACGTCGCCATTGCAACAACAAAAAAGTCAACAAAGTTTAACAATAACACCAAAAGTTAAAACGTAACAAAAACCAACAAAACTCAACAAAACAAAGTAACAAAATGAAAAAATCGCGGAGTACGATGAACTAGCACACACGTCAGGCAGCAGAGGCAGTGATGTCTCGACTAAAATAATGACGGATTGACGGCGTCGTCGGCGGCAGTTCGTCGTTTGTTTACACTAGTTTACGCTATGCAAGAAAGAGATAGAAGATAGATTTTACTTCGCGAGACTGAGAAAACAAATTTTAGCTGTTTCTCAAGTAACAATTACGCAAAAAGACTTTTTTCTTTAGAATTTGGAATTTAGTATTTTGTGGCTCGATTTACAATTCTAGCTAATTCACAAAGTTGTAAAAAGCTTTTTACGGCATGTGACACATCACTAGCAAGAGGATAGACTAGAGAATTTTTGAGAGAGTTGGAAGATCCCGGTCGCTTTTGGTTTTATTTTATAGCCATGTAAATAGCTGTAACATGGACAGCTTTAATTTAAGTCCGAAACTTTGCGAGTAAATTAAATAAAAACTAGATGGCCAATGTCACTAATTTTGAATTTAAAAGTACTGTAATACAATACACATCTAAATAAGACTAAAATTCAGAGTTTACGACTTATACTTTTTTAAAAATTTGTATTTGAATGTAAAATTTGGGTATTTTTTTAATAAAACAATAAAAAGTCGATGAAAAAAAATCCACAGGGCATGAGAAATGTTCAGGGGTCTGAAAGGATAGCAGATGACCCCCCCCCCAGTCAACCATTTCAGTTTGGCACACGATGCACCAGACAACCTGTATATCAGATTTTTTTTAAACGTGGTCCAGCTTAAGTATTTGCAAAATACTAAGACTTATTACTTTACTATTCACAATTTAGAAACAAAACGATATAAATATCATCATTAATTATCATCATTTCAGCCGAATAGAGTCCACACTGCTGGACATAAGTCTCTCCCAAAGATCGCAACAACGACCGGTGTGGGTGTGTTGTGTGCTTATTGAGGGGTTTTGCCATAATCACCACGCTTGGCAGGCAGGTTGGCGATCGCAGTTAAGTTGTTACTGTACTCGAAGAATGCTGCTGCCCATCCTCCGGTTAATCCCGTAGTCGCCGTTTACTTTACCACACCCAAGGGATGAGATGGGTTGGTGCTATTCGTAGTAGCCTGCACCACACGGTTAATCATTCATTAATCTAAAAGAACTTAACTTTAAAATTATATATCTTTCTTTTGTTTTATTTAAGCTCATGATGAATTTAAAACTTGATTTTAAAGAATAATTAAAGGATCAACAATTAACTTTGATTCAATTTTATGTTTAATAAAATATAAGGTATTTATAAATCGTAACACTCACAGTCAGTCCGGTTTTATTATAATAATAATAACTTTTACGCAGCGCAACAATGTATCGTATATATTTACATCTGATGTTTTTTTTTAATAACTACTACACCTTTACTTTATACTAGCTGGGATCCGCGGTTTCACCCGCGTTTATTTTAAAAGAAATTTAGAGTACTTCGACATAGACATTTGACATAGAATATATATATTGGATTTCAAGGGGTTTTTTTGCGCGGAACATTAATTATTTTCTTAAATAAAAGTAGCCTAAGTTATTCCTTATAACATCAGCTATCTGCCAGTGAAAGTCCGCCAAAATCGGTCCAGCCATTTCGGAGATTACCCGGAACAAACAGACAGACAGACAAAAAATTTTAAAATTGTTTTTTTGTTATAGGTACCGTATATACTTTCATATGCATTAAGTAAAAAGCTGTTATTTTGACATTACAAACAAACACTTCAATTTTATTTATTTGTATAGATATCTAAGCACACGTCGCGAACCAACCAACAATGTTATATTTTATCTAAATGATGAAGTCGTAACTGTATGGGTCTACCTCACAGAAACCACATATTTATTAAGTTTTCTGTGGCCTACCTTCTAACTTTACTATTTATGCGAATCAGACAAAATGGATAAGTATTATAGAATCATAAAAATTTACTACGTTACTGACACCGCATGTAAGATTCGAACCCACCGGTCGCCATTACAGGCATCTACCACAATATGTTATCCGCTTAGCTAGCGTGCTATATCCTACTCAGTCGAAATTATGAACCATAACCAGTTGCAGACAATAGTGAGTATGTGTGTGTATAGTATTGAAACTACTTAGTAAAACAAGGCCGTAAGTCAAACCGTTAATCTTATTGCGTTTTGAGATTGCTACTGGACTTATGAACGCGACCGTACAATTGTACCCTTCACGTGTGTGTGCTGATGATCGATGGATAAGCCGCTGAGGATAAATATTCACCGCCAAACAGTAGTGTTTAAACTTTAGACATTACTACCGGTTCAAAGGACACTGTAGCTAAAGTAATGCCGACGAGAAGCGATACGATAGGTCATTCGCCTAAAAGTCGACTATGGAACAGATAATTTATTGTCTATCTATTTCGATCTCCTGTATTGTGATTACGCAGTCAGTATTATTTACCGTACCTTAACGTAATAATGTTAAAAGATTAAGTCGGGTCACCAACATTCGGACGGGCATTTTATAAATTCGTGGTTCAATCGTGGTGGGCGTTTTCCGTAGAGGAAATGTGTCCAGCACATACAGAAAGAAAAATAAGTTTTACGAACTCGATCGATTCACAGATGACGGGACAGGTAAATTTAATATAAATGCTGCAGATTCTGATAAAATTAAATTTATAAAAATCCTTAACGTGATCATTGTCCCAATCTTCATTTTAACACACTTTCAATACATCCAAGTTATTTTGGTAAATTTGCCCATACACAAACATTTTAATATTAATATCATTAACGCTAATTGTCAGCATTTAAAAATAATAATAAAACTTCTCAGATATTGTTTAAATCTCTACTAAAATAAATAATACAATTTGAACAAAAATATATTTCAGAGGTTAAGAAACCCTGCATTAATCAGCAAATGACCTTGCACTTGCTTTGTTTACATTTAGTATCACTTCTCATTAGCTGCACTTAGTAAATTTACTGGGTGTAGAGACTACATAACCAATATATCGAGAAGACAGGCGAGGTGTGGTGCCACGCAGGGCTAGTCCTGGGTAGCATTACAGTTGTTATGGGTAGGTGTGAAAATACCTACGGTGGAAGCCTTTCCTGTTTTATCTGGCGCACAAATACATACCTATTAGAACTAATTGCATGGTCGTATATTATTATTCTGCCATGATATCTTTGCAGTCACACTATGGTACGTCGACTAACTGTACATAATTTCTCTCTTTTCCAGCTTCTCAATCAACAGAATCAGGCGCATGCATCGGGTACTCGAATCATTACACCGCAGGGGACAATAGTGACGCAAAATGTAACATCGCAGTTGCCCCAACACACAGTACTTCAGACAAACCAGAACAACGGACCTTTACCTCAACAGAACACAATCAGTACTCCACAAAGATCTTCACCACATCCACAACAGGTACAGCAAGTTAAGAAGGTCGTAGTTCAACCGAACAACGCCAGCGATATGGACGATCTCGAGGAGAGTATTACAGCGGCTATACTTACCAAACACTCAGTAAATGAAAATATGAATCAATCACCACAGTACCACACGGCTTCGCCAGCGATGCGACCGAATCACGTCGCTGGCAACGTCGCGCAACAACACCCTCAGCTAAACTTCAACTCACAGCATGGATATCAGCAACAACAACTAGCGTATGAACAACCGCATCTGCAACAACATCCCCAAGGACTCACACAGTTATTGATGGAGCCGGATTCTATGGAGGAAGAACGACAAGTATTAACATTAACTAATGGTCAGCGGATAACTCTCGCCGATTATAAACGGATGCAACAGCCTCCACGTACGCCTATACAACACCAACAAGCAAGGTATAATATATTTTATTACTCACTTTTTCGACACACTAGGCCCAAATAGTTTTTATTTATGCTGTGTAATTAATAGTATTTATTGAAAGTTTTAATAAAAGGAAAGCAGGTTCATTGTATCAAGGAAAATATTCATAACCGCGATATATTAAAAAGGCATTACGATGTTATGCTATATTAACCTGCCTGTTGCTTTATATGCTTTAAAAATAGCATATTGTGTTTTAGTTGTAATGTAACGATTACACGTATATATTATCATACAATTTCTATAAATAATATAAAAATTAAGGGGAAAGTCATACTGTTTTTAGAGATTCACACAAAAGTTACGAATACGATTGATATGAAACTTTTGGTAATCCTTAATAATAAAGTCGTCGCGATTATTACTCATTATATCAAAACACTTTTAAACGGATTACATCGCGTATATTATAGATTTTTTATTTTTCCTGATGTTTCGAACACTTTGCAGCATTTGTGGTCGCATTAATCATCCTGCGCGATATACGCGATGTATTCCGATTAAAGAGTGTTTTATTATGAAGCAACTTACTTTACTTTAAGATTGCTTATAGTTTCTAGATGGTGGATAGGCTATGACCATCTAGAAACTGTAGTATGTCTATTATAGTATATTATCTGGGTATATTTATTGAGACGTAATTAGCAAAGTCAACGTAACCTCAGAGAAATTCGCCTGGCCGGGCGCTTTTACGTCGATCGCTGATCGTCGATCGATACAAAACTATTCCTCGATACACACTATCGTTATGGTATTAAAATAACGTGTTGTTTAAATCGATTTATTCATACTTATAAATAACGTGTTGTTTAAATCGATTTATTCATACTTATGAATACTTTTCAAATTAATGTCCTATTAATGTTTTAACTATTTCTGTGTGCTGTCTTATTATTATGGATAGCCATGAAATTAAATATACTGAAAAGTGAATGAGCGAGGCCTAAAATTTGTAAATAACCACATTGAATTTCCCTTCGTATGTACGGCACGTTTAGGACAACTAGTTTGCCCCAAACTAATCTGCAAAACGAAACTATTTATTTTTCAATCCCTTAAAAACTACAAGTTTGTATATTTAATGTGGTAATCTAAGCTTAATAAGATAAAATTATCTATTATATGTTATTGTCTATATGTTATAGCAAAAAATCAGAATATCCATTTGGTTATTTTTATACATTAACGAATACCCACACATGTACGCACTCAAAAAAAGGAAATGCCACCAACACCTACGCAATCAAGCAAACACGCGCGCACGCACACATGTTACAAATAACACACGACGACGGAAAACTAGTAAATGCGTATCTATTTTTAAATCCTTAGTCCCTCCCTTGCATTTTTCCTGTGTCGTGAGTACAATACTACAACTGTCTGTCGGCCATACAAATATTTTATCCATGCGGGAATCGAATCTGCGATACATAGCACAGAAAGCCAAGAGACTAGCAACTGCGTCAAATGTGTTCATTATGCTATAATATGTCATGAAAAATAAGAGGCACTCCATAACGACATATTGCCTGTTATAATTTGTAGCCGTTATGAACGCTTAATAAGAACAAGTCCTTTATAAACACGGGACCCGTTATATCAAAATAAAACGTTTTTCATTTTATGTATTACAGGGAAACCGGAAGGCAGACCTTGGTGAGAAGTAAAGAGCAGCAGAGGCCTGTACAGCGAGTACCACCAATGCAGGCACAGCAACAAATTCCTCAGCATGGTGAGTATTGTTTTATTATTTCTGACTATATGAAACTGGACCTAATTTAAAGTTAAAAACATAAGCTAGTTTCACAGTTTATTTTAGTCGGTTTATTGAGTCTGTATGTCTCCATAATAGATTCTAGCATGTATCTTGAATAATTTCTACGATATCCAGTTCCCGATTTTGGTGATAGGTGTGGAGAGATACTACAGACCGTATAAAAAAAACAACTGGACCCAGTGGAAATTCTGCATGAACTTCGCCCCGGGGAAGGACGAAGGGGCATGCTGGACTCCTACCGGCTAAAACCACTGGGACGGTCATCTTCCGCACCTAAGGGGGCTCCAGGTCCTCTTATGATCACACTAGAGCGATACTACAGACCTAGGATTGGTTACAGATGAATTAAAAAACTCTGTTCTCGAAGTTGTTCCCAATATCCGTTGGGAATTCTTTCTTGAAGTTGTTGACTTCGAGAAAGAAGTCAATCGTCAAATCCGACTCGGCTGGGCAGCGTTCGGGAAACTTCGCAACGTCTTTTCGTCAACAATACCGCTACGCCTCAAGACGAAAGTCTTAATCAGTGTGTGTTACCAGCGATGATATAAGGCTCGGAGATGGTCACTCACAATAATGGGCCTCGTAAGAAAGCTCAAGATCACTCAGCGAGCTATGGAGAGGCATAAGCTGAAGTGGCAGTGAGCGGGGCACATTGCTCGTAGAACTGATGGCCGTTGGGGCAAAAAGGTTCTCGAGTGGAAAACGCAGCGTAGGAGGACCTCGGACGGATGACCTGGTGAACGTCGCTGGGAGCCGTTGGATGCACGTAGCATGTAACCGGACATTGGACGTGGAAATCTATGGGGAGGCCTTCGTTCAGCTGTGGAAGTCCTTTAGATGATATGATGATGAAATACATTACCGGTTAATATCATCGGAGCGGACATCTTCGGCACTATAGGACGGCTCCGGGAACTCGCAAATAAACTGGAGCCACACCTTTAGGCACATCTATCTAGGTATGACTGTAAACCGGTCACCTCATCTAGCGGAGGGGAGGCGACTGTAAAAGACCGCTTCCCCCCAGGCACATCTCGGGTGAATACCTGCGTCAGATGGTAGGTGACGCGCTCACTCCTCTTGCGCCAGGCTCCGGATAGTGGGAAGACGGCAACGATGACGCCTTTGGTTCCGTACTGCAACCACAGACGGGCATGTCTCTTCTCGAGTACGCATCGTCGAGCTTGCCATATCAGCCTATCGTATCCTTACCTTACCTTAGGGCGCACTTTCGCCCCTCTGGCGGACTGTGTCTGATCGTAAAACAACGTATCTATCTCCGCCACGATGTGTACAGGCAGAAGAGTTGCCGCCTCGTAGGACTCAGTCATGAATCTTCGCGCGTTCCGCAAAGCCACTCGGCGCTGTAAACCTTTTAGGTTGTCTCTGTAGCGCTAGATGCCTAGCGGTCGAGATAGTCTACGGGGCACCTATATATAGGTATAAGGCGTCCCGTCTCCGATAATGGACTAGTGCCTCCCTCAATCGCGCCCCACGGGATTGAGTTGAAGGTGCTGGTTATGTCAAGGCTGACAGCCAACGTCATCTCCACTCCGCCGGGCCCGACAGCGAGCGGATGCGGAGAGTCGCGTCAATAGTGCACTGCCGCTGCTGGAAGCCATATTAGATGTCGGCCAGGTGAAAATGGACCATGATGAAAAAAACATGACAGAGGGAGACACCGCGGCCTTTCCTTTCGTCCTACGAATAATTAATCGGCTTCCTACCAGCCAGGCGGCAACACACTGTGATGGATACTACTGGTTAACAGCCGCCTCAAGCGGTCCACAAGAGACTGCAATGCACACACCCACGCGAGGGCTGGAATGCCATCCGGGCCGGGTGTGGTGTGGCAAGCCTTAAGGTGGCCAACGACCCAACTTCCCTTCTGAAAGCCCTAACTCCTCGGCCCAGTCCGAGATGATCGGGTTTGATCGCCGGAAAGAGCGTAGAAAGCATCTGCCTCCAGCAAAACTGGGTCCATGATTTCAGTCACCTTAGGGGGATCCACGGGCGCAAGTTGCCAACTACCATACTGTAGGGTGTCGCGATGGGCCTCATTAGTATCTCCGGCTGTAACGTCACGCTGACGTCGGCATCCGGTGTACGGTGGTGGGATGCCAGGCAGACCATGTGCAGCTACGTGACCTCCTTCGACAACCAGTATACTGCCGTACGCCAGGACGCTGGGCTGGTCACGAATGCGTCCCAAATTAACTATAAAAATTAAAAAGTTATAGCTGGGAGCTGCAGTTCTCCTATCTTAAGGAAATTTATGAAGAGGCTGATCAAGTAATTTGTTTTCATACTAATATTGGGTAATAAGTTCCTTTGTTTACTAACTAAAATATGGATCCTTTTGGATGTCCGAAAAAAAAAAGTCATGACACCAGGACGCTTCCTCCTCTGGATTAAGCAAAATTCCTTGGTCAACTTCTAAGTACGTCGCGACAAAGATCCAAACGTACTAATGAATGAGGCTATGTGATGATGAGTTCGCCTTAGACGGAGTGGCGATATTGCTACTAGATCTGAGAACAACTGCATCCCACAGTTAGGTTCCGCCCTTGTTTTCACAAATTTAGAGCCTTATGAAATTCAACTAAAACAAAAAGCTTTTTATACCGTTTAAATTTTGTGACTGGTGTATTCTGCACAAAATAGATTTCAAGAAGTCCAATGTTGTGACTGTCTGTCAGTCAGTCAGTCAGTCTGATTATATATTGTCTACAAATTATGGGTTTATTTTTCTTTTTAGAAAACAACGAAAACGTATCTGGGTCTTCTGAGCAAGCGACAGAACCACAGTCTGCGAAGATGTTAATATTTCTCCAAAATGGTGAACAGAGGTTAATCACTTTTACACTACCAAAAGAAAGTTGTACACTTCAAGAAGTTCTTGAACAGGTATTACATACAATATTTGTAACTGTTTTTCCTTGTGTTTAATCCGGACAGGATTAAAGGATCGTGTGGTTTCCGAAACAGTTAAGAATATAGCACCACTCGATCTCCTCCCGAGGATGTCTTAAAAGACGAAGACGAAGAAGAAGAAAATAAACAGAATCCATTCTGCACTTACCTACCCGCCTGCTAAGCGTGGTGAGAACTGGCAAATTCCACCCAAAATATCGATACACGGCATTGAACCGGGTGTCTATGGGTTAGGCCTTTGTACAGCAGTGGACGTCTTTTGGATGATTTGATAAACTGTTTGAAGTTCTTATATATCCATACTAACATAATGTTTAAGTAAATTGGCCTCAAGTACCAATAATGAATTATGCTACATGAACGCACTGAGCGTGGAACCGGTGATTACGGGCCCTAAAATAAGCTAATAGTGACGTGATTTGTTTATTACCAATAAGTAATGTTTTAATAAATTATGATATTTATTACAGGTTAACGTTCCCTTTTCGGAGGATACCCACATACAATGCATGCAAAACACAAGTAGTGAGATTGACTATTTTGTATCAGTGGGTTCAACAACTAGAATCGAGGAGATGTTAGAGAATCACCCGGTTTGTAGATTAATTATAGATTTCTCCTGAATAGATGGTGTGAATCAATTGATTGTGATAGTTATTTGTAATTTTATTGTTGCAGATGTTAGTTGGGGATATAAGTAGTAGAAATTCCCCCATAGTTATGTCGCAACCACAGAGTAGTGAAATGTCTACACCTGAGAAATCCCAGTGTCCAGATAATGGTATGTAATGTATTAACAGAGTTCCTTTTGCATAAATAACGGTTGTAATTGGGATATTAGTAAAACGTTATACAACATTATTTTATTCTCTGTTGTTGGTGTTAATAAATTATTTAAAGTCACTGCACATGAAATGACAGGGACATTTAACAACTTAATCCACTGAATGGATTTAATGTTAATTTACTAACCACCCAAGGAAAATTAATATGATCAACCATTTTAATCAATAATGTATAAAATACTGTTATCAGTTTTATTTATGAAGCAATATCAATTTTTTTATGTTGAGAAATACCACGTAAGGCACGAGATTTTGAAACGTGTCAAAGCGAATAAGGCCCCATTGTCGCCATAACTATGTGGTCATATTTGAATAGTAAATATTTATTTTGCATTGATGCCTCATCGAGAATGTTATATATATTATGTGTATAAAACAGAATGAATAAGTACTTAATAATTGATTTATGATCGTTTATTCTCCTTTTTCATAATTTTCTCCTGTGTGTGCCGCCTTTGATCCATTTTTATTTCGATGGCAAATGCTTCCATTGGTGGTCATTGGTTAAACATATATTCAATATGTCAAAATTGCTATACAGTGTTACTATACATACATATAGTTACTATACATATATTAGTGGTAATTGAGCTTATATTTGACTAACATATTTTCTTTTCTTAGTAAACAACAGCCCTGAATCTCCCGGACCGCGTTCTCCGCCACCTCGACTTGTTGACGGCATGTTAGCTGTATGTAAATCTTGTGGATACACAGGATACGACTTCAGCCGCTGTGAAAGGTATAATAATTCATATTGTCTTTTAAATTGTCCTCTATAATTGTGACATTTACATGTTTATGTTTTTTCTAAGGTGTAAAAGAGTATTCACAGAGGAGCCTAAAGGTGTACCAAGTAAAAAAGTAGAACAGAAAAAGAAAGAACCGGAAAAATCAACAGTACCATCATTAGAAAAACTCAGGTTAGTTACTAGTTAGATATCAGTTTCCCAGCGCTGCAGAACCAAAATTCACGGTCTGCAGCGCAGAGTGGCTATACGGATCGCACGAGTATACCGAACGCCAACTCTCCTGGCGCGTTTTCCGCCTTTTGACATCCTGGCGGAGATGGATGCGTGGGTCTACGATCAGACACGCTCCCTCCGCCAGAGCGGCGAAGGCGCGCCTCCAGGGGCGTTGGACAGGCTGAGGCGGCTAGCTCGACGGCGCGAACTTGGAAAGTGGCGTCGCCGCCTCCGGATGCAGTTCGCGACCAAGCGCGTCGTGGAGGCCGTCCTGCCGCTCTTTGGAGCATGGCTCAGAAGGAGCGAGCGCTTCACCTACCGCCTGACGCAGGTGCTCATCGGGCACGGTTGTTTCGGTGCGTACCTGCACAGGATAGGACGTGAGGCCACGGCACAATGCCACCATTGTGATAGCGACCAGGACACCGCGCAGCACACGCTCGAGGCGTGCCCTGCGTGGGCCACCGAGCGGCGGATCCTGGTCGATCGGATCGGGCAAGATCTCTCTCTGCCAGCAGTAGTGTCGGCTATGTTGGCAGAGCACGAAAACTGGAATGCAGTGGTCTCCTTCTGTGAGAGCGTCATGCTCCAGAAGGAGACCGCAGAGCGGGATCGGGAGAGGGCCGATCCCGCTCGAAGAAGAAGGAGACGGCGCCGGGGTAACAACCGCCCTGGCGCCTAATTCCGATACGCCTGAAAACCCCTGCCGTTGCTATAAGGTGGGGGACCTCTGGGTTCGCGGGTGCGTAGATTGGGGAATCTGCGTGCCCACACCAAGCGACCCAAGAGAAGACGGTAGCACGCATGTGGTCACGCGCTGCCGTGGGACGCTTTGGGGGATCCTTTACAATCCCCCTGGGGGGGTGACCGCTTTACAGCCACCCTCTCCGAGATGTGCCAATAGGCGTGGCACCAGTGGGTGGCTCTAGTGTGATCATACGAGGACCTGGAGCCTCCCTTAGGTGTCGAAGATGACCGCTCCAGTGGTTTTAGCCGGTAGGAGTCCGGCATACCCCTTCGTCCTTCCCCGGGGCGAAGGAAGTTCATGATGAATTTCCACTGGGCACCAATAAAAAAAAGAAATAAAAAAAAAAGTTAGATATCAGTTTTGATATTAGTTGATTACACTAATCGCAACAATTACGGGATAAAAAAGAATATTTTTAAGTGGTTTTCAAAAAGCTTTGCTGATAATATAGTCAAGATAAAACAGCTAGATTCTAAATCTGATAGGCCAACATTTTTCATCAACTTTCTCTTTCTCTCTTTTTAATTATCGTTGACGGCCCACTCGGATTTTCGTGACGGTATTCGCGCGCAGCTTCCAATTTTACTCATCAAACGCGCCACAAGAAGAAGTAACTATTCGACCCCATGGGCCCTTGTTGACTTGCTCATACATCTAGCTTTTCGGGCATCAAATTAAAAGTAACAACGTTTATTGATTTGGTTTTAATTAATCATCCTATTAATGACGATTTTGGTCACACATTTGCAGGGACATTGTTTTGTTGTTTCCGTTAAATCGTTTAATTATTTTAGTACTACACACTCTTAAGCCTGGCGTTATCAATCCCGCCTTTTACCATGCCCAGACATTAAGTCTTACATTAAAATGTTGCATATTTATAGACTAACTAGCTGGTACAAGCAGCTTATTTGAAAGATAAAAATGGTTACTGTGAGTTATCCTTAGATGATAGACATATGCTGTCGTGGACTTTTTTTAACTTTTCAAGAGGCACTTTAATTCAACCCTACATTCTTTTCGTGCAACTTCAACTACTGACGCAGCGCACGCCGTGGAACCCCTCAAGAGGCATGACTTGTACCGACTTAGTTCACGAATGTCACCATAACTTTAAGCTAATTTGCACATAACAAGCCTAGGTCCATGTGGAATAATGACCATGCGAATGGTGAAATAATTTTTAAAACAGGTGCAGTGGTGCCGGACGTTACCCTCCTCCACATACACACAAACTCACAAAATTCGCACTCTCTGTTCATAATATTGGTTAAGATATAATTTAACTTTTTTATAGCACATGTGGAGAAGGCATAAAATTAAATTTATTGAAGACTACAATGAAGACGCTTAACAATAAAAATGTAAGTATGATCTTTTTTCTTCTTAATTGTATTACTATAGGACCGACAATCTAATTGGCCAGATTTGATAGTTGTCAAAACACTCTGTTTAGGGATGAGAACCAAAAGATCCACAAAAACCGAGTCTTGAGACATAGATTTATTATATTTAGTTTGTAATAGTTTAATTTAACTTCGGGTTAAATTATTATCAGATTAAATAATAAATAAAATCGCCGTTTCAGCCGAATGAATACAATACAATATTCTTTATTGTACATCATACATAACAAAAAAAGAAGAACAAATACATACAATTACATGTACAAAGGGTGGTCTTATCGCACTCGGCGATTTCTGCCAGACAACCTTGGGATGGACAGATTTGCTACTAAAAAGAAAGGGGTAGTTCGCGGTGTAACAATAATTATAACATACTTAATTATGATATCTCTGGTGCCTTCGACAACGCGTGGTGGCCTATGCTACTACTTAAAATGAAAGCTCGTGGTTGCTTTAAAAACATCTACACTCTCATTTACTCATATTTCGCAAACGGATCTGTAAAACTTAAACTAGGTCATCATGCTGTGTCGAAGGAACTCACGATGGGATGTCCTCAAGGATCCGTTATCGGTCCTTATCTATGGAATATAGGTTTCGATGATTTTCTAGCGATTCCATTGCCGTCTGGCTGTTCAGTGACTGGTTACGCGGACGACGGCCTTCTGCTTATTCAGTCAAGTACAAGAGCGGGTCTTAAAAAATTGGCGGATACTTGTTTACGTTTAATTTCTAGGTGGGGCGAACGGAACCGCTTAATGTTTGCACCGCAAAAAACCTTTCAACTAATTTTAAAAGGCAATCTTAAGGCATCCCCAAGCATTCAATTCAATAATATTACAGTTAAAAAAGAAAGGAGTCAGTGTGCTACCTCGGTCTTGTATTAGAGAGACATTTTTCATTCGTTGAACACATTAGATCTGTAAGTGAAAAAGCTAAAAGGAACTTTTATGCCCTTACAAGGATATCAACAGCTACATGGGGTCTCTCATTTTCTACTTTAAAAACTATTTACGGGGCCACTTACTTGGGTTGTTTATGCTATGAGTTGGTTGTTGGTTGTTGGTTGTTTATATCACCTATACCCGTTCTTTCCATCCGTTCGAGAGCGGCTGGCAAGTGCATGGTTGGAAGTCGATCATTGCATGGCTCAATTTCTCACCGGTCATGGTAACTTTAAGAGTAAATTATTTAGCTTCAAGCTTGTTGTCTCACCATTCTGCAAATGTTCAACACCGGACTGTGAATATGATCAGTCTGCACATGATATTCTGTGGGAGTGTGTTCTTTGGCAAGATGAACGCAATATTATGTTTGAGAGCTTGCAAGTTACATCCGGAGTTGTTTACTATACAGACTTTGTTGCAACTAGGACGAATTTCCGTGCGTTCAGACGTTTTTGCCATACCTACTATTGGAATCTGTCACAATAGCTCACAACATAGGACCCGTAATTAAATATTTATAAACATTTTTGTACCCGTGGTGCTTGGCAACTAGGCTTATCCTAGTTGTATACACCCAATTATTGTGCCTATGGCCAAGTGTATTCTCTGTCTCCTGCTTGCTATGGAGGGAAGTGGAACGTATATTCTTTCCTACTCTTCCTTTTCCTTTTCTGATTAATTTCGTTGCGGGTTCCAAGACAGTCATTCATTTCTCTGGGACACACCGACCTTCATTGGTCGGTGTTCTTTTCGGTGGTCGCCATTGTAGATCTTGGCTTACAGGAGTTGCAGTGGTTAGGAATGTGTGGCGGGCTTGTCCCAATTAAAAAAAAAACGACAAATATGATATAAATATATATATAACAGATACATATCAAATAAAAATAAATATGAAATTGATGTATGTTATTATAGTAAAAGATAGTGCTAGATTACTAGTTTTTTAAATGTTGCTAGGGACAAAGACAGCACGTCTTATTGATATTGGCAACACATTCCATAAGCGAGCAGCTTGAACTGTGAAGTATTTTCCAACGAAATTAGTGGAATTTTCAATGTCAGATTCTCTGATGACCTTAAGAATCTTGAATGTGTGTCATGAAGTAACTCGAAACGTTCTTTAAGATAGCAGGGGGTAGAAGGATTGTACAGGATACTGTATAGAAGCTGAAGAATATGATTATTCCGACGAAGGCGTATAGGGAGCCACTTGAGCTTAATACGATACTCTGAGAAATGATCATAATTGCGTAAACCAAAAATAAATCTTATACAGAAGTTCTGAAGTCGCTCAAGTTTATCTAGTTGTTCCTCCGTGAGATTCAGATAGCTGGTGTCAGCGTAGAATTGGAAGAAGAAGTGATTGTATAAGCGCAGTTTTAGTGGCAACTGGCATGAAGTTACGTAGTCGTCGTAAATACCCCGCAGATGCGAATAGTTTACGACTGACTTCACGTATTTTAGGTCCTCAGGATAAGGTTTTGTCTATATATATGCCTAGGTTCATAACTTTGACTCAGTTACAGGAATCATAATGCCATCAAAAAGTGCCGGGGGTACTTGGGTCCAGTCAACTCTTGAAATCATTCTAGAGCCGCCAACGACATTGACCTGGGTTTTCGAAGGATTCACCATAAGTCCATAAGCCTTGCTCCACTGGCTAATTTGTTTCAGATCACAATTGATCATGTCCACTGCTTCCGACAGCTTATCTGGCGATGCTTGGGAATAAATTTGGAGATCATCTGCATATAGGTGGTAAGATGAAAGAAGTCTATTAGTGATAGTATTTATAAACACGCCAGCAGACGTATTGCACCAGGAAGAAAAGGTTTCTTCAATGCGGACACGCTGATGACGGCCTAACCGATAACTACGGAAACAATCAATCGCTGTTGGAGATATGTTAAGAGAGCACAATATTGCAAGGACTATGTCAAAATCCACCGTATTAAAAGCATTACTGAAATCAAGAAGTGAGAGCAGCGTTAGATTGGCCATCTTGCATGGCTGGTCTGATGTCGTCGGTAATATTGATCAGAGCTGTGACGGTACTGTGTCGAGGACGAAAACCGGATTGGAGGGGATTAAAGAGCCTGTTCTTGCAGAGAAAAGAACTGAGCTGATTGTGTATAAGGCGTTCGAGCAGTTTAGACAGGAATAGCAATATGGAAATGGGATGGTACTCGAACAAAGTCTGTGGGATTGGACTTTTTTGGTAAAGGAATTATTTGAGCTTCTTTCCAAGCCATTGGAAAGCAGTCCCTGGATGATATAGAGGAATTGAGGATAACACAGATGCCTGGAAGGACTTCATCAAGGATGGGAAGGATCTTATTACGGTTGTCACGGTCACTGCCAACACCGTTAGACGTGATTGCTAAAATACTTATTTAAACATCACAAGCAGTGAATCGATTAAAAACAAATGGAGAGTAGTTAGGGGTCGGTAGGGATGAAAGATATTTCAAAGTACTTGCTTTTGAAGTCCTATCACAACTGGACGGAGATGAGAAATTTTGGTTGAGTAAATCAATGTTTTAATAATTGGAAATTATATTTAGACGCGATTTGCCAACCCCTAATGTTCTTAGGAATTTCGAAACTTTTGTTGGATCTCCGTTTTCAACAGAGCTGTGGATATGTTGGCGTTGAGCATTTCTACACACCTTATTGCAGAGGCAGAGATTCCGGATAGAAACAAAATTTTCCAATTTGAGGGCGACATGCGGCAAGTAGCATTTGGCTTCTGTTTTTTCAATCATAATCTCTCTAATGTCTCTCGTTAGCCAGGGTGCCGGGAGATGTTTGACTTTTATTCAGCACACCGGAGCATGTACGTCGTATAATTGGACAAGGGTTGTGGGGAAAACGTTAACTTGATCGTCAACCGATCATTAACAGTGTATCCCAGTTAATGTTGCATCCTCCTGTTCAGTGTAGTTTTTCAAGGTTCAGACCACCAAGTTACGTTGCAGAAGAATTTTTGACTTCGCCTTTGGAGGTCGAGTTTTGTGTGGAAGGGAAGGGAAATTAAGTCGTATTATGAAAACTCGTCGGCAGAGCATTGTCCATGCTTAGCGACGTGTTCACGAGAGGAAACGAATATAAGATCGAGTAGCGAAGGAACAGAATTGGCGTTAAGAGTTAGAATAGATAAGTTCTTAGATTCAATAATAGAATGAAGACGGGAAGCACGTGAATCGTTTTTGATAAGGCAGGTGTTAAAATCACCCATGATGATGGTATAACTGTAAGACGGAGTTCGATTTTCAAGAATATTTTCAAAAGAAGCGAAGTAGTCTATGCGTAATTAGGGACAGTAGTAGACGCCAAGCAAGACTTTCGTATGCTGGAGTTCAATTTCAATAAAAAGATGCTCGCCAGCATTTAATGGCGGAGGCTGCGTTGACATACTGACAATGGAAAAGGAATATTAGTTCGGAGATATATGGCAACACCGCCGCCACCACCAGCAGCGCGATCGTTTCTTATGAGATTGAATCCAGGCAGAGAGTAAGAGGTGGAGGATAGGCATGGCTTAAGCCATGACTCTGAAACTAAAATAGCATGTATATTCTACAGTCAAAATTTACCAGCATATCAGAGAAATGAGCCGGAATACTCTGAGCATTTATATGAACAACATTGAAATTTTTTGGTACATCAGAAAACTGAGAATTCAGTGTTTCAACGAGAGAAGGAACACTGATAAAACCATCAATATCACTATCTGCTGAGTAATGACTATCAGAGTCATAGTTAAAATTTGAAATTGACATAAAATATGTTATAATAAAAAATTAAAAAAAATGTTAACTAAAATTAGAGCATTCAAACATATGATAAGCCACAGAGTCCAGGCAATAAGTGGAAATGGGGAAAGAATTCTAAGAAACACAAATAAATAATAATAAATCAGAATGGCTAATAGTAGGCACTACTTTAAAATTAAAGTACGAAAATACCTGACCATGACAAGACGTTGGCAGATTCATCTCAGCTCTGATTTTGTTTCTATTTTTCCTAGTTACACATATTTATTATATATGCATATATTTGACGGCACGGTTGGTGCAGTGGCTGATACAGTTGGCTGCTGCGCTCTGGGTCGTGGGTTCGATTCTCGCACGGAACAAATATTTGTATGATTTGCAGGTAGTTGTTCAGGGTCTGGGTGTATTGTGTGTGGAATATATGTCTGTAAACGCACCCACGACACAGGAAAAATCCTAGTGCGGAGCAAGGTTTAAAAAAAAAAAGTTTATTTAGTATATATAAATATATACATGTGATGTTTATTTAAGTTTACATATTACTATTCTGTGTATATTAATGTCATCGCATCTATAAGTCTCACTTTTATTTTGTTGGCTCATCTACCTTATTGTCTCTTCTCTGCATCACCCGAAGGTCGTCTGGTAGAAAATGCCTATGGCATTAAGACCGCCTTTGTACACTTTTGTAGATTAAGAATAAATAAATAAATAAAATTGACAACATTTCATATTTTAAACATGCTTATATTACTACGTTAAATGAAATTAGATCCAAAAGTATAGGACACCCGTATTTTCCTTTTTTCGAAATTAAGTAAATAGTAAATAGTGTGGTGTCCTCATTGGGGGGGGGGTTTTGCTATAATCGCCACGTTTGGCAGGCGGGTTGGCGATCGCAGTTGAGTTGTTAATGTACTCGAAGGAAGCTGCTGCCCATCCTCCGGTTAATCCCATAGTCGCCTTTTACGACACCCGCGGGATGAGATGGTTTGGTGCTATTCGTAGCCGGCACCACACGGCAACAATCAATCATATCAATCAATCAAATACGAACATTTAAATTATGCCTTAACAATTAAATAACAAGAAAAGTCAGCATTGCCAGAAGACTGGAGCGTTATGGCTCTTCTTTCTGTCATGTGATTGAGAGAACGATCAGAAAAATCGTCTACCTTTGCGATGTGTTGTAGAGTACTTAGCCCGATCGTTTGGACAGTTTCCACAGTCCTACCATTTTTATGTCGTCCCCAGACTCGCAATGTTCTAAACACTAAAATCGGTTTTCGAGTTGGAGCTGTAAGCTCTGGGGGTTTTGGATACTAGTGCTAGAGGGCCAGAGCGTAGACTGCATCAGACGAGACCACTCAACTTCAAGATTAATATTCAATGTGCCTCTTAACCATTCGGTAGTCAATGTCGTTTTTTTATCCTGTGGATCACGGAGATTAGATTGGTCATGATAAAGTCAGTCTCATTCTTTCTGGAACCATCAGTACTCATCCAAGTCCATTTTCTGTTCTAGAAATACCTCTTGGGTGTTCTGAACACGAGGTACGCTACCCTGCTTGACTTGATAGAGGAATATACTTTCGATGGTACTAACGTTGTTATTGAGGGAACCCTACATCACCTTGAGACAGATGGTCGCCTTCCTATCGTCTCCTCGCCCTCTCTTCGGACTTCTGATAAACCAATGACATCCAATACAACTTATATATTTACTTCTTCCAGCTCAACGATTTTTTCGTCAACAATACCGAACTGCCTCGAGACGAAAGTCTTGAACCAGCGTGTGTTAGCAGCAATGGCACAGAAACGTAGTCACTTACTATAGGCCTTATAAGAAAGCTCAAGATCACTCAGAGAACTATGCTTGGTATTTTTCTATGAGATCGAATCAGAAATGAGGAGATCTGTAGAAAAACTGAAGTTGCTGACATAGCACAACGGATTAGTAAGCTGAAGTGCCAATGGGCAGGCCACATAGCTCGTAGAATTGATGGCAATTGGTGCAGAAAAGTTCTCGAGTGGAGACTACGCACCGGAAAACGTAGTGGGAGACGGTGATAGTATGATGATGATGATGATGATGATGTGTTCGATTTTTCTACTTCATAAGTCAACGTTCGTTCAGTTACGAAAAATAATAAACTTAAATCTGACCTATTAGATTGCCAGGACAATACAACAGTATGATTAATTTATTTCAAAAGAATGTCGTTGTGTATACTTTTTTTTTAATTTAGACTGCCCAAGATAAGAAGCCGCCTAGAGTTAGAAAGCCCCGAGGTAAACAACCGGATCCAGAGCCTGTAATATTGACGTTAAGCTCGGATGAAGAGGATTCAAATAGTTCTATGATGAGTAATCAGGTAAATAATTAAGTAAATTATCAAGTATCACTGTAGCCAGACTCCAAATGGAGCCGAGCCACAACGCTAAATTCATGTCAATAACTGAATCATTGGAATAATGCCATTTATAATTACCACACTTGATAGATGTATTGGTTTTGTTGTAATTGCTACATAATTCAAAAGTATTAAAACAGAAGGTTGCTGTTAACAATACCTTAGTTAAATGAGATCATTGTTTAATCAGGCTGCAAACATAATCTTAATAATTACAGACCTGTTTCTGTTCTTCCAGCATTGAGTAAAGTTTTTGAAAAGATTATACTCGGAGGAAGGCTCATTTTAATACAAACGACATTTTGCATGGTAGGCAGTTTGGCTTCACAAGGTAGTTTGACTACGGACCTGGTCACTCATATTTTTAAAGCCCAGGAGGGCTCACAGGATGCTGTTGATATCTTCTGCGATTTTTCCACGGTTTTTGATTGCATTGACCACAATACACACACACACGTTCATTTACGCTCATACGGTATTATATCACCAGGTTCTCTACTAAAAATGGGTTCAATTCTTCGTCCATTTCTGTTCCTAGCCTGTATGAAAGATGTCTTTTATATATTACTATTACTAGGCTCTCGCTGAAAACCAGCGCTGCAGCGATTTATGCGCTGCTGCATAATGCTGAGCGAGGGACCTTATTGGCACAACGGCGATGTACACTTTAATCGATTTATGGGTTAATGCCCACTATAGCTGTAGTAAATGTTTTACTTCCTAGTTTATTTTTTTCCGTTAGACCTAATTACATTTATTTTAGTTGTTTTTTGTTTTTTACATTTCCTGTGTCTATGTGTACGCTGCTGCAAGCCAATAAAATATTTTTCTTTCTTCTTTCTTTCTTTCTATATTATGATGTCAGCATTATCATCAGGATAGTCATGAAGTTGTACACTTTAATGACAGTTTATCCACTCTGTCTAAATCGTTTACTACAAATAATCTCTCATTAAATGCTAATAAAACAAAATGTTTTATATTTTCATTGCCAAACATACTTCAAGTTGGCTTAGAAATATTTTTTAAAGGCAACTAACTCGAGATCTTAAATAAAACCGTACTTGACGGCACGGTTGGTGCAGTGGCTGATACAGTTGGCTGCTGCGCTCCGGGTCGTGGGTTTGATTCCTGATCTGCAGGTAGTTGTTCCGGGTCTGGGTGTATTGTATGTGGGATTCATGTCTGTAAACGCACCAATGACACAGGAGAAATCCAAGAGTGGGGCAATGTTTTCCTAAAGAAAAAAAACCCCTCTTGTTGAATATAACCATAGATCCTAAATTACAATGGAGTGCTCATATATCTATCTATCTTTCAAGTAGTTTAAATTCGGCTGTATTAAAATTCAGAAAATTTAAGCATCTAACTAACGTAGCTATGCCCTTGTTATGCTACAGCATAATTTCATATAACATTGTTTGGGGAGCAGAGGCTGGTGAAGATTCAATATTTATATTACAGAATCGTATATTGACGTAATCTTAAAACCTCTCCAGGCCTAACGCGGTATCAGCTTATGTAATTAAGGGCTGTTTTGCCAACACTTTTACTTTATTTATACAACATTTCTATTCAACGAGGAATCTATCCCACTCGATGGAAAGTGTTACTACTGTGCCACAAGTAGTTCATTAATAGGCGAATCAAATTTAGACCTATAGCCGTATCATCAGTTTCCGCACAAAGTATTTGAAAGTATTATTAATCACTGTATTACTAGGCAGATTAGTTGTAAACTTGACGATGTACAGAATGGATTCAGATATGCCCCTCCACCTTCACTTTGGACTTTCTGAAAGCATTTATTTTTGATCATGGTAAATGACCTTCCAAGGGTTGTTAAAGCAGCTACTATATTTGTCCGTAACTAGTTTGGGAAATGATCAAGCCTTGCACCATCCTCTATTGAGTCGAGATTCACTTATGCTAGTAAAATTCAGACCCCACAGAGTAATTATTGTCCTAAATAAGTGCGTACTAACATAGACATGTTTTTGGACCCATTCCACAGCATAGAATAGAATAGATTATAACTTTATTGTACACCAAAATAATATAAAGGATTATTTACAATAGTTAGCGTGGCACAATGGGCGGTCTTATTGCTAAAAGCGATCTTTTACAGACAACCTTTGGATGGATTTAAAAGTAGGGAAATAAAGAAATTCAGGTAGTCTGTGGTGTACTGAACCATGATGTAGATAATGATATCGATATATATACAAGAAAATACAGGTATTTGCATAAATAGATAGTATAACTACACCAATTTGCATATTAATACATAAATACAAATATATGTATATATAATATAATATTATACATAGATATTTGCTGATACAATACTGGATATTTAAGTGAAATAAAGAGATAGATAATGCTCTTTTACCATTTTTTTAAATGCTCGTAATGATTGAGCTTGTTTAATTGTATCGGGTAAGGCCGTGCTTTTTCCAATTTCCAAAGTCGTGCTGCTTGTACTTCAAACGTTTTGTCCAAAAAAACTGTGAAATGCATAGGGATCTTAAGCCTCAGATTTTCCGACGATCTTATATATCTGTTATGTGTGTCATGAAGGAACTGAAAACGTTCTTTAAGATAATAGGGGGTCGAGGGATTAAACAGAATACTGTAAAGTAAGGATAATATATGAGAATTCCTGCGCAAGCGAATTGGAAGCCACTTGAGCGTTATGCGAAATTCTGATACATGGTCATATTTACGCAAGCCAAATATGAACCTTATACAGAAATTTTGAAGTCACTCTAGTTTATTGAGTTGAGCCTCAGTTAGATCAAGGTAACTGATATCGGCATAGTCAAGGATGGGTAACAAAAGGGACTGCACTGCTAGCGCAATTTTAGTGGCAGTAGGCAGGAAGTTTCGTAATCTTCTCAGTGACCCGGCTAACGCAAAGAATTTACGGCTCACTTCCTGAAGCTGAGGACCCCAGGAAAGATTTGATTTGCATAATGAAGCAAGGTTAGATCGTTCCTGCGCACCTCCTGATTACATTACAATAGATAGATAAAGCCGAAGAAGAAGAAGAAGCCGTGTGGTGCCGGCTCAGAATGTCACCACCCCATCTCCTCGTCCTCTCATCTATCGGTTTAGCAGGCTACGTACCAACTGCGTAAGGTTACGAAATTAACATTGTAATTTTTTTTTTTCAGAGATTGTCATTTAGCGAAATACCCTTCGTTGTTGCAATATGACGAGTAAAAGTGTCTATCAGTACTTACTTATTGAATAAATGATTATATTCTATTCTACACCGATGGGTAGAGAGGGAGTGACCTAATCTGAGGTCTAAGGCCAGATAAGGCAAACTCGAACTCACAGTTCAAACTTGCCTTGGTCTGCTCTGCTCTGGACCTGTTATTTTTATCTTCTTTAATATCTGCCGATGCTGACGATTTTAGGGATATCTATATTCTATATACAACGACATTTAACAACATACAATATTTCTAGCATGAACAATCAATCAGTATGAAGGAGCCATCGCTAAGTGAAATAGAAGGGGGGACGTCAGACAGCGGCATTGGCATTGATAACATGGATGGTAAGTGTATTTTTATTAATAAAAGTTAAACTTAGCATATGATGTACAAAAATATGGTGTTTATTAATTTAAGGTGAAAATATCGCAGGTCCTCGATACGTTTTTTTTTCGGAATGATGTATATTTTTATTACTACTGCAGGCAATAACTGAATACATTTGTTTTTAATAACTTAAATTACAGTAATGTTATGTAATTTTTTATTTTATCCATTTAAGATATTGATCCATCTATAAGTTCTTACTTTGTTAATGGAAACTATTTTAGGAGGTAAATCTATAGGTTGCAATGACGCATTTCAGCAAAAAAAAAAAAACATAACATCAACTTTTATTTTAAACATATCCAAAATTAATTTAAATAATTCATGTTTTAGTTTGCATAAAACCGTTCTTCCTGTGTAGGCAGGCGCTAAGTTCCTGAACCCACGATCACGTAATCCGGCGGGCTCGCCTACTCTGGTAATTAATTCGGTAGCCCTCTGCATAAATGGGCAGGTATTAGGATTTTAGCAACTATAAGTAAGATAAGATAAGATAAGATAATACTTTATTGCTTATAAGGGTATTTGTGGTACATAATGTTTCAAAGTAGGGTAAAGAGTATGGTCATAAATTACAAATTTTTGGATGAGCTACTGTTCTCCTAGCTAGATTGCTGAGCGACCTGTATTAAGGAGAAACAGTTTGCCTCCCTGGTTGGTTTTCTTAATATGCTACGTGTTGTCTCAATAAAATTCAATTAAAACATATATGGTCTACAACATTATTAATTGTTTCTATACATTGCTAATTGATTATGGTTTAAAATTAAAGATATTAATAAACTGAAGACAGAAAAAGAAACATTATTAAATTAATATTTGATTAAATTACATTATTATTTTTGAAATGAGTCGTGTGTGTGTGGGTGCGTGCGTGCGTATATGTTTGAAGTGTACATGAGAGTTATTGAAAAAATAGTTATGCTGTGGTTGTGGTAATAGTGAGAGTTTAATTAAGTGTTTTCAAGAGTTCTTCAGTCTCATCATATGTTTTTGAAAGGAGGAACGAACGTACAGTAGTTTTGCATTTTGAATATGGTAGGGGATTGATAGGTAAGCTTGCGTTTATTGTATAGATATGGACCGAGGTAATGAAAGAATCTTTTGGTGAAACTGTAATACGGGTGTGGAATAACACATATCTTGTCCTTGCGTCGTTTCGACATTGAAGTTAAAGGGGTCTGTTGATGTTGTAAAAGAACGGTCTGCAAAATAAAGTGTTGTCTGACGTTTAGGACATTCCAATTTTTGTAAAGAGTTGTAGTTGGGTAAAGTATGGGTTTAAATGTAGCTACTTTCAATATGGCTCTATGGGCTATTTCTAAAGGTTTCATCGTGGATTTATTGGCGCCACCCCAACATACAATACAATATGTAACCATAGATTGGCATAAGGCATGATAGACACAACGTATTACCGTCAAATTGGCGACGTGTCGTAGATTTTTAAAAATATATATAAGTTTCCTAACCCTGCTTGTAATAAGATTAATGTGAATCTTAAAGTTAAGGAGTTTATCCAGTGTTATGCCTAAATATCTTATATTGTCAACAGGAGTAATAAGCGGACATTGGCAGGGTAGAGAAATATGAGAATGTGTGTGACAGGAATGAACTTTTATGATAATAGGAACTTTGGGTTGTGTATTTGATGATATGGAAAAGGTTATAAGCTTTGTCTTGGATGTATTTAATGTGAGAGTATGAGATAGGAGCCAGTCATAGGCAGAATTGAAGCCATCTTGTGCTAAGTTCTGAAGTTCTAGCCATGAGTTTGCATAGAAGGTAAGCGCAGTATCATCAGCGAATGACACGATTTTTGCATTAGTGATGTGTAAGTTGCAAAGGTCGTTTATAAATGCGAGAAACAAAGTAGGCCCAAGGATACTGCCTTGTGGCACACCATAACAAATTGGAAGCTCGTGACTTGTATGGTCACCTACTTTGACCATTTGTGATCGATTTGTAAGGTAACTCCGGAAGAACTGTAACTGTATACCTCTGACACCAAATCTTTCGAGTTTGTTTAGAAGTGTTGAAACAGGAATAGTGTCGAAAGCTTTGGCAAGATCGAGGAATATAGTGAGGACTTTCTTGTGAGAGTTAAGTTTATTCACAATAAATCCCGTTAGCTCCTGAGCCGCATCAGTGGTACTTTTGTTTTTTCTGAAACCGAATTGTTGGGGAGATATCAAGTTAAATTTTTCAAAGTAGTTTACTAATCTTTTGTTGATCAAACGTTCAAGAACCTTCGATAAGGCGGTAAGAACCGCTATGGGACGATAATTATCAACAGATTTTTCATCACCACTCTTGAAGATCGGATGTATGATCGCCTTCTTGAATGGTGTAGGAAAAATCGCGGTTCGGAAAGGTTGGTTAGGAAAGTTGTGGAAAGGTTAGGTGCCAAAACGGAGGAGTTTCTTTTTAATATGGAAGGTGAGATGCCGTCCCATCCTGTGGCTGCGTCTGTTCGGAGGGAATCAATAACTGATATAATCTCGATCGGGTCTGTTTCCTCAAGAACAAATGATATTGACGAACTAGTGCTTTGTAAGATGGTCGGTTCGCGCCAAACTCGTTTTTGACCACCTTTTCTCATACTTGTGCGTGTGTTATGAGCTACACTTCTACGAAATAAGTTTACATAAGTAACCAGAGTACTATCGATAGCTTTTTATTAAATTTCTAAAGAGGATATTATATCGACTGATGGTGGTTGATGGCTTACTAGCCTATCTAACTACACAACAGCTTAGCGCGAGCCGTAAAGGTGAATGACCCACTGATCAAGTGACAACTGCCTACATAATTTATGACTGCTACACCTTTCTAATATCTAATTAATCTTCGGCAACTACTTGCAGATTCTGATTCCCCATCACACTTTATTAGGACTGGCAAATTATTGACAAAATTTGATTTCATTACTACGTACGTTCAAAAGTGCAGTAGCATACTAAGGATTGTATTGCTGTGAACACACGGTAGTCCTACGTCTGTGCGTGTAGGTGCTGCTACGACATAGTACTCCACAACAGAGTTCGCACACTGTCACACTGTCAGACACGCATCATAAGCATATTCGTGGCCGGTTTATACTATAGCTAAAATTGCCAGTAAATGAATATGTGTTGATAGTGGTAAGCGCCTGACGTTGAATTGTGAGGCACCTCGCTTAGGTGCCGAGCTCGTGAAATAATTTTGCATCAATAATAATCTAGGTGGGGTAATTTTGAAATCTTTTTATATTGTTATTGCAAAGGGTTGAGAATAAAAAATAAGTAATAACAAACCAAAAATGTTCATTTTTTATAATTACCAACATAAAGTTAACAAACAGCAACATTTATTTACTATGTGTTAAGATTATAATATGCTTATATTTATAATAGGCTTGTATTCATTTTCTTTACGAAAAGAAGATTGAAACTAAACCTCCAATTTTAATCTTTAATAAACAGATATAGCGCCATACATTTAAAATGTAATAACGTAATTTAAAAAAACAAGCGTTATATAATTCCCATTATTCATATTTCGGTTCCTCTTATATTTTCCCATACCATCCATGCAATGCGACTTAAACTGCTCAATACACTTTTCATCTCGTGCACCTTCGCAGCATCAAAACAGATAGATTGATCCATGTATGTGATCAAACCCCATCAACACGAACTCACAATATTTCTCTAGAACAAAAATTAAATATATAAGCAATTTGGTTTAGACGAGGTTAAGCGTATCGTATAAGCAAAATACAAAGACTGATTAATTTACTATTCACAATTTAGAAACCGAACAATATAAAAAGTAAAATTATTACATATTACGCGTTCGATTATTTCCGAAAAGGTTTCAGTACCATAGACCACATCCATACGCTGCGGCAGGTTTTACAGAAGACCGAGGAGTATAATCTGCCACTATGCTTGGCGTTTGTGGACTATGAGAAAGCCTTCGATTCGATTGAAACCTCTGCGCGCTGCAATTTCTGCAGCGGTGCCAGATTGACTATCGGTACATTGAAGTGTTGAAGTGCTTATACAGAAACGCCACCATGTCGGTCCGAGTACATGAACAGAGTACGGGGGCAATTCCATTGCAGAGAGGTGTAAGACAGGGGGACGTCATTTCCCCGAAACTGTTCACCGCTGCAATGGAGGATACCTTCAAGCTACTGGAGTGGAAAGGATGCGGCATTAACATAAATGTATATGTGAGTATATCACTCACCTTCGATTTGCCGATGACATCGTAGTCATGGCAGAATCGCTGCAAGAGCTCAGCACAATGCTCGATGATCTCAACAGAGTTTCCCAACAGGTGGGCCTTAAAATGAACATGGGCAAGACAAAAGTCATGTCAAATGCCCATGTCGTGCCCATCCCAATATCCGTTGGGAGCTTTGTCCTCGAAGGTGTTGACGAGTATGTCTACCTGGGACAAACTGTCCAGTTAGGTAGGTCCAACTTCGAGAAAGAGGTCAATCGTCGAATCCGACTCGGCTGGGCAGCGTTTGGGAAACTTCACAACATCTTTTCGTCAACAATACCACAATGCCTCAAGACGCAAGTCTTTAACCAGTGTGTGTTACCAGTGATGACATATGGAACAGAGACGTGGTCACTCACAATGGGCCTCATAAGAAAGCTCAAGGTCACTCAGCGAGCTATGGAGAGAGCTATGCTTGGTATTTCTCTACGAGATCGAATCAGAAATGAGGAGATCCGTAGAAGAACTAAAGTTGTCGACATAGCTGAAAGGATTGGTAAGCTGAAGTGGCAATGGGCAGGGCACATTGCTCGTAGAACTGATGGCCGTTGGGGCACAAAGGTTCTCGAATGGAGACCGCGCACCGGAAAACGCAGCGTGGGACGACCTCCAACAAGGTGGACAGACGACCTGGTGAAGGTCGCTGGGAGTCGTTGGATTAGGGCGGCATGTAACTGCTCGTTGTGGAAATCTAAGGGGGAGGCCTTTGTTCAGCAGTGGACGTCCTGTGGCTGATATGATGATGATGATGATGACGCGTTCGATTGCATTAACGTTTCACTCCCACTTTCAAAGATGACTTTCTATGGGTTTGACTAAGGCACGGTAAAGTGGTTCGTTTGTTATTTGAGCGGGCGAACGAAATTCGTAGAGATGCGACTTCCAAACGGCTCTGCTGTAGCTTCCCGCCATTGTTTGGTATGCCGAGGAGTCCCACAGGGCTCCATATTATGACCTATTCTCTTCAATTTGTATTGTGCTGACATAACAAAGACAATAAAAAAAATGCAATTACCATATGTATGCTGATGTACATATCATTCAAACCAAATAATTGTGAATAAGCAATAAAGAATCTAAATGAGGACCTAGAAAGCATTGTACAATGGTCCAAAACAAATTCACTTGTACTTAATCCTACAAAAACCAAGTATATTCTGTTTGGTACTAAGTCCCAATTATGTGCAATCAAACCCACCAATGCTAACGGATATATTATGGGGGATCCAAGCGAACGTGTTTACGAGGCACGTAATCTGACGCAGAACTTCGTTTTGACAAACATGTAACAAATTCTATTCGAAACTGCTAACTAAAAGTTCAATACAAAGCGCGCCCATATCTATTGCGTGAGGAATTGCGAATTTTGCTAGTGGAGTCATTGATTCTATCAAAACGAAATTACGCTGACTCGGTATACAGCCCCCGACTATTATCCAAATCTGAACGTATGATTCAGAGACTCCAGAACGCTTGTGCACGCTTTTGCTTTAATATCCCGTTGAGATGCCACGTAACTCCTTTCTTTAATAAGCATAACATATTAAAGATGACGGCCCGACGGAAGCTTCACTTAGCAACCTTGCTTTTTGGGGTTATTAAATCACAGGCGCCGTCATATTTATACATAAAGCTGACGTAGACAAGCAGGCATAAGAACCGTGAAGGGAGGGACTGTGCTCAGCAACTTTCAATACCACGACACAAGACAGCAGCTTTTAGAGGGAGTTTTCGGTACGCAGCAACAAAATGCTGGAACAATATTCCTCCACCAATTAAAAAAAAATAAAGTATTTCGACATTCAAAACTAAATTAATATCGTTTCTACTTCATCACCAGAAACAATGTGAAAATGTTCGAACTACTTCATCCGCTATATAGGGACCAGAATATTACGATAACAGTTGTTGCGGCGCCAACATTGCGATTAATTGCACAAGTTTTGTGTAGTCCCTAGTTTATCTCATAGATACTGTATGTCAGCGAATTGCGTCTGATCGAAATGTAATTCATTCTATTTGTTTATGTTTAATGTTATACTGTGAAATTTGTTTATACAGTTTTATTTTTATTTATTTTTTAGCTATTATGATAGAATATCAAGAATATTGTTTCATTATATTCTTCAACGAAATTTTACTATATATCTAATAACTATATGTACGCTCATCACTGACTCGCTGAATGACTCTGTGACGCTGTAAGTAAATATGTTTATAGTAAATTAAAGTGTTTGTTATAACGGGCGCCTTAGGCACCTTACAATACAACCAACTAGTTCCATATCGGCCATTTATAAGTCCACTGCTGAACAAAGGCCTCCCCCTGAATTTCCACAACTGTATAATCATTGGGGGGAATTTGCCAATACTCACCACGCTTAGCAGGCGGGTTGGTGAGCTATGGCTACTGTTTCACAGAAGGGACGCTGCTGCCCATCCCTCTGGTATAGATTCCCTTAGTCGTCTCTTACGACATCCACGGGATGTGTGATGCTATATTCTTAATTCGGACACCACACGGACTAGAACCAACTAGTTAGGTATGTTCAATAGTTTGGAGCGTATGGCACTCGTGGGTTGCAGCTGAAAACCAGCGTTAGTAGTTCGCCAGTCCTAACATTATGCTGAGCTGCGGCCCCGTTGGCACTATAATGATTAATTTATTTTTGTAGCCTAAATTTATAATTTTTACTAATTGTAATATTTGTGTATTTCCATCTTTTTGTGCCAATAAACACATTTTCTTTCTTTATTTCTTTTCTATTATTCATCATTCATTCTCTAAAAAAAATAACCTCAAAACTATACCTATATATTTTTCTTTTGTTTTATTTAAACCTCATGATGAATTGAAAACTTTATTTTAAAGTATACTTAATTAAAGGATCAACAATTATATTTGATTTAGTTTTATGTTTAATAAAATATTTAAATCGTAACACTCACACAGTCAGTCAGTCCGGTTTTATTAGATACTAGCTGGGACCCGCGGTTTCACCAGGCGTTTAATTAATTAACTAATTGATTTTATTCTTTAACTTCTTTGGAAGACTTACAGCTAAACAAAACAAAATAATGACAGTACGTTAAACTGACAGCCAATTAAAGGTCTTCTCGTATAAAAATTGAGTAATCTTTAAGAGAACTGTGAACAACATAGTACTACAAACAAGAATATGAAAAACAAATTACCGCACATTGCACATTATAATACAATTACATAGGTAGGAAATTAAAATACAGAGTTTACGTATTGAAATAACATATATAGGTATTACCGATTTATTTAAATAAGTTAAGGCTTATGCAATTTCTAGCCGAGGACACACTAGTTTTAAAAATATCAAAATCATGCTATTTACACACTCTATTAAAGTTTCTACATGCACACACGATGCAAGAATTTTGACTGACTTTGATGAAGCAAATGGCACATGTAACGGTGGATTAAACCGTGTTGATTTGTATGGGACGTTAAAATAGCATTTCGATAAAAGATCAGAGCTGTTTATGTCTCATCATTTCGGCCTAATGAAGTCCACGGTTGGACACAGGCCTCCCCCAAAGATCATCACAACCACCGATATGGATGTGTTTTGAGCTCATTGGGGGGTTTTGCCATAATCGCCACGCTTGGCAGGCGGGTTGGCGATCGCAGTTGAGTTGTTAATGTACTCGAAGGACGCTGCTGCCCATCCTCCGACTAATCCCTTAGTCGACTTTTACGACACCCATGGGGGGAGATGGGGTGGTGGCATTCTAAGCCGGCACCACACGGCAAATGTTTATGTCTATTAAAGGTTTTTAATAAAAATATGCAGTCTGAGATCTCACGACGATAAATTAATGGTAAATGATGATATTTCTTACAGAGGTTTAGATTGTTACTGGACTGATACGGTACCTTTTGATAAAACATAAATATTTTATAAACCTTTTCTGTATGCTCTCGATACGGTCAATGTATTTATGGTAGCACGGATTCCATATTTCAGATGCTTATTCCAAGTGGCTTCTAACAAAAGTACAATATATATTTTTTAAAGTTTTGGCTTGTGCGAAGCACTTCGATAGCTGCATTATAAAACCCAGTGATTTGGAAAGCTTTAGCGATAATTGCATCAACATACGTTTCAAAGGTGAGCTTAGAATCGTGATATACCCCCAGATCTCGGATGGAATTGCATCTAGATAGTACCTGATCACCAAGGGTATATGTTGTGCCTATGGTTAAGCACTTTCGAGAATACGTAATAACCGAGCATTTAGCGGGATTGAGGTCAAGCCTACTAAAACGACAATATTCCTCTAGATACAGTAGATCATTTTGTAGTGCTTTCATGTCTTCAGGCGATGATATAGTGGTATAAATTTTCATATCGTCTGCAAAGCACTGTAATTTGGATGATATCAGGCAAGAGTCGATGTCGTTGACATATATGATAAAAAGCAATTAACCCTGAGGGACTTCACTAGGGACAGGGACCCAACTTGATACATAATTATTCAGTAGTACAGCTTGGGACCTGTTTTCTATGTAAAAACCATCTAGTAAGTCTCCGTGTATTCCCATGCTATTTAACTTGAATAACAGGATATCGTGGTCAATTCGGTCAAAAGTCTTACTATAATCAGTATAGATAATATCAACCTGCTTACCCTTATCCATGGCGTCAGTGATAAATTCATTATGGTCCAGGTTCGTGACGGTAGACGTACCCTTTAAGAATCCATGTTGAAAGGGACTGAATACATTTTTGAGAGCAGAGTAGACCTGGTTATAGATAATTCTTTCGAAGACCTTGGCATACATACATACATAGTTTGGATATCAGCCTGTAATTAGTAATGTCTGTATTAATTCCTTTCTTGTGAACAGGTGTTATAAATGCCGATTTCCATAGTTTGGGGACAACACACGGAGCCAAAGATTTTTTGAATAATATCGAAATAGGTTGAGCAATAGATGGTGCGATGAAAGAAAGAAATGCGATTATTTATATATAATTTAGAGTACTTCGGCATAGAAACTTGACAGAGTATGTATATATTGGATTTCATGGGTTTTAATATTTTCGTGCGGAACCATAATTATTTTTCTAAAATAAAAGATTCTTAGTTATTCCTTATAACATCAGCTATCTGCCAGTAAAAGTCCCGTAGAAATCGGTCCAGCCATTTCGGAGTTTACCGGGACAACCAGACAGACAGTTTTTTTGTTGTAGGTACCGTTTATACTTTCATATGTATTTAGTAAAAAGAAGTTTTTTGACATTATGCTCGGACTATATATATTATTTTATTTTTTCATTTTATTTTATTTATTTGGTACAAAAAACAGTTACACGTTACAAGTTAAATTAAAGTTGCACATACTCGAATAGATAAACGTATAACCCAATCCATTGTCCACGGATTTCGAACGTGAATATAGGAGAAAAGTGACGGACGTAATACCCTTAATTTACAAGCTGTGTAGGCATTAATATTTGTACAGCAAAAAGAGAAATAACAAGTTAAGAGTGAGTAGCAAGTAAAGTTGCTATAGCTAGGCTTTTGGATTTTGATTGTGAAAATGCATAAAGGTCAACATCAATAAAGTGTGTGTTATATGTTTCTACAAGGCGGCGGAAAGGTGCCCGCTCTCCAGCGTTTGTTTTGCACTTATCAGTGTGAAACAAACGGGGACGTGTACCTCTCGCCGGTTAATTGTTCTAGGTACTACGTAACATAATTTATTGGTAAGATTAGTACAATCGAATTTATTATTACATACTCCATGCAACATCATGACCATGAGAAATATACGTCTGGCCTCCAAGCTCAAGGCATTGTAATATTCTAACAATTTTGCATACGGGATTCTCGAGTGATAACATTTATAATGCATAGAACGTAGAATATTTTGTACCATTTCATTTTAATATTTGTATTTACTATAATAGGGACTCCAAATGGGAACAGCATATTCTAACTGGGAACGTATTAAGGTCTTGTATAAGAATAAGAAAGTAGATGCTTTTTTAAAGTTAGTCGAAGATCTGAAGACGAATATGTTGTCAATATGAATATCAAGATGTTATTTAGAATCTAGCTGTACACCGAGGTCTCGTATGGAGTATAACTTTTCTAGATCTAGACCGCTCAAAGAATATGTATAATTTAAAGTATTCTTATTTTTGTGAAGGATATGTAGTGACATTTGGGTAAACTAAGTTGTAGTTTATTATCCTGGCAATATTGACAGAGCCTATAGAGGTCCTCCTGAAGAAGTAAACAGTCTTTAATATTTGTGCATGATTTATAAATTTTCATATCATCAGCATACATAAGAAATTGGAGTTAATAAAGCAAGATTTAATATCGTTGATGAACAGAATGAAGAGAAGGGGGCCCATCACTTATCCTTGGGGCATTCCGGACTCAACCGTTACAGTCTGACTCGAAACCATTCACAACAACTATTTGTAGTAAACTTCCTCTGATACCGTTAAAAGCGGTTTTTTTTTATCTAAGAGCAATTTATGGTCCACCTTGTCAAACGCATTTCGAAAGTCGGTGTACACAGCATCGACCTGGACACTGTTATCCATATTATCAAATAAGTAGTTTGTAAAAATAGTAAGATTTGTTGTAGCAGAACGACTTTTAACAAAACCGTGCTGCTAGGGTATAATACATGACGCATGTGAGGGAATACTGAGTTATGCACGAGACTTTCTAAAAGCTTAGACAAGGCGGACAAGTTGGAGATAGTACGATAATTTTCGATGTTGCCCTTGTCACCACTTTTGTCTATAGGAATGATAAAGGCTCGCTTCCATACACTCGGGAACGAACCTTCTCTTAAGCGGTTGTTATAAATAATATGTAGTGGAATACAGATGGTTTTTGCTGTGTATCGAAAGAAACTGGGTGGCAAGCCATCAGGACCAGACCCTTCAGTAAGGTCTAAGGCTTTTAAGCTCTGTGTATGACATCTTTGCTAAGATAAATATCGGGGTGGCATGGGGATTTACGAACAAACTTCTCAGGTGGTTGCCAGATTGTTAGGTCAAAGACAGAAGGCTCGTAGACGGAATTAAAGAAACCCGAAAAAAGATTGCATATTTCACTTGGACTGCTTGAAAAGACATTCCTATAGTACATGTTAGCAGGGAGACTCGCTTTTCCTTTATGGTTAGAGACATACGACCAAAAGTGCTTAACATTTAGAGGTGTACTATCTTGGACCGACTTTATGTACCTTTTAAAACACTCTTCAGATGCTAATTTAAATCGTATACGATCAACAGAAAAGCTTTCATAATCTGATAAGTTACGATGTATTTTCCATCTAATCCAAGCTCGTTCCTTATTTTTGAAAGATCTGATAAGGGACGTGCTGAACCAAGCGGGAAAGCGAGAAGTCCTAGGCTGTTTGTAAGGTACATGCTTTCGTATTAAAGCATAAACACAGTTATAAAAAGTATCAACTGCCTGTTCGGTAGTAAGGTGACAAAATAACTCTTCCCAGTTTATTTTTTCTAATTCGCAGTTAAAATTTCCATAGTTGGCTTTGTAGTAATCATATTGCATAGAGGGTTTACGTTTCATTTGTGTGAATTGGGTCTCTATAACGTCAATACGGAGAAAGGGGGATTATATCTATCTTGTTGTAGTAATTCTACACCCGACTGTATTCGACATTCCATGTTTGAGATGAATAGATCGAGAATACAACCAAGATAGTTTTGAATGGTGCTATATTGTGAAGCATTGGTAGTGGACATTATATTAAAAAGTAAAAGTTAGTTGGCTGTGCCGAAGCGTAGTTCTTGCAACATAGCCAATCAATATTAGGCAAATTGTAATCCCCTGCTATATAAAACGATTCGGTACTAGGCTCGGTAAGCGTGTCTTGCAACATATCCAAGTGTGAAAGATATACGTCCTCCTGTGAACGAGGTGGTAATGGCGTTTGTTCGGACGCGACACAGGCAGTTGGACCGTAACATTTGTCGTTTGTCGCAGTACGATCACGGTCACATCTAGAAACTAATTAATGGTTATCTATAAACTCGCCATCCAGAATATTAGATGTGAGCTAGGTCTCAGTTAATATAATTACGTCATAAGAAAACGACATAATGTTTACAAAAAATGTATGTATTTTGTGCGAATCCCTCTACAGTTTTGATAGTACAGTGACATACTGTTACTGAGCATTATAAAATATAATAAGCCAAATGCGTGTAAGCAATAAAAATGTTATCAACTAAAGTAAAGTCAATTTGCGGTAGTTTTAAAAAGTTGGAGCCAGTACGTAGCGATCTACAACGTTGGTCATAAACTTGGTCAAGGTCATTCGTAGTAACTAACATGCTTGTTATCAAAACACACAAATACACAGGATACATTATGATAGTCATCCTTTAAGCTATAGCCAACAAGGCGATAGTAATCATTACAAAAAGTGCACAAGAGTATGATATTATCCATTGTGGAGAAAATAAATATTAAAGATTGGTTGACTGACTGATTTATCGGTTTTATAGATGCGTAGACACTAAAGAAACAATTAAAATAACAATAAAAAAGTACAAAAGTTAGACGTAAGAAAATATATATGTCTATTGATTCGGTTTACATTGAGCGATTTTATTGATATCATTATATCAGCGAACAGCAAAAGTTTTCGAGTTATCCGTTACATTATAGTCTAAGTATTTGTGTTTTATAAGTCCAATATTACGCAGCGTAATAAGTTAATAACATTCGCCCATCGTTTAGTTGTGCATTGTAACCATAACACCGCTACTATAGCTAGTATGGCTAGTAGTAACCACACGTCACAAACCAACTAACAGCGTTCTATTTGATCTAGGTGAATGATTTGTAACTGCATTATGTCTACCTCACAGAAATCAAAGTAATTTAATTAGTTTTCTGTGGCCTACCTTCTAAATTCACAATTTATGTGAATATCACGAATTAGCAACGAAAGCAATGATATTACTCCATATATATGTTACGTCCATATTAAATGGCGCGCAAAATACAGTCTCGCTTGCACAACCATGTCGTGAGAAAGAAGATACAAAAACAACAAGAGTAAAAGATATCTATCTAGGCGCAAAACGCAATCGGTTATTGCGAGGTGCTACACAATTGGGGGAGTTTTGGTTCTTACTTTTGGCACGCATGTAACATATCTACTTCTTTTTAATATATAATATCATTGAACGAAAGATAATTATTTTTGAACCACTGCGATTATAAAGTAATTATTTAAAACTTAAAAAGACCTGTCAACGCACGTGAGAATCGAACTCGCCCACCGCTCGCCATCGAACGCACCTAGTAGAATACGTTATCCGTCATGCTAACATGCCATATGTTAATTGACTGAAATTATGAACTACAATCAGTTGCAAACAATAGTGAATGTGTCTATAGTATAGAAAATACTTAATAAAATAAGGCCGTAAGTCAAACCAAAGCGCCAATCTATTCAAAGTCAAGTCAAAGTCGAAAGTTTTTTATTCATGTAAACCATTTGCTGGCACTTACGAATAGTCAGAATTTAAGTAGTTGCACGGTTCCAAGTCGTTGGTCCTATGGAGAAGAACCGGCAAGAAACTCTATGGATATACTCTTTTAAAATATATGATGCATTACAGTCTTATTACTTTACACAATATATTCAAAAAAAAAAAAAACTATGTTAGAATAATGCATGCCAATGTGCGGGATAAATACCACATATTTATTTATCTATTTGCGCGTTGTGAGATTGCTACTGGACTTATGAGCGCGACCGTACGTACTTACCATAACTGTCAAGACGTCGCTACCGGCGCGATGACTCAGTGTAAATTTTATGATGTATAAATTTAGAGTTGTTTATTGCATAATCGTGTTTAAAAAGTTTAATCAGTACTTTTTACAATGATAAAATATATGTACATTCTAGTGAAAAAATGTAAATAAAGTCTAGGTATTAGGTATGTACCTAAAAAAAATCGTTCTTATTCTGACTAAAATTTTTGTGTTTAAGTTTTCCCAACTCGTACCAAAGTATCAAAGATGGTCGCGGAAAAGAAAATGCGCCACTTCCCACAGTGATTTGGTCATTGTCTTTTGATAAAATCTATCGATTACTCTGGTAACTTATGAAGATTTATTTCGTAGAAGTGTAGCTTATAATAAGTATGAGAATAAGTAGTCAAAAACTCGTACTGGGCGTTTTGTTCAGAAACGCTTTAGTAAAACAGTTTTTAGACGAAAAACGAACGGACGGTTTCTCGGCTAACTGACATTACGTTCCAAAACGAACGAGATTTCTAACCTGAGTACTCACATACTGCAAACTTCGTTCTCAAAAATCGTTCCATTCGCCGTTTCTTCACAAACGTTCGGTTGGTACAACTACTTTGCACCTTTTTGGAACGAAGCATCTAATTAAATACGTTACAGCAACTGTAATAAGAACTATTATCGTGTGAAGAACAACCAGTTGTTTTTAACCGCCAAGTACTTTTTGTTACAACGCTAAAATGAATCTTATTTGTATTGTTACAAACTACAAATTTGGTGGTAGAAAAACATGATGGAGAAAAACTGTTTCTTTTTGGCTCTCGTTTCAAGGACGGCTAGTCGGACGTTCGTTTTTGTTTGAAATTTGATTCTTGCTTATATTGTATAGTGTTGGTTGACGTCATACGTGCATGGTTCCCGCGTTTTTATAAGTCTAGAAAAAGTATGACGAATGGTTAATAAATTGATTACTTTCGTATTAATTAATGCAATTTAGTACAATTTATATATTAATTTATAATTACGACCTAAGTCACTTTCGTAACCACCCAATATCCATTAATTGATGAATTCATTTTTCAGTAGAATATTTTCGTAGTCTAATTAAATCCGTGCTTCCGGAAGAATAATATAGGTATATTATAGATAGGGGGGAATGGGAGAGGGGGGGCCTTTGTCCAGCAGTGGTCGTACTGTGGCTGATATGATGATACATAGGTCATGGTCATGAAAAAACAGTTTCTTTAAAATCTGTTTTTGAAAACTCTTTTTTGAGAAAATAAAACTGTTTCGTTTCATTTTCCGAAAAATCTGAAACGACCCAGTACTATCAAAAACAAGTTTGGCTCGAACTCATAGTTCCTAAAATCCTAATACCTTCATGCGCAGCGCTGCCGATTTTTTTCGCGGGAACGAGTGCCAGAGTTGGCGGGCCAGTCAGGCCACGTTATCATGGATTCATGAACTTTGTGCCATGATGAGAACATGAGGCAGAAAGGTTTTATGCAAATGGAAACATTAATTATTTAAATAAACTTTGAATATGTATAAAATAAAGGTTGATGTTATGTTATTTTTTTTCCTAAAACGCATCATTCCTACCTAGTACCTATAGATTTACCTCCTAAAATATTTTCCATTAATAAAGTAAGACCTTACATATATCTATAATACGATAGATGTTAGATGTTTCTTATCTGTAATATACAGTATGCGACCACGATTAATGCATAAATAAAGAATTTGATTTTTAACCGATTTCAAAAAGGAGGAGATACAGAATTCGATATTTTTTTTTATGTATCTACACCGATTACTCAGATATTTGTTGACTGATTTGAGCAATTACTTTTTAAAAGGTGCAGAATGCTTCCAGTTGGTCCCATATAAATTTAATTACATTTGATTGAGTAGTTGTTTAACCAGCTTCAATAAATATGTTGAATTTGACTGCGCTTATCTAGATTATATTGTCTTATGGCCGAAATTAATAATGTTTTTAATATCTGCGGTTGGGTTGGAGCGTATCTCAGATATAATCCAATTGAAGGATCGATCTCCAACTGCACCCCAATAACAAAAAGAGGCAATCCGATCGACACTGTTACAATAGATATCTGGAGATATTCCGTTTTCATCAATTTCATTCAATACACAAACCTACACACAATTTATTTATGAATATTACAGAAAACTACTTGTGGAACATGTTCCATAAATTGTTTTCCCACTACGAATTGTTGAATATTGTATACTATAACCAGTATAACTATTTTCATTAAAACTACGATTTCAAGCTACGACATAAACAATTATCGACCAACTCGTTATATTACAAAGATGATGATTTCCATTTACTGGGAGCGAATTTATTTTATGGATAGCTTGTAAATAAATATAGTAGTGCATATTTTTAGTATAAATAAATATTTATTGTTCAATTTTCAATTCAATAAAATAAAGCAGTGTGACGGAATAAATTTGCAGTTTCATGTGCATGCTACTAACCGTTGAGGAGTGTTTTCATGAGGAGACAATCTTCGCTGTACATAGCATTAGTTTATAGTGGAGATCATGTTTAGCTATCAAATTTAAATGTATATGCAAAAGTTGATGTGCATGCTACTAACTGTTGAGGAATACCCTCATGAGGATACAATCCTGGCTGCAGCATCAGGTTATTTCTATCATTTTAGTGTACATTCAGTCAAAAAAGTATCGGGAATGGATGATTTGTTTATGGTTCCAAATTCAAATTTTTGTTTTTGTTGTTGTTAGATTGGCACAACTGTTTTCCGTTTTGGCGCGGAGTTTGAGTTGCATCTGTTATTTATATTAAATACAGTGCTGTTTTTAGTTATATCATATCTAGTGTGTATAGCGAATTTAATTATGGACAAAAACACCGAAGTTTGTCTTAAATTTTGCATCGCCAATGGATAAATTTTGCATCGCTAATGCAATTTCGTGTTCGGAGTCACTGAAAATGTTACAGAAGGCTTACGGTGAATTGACTTTATCAAAAACACGTGCTTATCAGAGGTACAAAGCGTTCAAAAGCGGTCGATATGTGATGGAAGATTTGCCTCGCTCTGGTAGGCCATTAACGTCTGCAACTGAAGTTAACATCGCAAAAGTGAAGGAAATAGTGACTGAAAATCCTTATTCAACTTTGAGAGAGATAGCCGCCGAACTTTCTGTATCTCACGAGTCGATCCGTACCATTTTAAGTAATCATTTGGGTATGAAACATGTTACCGCTCGGCTAGTCCCAAAAGATCTGAATTTTATCCAAAAACTCAATCGCATGAGAGTCGCTAAGGACATGCTAGAACGAGTCAATTCCGACCCAACATTTATGAAACGCATTGTACTGGTGACGAGACGTGGGTTTACGAGTTTGACATGCAAACTAGTCAACAAGCTTCGGAGTGGCGCCTTCCAACTGAACCGAAACCGAAAAAACCACGCCAAAGTCGATCAAAAGTCAAAGTCATGTTGACTGTTTTCTTTGACAATCGCGGTGTTGTGCACTCGGAATTCTTGCCGGTAGGTCAAACGGTAAATAAAGAATATTATTTGAGCGTTATGCGGCATTTAAGATTAGTAGTATTGTCATCATAACTGAACAAACTTGCAGAACTTCACGTCCTTGCTACTAACTGTTGAGGAATGCCTTCATGAGGATACAATCCTGGCTGCAGCATCAGGTTTTATATTTTATATAGTGTATTGTCATTAGAACTTAAACAAAGTTTCATGTCCATGATACTAACCGTTGAGGAATGTTTTCATGAGGAGACGATCCTGGCTGAAGCATCAGTTCATGGTAAAGATCATGTTTAGCTATCAAAATTAAACGCATATACAAAGTTTCGTGTCCGTGCTACTAACCGCCGAGGAGTGCCCTCATGAGGAGAAAATCCTGGCTGCAGCATCAGGTTATTTCTATCATTTTAGGGTATTGTCATCTTAACTGAAGAAGCATGCAAAATTTCAAAGTAGTCTTAAAGTCTTAGTTTTAGAGAAAGAGGTTTAGTTTGGCTTGGAAGATTTGACCTAAACAATCTTGTTAAAACAAAACATTGCAACTTAAATAAAAACTCGTTGTTTTTAAAAATATATTTTGACTATAAATTTATTATTATATACTTGTTATTGGAACCTCCTAGTTAACCCCCTTAGTACGATTAATAATATTATTGCGTTTTATAACATTTAATATAATTTGCTATGCTATAAAGGCAAAGCGCGCACGCTGCCACAGTGTTGCCACCTCATAAAAATTAAAGTCGCTAGATCAACACCCAAAAGTCACCAGATTGGGCTAAATTCGAAGCGAAAGTCACCAGAAATCCCAAAAAATATATTTTAGTAGAAACAATGTTGTAATGCCATCTATCGAAGTATCGATAGTACTGGACAGACAACTGAAGCGGCAGTACATGTTCAAATCACGTTAGGTCACGGTTAGGACTACCCCATCTCATGCCATGGGTGTCGTAGAAGATGACTAAGGGAGTTTGGAACCCGGTGTGTACCATTATTATTAGGCACTATGAGTTGCCCGCAAGTGACGGATAAACAAACAGAAGAACTGTTTGGCAAACAGAGCGGTCATCTACCCGGGTCGGAAAAGGATGGGGTCGGCGAGAGACAACATGCGGTGTTCCACAGGGATCGGTCTTGGGGCCGCTCCTGTGGAACATCTGATACGACTGGGTGCTGCGCGGTGTGAACACCCCCGGCATCGGCGTAATCTGCTACGCCGATGACACGCTGGTGACGGCACGGGGGACGAGCTTCCACCGCGCGGCAATGTTGGCGACGATGGGGGCTGCACTAGTCGTCTCAAGGATCCGGCAATTGGGTCTCGAGGTGGCTCTCACCAAGTCGGAGGCCGTGTGCTTCCATGGGCCTCGGCGCGCGCCACCCTCGGGATCCCACATCGTGGTCGGAGGCGTTCGCATCGGGTACGGAGGGATATCTCCGATCCCCTCTGCAGAAGACACACCGGGCGTCGGCGCCAGGGTGGGGCGCTGGACGATCTCCGGCCACCATGAGGAGCGGCCTGCGGGCGGCGAACCAGGGGCGGTCCGTCGCCCGAACAGAAACAGGCCCGAGATGGCGGCGCGCGTGTTCCGCGCGCGCCGCCATCTCTGAAGGATAGGTGCGGCCAACGAGGCCGCACACAGAAGGGGCGCGATACCTGCCGGGGGAGCGGTCCAATGCAGAAAAGCGTACAACTCACCCCCGGCTAGAGGTAAGAAGAAGGACACCGTGGGGTTTTAGCCGGTTTGATCCCGGCATGCCCCTCCGCCCTTCCCAAGGCGGAGGAAGTCCAAGAGGATTTCAAAAAAAAAAAAAGTGACGGATAAACAACCGACTACTAGTAGTAGTGTTACGTAATACCAATCAACGCTGTGACCCAATACCACTTTTTATTGTGTATCAAACTACGGTAACAAACATTAAAATATGTCAAAAACCAGATTTTTTATTACATCAACAAATTCTAAGTATGGAAAAACAACCGTAATTGTAAAAATAGATACCATTGTTTGGTTGTAATAATTATATTGTAATGACAAAACAAGAATATAAATAGTAATTAATATTCTATAGAATCTTTTTAGGATAGATGAAGACGACTTAATTATCGCTAGAAGTCGCTAAAAACAAAAAATCGTTTAAAAAAAAAAAAAACGACAAATAAATCGCCAAAAGGGGTCAAAAGTCACCAGATCTAGTGACAAAATCGCTAAGGTGGCAACACTGCAAATGCGGCGAGTGGCGAGTAGTGTTCAAAAATGCTATATGGCAATAGCGCGCTACAGACTATTTGCTATAATAAAGTAGCGCGGTATTTTACACGCTAAAATTATAACGAACTGGGCGTACGTGAATGACGCGATAAAAGCGCGGTGAATATTCTCGAATCACGCTAAATGTCGTTGGACAGATAGCACGCTGTGTTAATACAGCACGCTTTATATGTACAGCGCGCTGTTTTAGTTATATTCTTGATCTTGACTACGTTATAGTATATTCGATACGTAAAATAATATCTATCAAAATAAAATGGAGCAGGAAAGAAAAGTTAATGAACTTTTCCTCATACTTTACGGGCTTGGGATAATAGATTTTTATGTACATATGGCCACGTATCAACCTAGACTGTTTGGACTTTGAACTATTAGAAGTTAAACGCTGCGAATCGTGCGAGCGAGTACTTTTTGTCGTTTCGTCGCACTCGTAAATTTTAAATACTCGAAATTCGGGTACACATCAAGCTATACAAAACCTGTTTAGTTTGAGCGCGCGGCACACACCACTATACAATGCTCTATCCATAATACATATAGATACGTATATATTTTGTAAGCAAGTTTAGCTAGTCTCGTAATACATAATTTTTTATTTGCGCTGCTTGCTATTATACCTCTAACCTGTTTATTGCCGGCAGCCGCGAGACAACAGATTTTTAAATATGTCTGGCTTTGTGACAATTAATGGGTATGAATGATTATAAATTTATAGAATTAGCAACAACGATGACTATTAAGGAAATGTCCCTAAAGTCTAAAGGACTAAATGTATATATGTAAAGGATTTAGAATTTAATTTAAAAAACAGCCAATTACTGTCCCACTTGTGGGCACGGGCCTTTTCTCAGGATGAGAAAGGTTACGCCTTAGTCCACCACGCTGGCCTAGTGCGGGTTGGCAGACTACACACACCATTGATAACATTATTGGAGCCCTCTCAGGTGTAGAGGTTTCCTCACAAGGTTTCCTTTACCGTTAACGCAAGTGATAATAAAATTCTAATCCGTACATGAATCCGAAAAGTCAGAGGTGCGGGCGGGGATCTAACTCAGACCCTCCTCTGTGGAAGGCAAGCGTTCAACTACTAGGCTATCACGGCTGCGGCAGGTTATAGACCGAGGAGTATAATCTGCCATTACATTGAAGTGTTGAAGTGCTTATACAGAAACGCCACCATGTCGGTCCGAGTACATGAACAGAGCACGGGGGCAATTCCATTGCAGAGAGGTGTGTGACACAGGGGGACGTAATTTCTCCGAAACTGTTCACCGCTGAAATGGAGGATGCCTTCAAAGCTGCTAGCAAATGTTTTTCATTGAAATATAAAATAATGATATATTTAATACTACACCAATAGTCACAGAACTTAAAATTGTGAATATAATAGAATAGAATTGATAATGAATGAAGGCCTAATTCATTAATTACAAAATATTGACGTCATTTAATAATTTCGTGACTACACTGTTTGTATGTCAATAATCTGACAAAGATGATCTAACTAACTCACTATCATATCACTTGTAACAACCTATGTACCTACCACATTTTCCTGCAAGTAAAGATTTATTATTATTATTTCCTTTACTATCATTATTGTCATATCCATTACATTTTTAAATATACATATAAAAAAATAAAAACTGCATATATTTAAAAATATAAAAATTATAGTTTAAAACCTAAAAAATACGCTTTTGTAGATAACTGAACTAAAATGTAGAAAATAATTTTCAATAAGTTTAAAATAACAATAGAGTGCTTAACAAAAAAACACCACGCTTTTTTTACAATAACATATTTTTTTTTGTTAATCTCTCTATTATTATTTTAAACTTATTGAAAATTATTTTCTACTATTTAGTAATGTCTTAGATTTTCGCGATTATTACACATTGTATTAAAACACTTTTAAACGGATTCTATCGCGTATATTTTAGATTTTCCTGACGTTTCGAATACTTTGCAGCATTCGTGGTAGCAGTATGACTAAGGTGACAGGCGTCGTTACAGATTTTAAAAAGTTATTTTTATTTTATCTACCGTACAATTTTAATCAAAAAATTAGTTTCGATGCACGCAGTAATCACACACAGTGACTTGATGTTTCTTAGTGCGGTATCTTGTTTGGGACATTATTATTTTAATAACTGGATTCCAAACAGGTGGTACCTGCCAACCATCTTCTCTATTAAAATTAGGATGCTTTTTAATTTCAATAGCCTCACGAAACATTCTAGGTACATATCGGTTCTCTTTCGCGAGGACTTGAGGTTGATCAAAACGAAGATAATGGTTAGGTTTGCCTAAGGCATGTTCACACACTGCAGATTTTGTGGAGCGTCTATGCTTGACGTCAGCTATATGTTCCTTTATTCGGGTGGCTATGCTACGCATTGTTTGCCCTATGTATGATAAACCACAATCACAGTCAATCTTGTAGACCCCTGCATCTTGTAAAGGTATGTGACATTTTACCGGTTTGAGAAGTTGGCTGATCTTCTTATGCGGCTTGAAATATGTTTTAATAGAAGCACGCTTCAAGATATGACCAATTCTGTCCGTGACTCCCTTAATAAATGGTAAAACAGCGGGCCGTCGATCAACCGTGATGGGTTTCGGGCGGCTTCTGCGATGGGGATGTGGAGCTTTCAAATTGTTATTTTGAAGAAATTGCTTCACATGGTTAAGCTCCTCTGCCAGGTGGTCGGCGTCGCAGATGCCGTGTGCTCTCTGTAACAAAGATTTGGCCACAGTAGCTAACTGACAAGGATGGTGGTGAGATTCACCGTTAAGGTACCGGTCTGTATGGGTAGGCTTTCTATGCACAGTGTGGCTAACAGAATTATCTGGATTATGGATGAGAAGTATGTCAAGGAAGGCCAAGCAATTGTTATTTTCCAATTCCATCATCATTTCGGCCGAATGAAGTCCACTGCTGGACACAGACCTCCCCCAACGATCACCACAACGACCGATATGGGAGTGTTGTGGGCTCATTGGGGGGTTTTGCCATAATCGCCACGCTTGGCAGACGGGTTGGCGATCGCAGTTGAGTCATAAGTATACTCGAAGGACGCTGCTGCCCATCCTCCGGCTAATCCCTTAGTCGACTTTTACGACACCCACGGGAGGAGATGGGGTGGTGGTATTCTCAGCCGGCACCACATCTAAATTCAATACATAGTGAATTGAAATTTACTATGTATTGAATTTAGATGTTTTAGGAATGCATATACCCTATTGTGAGGCAAGATGGTAAATGTGTCATCTACGTACCGTTTGAACATCTTCGGTTTAGCTGGGGCTGTCATCAGTGCTCTCTCCTCAAAGTCCTCCATGAAAATATCGGCGACTACAGGAGAGACCGGTGAACCCATGGCCACACCGTCAGTTTGTAGGTAAAACTCATTGTCCCACAACTGGTAAGGCAGTGCTCAAGTAACTACATATTGAAGAGGCATGTCATGCTCACTTAACCTTTTCTTAACAACATCCAGGCAGTCCTTTACTGGTAAATTGGTAAATAAGGACTGCATATCAAAACTGACCATCACTGCGCTTTCAGCCAGTTCAAGTTTTTAAAATCCGTAACGACGCCTGTTACCTTAGTCATTTGCGACCACGAATGCTGCAAAGTATTCGAAACGTCAGGAAAATCAAAAATCTAAAATATACGCGATAGAATCCGTTTAAAAGTGTTTCTACTATTTAGTTCGGTTACCTATCTACAAAAGCGTGTTTTTTAAACTATTATTTATTTTCTATTTTTTTAGTGCGGCTAACTACAAAAAAACGTATTGTTTATGTTTTGTGCATGGCTGAATGTCCATAGTCTCAATAACTCCGGGTGGTAATTATTTACCCAAGCATCTTTCTTTCGACGTTTAAGTTAACAAATTCTTCCTCCTACGGATAAAATCATCTGAATAATGAGACACTATTCGAGTCTCATCGCACTCTTGCCGTGGAAAATTGAATGGACATCTTATGGAGGTATTATTTTTTGTGCAAGTTCGTGTATGTCGATGAAATTATAATTTTTTCCGGGTATCAGAAATGAAAAAATCGCTAATCCTGGCCAGGATACTGGGACAAACTATTTAAATGATTGGATTGTCTTCGGTTCTTTATAAGTGTGCGAAGTTTCAAATCAATCCGACGTTTTGAAGGGGATGAAAATCGAGTTAAAAAATCTGTTACATAGATAAATAGATACATACTAAGCTAATAAAAGCGTGTTAAAATTAGGGACCAACCGGCAACGGGCACAGGGTCCAAGCTACCGGTGGTTAGGGCTTCAGAGAAAGGACCCTCCTCACTATACGTGCCGTGTCGAGGAGTACAGCCTTCTGTAGCAGGCCCTTGATCCAGCCACGTAACGAGAGCCTCTTCAGATGTCGATCGAGGCTCTTGGCAATAAGGCCATTGGCTGTCACAACTATCGGGACGATGATTGCAGAGTCCACATCCCACATGTCGACAATTCGTATGCCAATTCAAGATACTTAATTTGTTTATCATTCTCGGCTTTCAAGAGATTCTCGTCATGCGGGATGGTAACATCAACAATCATCTTGCGGCGCTCTAATCGATCTATCGCCACTATGTCAGGCTAATTGGCTACAATAGTCCTATCAGTGATGATAGATCGATCCCAGTACATCGTGATATGACAATTTTCAAGAACTGGGTCGGGCACATATCTATAGTACGGTACCTCAGAATCCACAAGGTTGTACTTTAGAGCAAGTTGCTAGTGGATGATCCTGACTACGTGGTTATGTCTGTGCAAGTATTCGCTGTTAGCAAGCCGAGAACAACCGGAAATTATATGTCTAAGAGATTCACCAGTACAGTGGCATGCCCGACAGATGTCAACCGTACCATCGTTAACAATATATTTCCGGTAGTTGTTCGTCATGATAACTTCGTCCTTAATTGCAGAAACAAAACCTTCGGTTTCTTCGAATAGGTCACTAAAGCGCCGATAGACGTGTCCATGTAGCTCCTTGCTTTGCTATACTTCCTTTGTGGTCGTTGGTACTAAGTACGACAGGATTGCGCCAGTTCTCCTTAGCCAAACCGAGCGGGGTTAATCCTTTGTCTACTGCGATGACATCTCGGTACATTCCCCCTTCGGCATGGAGGAAATAATCCCTGAGGCTGCACAGCTCGCGGTTGTGGAGAGTCTTAGCATTTAAAAAGCCTCGACCTCCACACTTCCGCAGGATGTACAGCCTCATTACCGAAGATCGAGGGTGATGCATCCGATTTGCAGTCAAAAGTGTACGGACCTTCATATCCAGGGCATCAAGTTCCGTCTGAGTCTACTTGAGTATGCCAAAGGATTATATCAAAACTGGCATGACCCAACCGTTGAAGGCGCGTTGCCACCTGACAAAAGACTTTGTAGTACTTTCCTCAGGCGGCCAAAGAAACGCTCCCTCAACGATTGCTTCATGTCAGCCTCTTTGATGCCTAAAGCCTCTGACATACCCAAGTATTTATGACTCCGTTGCGGAGAGTGATCTAAGGTAAATGGAATCTGAGAGTTGAACTCCCTCGGATTCCATTATCTCACTTCGTTTTACATGCATGACCGCACATTTATCCATGCCAAATTCCATCCTAATAGAATTTCTGAAAGTTTTAGTTACTTTCATTAACTTTATTAGTTGGAATTTGCTAAGAGCAAACAATTTTAAGTCATCTATGTAAAACAGGTGGGATATTACCTGACCTGCTCTCCGCATTCTGTCATAAGCGAAGTTGGTAAACACACGCGCTCGTGATAGTATTGTGGAAAAATTGCGTTATCTTAGTGGTTTTATTCGTTTTTATTGAGATTTTTCTCTCTCCGATCGTAGTTTAAAGCGTCCAGCTAGCGACAACCAAGATATTCTCTCTCCAGCTAAAAGAAATATAACCGTCTGAGACACGCCATCAGCTTCAATCCAAACTACATTTTCACACCCGAGTTTAGAGATCCCACGGTCTTATAGTGACAAGGATGATGGCCCATTTATTGTCCATGTGTCCCTCGCTGAGAATGCTCCCACAGCGGGTCTGTCCCTACGCCCTATGAAGGTTGGTCAAATTCTTATGAAACACAATGTACAGAATATTGTCAGAGGGGGAATCAAACTAGTGGGCCGCAACAGGATTGCAATTGAATTCTCTACTTCATCTGCAGCAAATGACTTTACTTCTCATCCCTGCCTCTCTACTTCCAATCTTGTAGTTTCCATCCTATCGTACAATGTTACTCGACTTGGTTTGGGCCGTGGTGTTCCATGTGACTGGTCCGTGTCTGAATTTGCTGAAGCTGTTGAACTTCCAGAAAACTGTGGCAAGATTCCTTAACTTAGACGTTTAAACAGAAAGTCTTCTTCAGAAACAGGCATTCAGTGGACACCTACGCAATCTGTGGTTGTCACTTTTGAAGGACATATCCTCCTTAAGCACATCTATTGTTTTTACAACTCTCTCCCAGTAGAAGTTTATCAGCTACCATCTATACAGTGCCATAACTGTTGTCGATTTGGCCACATTAAAACCCAATGCAGGTCAAAAGCCAGATGTTTTAAGTGTTGTCAGAGTCACCCAGGGGAATCTTGCAATATTCAAAACGACAAAATATTATGTATCCTCTGTTCAGGTCAACACCGTGCAATTGAAAAACAATGCCCGGAGCATCACGTCAAAAAATGATCAAATTGCTTATGTTGGAAAATAATATTTCTTTCAGATGCAGGTTCTCAATTCCCCCCGTTCGTCGCCCTTACTCCGATGTTACCCTCTCCCTTAACACCCAACCCCCAATCACTTGGGCTCAAACACTCCAAAGTGTTCTTGATGGGTTGAAGGATTCCTCTCCCGGGATGGACGGAATTCTTTATTCCTCTTTAACCAATTTGAATCCTACCGGAAAAGCTTGCCTCCTCCGTATCCTCAATAAGATTTTTGAATGCGGCCAAATCCCAGAACCTTGGAAAGGTCAACTTATTATCCCTATCCTAAAACCTGGAAAGGATCCTTCAAATCCCTCCTCTTATAGACCCATCGCATTATCTTCTACTATGTGCAAACTTTTAGAACATTTAATTAAGAATCGCCTCGAGTGGTTCATAGAAAATAAAGATATATTGGCTAAAAGCCAGTTCGGGTTTCGGAAAGGCAAGAGTACTATGGATAGTCTAAGCATCCTTTCATCAGACATTCGATTGGCCTTCTCTGATGGGGAGTACCTTGTGGGTGTATTCCTGGACATCTCTTCTGCATATGACAGTGTCCTTCTTCCGGTGCTCAGGCAAAAATTGTACCAGCTGAACATCCCTGTGAGGATTGTTCACTTCATAGCACATCTTTTGATGTCTAGGAATATTTTTGTTCGTAATCAAGGCTCTGACTTCATACGGAGACTGGTCTGGAAGGGTCTTCCCTAAGGTTCTGTATTAAGCCCTCTCCTTTACAATATTTACACCCATGACCTAGAACATTCAGTTAACCCTTTTTGTCACATTCTTCAATATGCCCATGATTTGGCTCTATACACTTCTTCCAAATCAATTGAATCAGCCTCTTCATGTCTAAACTCTGCCCTCTACTACCTGAATGTCTGGCTTCAAGACCATGGAGTTTCTCTTTCAATTCCCAAAAGTAAAGTTGTAGTATTTACTAGAAAGAGAAATATCCCCACCCCAACTATTCTTTGTGGAAATGAAACCATTCCAGTTCAGGACAGTGTAAAGTTTTTTATTTCTTGACAGTCGTATGACAGGCTCAATACAAAATAATTTCATTGCCCAGAAGTGTGAAAAGGGGATTAATGTACTAAGAGCTGTGGCAGGAATTTGGTGGGGTTCTCACCCTTTTTGTCTTAACCTTCTATATCATGCACTTGTCCGTAGTCACCTTGACTATGGCAGTTTCATCGTAGAACCATGTAACAAAATTCCTCTGGAAAAACTAAATTTACTCCAAGCCAAATGCCTGCGTATAGTACTAGGCGCTATGAAATCCTCCCCTCAAAAACGCATTGCAGGTCGAATGTGCCGACCCTCCTCCCGCGCTACGTAGACAATATCTATCAGACAGATTTGTTTTCAAACTCCTCCACGACCCTTCCCATCCCTTACTTCCCCGTCTCAGTACCCTTTCTCAAAAATTCACGGCAGGTGGTTATTGGGCTAGGAAATCGCCCCCTAGAACTGTTTCAAGCTATAGGAAAATAAAAAATTTACCTCCACACAACACTGATTCTGTTGCTTTTTCTCTATTCAAATTTGACTATAATGTTCTTACATTCAATCCACACATCTTACTTGACTTGGGAATCTCAAAGCTTCAACCCTTATTTGAACAATCTATATCTCAAAATTTCCCCGACTGGCTCACAATCTTCACCGACGCATCTAAACTATCAAGTGAAGGATGTGTTGGTGCTGCAGTGTGGATACCCAAATTTCACGTAGTCCTAAATTACAAATGCCACCTCATTCCTCTGTGTTCACAGGGGAAGCTGTCGCTATCCTGGAAGCTGTTTCTTTTGTGGAATCCCATAATTTGAATAAAACTGTTATACTCACAGATTCTAAAAGTTGCTTGCAAGCACTATTAACTAACCAATTTAAAAGCAAATCTAATTTCTGTATTATCTTAAAAATAAAAGAATTACTATATAAGCAGATCTAGAGACATTGATGTCGCTCTTGCCTGGGTTCCCAGTCACAGCGGCATCAAGGATAACGAACTCGTGGATTCTTGGGCCAAAGATGGCGTTCATTCCGGTTCCTTAACCCAGTATAATCTTTTCCCCCCAGATATCTTATCCCTAGCCAAAGTTTTTATGTTCGAGTCCTGGAGTGCTCAGTGGCGCGTGTCTAACTCTGCATGTGGTCGACACTGGCAGAATACAACCGACAATTCGGAAAAAACCTTGGTTCCATAAATACCGACATGGTAACAAGTTTGCCACCTCAACCATATGTAAACTCCGACTGGGTCATTGCTGCACTCCTGTATTCTTAAGTAAGATTAGGGTGAGGGACCACTCTCTCTGTGAGTGTGGGATTGATGAAGGTACCACCGACCATATCTTCTTTTCCTGTCCTAAATATCCTATATCCCTGTATGAAATTCTCCCTTCTTACATTCCTCGCCCCATTAATTTCCTCTCCCTTCTTATGTTTGTTTCCCTTCTGGTTTTTGTCTCCCTTTGTAATTATACTGCTTAAATATTACTCGTTTTGGCATTAGGTTGTAATTAATAATACTTACTCTTTTAGTTCTGCTAACTAATCTCCCTCCATTTAAACTATTAAGAGTTGAATGTAGTTACACTTTCTCCGTGCTATAATGTGACGTCTCTCCCTTTGTGACGTTGTGTTTGTTTTTCGTGTTGTTTTAGGTGGCGGATAAACACTGAACAATCTCTTTATAAATTTGCAGTCGCCGAATATCTAGCGTCTATTAGCTTACAACGTTGACATTGGCAGAATCGTATTGGGCCTAGATTCAATGGAATAAGGCCAAAAAAAAATGGTGTTGTGTATTCCTTTTCATTTTCATTCGTTTGAGGGTTTGGATTTAATTATTGTTGTTTATTATGTCGTTTACCGAGGTTATGCACTTTATATTCGGATTTTTAAAGTTCTGTACAGGAGGTCGAAAAAATGTTGACGATTGGTATCAGTGTTACCAGATTATTGATTATTGTTATTATTATGAAGAACTTAAGTTGTCGACATAGCTGAAAGGATTAATAAATTGAAGTGGCAATGGGCGGGGCACATTGCTCGTAGAACTGATACCCGTTGGGGCAAAAAGCTTCTCCACCTCCAACGAGGTGGACAGAAGACCAGGTGAAGGTCGCTGCGAGTCGTTGAATGACAGCGGCATGTGACCGCTCGTTGTGGAAATCTAAGGGGAGGCCTTGGTTCAGCAGTGGATGTCATGTGGCTGATAATATGATGAGGTACCACGTAACGATAATATATTATAATTATATAGTAAAAAACTTATCATTGTTAAAAGGAAGAACACGCGTGTTAACTACCCGCGTATGTGTTTAGCAGGATTTCATCTCAATTGGAGCAAGACATAAATTAAGAGCAGTTTTGGTTCACAAGTTTAATATTTTCATTTATTTCAATCGTACAAAATATGTTCTCCCAAATATTCGACTCCTGAAAATTCTGCAGACTTTTTTATTTTTAAACCTTGCCCCACTCTAGGATTTCTCCTGTGTCGTGGGTGCGTTTTACAGACATGAATTCCACATACAATACACCCAGACCCGGAACAACTACCTGCAGATCGTACAAATATTTGTTCCGTGCGGGAATCGAATCCGCGACCCGGAGCGCAGCAGCCGACTGTATCAGCCACTGCACCAACCGTGCCCTCAACCACTTGAGCCTGCTACAACATCATTTTCAAACTTGAAAGTTTCATCACCGCTGTGTCGTCTTAGAGATTTACGAGTCAATCAATATTGTCAATATAGAGTAATTCGCTTTTCATAGTACTCTCCTTCTATTTTCATAACACCTGCACGAAGTTTTCCAATCGTCCACAAAAACACCTCAAAATGCACGTTCCTCCACCTCCCAAAAATACACGAAGAAAACATATTATTTTGATTATAATCTAAATAAAAATAAATCAACGTATAACTCTAGTTCATGTGGATCGACCCAATAATAAGTGAGGGAATTAATCAAAATCATTTAATTCTTTTCTAGGGCGAAGTTTTCGGGTTTCGCTTTCTCCCTGGGTTAGAGAATATGCTATTATTATCTATGTACTCCTATGATTCTTCTTGATATTCGTCATCATATCAGTCAAAGGACTTCAACTACCGAACAAATCCCTGCGGCCTCCCCCATAGATTTCCACAATGACCGGTTACATGCCGACCGTATACAACGACTCCCACTGACCTTCACTAGGTCGCCTGTCCACCTCGTTGGAGGTCGTCCCACGCTGCGTTTTCCGGTGCGATGTCTCCACTCTAGAACCTTTTAGCCCCAACGGCCATCAGTTCTACGAGCTATGTGGCCCGTCCATTGCCACTTCAGTTTAGTAATCCTTTCAGCTATGTTGGCAACTATAAATTTTTCTACGGATGTCCTCATTTCTGATTCGATCTCGTAGAGAAATATTAGGTATTAACCTATGAAATTGCCGTTTTGTACGAAATAAAGTAATTTAATCAAAATAATCACCCATGTAATCCATGCATCTTTGCCAACGCAGTGGCAGTTTAGCGATAGCCTTCTTGAAGAAACCGGATGGATGGCAGGCGACAAACTATGTAAAGGCATTTTGTACTGCCTCTCGGGTATATTGAATTTTCTTCCCTCCAAAAAGTTATCCAGATTTTAGAAAAAGTAGAAGCGTCTATCAACGCTGTTTGCAGATGTGCAAGCTCCTCTATCATTTTGTTCAATTGTTCACAGTACACATCTGTAGTAATGCTCATCCCGTTTGGTAAAAAGCTTTGATGAATCACACCGCAACTAGACCACCAAACAGTGACCATTACTTTTCTAGGGGCCATTTTTCGTTTAGGGTATTGATTAGGTGCTGAACCAGGATCTAATCAACTTGCTGTGCGCTTGCGATTGTCAAACAAAATCAATTTTTGTCGTAGGTTTCTAAACTAAAGGAATTTTGAACCATTTTTATGCGGTTCAAAATTCCTTCGTTTCTGTGCTTGTTGAGAAGCGCAAGACAGGCTAAGACGCGCACGTTGCGCTGATGATCGTTAAGTTCGTGGGATACCCATTTGTCAAGGTTTTTTACCTTGCTAATTTGACGCAAATGTTTGACCAATATTGTTTTAATGCTAACGTCGAAAGCTGCTGCTAATTCAGCCGTAGATTGAGTATCATCAGCTTCCACAATCGCTTTTAAATTCGTCATTGTTCGACCATCATGATGGTCACCCGATCACGGGGTTCATTTTTCAGACCGACATTTCCAGAGAGGAAGCGGGCTATAAAGATCTCCATGACGACGAAAAAGATTCAAACGTGATGAAAACATTACACTAATCAATACACATAAGACTGATTTTGAATAATGAAAGCCATGTTTATAAAATAAAATAAATTTTAATAATTATAATTCAAGCCAAGCAAACAGTATTATTATTTGAAATGGCCAGTACTGCAGAACGGCAATCTCATAGGGTAAAGACCTATTTCAGTTGATACACCTGTCATTTCGGCGGTTCTTTGGTAAACATTGTTGAGTCCTGGAAAATGTTACCCGCTACATATTTCGCAAGATATTCATTTAGATTAGCGTATTCCAAAAAGTAAACGACGAATGAAGTATTAAATTAGTTCAATGGCTTCATCGGTTTTCCAATGATTCTGCCAATGTCAAAGTTGCAAGGATTTAAATCTTTGAAAGGTTGGATCAAACAAAAAAGTATTCTAAAGAAAGACCAAAATATATCAAACCGTGACTGATTCGACCAGAATAACCTAAAAAGTAAACAGCAGTGCAAGAACTTTTATTTTGTAATGTCAAATTAAGTCACAATATTGATAAACAGAACATTTTCAAGGTAAATGTAAATGATTAAGTTTTTATTTTATCTCTTGACCGACTGACAGTTGACACTGCATAGTGCATGTATGTATTGACACTTCTAGCAGAGATGAGTCGTATTTATTAGATCAGATCCGAAAATTCTGTGTTTCAGTGTCGAGAACATTAGTTGAGAGACATTGGAGCGTAATGAATATGAATCACTTACGATTTTGCTAAATTTGATTTAGATACACTTGAAAATAGCAAATGCCAAATGTTTATATACATACCTACGTGTATATGTAAACTTTGAAATATTATAAGCGATCACGCACATATCTAGGAACATTGAAATCCGCCAGAACAGCCGCAGCTGGCGCCGTACTCACATTACCATTTGCAGTACTTGTGAAACCATAAATTCTGGGTTTTATGAACTAGAAAGTGCGGAGATTTTTTAATAAATATTTTTAGGTCTGGCAACATTGCTCAGTGAATATATATGGAATACAATCGCCCGTCGTCTTTGAATAATCTGTGCAATACTGTTAAAATTACTTTGTCTGTGAAACGTGTGAATCGCATCGGTCGCAATGCGACTTGTTTAAGTTTATATTTTAGTATTTGTGATCATTAATAACTGAATTTTAGAATGTTCAGGGATAACTTAAAACGTGATACATGGTACACATGGACAGGTATATTTCTTAACCATCAAGTTTAATGATTACTTCCCAAAGACACTATCAGTCGCTAAGTGCGAACATGCGAAGCGTCGTGCGTCTGTCAATATTTCTTTATTTCTATCTACTACACTATTATTGTGTATTTTAAAAGCAACACTTGACAGACAGATCTTTGACGAACATTTATTTGCAATTCTCGCGACAAAAGCGCTTTGTGCTTTTACTATAAAGCATTGCCTTCTGCAAAATATAGCTAGATATTCCTTTTTTACGACTACCACTGAAACAGCCAACAATTGGAAATACACGAGTAGGTACCTACTCTGTAACTGCATACTATTTATTAGTTTAATTATCAAGGCAAGCAAAATAAATATATTACTCCTCATTGCTGCGTTTCAATACCGCAATTAGTAGTGCATTATTGTCTAAATCTACTTCTATTGTATATATATTTATGTAGTTATCATAGTCAAGAATCACTTATGATAAAATCATACCCCTGTCTTCAGTGGTAGAAGTAGGCAGGTAGAATCTGACTATTTAATTACTTACTTACACCTAATATACAATTTATATTAAATTATTGCTTTATTTCCAATGTTTAAATCAATTTTAAGTATAGTAATGGTATGGTCCTGTGTCTGATTCTCAGTTGGGCAGCATTGTTGGGTTTTACTATTATGAAGTTTTCAGCGGTACACTCTAGGATAGAATGGTTCCTTAAAAATTACAATAGATTTTCTCTGTATTATATCATACTGAATACTATCATAGGCATAATATAGGTTTTAACAGCAAACAACAAACAACTTCTTACCAAACTGTTGGAGAATTGAAAGCAGGGAAAGGCATGATGGGCAAACATGAAATTAAACTGGAAGTATGATCAGTAGTAAACAAAAATAGGCTAAGCTAATCTTGCTCGTAAAATCAATATTGTACAATTCAAAACTTTCTTACTGTGTGCCCTTGATTTTCGCAACAAGTGATATTGCAACTTCTTGGATCACATAGTGGCAGATTACAGAGCACAAATATTCAAATGAGATTGCTATTTGTCAGTTCTTTACATTCAGCGCATGCACTAAATTGTTAATTTAACCATTTACTTTTATTGCTGCTTTATTTGGTTGAAATTCTTCTTTTGTTACATCTTAATTGTTAAGATTGGTTAGTTTGTTAAAAATGTCAGTGTGTAAATATTGTTTAATTCACAGTATTGTGTCACAATGCTAGAGACTTGTTTGTGAGGGTGTCCCATTCTAGATCGAAAACTATCAGTCAGATTTTCTTCATGAAAATACACTTCCTCCTCAACAGAACAATCCAGCCTGCAACAGCGCGGTGGACATAACTTATTGAAATTCAACATTTTTACTGTACTTAATAATATGAAGTGTACGGGAATTAAAGGGGCTTCAGTCGATCGTCAGTTTTCGTAAATCAATCTTACTATCATTTCAAATGGGTCTTTCATATGTTTCATTCAAATCTGTCTATAGAGAGCATGTTTTATGTGACAGTGTTCATGTTTGGACAAAATTATTTTGCGTCTAAACATTTGTGGCATAGGCCGTCCTAGCTGCACCTTAACAATACTATAACTAGACAATATTGTATTATGTTGCAACTTTTTCATTATTGTGGTGAGAAAACACATTGCTTACTAACCTTAACATACTGTTTGCTAGCATAAGTTTGACCAATATACTATTAATGCAATAAGTATAGAAGAATCAATCCATAAGTGTTCTGATATTTGAATTGAAGTTTATCTAAGCTATGTTTCATGGGACAAAAATGTCAATTTAATTAGGTTTAGTGGTAAGAAACTAAAGAAAGTCGAACTTTTCAGCTGTAATTTTTTTTTTTTTCAAAATTGTTTTTAATGCTCATTATCACCAAAAGATTTGGATGGCGTTTGTTCGACTTTGCATTTAATTAATTATTAAACCGTGTCCTTGAAAGTTGGCTGTAGTAATAATGTACTTGAAACTTTGAACGTAAATACATGTTTTTGGATGACATCTTTTACATACATAGAATGATTGATACAACAGTATAAGAGCTGTAATTGATACAACAATATAAAAGCTGTTACACACGGCGACTTTGACTTGCAGCGATGCAAACGTGCGTTTGTGAACGATGCATCGCGACACCGATTTGTAGGCGTCTGTATCGAATCAACCGCGCAATTGGATCGATGCAGTAGCTCTTATGAATCAACAAAAATGTGCGGTTGTATCGATGCAAACGCACGTTTGTATCTATTCAGACACGCGTGTACATCCCAGACGCGCCTCTACATCGCTACAAAACAGTGCAGGGGTGCAGTTCCTTAAGCTCAAACATCCATACAACCTTAAATACAGAATCGAAATGACGGTGTAAAACCAATTTAGTGTTCGCTAAGACTGCTCGTCATGGCTTACCTTCTGCAACGTGTCCTTGGATAGCTTCAATCATGTCTTAGCGTATACCGAAATTGGTTTTACACCGTTATTTCGATTCCGTATTTAAGGATGTATGGATGTTTGAGCTTAAGGAATTGCACCCCTGTATTCAAGGATGTACGGATGTTTGAGATTAAGGAAATGCACCCCTGGTGTGCAATTCCTTAAGCACAGACATCCATACATCCTTAAATACACAATCGAAATAACGGTGTAAAACCAATTTGTTATTAGCTAAAACATGATTGAAGCTATTCAAAGATACGTAACTGACAGTGAGCCATGAGGACCAGTCTTTGCGAATACCAAATTTGGTTGTCACCATTCTTTCAATTATGTATTCAAGGAATTGCACCCCTGGGTTGTAATTCTCTAAGCTCAAACATCCATACATCCTTAAAAACAGAATCGAAATAACGGTGTAAAACCAATTTGGTATTAGCTAAGACATGATTGAAAGCTATTCAAGGACACGTTGCAGAAGGTAAGCCGTGAGGACCTCTTAACGAATACCAAATTGGGTTATCACCATTATTTCAATTCTGTATTCAAGGATATATGGATGTTTGAGCTTAGAGAATTGCACCCCAGCTTCTGTGTCTAAAGATGATCAGCGGTTGTATCGCTACTGCACAGTGAGGAATCGCTGTAGAAAAGTCGCAGTGTGTTACCACTCTCAGATTTGTTTTGCTAGGAAACCCTATAACAAGAATTAACATATAAACAACTGTCTCATGCTTACACAAACAAACAGTAAAATAAAAATAGGTATATGTAGATATAATGATTTGAAAAAATCGGTATTTGTAATCATCATTTCGGCCGAATGAAGTCCACTGGACACAGGCCTCCCACAAAGAGCACCACAACGACCGATATGAGTGTGTTGTGGGCTTATTGGGGGGTTTTCGCCATAATCGCCACGCTTGGTATTTGTAATGTGTAACAACAATTTATTTCTGGTTTTTTAGATGGCAGTAGAGAAGAAATCAGCCAGAGTTCTGTACAAGTTACATCACTTAGCTGTCGGACCATTAGAATCGGGTCCTACAGATATACACCTAAAGAAAAGGTAAAATATTAGTTATGCCCACGTCTTTTTTATGGTTGTCTTTCGACCAAAATAAAATGAATAGACAGGCCTAAGGTGCGGATTTTTCAAGTCTACTTAAGTAAGCGCCCGTTCTCACTTCGTCTCAGTCAATGCAATACAAATAACTTAAAAACATATACCTTCTTGTGCATTTACAAAGTGCAAAAACAACAAAAAGCTGAAATAAAAGTTCAGACATCACTTTCCACGAAGTACATAATATTATAACTCTATTTTGACTTATGTAAAAAAAATCTTAGTAAAATTGTTTAGTAGTCTCCCTTCAAGTCGTGCTTTCAATCTCTCCGGCTGTCTATGAGTCTCCCCGGTTTGTTGTTATCCGAATGCCGAAGTTGTAGAGCAGGACAGAAATATACGCACATGTTAAGTGCTATAGAAAGCTGACACTGTTCGCCAATGCCAACGACACATGCCTTTGACTGAAAGCCTTCATATGTCAAACGGTTCGAGAGCAACAGATAAACACAGGTGTTCTCTTATTCTCACGTAATTATTATATTCGCTATCTCTTTTTTGTAAGATATTGCACTATGAATAGGTATAATTAGGTGTTGAAGTATATGCCTGACTGTTTTGACTGATTATTATTGAGCAAATTGTATGGACAAGGCCCATCCATTAATGTTATATTAAGGGGCCTACTCAAAACCCTGCCTGCAGGGCCCTACATGCAGAATCCCTGCCGGATTGTATAGTATGAATGTTTGCAGAGCCGATAAGTCCTAAAGTGATTGTCCAGCTATTTAATATTTTTTGGTGTTTTTTACTTACACAGTATTTTATCTTATTTTGTTTTTTATCATCATTATACAGGTATACATATCAGCCAAGGGCATAAAAATTGTTGCACCCTCACTCAAACATGAATCTAGAGAAGTGGCTCTACAAATTCAACTTAAAGAAGTTGTCAGAATATTGGTACATTTTGGCAAAGGATTACCAGTAATTTTTTTGTACACTATGAGCAAATGTGGTGGCTATATAAGGAAAGCATTGGATATGACTGAGGAATCAGGTAATTTTAAGTTTCTGTAATACTACGTGGTGTCTGGATTAAGAATATAGTACCACTCCGTCTCCCATGATTGGCGTAAAAAGAGATGAGCAGCAGGATCCCTTCTGTGGAACAGTAGCCATACTGCGCTTGCCAACCCGCCTGCTAGGCGTGGTACTGGCAAATTCCCCCCGAAATAACATCACAATTGTTGAAATCAATGGGGCCTTTGTTGAGCAGTGGACATCCTTTGACTGTTAATATGATGATGATGATGAATTACCTAGGAAAATCCTTCTTTTTTAACAAATAAATATAATTAATATATAGCAGACTTTTCCTTATAAAATGAGATAGACATGCGTCCGATATATCAAAACGTATCTAAAATCCGATTTCAGTCAGAAATCGCTTCGTATCGACATTCCAAACTAGACAAACCGATTTCATAAAAACTTAGTAGTGTGTAGCAACCGTGTAGTAAAAACCGCTTCATCTTTTTTCACTCCGCCTAGCGCTTGCTTAGGTAGAAAGAGAGGAAGCGAATTTCTTTAGTTTGTGCGGCGCTAAGAATTTCGCGGTATGAGTTGGTTGTTTTTGGATTCGTAATGGAATCGGTTTGGTATCGTTTGCGTTCGTCGTATTGCGTTTTCGCGAGGTCGATTTAGATTTTACGGATTTCGGCAGTTTCGTCAAAGAAATAAATATTGCATGCGCATTGAAACAGAACTACACAGCGAAGTAATAAGATATATTTAAGAATGTTATTATAATACTATTATCTTTTAGAATGTTCTTATAATAATATAATCTTTTAGTTGCTATGCGATGAAACATGCTCTGCTGGAATGTACTTAGAGGCGTAGATTTGCGTAAACGAGTATTTTTATTTTATTTATGTTTGGACAGTAATTGATGCAAATTCGACCTTGTTGACAAATGTACCGGTACTTAAAGTCCTTCAGAAGCTTTTCAATTTCGTCTTACTCGAGGGCACAACGCCGGAAGCATGGAACAGAGGTGAGGTGGTGCTCTTATTCAAAAAGGGTGATAACACCCGATTGAAGAATTACAGACCCATCTCACTTCTGAGCCATGTTTATACGCTGTTTTCAAGGGTCATCACGAATCGTCTCGAGTGCAGGTTTGATGACTTCTAGCCTTCTTCTAGTCCGAACAAGCCGGTTTCCGAAAAGGTTTCAGTACCATAGACCACATCCATAAGTTGCGGCAGCTTATACAGAAGACCGAGGAGTATAATCTGCCACTAAGCTTGGCGTTTATGGACTATGAGAAAGCCTTTGATTCGATCGAAACCTGGGCAGTGCTGCAATCTCTGCAGCGGTGCCAGATTGACTATCGGTACAGTGAAGTGCTTAAACAGAAACGCCGCCATGTCGGTCCGAGTACAAGAACAGAGCACGGGGGAAATTCCAATGCAGAGAGGTGTGAGACAGGGTGACGTCATTTCCCCGAAACTGTTTACCGATGCAATGGAGGATGCCTTCAAGCTACTGGAGTGGAAAGGATTCGGCATAAACATCAATGGCGAGTATATCACTTACCTTCGATTTGCCGACGACATCGTAGTCGTGGCAGAATCGTTGCAAGAGCTCAGCACAATGCTCGATGATCTCAACAGAGTTTCCCAACAGGTGGGCCTTAAAATGAACATAGGCAAGACGAAAGTCATGTCAAATGCCCATGTCGTGACCATCCCAATATCCGTTGGGAGCTCTGTTCTCGAAATTGTTGACGAGTATGTCTACCTGGGACGTAGATTTGCGTTGGGAGCTCTGTTCTCGAAATTGTTGACGAGTATGTCTACCTGACCAGGAATGGCGGGGCTGCCGAGAACTGGGAGCCGGTGCTTATGTTGTGGTGTCATTTTGGGGGGAATTTGCCGATACTCACCACGCTTGGCAAGCGGGTTGGTGAGCGCAGAGTTGCTACTGCTCAGCAAAAGGGACGCTGCTGCCCATCCCTCTGGTTAAGAGTCCCTTAGTCGACTTTTACGACCTCCACGGGTGGAGATGGAGTGGTGCTATATTCTTAATCCGGACACCACACGGCCACGGAAACGGCGGGGCAGGGGGTGCTAAGAATCTCCGGATGGGATCCGGCTACCACCCAAAACGAAAACTGGCCCTGGTGACATATAACACACGCACACTGAGGGCAGACGAAAAGATTGTTGAGCTGGAAGAAGAAATAGATAAGTTGCACTGGGATATCATGGGTCTATCAGAAGTCCGAAGAGAGGGGGAGGACACGATAACCCTGAAATCCTGCAACTTATTCTACTACCGGGAAGGCGAACATCTGTCTCAAGGTGGTGTCGGGTTTCTCGTCCGCAGGTCCCTCATTAACAGTATAGTGGCCATCGAAAGTGTGTCGAGCAGGGTAGCGTACCTTATACTCAGAATATCCAAGAGGTATTCGTTGAAGGTCATACAGGTCTACGCACCGACCTCGACACACCCAGATGATGAAGTAGAGAGTATGTATGAGGACGTAAGTAGGGCCATACATACCTCGAAGACACATTTCACTGTTGTGATGGGGGACTTCAACGCAAAACTGGGCACTCGATGCGATGGTGAGTTGAGAGTGGGGCAATTTGGATATGGGCAACGGAACCCCAGGGGACAGAGGCTGGCCGACTTTTTGGAAAAGGAGGAACTCTTTATGATGAACTCCTTTTTCCAAAAGCCGCCTCACAGGAAATGGACCTGGATGAGTCCCGATGGTTCCACGAGGAATGAGATTGACTTCATCATGACCAATAAAAGACAAATATTCAATAATGTCTCCGTGATCCACAGGGTGAAAACCACCGAATGGTAAGAGGCACATTGAATATTAATCTCAAAGTTGAGAGGTCTCGTCTGATGAGGTCTACGCTCCGGCCCTCTAGTGCTTATATCCAAAACCCCGAGAGCTTTCAACTCGAACTCCAAAACCACTTCGAGTGCCTGGAACATTGCGTATCTGTGGACGATTTAAATGGTAGGTTTGTAGAAACTGTCCAAACGGTTGGGTCTAAGTTCTTTAAAGCCCACCGTAAAGGTAGACCAAAAAGTTCTCCGATCACACTCTCGACCTCATGGCAGAAAGACGCGCCATGACGCTGCAGTCTTCCGGTGATGCTGAAGCATACCGACTGCTCAATAGACGGATATGGAAGTCCTTGCGTCACGATATCCGCACCTTTAACACTAACGGTGTTAAAGAGGCGATTGAGCGGAATCAAGGCTCCAAAGTGTTCGCAAGAGACAAGTCTATTGGGCAAAGTCCTATTATGAAGCTGAAGACCGAGGACGGCAGTGTAGCGTCGACTAAGCCAGAGGTTTTGAGAGAGATTGAGAACTTCTACCGGCAGTTATACACCTCGGTTACTATACCTACCATTGGCTCTGACAAAGACCCGCGAGCCAAACTAACCCGACACTATACCGAGGATATCCCGGACATCAGCCTGTACGAGATTAGGATGGCCTTGAAACAGCTTAAAAATAACAAGGCGCCGGGTGGAGACGGAATTAGGACAGAGTTTCTGAAAGCGGGTGGAACACCGGTACTTAAAGTCCTTCAGAAGCTAGTCAATTCCGTCTTACTCGAGAGCACAACGCCGGAAGCGTGGAACAGAGGTGAGGTGGTGCTCTTCTTCAAAAAGGGTGATAACACCCTATTGAAGAATTATAGACCCATCTCACTTCTGAGCCATGTTTATAAGCTGTTTTCAAGGGTCATCACGAATCGTCTCGAGCGCAGGTTTGATGACTTCCAGCCTCCCGAACAAGCCGGTTTCCGAAAAGGTTACAGTACCATAGACCACATCCATACGCTGCGGCAGGTTATACAGAAGACCGAGGAGTATAATCTGCCACTATGCTTGGCGTTTGTGGACTATGAGAAAGCCTTCGATTCGATCGAAACCTGGGCAGTGCTGCAATCTCTGCAGCGGTGCCAGATTGACTGTCGGTACATTGAAGTGTTGAAGTGCTTATACAGAAACGCCACCATTTCGGTCCGAGTACATGAACAGAGCACGGGGGCAATTCCATTGCAGAGAGGTGTAAGACAGGGGGACGTCATTTCCCCGAAACTGTTCACCGCTGCAATGGAGGATGCCTTCAAGCTACTGGAGTGGAAAGGATTCGGCATTAACATCAATGGCGAGTATATCACTCACCTTCGATTTGCCGATGACATCGTAGTCATGGCAGAATCGCTGCAAGAGCTCAGCACAATGCTCGATGATCTCAACAGAGTTTCCCAACAGGTGGGCCTTAAAATGAACATGGGCAAGACAAAAGTCATGTCAAATGTCCATATCGTGCCCACCCCAATATCCGTTGGGAGCTCTGTTCTCGAAGTTGTTGACGAGTATGTCTACCTAGGACAAACTGTCCAGTTAGGTAGGTCCAACTTCGAGAAAGAGGTCAATCGTCGAATCCGAGTCGGCTGGGCAGCGTTCGGGAAACTTCGCAACGTCTTTTCGTCAACAATACCGCAATGCCTCAAGACGCAAGTCTTTAACCAGTGTGTGTTACCAGTGATGACATATGGAACAGAGACGTGGTCACTCACAATGGGCCTCATAAGAAAGCTCAAGGTCACTCAGCGAGCTATGGAGAGAGCTATGCTTGGTATTCCCTACGAGATCGAATCAGAAATGAGGAGATCCGTAGAAGAACTAAAGTTGTCGACATAGCTGAAAGGATTAGTAAACTGAAGTGGCAATAGGCAGGGCACATTGCTCTTTGCCGTGGGACGCTTTGGGGGATCCTTTACAATCTCCCTGGGGGGGTGACCGCTTTACAGTCACCCTCTCCGAGATGTGCCAATAGGCGTGGCACCAGTGGGCGGTTCTAGTGTGATCATACGAGGACCTGGAGCCTCCCTTACGTGCCGAAGATGACCGCTCCAGTGGTTTTAGCCGGTAGGAGTCCGGCATACCCCTTCGTCTTTCCCCGGGGCGAAGGAAGTTCATGAAGAACTTCCACTGGGCACCAATAAAAAAAAAAGGGCACATTGCTCGTAGAACTGATGGCCGTTGGGGCACAAAGGTTCTCGAATGGAGACCGCGCACCGGAAAACGCAGCGTGGGACGACCTCCAACGAGGTGGACAGACGATCTGGTGAAGGTCGCTGGGAGTCGTTGGATGAGAGCGGCATGTGACCGCTCGTTGTGGAAATCTAAGGGGGAGGCCTTTGTTCAGCAGTGGACGTCCTGTGGCTGATGATGATGTCTACCTGGGACATACTATCCAGTTAGGTAGGTCCAACTTCGAGAAAGAGGTCAATCGTCGAATCCGACTCGGCTGGGGCAGCGTTCGGGAAACTTCGCAACGTAACGTCTTTTCGTCAACAATACCTCAATGCCTCAAGACGAAAGTCTTTAACCAGTGTGTGTTACCAGTGATGACATATGGAACAGAGACATGGTCACTCACAATAGGCCTCATAAGAAAGCTCAAGGTCACTCAGCGAGCTATGGAGAGAGCTATATATGGGACGACCTCCAACGAGGTGGATAGACGACCTGGTGAAGGTCGCTGGGAGTAGTTGGATGAGAGTGGAATGTGACCGGTCGTTGTGGAAATCTAAGAGGCCTTTGTTCAGCAGTGGACATCCTGTGGCTGATATGATGACAAATGTGGTGTGCCCGTAATAATTAGATACCTATTGTTATTGTGTTATAATGTAATAAAAAGTTAATGAACGCCTCGGGGGTCGCGGGCGCGCCGATTGGGGTATCTGCGTGTTCACACCGCGCGATCCCCGGGAAGACGGTGGCGCGCACGTGGTCACGTGCCGCCGTGTGCGCAGCACAGCGCAAAGCGAGGCTTGGGGGGATCCTTTACAATCCTCCCCGAGAAGTGCCTGGGGGGCGCGACCTTTTTACAGTCGCCTTCCCTCCGCTAGAGGGGGTGACCGCTTTACAGTCATCCCTTCCGAGATGTGCCTAAAGGCGTGGCACCAATGGGCGGCTCTAGTGTGATTACGAGGACCTGGAGCCCCCCTTGGGTGCCGAAGATGACCGCTCCAGTAGTTTTAGCCGGTAGGAGTACGGCATACCCCTTTGCCCTTCCCCAGGGTGAAGGAAGTTCCATGTAGAATTTCCACTGGACATCAATAAAAAAAAAAGATAATATAATGTAATTCGGCATTTAAAGTTTTAATTCAGAGTAAATAGCTTAAAAGGTAGTTTTAGTTTGGACTGTTAGTAATGACTTAGTTGAGCATTTATTTTACATATATTTATAGGGCTATACGAGAATAAAAAAATGTACTTCGATGACGTGATGCTGCCTGGGAAAAATTCCGAGGGGAAATATTGGAATAGCCCATAAATAAATAAATAAAAAAGATATTTGAGTTATACCCCAGAAAGTTATATACAAAAGTTTTCCCGCTAGTCCTAAGCCTAGTTAAAGCAAAGAATAAAGGAAAATCGGCCTTATCATTAGTTAACCAAACACCAACATTTTTAGAATAATGTTAATGCTACACATCGAAACATTACTTATTGCTTGAATGTGTTCGTTTGCGTTGGTCGTTTTCGAATAAAACGAAAACTAAATCGTTCAAAAGTTATGGCAAGCCGGGTACTGAAACCGATTTCTAAAAATGGATTTGGAAATCGATTTCAAAATCTGAAATCGGATATATATCCATTTGCATATAGATATTTTTACTTTGGTCATTTATTTCCAGGTCCTTATTATAATCCAATGTCAAAAATAGATCCTTTCAAAAGAATTACATTGCTTCCTGAAATGATATCTGAAGAAGCTAAAATGACGTTTAAAGTTTTATTTGGTAAAGTAATGGATGAATTGAATGCTCGGGAAGCCAATGATATATTAGTCAGAACCTGTCCTAAAGAAAGCAACAATGTTACAAAAATGGCAACAAGATTATCAAGTGCTTCTATTGCAACTGGAACTAAGAGGTGTGTTGTTATTATTAATAATAAAAACATTTTTTTCCACTACAAGTTTTATCGGCCCATTCAAATAATTTTACTTTTATGAAATCTAGATAACAATTGAGGGCTTTCTGAAACTTTACTGTGCTAAATAGTAATTATTACATATGAACACTGTTTTGTGTATTTACAGTTCTAATCCTGCTGAGATAAGGCAGATCTTAATTTATCCACCTGGGAAAGGTGGTATACCAATTAATACTGAAGACTACATGTGTCTAGCTCAAGATCAGTTTTTGAATGATGTCATTATAGATTTTTATTTGAAACATTTAGTTCATGACGTTTTAACACACAGTCAGAGAGAAAAGACTCATATTTTTAGCACATTTTTCTACAAAAGGCTTACTACTAAACCAAGCAAAGTAAATAGAAGTTCAAACCCTCACGAATGGGATAGTAATTTGACTCCAGCGCAAAAGCGACACGCGAGAGTCAAAACATGGACAAAAAATGTAAACATTTTTGAAAAAGATTTTATAGTAGTTCCTATTAATGAAAATTGTCACTGGTTTGTGGCTATTATTTGTTACCCAAGCTTAGATGGCTGCCGGAGTACTATAGATAACCGGCTCGTAACCCCCCAGGAGATAAGGAAAAAAGGTGAGAGTGGATTTGAATAAAAAATCTGGCTTAAATTATCATTCATATGTAAACAAACGATTACCAACTGTATCAAAATGTTTTATAAAATTTACAGAACGAAGATCATCTATTCAAATAGGCAATACAACAATCACGCCACTAAATAAGCAGGAACAACTTACATTAAGTTGTGACTCTGACAATCTTAGTGAACGAGATGAGGCAGAAGCAGAGGTATTTTATTACTATCAATATTCTATACTGGTTTTTTTTTGATAATGCTTAAATTGTATTGATTTTTCTCAGATGAAATAAATGATACATTAATGGTCATGTTATTTCTAACTTAGATATATAAAAAGAAAAAATCTATCAAGTGTTGAAATGTCTGTATTCATCAATACACTACTACCTAGAGTTTCACCGGACTACGTGTGACCTGTGCAACAACTGGTATATTCGTATGGACAGCGTATATCCCAGCGTCAAGATAATATGTTTACGTGATTACTGTACTTGGGATAAAACAAAAACATATTTGTTATTATAAAAAACATCAGTGTAATTACAAATATATTTGTTACAGGAAAGTGATTTGGACATGCAGTGTGATTCAGATGAAGAAGAAGCTGAAAAAAGTCCTGTAGAAAAGAAAATTGAAATACAACCTAGCAGAAAACCTGAACCTGTTAAACAGTGAGAAAATTATACATATTGTATACTTTTTTATGGAGACTAAGATTATATACTATAAAGATGTTTTATGACTGACCAAGTTTGTCTTTTGTATTGTTGTTCAGTAGCAATAGCATCTTGTTTTCATTAATTGCTTAGTGCATCCCGTAATATAAACAGTTGTTAAGGTCTGGTTTTCTTTAATTCCCAGATCAGTATTGGATACAACTTTATGTCATCAAGGAAAAGAATCTATAATTAGGTGTGTTGTAGCACCCAACAACAACAAATATGTAGTCAAGTTATTAAGACTATATACAAATTACTTAAATAATTTTATTATTTTCAGGCCATGTATTCTTATATTTGATTCATTAGCTGGGGCCTCTAGATCCAGAGTTGTAGCCACATTAAGGGATTACCTTACCTGTGAATATCAAGCTAAAGTAAGTATATATTTGTAATATTTGTAAATAATAATGTAATAATAATTTTCATCTGTATAATTCTTTATATTGTGTTACAGGTCTCTCAAAATAAAGTTTTTAATAAGGACAATATTAAAGGTAGTTGTCCTAAAATACCACAACAAAACAATTTTACAGATTGTGGGTTGTATTTGTTACAGTATGTTGAACAATTTTTTAAGGTGAGTATCAATTAATCTATACCATAATAAAACAAGGGTGGCAACGTATATAGTTTTTTTCAAAATTTTAGGTAATTATATTGAAATTAAAATAGAACCATCATTTTTGGAAATGTTGTCACTCTTTCCCTCCATCTATATGCCTAATCTGTCTGAAAGACTATCGCTTAAAGAATTTGCGAGTACTTTCACTATTAGTATAACTTATGAGCCAACATATCATAAGTTCATAACACTTGCAGGAGCTAGCTAACTATTATTTGTATAATATTGATGATGTTTATGAAATGATTTTGCAGTTTGGAGACTGTCATGTCATATATTTTGTAACAAAAATCATCTTGCGATATTTAAGAGGACTAAGCGACAGATTTATAACATTTTGAACGCTCATTTTCTCAGCTCAACAGCCAATATGGTCTATTCATAGGTCACCCTCGTTCACGCTCGGATATTATGATATCGCACAGTAGAATTAGTTCGTATTATTTTTACTTCATCATTTCGGCCTAATGAAGTCCACTGTTGGACACAGGCCTCCCCCAAAGATCATCACAACCACCGATATGGATGTGTTTTGAACTCATTGGGGGGTTTTGCCATAATCGCCACGCTTGGCAGGCGGGTTGGCGATCGCAGTTGAGTTGTTAATGTACTCGAAGAACGCTGCTGCCCATCCTCCGACTAATCCCTTAGTCGACTTTTACGACACCCATGGGAGATGGGGTGGTGGCATTCTGAGCCGGCACCACACGGCACTTTTTTACTTAACTTTTTCAAACTCACGAAACTTGCATGTACCAAAAGGGAAAAAAGTATGAATTAGTTGTTTTTAAATGTTCGTGATTGCCCTATGGTATCGCATTTTTTGGGGGAATTTGCCGATACTCACCACGCTTAGAAAGCGGGTTGGTGAGCGCAGAATTGCTACTGTTCAGCAAAAGGGACGCTGCTGCACATCCCTCTGGTTAAGAGTCCCTTAGTTGACTTTTACGACCTCCACGGGAGGAGATAGAGTGGTGCTATATTCTTATTCCGGACACCACACCGCCTTTGTTCAGTAGTGGACGTCCTGTGGCTGATATCATGATGATGATGGGTATGATAATTTTGGTTGCTTCCCAAAATATTACTTGACGAGTATCCAAATATAAAGCAGATGGAGTTGATAGGTTGTACACAGTAGTAGTTTTAATTCTATTAATTATATATCTTCTTTCAGGAACCCATATTGGACTACTCCCTTCCTATAAAACAATTAGCCAATTGGTTTGATGAAATAGTTGTTACTCGAAAACGTGAAGAGATCTCAAATTTATTAAAAATATTGATGCACAAATATAACCCAGACTCGCATTTGACTTTGCCTGATATTACATTCCCTACTTTAAATGGTATGTTTTAAACTAACAAGGCGTACTGTTTTAAAAATATCTCGAGCAAAGTTCTGGCCTTTACTAAGTTTTGAATTATTTCTTAGGTAAATTAGTTGAACCTGAAGATCCACAGGAGGATGGCTCTGATGGCGACAAAGGCAGTTCAAGTAAATTACAAAAATCTGAAGGGAAGGAGTCTGAGACACCAACACTAACATTTGTTAAACAAATGCCAACTGGTGACATAGTAGTAAAGCGAAACTATGCAGACTCCTCTGATACTATACATTTGCGTAAAACTATAAGACTTTCGAGTGATGCAGAAAATAGATCTGTGGTGCAAATTAAGCAAGAATTTATCAAGAAAGGTGATAGCGACAGTCAAATTTTGATTCCTATAAAGTTACACACAAATGACTTGGTTAAAGACATTCAAAATACTTTATTAGTTAATAAGAATAATAAAACTTTGGGTGATAAAAAACATGGTGTACATAATCAGAATGTATCCAGTTTGAATTGTATTCGACAAAACATTGGTGAAAGTGACAGTAATTCATTCCTGAAGTCGAGAAGGGTAAATAAACTCGATGATGTAATGAATGAAACGAGTAAAAAATTCAAAAAGAATGAATGTTGAAACTTGTTGCCTGTCCATATACCATGTCTATTAAATTATTGTTAATTTAATGAAGTGTATAGTTGTTTATGGACTTGTAAATATTAGTAATTAATACTATTAACAATATGTATTTAATACTGTACCTATTTTATAAAAATAATTGTAAAGATTTAAAATTTTACTTGTGTATCATATTAGCTTCCACAAAATACAAAACTGAAAGTAAATTTAATGTGACTTTGTCTTTCGTAACGTAATTACTTTAAAGGAAGTAACGAGAGAAGCTCCTGCACAGAAAAAATAAATGAAATTAATTGAGTATAGCTATATTTAGGGGCTGTTCATTTATTACGTAACACAATTTTAACTACATTTTGCGGTGAGCGTCAGGATGGCTGGACCAAGGAAGATTTTGAAAGTTTGAGCAATACCAAGTTTTAGTACCTATTTGGTACTATTTGGTACCAGAAATCAAATAATTTGTACCTCGCTAAAGAAGCAAAACTATTACGAGGAAAGTGGTCCAGCCATTCTGACTTCAATCGTTCGTCTTATCGAAAAAATATGAGAAAAACATAAAGAAACTTTACTTTACTTTCAGGTACCAATGAGGTACTAAATTTAAACAAAAAGATGAATTATGTATAACGCCTACAACTAGGTGAAACCAACCGAGTCCAGATTACATACAACTTTTGGCTTCTTCTTTTGGCTTATCGAAAAAATCTAATAAAGACATATGTTGAGGTACCAATGAGGTACTAAAGTTTAACGAAAATATGAACTGGTTATAATGCCTACAACCAGGCGAAACCGACGTGGTCCAGCCATTCTGACGTCAGAATGGCTGGACCACTTTCCTCGTAATAGTTTTGCTTCTTGAGCGAGGTACAAATTATTTGATTTCTGGTACCAAATAGTACCAAATAGGTACTAAAACTTGGTATTGCTCAAACTTTCAAAATCTCACTTGGTCCAGCCATCCTGACGCTCACCATTTTGCGGCTCCACTGCTACGACAGTCACGTCTTCCACGTCCACCCATTCAACGACCTTAACATTATTGTGGCACATTATAACTTCATTGTTATGGCATATGCAGCTAAACACTCTTCTTCAATTTTAGAAGCAATGCCATTAATTTTTTGTAAGCTACCACAGCTAGCCTTTTTCGATTTGAAGTATTTGGAGCACATAGAAACAAGTACGCCCGTCGACTGCATCTCGGACCGATGGACAATAAAAACCTTATGGAGCCTTTTTGTTTTTTTTCTCGTAAGGGGTCAAGCAAGCTCATGGACCGCCTGATGGTAAGCGGTTGGTAACTTATGAACGTTCGCAACACCAGCGGGCTTACTCGCCCGTTTCCGAACCAGTAAAAATCTTATCACGCACTTTTTGAATATCCCCATGTTGTAGTTCCTCTTAGGAAAACCCCTGTACTGTAGGGAGCTGATTCCACAATCTGAGCGTGCGCGGTAGGAAATTCCTTTGAAACTACGATTCGAGACCATTTTGGCTCTATGGTATGTGGATGAACTCCGCTGCATCAGCAGCATCATATCGAACAAATTCTTAGAACACTCCATTGTACAATCGGTAACACACACGCAGGGAGCCAAAGTCTCCTCAGACTTGGGGGGTTCTAGATCGCTTGTGAGCTTGGGATCGTCGACAACCCTAACTGCACGATTCGGTACAGAGTCAGCGGGCCCAATCTGGTATCCAGGTTGCATAAATGGCAGCAGTAGTCCATAGTGGGCCTGACTTGCGACCTATAAAGCAGCAGTTTTTGCCCCTATGAGAAGTACCGCCTTGCCCTGTTGAGGATACCGAGTTTCTTGGACGCCAGCTTGACGTTGCAGACGTCCTCTTCCCAGCCTTGAAGATCCTCCAGGGCAACTTGAACCACTGCCGCAACGCGCAGGATCTGCTGTTGCGGAGTGGTCGGTTGCCTTGGCGATAGTGACGGAGCCCTACGGCGTCCAGGAACATCCTCGCTGGTTCAAGGACGCTGGGACGCCATTCATTAGGCTGCGGTAGACTGAGGGCCGCCCTGCTCCCTGTTAGATAGGGGGCACGGCTTTGTCGCGGTGGAGTGGGGACCTCTGGCAGTAGTGGGCTGCCACGTCTCCCCCAATGTGTCTCGCCGACTACGAGAGATACTTGGACGGGGTAGCGCGCAGCATACGCTGTAAATGCTTACCCCGTCCGGTGCTCGTCCTGGGGGACTTCAACGCTCACTCCAGAGTACCGTTCGGTATCCTCGTGCGATTCGTATAGCCACTCTACGCTGCAGACCGTGAATATTGGTTCTGCAGCGCTGGACGCCCGAGAGTCGAGATGACCAAACAGGCGCCCCGTAGAGAGCCACGGACCGCACGACTCCCCGTAGAGGCGGCGAACTTCTTCCCTCGGTCCCCCGAGATCGGGCGGTAGACGGTGCAACGCACCCACTATCCTTTCGACCCGGGGGACAAAACGCTCGAAGTGCTCCTCGAAGCCCCAGCGACTGTCCAGGGTAAGCCCCAGGTACTTCATGTACCGGCCCACCCTGATTGGCGCCAACGCGTATCCACGAACTGGGAGGCTCCCTGCTCCGCAGCAGTTTGTGGAACCATAGCGCCTTACTATTTGCCTCCTCGACGAGGCTTCAAAGCTATTCGAAAGAATAATTTCCCGAAGGCTCGTTGAGCACTTGTCGCGAGTTGGTCCCGACCTGGCCGACAGCCAGTATGGCTTCCGGCAGCGGCGGTCCACTATTGACGCGAATATTCGCGTCCGCTCGCTATCGGAACAGGCAGTGTCCCAGCGGGGTGGAGTGGCGTTGGCTGTCAGCCTTGATATCGTCAACCTTTAACTCTGTCCCGTGGGGCGCGATTAGGGGGGTGCTAGTCCACCATCAGTGCCCCCCCCCCCTATCTGCAGGGTGTCATCGGGGCATACCTGCGCGACAGGCATGTTCGCTACGTGGGCAGGGACGGTAGCGTAAAGCGGAGGGAGATTACGTGCGGGGTTCCGCAGGGGTCAGTTTTCGGCCCCCTATTGTGGAACCTCGCCTACGATACGATCCTGCGATTCTCCCCGCTGGCGTCAGCTTAGTCTGTTACGCTGATGACACTCTGGTGTTGGCCAGCGGGGAGTCCTTCGAGGGAACCATCCGGCTTGCCGAGCAAGCGGTGGCAATTGTCGTGGCCGAAATCCACGCTCTGGGTTTGCAGATAGCGCCTCATAAAAGGCGCTATGGTATCACAAACTGCCGCGGAGCAGGGAGCCTCCCAGTTCGTGGATACGCGTTGGCGCCAATCAGGGTGGGCCGGTACATGAAGTACCTGGGGCTCACCCTGGACAGTCGCTGGGGCTTCGAGGAGCACTTCGAGCGTCTTGTCCCCCGGGTCGAAAGGATAGTGGGTGCCTTGCACCGTCTACCGCCCGATCTTGGGGGACCGAGGGAAGAAGTTCGCCGCCTCTACGGGGGAGTCGTGCGGTCCGTGGCCCTCTACGGGGCGCCTGTTGGGTCATCTCGACTCTCGGGCGTCCAGCGCTGCAGAACCAAGATTCACGGTCTGCAGCGTAGAGTGGCTATACGAATCGCACGAGGATACCGAACGGTGTCCTATGAGGCGGCAACTCTGCTGGCGTGCTTTCCGCCTTTTGATATCCTGGCGGAGATGGATGCGTGGGTGTATCACCAAACACGCTCCCTCCGCCAGAGCGGCGAAGGCGTATCTTCAGGGGCGCTCGAACGTTTGTGACGGCAGGCTCAGCGGCGTGCACTCGAGCTGTGGCGCGAGCGGGTCATGTTGCCGCAGTACGCGCAAAAGCGCGTCGTTGAGGCCGTCATGCCGCTCTTCGGAGCCTGGCTCCATAGGAACGAGTGCGTCACATTCCGCCTGACGCAGGTATTCACCGGAAACGGTTGTTTCGGTGCATACTTGCACAGGATAGGACACGAGGTCACGGCACAGTGCCATCACTGTGGAAACGATCTCATCAGCGTAACAAACCAAGCTGACGCCAGCGGGGAGAACAACACGCAGGACCGCGCCGTAGGTGAGGTTCCATAAGATAGGGCCGAGAACCGACCGGTGCGGAGGAACCCCGCACGTAATCTCCCTCCGCTTTACGCTACCGTTCCTGCTCACGTAGCGAATGTGCCTATCGCGCAGGTAGGCCCCTATGATGCCCTGCAGGTAAGGGGGGCATCGATGATGGACTTGTGCCCCCCTAATCACGTCCCACGGGATGGAGTTGAAGGCGTTGACGATGTCTAGACTGACAGCCAACGGCATCCCACCCCGCTGGGACACTGCCTATTCTGACAACGAGCGGACGCAAAGAATCGCGGCGATGGTGGACCGTCGCTGTACTGACTTTCATCCAGGCCCGACCTGGTCGGCAAGGTCGGGGCCAACTCGCGACAGGTGCTCAACGAGTCTTCGGGTAATTATTCTTTCGAATAGCTTCGTCGAGCAGGGAAATTGGACGGTATGCAGTGGGAGACTCTGCGGCCCTTCCTTCTTTCTTCAAGAGAACCAATCCGGCTTCCTTCCAGTTAGACGGGAACACGCTAAGATGGAGGTAACTGGTGAACAGCCGCCTCAAGCGGTCCCCAAGAGACTGTACTGCATACACCCACGCACGGCCTGGAATGCCGTCCGGACCCGGTGCAGTGTTGAGACTTCAGGCGGCCAATGCCTTGGACCAGCTCCCCTTCCGAAACCCCCAACTCCTTGGCCCAGTCTGAGGCAATCGGGGGTGAAGTGGGACCAGGACGGTCCTGAACCGCCGGAAAGCGCTTTGAAAGTATTCTCTCCAGCATCATTCATTCTCATCCGGGGCCATGGTTTCGGTCACCGGGGGGCAATGGGCGCAACTTTCCTACTACCATTCGGTAGGGTCTCCCCCACAGATTCCTGTCCAGTCCCTCCAGAAGCCCCGCTCCACTACCGGGCCTTCGCCTCGCGAATTGCGATATGTAGCGACTTCGTGGCCACCCGGTAGGCCAGATAGGTCTACGATCAGACACGCTCCCTCCGCCAGAGCGGCGAAGGCGCGCCTCCAGAGGCGTTGGGCAGGCTGAGGCGGCTAGCTCGGCAGCGCGCACTTGGCAAGTGGCGTCACCGCCTGCGGATGCAGTTTGCGACGAAGCGCGTCGTGGAGGCCGTCCTGCCGCTCTTTGGAGCCTGGCTCAAAAGGAGCGAGCGCGTTACCTACCGCCTGATGCAGGTGCTCACCGGGCACGGTTATTTCGGTGCGTACCTGCACAGGATAGGACGTGAGGCCACGGCACAATGCCACCATTGTGATAGCGACCACCAGGATACCGCACAGCACACGCTCGAGGCGTGCCCTGCATGGGCCGCCGAGCGGCGGATCCTGGTCGATCGGATCGGGCAAGATCTCTCTCTGTCTCGTCATGCTCCAGAAGGAGACCGCAGAGCGGGATCGGGAGAGGGCCGATCCCGCTCGAAGAAGGAGGAGACGGCGCCGGGGTAACAACCGCCCTGGCCCCTAATCCCATACGCCTGAAACCCCTGCCGTTACTATAAGGCGGGGTACCTCTGGGTTCGCGGGTGCGTAGATTGGGGAATCTGCGTGCCCACACCGAGCGACCCAAGAGAAGACGGTAGCACGCATGTGGTCACGCGCTGCCGTGGGACGCTTTGGGGGATCCTTTACAATCCCCCCGAGGGGGTGACCGCTTTACAGTCACCCTCTCAGGGATGTGCCTATAGGCGTGGCACCAGTGGGCGGCGATCGTGTGACGTGTGATCATACGAGGACCTGGAGCCTCCCTTAGGTGCCGAAGATGACCACTCCAGTGATTTTAGCCGGTAGGAGTCCGGCATACCCCTTCGCCCTTCCCCGGGGTGAAGGAAGTTCAGGAAAAATTGCCACTGGGCATCAATAAAAAAATTAAAAAAAGGCCAGATAGGACTAGCTTTTGGGATACCTAGAGGATCACGACTTGATAAGCGACCGCCAGTATGGCTTTCGTCATAGTCGGTCAGCTGGTGACCTTCTAGTGTATCTCACTCACCGTTGGGCTCTTGCTATTGAGAGTCAAGGTGAGGCACTGGCTGTTAGCCTAGATGTAGCGAAGGCGTTCGATTGGGTCTGGCACAGCGGTCTTCTGTCGAAATTACGATCATACGGACTACCCGAGGGATAGTGCAACTGAATTGCCAGCTTTCTGTCCAACAGAAGCATAATAGCCGTTGTCACTATTAGAATGCTATCCTTGAGTGATATAGGCTATATTTTAATTATTACTAGAAAAGATTAGGGATCCCTACTAAAAATTCAATGATGTAAGCCAAGGTGTAAAAAAATTTGCCATAAAATGTCTTTCATCGCATGCACTGCGGAAACTATTGATGATAGGAAAAAAATGCTCTACAATATTAAAGAACATATCAATATCTACAAAAAAACATCGCGATACGATGTGTCCAACTATTGTATTTATGTAACTATAACTTCTTTTTTACGTTGATAGAAATGCCGACCAAAATCAGACCATGTCTACATTTACTCTCTCTACTACTCATTTACTTTATTAACATTTATCCCAAAAAGTTTAAAAAATAAATGTGCATCCCTAGATAAGTCAAATAACACTTGACAGCAGTCAAAAGTGGCAATAACAACATAGATTTATGAAAACAATTGAAGGATTCTGTCATAAGCGAAGTGGGTAAACACACGCGTTCGTGATATTATTGTGGAAAAATTGCGCTATCTTAGTGGATTTATTAGTTTTTATTGAGATTTTTCTTTGTGTGTGGTGACGGTTTGTGTGAGGTAGCGGGTAAGTGTTTTCTTAAAGATTTAAAGGCCATAATAGGCCCTAGTCAACATGGGGGACGAGTCCCCCGGTAGACCTCCCGATATATTTTCATCCCCATCCCCGGTATTATTTACTCAAGAATCCATTATCTCCGATCGTAGTTTAAAGCGTCCAGCTAGCGAAAACCAAGATATTCTCTCTCCAGCTAAAAGAAATATAACCGACTTAGACACGCCATCAGCTTCAATCCAAACTACATTTTCACACCCGAGTATAGAGATCCCACGGTCTTATAGTGACAAGGATCATGGCCCATTTATTGTCCATGTGTCCCTCGCTGAGAATGCTCCCACAGCGGGTCTGTCCCTACGCCCTATGAAGGTTGGTCAAATTCTTATGAAACACAATGTACAGAATATTGTCAGAGGGGGAATCAAACTAGTGGGCCGCAACAGGATTGCAATTGAATTCTCTACTTCATCTGCAGCAAATGACTTTACTTCTCATCCCTGCCTCTCTACTTCCAATCTTGTAGCTTCCATCCCATCATATAATGTTACTAGACTTGGTTTGGTCCGAGGTGTTCCATGTGACTGGTCCATGTCTGAATTTGCTGAAGCTGTTGAACTTCCAGAAAACTGTGGCAAGATTCTTAAACTTAGACGTTTAAACAGAAAGTCTTCTTCAGAAACAGGCATTCAGTGGACACCTACGCAATCCGTGGTTGTCACTTTTGAAGGACAAATCCTCCCTAAGCACATCTATTGTTTTTACAACTCTCTCCCAGTAGAAGTTTATCAGCTCCCATCTATACAGTGCCATAACTGTTGCCGGTTTGGCCACATTAAAACCCAATGCAGGTCAAAAGCCAGATGTTTTAAGTGTTGTCAGAGTCACCCAGGGGAATCTTGCAATATTCAAAACGACCAAATATTATGTATCCTCTGTTCAGGTCAACACCGTGCAATTGACAAACAATGCCCGGAGCATTCACGTCAAAAAATGATCAAATTGCTTATGTCGGAAAATAATATTTCATATTCAGATGCAGCTTCTCAGTTCCCCCCCGTTCGTCGCCCTTACTCCGATGTTACCCTCTCCCTTAACACCCAACCCCCAATCACTTCTCCCTCCCCACTTCCTCAGACAAATAATTTAGTCAACTCTTCTCCTTCAATATCTTATAAAAAGGCAATGGTTCGCAACCCTCGCCCCAGACCCTCTATGTCCCCAGGCTATGATATACATGCTCACCAGTCCATCATAAATAACTCCCCTTCTACTCTACCAAATGGATGTGCCATCCCAGCCCAAACTTCTACATCTTCTGCTTCTTCTGGTCTGGCAAATTTATCTCAGGAGAATTTCATAGATCTTTTCATTGCCATCCTTGATAATTTCATCACAAAATTTAGTGACTGCCTACCGAACAACGTTGCAGATAAACTAGCACATCTTGCCTCTATAGCCAGTTCCAATGCCCCAGGCCCAAATCCTTCAATGGAACTGTAGAAGCCTTGCCCCTAAAAAATCTGAATTAATTCACCTCTTCCAAAAATTCTCACCCGTGGTGGCTGCTCTCTCGGAGACCTGGTTGCGCCCTGGAACCCTGTTCAGGGTTCCGGGCTATGCTGCTTTCCGGGAGGACCGTGACGACGGATACGCTGGTTGTGCCCTTTTCATTGACAAATCATTTTCATTTACCCCCATTCCTCTTCCCCCCCACTCCAGAGAGATTGGTGCTGTTGCCGTTAGAGTAATGAACATCAACTTTCTCTCGATTTATATTCCCCATCCCAACTCTAGCTTATCCTCTGAACTATCAACTATTTGCTCTGCTATCTCCCACCCTATGATTATACTTGGAGATTTCAATTCTCACCACACTTTCTGGGGTTCACATTACTGTGACTCCTTTTCCTCTTCACTTATTGATATTTTTGACGATTTAAATGTTTCTATTGTAAATGATGGTTCTCCTACGCACAGAGTTTACCTTAATCAAAATCCTCAATCTGCAGTTGATTTAACTGCATGTTCCCCAAACCTTTCCTCTTTAATCTCCTGGAAACCACTTCCACAGACTTATGGCAGCGATCACTTTCCCATACTAATATCTATTCCACAATCTGTTAACCCCACTCCATCCCCAGATCCTCTCCTCAAATACAAGTTACGTGAGGCGAAATGAGATTTATATGCGGCTGAGGTGGACAATAAAACGCGTTCTATTGACCCTTCTCTTGATCCTTTAACCAGTTATGACCTATTTATTCACTCTCTAATCACAGCGGCTGACCTATACATCCCCATTAAAAAGAAAAGAAAGAAAAATTGGTCCTCTCCTCCATGGTGGGACTCTGAGTGTTCCAATATGATTAATCTCAGAAAGGAGGCAGAATCCCTTTACAACTCCTCTATGACTCCGGAAAATTTCCTATCTCTTCAAAAAGTCTCAGCTCAGTGCCGAAAACTTCTGCACAAAAAGAAAAAGTCTGGTTGGAAGATTTTCTGTGAAAATCTGTCTCCAAGGACCCCTATATCCCGTGTCTGGTGTAGTGTCAAAAGGTTCCGTGGCTCCCTAGCTCCACCATCTAACTCCTCGTACGATACATCAGAATGGTTAAACCCTTTCATTAATAATTTGGCACCTCCTTATGTGCCTGGTCCAGACTTCTTCCCCCCTTCCTCTGATGCTATCCATTCTATTCCCTCTGGGCCTTTAAACAATGCATTCTCTTTTTTCGAGCTCCAAAGTGTTCTTAATGGGCTGAAGGATTCCTCTCCCGGGATGGACGGAATTCCTTATTCCTTTTTAACCAATTTGAATCCTACCGGAAAAGCTAGCCTCCTCCGTATCCTCAATAAGATTTTTGAATCCGGCCAAATCCCAGAACCTTGGAAAGGTCAACTTATTATCCCTATCCTAAAACCTGGAAAGGATCCTTCAAATCCCTCCTCTTATAGACCCATCGCCTTATCTTCTACTATGTGCAAACTTTTAGAACATTTAATTAAGAATCGCCTCGAGTGGTTTATAGAAAATAAAGATATATTGGCTAAAAGCCAGTTCGGGTTTCGGAAAGGCAAGAGTACTATGGATAGTCTAAGCATCCTTTCATCAGACATTCGATTGGCCTTCTCTGATGGGGAGTACCTTGTGGGTGTATTCCTGGACATCTCTTCTGCATATGACAGTGTCCTTCTTCCGGTGCTCAGGCAAAAATTGCACCAGCTGAACATCCCTGTGAGGATTGTTCACTTCATTGCACATCTTTTGATGTCTAGGAATATTTTTGTTCGTTATCAAGGCTCTGACTTCATACGGAGACAGGTCTGGAAGGGTCTTCCCCAAGGTTCTGTATTAAGCCCTCTCCTTTACAATATTTACACCCATGACCTAGAACATTCCGTTAACCCTTTTTGTCACATTCTTCAATATGCCGATGATTTGGCTCTATACACTTCTTCCAAATCAATTGAATCAGCCTCCTCATGTCTAAACTCTGCCCTCTACTACCTGAATGTCTGGCTTCAAGACCATGGACTTTCACTTTCCATTCCCAAAAGTAAAGTTGTAGTATTTACTAGAAAGAGTAATATCCCCACCCCAACTATTCTTTGTGGAAATGAAACCATTCCAGTTCAGGACAGTGTAAAGTTTTTGGGAGTATTTCTTGACAGTCGTATGACAGGCTCAATACAAAATAATTTCATTGCCCAGAAGTGTGAAAAAGGGATTAATGTACTAAGAGCTGTGGCAGGAGTTTGGTGGGGTTCTCACCCTTTTTGTCTTAACCTCCTATATCATGCACTTGTCCGTAGTCACCTTGACTATGGCAGTTTCATTGTAGAACCATGTAACAAAATTCCTCTGGAAAAACTAAATTTACTCCAAGCCAAATGCCTGCGTATAGTACTAGGCGCTATGAAATCCTCCCCCAAAAACGCATTGCAGGTCGAATGTGCCGACCCTCCTCTCGCGCTACGTAGACAATATCTATCAGACAGATTTGTTTTCAAACTCCTCCACGACCCTTCCCATCCCTTACTTTCCCGTCTTAGTACCCTTTCTCAAAAAATCACTGCAGGTGGTTATTGGGCTAGGAAATCGCCCCCTAGAACTGTTTCAAGCTATAGGAAAATAAAAAATTTACCTCCACACAACACTGATGCTGTTGCTTTTTCTCTATTCAAATTTGACTATAATGTTCTTACATTCAATCCACACATCTTACTTGACTTGGGAATCTCAAAGCTTCAACCAGGTGCTAATTCCTTATTTGAACAATCTATTTCTCAAAATTTCCCCGACTGGCTCACAATCTTCACCGACGCATCTAAACTAACAAGTGAAGGATGCGTTGGTGCTGCAGTATGGATACCCAAATTTCACGTAGTCCTAAATTACAAATGCCCACCTCATTCCTCTGTGTTCACAGGAGAAGCTGTCGCTATCCTGGAAGCTGTTTCTTTTGTGGAATCCCATAATTTGAATAAAACTGTTATACTCACAGATTCTAAAAGTTGCTTGCAAGCACTATTAACTAACCAATTTAAAAGCAAATCTAATTTCTGTATTATCTTAAAAATTAAAGAATTACTATATAAGTGCAGATCTAGAGACATTGACGTCGCTCTTGCCTGGGTTCCCAGTCACAGCGGCATCAAGGATAACGAACTCGTGGATTCTTGGGCCAAAGATGCCGTTCATTCCGGTTCCTTAACCCACTATAAACTTTTTCCCCCAGATATCTTATCCCTAGCCAAAGTTTTTATGTTCGAGTCCTGGAGTGCTCAGTGGCACGTGTCCAACTCTGCATGTGGTCGACACTATGGCAGAATACAACCGACAATTCGGAAAAAACCTTGGTTCCATAAATACCGACATGGTAACAAGTTTGCCACCTCAACCATATGTAGACTCCGACTGGGTCATTGCTGCACGCCTGTATTCTTAAGTAAGATTAGGGTGAGGGACCACTCTCTCTGTGAGTGTGGGATTGATGAAGGTACCACCGACCACATCTTCTTTTCCTGTCCTAAATATCCTATATCCCTGTATGAAATTCTCCCTCCTTACATTCCTCGCCCCATTAATTTCCTCTCCCTTCTTACGTTTGTTGATTCTCCCTTTGTAATTATACTGCTTAAATATATTACTCGTTTTGGCATTAGGTTGTAATTAGTAATACTAACTCTTTTTGTTCTGCTAACTAATCTCCCCCTATTTAAACTAAGAGTTGAATGTAGTTATACTTTATCCGTGCTATAATGTGACGTCTCTCCCTTTGTGACATTGTGTTTGTTTTTCGTGTTGTTTTAGGTGGCGGATAAACACTGAACAATCTCTTTATAAATTTGCAGCCGCCGAATATCTAGCGTGTATTAGCTTACAACGTTGACATTGGCAGAATCGTATTGGGCCTAGACTCAATGGAATAAGGCCAGGAAAAAAAAAAAAAAAAAAAAAAACAATTGAACCGTACGACGTTGCCGACATAGACTTTTTGGCGGGCTTTTGAAGTGACTACTAGGCGGGAATTCAAATTTCGTTAAAAATTCAATACAAATATTGTTTATTTTATTGTACAAATGTGTAAATAACTGTATATAGTCTTGCAAGTTTTCCAAAATGGATGAGCCCCCTGGGGACCCTGCCCAGGGGCAGCAGAAGAGAAACCCCAATAAGCGTCCAAGGGTGGCACTGGTCGACGCTGAAATTGATAAAGACAATTTCTACAAGACTTACGTAAAACCAGGATACAAACGTGTATTTCCCGAACATTATAATAGTAATACTAACTTAATGGTTTTTGTTGAACATATAGACAAAGAAAAAATTGGTAATAAAAACCCATTAACAATAGCAAATTTATTTAAAAATGATATAAAAGGTATTGTGAACATTATTAGGATCAATGCGGAAAAAATAGGCATTACTTTTTCTCAAGCAAATAATGCTAACAACTTTTTAACTAATGACCAATTTCTTACAAAGCATAGTTTCAAAGCATATATACCAGCGAGAGCGGTGGAGAAAATCGGCGTGCTGAGGATGTGCCATTAAATATTAGCAATGAAGAACTTTTAAAAAAACTATCATCACAGCAAGAAATAATGAGCGTACGTAGGTTTACAAAAAGAGTCAATGATGAAGTGAAACCGTTTAGTTCAGTTAGCATTACTTTTGTCGGTACATCCTTGCCTGATGCAGTTTATTTGGACATTTTTCGTTTTAGAGTTTATGATTACATTGCTCCCTTACTACAATGTTACAAATGTTTTAAATTCAATCACGGAGCTACAATATGCAGGTCAGTACAAAAGTGCTCAATATGTACAGGAGAGCATCACTATAAACAATGTGAAAATGAAATAATTAAATGTATCAACTGTGGAGGGTCTCATTTATCTATATCGCGGGACTGTCCAATTAAACAACAAAAGTTACGAGATAGAATGAATAAAACAAATTATGCCACAGCTGTAAATTCATCTAGCAACAACTTGATGAAAAATTATGTGTCTGATTTCCCTGCTCTTCCATCAATAAACCTAAGTATAATGACACGGAAAAAACAATGACTAATAAAATTACAGATGAACAATTAATTGATGAAATATTAAAAAATGATGTCATAATCAAGGGTTTAGTTGGTGCTTTAGTCTAGTGTTGAGTAGGACACGATTTAAAAATGAGTTTGTAAGAGTAGCCTCTTTTTTGTACTGCGCCAGTACAATGCCCCACTTCAAATGAGGCGAGGCGTCATGACGTGATGACGCCTCGCCTCGTTTGCAGCTTCATGAAGCTTGGCGGTACATTTGAAAGACCGAGTATTTCATGTACTGTTGCTGTATTTGTACTGCCCTGTCTTACAGAGTCTGATTGAGGTAATACTTAAAGCAAAGTAATAAAAAGCGATTTTAGACGAATGACGATTGTATCGACGTTTCTACTTATTAGCCACTGTAGCATTATTGCGCAAGCGACTTATTTGTAAAACATGAATTTGATTTAATATATACCTAATACACAGACATAAACAAGCAAAACAAATAGGTATTTAACAGACATTCATGAAATCATATTTTTCTAAAACTATCGCGTCTCGTACTTTGTACTAGTACATTTGTAATAGAGTGAATAAAAACATCATGTTGTCTCTTGCAGTCACGATAATGTCCGTTGAATAAAAAGATGTGCTTTTGAAGCATGTGCCTCATTCTCTCTCTCTCTCACCCTACAGTTCACATGCGAAGAGTAAAGTAACGCGACATAAAATTTGAAGTGGTACATGTTATAATGTTGAGCCGCTCTTACAATATTGTGTCATGTACGGGACAAATGTACCGCCTCTTGTATGTCCTACTCAACACTACTTTAGTCACTCTAGGAAATGAGAATAAGAAAGTTACAGTAGGTCTTATTAAAGAAACATTAATTAAGAAACTCAAACATGGATAGTAACAATATAAGAATATCTCAATTTAATGTACAAAGTATTAGAAACAAGAAACCCTTACTTATTGATTTTCTCAATAACAATAGTGTTGATATTTGCTTACTAAATGAAACATGGCTTAAAGAAAATAGTTCATTTTATATAGCAGAATATGATTTTTTCAGTCAAAATGGTTTGAATGGACATGGAGGAGTAGGTATTTTGATTAAAACCAATTATAAATATTCAGTGGTATCTACACCATTTTACAGTTTTTTACAATCACTAGCAGTCACAATTCACACCAATATTGGCAAAATCACTATTTTATGTGTTTATTCACCACCTGATAATAGTCCTTATGGCCACCTTCAATGTAGTAAACTAAAAGAAATTATAAATAGTTTACCAACACCACTGCTAGTATCTGGTGATTTGAATGCCCATCATGTAGCATTTGGATGCCTCACAACAAGTTCTCGTGGGAACCAATTATATGATATGCTTGATGAATGCGACTTATGCATACTTAATACAGGTAGTCCAACAACAGTTGGCAGTCCTCGAAATACTCCTTCAGCAATTGATATTTCTTGTTCAAGTCCCTTTTTAGCACCTTACTGTAATTGGAGAGTGCACAATGATCCTATGGGTAGTTATCATTACCCCACCTTTGTAGATATTCAAACACTTCCTTTGACATACATAGTAGCAGACCCAGTGGAAAGATATATGTATGCAAAAGCAGACTGGACTAGATTCAACACTGAAACAAAAAAAGCATTTGAAGGATTTACATTCTATGACAATAATCCTATTCTATGTTATAATAAATTCTACAAAATACTTTGTACAGTCAAAGATAGTTGTCAAAAACAAAACAACATCAAACAAAAAATCCAGTGCCCTGGTGGGATAATGATTGTTTAAAAGCTCAAGCTGTCATTAAAAGTAAGGAGGCTCTAAAGCTCTATCAATCTAAGCCAAGTACTGATAGTTACATTCAATATAAAAAGATAGATGCTGCAAAGAAAAAGCTTATCAGTGAAAAAAGAAAATCTAGTTGGAGAGCTCTTTGTGAGACATTCAATAGATATACACCTATAGTGAGAATATGGAACTATATTCGAAAGTTTAAGAATTTTACATCATTTAAATCTGTTAAAAATGACAAGTGGATAGATTCCTTTCTAGTTTCTAGATAAGTACGCTCCTTTATCACCCACTGAAAAAGATGTTGACAATAGTTTCCTTTTCATGTCTTTAGAACAGTTTGATAATGAGAATAGTATATTTTTATGTAACCCTTTCTCATGGAATGAGTTTTCATCGGTTCTTAGTGCTCGGAAAGATACAACACCAGGTTTGGACGACATTCCATATAAGCTGATTCGTTACATGCACACAGACGCACAGAAATTTTTATTACAGATTTATAACTTACTTTGGGAAAAGTCTAATATACCAGATTCTTGGAAAACGCAATGCATCATACCTATATTAAAACCTGATAAACCACCTGACGACTATAATTCATATAGACCTATATCTCTATCATCGTGCATTGGTAAGATTTTTGAATGCATGTTGAAGGGACGTTTAGAATGGTATGTTGAATACAATAAATTAATACCTGATCAACAATTTGGTTTCCGTAAAGGTAGAAGCGCAGCTGAAAGTTTTATTTCGCTAATAACAGATATAAAAACATCTTTTCATAGTCATCACCTATATTAGTATATTATCTATGGTCATCACCACACTCACGGGTGATCAACTGCCAACCAGCGTTAGCAACTTGAAGTGGACTGACCACGGGTGATCAACTGCCAACATATAAAAAGTTGCTTTGGATGACAGTAAATATGCAATTTGAAAGCTACCTCACTCCCCGTACCTCGCTGTAAACCTCCCCCTCCCCTTTGACTAATTTGCCATGACGCCCACAGACTAGGTAGAAAGATACTTCGTATCAGACGGTCGACTCGGTATATTTTTTCTCGCCAATAGCTGACGGTCAAAATAGAATTTGACACTTAATTTTTTAATTTTATCTTAGGTTTGAGTACTGACAACAATATATATTATGCCAAACAAAAAGTTTGTATAGGTATGAACCAAGAAGTTTTATTTTTATTTTGTTATTAGGGATTAAATTAAAAATGAAATAAAATATTACAACTTCATTTATTTATTACGCGAATCTCCACAACTAGGTTCTATAACAATTTTATTAAAAACTATGTTAATAGATAGATTTACATAATGCGAGTATGTGATGTGGAATAGGTAAAGTTAGACAACCTGACTTAAAATATTTTATTCAAGTTCTGGTCAGATCATTCTATCTGATCAGATCCCGAATGAAAGCCTTCATTATTACAGAGTAAATTTTTCCAGCAATAACTTGCAGGGTGCTGTTAGGGCTGCCCGGTACTCTGCATATGAGTGTGGCTGTTCGTTTGCGCATAATAGCATGGAACCCTAGCCGCCTCAAATATGTTAGAGGCACTACAGAATCGGGGCAATCCTAACATCCTGAATTCACTATTATAAATATATAAAGGCGCAAGGCATTGAGCGATCTCTCTGTATACCGGCCGCTCGTGTAGATTGTTTGGTAGTATCCTTTAAGTGTTATTTTAACTCATTGAGCTACTATGTACTGTGTAGTAACATAATAGCTCAATGTTTTAACTCGTTCAGTGAAACGTACGAACCTGCGGACCAGCATATATTTGTCTGCCAATGCCCTGCGCTCCCTTTGACGGTCATCAAGTTCAATCGGTAACATACTGGCCTAGGTCCAACCTATTCCAGTTTCATATTATTACAAACATTTAACTGCATCGCCAAATTATTCTAGAAAATCTACTAATTTAAGTTTACTACTACATGTTCTCCATACTGATCTATTGGATAATTACCCCAAATTGCCTTATTACACACCAAGCTCTCGAGCGTTTTTAAACTGTTTTTACTTATAATTAAGTTTAAATCGCACTCAATAATTAGTGGCAGGTGATCGGACCAAACGGTGTCTTATTTTATAATAACATTATTATTTCCTTTACTTGAAATAGATACACACAAATTACATTTTTTAATATACATTTCAAAATACAAAATATTATCGTGAACTAGGATTGCAGTCTACCTCCCACATATCGACAACCTAGTGCGCCAAGTCAAGATACTTAAGTTGTTTATCTTTCTCGGCTTTCACGAGATTCTCGTCATGCGGCATGCATGCATGCACAATGACTGTGGATATAACAGTTATAGTGCGGCGCTCTTCTCGATCTATCACCACTATATCAGGCTTATTGGCTACAATAGTCCTGTCACTGATGATAGATCGATCCCAGTACAACGTGACATGGTCATTCTAGAGAACAGGTTAGGGCACATACTTGTAGTATGGCACTTCTGAACTCACAGGGTTGTATTGCAATTGTATTGTAAAAAGCAATTGGTTGCTGCCATTTGTACAAAACACCACGTATCATGAAGACCAATGCGTGGTCAGCAAATTGATTAGTTTTTCTTTCCAGCTCCACAAATCCACATATTGTGTCTTGGAATTTATCAAAAGTTCTGCCTGGCTCTAGTGATACTTCATCAAATATGATTGAACAATACTTTTTTCTGTCTTCCAATTCTCTACCTGAAATAATTTAAAGTAGATATATTTAATTTATTAATCATAAAACAGTACAATGCGTTAAAGTAATAATCTTAATTTAAATATCAATGATAATATATTGATGGTTAGTATTCTTACCTCTTTTTTTTTATTGAGTAGAAAATTTGAGAATTGATTCCAGATTCAATTTTAACATTTTGAATAAGTTTGTTTAATGTTCCCTTAGAGGGCAATATAAAAATCTTCTGTAAATATTTGTTAGATTTTGGGCTTTGCTTTAAAATTGACAAAGAAATTAACTTCTCTTCTTCTGTGTATCTTCTGCCAGTCATATCTTTGGTACATAATTTTACTTGCAGCAGTTTCTTTGCTATAGGGTTCATTTTGGAAGTATTTTTTTCAAAGAGTTACTCTTTTTTTATAATTTGTTAGCTCGTTTGGCTCTAGATTTGAAATCTAATTGCTTTTTTGCCGTTATGTACTCCTTATATAAGCGGCAGCATCTTGGAGACAAATCACTTAGTGTGTTTACAAGTCGTCTTCTTTTGCCTTTAATTTGTTTTTGATTGCCTGTATGCTCAGTATTCAAGCTTGGCATTGAAGTTGAAATAGAATCTATAATAAAACATTAACATTTCTATCATCTAGTTATTCAAAATAATAATTTCTTTCATTAATTATAGATCAATTAATTTACCTGTTGCACATTGCATACTATACTGTCCAATCTCTTTGTTATATCCCTGAATGAGAACAGAAGTAGATTGATCTGAAAACAAAGTATTTCGGATACCTAAATTAAATGGAACCATTCATTATTATTCATGCATGACTAAGTATTTAAGTACACTAATGTTTACCTATTGCACGTAGTGTTTGTTGCTGAACACTGTGTTTATTGAGTCCAGAGGTAGATGGTACATCATTACCTATAAAAACAACTCCATGATTAAAGAACAAACTACAACTGGCCCAAAACCCCATTAAAAAAATATACATATAGGTAAGTATATGTATTTTTGTGAAAGTACCACAAATAAATAATATAATACTCACGTTACATGGATGAGAACTCAAATATAATTATCACAAACAATAGCTTCAATCAAGATTGATAGTTTACTGAAGAGACAGAATTAAAGACTGACAGATAAAGAAATAACAATTAAGTAGCTTACCAATATTAGGAGTAATATTTATTTCCTTTAACGGATTCTGAAACCGTTTACTATATGTATGGTCTTCATGTTTGAATTGGTGATAGTAGTCATGATCAATGAGGTGGTTTTCTAAAAACAAAAAAATTATATGGTTTAGTAGGTATATTTGTGTAGTAACATATCACCACAAGATCACTAATCTTATCATAAAAATCCATTTATTCGCCTTGTGAATATATCCGTTAATTATCTGATGGTGCCTTTCAAGAATGTGGGATGGATCTAGATTTCTCTAAGTTAGATTGAAATATTAGTCTGAAATATGTCTAACTAGTATTAGATATCATATTCACACAAGTGATCCTTACCAGAGTTTTCATCTGTATTTTGTACTCCAGTATCTATTTCTTCTGCCGTAAATAAAGATGGATGCGCAGATTGCCGCAGGCGTTTGCCCAAAGCCATCCTGGTTTCGAAATGTGTTTGTGGCACACATGCAACTTCTGAAGGTCCTCTGGACTTGAATTTTTTATATAAGCAATGTTGATGCACTTCACCCACTTTTGGAGTCCTATCTCAGTCTTTGGAAACTTGTGTAACCAAACACTATCCCTCTTGCTATCGCAATTAGGAATGCAACACCGCCTAGACATTGTAGATACAATGAATCAGCCAACAATTACAGAGTCAATGGAGAAGAAGGATAAGCACGGAGTAAAACCTCGACGTAACGTAACTTCACTCGATCAACACGGAAACTTCTTCTCTTAGATTATGGCTTCTTAAGGTTATCTTCCACAATTTCACCAATGTCAAGTTTAAGGCAACGTCGTACGGTATTTAGATGAATAAATCTTTACATATTCATAAAACATTTCTCAAAAATGAAAAAAAATCTAAAAAACATGTCGGCAACGTCGTACGGTTCAATTGTTTTTTTCAAATGCTCAACACGGAAACTGTAATGCCGGTAAAAATGGCGTCATGGCAAATTAGTCAAAGGGGAAGGGGGAGGTTTACAGCGAGGTACGGGGAGTGAGGTAGCTTTCAAATTGCATATTTACTGTCATCCAAAGCAACTTTTTATATGTTGGCAGTTGATCACCCGTGATGACGCCATTTTTACCGGCATTACAGTTTCCGTGTTGAGCATTTGAAAAAAACAATTGAACCGTACGACGTTGCCGACATGTTTTTTAGATTTTTTTTCATTTTTGAGAAATGTTTTATGAATATGTAAAGATTTATTCATCTAAATACCGTACGACGTTGCCTTAAACTTGACATTGGTGAAATTGTGGAAGATAACCTTAAGAAGCCATAATCTAAGAGAAGAAGTTTCCGTGTTGATCGAGTGAAGTTACGTTACGTCGAGGTTTTACTCCGTGCTTATCCTTCTTCTCCATTGACTCTGTAATTGTTGGCTGATTCATTGTATCTACAATGTCTAGGCGGTGTTGCATTCCTAATTGCGATAGCAAGAGGGATAGTGTTTGGTTACACAAGTTTCCAAAGACTGAGATAGGACTCCAAAAGTGGGTGAAGTGCATCAACATTGCTTATATAAAAAATTCAAGTCCAGAGGACCTTCAGAAGTTGCATGTGTGCCACAAACACATTTCGAAACCAGGATGGCTTTGGGCAAACGCCTGCGGCAATCTGCGCATCCATCTTTATTTACGGCAGAAGAAATAGATACTGGAGTACAAAATACAGATGAAAACTCTGGTAAGGATCACTTGTGTGAATATGATATCTAATACTAGTTAGACATATTTCAGACTAATATTTCAATCTAACTTAGAGAAATCTAGATCCATCCCACATTCTTGAAAGGCACCATCAGATAATTAACGGATATATTCACAAGGCGAATAAATGGATTTTTATGATAAGATTAGTGATCTTGTGGTGATATGTTACTACACAAATATACCTACTAAACCATATAATTTTTTTGTTTTTAGAAAACCACCTCATTGATCATGACTACTATCACCAATTCAAACATGAAGACCATACATATAGTAAACGGTTTCAGAATCCGTTAAAGGAAATAAATATTACTCCTAATATTGGTAAGCTACTTAATTGTTATTTCTTTATCTGTCAGTCTTTAATTCTGTCTCTTCAGTAAACTATCAATCTTGATTGAAGCTATTGTTTGTGATAATTATATTTGAGTTCTCATCCATGTAACGTGAGTATTATATTATTTATTTGTGGTACTTTCACAAAAATACATATACTTACCTATATGTATATTTTTTTAATGGGGTTTTGGGCCAGTTGTAGTTTGTTCTTTAATCATGGAGTTGTTTTTATAGGTAATGATGTACCATCTACCTCTGGACTCAATAAACACAGTGTTCAGCAACAAACACTACGTGCAATAGGTAAACATTAGTGTACTTAAATACTTAGTCATGCATGAATAATAATGAATGGTTCCATTTAATTTAGGTATCCGAAATACTTTGTTTTCAGATCAATCTACTTCTGTTCTCATTCAGGGATATAACAAAGAGATTGGACAGTATAGTATGCAATGTGCAACAGGTAAATTAATTGATCTATAATTAATGAAAGAAATTATTATTTTGAATAACTAGATGATAGAAATGTTAATGTTTTATTATAGATTCTATTTCAACTTCAATGCCAAGCTTGAATACTGAGCATACAGGCAATCAAAAACAAATTAAAGGCAAAAGAAGACGACTTGTAAACACACTAAGTGATTTGTCTCCAAGATGCTGCCGCTTATATAAGGAGTACATAACGGCAAAAAAGCAATTAGATTTCAAATCTAGAGCCAAACGAGCTAACAAATTATAAAAAAAGAGTAACTCTTTGAAAAAAATACTTCCAAAATGAACCCTATAGCAAAGAAACTGCTGCAAGTAAAATTATGTACCAAAGATATGACTGGCAGAAGATACACAGAAGAAGAGAAGTTAATTTCTTTGTCAATTTTAAAGCAAAGCCCAAAATCTAACAAATATTTACAGAAGATTTTTATATTGCCCTCTAAGGGAACATTAAACAAACTTATTCAAAATGTTAAAATTGAATCTGGAATCAATTCTCAAATTTTCTACTCAATAAAAAAAAAGAGGTAAGAATACTAACCATCAATATATTATCATTGATATTTAAATTAAGATTATTACTTTAACGCATTGTACTGTTTTATGATTAATAAATTAAATATATCTACTTTAAATTATTTCAGGTAGAGAATTGGAAGACAGAAAAAAGTATTGTTCAATCATATTTGATGAAGTATCACTAGAGCCAGGCATAACTTTTGATAAATTCCAAGACACAATATGTGGATTTGTGGAGCTGGAAAGAAAAACTAATCAATTTGCTGACCACGCATTGGTCTTCATGATACGTGGTGTTTTGTACAAATGGCAGCAACCAATTGCTTTTTACAATACAATTGCAATACAACCCTGTGAGTTCAGAAGTGCCATACTACAAGTATGTGCCCTAACCTGTTCTCTAGAATGACCATGTCACGTTGTACTGGGATCGATCTATCATCAGTGACAGGACTATTGTAGCCAATAAGCCTGATATAGTGGTGATAGATCGAGAAGAGCGCCGCACTATAACTGTTATATCCACAGTCATTGTGCATGCATGCATGCCGCATGACGAGAATCTCGTGAAAGCCGAGAAAGATAAACAACTTAAGTATCTTGACTTGGCGCACTAGGTTGTCGATATGTGGGAGGTAGACTGCAATCCTAGTTCACGATAATATTTTGTATTTTGAAATGTATATTAAAAAATGTAATTTGTGTGTATCTATTTCAAGTAAAGGAAATAATAATGTTATTATAAAATAAGACACCGTTTGGTCCGATCACCTGCCACTAATTATTGAGTGCGATTTAAACTTAATTATAAGTAAAAACAGTTTAAAAACGCTCGAGAGCTTGGTGTGTAATAAGGCAATTTGGGGTAATTATCCAATAGATCAGTATGGAGAACATGTAGTAGTAAACTTAAATTAGTAGATTTTCTAGAATAATTTGGCGATGCAGTTAAATGTTTGTAATAATATGAAACTGGAATAGGTTGGACCTAGGCCAGTATGTTACCGATTGAACTTGATGACCGTCAAAGGGAGCGCAGGGCATTGGCAGACAAATATATGCTGGTCCGCAGGTTCGTACGTTTCACTGAACGAGTTAAAACATTGAGCTATTATGTTACTACACAGTACATAGTAGCTCAATGAGTTAAAATAACACTTAAAGGATACTACCAAACAATCTACACGAGCGGCCGGTAAACAGAGAGATCGCTCAATGCCTTGCGCCTTTATATATTTATAATAGTGAATTCAGGATGTTAGGATTGCCCCGATTCTGTAGTGCCTCTAACATATTTGAGGCGGCTAGGGTTCCATGCTATTATGCGCAAACGAACAGCCACACTCATATGCAGAGTACCGGGCAGCCCTAACAGCACCCTGCAAGTTATTGCTGGAAAAATTTACTCTGTAATAATGAAGACTTTCATTCGGGATCTGATCAGATAGAATGATCTGACCAGAACTTGAATAAAATATTTTAAGTCAGGTTGTCTAACTTTACCTATTCCACATCACATACTCGCATTATGTAAATCTATCTATTAACATAGTTTTTAATAAAATTGTTATAGAACCTAGTTGTGGAGATTCGCGTAATAAATAAATGAAGTTGTAATATTTTATTTCATTTTTAATTTAATCCCTAATAACAAAATAAAAATAAAACTTCTTGGTTCATACCTATACAAACTTTTTGTTTGGCATAATATATATTGTTGTCAGTACTCAAACCTAAGATAAAATTAAAAAATTAAGTGTCAAATTCTATTTTGACCGTCAGCTATTGGCGAGAATAAAAAATATACCGAGTCGACCGTCTGATACGAAGTATCTTTCTACCTAGTCTGTGGGACTGACTATCGTGCCAGGGGCGTAAAATTATCGTACATGGATCGAAATTATCGTATTTTTTAGGATAATGTCTATTATAGATAAATAAATCATATAAATTGTAATATTGATATGAATTCCTTTTGTCAGAGCGAATACAAACATATAATCATAATAATATAACGAAATGACTGCCAACTTTTCTACACAAAATATACGATACATATGAAGTGTGAACATAATCGAAATATCGAACTTATATTATCTTGTTCGCATTGATAGATGCTATACTAACCAATAAGAAAGCGTGTAAAGCAGGCGCTGGATAAAGTTACAGTATCGGCAGTGGTGAAACTTAGCAGAGCGGATCGTAAGGACCAATAGGAATAGAGAACTTGTATTTCCTGGTATTTTCCCAAGATTTTATTGGACAAAATAAAATCATGCTACTGCGATTTAGACTATCAGCGCATGAGTGAAATAATATAAATTCTCAAATTTTGCATCATGATAGAAATTATCGTACAATCTGCGTACGATAATAATATGCTATCGTACATCGTACGTAGGCACAAAATTATCGTATGTGTACGATAATTATCGTACGGTTCCGAACGCTGCTGCCAACATATAAAAAGTAGCGGTGTGTGTTGCAAACCGTAAACAGTTATTGAAACTATGTATCTCGTCAAATACCTAAAACTATGTATTGGTCTCTTCAGAAACTATTTGTCGGACGAAACACTTTATTCACACAGCATTGGATCGTCGATAAACAGTTACTGAAACGAGCCGAATGACTCCGACCGAGTTTATCCGAAGTAGTAAACCCGACCGATACCGAATACCGACGATCCCACGAACACGAAGGGAGATCGCGAACAACTCCGGCAATAAATGATTTCACACATGCTATTTTAAACCTTAGAACTAGAAAAATAAGGTAATAATGCTGAGAGTATTTCTAATTTAGTTATAAAGAAAGTCAACCATTTTCGACCTTATTACGTAATGCGAAAATGCAATTTTGCATTTCAGTTTTTACTGTTTTCTGTTCAACGGTTGAGGAAGGACAACCTTGGACATTGGACACACGCATGATAATAAAAAGAAATAACCCAAAAATGGGTAATTTTAGAATACTCGCATTGAAGCATTCTAAAGTGAATTTAAATGTGCTTTTTAAATTTATAAATCGATTGAATTTACCTCTATATTGTTATAACTGTATGAATCGTAGTTACTTCAGTGTAGTATAAAAATATATCAACACAAATTAATATTTGGAAGTTAGAACTAGAATATACTTATCGTGTCAAATCATTGTATTTTACCAGTCATAATCATTACGCATCTCGTCCAGTAAATAGTTACCGTAAATACATAGTTTTCTGTTGATAGCATGTTTCGAAGCAAATACATTGACCGACACGAAAACGTGTATCGTTTCATAAAGACTTATGTCTTATACGCATCTCGTCCAATAAATAGTTATTCAAAATACATAGTTTTGAAACACTTTATCGGATACCAATACATAGTTTCGGTTCGGTTCATGCAAAAAGCTTTATTACCCACTTCTAATAAAAAGTTGCTTAGGATGACAGTCAATATGCAATTTGAAAGCTACCTCACTCCCCGTACCTCGCTGTAAACCTCCCCCTCCCCTTTGACTAATTTGCCATGACGCCATTTTTACCGGCATTACAGTTTCCGTGTTGATCGAGTGAAGTTACGTCACGTCGAGGTTTTACTCCGTGCTTATCCTTCTTCTCCATTGAATCTGTAATTGTTGGCTGATTCATTGTATCTACGATGTCTAGGCGGTGTTGCATTCCTAATTGCGATAGCAAGAGTGATAGTGTTTGGTTACACAAGTTTCCAAAGACTGAGATAGGACTCCAAAAGTGGGTGAAGTGTATCAACATTGCTTATATAAAAAATTCAAGTCCAGAGGACCTTCAGAAGTTGCATGTGTGCCACAAACACATTTCGAAACCAGGCTGGCTTTGGGCAAACGCCTGCGGCAATCTGCGCATCCATCTTTATTTACGGCAGAAGAAATAGATACTGGAGTACCAAATACAGATACTACTATCACCAATTCAAATATGAAGACCATACATATAGTAAACGGTTTCAGAATCCCTTAAAGGAAATAAATATTATTCCTAATATTGGTAAGCTACTTAATTGTTATTTTTTTATCTGTCAGTCTTTAATTCTGTCTCTTCAGTAAAGTATCACTCTTGATTGAAGCTGTTGTTTGTGATAATTATATTTGAGTTCTCATCCATGTAACATGAGTATTATATTATTTATTTGTGGTACTTTCACAAAAATACATATATTTACCTATATGTATATTTTTTAATGGGGTTTTGGGCCATTTGTAGTTTGTTCTTTAATCATGGAGTTGTTTTTATAGGTAATGATGTACCATCTACCTCTGGACTCAATAAACACAGTGTTCAGCAACAAACACTACGTGCAATAGGTAAACATTAGTGTACTTAAATACTTAGTCATGCATGAATAATAATGAATGGTTCCATTTAATTTAGGTATCCGAAATACTTTGTTTTCAGATCAATCTACTTCTGTTCTCATTCAGGGATATAACAAAGAGATTGGACAGTATAGTATGCAATGTGCAACAGGTAAATTAATTGATCTATAATTAATGAAAGAAATTATTATTTTGAATAACTAGATGATAGAAATGTTAATGTTTTATTATAGATTCTATTTCAACTTCAATGCCAAGCTTGAATACTGAGCATACAGGCAATCAAAAACAAATTAAAGGCAAAAGAAGACGACTTGTAAACACACTAAGTGATTTGTCTCCAAGATGCCGCCGCTTATATAAGGAGTACATAACGGCAAAAAAGCAATTAGATTTTAAATCTAGAGCCAAACAAGCTAACAAATTATCAAAAGAGCAACTCTTTGAAAAAATTACTTCCAAAATGAACCCTATAGCAAAGAAACTGTTTTGGCTGCAAGTAAAATTATGTACCAAAGATATGACTGGCAGAAGATACACAGAAGAAGAGAAGTTAATTTCTTTGTCAATTTTAAAGCAAAGCCCAAAATCTTACAAATATTTACAGAAGATTTTTATATTGCCCTCTAAGGGAACATTAAACAAACTTATTCAAAATGTTAAAATTGAATCTGGAATCAATCCTCAAATTTTCTACTCAATCAAAAAAGAGGTAAGAATACTAACCATCAATATATTATGATTGATATTTAAATTACGATTATTACTTTAACGCATTCTACTGTTTTATGATTAATAAATTAAACATATCTACTTTAAATTATTTCAGGTAGAGAATTGGAAGACAGAAAAAAAGTATTGTTCAATCATATTTGATGAAGTATCACTAGAGCCAGGCATAACTTTTGATAAATTCCAAGACACAATATGTGGATTTGTGGAGCTGGAAAGAAAAACTAATCAATTTGCTGACCACGCATTGGTCTTCATGATACGTGGTTTGTACAAATGGCAGCAACCAATTGCTTTTTACAATACAATTGCAATACAACCCTGTGAGTTCAGAAGTGCCATACTACAAGTATGTGGCCTAACCTGTTCTCTAGAATGACCATGTCACGTTGTACTGGGATCGATCTATCATCAGTGACAGGACTATTGTAGCCAATAAGCCTGATATAGTGGTGATAGATCGAGAAGAGTGCCGCTCTATAACTATTATATCCACAGTCATTGTGCATGCATGCATGCCGCATAACGAGAATCTCGTGAAAGCCGAGAAAGATAAACAACTTAAGTATCTTGACTTGGCGCACTAGGTTGTCGATATGTGGGAGGTAGACTGCAATCCTAGTTCACGATAATTTTTTGTATTTTGAAATGTATATTAAAAAATGTAATTAGTGTGTATCTATTTCAAGTAAAGGAAATAATAATGTTACTATAAAATAAGACACCGTTTGGTCCGATCACCTGCCACTAATTATTGAGTGCGATTTAAACTTAATTATAAGTAAAAACAGTTTAAAAACGCTCGAGAGCTTGGTGTATAATAAGGCAATTTGGGGTAATTATCCAATAGATCAGTATGGAGAACATGTAGTAGTAAACTTAAATTAGTAGATTTTCTAGAATAATTTGGCGATGCAGTTAAATGTTTGTAATAATATGAAACTCGGGAATAGGTTGGACCTAGGCCAGTATGTTACCGATTGAACTTGATGACCGTCAAAGGGAGCGCAGGGCATTGGCAGACAAATATATGCTGGTCCGCAGGTTCGCACGTTTCACTGAACGAGCTCAATGTTACTACACAGTACATAGTAGCTCAATGAGTTAAAATAACACTTAAAGGATACTGCCAAACAATCTACACGAGCGGCCGGTATACAGAGAGATCGCTCAATGCCTTGCGCCTTTATATATTTATAATAGTGAATTCAGGATGTTAGGATTGCCCCGATTCTGTAGTGCCTCTAACATATTTGAGGCGGCTAGGGTTCCATGCTATTATGCGCAAACGAACAGCCACACTCATATGCAGAGTACCGGGCAGCCCTAACAGCATCCTGAAAGTTATTGCTGGAAAAATTTATTCTGTAATAATGAAGGCTTTCATTCGGGATCTGATCAGATAGAATGATCTGACCAGAAGTTGAATAAAATATTTTAGGTCAGGTTGTCTAACTTTACCTATTCCACATCACATACTCGCATTATGTAAATCTATCTATTAACATAGTTTTTAATAAAATTGTTATAGAACCTAGTTGTGGAGATTCGCGTAATAAATAAATGAAGTTATAATATTTTATTTCATTTTTCATTTTTAATTTAATCCCTAATAACAAAATAAAAATAATTTTTTTTTTTTTTATGTAGGGCTTCTCGCAGTAATCCCAAGGGGGATATATCTGCTTAACCGGGCAAAGGCTAAAAATAAATCTTCTTGGTTCATACCTATACAAACTTTTTGTTTGGCATAATATATATGGTTGTCAGTACTCAAACCTAAGATAAAATTAAAAAATTAAGTGTCAAATTCTATTTTGACCGTCAGCTATTGGCGAGAAAAAATGTTCCGAGTCGACCGTCTGATACGAAGTATCTTTCTACCTAGTCTGTGACCACACTGTTGCAGCATTTTTAGACGTGAAAGGTGCATTTGACAATGTCAATCCCACTGTATTAGTTCGGATATTAGCAGATTTAGGCATACCAGGAAAACTATGTAAATGGGTATTTAACTTTTTGCATGACCGGACTATGTTTGTTAAATATAATAATGTTCTTCACGGACCTAGGAAAGTTTATATAGGCACAATGCAAGGGGCGACGATATCCCCATTATTGTACAATTTGTATATATGTCAAATAAATAACTATCTAAAGAATGAAAATGTTCATTTATTACAATTTGCTGATGATCTAGTCGTATATTGTGTAAATAAAAATGTAAATATTGCTATAAATAGTGTAAATAGTTCATTAATTAAAATTCATGATTTTTATTATAACAAATTAAAATTGATCATTAGTCCCAGTAAGAGCGGTGCCATGTTTTTTTCCAAAAAACACTTAGTAGTTCCCACTAACCAAATAATGTACAACCATAAAGCATTGCCCTGGCTAAAGGAAAAGAAATTTCTTGGCATTTATTTAGACCAACAACTAACATTCCAAAGCCATATTAACTACATTATTAGGAATGCTTGTAAGGGGTTAAATATATTGAGGTCATTGGCTAGTGTTACCTGGGGTTCTGATCCTAAAGTTTTGTCAATGCTTTATAAAAGCATAGTCCGCAGCCATTTCGATTATAGTTCCATAGCTTATATGAATGCAAACTTAACCCTGTTAAGAAAGCTGGATGTTATCCAAAATAAAGCATTAAGAATAATCACGGGCGCAATGTGCTCTACACCGATTAATAGTATGGAATGTGAAACATGTATTATCCCTTTGTTCTTAAGAAGAATCCAGTTAGCTGAAACTATGTGTCTTAAGTTGATCACATCGAATAATAAGTTTGTTTTAAATCGAATTTTGCCAAAGGAACATATACCACTCAGTTCATATGGCACTTATATCAATGGTGAACAACTTCTATCTAAAAATGTACCAGAAATTCTACGTATTCTACTTCATGTTAAACAAGTCACTGTAAATATGTATATAAACAATCCCTGGCCTATGTATGCTATTAGCTATGATTCCCTAATTAACAATAGTGTAAATATTTTAGATAATTCTATTGAAAACCAATCTGATCTATTAATTCATTTAGACAAAATGGGCAATGTTTATAATCTATACACTGACGGCTCTAAGTGTGATGATAGAGTGACGGCAGCATTTTATGACCCACAATCTAAATTAACCAAATGTTTTTTAATTAACAATGCAGCCAGTATTTTCACCGCTGAATGTTACGCAATTTATCAAGCATTGATTTACTGTCAAAGCTTAGATAACATTGAAAACATTGCTATATTGACTGATTGCAAAAGTATTCTTTGCTCATTGCAAAATAGCAAATCTGTCATTAAAACTAATTATTTAATTTACGATATTAAGAATTTATTAAATAAACTACATCATAAAGGCAAGATTGTTAAATTTATGTGGATACCTTCACATAGAGGGATATTTGGTAATGAAAAGGCGGATCGAGCCGCTCGAAGCTTTCCTGACGAAGATCATTTAACGACCATGAAGATCCCATACACTGACTTCAATGGTATGATAATTAGGAAGATAAAAGAATTGTGGCATGAATACTTTCAGAAAATAAGTAAAGATAAAGGAAGATGGCACGCCGATATTCAGAAAGTACCGCCCGCCCAACCTTGGTACCATCAATATACCGAAGAATCCAATGAAGGAAACTATAGAAGCTTTGTGACAGTCATAAACAGATTGAGATTTGGTCATTGTCAAGTACCGACACACCTTTATAAATTAAAATTAAAAACTAATACTGTATGTTCATACTGTCCGAAAGAAGAAGCGAACTTAGAACATATCATTTTTGAGTGTCCCTGTTTTGGTATTCAACGTCTCTTTTTGGTGGCCGAGTTGAAATCAGTTGATGAACATTTCCCGAAGTGTCTCAAAGAACTATTAAAAGAAAAAAGGTTTTATAGACCTTTGTTTTGTTTTGTTTGTTGAAGTGTATAACATTTAATTAACATTTGAATTGACGACAGGCTCTAAAGGACTAGTATCCAGGGCCGTTAAAATATTACAAAAAAAAAAGTTGCCGACATATTTTTTTGATATTTGTAAAATATTTTATTGATTAAAGTAAAGATTAAATAATCTACACACCGTACAACGTTGCCTTTTACTTGAAATTGTGGAAGATACTTCTACAGAAGCCATAATCTAAGAGAAGACGAAGAAGAACAGATTAAACTACAGATACAGAAGATTTTTGAGAAATATTGTATGATTATGTAAAGATTAATTTATTGTAAACACCGCACGACGTTGCCTTTTACTTGACATTGGCGAAATTGTGGAAGACACTTTACAGAAGCCTTAATCTAAGAGAAGAAGAAGTAGTAACTAGTAAATTAACAATACGACGAATAGAGTTGGATGGTGGATATTTACAATCTATTATATCTAACATTGGAATCTGAATATATTTCATAAATTTGATGACAATATGGCTTCAAATGATAAAGTAGATATTGGGTTCTTAGAGGAAAAGAGCAATAATTGGCTGTTACATCCGAAATTCTTTCCTAGCAAAGTAGGAGGAAAACCAGCATGGTTGGACCTGAGAGATTTACCGAGCCCAAATACATTACTCTGCAAAAAATGCGACGATCCATTTGTGTTTCTATGCCAGGTACATATTTATTTGACTTGTGCTGTGTTGTTAAGCTTGTACATAGACATTACAGAAATATAGGTTATATTGCCATTCATATAAAATGTGCTTCATATATTACATATTATTCATTGCTGTTATATATAGTAAACATACATGTACTCAAGTGAATACAATAAACAGAAAGTTTAATGGACAATAATTATAACTTATTTTTCTGAAAACAAACTGTTTAATTTTTTTAAATGACTTTATATTATAAAAATAACATTTTGGGAATGATAAGAAACATCAATCCTTGGCCATTAATCCAGATGCTTATTTATCATATACATATATTTATAAATATTTTATTATGTACATGCTTACAAATAAGTGAAGCATATATATAGGTAGATTATTTTCACATTACAGATATATGCACCATATGAAGAATCTAATGATGGTTTCCACAGGACAATATTTGTTTTTGTATGCAGAAATGGGTCATGTTGCCAAACAAATAGTTCAGATAATTTTATAGTTCTCCGCTGTCAACTTCCAAGGGAAAATGACTTCTATGATTTTGCACCTTATAAAGAAGTAGAAAATAGAGTATGTATGATTTCAGATTTTAATTTCATGATGAATTAATAAGCAAACAGTATATATAATAAATCACCTTGAATTACATTGGTTATACTATAGATTTTGTTTTTTCTGATGTTTCAAACACTGCATTTGTGGATGCAAAATTACCTAAAGATCCAGCGACCACAAAAGCAAAACCAAATATCTATAATATATGCAATGTAGTCCATTAAGAAGTGTTTTATTATAATGAGTATGTATCATGTCAACCTAAGACAGCAAAAAGCATTTAACCTAATGTGAAGATCAAGATTTGAAATATTAACATTAATTGTGTATTTGTTACTATACACTTCCAGTGACCAGAACTAGAGGTCAGAGTGTCGACTTGGACTCCCATACAATACAATACTCTTTATTGTACACCAAAAATTAGATCCAATACAGAAAAAGACATGTACAAATGGCGGTTTTATCACACATGGCAATTGCTGCCAGACAACCTTGGAATGGACAGATTTGTAAGCGAAAAAGAAAAGGGTAGTTCGTGGTCTGACAATAATTTTAAGTTAATACATAACATGATACATATACAACAAATATTATTATATTAGATACATATGAATATAAACACAAGAAGTAAAGAAGAAACTACAGTGATAGATAATGTTCCTTGACTAGCCTTTTAAATATTGCTAGGGATTTAGCGGGTCTAATTGTCACTGGCAACACATTCCATAAGCGGGCAGCCTGGATTGTAAAAGATTTTCCTACGTAATTAGTGGAATGCATTGGTATTTTCAAGGTCAAATTCTCTGATTACCTTAATGGATCTCGAATCCCATCTTCTAAACTAATTTCGTACGTGCCCATGACCCAATTCCATGTGTATAGTGTTGTTGTTTTTATGAGACAGCAAACTAGGGTTGGATAATTGTAATAAAAAATATCAATATTTCATATTTTTTCCATTTTGAAGTTTACTTTGTTAGTTTGGACATCATTTATAACCTATATGATGATGATGATATTTATATATACAGGCTGTCTCAAAACCAACATCAAACTGGGAATGTTGCCCAAATAGTACTTAAAGCTTAACTTAACTAAGTGACCAAGCCTACTGAAAAAAAAAATACTGTGCTCTCTTGGCAAATGACTTTAAAAGATGGCGTATTTATTCTGGATCCTAAAATGGAATAATACTTGCTAGATGTATTGTTTATTCAAGTAACATTGCCTCAAAAAGGTTAGTAGTACAGTCAGCATCATATATAAAGTGGCAGCCACAGTAACCAAATATATAGAAACATCCAAAGTGATCACTGATATCCGGTCAACCATGGTCGTCTAATTGTCCAGGTCACCAATCGTGATCAAATATATCGGAACAACAAAAACGTCATTATAAGAGGTCATTCAAACCGTCATTATTATGGTAACAAGCACAACGCCAATAGTTTCCAAGCAGCCAAGTTATTCAGAAATATGAAACACACTAGTGAACTGAACTTTATTTGTACCACACAGGGTTCAATTTGCAATAATTTTAAATTAACACACCCAACCCGGTGCACATTACAATCTAGGTATGTTTTGTGTAAAATCGACATGGTGTGTCTAGGCTAGAGACATCCTCCCAGCGCTGCAGAACCAAAATTCACGGTCTGCAGCGCAGAGTGGCTATCCGGATCGCACGAGGATACCGAACAGTGTACTACGAGGCGGAGAGTTCTCCTGGCGCGTTTCCCGCCTTTTGACATCCTGGCGGAGATGGATGCGTCGGTCTACGATCAGACACGCTCCCTCCGCCAGAGCGGTGAAGGCGCGCCTCCAGGGGCGTTGGACAGGCTGCGGCGGCTGGCTCGACGGCGCGCACTTGCAAAGTGGCGTCATCGCCTGCGGATGCAGTTTGCAACCAAGCGCGTCGTCGAGGCCGTCTTGCCGCTCTTTGGAGCCTGGCTCAGAAGGAGCGAGCGCGTCACCTACCGCCTGACGCAGGTGCTCACCGGGCACGGTTGTTTCGGCGCGTACCTGCACAGGATAGGACGCGAGGCCACGGCACAATGCCACCATTGTGATAGCGACCAGGACACCGCACAGCACACGCTCGAGGCGTGCCCTGGCCCAAGCGGCGGATCCTGGTCGATCGGATCGGGCAAGATCTCTCTCTGCCAGCAGTAGTATCGGCTATGGTGGCAGAGCACGAAAACTGGAATGCAGTGGTCTCCTTCTGTGAGAGCGTCATGCTCCAGAAGGAGACCGCAGAGCGGGATCGGGAGAGGGCCGATCCCGCTCGAAGGAGGAGACGGCGCCAGGGTAACAACCGCCCTGGCGCCTAATTCCCATACGCCTGAAACCCCCTGCCGTAGCTACAAGGCGGGGGACCTCTGGGTTCACGGGTGCGTAGCTTGGGGAATCTGCGTGCTCACACCAAGCGACCCAAGAGAAGGCGGTAGCACGCATGTGGTCACGCGCTGCCGTGGGACGCTTTGGGGGTTCCTTTACAATACCCCCGGGGAGGTGACCGCTTTACAGTCACCCTCTCCGAGATGTGCCTATAGGCGTAGCACCAGTGGGCGGCTCTAGTGTGATCATACTAGGACCTGGAGCCCCCCTTAGGTGCCGAAGATGACCGCCCCAGTGGTTTTAGCCGGTAGGAGTCCGGTCCCCCGGCACCCCTTCGCCCTTCCCCAGGGCGAAGGAAGTTCATGAAGAATATCCACTGGGCACCAATAAAAAAAAAAAAGTCTAGAAACATCCTGCGTGTACATAGGTACCATTGTATTGAATTTAAAGTTTCTAGGATCGTAAAATAATATTGTTTACAATCCTGTTTTAGTTCGCCGGGCTAATTATAAGCATTGTCTGATTGCCGATTATTATAAATTCAGTTGGTGTTGTGTGAAAGGGGCTTTCGAACTATCAAACTAAAATTATTATGATAATGGAATAAAATTCATTTCTAATTTTATTGAAACAGCAAATTACAAACTCTTTGCTTTGTGCCTTGCTTCTTAGCAGGCATTCTGTGGTGTAAACCATTTCCCTGAAGCCGTCGTCGATCTCGCATGTAACATCTACTATTACACATACTGATAATAAAATGAGTTTCACTTAGCATCTAAAATTATGACGTATACTTAAACTCGCTCGTTTTAAGAAAGAGTTTTTATTTCTCATTAAAAAGAAAACAATTGGGACTGATGGGAACAAGTCTTCATAGTCTTGTACGCATTTATTTGCCAATTTCAAAATATAATCATAAAACAAAACACATGCCAATGACGTCACGTATGAAATGAAAGAGATAGGTGGTATGAGAAATATTTTTTATTCCTCCAATATTGTCAAGTTCAATGTTGTGTTTAGATAAATGAGACGCTATGAGGTTAAGACAAAGTTCATTTTACTAGCGTGTTACATATTTTTGAATACCTTGGCTGATTGGAAACTACTGGCGTTGTGCTTGTTACCTTAATAATGACGGTTTGAATGACCTCATATAATGACGTTTTTGTTGTTCCGATATATTTGATCACGATTGGTGACCTGAACAATTAGACGACCATGGTTGACAGGATATCAGTGATCACTTTGGATGTTTCTAAATATTTGGTTACCGTGGCTGCCACTTTATATATGATGCTGACTGTACATACATCTATGTTAGTTTTTGTTTTTTTTTTTTTTTTTTTTTTTTTTTTATCGCTAACAAATGTTTATGTGAATTACTGCTGCCTCATCCCGTGTGAGATGGCGCAGCAGCGATTCACGTATGTGCAGTCCAATCTGTTTACAATCATGCTCGGGATACTGTTAGAACTGCCCTGCACCCTGCACACCAGGGAAGCACACCACTTACGCATCGTGCTTAGTCCTGCTACGAAGGCCTCGGGGACGCACTTGCTTGCAAACTGCAACCTAAGGCGGTCTCGCCACTTCTTGAGTGCGCGCCGCCGAACCACCCAACTAAACCTATCGAATCCCCTTGGGGTGAGATTCAGAAACGAGTCTAAGCGTGAACTTAAGCTTCCATCTGTCAAAATGCACTAGTTACGCCCCTAATTTTGACAGATGCAAGCGTAAGTTCACGCTTAGACTCGTTTCTGAATCTCACCCTTGGTGGCGTACCTTTTTTTTTTTTTTTTATTGGTGCCCAGTGGAAATTCATCATGAACTTCCTTCGCCCCGGGGAAGAGCGAAGGGGTATGCCGGACTCCTACCGGCTAAAACCACTGGAGCGGTCATCTTCGGCACCTAAGGGAGGCTCCAGGTCCTCGTATGATCACACTAGAGCCACCCACTGATGCCACGCCTATTGGCACATCTCGGAGAGGGTGACTGTAAAGCGGTCACCCCCCCAGGGGGATTGTAAAGGATCCCCCAGTGCGTCCCACAGCAGCGCGTGACCACATGCGTGCTACCGTCTTCTCTTGGGTCGCTTAGTGTGGGCACGCAGATTCCCCAATCTACGCACCCGCGAACCCAGAGGTCCCCCACCTTATAGCAACGGCAGGGGTTTTCAGGCGTATCGGAATTAGGCGCCAGGGCGGTTGTTACCCTGGCGCCGTCTCCTTCTTCTTCGAGCGGGATCGGCCCTCTCCCGATCCCGCTCTGCGGTCTCCTTCTGGAGCATGACGCTCTCACAGAAGGAGACCACTGCATTCCAATTTTCGTGCTCTTGGTGGCTTACCTACGCCTCTCTGACAGATTGCTGGCTTGTCTGATCATAGGCCAACGCATCCGTCTCCAATCGCCACGACAGTTACCGCCTTGTAAGGTACAGTTCTGTATCAGCTTGCGATCCGTATAGGCACTCTGCGTTGCAGACCATGAAGTTTCGCTCTGCAACGCTGGATGCCTGACAGTCTAGCTGATCATACAGGCGCACCGTAGAGGGCCACAGACTACACGACTCCCCGGTTGAGCGGTGAACTTGCTCACTCGGTCCCCGAGATCGGGCAGCAGCCGGTGTAATGCACGCACTACCCCCTCGGCTCGCTGGACAAGGCGCTTGAAGTGCTCTTCGAAGCCCCAGTCACTGTACAGGGTGAGCCCCAGGTACTTCATGTTGGCCCACCGTGATTTGCACGTAACTAACGCATATCCACGAACTGAGTGGTTTTCTGCTCCGCATCATCCGCTTTGTCAAACTATCATGTGTGCCATAGTGTATATACACCAAGGTATTTGAGCGAAAAATACGTCACTACGCTCCATCAATGGAAACGCGCCCAAGCCTTCGCTGTCATATTCAGAAGGGGGTGGGTGCGCAGAGAATGAAACAACAGTGGGGCCATCGCTATATAGCGTGGAGTTCGAGGGTCAGAGTATTGTCTCCTGGAAAGACGGCGGCAAGTGAGCACGTCCGTGGTGTGAGTGGCACAGCACACAGCGAGCTTCGGTGGGATCTTTTACAATCTGGCCTCTTTACAGTCACCTCCCCATCGCTAGAGGGCTGATTGCCTTAGTCATCTCCGAGATGTGCCTAAAGGCGTGGTAGCAATGGGCAGCTCTAATTTTATTGTATCGACGACCTGGACCCTTCGGTGCCAAAGATGCCTGCTCCAGTGGTTTTAGAAGTTGTTATTTAAAAAAAAAACATTGCCCCATACTAGGATTTCTCTTGTGTCATGGGTGCGTTTACAGACATAAATTCCACACACAATACTCCCAGTTCGGCAAGCCCCGGCCTTCCACGTCTTTCCACGGGGCGGAGGAAGGACATGGTGTATTTCCACGGGGTGAAAAAAGGCACATTACCGTTGAACCCATTAGTGTGTGGTTTGGAGTTAACGCCTAGTACTCTATCGGGCGCTACTACGATTTATTGTGTAAGCGGTCGGGAATTGACCACATTCTTCACCTCGACCAAAAGTATTAACAGCGTCTCCTCTATCGGGTGGACCTTCTCCAGTGTTGCATATACTGCCTTCTTAACGCACCGTACTATCTTCCCACGCTCCGCCCATGAACAAAAATGTGAAGCCAAAGAGCAAAAGCCTAGTTCGTTACAAAAAAAACATGCAAGATAGTCGGATACGTTTGCCAGTTCTTGAGAAGTTCATAGCTCCTGTGATGCACCACGTTCTATAGTATAGTTCTATACCTCTTTGGAGTGATGGTAAATGATTTGAAAGCTGTTCCTAATCATGCAAAGTGTCTGCTAAAACTGCTGTTGAGAAAAACGTTTCTGTGTTTCAGTGGAGTACAGACAACAAGCTCCTTTTCAACACCGCTAAGTGTTGTGTGATGTCTTATAGCCGTACTCACAATCCCCGGCACATACAATATTTCTTGGGTTCTGAACAGATAAAACGTGTCAACTCTGTTAGAGATCTTGGTGTAATTTTTGGTACTCGACTTAATTTCCACGAGCACATGACGTCGCTTGCCACCGATTCTAATCGGATGTTAGGTTTTGTCATACGCAATATGCGAGAATTTAATGATACTCTACATTAAATTCACTAAATTTCAAATTCATTAAATTCTCGCATATTGCGTATGACAAAACCTAATATCCGATTAGAATCGGTGGCAAGCGACGTCATGTGCTCGTGGAAATTAAGTCGAGTACCAAAAATTACACCAAGATCTCTAACAGAGTTGACACGTTTTATCTGTTCAGAACCCAAGAAATATTGTATGTGCCGGGGATTGTGAGTACGGCTATAAGACATCACACAACACTTAGCGGTGTTGAAAAGGAGCTTGTTGTCTGTACTCCACTGAAACACAGAAACGTTTTTCTCAACAGCAGTTTTAGCAGACACTTTGCATGATTAGGAACAGCTTTCAAATCATTTACCATCACTCCAAAGAGGTATAGAACTATACTATAGAACGTGGTGCATCACAGGAGCTATGAACTTCTCAAGAACTGGCAAACGTATCCGACTATCTTGCATGTTTTTTTTGTAACGAACTAGGCTTTTGCTCTTTGGCTTCACATTTTTGTTCATGGGCGGAGCGTGGGAAGATAGTACGGTGCGTTAATATATATAGTCAAAAGCCTTACCCTTCGTATAAAAGTCCAGCGTGTACCGCTCATCCACTTCGGACCTCGGCCTCTCCTTTGCAGAACATAGTTTTATAAATCAAGCGTGTACCGTTCGCCCACTACGGAGCCTCGGCCTCACCTTCGCAAGACATCATTTCATAAAAGTCAAGCGTGTACCGCTCATCCACTTCGGATGTCGGCCTCGCCTTCGCAAGACATCATTTCATAAAAGTCAAGCGTGTACCGCTCATCCACTTCGGATCTCGACCTCACCTTCGCAAGACTTCTGTCAGACAAAGAAAATAGATTGCGCAGTAACTTGTTACAAAGAGTGAAGATTCATCATTACATAAAAATCAAGTGTATAATGTTTATCAACTTTGGCCTTCTTCGCAAGAAGTCATCGTTCATCCACTTGACATCGTTGACCTTACCTTCGCAAGGCATAACATAAAAGTCGAACGTGTACCGTTTCATCCGCCTCGGATCCTTGACCTTGCCTTCGCAAGGCATAGGTAACGTAAAAGACGAGCGCGTACCGTTCATCCGCTTCGGATACTCGGCCACCTTCACATGATATGATATCTGTCAGACACAGAAAATAGATTGCGCAGTAACTTGTCGCATCTAGCGTTATCAACGTATCGTCTTAAATTTTATATAATACTAGCTGTCGCCCGCGGTTTTACCCGGGAACACGCATTTCACCATTTCAACCAAAAGACCATTAACAAATTTCAACCAAAAAGCCAACCAACAATTTTCATAGATCTAGCTAGTAAAATGCTTGATACAAACTATCATAATGCCATAAGAAATCATTTACAACGCAGAGAGACGTATTTCTTTATCTTCTATAAAAACCTTTTTTTTACTTACTTACTTCAAAACTGCAGTATTCTGGATACAATATTTCACCCTTTCTTAAGTTGAAGTTGGGTTGAATTTACAAAAACACTGAAACATATTTACTCTCCATTTTTTTTTACCAAAAAGACATTTACCAATTTTTATAGATTTCAAGTTCATAGCCCCACCGGTCCAGGCTCCGCGTTGATAAATCAGTCAGTCAGGACTAGCAATTACATTTAAATCATTAAAAAAGACAGGCTTACACAGTACTAATCACAAAGCCATGTACAGTTATACTTCTTAAAACTACTATATCAGAGAGGAGCAAGTCATTCACCCGGTGGCAAGCATCACGCCCCACAATAACTACAATGCCAGCCAGGACCGGCGCTGCGTGGCACCACTCTATGCCGGCCACATCATTATCATCATATCAGCCAAACGACATCCACCAATTCCACCAGCCATAGCGGCCTTCCAACCGGAACAACACAGCTATGTCCAAAGCTCAAACACCACCACCCAGCAGTGAACATCTAATACTGGGGCGGCACCCATACAACATTTGGTGCCCATGGTGTTTATAGCATAGAAATTGTCCTAGTTTAAGCTCAGTTGCACTATATTTGTATCTGGCCGCTTGTGTAACATTATATCAGTTTGTGGTTGTGTTACAATAGTCTTGATTGGATAAACATTGGTTTACTTTTACTTTTCGTTATTGATGTATGTACGAGGGCGGCACTGAAAATTTCGGGAATCAAGGAAGTGACACAACATTACTATTTAAAAATGTATTTATTGCTTTTCGAAGTATTCTCCGCGAAATTTGACACATTTTTCCATACGATGGAACCAATCATTGAAGCAACCATTCCATTCGGAAGTTGGGGTCTCCAAAATGGCCGTTTTGTAGGCGTCCACAGCTTCTTTAGGTGATGAAAATCTCTGTCCACGCAATTTATTCTTTATTTTAGGGAAAGTATAGAAATCATTAGGGCTTAGGTCGGGGCTGTACGGCGGATGGTCTAATAATTCTATGTTTTCTTGCTCTAAAAACTCTTTTGTTCTGTGCGCGGTGTGAGAACTCGCATTGTCGTGATGGAGGATGATGCGGCGGTTGCAGTTCTCTCTACGGAGTTCAGAAACGACCTGTGGCAAACAAATGCTAGCATACCATTCTGCATTAACCGTTCTTTGTCCCTCAAGAGGAATAGTCGTAACATGGCCGGTTTTGGAGACAAACGTGGCCACCATTTTTTTAGCAACACTCCGTGAACGAACAAGTTTTGTTGGCTTTAACTCATTTTCGAACACCCAAACTCGTGACTGGTTTTTTGTTTCGGGTTCGTACGCATATATCCAGGATTCGTCACCTGATACGATGTTGTATACAGCATTTGAGGATCCTGCGTGGAATCTTTCGAGAGTTCTGACGCACCAAGTAACGCGAGCCGCTTTTTGCTCTTCACATAGCAAATGCGGTATCCATCGGGAAAACAACTTTTTTACACCTAATTGTTCATGCAAGATTATTTGTATTTAACTCATGCCAATGTCTAAAGTGGCCTGAATTTCGTGGTATGTCACATGTCGATCTTCCTCAATCAGCTTACGCACAGCATCAACGTTTTCTTGGGTGACTGCAGTTTTTGGACGACCTTGACGAGGATCATCACTGAGCTTGACACGTCCACTTTGAAATTTAAACCAGCGATAAATTGTGGTTTTGGATGGGGCTTCATCACCAAATGCAGAAATCATCCGGTCAACACACTGTTTTTGTGTTAAACCACTTCGAAAGTCATAATAAATCATCGCTCTTGAATTTTCTCGAGTCAATTCCATTTTCTCAACGACTAAACAACTTTGACAAAACCTTGTGACAAGACCGTGAATCTTTTTTAAAATAAATAAATGGTATTCGATTTGTAAAACCAAGGAGTTTTCAATTAAAAAGATTTTAATATGACAGGAACAGTGGAAATATTCCATTCCCGATACTTTTAGTGCAGCCTATGTACATAGAATTTGATAGTTATTCATACAATAGTGTCTAGATTTTACTGACACGCCTATTGGGAGTATGTCACACTTATTAGGTACACTAAACCCACAGTAGTGTCTGGCTTCATTTAAGTTGTAATATTGTAAGTAGACAAGTTCTATATACTCATAGTATCATCTTTCCTTACTTTTCATTTTGATAAAGTACATACAGCCCAATGAATGTTTATTTTTGCTCAACTAAAATTCTGATTGATTATAGTAATCATATCTCATAATTACTTTGATAATGAACATATACCACTTTTTTTTTGGCTTAACTAAAATGACAATTGAATTTCTAATATGGTTATATTGTCTCTTGCAATAACCACTTGAAAGAGCTAGCACGCCTAAAGCAGTATGTATCACTCATAATAGATAGCTTCAAATCTTATGATACACAGCCTCAAGTCTATGGCACAAAGCCTTAGGTCATGCAGCACACAGCCTCAAGTCATATGGCACACATAGCCTCAAGCTACTTAGTTCACATAGCTTCAAATAACCCAAGCTACATAGCCTCAAGTCACTCAAGCTACATAGCTCACATAGCTTCAAGTTACTCAAGCTACCAACACACATTGCCTCAAGTCACTCAAGCTACACAGCTCACATAGCCTCATGTCATGTTACTCAAGTAATTTATCACACATAGCCTTTAGTTACTCCAGCTACACAGCTCACATAGCCTCAAGTTACTTAGTTCACATAGCTGCAAGTTACTCAAGTTGCCTAGCACGCATAGCCTCAAGTTACAAACAAAGCAAAGCAAAGACGGCACGGTTGGTGCAGTGGCCGATATAGTCGGCTGCTGCGCTCCGGGTCGTGGGTTCGATTCCCACACGGAACAAATATTTGTATGACCTGCAGGTAGTTGTTCCGGGTCTGGGTGTATTGTATGTGGAGTTTATGTCTGTAAACGCACCCACGACACAGGAGAAATCCAAGTGTGGGGCTACGTTTTTAAAAAAAAAAAAGCTTCTCATTGGTATAAAATTAAAGTTACTAGGTATTCTTATGCACGGGAGAGGGCCGATCCCGCACGGAGAAGGACGAGACGGCGCCGGGGCAACAACCGTCCCGGCTCCCAAGTCCAACACGCCTGAGCCCCCTGCCGTCACTTCATGGTGGGGGGCCTCGGGGGTCGCGGGTGCGCAGATTGGGGAGTCTGCGTGCTCACACCGAGCGACCCCCGGGAAGACGGTGGCGCGCACGTGGTCACGTGCCGCCGTGTGCGCAACATAGCGCAAAGCGAGGCTTGGGGGGATCCTTTACAATCCTCCCCGAGAAGTGCCTGGGGGGGCGACCTTTTTACAGTTGCCGTCCCTCCGCTAGAGGGGGTGACCACTTTACAGTCATACCTTCCGAGATGTGCCTAAAGGCGTGGCACCAAAGGGCGGCTCTAGTGTGATCTTACGAGGACCTAGAGCCCCCCCTTCGGTGCCGAAGATGACCGCTCCAGTGGTTTTAGCCGGTAGGAGTCCGGCATACCCCTTCACCCTTCCCCGGGGTGAAGGAAGTTCCATGTAGAATTTCCACTGGAGATCAATAAAAAAAAAGGTATTCTTATGCAATACAACATACTCCCATTTAAGAGTAGCTTCAACCAAGTATTCAATACAGAAATTTATAGCATATTGAAAGATATTAGCACTATAAATACCACAGGCAAATTCGATATCCAAGTACCCTACACTCCACAAAAATACTAAGAGTAGCTTTGCCCAAATATTCAATAAGGAACCATAGTGTACAGATAACAGTATCAGGGAGTACCCTGAACAAGTGTTCAGATCACTCCAAATGAAATACCATATTTGCAAACATTGAACAGAAATCGTATGCAATATAAATTACAGGTAAAATTCTTCTTCTTCTCTTAGATTATGGCTTCTGTAGAGTATCTTCCACAATTTCGCCAATGTCAAGTAAAAGGCAACGTCGTACGGTATTTAGATTGATATATCTTTACATATTCATAAAAAATTTCTCAAAAATGAAAAAAATCTAAAAAAATGTCGGCAACGTCGTACGGCTCAATTGTTTTTTTTATATAATCTTCAATCAGCGTTGCCAGATGACTCGTTTATGGTACGTACCGGTCTCCGAAATAGTACACAAAACTATAGCAGGCTACACAAGAGTTTATCTTCTTAATTTAGTATGGTAGGTACTTATTTTGCAGTAACTAATGCTCTATAGACGTCTCTTTCTTTCATATGACGTTGCGCATGTACTCGTAAGAGGTAGTAACAGATTTTTATTTATGTTTAATACTATCAGTCTTTAGATACTTGGTCTTAGGTGTTAAGCAGTTTTCCGGTATGTACGCATTACATTACATTTTTGTTGTTAACTTTTGTCGCTGTTTGTCATGTTGGCTGCGTTTCAAAAAAGAAAATTGAAATCTTGTAAAATTACTTTGAGTACACAAATAAAGCCCGGAGTACATAAGACTTAAATAGTACGCAATTCGTACCCTTCTGGCAACGATGTCTTCAATAAAACTGGAGTAAAATCCAGGTAAAATTCACCCAGCACTTAGCAGATTGAGTTATAATAACCATTAACCATAGATTAATACATATACCTTTTGTAAACTTTAATCAGAATGCAGGATGGTTATCCCAGGAAATATAACCCTGTCCTATATTAATTAGTACACAAAAATCTATTATCCTAAGCCTGGAAAGTATGAGGAAAAGTTCATTAACTTGTCTTTACTTCTCCATATTATTTACGTATCGAATATACTATAACGTATTCAAGATCAAGAATATAACTAAAACAACTCGCTGTACATGTAAAGCGCGCTGTCTTAACATCTGTCCATCGACATTTAGCGTGATTCAAGAATATTCACCGCGTTTTTATCGCGTCAGTCGCGTATGCCCAGTTCGTTATAACTATAGCGCGCTATTTTATTATAGCTAACAGTCTGTAGCGCGCTATTGCCATATAGCGTTTTTGAACACCTCTAATGCCGACAGTGTTGTCAGCCGAAATACTGGGTTGCTAACAATAGGTTAACATAAGTATCTAAAAAAAATTGATGTAATCCGTTTATAATCGTTTTAATATATTGAATAATAATCGCGAAAGTAAGATATTACTATACCTACAAAAGAGGTTTTTCTGCTAACTAATACACTACCTAAAATTTCCAGATATCATTTTTGTATGCTGTATTGGAAAATATACTAAATATTTGCGTAAGACAATTTTTCAACAACAGATGCGTGCCATTAGTAATGAAAAATACACTCAAATATTACGCTCCTCTGCGTTCTGGCTACATTCAATAAACGCCCTTCTGATATGGCGTGATAGTGTGGGATATGAAATATGCCAGCGACATAATGTTGTAATATGCCAGCAACAATCACGGTTTTTGCGTTGTATAGGTTAAATAAGAATGGATCAAGCAGTATCTCAATCATTTTGTTCTTTTTCGTATTTTTAGTATACCTTCCTTTTGATTTATTTCGTTGTGATAAGTTGTTACTTTTCTTTTTAATTTTGGATTCTTGCAGGATTTTCCAATGGATAAGTGGCCTAACTTGTGTGATCTATGTGGTTCTAAAGCACCATCACACTGTTCAAAATGTAAAAAGATTTATTATTGCACTCGCAACCATCAAATCCTTGATTGGCAAAAAGGCCACAAGCAAATCTGTCAAGAGCTACAGGTGTGATAATTAAATAACACTTTAATAATGTTTTATTTACATAAGTAGTTTTAGAATAGAATAGAATATTCTTTATTGAACGCACGGCCACATTTCAGGCTACGCTTTCCGTACTATGAGACATAAGCGTAAACTGCATTTGTATAGCTTGATATGTAACTACTATGAACAGTAATTGTACAATGGGCGGTCTTATCGCTATTAGCGATTTCTTACAGACAACCTACAACCTACTTAGTGTTAGTAAGGTTTATGAGTAAATCTGTAACAAAGATTAGTAATTAGTTTAGTATAAAATTATTTAATAATTGTTATTCATATGTTTTAGGCAGCAGACACATACAAGGCTAATAATTTTGTGGTTACCCAAGCGGGAAAATCATTACTATTTAAGGAATGGGAACTTATAGTTGGCGAAGAAGACGAGGTATTTAAATTATCCAACTAGCAAGTTAATTTTATTACTAGTAATAAATTTTAAGACATTATATGATTTTAGGCGGATTCTAAAGATATAGATGTAGATCAAGAAATGGACACATTTAAGAAATTAATGAAACAGGAAAAGGCAGGCACTCTAAACACTGTTAGTGAAGATGAACTGGAGCAATACACTAATACAATGCCTAAAGACAAGGTTTTTAATAAATTTAGTAAAAGGGTAGCTAGACACCCTGACCAGGTATTGAGGTATGATAGAGGAGGCTATCCATTGTGGATCACTGGTAACTCAGATAACAAAATTGTGAATGTGCCAAACTGCAAATACTGTAATGGGGAAAGACAATTTGAATTCCAAGTAAGTTTCTGATTTATGAAAGCAGTAAAAGGCACCACTCTTTTCTTTGGTCATTGGACCTATGTTGTGCCTTGAGGTATTCATACATACATACGTTGACTTGGAAACTATGAGACTTCAGATACTAATTAGAGATGCATGATCCGATGTCCAAAAATCTTTGTTTCTTCTTTTTATTTAATCTCCCCATAGATTTTTTATATCTACCGACTATATTACTAGTGTAAATAGATTGCTGATTACTCCCTTGCAATGCATTTCTCAAGCAGTGTTCATTTTTGAGTTTTTTACAAAATATCGTTAACATTTGTGTTATATGATACAGGTAAGTTCATGTCTTTAAGTATCTTATCTATCTTCTTTTAGTAAACAATGTTTATGAGGTGCTTATAAGTTACATAAAGACATCAAAAATGCAGTAAACCATGTACCAGCGCTTTAAAATGAGCTCAACATGGCATAAAATGTTTTTTTCCCACCTACTTATGGAGATCTGGAGCGGTTATCATGATTCAATTCATTTCCAATTACTAGACAAGTGCTAATAATTCATCATAAGTCTTATTAGTCCTCTTCAGTACGGGTTCAGGCCTGGGCACAAACAAGTGTGGTTATCTACGCGCCCCGTAAGGGCAACGCGGCACAAGAGGCATGCAACATCAACGCCATTTATAGAGCGAACACTACAAACGAACGCAGAACCGTTATTGGTTTGCCCGCTTCCGTGCTGGAAATTTCGATCTGGGAAATGAACCCCGTGGTCGTCCGTAAAATTTGGTCGACAGTGACGGCGAAGGCGATTGTGGAGGCTGATGTTACTCAATTTACGGCTGAATAAGCAGCAGCTTTCGACGTTAACATCACCACAGTATTGGTCCGTTTGCGTCAAATTGACAAGGTAAAAAAGCCTGACAAATGGGTGCCCCACGAACTTAACGATCATTAACGCAACGTGCACGTCGAGGCCAGCCTTGCGCTTTTCAACAGGCACAGACCGAATTGTTACCTGCGACGAAAAATAATTCTGATTAACAATTGGTTCAGCACCTGATCCTAAATGAGAAATTACCCCTAGAATAGTGATGGTCACTGTTTTGTTGTCTAGTGCCGGTGTGATTCATCACAGCTTCTTACGAAATGGGATGAGCATTACTGCAGATTGTACTGTGAAGAATTTAACACTATGATTTAGGAGCTCGCACATCTGCAACCAGCTGTGATCGATCGCTCATCCCCACTGCTCCTGCACGACCCCAAACTGTACAACAGCCGGTCTCCAAGCTACAAGATCTGGGGTTGAAGCTCTCCATCATTCATCGGACATTGCGCCTGCAGACTTCCACTTTTTCCAGAATTTGGATAAAATTTGGATTAAATTTGGCGGAAAGAAAATTCAATATCTGAGAGGCATTTGAAGCGCTTGTCGCTTCCCGTCCATCTGATTTCTTCAAAAAGGGCATCCATAAACTGCCACTGCTTTCTTTGGCATAGATAGATACATCGATCAATCGAGGTTCGGATAATCGGGTGATTACTTCGATTAAAATAAATGAAGTATCGTAAGTCGCCTGACCGCCGCGCAGTCCAAGGTTCAAGGGCTTCGCAAAGTACCGTTTTTGAGCCAAAGAGCGCACGGAACGCGTAAACCCTCTAAATCTACTATTCCTTTTCCACTGCCCGCGCTCCTCTACCCCGCGTGTCGTGCGTGGCATTTGTTTATCGCGTCGACTCTAGTACGTAATACATTATAGCTCAATGTATATGGTAAGAAGGTTACCTGTCAATACTGTATTTCACACATACACATTGCTCGTTTTACTAACGGCCGTTGAGGCAAAAAGGTTCTCGAATGGAGACCGCGCACCGGAAAACGCAGCGTGAGACGACCTCCAACGAGGTGGATAGACGACCTGGTGAAGGTCGCGGGGAGTCGTTGGATGAGAGCGGCATGTTATCGCTCGTTGTGGAAATGTAAGGGGGAGGCCTTTATTCAGCAATGGACGTCCTGTGGCTGATATGATGACTGTATTTCAATCTTAAAATTACAGTAGTTGTCGTGGTCTGTGGAAGTCGTCTCAAACTTGAAAACAAATTTTCTCTATTAAGATAATCTTCTTCGACACGCCTAGTGTGGCTAAATTGTTCTTAGTCCTAGATGTTTTAACAAATTCATATGTTACAGATAATGCCACAACTACTCAACTTTATTGGAGTTGGTATAGAAATCAATAGCATCGATTGGGGTGTACTTATAGTGTACACCTGTAAATCAAGTTGTAATATGGGGCCAGCATACAAGGACGAGTTTATTATAAAACAAGATTTGTCAAACTAACAATTATAATACTATCATAATAAAATTATATGTATCTACAAAACATTATTTTTCCTTTACGGATGTCTTCCCATATTCTTCTGATAAGTATATCATTAAGTCATTTAGGCCACTGAATTCCGTTCTTGAAGTAGCTGGATCATTCTTTGGTAGAATAGGTAACAATTTGCCCATTTTTACTCTGAAGTCCTTGAGCTGTAAAGGAAACGATGTTGACTATTGTTTTATATAATAACTTAATAACTATAATGTGTTTGTTCATTTACTGTTCTCTGGATAATCGATACTTACATCTTTAGCGCCAGAAAGTTTCCACATTCCATAGCATAAACATGTAGTGCCAGTTATAGCATAAACTGTGCCCCAGCCAAGAGCCCTTAAAGCCAGAATAGCACCTGCATCTGCCAACTCTGGACTACCATGTAACCCTAAAAAAATTACAAGTGCCTGCCTAAGCCAAAATGAAAATAATTACCCATATGTTCATTTTGGCTATTTATATATTAAACAATGATTGTAAGCACGCACCAGTTGAAATGTATTATATTATTTACTTATAATTTGCATTTCCTTTGCAATATGAGTCATCATTACGAGCCCCGATGCAAAATAGCTCGTCTAGTGTGAAATTTTCTCTGTGAGATTTTTTCTAACTTTATTGATTTTGTATATCTATATAAAATATTAAGCTGTTCTACTATCACATGTCGCGATACTTATGCCATTTTTTAAATTATGAACCAATAAACTAAATTAGCATTTTAAATTTATAAATATCCTGTTTTAAATTCGAAGAAGTTATAAGCAAAATAATTCGTCTAATTGTTAATCGATGCAAAAGAGTTCGTCTATCGGTCAGTTAAATAAGATTATTCCTTCTTTGTACAATTATGTTGCGTAATTTAAATTTGTAAAAGTAATTCTGTGTCATTTGTTAAGTGAGACAGTATATATTCTGAAAATTTCAGTTTTTTTCATTAGTTTTCAAATAACAATGGGTCGTGGCAAACCCGTGTGTGAAGAGCTTCGAAAGCGCTATTCGCTTTTGTGGGGTCGATGCTGGCAAATCAAGTTACCAAATATCTAAAGACTTTATAATTCCCAGGTCTACAGTCCAATCTATCATTCAGCAGTATAAAAAGAATAGAACAACTTCTTGTTTGAAGAAAACTGGTCGACCACGCATCACAAGTGCAGTAGAAAACAGAATCCTGAAAAAAATTATCAAAAATAATCGTCGAAAAATAATCGTTGATTATTGATATTTTTTTTTGCATTTTAAACCTAAGTCTTATTAAATCGATTACTCATATAAGAGCCCCGATGCAAAATAGTTCGTCTAGTATGGAAAGTAGTGCAAGGCGTAAAATATAGAAAGTAAATATTGGTTGAATAATAAAGAACGTTTAATAAAAAGTAAACCACAATTTGAGGAACATTTTAAAGTTATGCTGAAATTCTTTCATGACTTTACATAACATAAAAAAATAAAAAAAATATTTTAAATAACATCGACGAATACTTTTGCGTTATGTTATTTAAAATATTTGTTATTTTTTCTTACCTCAAATTGTGGTTATTAACTTATTATATAATAATAAACCCCTCTGGGTTGGCAGTCGTTATCTCACCATGGGATAAGGTAATCCTGGAGGGCAGATTAAAGTAGCTGCTTGATTTCTTCCTACCTTCTGATATAAAAAAAGTATATCATTAGAAAAAAATAATGTTTATTAAGTAGCTCACAGAACGCAGGGCGGTTTGTGGAGAGCTGAATGTGAGTGGCGACACTGCGTACCCGAATGCTCCAGAAAGTCGGTCAGGGCCTCGTCTCCGGCTTGCCTTTATTGGTTGGTTGGAGTGGTACCCCATGAGTGCCCGTAGGATTTTCAACTCTGGCTTGCCTTAGTTGGCCGATCAGAGGGGGGCCGCCAGAGCTATTTGCTCGGGAGTGGAAGTGTCTAATGACATAATAACGGGGAAACCCGCTCAGTCTTCGAGACGCGCGATGGTGAGACCGGTGCCGCACCTCTACACCCCTAGCCGCTCACACCAGTGTTGCTTCTTGTCGCCTGTAGTGGCGGCCATTTAGGGGGCCCATCTTGTGAGTGGCAAGTCACCGTCTGCCACAGAATTTCACTTTAAAGGTTGAAAGGCAGACGCCGTTTTTTCCGTTTTTCTTAGTATTCAATCCATTTAGCACCCATTGCAATAGACCTTATTGTTATGATTGCCTTGATTTAAGTGTTAAATATTATTTGATTTGTAAATATTAAATGATTTGATTTATATTTACTATGTCAACACTTTTGACATAACGGATGTGACGATAAAGCAGTGTTTCATGGTAGGGGAGAATGTCACTTTAGTTTGGTTCGTACATGTCGCTACGAAAAAGAAGGCAGTTGTTGTGTGACTGTGAAGCAGTGTAGTTGTGCAAATAAAAGTATTACCGATCACAAAGCGTTTTTCTTACATATCAGAAGTGGGATAACCTGCGAGCCATGCCTAAGGAAAATTGTGAGTTTGTTTTTATTTTTACTTTTATTGTTGGTATTTTTGTTCAAATATTATAATGAAGAAGTTATATTCGAGTAATATTAAACCAGGCAGCTACATAATTAATTGTATAAACATTCAAACTTCATAGAATATGACATTGAAAATGAAAAGTAAAAATGATTTATTGAGCCATGTAGGTGTGCTTTTTATCTTGCCATATAGGTGTTTTTATTAAAGAAGTTATATTTGAGTAATATTAAACCAGGCAGCTACATAATTAATTTTATAAAGATGCAAACTTTATAGAATATGACATGGAAAATGAAAAGTAAAAATTATATTGAGCCATGTAGGTGTGCTAAAAATCTTGCCATGTAGGTGTTTTTATTAAAGAAGTTATATTTGAGTAATATTAAACCAGGTAGGTTTATAATTAATTGTATAAGGATTCAAACTCTACAGAATATGACATTGAAAATGAAAAGTAAGGATGATATTGAGCCATGTAGGTGTGCTCTTGTCGGGCCATGTATGTGTGCTCTTGTCGAGCCATGTAGGTGTGCTCTTGTCGAGCCATGTAGGTGTGCTCTTGTCGGGCCATGTATGTGTGCCCTTGTCGAGCCATGTAGGTGTGCTCTTGTCGGGCCATGTATGTGTGCCCTTGTCAAGCCATGTATGTGTGCTATTGTCGAGCCATGTAGGTGTGCTCTTGTCGGGCCATGTATGTGTGCCCTTGTCAAGCCATGTATGTGTGCTATTGTCGAGCCATGTAGGTGTGCTCTTGTCGAGCCATGTAGGTGTGCTCTTGTCGGGCCATGTATGTGTGCCCTTGTCAAGCCATGTATGTGTGCTATTGTCGAGCCATGTAGGTGTGCTCTTGTCGGGCCATGTATGTGTGCCCTTGTGAAGCCATGTATGTGTGCTATTGTCGAGCCATGTAGGTGTGCTCTTGTCGAGCTATGTAGGTGTGCTCTTGTCGAGCCATGTATGTGTGCTCTTGTCGAGCCGTGTATATGTGCTCTTGTCGAGCCACGTATGTGTGCTCTTGAATGGGAGCTAATGTGTTTACGTCCAAGCCATGCTGGTGTATTGATATTTTGAGACATATTGGTGGGTTGAGCGCCAATTCATCGGTTGTTTTTAATTGACACATGAAACGTACATAAATAACACGAAATAATTATGTATGTATAGGTTTATTAAGCCACCATTTATATGTGCCGTTAATGCTTGTATACCACCACTAATAACATAAGCATAATCAAGTTAGTATTAATGAACAATGTAGGTGGATATTAGTTTAAATGCACTATTCCTTGGTCATAGTGAGTAGTCCAAGTGAATAGACTAGTAATGTAGGTAGACTCTATGAAAGAATATGTAGTGCTTGAAAAACATTACAGGCAAACAAGATAAGAGCTTCACCCCAGAGTGTGATGAGAGCTACATCCCAGAACGTCCAATACGCGACACCCAAGGTCTACATCAAGTGAATTTGAAGGAATACCTTCCAAGATCAGGCGAGCTCCTGAAGGATGCTGAAAATAATAGCTGCGGTACAGAAAGTCTCTAGTAAGAACACTCGAACTAATGTAGTCCTAGACTTCGATCCTGATATTAGATCCCAAGATATTGAGCAATGGTTAAAAAACTGCGGATTAGCAAGAAGGCGGTATGAATCTTTGCCAACGCTCAATTGCACGTGGAAAAAGTGGCAGTCTCAAATGAAAGAAAGCTTTTCCAAGCAATGTAAGTTTTGGAAAACTCTTTTAGTAAGTGTGAAATTGATGGCCGTAAGACCGTTGATTGTATAATTTATGGTATAAGAAATAGTTCATTAGAAACCGAGCACATGCACATAAGTGTAAACATGAAATTTTGTTAAATTATTTAGCTTCTCAGCAACCTATTACATGGGGGATTCGTTTAATTCATTCAAAACTATTTTTATAGCACTTATAACTATAAAGGTAGTCTTACGGTTACCCTAATAGGATCAACGAGCTGTCGTGTTTCAACTGTCATGAGCGGAGACACAACTACTATCGTTGTCCCAAACTAATAATCAAATGTTGCAAGTGCGATATGGTATGTCATAATTCGGACAACTGCAATAGGAAGCATTTGCTTGTCTCATTCGTCAATAGGCAGGACCAACAATCTGTTAAAAAAAAAAAGTATTGGATATAAATTCGGGAACAAAATGTATTGATTACAACGAGATGGGTCATTATGTAAATAATGTCGATAATTACGAACAATCCCATTCCACAATATAAAATATATGGGCTTTATTGAACACTAACAAAAAGTTTTTTTTAAAGAATATTTGTATTAATGTAATTGTACTATCTCTGATGCATATATAGATTTCGGTAGTGACTGTCCTTCTTAAAGAAAATAGTAAAGTCCTGCCAATGGTAAGAGATTTAATAATGTGGTTATTGCTCCGAAAATCCCAGTCTGTTGTTCAAATTAGTGTTGACAAAGTCGAAACTCTGTTGATTTTGGCTGTTAATGAGGAGTATTTACCAGCACCAGTTACAATAGGACAGAAATTTACAGAACTACCTACTGTGTGACTAGACAGCCCGTTGTGAAATATTAAAGTTATAGTAGGAGATAAATTGTTTTTGTATCATACCCCATTTAATAAAGTTACTGATAAACCAATTGGCACTTTAGATATATACGTGGAATACGATATGATCATAGTCAGAGGTGGCTTAATAGAAGTATATGCTAAGGAACCTTACTCAGGTGATGACGCGAATGAAGTCTAATCAGGAATACCATTTTAATTAAGGCTGCTTCAAGATAAATCATAGTAAAGCAATTATATTTGTTACTTCATTTACGACAGTCCCTTTTAGGGCTTCAAGCTGATATTTTAATAGCCAGAGTAAATCCTATACCAGAAACTAAGGTGTTTAGATAATTATCTGTGCGGATACAAACTCTCAGGAGCTTTTACCAGTTAATAAATCATATACTATAATCGGGCAGTATCTTGATCAGATTATTTTCGAGCATCTGTATCAAGTTTTAGAATTTTTGTGTTTTGCTCAGAATCTTGATGAAATAGGCTGCGCTAAGCAGAAAGTCTTGAATATAGACCTCTATGACAAAACCCCAGTTGTATAAAGACCCTATCGATTATCGCACTATGAACATCATAAAGTTAGGGAGTACGTTGACGATTTAGAAAAAAATGACAACGTGCAGGAATCAAAGTCCAATAATCATCAAAAAAAAGAGATTCTAGACTGTTTTAAACATAGAGTCCTCAACAATAAAATGAGAGATTGCTAGACCATTAACTAGTCACTCAAAAATTGTTGATCATGGAAGTGGGGACACGATCAAGATATTTCCTTTCAAATCTTAAAAAGTAAACTAGTAGATCGTCAACTGTTAGCTCTTTATGACCCGAAATGTGATACTGAGCTGCATGCATGTCCTAGTTCTTTGGGACTAGGGGGAATCTTAGTGCAGTGGCAAACATTGCCTAGAGTATCAAAACCAGCCTATTTCAATAGGCAGACAACAGCAGACTAACCTCATTTGCATTCTTACAAACTAGAAATATTATATGTGGTTTGTTCCTTGAAAAAAATGGTCCCTACCTCTTGGGTCTAAAGTTTTCCGTGCTTGTAATTCAAATTCACAACTATTTTTGCTCGTGTGAGCCATTTGCAGGCGCTTATGAATAGTCAGAATGAGGTGGCGCGGTTCCAAGCAGTCGGTACTACGGAGAAGGACCGGCTAGAAACTTCATACACTTTTAAAATAAAATAAATATTACATTACCTTGTTGATAGTTGCAAACAGAATTAACGTACGTGAGAATCATGCACTGCCAGCGTGAAAACCAGTAAAATAATAATAATGCGCCATTCAACAATATTGCATGGCAGTAAAGACTGACCAGTCCCACATAACGGCACCCGTTCACGAGTATGACGCATGCATAATGCGCGTAGGAAAACATTAACTAAAAGTGCATCAGAATTACAATTTAGAGTTAAATTCAAGGGTTCTACTGAGAACATGTTTAAAAAAATTATAATAATGAGACTCCTCTGGAAGAAACGGATTCATCGCCAACTGCGACTTTGATTCAATAAGATTTTAAGCCTCGGTTAATATTAATATTAAAAGTCAAAAACGCATGAAAGAAACCTTCCGACTCCAAAGGACCCGGCAGCAGTTTCTTCTTATTTAGTGGGTGATTTAGTAAAAAGCACTATTTTAATAATGATGGCAGGAGTAGGAAATTGCTCCCTAAATTTATAGGTCCATATAAAATAGCAAAACGCTTAAGCAATGATAGATACGAAGCCGTCAATGTGCCAGGGTTAAATACAAAAAAATATATGACAGTGTAATAATTGCAGCTAGAATGTGCCCATTAGCATTCACGTGAAATTGCTAGGAATAAACAAATCCTCTAGTTCTGAATCGGATTCATCTGATTCTGAAACTAAATCGGATTCAGACGAGTAATTTTTATTATTGTATAGTATATAATATTATTAAGTAGATAATTAAGACTTACTTTTTGTGCAAATGAATTGTTATCGGTATACACATAATATCGAGCATCAAAACTTACGTTGTGAAAGATTCCGAAAATAAAATATTTAATTCAATAAAATATGTATGTATATATAGTTTAGTTAAGTTGTAATTTTCACTGCTATTGTGACATGATTGTGTTATGATTATTGCGTGTTTCGGAGATAACACGCCGTCGGATGGCCGAGTGTTATGATTGCCTTGATTTAAGTGTTAAATATTATTTGATTTGTAAATATTAAATGATTTGATTTATATTTACTATGTCAACACTTTTGACATAACGGATGTGACGATAAAGCAGTGTTTCATGGTAGGGGAGAATGTCACTTTAGTTTGGTTCGTACATGTCGCTACGAAAAAGAAGGCAGTTGTTGTGTGACTGTGAAGCAGTGTAGTTGTGCAAATAAAAGTATTACCGATCACAAAGCGTTTTTCTTACATTATACTTGTAGTTTCCATTTCATACAATAGTTTTTTACCTCCGGGGACAATCCGAGACTGCATTATATAGACCAGCCATGGAGAGTCCCCGGTTAGTGTCCCATTATATTTTAGATTAAAATTCTCTAAAGGGCCTCTGCGTGTTGGACCCATGTCCCCGCGTAAGCCTCTCAAAAGACCGGGTTCCCCCTTACAGGATATAAACCCATATAGTAGAGAAACAGTAATATTACATATAGTAGTAATTATTTCATCAAAGTTATGATAAAATGGAAATATTATTTCTGTAGATTGAATTTTGCTTTCTCTATGTGAAAAGAGGCATTTGGTTAGCACTGGGACAGTGGCAGACTGATATGATATTATATATATATATATATATATGTCCCCGCGTAAGCCTATCAAGAGTCTCATTTAAAAAAAAAAAAAATAACATATGCTAGAAGAAAAAAACAAGGGAAGATTTGATGAATGATAAAAGGTCGGTGGGCCGGTCGTTGGTAGTTTTATAGAAGATAATGACGATATAGATGTTGGCAATTTTGGTAAGTCTTTCAGGGTGAGATTCAGAAACGAGTCTAAGCTAAGTTCACGTTTCTATCTGTCAAAATTAGGTAAGTAGTGTATTTTGACATATGGAAGCGTAAGTTCAAGCTTAGGCTCATTTCTGAATGTCACCCTTATAGTCTAATACATAATCAGCCCGTTACTGTCCCCACGCTGGGCACGGGCTTTTTCCCACGATAAGAAAAGTTCGGCCTTAGTCCACCACGCTGGCCTAGTGTGGCTTGGCCTCAGGTGTGCAGGTTTCCTCACGATGTTTTCCTTCACCGTTAACGCAAGTGATAATCAATCTGATCCGCACATGAATCCGAAAAGTCAAAGGTGCGGCCGGGAATCGAACTCAGACTCTCCAGTATAGAAGTGAAACGTTCACCCACTATGCCATCACTGCTCTTGTTATATTTGGTTGTTAATACTTAACTATTTTTTAAGTTGATTCAGCTTACGGTCTGGCTTTTGGAAGTCATAAATACTATTATCTAACTAACGGCCGAATACTGAAACGCCACTTAATATTAAGTCCCGCTTTAACTATTTGAGCCGCCCGGTTTCCTACCGAAACGGGTTTCCTCGAACAGTTAAAGTGGGACTCAATATTAAGTGGCGTTTCACTATTCGGCCGTATATTACATAAAAGCTGAAGATATTTCTCATACCTATTGAGGGAATAGCTTGGGCAACATGCTTAAAGGACTATTCAGATATAAGACAGATCTTCGACGATACCGCTGTGGATAGCAAAAAATTCCGACCGGTACCTAAATACCTACCCAGAATACAAATACCCACCCAGCGGAACACCGCTCGGTATTTTCGCCACTTACAGTGGTAGCGAATATCGCTTAATCTGAATAGGCCTTTAGCTTTGGGTCCAAGCTCTCTCTAATTAGTCCAGTAGTTTTGCTGTATAAATGTATCAAACAGATAGAGAAATGTTTTAATATTATTAAGGTATTTCCATATGTTCCCAAGCTTCCGGTGTCTGTGCAAATTCACGCCGACACATTGTTCTGATGTGATCACTGATCACGCAATGCAGAGGTGCAATTCTCTAAGCTCAAACATCCACACATCCTTGAATTTCAATTTCAATTCTGTGAAATAATGGTGATAACCCAATTTGGTAATCGCTAAGACTGGTCCTCATGACTTACCTTCTGCAACGTGTCCTTGAATAGCTTCAATCATGTCTTAGCCAATACCGAATTGGTTTACACCGTTATTTCGATTGTTTTCAAGGATGCGTGGATGTTTGAGTTTATGGATTTGCACCCCAGGTCTTATCTTACTCTAACACACATAAACCTTCATAAAATTGTAATCGGCCTTATGTGATGCCCATAACACTTTCTATCTAGATCCTTAGCTATCTGTTTTGTCTCGTCATTTTAGCCAAATTAAGTCCACTGCTAGACACAAGACTCCCCAAAGATCGCCATAACGACCGGCCTGGGCGTGTTGTGTGCTCATTGGGGGGTTTTGCCATAATCACCACGCTCGGCAGGTTGGTTGGCGATCACAGTTGAGTTGTTGTAACTTAAGTATTTATTCTATTTATTCAATAAATAGCGCTCTGTCCACGACTTCGCTTAGAACTAAGAAATTCCCATACAAAATTCAACTCCCCATTTAACCTCTGTAGGGGATGATTATTATGCCATGTCCTTCCCCAGGGTTCAAGCTATCTTACACAAAATGCATCAAAATCGGTTCAGGGCTTTAGCTTTGACAACGTAACAAACAGACGGACAAAAACACATTCGCGTTTATAATATTTAATATTTTTAGCAGTGATAGCCTAGTAGTTGCCTTCACCAGAGGAGGGTCCATAATCGATCCCCGCCCGCACCTCTGACTTTTCGGATTCATGTGCGGATCAGAATTTGATTATCATTTGCGTTAACGGTTAAGGAAAACATCGTGAGGAAACCTGCACACCTGAGAGGGCTCCAATAAATTTCTTTTTTGATTGGTGCCCAGTGGAAATTCTTCATGAACTTCCTTCGCCCCGGGGAAGGACGAAGGGGTATGCCGGACTCCTACCGGCTAAAACCACTGGAGCGGTCATCTTCGGCACCTAAGGGAGGCTCCAGGTCCTCGCATGATCACACTAGAGCCGCCCACTGGTGCCACGCCTATTGTCACATCTCGAAGAGGGTGACTGTAAAGCGGTCACCCCCCAAGGGAGATTGTAAAGGATCCCCCAAAGCGTCCAATGGCAGCGCGTGACCATATACGTGCTACCGTCTTCTCTTGGGTCGCTCAGTGTGGGCACGCAGATTCCCCAATCTACGCACCCGCAAACCCAGAGGTCCCCCACCTTATAGCAACGGCAGGGGTTTTCAGGCGTATCGGAATTAGGCGCCAGGGTGGTTGTTACCCCGGCGCCGTCTCCTTCTTCTTCGAGGGGGATCGGCCCTCCCCCGATCCCGCTCTGCGGTCTCCTTCTGGAGCATGACGCTCTCACAGAAGGAGACCACTGCGTTCCAGTTTTCGTGCTCTGCCAACATAGCCGACACTACTGCTGGCAGAGAGAGATCTTGCCCGATCCGATCGACCAGGATCCGCCGCTCGGCGGCCCATGCAGGGCATGCCTCGAGCGTGTGCTGTGCGGTGTCCTGGTCGCTATCACAATGGTGGCATTGTGCCGTGGCCTCGCGTCCTATCCTGTGCAGGTACGCACCGAAACACCATGCCCGGTGAGCACCTGCGTCAGGCGATAGGTGACGCGCTCGCTCCTTCTGAGCCAGGCTCCGAAGAGCGGCAGGACGGCCTCGACGATGCGCTTGGTCGCAAATTGCATCCGCAGGCGGTGACGCCACTTTACAAGTGCGCGTCGCCGAGCCAGCCGCCTCAGCCTGTCCAACGCCCCTGGAGGCGCATTTTCGCCGCTCTGGCGGAGGGAGCGTGTCTGATCGTAGACCCACGCATCCATCTCCGCCAGGATGTCAAAAGGCGGAAAACGCGCCAGGAGGGTTGCCGCCTCGTAGGAGACTGTTCAGTAACCTCGTGCGATCCGAATAGCCACTCTGCGCTGCAGACCGTGAATTTTGGTTCTGCAGCGCTGGGCGCCTGATAGTCGAGCTGACCATACAGGCGCCCCGTATTATATATATACCCATGGACCGCACGACTCCTCCGTAGAGACGGCGAACTTCCTCACATGGTCCCCCGAGATTGGGCAGCAGCCGGTGTAGAGCACCCACTACCCTCTCGACTCGGGGGACGAGGCGCTGGAAGTGCTCTTCGAAGCCCCAACGACTATCCAGGGTGAGCCCCAGGTATTTCATATACCGGCCCACCCCGATTTGCGCGTCACCAACGCGTATCCACGAACTGGGTGGTTCTCTGCTTCTCGGCAGTTTGTGGAACCACGCTTCGGTTTTCTGAGGCGCTATCCGCAGACCCAGGGCGTGGATTTTGGCCACGACTATTGCCACCGCTTGCTCCGCAAGCCGGATGGTTCCCTCGAATGACTCCCCGCTGGCCAACACCAGAGTGTCATCAGCGTAACAGACTAAGCTGACGCCAGCAGGGAGAACGAGACGCAGGACCGCATCGTAGGCGAGGTTCCATAAGAGAGGGCCGAGAACTGACCCCTGCGGAACCCCGCACGTAATCTCCCTCCGCTTTACGCTACCGTCCCTGCCCACGTAGCGAATGTGCCTATCGCGCAAAAAGAGCGCCTATGATGCCTTGCAGGTAGGGCGGACACCGATGATAGATTAGTGCCGCCCTAATAGCGCCCCACGGGATGGAGTTGAAGGCGTTGACGATGTCTAGACTGACCGCCAACGCCACCCCACCCCGCCGGGACACTGCCTGTTCCGACAGCGAGCGGACGCGACTTGCCCACTACCATACGGTAGGGTCTCCCCCACGGATCCCTGTCTAGTGCTCCTCTAAGAGCTCGCTCCAGGACCGAGCCTTCGCCTCACTGATGGCGGTCTGAAACGCTAGGGTGGCCGCCCGGTAGGCCCTATAGGCCTCTTCGGTCTCTCCGGCTGTAGCGCTGTGCCGGCGTCGGCTTCGTTGGTACCGGCGGCGGGATGCCAGGCAGACCGCGCGCAACTGCGCGATCTCATCCGACCACCAGTACAGTGTATAGTCTACCTACCCGCACTAGGCCAGCGTGGTGGACTAAGGCGTAACCTTTCTCATCCTGAGAAAAGGCCCGTTCCCAGCAGTGGGACAGTAATATGCTGTTTTTGTTAAAATCTAAATCCTTCACATATATTTTTACTCCTATAGACTTTAGCGACATTTCCTTCGTAGTCATCGTTTTTACTAATTCTATAAATTTTTAATAAATAAAATAAGATGCATAGGCGCTCAGGCGCAGCGCTAATCAAAAACAATGAATTACGAGACAAGCTAAACTTTGTAAGCACAAAATTAATACGTACTAGATGCCCGGCCCGGCTTCGCACGGACGGGTTATCTACATGTATACTATGGATAGAGCACCACATGTTGGTGTATGGTGTGTGCCGCGCGGTCAAACTAAACAGGTTTTGTATAGCTTGATCTGTAGTCGAGTATTCGGGTATGTAAAAGAATACGACAAAAAGTACTACACCCTCTCGCACGATTCGCAGCGTTCAACTTTTAATAGTTCAAAGTCCAAACAGTATAGGTTGATGCGTAGCTGTGTGTACATAACCATTTTACCTATTGATGGTTTTCTCATATTTTAAATTGAAGCTGTGTTTACTTATTAGGATAAGTGTACGACGTAAGTAAAATACGAGGACCTAAAGATTTTTGGTTTACTGTTTCTGGCTTAGATAATCTGACTGTTTAATAGTAATACTAATACTGACTAATAATCGAATTAATTGATCTCAATTACCGCTAACCAGCAGATAGTCACTACGACCTACGTTGTGCATAAAAAAAAAGTAAAGTTGATTCATGACTGAAGCCTCCCCCAAAGATGGCTACAACGACTGGTATCGGTTTGTATTGTGTGCTCATTGGGGGGTATTGCCGCTTGGCAGACGGGTTTGCGATCGCAGTTGACCTAAACATGTTCTCGAAGGACGCTGCTACCCATCCGCCGGGTAATCCCATAGTCACCTTTTACGACGGGATAAGATGGGATGGTGGTATTCTTAGCACACAGCAATATGAAATCAACAGTATGTAAGATCTATCATGATCGTTATCATAATTTCAGCCGAATAAAGTCCATGTTGGACACAGGCCTCCTCAAAGACCACCACAACGACTGATATGGGTTTGTTGTGTGCTCATTGGGGTTTTGCCATAATCGCCACGCTTGGCAGGCGGGCTTGCGATCGCAGTTGAGTTGTAAATGTACTCGAAGGACGCTGCTGCCCATCTTTCGTTTAATCCCATAGTCGCCTTTTACGACACCCACGCGGTGATATGGGTTGCTGCTATTCGTAGCCGGCACCACATTAAACCATATTTATTTTAATAAATAGTCTACCTGATACAATGTTGTCACCCCACACGATTTTACCGACATCACAAATTGATTAGTATTTTTTGAATAGAAGAAGTATCAATATAATCAATGAACATAACATAATAAATGTTGACTTTGAAATCCATGTGCTTTATGTCATACTTAGCTCACAAACAACACAACAGGGGTGCAATTCTCTAAAAACGCACTACTTACGCTCATAATTTTGACAGATGGAAGCGTAAGTTCACACTTAGACTCGTTTCCGGGGTGCAATTCTTTACGCTCAAACATCCATACATCCTTGAATACAGAATCAAAATAATGGTGTACAACCAATTTGGTAAACGCTAAGACATGATTGAAGCTATTCAAGGACACGTTGCAGAAGGTACGCCGTGAGGACCAGTCTTATCAAACACCAATTTGGGTTATCACCATCATTTCAGTTCTGTATTCAAAGATGTATGGATGTTTTAGCTTAAGGAATTGCACCCCTGAATCTCACCCTAAGCTCAAACATCTATACAACCTTAAGTATAAGGCGACGTACAAACCTCTGAACCAGAGGGATGGGTAGCAGCATCCCTTTTCTGGTATAGTTATCATACTGCTCTCACCAACCTGCCTGCTAAGCTTGTTGAGTACTGGCAACTTCCCCCAAAATGATGACTTAATTTCGAGTAACTTTCATATAATTTGTATGTACATAGATAAATAACTCAATACATAATAAAAAATAAGCAAAATATAACCTTTGTTAAAGTATTTTGGATCTGTTTTTTTAGCAGTAGATAAGGTAGCACCAAACCCTATAAAAGCAGAAATCCCAGCAACCGTTGCCAGGAATGCACCAGCTGAAAATTGATTTATTTATAATAAAGTGTTATCTTATGATAACTGAGGCAATAATTTCAAGTGTTAGATGTTGAGGTACAGGGTTTTGATGTCCATTTAAGTGAACTTATGGTCTGCAAAAACATGCTGTAAGATTTCTAGGACTTATTCCATGTTAGTTCAGTGCTTGAATGGAAATGGTAACAGACAGCTAATAAATAATATTTATGATCCAATACTGAGCAGATAAATTCGTCCGCTTACTGTTATTGATTTGGCCATAAATGGAGTATTTAAATGGTTTCATTTATTAAGACAGATTCTATACTAGTTATACTGTTTTATCACTAGGATTTAGCTAGAATAAACCAGAATAATATAGGTTATTTTGATTTAGATATAATATTCAGCTTAATCTGTTAGACTTAACTTTTATTCGTTGGATTCGCTCTTCTTTCTCCAGGGAGTCCATTTTAAGTAAATTAGATGTTTCACTTAAACGTTTTTACTGTAAAATACATCTGAATATGAATCCTCCACTTTCTACCGTATCTTTCGATTCAGATTTTATAATATTATTCAAATTTTAGGCGAACAGGAGCAGCTGTCGCAGCTGAGAATAATGGCATTCTTTTTATTTTTATTTTTTTTCCTGGCTTACCGCCAGGCCCAGTCAACTATGTACGGCGGCTTTGGACCTGTACCTACCGGGCTTCATAGTGGGATAGAGGTAGATTATAGCGTCTCTGTCTCATTACATGTTAAAGTTGCCGTGTAAAATAATTTAAAATATCAATATGATTTAAAAAATATCTTTTATATTTGTAACATATTATACAATAGTCTTTTTTGTTTTGGCCATTTAAATTTAGAGAATCTCTTTTTAAGTTTAGAAATATTATGTCTGTATCTAAAATGAAAATGATTTCTCCGGTAACTTGTTGCGGCAATGGCAACATCACAAGTTAAATGGCCACCATTTTTTCTTGTGTTATTTATTTGCGCTAAGCGATAAATAAACAGAAATTCTAGTTTTGCCTTATTAAATACGTTGAGTCGAGCAACCTGTTCCTCCGTTTTAGTGTTTGGTGAAATCAAGTGTTGTGTTCCGTAAAATAGTGGCTTTTGTTTTGAGATAGAGACTCTTGGTGAAAATTATATTTCCACGATGAAGTCATTAAAGGAAAACCTCAGAAAGTGCATCAAGTGTGGATCTTCCCCTTCTCAAGATCCCAGCATCACTTTACATCGTTTTCCAAAGCCAGGGACAACAAATAGCCTTCGGTATGTAATAAATCCTAAAGCTGATAGTCTCTTGTTGCTTTTTACGTAGTTTTCTTATAGTCGTTTTAATTTGTATCCAAATCTAACACTTATTCTTACTCTTCTTTCAGTTGCGAGTTATGGGCGAAATACTGTTTTTCGAATGACTCCTGGTCATCACCAGAATACCAAGGAAAACTCCATTCCCAACATAAAATGCTGTGCAATAAACATTTTATTACGACTTGTTTTGTTGGACGGAAGCTCTTTAGAACTGCAACACCAGGCTTAGAATGTGATGAGGTCAGTCAAATTTATATATTTTCTTTAACAATTAATGTATCTCATAAACATAACTCTTTTGTCATGGACTTTATCAGAATTATTACTACAGCAAAAAAAATAACCAACATGCGTATGCTTTATACCTATTCGCTAAATAAATCTACTGGAAAGGAGATGGTAATCCGGGCTTAAAAGTGGTGCATCTGAGCCATTTACAGTCTTCAATTAACAGATAGATAGACCTTTAAACACTATCGTTATTTGGAATTATTGACAATGCCATCGAAAAGAAAAAATATATGTAACTGCTATGTTTGTTAGATGAAACCTACCACAATTTTCATATGTAATAAGTATATGAAGATGTGACAAACAAAGTTTAGACGGCTCAATACAACTTTATTCCAGAATAGCATGTTGTCAATTTGTCCAAAAATATATAATTCATAACTAAAACCTATAAGACTAGCGGTAGGTATTGATTTGTTTAGGAAAAAGTTTTTTTTTTTATATGACAAAACATTACTCGCTAGACAATTTTCTTAATGACAATATTGATATTTGTGAATTTTCAATTTAAATTTATGAGCAATTAATTATCTAATCATAAGTGTCTTATTCTTCTTCGTCTTATTCTAATGTTAAATACCTAATTTTAATTTATTTAATGTGAAATTATTTGTACACTGATAAATGGTGGTAGAACATGATTCCAAAACATATTGTGTTCACATATAAATATATTTGTGTTGATTCATAGTTTCACACAGTTTCAGTTCATTATTTCACTGAACTATTATTTCATATATTTTTTTATTTATAGACAATAAATCCTACTTTTGGTCCATCGGAACCAAGTAGTGTATTTGTACCGGTGGCTGGCCCATCAAGAATCACACAACCGTTGATGGCAAATACAAATGTACTGAATACAAGCAATATGACTGTACGGCATGTTCCTCGACAAATTGACGAACAAGCATTAAAAGCAGTTGCAGTATCAGCCAAACAATCACAAAATTATAAAGAAAGACATTTATATATTAAGATGAGAAGAAATATGAAGAAAGTATATAGACTTCAAAAAACAATTAAACATTTGAAAAGTGTATCATTTATCAATGTCTTAAGCAAAGATGGTTCAGTTAATGATATATTAAAATCAAAAGTCACATCTACTTTTGCATTATTACTGCAGGGAGAACTGCAAAATTTTAAGAGAAAGGCAAGAGCTCGTAGGTGTAACACAGAGGCAAAAATAATAGCACTTAGGCTTTACAAAAGGTCCTCAACCTGCTACAGATTATTAAGAAGAATGATTTGTCTTCCAGCACCAAGCACATTAAAGTCACTTTTAAGTAAATTTCATTTATGTGTTGGTATCAACCAAAATATATTTGATGTCTTGAAAAAAACAATTAAAACCCAGATTCCACCTGACAGAGAGTATGTTTTGATGTTTGATGAAATGGCCCTAAAAAAGAATTTGTGGTACAATCAAAAGGAGGATTTTATAGAGGGATATCAAGACCATGATTCCCAGGGAAGATCATCAAAGATAGCATCATATGCACTCGTATTTATGGTAGCAGGAATCAGAAAACCAGTGAAACAACCAGTTGCTTACTATCTTTCAAGTGGATCTGTGACTGCTGATAGACTAGCAGTTCTTATAAAGGAGGTTAGCATATTATTTCCGAGGCTTATACCTCACCATGCCCTCTCTCTCTTACTTAATAAACAGATTTTTATTTTATTTATTTCACTTGCCATTATTTTACTACTTACTAGAGAAATTGATACTTATGTTGCATTTGTTTATGTAGTTATACTTACCATTGATGTTTATTTTATCATTTCAGGTTTTGAAGTCTTGCTTTGATGCAGGCCTTAATATAGCTGCCATTGTTAGTGACTTAGATGGTGTTAATAAGAGAGCTGTAACTATTTTGGGAGCTAGTGTAGAGCAGCCATACTTTAATTTTGGCAATCAAGAAATAGTCTCCGTCTTTTATTTAAATTTAAAGTTTTTGGGATGTAGATGTCCGCCCCCTTCCAAAGAAGGTTGGGTTTGGTCTTTAAATGGGCTAGAGAGGTTATGGAGAAATCTTATAAATAAACACAAAGTAATTAAAAGTTTATCAACCAGAAGAATCCAGCAGGATCCGCTAGAAAATTTATTTGGCTGCATTCGTAGCAACTGCGGGTCCAACACAAATCCAACGACTGGACAGTTTGTTGCTGGGCTCAAAACTGCTGTCCTCAGTAATTTGTCACACATTGGGTCAGGAAATTGTGAGATTGACGAAAATGAGGTGATTTTAGGGAATTTTAAAACTCTTTTAACACCAGCTACAGACATACGCACAGCTGATAGTGCCACATTAGAAAGAGAGATAGCAGAGAATTTTAGTTCCTCATATGAAGAAAGCATGGGTGATTCAACAAGTGAAATGCAAGCTTGTGCATATGTCTGTGGGTTTATTGTCAAAAATTGCCCCCATAATAATTGCGAAATATGCCGAAAATTGTTTGTGTCCAACACGCATGAGGAAGTCCATAATTTTATAGAGTTTAAAAACTACAAAGGAATAAAAACATCCCTTACATACGCCTCAAAAGATGTAATCATGGCTGTTGAGAAAAGTGCTTCAATTATTAACAGTTTCTTAGAAAAAGAGGCGTATAAAATTAAATTAAAGGTATCTATTAAAGAGCTATTACAAAACTCTATAAATTGGGATTTCCTTAAAAAATGTGATGAACACAAACAATACAATGTAAATTATTTAATGAACAGTGTCTTTCACATATGTATTAAAAGATTTTGTATTTTAAAAAATCGTAAGTTTGCAGAAGAATCATCAATGTCTGCTCTAAAAAGAAAAATAGATATTCTAAAACACAAATAATTTCTTAGAGTTTCGCGATTATTACTCATTCATCATCATCAACATCATTTCAGCCGAAAACCGTCCACTGCTAGACAGAAGACTCCCCGAGTGTCACCATAACGACCGGTATAAGTTTGTGTTGTTTGCTTACTGGGGGTTTGGCCATAATCGCCACGCTTGGCAAACGGGTTGGCGATCGCAGTTAAGTTTAATTAAATGTACCTACTCGAAGGACGTTTCTGCCCATCCTCCAGCTAATCCCATAGTCGCCTTTTACGACACCCACGGGATGATATGGGTTGGTGCTATTTGTGTTTTAGAATATTTAGTATATCAATTGGCGCTGTTATGGTCCTGCTCTATTTGTGAATTAACACTGTCATATAATGCTATAAATTAATACTATTTATAAAAAATACTAAGACTTACAAAATATATATAATCTTATCATTTTAGACCCATTAAGCATTACTGTATGCTACATGTAATTATGTGTGCTGTTTTATATTTTTAGTTTATTTTGTAATCATTCTAAGGCCGATCTAAATATTCTCTTGTTAAATTTAATACTACTCAGGAGCTTCTTAAACAACTCGATTACAATGTACTTCATCTATTCTGTACAATTCAGTTTTAATATAAATAAATTATTTTAAAAACAATATGATGTCATTTTCTTCATTCCTCTAGCTATAGCAGCTATATTAATATTAAGATTTTTGGTGTAACTTTAAACGTAGTAGTACTATAATACAAATTGAACGAAAAGGTTAGACTGCATATTAAGTTTTTAACTCTGTCTATACATTTTGTAGATGACTGCATGACATAATTACTATTCATTATGTCATGCAGTCATCTACAAAATGTCAGGATCATTTTTTAAACTTGCGGCTTTCCGTCTCTGTAAACCTAGTTGAACCACAAATAAAGATTGATCGTGTTACTACAAAAAAGATAAACGTTTAAACCCATTTGTTAAAAACATTTTATTTAAAATATGTTTACCTTATATTTCGAAGCCAATCGTCGCAATGAAAAAATTCTAAACATATTTGAACTAAAATGGATTAAACGTTTTATCTTTTATGTAGTAAGACCCAAAACTATGCACACCTAGGTATAACATTCAGTGTATATATATATATATATACTCATGATTTAAATTTCCCGCGCAGTTTTGTTGAGACGAGTTTTGAGTGGGCTGCCACTAGGTGGTGTATCAATTTCAGTCCCTTCATTTATCTACGAGCTTGTTATTCTTCTCTTGAGTATTATTGTTCTGTGCTTACCGCTAATGGCATTCTTGCCAACTACAATTTTAGTTTATAGCTCCATCGGTTTCAGTGTTGCCACCTCATAAAAATTAAAGTCGCTAGATCAACACCCAAAAGTCACCAGATTGGGCTAAATTCGAAGCGAAAGTCACCAGAAATCCCAAACAATATACTTTAGTAGAAACAATGTTGTAATGCCATCTATCGAAGTATCGATAGTACTGGACAGACAACTCAAGCGGCAGTACATGTTCAAATCACGTTAGGTCACGGTTAGGGCTACCCCTTCTCGTGTTATGGGTGTCGTAGAAGATGACTAAGGGAGTTTGGAACCCGGTGTGTACCATTATTATTAGGCACTATGAGTTGCCCGCAGGTGACGGATAAACAACCGACTACTACTACTGTTACGTAATAACAGTAAACGCTGTGACTCAACACCACTTTTTATTGTGTATCAAACTACGGTAACAAACATTAAAATATGTCAAAAACCAGATTTTTTATTACATCAACAAATAACTAAGTATGGAACAACAACCGTAATTGTAAAAATAGATAACATTGTTTGGTTGTAATAATTATATTGTAATGACAAAACAAGAATATAAATAGTAATTCATATTCTATAGAATCTTTTTAGGATAGATGAAGACGACTCAATTATCGCTAGAAGTCGCTATAAACAAAAAATCGCTAAACGACAGAAATAAATCGCCAAAAGGGGTTAAAAGTCACCAGATCTAGTGACAAAATCGCTAAGGTGGCAACACTGATCGGTTTGTCCAAAGAGTGTATGTGGTTTGTCGATGATTCTGCCAATGCCAATAGCTTTTTTTTTTCATTGCAGTTGTATTCCATTTTGCCAGTGCCAGTTAAGGAAACTGGGATATTAATAAAAATATCGGGAATTAGGAAAATAAAGGATCAGTAATGTAGGAATATGGTAATAAGATATAAGGAAGTAGAAAGGGAAAACATATATACTTATTTTTAATATTTATATATTTTTATTGTACATTTAAAAAAAAAAACAGATTTGATGCATTCTTTGAGAATTTAAATAATATACTGCAACTGTCATCATCATCATTTCGGCCGAATGAAGTCCACTGCTGGACACAGGCCTCCCCCAAAGATGTCCACAACGACTGATATGGATGTGTTGTGGGCTCATTGGGGGGTTTTGCCATAATCGCCACGCTTGGCAGACGGGTTGGCGATCGCAGTTGAGTTGTTAATGTACTCGAAGGACGCTGCTGCCCATCCTTCGGCTAATCCCTTAGTCGACTTTTACGACACCCATGGGAGGAGATGGGGTGGTGGCATTCTGAGCCGGCACCACACAGTTGAGTTGTTAATGTACTCGTTTGATTTAAGCAAAAAGTTGATTATATGCGGAGATTTTACCATAGATATTTTGAAAAAAACTAAATATTCAGAACAATTCAAGCATTTAATATCAGGATTTAACCTTAGTACCTGGATGACCGAGCTTTGCTCGGTATTTTCGTGTTACTTAACAACGCCATCTGCTGCTGTGTCGTTAAAGCAATCAGTTGCTCACAAAAAATAGTATTATTATTCGCCAATAGATGTCAGGAAGAGTCATATTTTTCAGTTGAGACTACTCAAACGCCTATAAAATGACATTTTCTATAAATGATTCCTAGCTAGATCGATTTATCGCCCCCGAAACCCCCTTTATACTAAATTTTATGAAAATCGTTGGAGCCGATTCCGAGATTCCAATTATATATATACAAGAATTGCTCATTTAAAGGTATATATATAAGATAAGATAAGATAAGATATGTCAAATTAAAGTGCACATACATACCTGCATCGATAATATTATACACAACGTACTGGGATGCCAGGGTAAAATATTAGAATTTTCTGTATCTGACACGGCGCAGTTGCTAAAATGCCCCATTGTGAAATCATTTTTATTTAATTACTGGTTTTGTGTAAGACGTGATTATTCGAAGGAAAATGTAAATAAATTTATAGACTGCTTTAAAAATCTTAGTTTTACGGAAATTTATGAAGAAAATGATCCAACCGTTGCTTTTAATATGTTTTATGACTTGTTTAAACTGTTCTACGATTTGTACTTTCCAGATGTTAAACTAAAAATTTTGAATAAAAAACGACCTAAGTGGATAAGTCATGGTATAAAAGTGTGCAGTAAAAGGAAAAGAGAACTATTATGGAAATATAGGTTGGCACCATCTAAACTTAATAAAGATAATTTTAAAATATTTTCATATAGATTTCGAAAGATTACCCAACTTACTCAAAAATCGCAAAATAGTCATTACATACATTTAGCAAAAAATAAATGTAAAGCAACATAGCAAGTTATAAACAGTAGTAAAGACAGAGTACCTAATGAAAATGTAATGCAAATAAATGTAGGTAACAGAATACTAACGGATCCATTTCAAATTGCCCAAGCATTTAACAATTTTTACATTGACCAGGTTCAACCTAGTAGCTTGATTAACGATGGGTTCAGTTCAGGCTTAATCAGCAGATGTTCCTCCATGTTTATGCCTCCAACCACCCCTCATAATATACATAATATCATTATAAATTTAAATAATACGTCTAGTACTGGGTACGACATATTGCACCTGTTCTAAGCCATGTTATAAATATGTGCATCACAAACGGCATATTTCCGGACCACTTAAAAATAACAGTCATCAAGCCCCTTTTCAAAAAAGGTGACGTTGAAAGTATGACCTGTTACAGACCAATAGCATTGGTCCCAATATTATCAAAAGTTTTTGAGAAAGTTTTATATAATGGTATAAATGAATACTTTGAAAAAAACCGGTTATTCACTGACAAACAAAAAGGTTTTAGAAAAGGCAAATCTATCAATCTGGCAATTTATGATTTACTAAACATTGTTACATCTAGAGTAGACAAAAGATTGCCAGTATTAGCTTTATATATGGACATGTCCAAGGCATTTGACCATGTGGACCATAAGATTCTGCTTCGGAAACTAAACTCATATGGCGTACGAGGTAACATTTATAACCTTCTTGAATGTTACCTTAAGAACAGGCACCAATTCACAATTATAAATAGAGTATGCAATAGAACTAAAACTGAAATTAAATATGAATCTAACATTAGAAATATAGCGTATGGAGTACCGCAAGAGAGTGTCCTTGGACCTCTGTTATTTCTTATTTATATCAACGACTTGCCTGCAGCAACGACCTATCCCATGATAATGTTTGCTGATGATAGTACTATAGTTTTTAACGCAAATTCAATTCAATTCAATTTATTTATTTGTGAACATAGGTTACAATAGGTGTTTCATTTAAATACATAGTGATCTCTATGCCCTACCATTTGGTGGTGTACAAATAATGAGAGTGAAATTAATAAACTAATAATAATTAAAAATTAATAAATTATATCGTCATCAAAAAAAAAAACATTAATACGTCAATGGAAGAAATAAAACACAACAAAATCAATCAACACAACAGATCAATAATCGAAAATGTCAAGGTCTTAAAAATTAAATGTGTAGCTATTTATAATGTCAAAATTAAATTACGATTATACAATTACAAGTTATATTTTATCATTAAGGAAGCTTTCAATAGAGTAATATGTCTTCTTAGTTAATAACAGAAACAGCTTTTTCTTAAAAACGTTGATATTCTCTGCTAACCTGATACATTTTGGAAGTTTATTATACACTTTTGGAGCCATTGTGAATATGCTCTTCTGAAACAATGTAGTTTTGCTTGGAACTAAATGTAAATTATCAGCTCTACGTAAGCTACTGACTTGCGAAAACTTAGATAGGTTTGTTGAACTTGTTTCTAGAACATGACAATAATTAATGATTTAAATTTCCAACATCTTCACCGCACTCACACATCTCAGACTGCACTATGTGAAGCCTTGCAAGTTGTTGTGGGGTGCACACATGACCTAAACGCATACGTATCAATATAGTCGTTGTTTTACAAAGCTTCACATTGAAAAACCAAGGTTTAGTAGGTATATTGGGTTGCCGCTCTTCGGAGCCTGGCTCAGAAGGAGCGAGCGCGTCACCTACCGTCTGACGCAGGTATTCACCGGTCACGGTTGTTTCGGTGCGTACCTGCACCGACTAGGGCGCGAGGTTACAGCACAGTGCCACCATTGTGGAAGCGACCAGGATACCGCACAGTACACGCTCGAGGAGTGACCTGCGTGGGTGGCCGAGCAGCGGGTCCTGGTCGATCGGATCGGGCAAGATCTCTCTCTGCCGGCAGTATTGTCAGCTATGATGGCAGAGCATGAAAATTGGAGTGCAGTGGTCTCCTTCTGCGAGGGCGTCATGCTCCAGAAGGAGACTGCAGAGCGGGATCGGGAGAGGGTCAATCCCGCTGGGGGAAGGACGAGACGGCGCCGAGGTAACAACCGCCCCGGCGCCCAGGTCCAACACGCCTGAGCCCCCTGCCGTCAGTTCATGGTGGGGGGCCTCGGGGGTTACGGGCGCGCAGAGTGAGGAATCTGCGTGCTCATACCGAGTGATCCCCGGGAAGACGGTGGCGCGCACGTGGTCACTTCCCGCCGTATGCACAGCACAGCGCACAGCGAGACTTAGGGGGATCCTTTACAATCCTCCCCGAGAAGTGCCTGGGGGGGGGGGCGACCTTTTTACAGTCACCTTCCGTCCGCTAGAGGGGGTGACCACTTTACAGTCATCCCCTCCGAGATGTGCCTGAAGTCGTGGCACCAATGGGCGGCTCTAGTGTGATCTTGCGAGGACCTGGAGACCCCCTTCGGTGCCGAAGATGACCGCTCCAGTGGTTTTAGCTTGTAGGAGTCCGGCATGCCCCTTCGCCCTTCCCCGGGGTGAAGGAAGAAATCCCGGCGTTGAATTAAATAATAAGATTTACATGTCAATAGTTAGTGGAATAGCGGTGTTGGGTGTAGGGTTGCCAGATGGTCGGGATTCGTCGGGATGGTCCCGACATTTCATATGATGTCCAAAATCCCGACAAAATACAAAATGTCCCGACAAACAGCTTCTTGTAAAGGTCTTAACAAAACAAATTTAAAATTGTGAAACGCCACCAGTTTAGTGTATTTGTTGGAATTGTCACCAAAAACAAAGTAAGGACGGCACAAATTCACAGTAGTTTATTCATAAGAAGAAAGTTCACAACACAGTTCACAAATCCACAGTACAGTAGCAGATGCAGTTTAAAATAAGATAGATAACGAATGCGGTAGGGTTTAAGGAAGCATACGATAGCGAAACGAACGACATGCACTTAGTCCGGTCAATTTAGACATAACAATGGTGATCAAATAAAGAAAATTCCGACAGAGCCAAATCTTCGTAGAGACCTTAGGTTTACCACAAGGAATAAAGTGTCAAAAGTCCCCATCAGTCCCATGTGAGCTTAGGGACTTATTCGGGGCCCAAGGTCAAAATTTTAGGTTTTTTGGATTTTTCTCGAAAACGGTAAGTTTTATCGAAAAAGTACCTTAGAGTAAAGTTGTAGATCTTAAAATTCTCTATAAAAATGGTCCCGATGATTTTTTCTCTAAGACCCACTATTTCCCAAATATTGCGCTTGTAAGAATCACGTTCTACATGATATGCACACATTTCCACACCACCTGTGAGGTAGTGTACTCGGCGCGTTTTTTTTAACGTGGTATCCCCGGTAGGCCTATTCCACGAACCTTTATGACGTTATTTTCAGGAACAATAATTATTTAATAGTATGAAGATTATTGATATGGGTTACTGAGTTTAACTGTCGTTCTAACTTTTTTTTATTACTTTAATCTGACTCATACTCTTCATATTCAACTTCAACAATCATGTTTTCTTCAATTTCTTCTTGCTCTTCTTCTTCTCCTTCCTGTTGATGAACGCTTAGAAATTGTTTAAATGAAGATGAATCAGTTGTCTCTTCATCAAAATCACATGAATCTTCCTCTCTTGTATTTAATTGAACATTTGAGCAAGAGACACCTTGGCAATTGGTACACGCTGGAGAACACTGCAACCCTACTTTTTTACAGCCACATTTGGCACTACAACCTTTCTTGCAATTGCAAAAAAATAGTGTTAAGAAGTTTTTCTGGAGCAGGGGGCAGTAAAGTTCGAATCGTCCCCAAAGTATTATTTATCAATTTCCAACCCCAGTCTTCAGGGTTCAGTTCATTGCCTTGCCATGTCTGAGCTTGATAGTATACTCGAAACAAATGTTGAGTAGCAGATGCCGATGTTGGAGGAAGACGCTTGTAATAAATACGTATAGTCACTCGAACTGCTCGTTCAACACTAAAAGAAGCAGGTGTACGTGAACGACACCACATGGACTAAAGAATAGGCAGATGTTTTTCAAGGCCAGATGTTATTCAAGTAGAGGGGATTCGGTGAGGGACCGGCGGTCATTTTAGAGTAAATTTTCTTAGAATAGTATAATGTATACATAAAAGAGACACGAGTAGGCATTTTTGCTTGCTTGAGTACCTAAATATGTATATACGTGGCATATGTGTGCATATTATGTAGAACGTGATTCTTACAAGCGCAATATCTGGGAAATAGCGGGTCTTAGAGAAAAAATTATCGGAACCATTTTTATAGAGAATTTTAAGATCTACAACTTTGCTCTTAAGTACTTTTTCGAACTTACCGTTTTCGAGAAAAATCCAAAAAAACCTAAAATTTTGACCTTGGGCCCCGAATAAGTCCCTAAGCTCACATGGGATTGATGGGGACTTTTGACACTTTATTCCTTGTGGTAAACCTAAGGTCTATACGAAGATTTGGCTCTGTCGGAATTTTCTTTATTTCAATTGTCTAAATTGACCGGACTAACTGTGCGTCGGGGTAAACATACGACTTTCTATTATGTCTCAAATTATTATTATTAACCTATGCCGTGTGGTGCCGGCTCAGAATACCACCACCCCATCTCCTCCCGTGGGTGTCGTAAAAGTCGACTAAGGGATTAGCCGGAGGATGGGCAGCAGCGTCCTTCGAATACATTAACAGCTCAACTGCGATCGCCAACCCGTCTGCCAAGCGTGGCGATTATGGCAAAACCCCCCATCGAGCCCACAACACAGCCATATCGGTCGTTGTGGTGCTCTTTGGGGGAGGCCTGTGTCCAGCAGTGGATTTCAGTCGGCCGAAATGATGATGTCATGATATTCATGATGTGACAAAAATGTTAAGGGTTTTTGACATGATGTCAATTTTAATAATAAAAATTATGTTTTTGATTGATAATATTATACAGGTTGTTTGGTGCATCGTGTGCCAAATTGAAATGGTCGACTGTGGGGTCATCTGCTATCCTTTCAGACCCCTAAACATTTCTCATGCCCTGTGGATTGTTATTCATCGACCATTTATTGTTTTATTAAAAAAATACCCAAATTTTACATTCAAATACAAATTTAAAAAAAATTATAAGTCGTAGACTCTGAATTTTAATTTTATTTAGATGTGTATTGTATTATAATACTTTTAAATTTAAAATTAGTGACATTAGCCATCTAGTTCTTTTTTTAATTTACTCGCAAAGCTTCGGACTTAAATGAAAGCTGTCCATGTTACAGCTAATTTACATGGCTATAAAAAAAACCAAAAGCGACCGGGATCTTCCAACTCTTTCAAAAATTCTCTAGTCTATTCTCTTGCTAGTGATGTCTCACATGCCATAAAAAGCTTTTTGCAACTTTGTGAATTAGCTAGAATTGTAAATCGAGCCACAAAATACTGAATTCCAAATTCTAAAGAAAAAAGTCATTTTGCGTAATTGTTACTCGAGAAACAGGTAAAATTTGTTTTCTCAGTCTCGCGAAGTAAAATCTATCTTCTATCTCTTCCTTGCATAGCGTAAACTAGTGTGAACAAGCGACGAACTGCCGCCGACGACGCCGTCAATCCGTCATTATTTTAGTCGAGACATCACTGCCTCTGCTGCCTGACGTGTGTGCTAGTTCATCGTACTCCGCGATTTTTTCATTTTGTTACTTTGTTTTGTTGAGTTTTGTTGGTTTTTGTTACGTTTTAACTTTTGGTGTACTTGTTAAACTTTGTTGACTTTTTTGTTGTTGCAATGGCGACGTTCTCTAACGAAGAATATGCTGACATCATGATGGCTTATGGAGCCGCCCATGGTGTCGCTCGTGCTGCGCAACGACTTTACCAGGAACGCTTTCCTGGTAGACAATTACCTGGCCGCAGTCTTCCAAGAGACATACTGACGCATACGCGCCATATTGTGCACCATAATGTTGAAGTGGACGAAAGAATACTGGCGCTTTTTGAGGAAGACCCTACAAGAAGCATTAGAAATGTGGCAGCACATCTTGATATTTCAATATGGAAAGTGTGGAAAGTTCTTCAGCAAAACGAAAAGCATCCATTCCACTACACTCCGGTACAAGGTACGTAATTTTAAACAACTTTAAACCCGTACACGCTTTGTTTGACGATGTCTTTGTTTAGCAGGTAATGGGTATGGTATGACGTCACTTCCAGGTAGTGAATCGGTTAGCCCATACAGGCGGTCCGCCGATCAATCCAAAATCTTATTGTGCAATTGTTTACTGCTCAACAGGAATTTAAAAGAGTTCTTTGCTTGTAGGTCTTGAAGGTGGCGACTTTGACAGACGAGTTGAATTCTGTCGGTTTATGTTACACACGGATGTGGATGATCCTAATTTTTTTAAAAGAATACTGTCGACGGTTGAATCCAAATTTACGAAAGAAGGGATACTCAATCTTCACAATCTGCACCACTGGACAAGCAAAATGGAAAACCCACGTGTTAAAAGACAGAAATCTTTTCAAAGGAGGTTTAGTGTAATCGTTTGGACAGGAGTGATTGGGAATCAGGTAGTTGGACTGCATTACCTGCCCGATAACCTCAATGGCGAGAACTATTTGCAGTTCCTTCAAAATGACCTGCCCGAATAAGTGTCCGAGGTACCTGTATTTAATGAAAATGTACCCAAGGTATTCCAGCATGACGGCTGTCCCGCACATTGGCGTTTGACTGTGAGGGAATATCTCGACGATGTGTTCCCCAATGCGTGGATTGGTCGCGATGGCCCTATTGCATGGACGTTCCCCTGACCTAACTCCGCTAGACTTTTATGTCTGGGGACGTGCCAAAGAGCTGGTATACGCCACGGAGGTTCCGGCTAGGGAGGTATTACTACAACGCATTGAAACGGCGTTCAATACAATTAAGGAGGAATTGCGACTTCGTACCACAACAGTGGAAATACGCAATAGATGTCGGGCCTGCATTCGCAATAGAGGCCAACAATTTGAGCAGAATATGTAAAACAATATTAAATAAATTTTAAAAATGCATTTCTTTTATTTCTAGTAAAAAAAGAGAGATAAGAGACAGATTTTACCTTATAAGAGTGAGATAACAGATTTAATAAGTTTTTCAGGTATCATTTAAGCAATAATTTTTTTAATCATAATTTGGAATTTAGTATTTTGTGACTCGATTCACAATTCTAGCAAATTCACAAAGTTGTAAAAAGATTTTTATGGCATGTGGCACATTACTAGTAAGAGGATAGACTAGAGAACTTTTGAGGGAGTTGGAAGATCCCGGTCGCTTTTAGTTCTTTTTTATAGCCATAAGGCCGAAACATTGCGAGTAAATTAAAAAAAAACTAGATGGCCAATGTCACTAATTTTGAATTTAAAAGTACTGTAATATAATACACATCTAAATAAGATTAAAATTCAGAGTCTATGACTTATACTTTTTTTTAAATTTGTATTTGAATGTAAAATTTGGGTATTTTTTTAATAAAACAATAAAAAGAACACCACCCCATCTCCTCCCATGGGTGTCGTAAAAGTCGACTAAGGGATTAGTCGGAGGATGGGTAGCAGCGTCCTTCGAGTACATTAACAACTCAACTGCGATCGCCAACCCGCCTGCCAAGCGTGGCGATTATGGCAAAACCCCCCAATGAGCTCAAAACACATCCATATCGGTGGTTGTGATGATCTTTGGGGGAGGCCTGTGTCCAACAGTGGACTTCATTAGGCCGAAATGATGATGAAAAAAAAAAAGATGAATAAAAAGTCGATGAAAAAATCCACAGGGCATGAGAAATGTTTAGGGGTCTGAAAGGATAGCAGATGACACCCCCAGTCAACAATTTTCGAGAACAATTTCACTACATGACAACCTCTGAGAAGAAATGCCAAAAGAAACTCAGGGGTAGGTCTTCTTTGATTAATTATCTTTTTTTATACTTTGTTTTATCAATTATTTATGACGGCTGTTATACAATGAAAAACATTTGCAGCTATACAATACAAACAATGCAAATAAATTTTTGTTTCCAGGGAAGCCGCATGTGCAGATAATAGATAAGAAATTATAAAAAATAATAAAAAATTACGCCATACGTCCCTATCGTGACTATCGTCAACGTAGTCTTTGATTTTATAATAGGCTTTTTTAATTAGAATTGCTTTAATGTGTGTTTTAAACTTCCCATCAGTAAGATCTGGAATTCGTTTTGGCAACTTATTATAGAATCAGACACAATTTTCTAATACAGACTGTCTTGGTTAATCTTTATAATAACAACAAATATAGATACAAAATCTAGATATTTGAGTATCACTTGCTTCACATCGGCTACGTGATACACGATCGATCACGTCGACGATCGACGATGACAGAGCACGAGCGATTTAAGTAGATATTCGATATACCGACTGAGATGAATACAGTTATAGTTAGAGTGGTATGGCATTTTAACCTACATGTCAATCTGAAATGACAACTTTAGCTCTCTAGCGCATGAATTTAAAGTTTAGTTTCGGTTGACTATTAATGATACGTTTTAAATATCGTTTATAGCCTTGAATTTGAGCGCTTAACACCTAACTTTTTTTTCTAATTATTTATAAACTTATCGTAAAAAGACATTATAAAATTCACTTAAAGCAAATTGTGCTAAATTGAATAAAAATAAATAAAGTAACCTACGAGTACCTTACAGTATCTGCATAAGCTACATAAAGATATATTATACGAACCTAAAATCCCGATTCACATCGAACTCAAACTCCTAACTCAAAGTCAAAGTCAAAGTATTTCAAAGTCAAAGATTTTTATTTCAAATAAACCAAATATTGGCACTTATGAAACGTCAGAATCTAAGTTGCACAGTTCCAAATAGTTGATCTCATGGAGAAGAGCCGGCAAGAAACTCCATGGATACTCTTTTAAAATAATTGAGATTACAATGTTGATTGATACAAATTATTGTAAAACATATACCGAGAAAAATGTAGGACAACGTGTAAAGATGGAACATACCACAATAATATAATAATAATAAATTATTTGCCATGGCAGTTAAAGGCTGACCAGTCCCAACAGACGGCACCCGTTCACGAGCATGACGCATGCATCAGCATCGCTTAGCTCAACCATATTGTAGGGAACCGAACGACCCGATACACAACGCCACCGCCAGCAAGACATTTTAGTGAGCATGACAGACCAATACAGCCAGGCAAAAGACAACCAATACTAGCACTAAAAATAACATCAATGGCTACATGATTCTCACACATTTATAGTTTCGTATGAATATTATAATTTAATGTTACAAGAACAATATTAACAATAACTAATAGTCAATGTCATAATATTAATTATAAAAAAATAACATTAAAAGAAATGAAATTTTAAACGAATTCGTTCAAGATAATGTCAAGTTATTAAATATATGTAAATAACATAAAAAAATATGTAACTTCAACTGAGTTAAGTCAAATGTCAAGGTATATAACGTCAAGGTGTAAATATTTAAGTAAATAACATAAAAATGCAATTTTAAATGAGTCATGTCAACTTATTTTACATTAATAATATAATCAATTCCAAATTAAACCCTTGATTTCAAGTTAAAACACTTGCAATCATCTCAAATATAAGATGTTTTAAAGTAAATTATACAGCGCCAGAGGGTCGCAGTGTGCAGAATGGAATCGTATGCCAGACATCTTTATCATCGATTTTTGTTGGTGCAGTGGCTGATACAGTCGGCTGCTGCGCACCGGGTCGTGGGTTCGATTCCCGCACGGAACAAATATTTGTACGATCTGCAGGTAGTTGTTCCGGGTCTGGGTGTATTGTGTGTGGGATTTGTGTCTGTAAACGCACCCACGAAGGAATTTTGTTAAAGAACCTAACACTGTTTCCGATAAACGACTCGCTGGTTTTACTAAGTCTAAAGCCAGGCAAGACAAGCTTGTTCTTATTGAAACTAATAATGTTTCTGCGTATATACATTATATTTTGGTATATATATAAGGATGTAAAGTAAGTATTTTTATCTCGTTAAATAGATCCCGAAGTGACTCATAAACTTTTTACGAAAACTTAAAAGAATTTAAACTATAAAGTCGTAAATGATTTAGGATTATGATATCCCTAGATTCTGTTGATGTGTGATGTCGTACATATAAACATTCGTGCTTTTTATGTATACAAATAAATAAAATTGAAGTATCTGTTTGTAATGTCAAAATTACAGATTTTTACTTAATGCATATGAAAGTATATGCGGTATCTACTGCAAAAAACCAATTTTTAAATTTTTTGTCTGTCTGTCTATCTGTTTGTTCCGGGTAATCTCCGAAACGGCTGGACCGATTTTGACGGGATTTTCACTGCAAAATAGCTGATGTTATAAGGAATAACTTAGGATACTTTTATTGTAGAAAAATAATTAGGGTTCCGTGCAAAAACTATAAAACCCATGAAATCCAATATATACATGTATATGTTCTATGTCGAAGTACTCTAAATTTCTTTCAAATTAAACGCAGGTGAAACCGCGGGTCCCAACTAGTTTATCACACATTCAATAAATGTGATATATTTTTTACTGTATAATTTACAATTTATAAGCCCGAAATATTTAATTCTATATAATATTATTATAGTAATGTCTTAGATTTTCGCGATTATTACACATTATAATAAAACATTTACAGAATTGGTCATATCTTGAAGTGTGCTTCTATTAAAACCTATTTCAAGTCGCATAAGAAGATTAGCCAACTTCTCAAACCGGTGAATTGTCACATACCTTTACAAGATGCAGGGGTCTACAAGATTGACTGTAATTGTGGTTTATCATACATAGGGCAATCAAAGGGTAGCATAGCCACCCGAATAAAAGAACATATAGCTGACGTCAAGCATAGACGCTCCACAAAGTCTGCAGTGTGTGAACATGCCTTAGGCAAACCTAACCATGATCTTCGTTTTGATCAACCTCAAGTCCTCACGAAAGAGAACCAATATGTACCTAGACTGTTTCGGGAGGCTATTGAATTTTTAAAAACATCCTAATTTTAACAGAGAAGATGATTGGCAGGTACCACCTGTTTGGAATCCAGTTATTAAAATAATAAAGTCGCAAACAAGATACCGCAATAAGAAACATCAAGACACTGAGTGATTACTGCGTGCATCGAAACTAATTTTTTGATTTAAATTGTACGGTGTATAAAATAAAATAACTTTTTAAAATCTGTAACGACGCCTGTCACCTTAGTCATCCTGCGACCACGAACCCTGCAAAGTGTTCGAAAAGTCAGGAAAAACAAAAACCTAAAATATACGCGATATAATCCGTTTAAAAGTGTTTTATTATAATGTGTAATACTCGCGAAAACCTAAGACATTATTATATATTTTTTACCCATGAATATTAGTATATTGTGAGAGGTTGCAAGGGACCTGCCAGCTGAATAATTCTACTATACTACGAACCGTAGTATACGGATATTGTTTTACTACTGTAAATTTGTGATTACAAGCCACTGGTTTGGTTATGGTAGTGGGGGCAAAATTTGAATGCGAGCTGAGGTATCATGGAATCTAAATAGTCATAATTGTATGATGTGTTACCACACATACAGATTAGTTGTTTTTAATGTATGCTTGGATAAAAAAAAGCCGGGACCGTACATTAGGATGACCATAAATGTTTAAGAAACACATTCCATAAGCGAGCAGCTTGGTATGTGAAGCATTTTCCAACAAAATTAGTGGAATGTGTTGGCATTTTCAACGTGAGATTCTCTGATAACCTTAAGAATCTTGAATGTGTATCTTGAAGGACCTCGAAACGTTCCTGGGTCTTCGAAGGATTCACCCTAAGTGCATAAGCCTTGCTCCATTGGCTAATTTGTTCCAGATCATAGTTGATCTTGTCTACTGCTTCCGACAACTTATTTGACGATGCTTGGGAATAAATTTGGAGATCATCTGCATATAGGTGGTAAGATGAAAGATGTCTTTTAGAGATAGTATTTATACGGCGAAGAGTAATGGAGATAAAACGCCACCCACGCCAGCAGACGTATTGCACCAGGAAGAAAAGGTTTCTTCAATGCGGACACGTTGACGACGGCCAAACAAATAATTACGGAACCAATCAATTGCCATTGGAGATATGTTAAGAGAGCACAATATTCCAAGCAAGATGTCAAAATCTTCCGTATTAAAAGCATTTCTGAAACCAAGAAGTGAGAGTAGCGTTAGATTGCCGTCCGATGTCATCCGTAATATTAATCAGAGATGTGTCCAGGACGAAAGCCTGATTGGAGGGGATTAAAGAGGCTGTTCTTGCACAGATAAGAGTTGAGCTGATTGTATATAAGGCGTTCGAGCACTTTAGATAGGAATGGTTTTATGGAAATGGGACGGTGTTCAACAAAGTATGTGGGATTTGACTTTTTTGGTAAAGGAATTATTTGAGCTTCTTTGCAAGCTTTTGGAACGTAGCCCCTGGATATTGAGGAATTGAGGATGATACAGATAACTGGAAGTACTTCAATGGATCAAGGATGGGAAGGATCATATTACGGCTGACACAGTCACTGCCAACCGCGTTAGACGTGATGGCCAAAATACTCTTCTTAACAGCACAAGCAGTGAATTGATTAAAAACAAATGGAGAGTAGTTAGGGGTCGGAAGGGATGAAAGATATTCTAAGGTTAAGGCTTTTGACGTCCTATAACAACTAGAGGAAGAAGAGAAATGTTGGTTCAGTAAATCAATGTTTAAATAATTGCAAATCATATTTAGACGTGATTTGCCAACCCCGATCTGTCATCCTGTTCTTAGGAATTTCCAAACTTTTGTTGGAACTCCGTTTTCAACAGAGCTGTGGATATGTTGGCGTTAAACATTTCTACACACCTTATTGCAGAGAATCCGGTTTTTTTTTTTTCCCCAATTTGAGGTAGTGGGTCGACATTTGTACTTGCATTTGGCTGCTGTTATTTTTAGCATAACTTCCTTGATGTCTCTCGTTTGCCAGGGTGCCGGAAAATGTTTAATTTTTATTCTGCGGCCCGTACCATGTACGTCGCATAGTGGAACAAGGGTTGTAGTGGAAACGCTGACTTGATCCCGAATTCAATAGTGCATCCCAGTTAATATTGCCGGCATCCTCCCGAAGTGTCTCGAGGTTCATACCACCAAAATAACGTTACAGAAGAATTTTTGACTTAGCCTTTGGAGGACGAATTTTGTATGAGAGAGAAATTAAGTCGTGATACGTAAACTCGCCTGCAGTGCATTCTGCGTGCTTAGCGATGTGTTTACGAGAGGAGACGAATATGAGATCGAGTAGTGAGTAGTAGGTAGAATGGATAAGTTCTTAGATTCAATAGAACTTCATGTATTTTTCTTTTCTTTTTCTTTTAAGAAAAACGTTGCCCCACACTAGGATTTCTCCTGTGTCTTCTCCAGTGTCGTGGGTGCGTTTACAGACATGAATTCCACATACAATACACCCAAACCCGGAACAACTACCTGCAGATCATACAAATATTTGTTCGGTGCGAGAATCGAACCCACGACCCGGAGCGCAGCAGCCGATTGTATCAGCCACTGCACCAACCGTGCCGTCGCCGTATGACGAGGCTGTATGTGCTAGAACCCTTTGCCTAAAATAGAAAGGGGAAACGAGAAAAAAATATCATTTAAATTTACTAAACAATAATTTCATAAATTTGGACATTTGGTATTGTTTAACCAGGCAGTATGGTCAATAGACTATAGCCTGCCCAAACGGGCGAATGAAGGAAAAAAAAAAAAATGGTATTGTTTAATATTTACGTTATACTATAAATCGTAATTAAATTAGTAACGTAACGTAAAGAGATGAAGAACAAATTAACTATTACCGATTTGTTTGTTGAGGCCGAAGCTAATCAACACTATGTAAAAGTTTGTGCACCAATGGTCAGATACAGTAAAGTACAATTCAGAACACTTGTTAAAAAGTAAGTTTCGTCAAATAAAATGATACATCTGTAATAATTTATATTACAACATTGCTTACATATTACTTACTGTTTGTGATACCCTATTCAAAACACATGGTTATATTTCGCCTGCTAAATAAATTGAGGTTATTAAAATATGGCTGGTAGCACAAAGAGTGCAGAAACTAAAGTGCGGCCGCGATATAATGCGTTCATGACATGTGTTAATCGGTCAAGTTTATTTTATAATAACGATTAAATTCCCTAAATAATACATTGAGGTATAATAATGGTTTTAGGATGCTGATGGGGCTGTCTCGATATTGTAGCGCATCAGGTATGTTTACTGTGGCAAATACAGATTGCTTTCAAGCAGTGCTAAGAAAGAGAGTTGCCTCCCTTATGCGGCGCGTCCGGGACAGTGCCAGCAGCCTTCTAAACACCATACTGTGGAGAACTGATTTTCCCCTGGTTGACATTGGAACGCCGTGCATATGGCGTCTAGGACACCTATGTTTAATATTAAATAGGTTATTATAGATTATTATATATATATTGTTTATTTTTAAATAAGTTATTATAGATTACTAACATAGGTTAAATTTTAATAACAAATTATGGATTATTTATATCTGAAATAAAGTGAACTTGATTCCTTGTCCCACGCGTTGGAGCGCATACACTCTAACTTGCTTAGTCTATCCACTTGACCCAATGTGATGTGTTTGAATGCTAATTTTTATTACGTAGATATGTTTTCATGTGCAGTGAGATATTGTTTTAATAACTCGAGAAACATATGTAAAGGTCAAGGAGTGACTTTTCATCAGTTCATTGAAAATATTATCTTTATGACATGTATAATTAAATTAAAATATTATCAATATTTGACGTTGGCGACGCGTTACTATGGTGATGGCCATATTTTGATTACATGTTTCTATGACATTGACAACATAACACCCCCGCTCACCCCACGCCTGCTCCACGGTCATGAAGTTGCACATTATCATTTGGTTGTAATAGCTACTCTAGTACGTAGTACATTATACCGCAATGATATAATATGATTTTATGTAGTATCTTTAATATAACAGAAACTAGACCAAACAGGGCTTTCGGCAGCCGCACTTTAGTTATTGCACTCTTTGTTAGGAGGGCAGCTTTAATTTACTAAAACCAAAGGTCATTGGAAGAGTTATTTCAGTTATTTCATAGTTATAATAAACAAATGCAAAAAAAATACAGTTATCAATTACAGTATACACTGGTATTTAATCCAAGATTACAGAAAATGTTGCACATTTTTAAATAAACACTAATGTATAAACTAGGTTAAGTGAGTTATTTAGCTAAGACATATTAAATCAGGACAGGATTATCGAGACGGCTTCATTGAAGTGGAGAAGAGGTAGAAGAAGCCATCTAGTCACAATCCATGCAGCAGCACCCTTTGAGGACACTATACCCATGATGCAGTTGTATGTATCGTGTCTTTACCACTCCACAAATGTTGAGGAGTTTGTGGACCACATCTGGATGAAGATAAAATTGACATTGAGGGTTGAGAAGTTAAAGTTGTGCCCAAAACATTAATATCAAATTGTTTCTGGTGATGATCATTTTATGGTGTGTGTCCTAACACAATTGGGGCAATTTGGATATGGGCAACTGAACCCCAGGGGACAGAGGCTGGCCGACTTTTTGGAAAAGGAGGGACTCTTCGTGATGAACTCCTTTTTCCAAAAGCCGCCTCACAGGAAATGGATCTGGATGAGTCCCGATGGTTCCACGAGGAATGAGATTGACTTCATCATGACCAATAACAGACAAATATTCAATGATGTCTCTGTGATCCACAGGGTGAAAACCGGTAGTGATCACCGAATGGTAAGAGGCACATTGAATATTAATCTATAAGTTGAGAGGTCTCGTCTGATGAGGTCTACGCTCCGGCCCTCTAGTGCTCATATCCAAAACCCCGAGAGCTTTCAACTCGAACTCCAAAACTGCTTCGAGTGCCTAGAAAATTGCGTATCTGTGGACGATTTAAATGGTATGTTTATAGAAACTGTCCAAACGGTTGGGTCTAAGTTCTTTAAAACCCACCGTAAAGGTAGACCAAAAAAGTTATCCGATCACACTCTCGACCTCATGGCAGAAAGACGGGCCATGACGCTGCAGTCCTCCGGTGATGCTGATGCATACCAACTGCTCTATAGACGTCACGTCACGATATCCGCACCTTTAACACTAACGGTGTTAGAGAGGCGATTGAGCGGAATCAAGGCTCCAAAGTGTTCGCAAGAGACAAGTCTATTGGGCAAAGTCGTATTATGAAGCTGAAGACCGAGGACGGCAGTGTAGCGTCGTAGTCGTCGAGCCAGAGGTTTTGAGAGAGATTGAGAACTTCTACCGGCAGTTATACACCTCGGTTACTATATCTACCATTGGCTCTGACAAAGACCGCGAGCCAAACTAAACCCGACACTATACCGAGGATATCCCGGACATCAACCTGTACGAGATTAGAATGGACTTGAAACAGCTTAATAACAAGGCGCTGGGTGGGGACGGAATTACGACAGAGCTTCTGAAAGCGAGTGGCATACTGGTACATAAAGTCCTTCAGAAGCTATTCAATTCCGTCTTACTCGAGGGCACAACGCCGGAACCGTGGAACAGAGGTGAGGTGGTGCTCTTCTTCAAAACGGGTGATAACACCCTATTGAAGAGTTTTTGACCCATATTTATAAGCTGTTTTCAAGGGTCATCACGAATCGTCTCGAGCGCAGGTTTGATGACTTCCAGCCTCCCGGACAAGCCGGTTTCCGAAAAGGTTTCAGTCCCATAGACCACATCCATACGCTGCGGCAGGTTATACAGAAGACCGAGGAGTATAATCTGCCACTATGCTTGGCGTTTGTGGACTATGAGAAAGCCTTGATTCGATCGAAACCTGGGCAGTGCTGCAGTCTCTGCAGCGGTGCCAGATTGACTATCGGTACATTGAAGTGTTGAAGTGCTTATACAAAAACGCCACCATGTCGGTCCGAGTACATGAACAGAGCACGGCGGCAATTCCATTGCAGAGAGGTGGAGACAGGGGGACGTAATTTCCCCGAAACTGTTCACCGCTGCAATGGAGGATGCCTTCAAACTACTGGAGTGGAAAGGATTCGGCATTAACATCAATGGCGAGTATATTACTCATCTTCGATTTGCCGATGACATCGTAGTCATGGCAGAATCGCTGCAAGAGCTCAGCACAATGCTCGATGATCTCAACAGAGTTTCCCAACAGGTGGGCCTTAAAATGAACATGGGTAAGACAAAAGTCATGTCAAATGCCCATGTCGTGCCCATCCCAATATCCGTTGGGAACTCTGTTCTCGAAGTTGTTGACGAGTATGTCTACCTGGGACAAACTGTCCAGTTAGGTAGGTCCAACTTCGAGAAAGAGGTCAATCGTCGAATCCAACTCGGCTGGGCATCGTTTGGGAAACTTCGCAACATCTTTTCGTCAACAATACCACAATGCCTCAAGACGCAAGTCTTTAACCAGTGTGTGTTACCAGTGATGACATATGGAACAGAGACGTGGTCAATCACAATAGGCCTCATAAGAAAGCTCAAGGTCACTCAGCGAGCTATGGAGAGAGCTATGCTTGGTATTTCTCTACGAGATCGAATCAGAAATGAGGAGATCCGTAGAAGAACTAAAGTTGTCGACATAGCTGAAAGGATTAGTAAACTGAAGTGGCAATGGGCAGGGCACATTGCTCGTAGAACTGATGGCCGCTGGGGCACAAAGGTTCTAGAATGGAGACCGCGCACCGGAAAAACGCAGCGTGGGACGACCTCCAACGAGGTGGACAGACGACCTGGTGAAGGTCGCTGGGAGTCGTTGGATGTGGGCGGCATGTAACCGCTCGTTGTGGAAATCTAAGGGGAGGCCTTTGTCCAGCAGTGGACGTCCTGTGGCTGATATGATGATGATGATGATGTCCTAACACATCACGTAATTTTATCTATGGGCCTCAGTTGCCTGACAACAAATAAATAAAAAATGCACATATGTACTGTCAGATGAGAACATACCTTAGAGATTAATCTTCCTATGACAATACTGGATACCATACATATATACATACTTGCGCTAATAGTCAATAACTGAAGACATAATATACACAACTATAATATTTCATTCTATCTATGATATCATTATCAGTAATGGTTTGTATGGTATAAGGAGATTTAAAAACAACTATGTACTTTTTAAGATATCAGTCCAACTAGTTTATGATATATGATTATTTTAATTAATTCTGTTTGTTACAGCTATGGAGTGGACTTATGTTTCACTCCTATGATACTAGCAGATTCATTTTGTCAAAACTCCAAGGCTCGTTTCAGTGAATTTTTGACAACAGTCAATGATTCCCCTTTGATTGTACAGTTTGCAGCTAATAATCGAGATGATTTTGTAGATGCTTCAAAATTGGTTTATGAATATGCAGATGGTGTAGATTTAAATTGTGGCTGCCCACAAAAATGGGCCATGAAAGATGGTTATGGCTGTGCACTTCTGTCTAAACCTGAGATAATACATGATTTAGTAAAAGGTATCAGAAACAGTTTACCTAACAACTTTAGTGTGTCAGTCAAAATAAGGATATTAAAAGAGTTGAAAAAGACCATTGAGATGTGTAGGCAGTTAGAAAAGTGTGGAGTAAGCTTTTTGACAGTTCATGGAAGAACACCGACACAGAAAAGTGGTGACCAAATAGATACAGGTGCTTTAAATGAGGTAGTTGATTCAGTGCAACTACCTATTATTGCTAATGGTGGAATCAAGACTTTAGAGGACGCAGATAAATTGCACAAAGAAGTGAAATGTAGTGGTGTAATGGCTGCCAGTGGCCTCCTAACTAATCCAGGACTATTTAGTGGAGCAACAAAAACTCCTTTAAGTTGTGTTAAATTGTGGATGGATATGAAAGATAAAGAGAATGATAAAATAACATTTCAGTGCTACCACCATCATCTAGTTTTTATGCTAGAGAAAGTGTTGACGAAACAACAAAAACAAGTGTTTAATCATTTAAGTTCATTTGACAGTGTTGATAAGTTTTTACATGCTAATTTAATTAATAATTATACCATTAATGAAGAATTAGAGTTAAAATATAATTTAGATGAATTTGTCGAATGTAAATTTGCTGATGAAATAACACTAAAACATTCAAGTAAATGTAGATTATGTGGTAAAAGTATGTATTATTGCATTTGCAATAAATATGATTACAACACGACACATGGCAATTATTTTGTATCTTCTTTAAATAGTCATGATTCACTTGATTATATGGACTGTAATATTTTTAATGAACCTAGTTAAAAAATGTATAAGTATACTTTTAATTTGTTGAAGATTCCTTATTGTATTTTATACTATTACAGTTTTATATCAAATCACAATAAATTTCATATTCTTATCGCCTGAGTGTCGACAAGCAACAACAGCCTATTAAAGTCTGCATCCCAACATCAGTCTCTTCCACAATGAAGGTGATTGAGATTTTTTTTTAACTGGTATTTGTTCTGAATGTAGCTTCATTAGTACACAGAAGGCTAGATCGATCTCGATCTCTCAAAATTGTTTGTGTGCTATAGGTTCAGTTAGCTACTACCCTTCAGTGCAATGCGAAGACTTTAGCTGCAGAAAGCAGCACACAGTTCCAGTCGCGGTTAGGTTCCCAAAGAGTTCTCACTGCTATAATATTTAGTGATGATATTGGTAAAGGATTGGGCCACTTGTTATCGGCTACTTACAGAGAACACTCCATTATTAATTATTGTATGCCTGGCTTATCCTATAGTGAAATAATGAGAAAAATTGTTAATTTTAATTTTAGCAGGGATACTTGCTTATTGATTTTTATTGGAAGGTTAGTTATAGGAATAACGCATCCCATTAAAAATGGTAGTAGTAGTTGGTCAGTGAGAACACACTGGAGCATGCGTCTTGGATACCGCCGTCAGTGTGGAGGACTCACGCGCAGACATTGGTTCGGTCCCCTCTTGGGAAATTTTCCCGCGCTTTTGAACGAAAATATGTACATAAGTAAAAATTGAACGTTACATTTTGGAGGGTATTGAGTGAATCGTCTAAATCTTAATTTCAGACTGTAAGCGCTAAGTGTCAATTAGATTTTTTTTACTTATCTAAACCTTGAATAATGTTCATCATCATCATCATATCAGCCACAGGTCGTCCACTGCTCCTCCTCCCCCTTAGATTTCCACAACGAGCGGTCACATGCCGCTCTCACCCAACGACTCCCTTCGACCTTCACCAGGTCGTCTGTCCACCTCGTTGGAGGTCGTCCCACGCTGCGTTTTCCAGTGCGCGGTCTCCATTCGAGAACCTTTTTTCCCCAAAGGCCATCAGTTCTACGAGCAATGTGCCCCGCCCATTGCCACTTCAGTTTACTAATACTTTCAGCTATGTCGACAACTTTAGTTCTTCTACGGATCTCCTCATTTCTGATTCGATCACGTAGAGAAACACCAAGCTTAGCTCCATAACTCGCTGAGTAACCTTGAGCTTTCTTATGAGGCCCATTCTGAGTGACCACGTCTCTGTTCAATACGTCATCACAGGTAACCCACACTGGTTAAAGACAATAATGTTAATAATAATGAATAATGTTCAGTGACAATTAATAACTTCCCAATCAAATTTTTATTTTTATGTTTCAGTATGCTAAATCTAGAATTAAAAACAATCGATAAGGTTCGAGTCGTACTCGCGTGTTAAATGTTCCGTACCAGAAGTAGCTACGCGTTATGTCAAATCCGTAATTGGATATCTAATAGATCGGTATCATGAATGGACATAGGTACAGGACTATATGGACATTATTATTAGTAGGTACACATGAGGACGGGGCTGCTTATGCTCTTGACAAAATCCCTTAGAATGAAGAAAATAGAGTTATAATAAAAATAGATTTATTTCTGTAAAACTACACTGGTGTACTGGTGCTGCTAAGTAATAATAAAGTAAAAAACTATATTTTCCTAGCAACATTCACGCAATGCAATAAGTACAAGGCTCTAAAGGACTAGAATCCAGGGCCGTCGCCAGGCCAAAAAAAAAGCAATGAGTACAATCATCATCAGCATGTTTCATCATCATCAGCATGTTTCATCATCATCATATCAGCCACAGGTCGTCCACTGCTGAACAAAGGCCTCTCCCTTAGATCTCCATAACGAGCGGTCACACGCCACTCTCATCCAACGACTCCCAGCGACATGTTTACTTAGTCGAATATTCTGATCTCATGACTGGAAAGATTTTGTGTCACTGGTTACCACGTTACTGCTAGTTCAAGCTGGTCACTTTCAGTCTAAAACGCCTTACTAATTTACATTCTATTACCTTATATCATCAGAGAAAAATTTAATTCCAAGAAACTTGTATCTCCGTGTTTAATTACAACTTTACGTGTACCTAACACTGTGAGAGTTCAAACCGCCCATTAGGAGGCGTATTAATTTCACCATTACCGCACTTACTTAAAATTTAACAGTGAGAACGAGGATATTAGATGAACGTGACTTTAATATATGCATATTAAATACTATATATACTATACATGTATGTTTGTTTTCAAGTTTAGATGTTTATTTTTTTATTTAGACTATGATCGTCTTAAAACAAGGTACGTTGAACTCAGTGGCTAATCACACTTGGTTTTCTGCGCTGTGGCCACATATTTGGTTCCCGCAAAGAACAAAAATACTTGTATGACCTACAAATAGTTATTTCCGGGTGTTAATGTATGTAACATTTATGTCTGTAAACTGTACCCACGGTACAGGAATCACCATAGATAAGGATATTTAAAAAAGAACCGGCAAGAACGAATTCTTCCCACATTAGGATTGTGTCCTCGGTTGTATTTTTTTTTCGGGCGAATCACACTCATTTCACCCAGACCCGGACCCGCGACCCGGAGCAACGGTGTAACGGATCAACCGTGTAGGTCATACAAATATATTTTTCTGTGCGGGAGTCTAACCCGCGACCCATAGCGCAGAAAGCCAACTGCTTAGCCACTACGTCAACGTCAAACATAAAAATTGTTATTGTGGCGTACTCATATGATATAGACATAATTGTCTCAATCTTGCCTTCATATCTAATTACCTAAATAGTGTCAGTGCATCAGCTTCTGCCAGCGTGCGTCATATTTTAGAAATTTCCGAAAAAGGTAACGCTGCCGAAAATGGCTGATGTTAAATATGTCGGACTATGTTGTGAGAAAAATTAAGTTAGGTTATTGGAAAGAAATTACGTATACAGCCTAATAAACAGTAAAACAAAACAAATGTTTGGTTACATTTTGGAGTCATACGGCCGAAACCTAAAACGCGCTCTAATTTTTAAGACCCACTCAACTATTTGAGCACGCCCGCTATCTTACCGAAAAGTCCTGTCTAAATTACAAATAGTTATCACTTTATGTTTATTTAGTACTAGCTGGGACCCGCGGTTCCACCCGCGTTTAATTTGAAAGAAATTTAGAGTACTTCGACATAGACACTTGACATAGAATGTAAATATTGGATTTCAAGGGTTTTATTTTTTTAGCGCAGAACCCTAATTATTTTTCTAAAATAAAAGTAGCCTAAGTTATTCCTTATAACATCAGCTATCTGCCAGCGGAAGTCCCGTCAAAATCGGTCCAACCGTTTCGGAGATTACCCGGAACAAACAGACAGACAGACAGACGGACAGACAGACAAAAAATGTAAAAATTGTTTTTTTGTTATATGTACCGTATACAATTTCATATGCATTTAGTAAAAAGCTGTTATTTTGACATTACAAACAGACACTTCAATTTTATTTATTTGTATAGATTTTAGCAAAATACTGGTTAGTATTATACGAGTCACGGGTTTTAATTAGATGTTAAATTCGTTTGAAATCGTAACATTTTATGACCATCCCTCATAGTACGTGAAAGTAATGGATTACTGCTCAGTTGAGCTTAAGAGATAGCGCAATGATACAGTTTTCAATAAAGTGTTACTTAAGGTAACACAGTTTTCAATAAAGTGTTACTTAAGGTAACACTTTATTGAAAACCCCACCAAAAGCCGTCCACTAGTTTTTAAGCGATATTCTATTAGGCTGATATACAAGATAAAAAAAAATATTGTTTCTGGTTTGGCACACTCAAACCAATTTAATTAAGGAAAACTGTGCGGAAATAGACACCTTCGTGTTTTATTAAACTATAAAATATGTATATAGATATAATAGATATATCTAAATGGCTGTAGAATGTACAACGAACGTGTTAAAATGGTAACATAAATAAAACTTAGCATTGTGCATAGCTAGGTAGTATGTAACTACTTTCGTTGGGTGTCGAAGATAAAATATGTTCATGCACTTAATAACGCTGCTTAAGTATAAGTGACAAAGTAACACCTAAATCTATATGACTAATAACTATAACTGTTTATATTTCTCATGTCCCGCACATTTGCACGAATTTGCATAACGTGTTTTAAATAAAAGCTGAAAAGCTCTTGTTAGACATATTCACCAACTAGAATCTAATAATTTTAGTCGGCAAACGAATATTTCTGTTGAAAGTCCACAACATACGGGTTTCGTTGGCACACGTAAAGATTAAGGTATGGAATAACGCATCCCATTTAAAATGGTAGTAGTAGTTGGTCAGTGAGAACACACTGGAGCATGCGTCTTGGATACCGCCGTCAGTGTGGAGGACTCACGCGCAGACATTGGTTCGGTCCCCTCTTGGGAAATTTTCCCGCGCTTTTGAACGAAAATATGTACATAAGTAAAAATTGAACGTTACATTTTGGAGATTTTAAATAACAAAAGTAAGTGAAATTAATTTTCCCTTAATCTGTTTTTTGTAGTAGTGAGGAGGAACATTTGAATATTGAATGTAATATTTACATTTTTTTATCGGTTTCCACTGTTAGTAGTAATTTACTCCAGTCCGCTTATTTATTTGGAAAATTTATAACTTACATTATTTGAATAGTACTTAGAGCTTATATTACATTAAAAAACAATGCATAAGTAGTTACTTCAAATTATTGTTGGGTGCAGTAGAATGATTTTAATAATAGTGTCGGACTCTTACCGGCTATAACCCCAGAGGATTCATTCGATCTACCTATCGCTTGGGGTGCGGAATTCGCACTCGCAGTTGTAGTCATTGTTTTAAATAGGGTAAAAAAATACGAGATTAAAGTAAGTTAATATTATAAAACAACTACTCGTATAGAGAATTAGCGAAACGGAGATATCGTATACTTGCTTACTATGTTGAATATGGACTATTTACTCCATTCTACATACTTAAATTAAATCAATGTACATTTAATACAGAAAATGCATTTACTCATGTTTAATCTATGTCAAAGCTAGAATGTTCATAATTACGTAAGCATAAATAAATGGACAGGGAATCTGACAGAAGTTAAATATTTTGTTATGCCATCACTACGTGTTGCTTTAAAACCTATGCAAATATCCGCCATTTCGTTACGTATGGATTACGAGATAGAACTAACTATAAGATATTCGTCGCCCGTCTTAACAAGGAGTTATTTTAAATTATAGGAATGTCAATGTTCATTTTCTTTTATTGCCCTTCGTTTCCTTTCTTTTCTTTCCTATTCTTCCTCAGTCTTAATAATTATTTTCTTACTAAATTGATATTAAATTATGTTCATAAATAAATACTAATAAATACATATTTTTATACCATTGTTAAATTCGAATTTAAATACGATGCCTAAGAATAAGATTCGCTTCTGTCGCGTGCCCCACCTCAAGTTTTGTTTCTCAGGTAAAAATTTAAGGCATAGTACAAATAATGGTCCGATGGAGCAATGTTAGGTAGTATTACAGTGAATTGTGGTACTATTTCCAATTGAGCTCTTCTAGGATGGGGCGGACAGACTTTGCAATATGTGGTCCAGCGTTGTCGTGAAGAAGGCTGACCGATATTGTTTGCTATTTCTGTGGATAACTTTTGCATTTGTTCTCCGTCTTTTTTCGTCCAGCAATGCTCAATAAAGCATGCTAATAAAGATTGCCAATCCAAGCAAACTGAGAGCATTATCTTTTCTCCATAACAGCTTGGTTTGGGCTGTGTTGTTGTGCTTTATCAGCGTGTCAATAGGCCTGAAGCGTTTTGCTGTCGTAGTAAAACCCACTTATACTATGATAATCGTCTTAAGAACGTCGTTCCTAGAACACGCTCGTAAAGCATAATCGTCCGAAGGTGACATAGTCCATTTTGAATTGAAACTAAATAAGTTCTAATACGCGCGCCCTCTCATATCTTATGACTTAAAGCTCCTAGTGTGTAATCTGTAGAATTTCAGTGTTTACTTGATTTTAAATCTGGAATATTGTAAATGAAGTGAAGTGTTCAAATATTTATGCACCATCGTAATATAATTTCTTTTTCACTCCTCTTGCTCAAAAAGACCGTCATTGTGGAATACCATACCGAAGAAAAAATAGCATTTCTTCCTCTAGGGGAAAACGTTTTATTTTTTTATTTTTGTCTGTCAAATAACAATGAGCCTACAAAAACGAAAAAGTCTTTAGTCATAAGTAGTATAATCATGAATAAGAGACTTGACTTATTACTGTTTCATAAAAAAAGAACATTTTATTTTTGAAAATGGAACTAAAATCGGCGATCTCTTTGGTAGAATACATGAAATGCGTTGCGGCTACAGAAGAAGTAATAAAAACACATTGGCGCGAAATCTTTATTTTTCAATTGCAAATTGAATTGCTAGTGACCGTAATTAATTTTACAACAGTGAAAATGTCATCATCTAGTGAGAATGGAGACCCCAATTTGCAAATAGAAGAGAAAGGAAAATAAATAATTTTCAATCTGTTGCCGTCAAGGTCACAAATCATTTATTTAAATACTTACGAAAAGTTTACAGCATATGTGGAGGACAGAAAAACGAGTGGATTCGCTTACGGAAGGAGTGTTTCTCACGTATTTTGACGAACTTTCCAAAAACTATCAAAGTTCAACGCTTTGGAGCACATATTCAATGTTACAAACAACTATACATATAAGACATAATGTAAATATAAAGAAACAGACAACTCAGAGGACTGAAATTAAGCTACCGGGAAAAAACATCTCGTTAAATATCCAGAATTGTACATTACATTTTTAATAAAATAAACTATTTCATATAGTATTGGATTATTTTATTTCAATCGTAGTGAAAAGTAGAGTGTAATACACGGCGCTAAAAACCAATTAAAACTCGTTTTTTTTACTCCCTCGCTTAAGCTCGGGAGTGAAACTACCTCGTATGTGGTGGGTCATTTTAGCCCCTTGTATAACAATGGACTATAATTTCCATTGCCCTTTCAGCCCGAGAGTCTTCCATAAAGACATGTTAATAAACTTCTAGTAAAGACAACTTCTTGGGATGAGTGGAAGTCCAATTGATTAGGATAAACGGGAGAGCTTGCATCAAAACCGGGAAGTTTTGTCAGATAAGAGGTTTTGAAGTACACAATACTTTAGTTTTACCAGCAGTGAAAGTGTCCAGCTAGGTACCACCGCAGTCCCCTCCGAGATGTACTTAAAGGCGTGGCATCAATGGGGGGTTCTAGTGAGATCTTACGAGTACCTGGAGCCAAAACATTTTTGATTAATTTTGTACGGCAGATAAAATAACTTTTTAAATCTGTAACGACGCTTGTCACCTTAGTCGTCCTGCGACCACGAACCCTGCAAAGTGTTCGAAACATCAGGAAAAACAAAAACAAATAATACACGCGATTTAATTCGTTTAAAATTATTTTAGTTGTATATTAATAATATACAATTTCATAAATGTTTCTTTACATCAGTTGTCAAATGATGTTTTCGATAGGCCTGACAACGCATCTAGCGGGAATCTATTACTAACTCGTCGTATAACATATTGTTTGATTATCAAAATTGTCTCAGTGTGATGTGATAATGTATTGCTAATTGATTCAATCCATACTGCTGGAAAAAGTAAACACTTCCGTCCAAGTTATCTCTAATAAAATTACAAATAAACTTGATAAATTTGCGCTTTAACAAGTAAGGATTCGTGTGTTTTTTGTTCGTGAAAATGTGCTTTTTTGGTGTGCTCCTTTTTAAAGCTGTTTATTTAACCGCGAAACATCATCTTAATTCCATTATCCACACAATTTTAGTGCGTATAGGATATCTTAATAATACATATCTTAATAATTCATATAATATAATGTATAATATAAGCGGCACGGTTGGTGCAGTGGTTGATACAGTCGACTGCTGCGCTCCGGGTCGTGGGTTCGATTCCCGCACGGAACAAATATTTGTACGATCTGCAGGTAGTTGTTCCGGGTCTGGGTGTATTGTGTGTGGAATTCATGTCTGTAAACGCACCCACGCCACAGGAGAAATACTAGTGTGGGGCAACGTTTTAAAAAAAAAAAAATATTATAGGAGTCATGGCTATTTTCTCTCTACTGTCAAACGGGATTACTCCACCCACTGTTCATGTTAAAATGATACAGTCCAGGTAATGAAAATAGTATTCGTATAGACATCTTCTTTTTAACCAGAAATATTAACACCACGGGTCCGTTAGGTAAACAATAGGTACACGTCATGACAAGTAGGACAAGCAAGAGGCTTACAATGTTTCATGGATCACGGGTTATTAATCTTAAAATACCTTCACGAGTTAATTGATATCGGCAAATCGGTAATTAACGTTACCATACGACAACATCAATAGCATGTGTATTCTGGTTACTGGAATATGCTGTAGATAATTGTTAATGTACTAGAAACTAAGCGGACCCTAGCTTTCTATTTTAGAAGTTAGCTGTTTGCAAGGTTTGATAACGCAATTCTTATGTTTTATTTTTACAACATTCGGCTTGGCAGAAACAGGCCGACCGAAGGATCCACTTGGGCTGGCCAGCATTTAACATGTATATCAAAGTCTTTAACCAGTACGTTCTTTTGGTTATGACACCGTAGTGTCGAGACGTGGACACTGACAGTTGGGCTAGTCCAAAAATTCAAAGTCTCACTGCGAGCGATGTAGGCAACTATGTATGCTTGGAGATTTCTCGAAGATAAGATGAGAAATGTGCATGGGCTGGCTGATTTTAGGTCTGAGCGGTCCCTAAGTCGATATAATAGGAGTGCCAAGAAAGGCATTTCGTATAAATGACCGACATAAGATAATTTTAAAACATCGATATACCTAGGATCATATTACAGCATACGAGATTTGGATTTGGCCAACTTTTCAACGCTAGCTCGTCTCAAGTTAAGAGAGGTCCACGTCTCTTTACTTGGAACATTTTCCAGTGTCCGACAAATCTTGTCACTAATTCAATATTTCGTCCCTCCAGGCTCTAGCTTATTAAGCCTATGTAGTAAATCACTATCACGCTCTAGAAATGTGAGTGTTATCTCACATCTCGCAGTCCACTGCACGTTTAAGCAGTGCCCATCTCGCTTGGCTTTTTGCGCTACATGTCGAGGGTTCGATCCTCGAACGGAACAAACATTAGTATGATCTACAGATAGTGGTACCGGGTCTGTACTTTCATGCACATGTGAGATTTATATCTGTAAACTTACCTACGACAGAGAACACAAAGTCTGCCTCAAGGTTAAAAGAAATGACTGAATTCATTAAGCTCAGGACAGTAAAGTTTCGAATTCAATAAAAAAGAAAATAAAACGTGTCTTTTATGAACACCTTCATACATAACTGCACTACAAACATGGTCCTAAGTAAGTAAGAAAAAGTCAGTTATATTTTTAAGAATTAAAAAACGAGCTAGTTCCGTATCATACGGGGCAACGTTTTATATAAAAAAAATACTTAATACTTTTTTTTGTGTTTGAAGTCAAGCGCCATAGATTGTATCACCTGACCGCGGACTTGTATGATAGTGATGTGATAAATCAAGCTAGCAGTCACACCTGGTTATTATGACACTAAATACTCAGACGATGCACTTATTGGACGTTAATTGAACTTGTAAATCTTGTATGTTTGATGAAAAACTCAATGTAAACAAGGTTTATAAAAAAAATGATAGCTTTGATAACTGTTTAGGTAGTTAGATCTTGCATACATAGACAATATTGTAGATTAGTTTCAATATCTCAATTGCATACTTAAACAATTTCGTAAGTTTCTACAATGTTGTTAAGTCAGACGCTGTAGGAAGTGTATAGGTTGGTGAGATGATGCTTCTAATTTTCGTCTTATTTGATTAGACCTATTTGCTCTACACTTTCACGAGTGGTGCTACTTTAAAAACGTTGACCTGGTCGGATGTGTTTGGTTAATTTTGCCTTTACTGGCGTGTGAGACATCGGGCGTGCATGACACTGCTACAGCACAGATACCGAGCAGAGGCATCTATTTGCACGATTGGAGAGGAATTAAAAGTGTGCCACAAACATAGCGTGTTTACAGACGTCCGAGTTTGGTTCCGTGCTCAACGGATCACTGTTTAGCCCAAACCAAATTACTCGTGAATTGCGTGAAAGAAATTCTAAAATTATTTCTCTAATCCATTTTGTAACGGTGTATTTTCACAGACTATTATCACATGTGTTGTGAGTACAATTAGATTGTAAATATTTAAATTACGGTTTATTACTACTTACTGCTGTTGTTCATTTTTTAACCTTTCTTGTTACACATAACGATATTGATATTTGTTGATACTTATTATGCTAGGTATTTTACATTAAACGTATGAAAAAGGTGAAATTATTAAGAAATCGACATTCATTGATATTTCAGATGTGTGAATGGCTGTCGTACGGGGAGTGGTGTGATGTGAAACTACTGTGCGGTGGCCGAGCGTTCAGTGCGCATCGCGTCGTGCTCGCTAGTGTTAGCACTTTTCTCAGAGTATGTGAATATTTTCCATTTGCGTTAGTCTTCAAAGCTCTTAATAACTTTATAAGCGATATCACTAATTAATAACATTTCCTTACAGCACCTACTACTCTCTTGTCCCGTCGATGAATCGCCAACCTTTATCGTTTTGCCAGATTTTGATCTCGACGCAATGTCCTCTGTGCTTTATTATATTTATAATGGAGAAGTGGTAGTACAAAAAGACAAACTAGAAATGTTTTTGGATATTATAAAAGCAATGCAAATATTTATTGACAGTCAATATTTGCCCCAAATGTTGGACAAACTGGAATATAACGATGTTGACAAAAGTTTTCATTATAAAACTGAATTGACAAAAAGTAATATATATACTTTAGGACTTGAAGAATCTACAGATCAACGATACATTAATTTAAAAAAAGGCAAGGTAATTCAGGATGTACTATTACAGTATTCAGTTAACAACGCAGATTGCATAGATAGTCAGAATCCAAGAGGAGAGCGTAAGTCTTCTTTTGGAAATCTGAAATTGCCATATGGAGACCGACAAAGGAACTCTTTTCTACGTGATTTATTTATCGAGACATATCCTCGAAACGGTAATGTTAACGGTCTGGCGGCAGGCGTGCTAGCAATATCAAATGAATGCTATCGTGCTCCGGCATCTGTGTTCTTGACGAATGCAAATGGCAAACATCTCAGCGCCGACAACACACTCTTAGAACCATATAAAAAAACGAACGAACACATCAAACATTCGCCTACAGTATTTCACCTTCGTAAGCAGCAGCGATGCACTCGAGATGAACCAGATTACGGTGAAACTTCCAAAACTTTATATGACCCTTCTTTTCTTGATGTTTGTTCGGTTGAGAAAAGTAATGAGAGACCAGTGTTGGGCACCAATACGAAGACTGTGTGGATAAACCATGCCCCATTGTCGACAAACCCACTATTTAAATGGGGATTGCAGGAGCCGATACTGTCAGGATTATATGTTCCTTCTTTAGATTTTAGCTGTGCACCATCGATGTTCGACTCAGTGCAACCGATGCAAGACTATAGAAATAAATCTGTAACTAACAATACCCGTAACGAAACTAGCAAAGGAGTAGATTCGTCTGCATCAACTAAAGTTACAATTTTAAATCATGTATTAGAGAGTCCGTGGAGCCCTCGGATACCCAGTAACTACAAACCGTTCCGTAGAAAAGCTGAGCATTCCATAGAGTCGCAACTCTCTAAACAAAAAGTAAGTGGCTAGTTTTAAGCACTGTTCCTTACTGTTTTATTGTAAGTGATGTGACAATATTTAAATTTTTCAGGTAAACGAGATAAGTATTATTAACGATAGCAATAACAATGTTCAAAGATCAAATATAGGTGGAGTTACAGAAGCAGTGCCTACTTGTGACCCTAAAGAATTGTCAAAAAAACCATGTTTGCAAAACAAGCGAAGAGACGACTTTAAGTGCACAATTTGCAATCAGGTGAGCACATACATGTTTTGTATAATAACATGTAGACTCAATATTCATTATTTTGAGAGAGACGCGAGTTTGAGGCGCTCATAGCCAGTTACACTCACTGATCGGTAAAAGCTCGGCAAGGTTAAGCAACGCTTGACACGGTCAGTCATTGGATGGGTAACCGCATAGTAGTTTTTTAATTGAGCAAGCTGTTCCATGTAGGGTCCGGATTAAGAATATCGCACCACTCCATCTCTTTTTTTTGGACATTTTTTTAATTTTTTTATAATATGGCATTAAAAATACATACAACCCTAAATTTTCACCCTTCTATCACCAACCCCTATTTTTTAGTATAGTTGTTTTAGTAATTTTTCATCCCGCTCTATAACTGATCAAATAACACTTGATAAGTTATCCCCCCCAGGCGTCTACCGGTGTCACTTCTCGCCCAGTAAACAGCACGGAGTAGGGATGAGACCGAAGCCGGTCACCTGTTTCTCTCACACAATAAGCCTTCTCTCACACCCTCCACAATTTTCGGCCATTATATTATTATTTATGCATCAAGCGTAATAGTAACGTTTACAATTATCATTTTACTATACTGAATGTTATCTCGAATAGGCGCCGAAATGGCTCAACGGTTCTCAATGAAAATTTTCGGGATCAATACATGAATTATAACTTTCATGTGTGTTCCAATTTTATATCATGCAGCAGGGTCCAGAATACATGAATAGGTGTAAATATAATTTGCGCCTAGCGTAGCGGGCGGGTACGGCTAGTATGTTTATAAATAAGTCTTTCCGTGTGGTGCCGGATCAAGAATATAGTTCCACTCCATCTTCTCCCGTGGACCTCGTAAAAGGCAACCAAGGGACTCTCAACCAGAGAGATAGGCAACAGCCTCCTTTCTTGGAACAGTACCCGTACTGCACTCACCGACCTGCTACCAAGTGTGGTGAGTGATGGCAAAATTACACGGCATGTGACCGGTCTATGGTAGAGAGCTTATTTCGGGAGTGGAGGTCTTTTGGCGTTGGAAAATAGGGAACAGATTGTGGTTTCTCAATGAAAAACAGAAATCTTAGGATTTCATAGATCAATGAACTGTATCTTTGTAATGAGTGTACTTCTTATTTTGTCAACGAGGCAAAGGTCAAGACACGTGTATAGAAAGCGTAATAGCACTTTATTCAGAATGGTTCATGATAAGGTACAATGTGCACAGAATTTTCTTTTAGACATCTTAAAGGATATTAGAAATCAAAAATGTCTTCCCGAAGCCATATAAATAGCATTTCTTTAATACTTAGGTTTGCTTTCACCACGGTGAGTGGAGGTTTACGCTAAACTGAATTTCTATTCATGTAGTCGTTTGCATTCGCGGTTGAAATGCTACGGGCACTACGCTGTTATTTTTACGTCTATAGTAAAGTTGTCCGAAGTTGGGATGCCTGTATAAACATTATAAAATTTAAATGTGATGTATTATTTTAGAGTCATTTTATGTGATTTGTTACATGTGTAGTCACGTAACTAACGTGTTCTTCTAATGGTTCTTCGTAAGCACATAAATTATTGAAATTTTCAGTATTGTGCAGAAAACGGTATACTCGGATAAGCCCAAGTTATAAACTATACCTTAGGCATTTTTTTATCAGTAACATTTGATTTATAATTTATCCAAGTCTTGCTACTTACCCGTAAATGCTTCTGTGATTGCGTGTAGAGTTCTGGTATGGGGTATACTCAGTAATTCTAATGCTATCATTCTAAACCTTTTTAATATATCACTTGGAGTAGTCAGATAGAAATATAACATATTCTTAGGCACTAAAAATCAGAAAAAAAATTGTACATTACATGAGATTTGTGACTAATTCCTATCATGAATTGATGTAAACTGATTTGTTACCCAGACCGTACTATCAGTGTACCGACTACAAACATCTTAATAACACTGAAAAGTATAAAATGATTACTCCTATAAAAGTATAACATTTCTTCATTAATACGATACAAATATCTATATGGTCCGTGTGATGTCCGGATTGAAAATATAGCACCACTACATCTCCGCTCGTGGATGTCGTAAAAGGCGACTAAGCGACAAATCAAAGGGATAGGCAGCAGCGTCCCGTTTGTGGAACAGCACCAATATGCACTCACCAACCCGTCTGCCAAGCGTGGTGAGTATTGGCAAATCCCCCCAAAATCACACCATAATTGTGGAATTCTATGGGGAGGCCTTTGTTCAGCAGCAAATCCTGGCTATATTGCTAACTATACCTACATAATACAGTCTAATACTACCCAGGTAAGCATACACTACCGTACAGATAAATACTTAAGTCAGTTTCCTCCCCATCCCTTTTGAGTAGCCTTACTGTAAACATAGGTAAACTGGGTTTTATTCTGTAGTGTCTATTTAGACGGTAGATATAGATATACCTGCAGACTAATTGGTTGAAAATAATAGGTTGAATAATAGACATACATATACTACCGAATCTATCGATAGGAACCTTTTTATTTTTTATTGGTAGTGGCAATTCTTTATGAACTTCCTCTGCCCCTGGGAAGGGCATGCGGGATTCCTACAGGCTAAAACCACTGTAGCTGTTATTCGGCACCGAAGTGGGACTCCAGGTCCTCTTAAGGTCACACTAGAGCTGCCCTCTGGTGTCACACCTACATATAGGCACATCTCGGAGGGCGTGACTGTAAAGCGGCGGGGGGCTTGTAAAAGCCCCCGAAGCCTCACTGTGCGCTGTGCTGCAGTCACGGCAGCGCGTGACCACATGCGCGCCACCGTCTTCACGGGGATCGCTCGGTGTGAGCACGTAGATTCCCCATCTGTGCACCTGCAACCCCAAAGGCATCCATATAGCAACGGCAGGAGGTTCCGGCGTATAGGAAATAGATGGTGGGGTGGTTGTTACCCCGGCTCTGTCTTCTCCTTCAAACGAGATCCTTCTCCCAATCCCGCTCTGCGGTCTCCTTTTGGAGCTCTTACAGATGGATACCAATGCATTGCAGTTTTCATACTCTGCCAACATAGTGGTACTACTGCCGGCAGAGAGTGAGATATATCTTGCCCAATCCGATCGGCTAGGATCCGCCACTCGGCAGCCCACGCAAGGCAATCCTCGAGCATATGCTGTGCAGTATTCTGGTTGCTTCCACTGTGGTGGCACTGTGCCGTCGTGACCACACATCTTATCCTGTGCAAGTATGCACTGAAACAACCGTGACCAATGAATACCTGCGTAAGGTGACGCGGTTGGTCTTTCTGAGCTAGGCTCCGAATAAGCGGCAGGACGGACTCAATGACGTGCTTGGTCACGAACTGCAACCGCAGGCGGTATCGCTACATCCCATGAGTGTGCTGCCGAGCCAGCCACATTAGCTTGTCAAACAGCCCTGTCGGCGCGCTTTCGGTATTCTGGCGGAAGGAGCGAGCGTGTATGATCATAGACTGACGCACCCGTCTCCACCAGGATACCGAAAGGCAGAAAGCCCACCAGGAGAATTATCACCTCGTACTCGTACACTTTTATTTTTCATTTCTTCACTCAGTCCCCCGAGATTAGACAGCAGCTGGTGTAGTGCACCCACTAACCTCTTGACTTGGGAAACGAGGTGCTAGAAGTGCTCTTCGAAACCACAATGATTGTCCAGGATGAGCCCCAGGTAATACATGTACCGGCCCACCCCAATTCGCGCGTCACCAACGTGTATCCTCAAACTGAGAGGCTCTCTATTCCTCGGCAGTTTGTGGAACCATAGCTCCTTGGTTTGGTGAGGCACTATCTGGAGACCCGGCAATCTAGGTGGTTCCCTTGAACGACTTCCCGGTGGCCAGCACGAGTGTGTCGTCAGCGTAACAGCCTAAGATGAAGCCAGCAGGGACACGCATGACCACGCCTTAGGCAAGGCCTAGAACTGACCCCTGTGGAAACCCGCACGTTATCTCCATCCGCTTTACGCAACTGCCCCTAACCACGTAGCGAATGTGCCATCGCTCAGATAGGCTTCTATGATTCCCTGCAGGTAGGGGGGGGGGAGGTACTAACGATGGGCTGGTGCTCCCTAATCATGCCCCACAGAACGTATTTGAAGGCTATGTCAAGGCTGACTGCCAACGCCACCCCACCCCGCCGGGAAACTGCCTTTTCCGACAGCGAGTTGTACGAAGAATCGTGGTGATGGACCGCTACCGGAAGCCATACATACTTTCGGTAAGGTCGGGGCTAACTCGCGACAGGTGCTCAACGTCTCGTGTTTCGAATAGCTTCAAAGCGTCGTCAAGCAGGCAAATGAGACAGAATGCAGAAGGAAACTGCCGTTCTTCCTTGCTTCTTCAAGAGAACAAATCTGATCTCCTTCCAGTTGGACAGGAACACGCTGCGACGGAGGGTGTTGCCTCATGCGGTCCCTAGAGACTACAGCGCATACAGCTACCGGCCACGTACGGCCCGGAATGCCATCCGGACCCGGTGGTGCGGTGCTGCGAGCAACTCTCTTTCCGAAACACCCAACTAATCGGCCTAGTCCGAGGCAATCGTGGATGGAATGGAATGGTTCTGGAACACCGTAAAGAGCGTAGAAAGTACTCCCTCCAGCAAATCTGGGGCTATGGTTTCGGTCACCGGGGGGACCCACAGGCACAACTTGCCCACGACCATACGATAGGATCTCCCCCAAGGATCCCTGTCCAGTCCCTTCAGGAGCTCACTCCAGGAGCAACATATAGCATTGCTGATGGTGATCTGAAACGCCAGCGTAGCCACCCAGTAGGCTATAGGTCTCTGCAGTCTGTCCCCCTGTCCAATAGGCTGCAGTAAAAATAAACATGTATCCGGAACGGTTTATATTTGATGGAGTTATACCCAAAAAATCTTTTAAGAAAAAAGTATACTGACGATTTTAATTGCTTTCCTTCCATTTTTTGAGTCAGTTAAAAATACCAGGTCGGGTCAATTCAGAAATAAAATTTTGGTTTACGTTGCAAATGTAAACTTTGTGATGTTGGTGCTTTAACCATTTTTTATGACTTAGTTGGCGCATGAGTAAAGTAAGACATCACCGCCTCTCAAGGCCATTTGCAACACCAAAAGAGTCCCTAAAGCGTTGCCGCCCTTTTAGGGAGATGTACACTCTTTTCTCGGAGTTTTCCATGTTGTATGTTTTTGAAAAAACCGCTGAAGTAACGAGTAAATCGTATAGTCCTAGACCGTTAGCTATCAAAGTGATGAGGATGGAATTATGACTTGACGGGTGGTTTGATTGTGGAAATCAGCCGATGGAAGCATGTTAAATGCACTCTCTATTATATATGCTGTAAAAGAAACATGGAAACGCAACGTCTCTTCGCAACGGCAGAGAGTAGAGCCGATCAAAATGTTCGCTCGATGTTCAATACGGTCAAGTGGAATGAGGTATTGGGGTGCTCCAGCCCATATATCAGAGCAGTATTCTTTATGTGGCCAGACAAGTGCCTTATTAATTTACTTCAGATTAGATTCCGATTTTTCGTAACAATGTGAAATAGCACTAACTTCAGGAACTGAATTTTATTTATGTCTATTCCTAATTATTAAATTGCTACCCGTGATTTTTAAAGTTGGGTTTAACTTTCTTTACATTATCGTTCTATTGCGCTATGTATGTCCGTGTTCAGTTTTCATAACAATGGTCTGCACTTGATGTTAACACACTGTAAGAAAGTGACTAGATTTTTGGTCAAATATTTGACCTAATTCCTAGTTCTCTCCTTAAACGATCTCTTACATCGTGAAAACTTCTTCATAGTTCAATCTCTAATTTCCATATAGATCAGTGTGTGTTTATTGTATACAGTTTCCTTCAAGAGCGTGCAATGTCCTTATCTCAAAACCATACATCACTGTAGGGAAAACATATTGGTTGGAGAGATGATTATTCAAGCATTGTGAAATACGACTTAACTATAAAATTGTATCCAGTTTTTCGAATGTCACTCATCAGAACTTTATTCACTTGGATGTAGCTTTATGTTGATTTTGCTAAAGGATAAATTATGTACTTGGCAATCAAGGCATAATTTTCATATTTGCCTGCAATTTTGATGGCATATTTTGTGTTATCCTTGTACACAATTAATATATACATACATATTAATCCTAAGGCCTACTTTTAGAGACGCTTGGTACAATACAGTAAGATCTTTTGTTTGGAGGCCTGTTTCTGCATTAAGGTAGAAGAAATTGTATGTTGTGAATTAACAAATATATAAAATTTAAACTTTCTTCCAGGTTTTCATGAGTAGCGAGTTTCTGGTAGTGCACATGAGGCGTCACTCAACAAACGCGCGGTACACTTGCGGTGAGTGTGGCAAGACGTTCTCGCAGTTGCGGAACTTTAAGTATCACATGTCGATTCACCGCGGCACCAGGGAATTCGCCGCCACTTGCACCGTGTGCGGCAAATACTTCAACGACAGAGGGTATCTCAGCAGCCACATGAAGATTCATAGGTGAGATATAAGGAACTCCTTAGTCTTAAAAAGGACTTTTGTTCAAGGAGGAGAACAAAATCGGTATTATTAACTTTTGCTCTCTTTTGGAAATATGTCTAGTAGTGCGGTAGTGTATTTATTTTATTTTCTTGGTGTTTTTATTATTATTTAGCTTAGAATAAGCTAGTACTCAAGGTTTTACTGATCAGTGAGTGCAACTGGCTATGAGTGCCTCAATATTGTATATTATCGCGGTGTGTACTGTGGGGAAGTAGCTAAGTACCGGTTCTTATCTCAATGAAAAGCCTTGTTTTAAATAAACCTTCACATTTATTTTCATAAAAATTACAATACGTCTTTCACTCTGGTGATTCTCAAGGCTAAAATTACATCAGTCTCCAGACAATTGTACGCAGGTCATCAGAACATCAGAACATTTAATAAAAACTATTCAATAGTGGTCAGTAAATCATATCAAGGAGGCAACCAATATCTATTATAGTGTCTACATAAATACGATAGCATTGGAAATCCTTCAATTTATGATATGTTATAGGAAAATGTGAGATATATTATTTAACGATTACAATGTATATTTTCAGAAATCGTAAAGAATATAAGTGCACACTTTGTCCTAAATCGTTCAACCAACGCGTCGCGTACAACATGCATGTGAGGATCCACACAGGTAAATATAGATTACTGCGGAGAATTATTTATATTTTTTTTGCCTGGTTTAAGTTTTGATATATGGATGAGAAACCTGAAACATATTCAGGTTTTATTTAGAACAAATGCCGTGTAACCTCCGCAACAGTTGGTAGGTTTTCATAGTATGATTTTGGCTGTGAACAAGTTGTTTTTTTTTGGTATACATATTATAAAACTAAAGTGGTGTGGTGGTTTTATGACAAGACTGTCGTGAATTCATAGATTACATCACTAGATAAAAAGTAAGTTCCATTTTAATGGTTATATTTTAACTTCTTTTTACTACTGAAGTAATTAGTTGTTTTTATTCTGATTATTCGTGACAAGACTAAGAACACATTAAATTAGTTACGTTGTGCTTAGTTTGCACTTTCCTAAACGTGCATGATTTGTAGATACAGACACTTTCTTAAAAAGGTTGTCATAGGAATCTGTTCATTGTTTTGCTTTTGAATTTTTCTTTGGGCTTACTGCAGTCTTGCCTTCGATAAATCTTCAAACATCGAGACCCATTCGTGTCCCGAACATCACGCTAATTGTTGATATGGGCAGTCTGAAGTTCAAGTGCGACAACAAGTTTTCTTTTCTTCCTTAACTACCGTGGTGCCTTTTGGTCTCTTTTTTATACGATAAATCGTTGTTGTATTCTTATTACTGGCAAAAAACAATCACTTTCTGTATTACAAAATTCTTAGCTAATAAAATAAGAATTTTCCTGATATTATATTAGCTTAGTTTCTTTATGATTAAAAAAGTATATATGGATATATACATCCATATATACTCTTGATGGATTTTCAATTATTCATACATTCCATGAATGCTTGTACATTTTATAAATTTTTCTGTTAACCTTTAGCCTAAACTATTTCAGTAAGGAGTTATTCTAAAAACAAAACATTTTTCACTTGCATGTCGTATTTTTTTATTTTATTTCAGTTAAGGATCACCAACGAATAATACATTACTTTCAATTATGAATACAAAAAACACAAATATTAAGTATCACGTAATGTACACTCAATTATAGGTAACCACAACCTTCAACATTCAATCCCTTTCATTAAAACCAGAACAACCAGAACTATTGGCCTATTGCTCCTTTATTGAATACATTTACTTGAAGGAAATCCACTGCTAAACAAAGTCCTCCCCATAGATTCCCGCAACGCAACCGGTGTTCATGCCAGCCACATCCAATGACACTCTGCGACCTCCACCAGATTGTCTGTCCAATAATATCCTGTCAGGCAAATAACGACATAATCCTTCCTTACGACATATTGGCTCCTTCTGCTTACCTATGGCTGGGACGTGGCGTCTGTTCGTTAGACATTGGACCGCACCTCCGGCAGGTATCAGCCCCATGTCTATGCAACTAGGCCAGCCAGGAGACAGACAAGAGCGCGCAGAACACAACGCACCGCCACTGTCTCAGGCCTGTTTCTGTTTTGGTGACGGACTGTCTCAGGTTCGTCACCCGCAGACCGCAACTCATGGAGGCTGGAAATTGGACAGCACCCTCCTTCGACGCCCGCTGCGTTTTTGCGGCGGGGGATATAGGTGGTCAGATCCCGCCCTACTCCGGATGGTTACGGCGCTGCGCTGTTGAACACTCGTTCAACACGGGCTGCGCTGTACAAAAAAAAATGACAACTAATGCACATATTAATTTTTATTTAATGTGTATTTATATAATTTCAGGCGTGAAACCGCACGTGTGCGAGGTGTGCGGCAAGGCTTTCTCCCGCAAGATGTTACTGAAGCAGCATCACCGTACACATTCGGGTGAGCGGCCGTATGCGTGCCCGCACTGCGACAAGCGCTTCGCAGATCGCTCAAACATGACGCTACATTTGAGACTACACACAGGTGAGTTGTGCATGTTGTACAATTCGCGTGGCCAAACTGCGACAAGCGTTTCGCTGACAGGTAATATGACAATACACTTTTTAGTCAAAGCTAAGTAAGCCTTCCACAGCGATGAGAAAATGTCATTGTCATGAATTGCACTTCACTGCTAGAGCTAGGCTTTTGTCAAATTAGGAGTGCTGTACGTAGCAACCGTAGTAGTACTTACGTAGTAGCAACTCCATGATGAGCACTTCACACAAACCCAGGCTGGTCCATGTGGCAATCTTTGGGGGAGTTTATGTCCAGCAGTGGACGGTTTCAGCTGGAATGATGATGATGATGTACGTAGCTATGTAAAATGAGGGCTTGGCGATCTCTGCACCAGCATATTCGTGACGTTAGTGCCAGTCACTGGCCCGAACTACTTAGACTGGTAAGTCTGATGGTTGTCCACCTATCTGTCATTCTTCAGAGCCCCAGTGGTGACTACAAGGATCCATCACTTACTGATCTGTTTGACGTTTAGAAAGGATACTCTATTTTATTCGTTTCCCCCTTAATCTTGATAAAATGTAGTGATTATACCACAGGACTATCGTCTACAGCTGCCTCAGTTCCCATTAAGCCTCCGTCTACTACAGTTGCTCTAACTCCCAATCATCCTCAGTCTACTACAGTTACCTAAATTCTTTGGGAATTTGCCTCAGTCTAACTAAAACAGAAATACGAAGTCAAACAAAAATTAAAAAATAGTTATTAACAGTCAAAATAGTCTAATGTATAAACAGAAATGCTGATAATAATAACAATTTCTATGAATAATAAGAATGCCTATAAAACATAAGTAATTGCTTTTTTCATTCGAAACTCCAAAATATCGTAATAGCATTAATGGTTATTACATTTATGATTAATTGGATAAAACTAACACCTATTTATTCCATGCGGTATCTGGATTAAGAATATAGCACTGCTCCATCTCCTTACGTGGATGTCGTAAAAGGCGGCCAAGGAACTCTATACCAGAGGCAGCAGCTTCCCTTCTGTAGAACAGTAGTCATACCTCGGTAACCCATTCGCATACCAAATGTGGTGAGTATTGTGAAATTCCCCCCAAAGTAACGAAACAATTGTGGAAATCTATGGGAAGGCTAGAAGGCTACGCCTTGGCCTTCCTCGTAATTTTTTTATCCTTCAAACACTTAAATAAAAAATTAAAAAATGAATTTTGAACGTTTTGCGCTTTGGAGCTTTCGCTCTTTTGTCTTTAAGCGCTCTGGAGATTTTGCTCCTTGGCCATTTTACGCCCGTTTGTCATTTTGCGCTTTTGACATTATGCGACTAAAACCTTTGTTGAGCAGTCTACATACTTTGTTTAATTTGATCGTCTATTAAGTGATGGCATCGCCCAAATGTAGATTGAAATCTAATTGTTTATCAAATTTCGATGTAAATTTTATACAGAAATAAATAAGAAGGTATTTTTATTTCTTTAGGTGTAAAGCCGTTTTCCTGCACGCTATGCCCGAAGTCTTTCACTAAGAAGCATCATCTCAAGTCACACTTGAACTTCCATACTGGCTCGAAGCCGTACTCTTGTCCGCGCTGCAAGCTCGCATTTACTCAGTCTTCTAACATGAGAACGCATCTGAAGAAGTGCCGTGCGCCTGAACCAGTGCTGAATATTGAAACTCCTCCTTACACTACAGACACAATTACAAGACAGAGTAGAGATGTGGTTGAAGAGATTATAACATAACCTGATATGTACCACCACATAATTCAGAATGAAACACTTGGCTCAGCTACAAGCGTATATAAATCTAAGGATCGGGTACGGAAATCCACAAAAATAAAAAACACTTTCACTATTACTGTGTACGATTTCTGTAACAACAATGATTTAGTTTAGTTGATCTCTTAATTTAAATACTAAATGGACAGTATAGCGCGTCTGCCAACTGTTTAACTTAGCATAAATGTAATTCGAATAAGTCAGTGGAAATAGTACGAAGATTGGAATGAATAGCTTTTATTGATCGATATTTATTAATTATATTAGTAATATTATTGTTTAGATAAATGTCTTCCTGTTGAAATATATTTTCTCACATGATATTGTCATATCAAATGAGAACTCGTCTAAATAATACTCAATATTCATATGTATATGAAACATATAAATATATTTCTATCGTATGTAAAGAGTATAATAAAAAGCTTTTTGAACTATGTGTTTTAAGAAAACCAATAAGTAAGTAGCTTTGACAGTAGGTATAATGAAATGAATCTGGTATGTACAACTCTACATTGCGAAAAGTACGCACTGGTTTAGATAGTTATTGTTAAACTAATTTCCTCTTTTAATTTTATGGACTACAATTTTTCTTTCTATTACTTAATTTAGCTGGTTTTAAATACCATCTGTTAAAATACTGAATAATTTGTTGTCATTAACATGTAGTATGTTACCTCATAAATACATATATATATATATATATATATATATATAATATATATAGGCGAGCATGATGTTAACAATACAAAACATAATCTAGTTATACTGGTATACGCTTTTTTTACTAAGCAGTCAGTAATCCGCATGTTATACTCGTATGTTGTCGGTGGGAAGTTGTACTGTTCTTTTTCTTTTTTTTAAAAGTGTTGCCCCACACTAGGTATTTCTCCTGTGTCGTGGGTAGGTACGTTTATAGACATGAATTCCGCATACAATACACCCAGACCTAGAACGACTACCTGCAGATCATACAAATATTTGATCCGTGCGGGAATCGAACCCACGACACGGAGCGCAGCAGCCGACTGTATCAGCCACTGCACCAACCGTACCGTCGTTACCTAGATATGCTTTCTTAGTAAATAATCTTCTCAGTATCAACAGTTTAAAAATCTAAAGAATCCTATTAGAATCTAAAGACCCACAGGTTCAGGGGACTGTTCAATAACTTAGGAATGATCCACTATTACTATGGTCTGTAGGTAGTTTGAAATGGTGGCAAACCAAAAAATAATAATAACGGATTTAAAATTCAATTAAAAATTAATTGAAAAATAACATTCTTAGCAACTTTAATTTGTTGGATTTCCCAAAGCATTAGCGACGGCTCTACACCAGCGTAGGGTGGTGAACGTAGGTGGAATAAGGCTCCGTACTCTGGATGAGAAAAAAGCTTTTCTTCGGTGTTCTTGTAAGTTTTGGGGAAAATAATTGAAAGCCCTCATTGAATCGGGATCAAAATCAGAATAGAAACTTATCTGAAAACAGAACACGTGCCCACTAAGTGTCGGTCCAGCGTGCGTTAGCCCGCAATAAACGACGCTCCTCATTGCCACGTTGCTGAGCTTGAACTCTTAACGGTCTGCGAGCGTGAAGATTGACTTCAGGTAATCTTCTCCTGGAAGTTTGATCACTGATAATCAGTTGCTGCTGGGACGAGTGTTATCTACCAGCTGCCGAGAGCTGTAATGTAGGGCGAGCTGTAACGAGGCAGCGTTGCAACATTTAGCAGAAAATGGTCTTGTATCTTAGCTATTATCTAGCAGTGACCCTGTATCTTCTTCGTTGACATTCGGCTACATCTCATGTAGCCTTCTACTGTGCCCATAAATAATCAGTAAATTACACTTGGCTGCGTGTTAACAGCGTCCACAATTTTGCGTTGGCTACGCCCATCATCGGCTAATCCCTTAGTCGCCTTTTACGACACCCACGGGATGAGATGGGTTGGTGCTATTCGTAGCCGGCACCACACTGGCTTAGTCCTAAATATCATTGTTGAAATCGGGTCAGTAGGTTTTGTCACTTCACTTGTATAGTCCGAGAGTACATATATCAATCCAATACTTACTGTACGAAGTCGTCGATGGCACTTGGTGACTTGATGTTTTACTATGGTAGCAGCTCAAATAAACGTGGTAATGATGTTATTTAATATGTAACTTACATCTAAACATTTCATTTAACTAAATAATTTTAATGTTAGTCTAATATAATTTTCTTGTAGTCAGCCGTTTTGTAGTTGTTACCGTTTTGTCGTATTTAATAAAAAAAAATGGTAATTTTTTTTTTGATTTTGTATTATTTAAATCCATTGCCAAGCCTTCTTATCGCAAATATGTTGGAGTCGACTTCTAGTCTAACTAGCCATGATTAAAACTTTACGCGAGCGATTGCCATCTGTCAAGATATCAGCCAAAAGAGGTCCACTACTGAACAACCGCCTGGCTGGAGGCCGGTTTTGGCTTCGCCAGAAATTACCGGTTAAGCAACCACATTTACCAGAAATGTATGCGAGAAGCCCAAAAAAAAAAAACTACTGAATAACATTCGGCGTCTTACGCTCGCCGCAGACGGTCGTGTTATGCTTGCGCTGCCCGATCAGTGTGCCGTGTAGTATTTTTTCGCAATCGGTCCCGTCGGATTGCAGTCACTTCAAATAAATCACGCGTTGCCTTTGTCAAGGCGACTACTGATTTTATTTCTTTGATAGTTTAAATTCATCGCGTTTTGTGCCCCTTCAGGGAAAAACTATTGTTTGGTGCTCGGCAGATACCTTACGGTGCTAACGAAGCTGAGTGGGGTGTTGACCCGCCACACCCGCCTAGCCCCATCAGGGCAAAGCAGTTAGTCAGCAGCGGACTAGGACCACCGGCCTTGGGGGCTACCCTAGTCGACCCTAGTTCGAGTTTACTTTTCAGATTATACAGTCTCTTGCGGGCGATACCGCATCGCCCCTTGCAAAAGAGTTGTCAGGGACCCGTTTGCCCATTAAGACTGGCCACGAATGGTACTGGCTTAGGGCTCAACTCAGGTCCACTCACCTCCCTGCCTACACCCGGCAGGGAGGGTTTATTACACACCCCCGGGCCCATCCAACCCGGGAGGATAGGGAATCGCGTAAAAAGATTGTCTTCTACGCTTTAAGCGTATTTCTGTTTTTGTCCCACGTCTGCAATTTTGTTTGCAACGACGACGCATCTCTACAAAAAATTATTAGGAAGGTTAAAGGACCCCTATATCATTGCCAATAACGGCAACCTCCTTTCCCCCTCACCTGGGCCAGGCACTAAAGTGCAGCCCTCCTATCCCGAACCCAAAAAAATGGGAGAAACCCCAGAGTTCGATGCCGGCAATACAATGCTACCGCATCCCCCGACGCCGACATGCCCACTCGCTCAGACATGTCGGAAATGTCAGAGAGTGACGACTCTACCCCACCTCTCCAAATCCCAACCTCCGACTGTGCCTCGGACGAGTTCCAACTCGTCAGTGGCAACCGAAAGAAGAAGCCGGGCCCTTAAGGCCAAGTCCTCCGCTCAAGCCGCTCCCGCCAAAACCCCTAAAACGGAAGAGGCCCCGTCCTCCGCTCCGCCTTTTGTCCCTGTCCCCACGACGACCTCCTCTCAAGCCAGCAAAGACGACCTGCTGTCGCAAAACATCCCCGTCCTGGAGGTTCACCGTATGCACGCTGGTCGCAACGGTGCAGCCTACGACATGGTTCTCGCCATATGCGAGAAGTCCACCGATAATAATCGGAAAATCTTCAACATTATGACCGTGTGCCACCTATCATGCATCAAAATTGAGTCCCCCCATAGATATGATCCTCCCGGGCAGTTTCACCGCTGCCAACTTTACGGTTACGCGCAGCGCCATTGCTACGCTAAACCTAGGTGCGTCAAGTGCCTAGGCGTCCACAGCACCCCTGACTGCGATCGCCAAAAGATCGCACGCAATGCACAGAGCCTCCGAGTTGTGTGCTATGCGGTGAATCGGGTCATCCCGCGAATTATGCGCGGGGATGCCCCAAAGCCCCGCGCGCTAACCACAAGGTCTAGCAAAGCGCAAAGCGGCTACTCAAACCTTCGCGGCCGCCCATTACGCCTCTCAGGCCCCTGCCATGTCCCAACGACTCAGCCGGCCGCTCCTCCCTCACCCCATTCCTCACCCCATCTCAAAACCGACGATCTCTCTGTTGTCCTCCGTCTTCTCAACTTTGTCGATCCGAACAGAGTCGCCCAAATGACCGCAGCCATTACGGAAAACCAGAGCCAATACGGCCTCATGCTAGTTCTCAGTGACTTCGCTGATGTCTCATCCGCCCTCCTCTCCTACTGCGTAATGAGTTCACAAAGCAGGTGCAGAATAAAACCCCGATCCCTTAAAATAGGCATCTTCAATGCCAACAGCATTAATGGCCAAAAATATGAAATCGCCTTATTCCTCCGCGACCATCTTATTGACATTATGTTGATATATGTACAAGAGTCCTTTTTGAAACCTTCTCACAGGAACCCTAGAATTGCAAACTATGATATAGTGCGCAACGACAGGACCCATTTCCGTGGAGGAGGCACGCTAATTTACTATAAGAGATCCCTTTATTGCATGCCCCTAGATACTCCGGCCCTTTCCAATCTAAGGGCATCTGTGTGCAGGATAGGCATGACAGGTCATCAACCGATCACTACAGTGTCGGCTTACCTAACCCCTAATGGCCAAGACGATCCAACCCAATCGGATCTCGAAGCACTGTTCGATCTAGGCGACTCCGTAATAGTGGCGGGATCTCAATGCCAAACATGAGTCTTGGAACTGTCTCACCCACAACCACAGAGATAGTAAATTATACTCTCTCAGTACCCTTCTCAATTTTGACATCATCGCCCCGATGTATCCCACCTTCTCAATTCTCTTGCGAAGATTTATAAGGGGATTATTTATTCCCGACTGAAGGATTTTGCCGAATCCAATAAACTCATTCCTGACGAACAGTTTGGTTTTAGAACCAAACACTCGTGTGTACAAAAAGTCCATCGACTAGTTGAACAAATCACGTTCGGATTCTCACGTGGCATGATGACGGGAGTCCTCTTTTTCGACGTTGTGAAAGCATTTGACAAAGTCTGGCACAACGGCTTATTATATAAGTTGTATCAACTCGGTGTGCCCGACCGTCTCGTTCTCATCATTCGAGACTTCTTGTCAAATCGTAGTTTCCGATATCGACTCACGGGCGCTCTCTCGTCCCCCCACCCCATTAGAGCCAGAGTCCCACAAGGATCCGTGCTAGCCCCATTATTGTTCATACTGTATGTACACCAGTGACATCCCCAAACGACCTGCTAATACGACCCAATTAGCACTCTTCCCCGATGACATGACCATTTTCTACTCCGGTTACGTTCCCGATAGCATAATTAAGATCCTCCAAGCCACAGCCAACGCCTACGGGAAATGGTTTAGGAAATGGTGGATCGAAGTTAACCCCATCAATAGTAAAGCCGTCTTCTTCTGCAAATTAGGCAACGAACACCCACGTTTCAGGGAGATCTCGGTGCTAGGCCAATCGGTTCCTTGGGAACCGCACGCCAAGTATCTTGTAGTCACCCTAGACAAAAAACTGACCTTCATTCCCCACACAAAGACGGTGCGTGCCCGCGCCGCCTTTGTGCTCGGTCGCCTTCACTATATCCTGAACGCTCGTAGTAAATTATCCCTTAGAAATAAGGTGAGAATTTACACCAGACGCATTGGACCCATCATGACCTATGCCAGCCCAGCGTTCGCACACGCAGAATCCGGCTCACTCTGTAAATTCCAAACCTTCCAAACCCGTTTCGAAGAAGAGACTCGCGTTGTCTCATTCACTAAACACCCGACCGTTTTACCGCCCTCGCCGCTGAGGATGTCCGCCTCACCGACGTCGCGGAGGTCTATCACCGCGTCACGTTCCCGTTCAAGTTAGCACTTCTCCCTCCCGACTCTAGCTCGCGCCGGCCCGTGCCGAGCCTGTAGTTTTAAATATCCCATAATACATTATAAATAATACCGATCCAGCTGTCCCCAAAACAATAGCTTGTTATCCCCAGCAACGCCCTAAGCCGAGGTCCGTGTCCCGCAGGGGGCGCCCTTAGCGAAAGTTGCTTAGTTTTTAATATTAATTTTAAGCCTGGCTGGAGGCCTCTTTTGGCATCGCCAGAAATGACCGGTTAAGCAACCACATTTCCTAGAAATGCATGCGAGAAGCCCAACAAAAACAAAAAAAGAACTACTGAACAAAGGCCTCCCCTACCAATGACCTGTTATATCCCGTGTGTCGTCATTTTAGGGGAAATTTGCCAATAGTCACCACGCTTGGAGAAGAGGAGGAGGAGGAGGAGAGGCGGGTTGGTGAGCACAGCAAGGCTGTTTTTCCACAGAAGGTACGCTGCTGTCTTTTCCAGAGTTCCTTAGTCGCCCTTTATGACATCCACGGAAGGAGATGGAGTGGTTCTATATTCTTAATCCGGTCACCATACGGAATTGTATGCATGACTAATAGATATGATCGGGACCCAGGGCTTGAAGGGTCTCGACATGTTCGCAGATAGATCGATGTGCACTGTAGCCACGTAGCCGCCAGCCGACAGATTTTGAGTATATTTATATTGATTGTGATCATCATCATTATATCAGCCAATGGACGTCCACTGCTGAAGAAAGGCCGTCGCCATAAATTTCCACATATGTGTTATTATTTTGGGGGCAATTTGCCAGTATTCACCGTGCTTGCGTTGGTAAGCGCAGAAGTGCTGTTCCACAGAAGGAATGCTGTTGCCCATCTCACTGATCTGGAATCCCTAAGTCGCCTTTTACGACATCCACGAGAGGAGATGGGGTGGTACTATATTCTTAATCCGGACAACCCATGGGGTTTGGTTGATTGATTGTGTTAAAGGTAACAAATTTAATAAAACTGCCATTTATATTTTTACTCCCGTTTTAATGAATTTGGTGTTGTAAAATAATTATTATTGATCAAGGTGTACAAAATTACAGGCTTTTACAGTATGTAAGTTTCTGGCGCATAACGTAGTTTGCAATATTTCCTATACTCATTACGAGGTGAATGCGAGTCCATTATATTTATATATTATTGTAGCAAAAGGTATTGAATATATACAGTGATAATATTGCTTACCTTGCTGTACCACAAGTAACCTATTGTACTTACATTATTTATTAAGACCATCAATCTCTTTTAGATGTCAATTTTATACATGTTTGATATTAAAGACGATGGCGTTGGTAATGATTGATATAATATCATTAGATGAAAATAATTTAAAAGTATGCCAAAATATAACATACTTTATCGGAATTATGTACAGTGTAATAACTTGCCAAGTACCTGCCCGCACTGTATAAAATAAAAAAACGGCTAGAATCCATTAAAAAACAAAAATCATGGGTACCTATGCAAGTACAACGTACTTTAGTTATTACATTTTCTGTGTTTTTTATTAGATACCAAATAAAAAAATTCGAAGCAGTTAGACTTCAGAATTATTCTATCTTAATATGTTTAATAAACGCATTTTCATTAATTTCAACGAGTTTAAAAAGAATATTTGTTAATATAATGTATCCAATGATAATGTATGTAATACTTATTATTATGTGGCCAAAAATCATTGAAATATATTAAAATATTAATGTCTCGCCTCTGTCCAACTTGATAAATACATTAACATATTTAAGGATAGTAGTTCGTGTAATGAAAATTAATAATTGCTGAGTTCCTTGACAGCATTTTGATATGAAGCGACAAAAAGCGACAAATAAATAATATATAATTTAAAATCTAACAAAATACTATAACTATACATAAAGAATGGCTAAAAGTCAACGAAATTGATACAACTTATTCGTAGTCAACATGCTATGCCAAGTCACTCAACAATATTTAATCTCCATATTCAATAACATTACGTGTACATTTATATTATTATTTTAATATTTTACAGTGAAACCTATAAAAATGTACAAAGATGATAATCGACAACGGTTGATTTCGACGTTTGAAAGCGATTTAGATGGGCAGATTATGAACTACAAACAATGCAAGGACATAAATTGAATCAGAATAATTAAATTATATAAATAATTATAAAAGTAATAGCTTTTTCCAAGTGATTACGTTAGATCGGTCAATTATTATTTATGACTTTTAATACATAACATTATTAAGAACCCTGTAATTTTACTTTTTTATGAATGTATTAGTATACACGGAAACATTAAAAGTATAGCGTACGAATGAGAAATGTAGTATTAATATATTTAGTACTAGAAAGGTGATCGTTCCATGATTAAATTACGTTTTTAACATCAGTATCAGCTAATAGTCCAAAACTTCTTTGTTGTTAAATCACTTAGCTATGTACCTGGGTAAGTATTAGGTGTTAGATTGTTTAATTACAATTCTTTTAACTTCAGCAGCTCACTTATCCTTAACGATAAATGATATTTGTCAATATAAAAAATTAATTTTATGAGGGTCTCTCATAAATTTATTTTACCGATTTTATATATGTTAGTATGGTTAAGAAGAAGGAGTAGACTAATATTGGACTTACATTCTAAAAAAGTATGTCCTTATGATAAAAGATTTGTAATTTTAATCAAATTGATGTTTTAACGTCGAAATCACCACATTTTTTACTTCATGAATATAAGACAGTCACAATAAGGCTTTAGTACAAATTCTTTTGCCCTGTAAACGGTAGAAAATATACAGGTAATAAATCTAGTAAAGATTGCGTGTAAAATCTTTTTCGTATGATTAATAGAAATATACAAAACGTTATAGTTTGTTTTTACATCACGTATAAGCGGGTGGATACATACATAACCAACACACAAACTTTATGTTCTTTCAAGCTACATGTACTCAGTTACACATTATGTAAACCAACTCTTACTTACGTTTAATATTTGCCAAACCTTATATTATATTTATTTCAGCCTTTTCGAATAGGAGAATCGTAATTACTTGGGAATATAAAATAGTAACTAGTAGACTCGGTGAACTAACATTACGGTGTAGTACCTACATGTCCATCGGCGCGCGCGCAAGGGGCGCGGGCGCTTTCGATGCGAGCGACCACTACTCTACGATGTGAAGCACCATTTGTTCTAGCGTAGGGATAATGTACACAATTTGTCAATTTTAATCTAAGTAACATTAGAATTACGTTGATGCACATATTATGCGCTTATTTTCCGATTATTAGTTAGGAACAACAATTTAAAAATACTATACGCTCATCTCTTTAATCGTAACTTAAAATTAAACGTGCTTCTGGCACTTACCACTAATCAGTTGTTTAATAACGTGTTTCGGACCGAATTGCAATAATTTCACAAAAAAGTATTCGTTCGGCACTTTATTGCTGTTCAGATATTCTTTGGTGAAATTTAATAATAGTTATATTTTCATAATTGCTTTGATGTTTAAAATAACATAAAGTTCAACAGCAAATTATTTTGGATTATGTATCTTCAATCACGATAACACTGTTACGTAGATATCGTGCCTACGAAGTCGCGAAGGAGGCACATAACTTGTTTTTGTAATCGCGATAAAAAATTAAATAAGTCGATGTCTCATAGTTCTATTTACAATAGAAATCTAATTATACTTCTAAAATTGAGCATTAGTATAAACAAAGGCTGCAAAGTTTTGGATGTAATATTTAAATTCTTAACTTAATATGATACACATTCCCGAAGGGGACTAATATTACGCAAGTACTTAGTACTTATTAATATCGCATCGCATTTACAAGTAATAATTCTTACAAATGTACAACAGTTTATATCGTAATCTCATAGCCACTGCAAGGGACGAAGTACTCGCCCGAATGTTTTTACGAAATATTTTCGTTTGATCACAAGACTGGAATCACATGATGCGGCGGGGAAACACGCGTCCGATGAGTGCGCGCGCGAGGTAGTCTCAGGTACACTCTATGATGAGGGGCTGGCTGGACTCGATGACGCTGGGGCGTGGGTCTGTGCCCGGCGCGGCATAGTGCGGTGGCGGCTCATGCTCGGGCAGCGCGCGGTACGCGTGCGGCGACAACTGCCCATGCGTCACCAGGTGCGGCGTGGTGGTGTGCGCCTGCCCTCCCAGCATCACCTCGCTGTGTGACATTGCAACACGCGCCCCACCGGCTCCCACCAGCCCTCCGTGCGATGGAGAGTGCACCTCGTATGCCTCGTGCCCCTCTCTTTCGTGGCAGTCTTTGTCGACGGTACCTGCAAAGTGCACGCGAAAATGAAATCGGCCGCGTTCAGTGAGAGCGCAAGTGAAAGTTGCGGTTCACCTACGAAGAGAAAGTGCAGCGCACTGCAGTTGCTCTCGCGACTGCGGTCGAGTTAATTCTGTTTCATTTTTATAAGAGAATAAATTTAAATTATGTATATTAAAAATACATATTTTGGAAAGTGAACAATCTAGGATTGAACTATATGTTTGCCAGTGATAAAGAATATCTTACCGATGCATTCAGTGTTTGCTGCATTCGTTATTGCTAATACTTCTTCGATGTTATTCGGTTTACAGCTAGTAGTTTTCCAGTGCGTGCGTAGTCCGGAAGCACTGATGTATTTCTTGTCACACCCTTGACAAACGTATGGCCTGTCGTTTGTATGTAGCCGCTTGTGAAGTTTCAAATGTACAAACTGTGTGAATTTTTGCATACACAAATCACATGCGTATGGTTTTTGTCCAGAATGCAAACGCAAATGAGTTTTTAAATTTGATGTTGAGGAAAATCGTTTTTTACAAATATCACACTGATGCGGTTTCTCGCCAGTATGTACTAAGTGATGTTTTTGTAGATGTGCTAGTTGCGTGAATGATTTACTGCAAACATTGCATTTGAAAGGTCGCTCTCCAGAATGCGTTCTTAAGTGAACCTTTAAATTCGAGAGCTGTCCAAAAGTCTTACAGCAAACATTACATTCATAGTGCATTTTCCCATCCTTTTTCTTAAGTGGATATGGCAAGCTCCTGTAACCTCGTGAAGATTGTGATCCAGGGCTCATCGGTGCCAGCATATGTCCACACGAGCCATCGGGACTGACGCTGCCATGTTGAGGAACCATTTGACTGTTTACATTTGTATTTTGTATTAAACTTAACTGTGAACAATTTTTGAGTGTAATCACACTTGTTGAAGATGGATAATGGTGATTACTTTGAATATTTTGTGATCTCTCAAATTGGTGAGATGATGTCACCGTTGGAGAGTAATTACTCGGTGGAGATCCTAGTTGAGTGATTATTGTAGAGTTCGGGGGAGAGTATATGTTATATGAATAGTTAGGGTAGTGACTTTCATATCGGGTTTCACGGATTTCTCTTATTTCTCTGATTTCCCGAATTTCAGTTGTATGGGGGATCGTATGTGGCGGTGATGACGAATAAATCGAAGCAGCGCTGGGCGAAGGTAGCTGCTGTGGTAAGGGTAGTAGCGATGGCAAAGGGGTCAAGTTAGAACTTGAGTCAGGACTGCAGGCATTGCCGTACCTCTGACTTTTCTTATATGAATAAGCCATTTCAGTTGGCGACGAAGGTGGTGGAGTCGCATTTGGTTGACGGCGGTTTGGATCGTTATTGTTTGTATCAATTCTGTTTCCAGTTAATATAGTTTCTAATATTCTCGTATCTGGTGGCGAATACCTCATGAAAGCTGGTTGTGGCGGGGGTGAAATCGTACCGTCCTCGTAGTATGGCTTATTAAGAGGCACCACTGTGTTTTGAGATGATTCTAATACGATAACAGTGGATGTAGCTGGATCACGTCTTGGTGGTGATAAATTTTGTGGTGTGTTAGGAGTTTCTTCAGCAATTACTAATTCTTTTTCAGTTTCACAATCCATATCTTTCTGATTTTGATACTGATATGCTCTTGGCATTTTTATTTTTACTTTCCTGTATTCATTGCGATGCATATCTTGGTCACTTTTTTGGACTATTACTGTCTCTTTAGGTTCATTCGTTTTATTTGAACAGTCGAGTACATAATTTTCTACATCTGAATCACTTGAATCTTCAGGAGGAGTGAATTCATCGTGGTAGCCGTTACTATGGTATCCTTCATCTGATCTTACTGATCCATCATTTGGCGTCAGTAGGTGTTCGTAGTGTGGTCCACCACAATGAGTGAGTATTGGAGATTTATTGCCTAGTTTTTCTTGATTATTTGGTGCCATTGGAGAAGGCCCCCTCATATCTCTTAAGTGATGGCTTTGGGCAGGGGACCTATTGCTCTGAATTCTAGGGTTCTCGAGTTGGTGTATAACTACTTGAGATGACTCTTTATGCTGATGGATGATTAAAGTAGGGTTCTCTCTTTGCATTTTTACTGGCGAGGGTGAAGGCATCAAACTGGTCGGTGATAATGATCTTCGCTCATTAACAATTGAATTTTCCGTTTTATTATGTATAACGTTGGCCGAGATATCTGGCCGTATGGCTGCCCTTTCATTTTTGTTAATACATCTAGGATCTTCTCGTTGTATCGTAGCTGAACTATCATGAAACGGTTTGTCAGTTACTTCACGTTTTCGTCGATGACTTGGTATTTCAGCTTCTAGAAGTTCCTTAGTATTTGTTAAACCAAGAACATATTTCATGTGGTTAAAGGCAATTTCTGGATGTACTGGGGCAGGTGGCAAGCCGTATGCTTTTTTAATAGTTTCTTCTTTGCCTGTAATGAATAATATTAGATATTTAATATTTTCTTATGACCAATGACTATTAAAACAATTTTAGCTATAATGATATAAACACTTACAAATTGAGTAAGTTGCTCTCTCAGGATCGATGTCATAGCCCAACCTCGTTGCAAAGTCCTTGCAATACCAAACCATCAACTCTTCGTTTGGCATTATGTCCCTGAAAATATTGAAGCAAAGTATTATAAAATTGATCTTGAAATAGGAAACGGGAACAATAGTGTACATCGTGTGTTGTGAAGTGATTTTACCTAATCGTGTAGAAGTATATGTGTTCCTGATGTTGACAAGCCACCAGATTCATCACGGAGAGAGAGTACGCTGACGCAACGTATCGCATCCAGTTCGCTACGCTCGTGTCAGAGCCGTCCAGGTAATAATAATCACTGTCCTTGAATATCTGTAATAAATTAACAATGCTTATATTATTTATGTTTTATACAACAGCTTTTGAATTTGAATGTAAGTTAGGTACTTTTACTTTTAATCCGTACGACAATGATAAACACTTAATTAAATTATCATGTACCTAATAATTTGTGTATATGCCTATGTTGCGTATGTTTAAAAGCTAACTTGCATATTATTAAACACAGGATTTTGGGACTATGACCCGTAACAATGATTAGGAACTTGTAGACTGTTTAGTCTGCCGTTGTCACAGGGTGGTGCAATTGGGCCGAAACTTGAATGATACCTGATAATTGTAACACAATATACTCCTGAAATCCAGTGTTTTTATAATGTCCATAAATCGAGAGTTTTCAAACATTTATTATATATTTGTGCTGAACACATGTTATTAATGCACGTAGCACGTGCAGGATATTTACAGTGCGCGTGGCACTGATAGCGATACGCTTATATTATAGTAGTGTTGTGGGGTCAAGGACGAGACGCAATGTCACTCAAGAGGTAATATTATAGGACGCGAAATATAAAGTGCGTTTGAGCAACACTTCTGGTTCAGCTTTTTACTGTTTACTATTAAAAGGGATTTCAGCAACATGCATTGTGATAGGTTTACGACATTAACTACTGCTAATATTCTTGTTCAAATAGTTTACTAAATGTAGAGTAACGGTAGCGATATTCTGGTGAAATCAGTGTCCCGATTTTATGGCGGAAATTTGGATATTTTACAGCAGAGATATATACATTTGGAATTTGAACATTTTACACAAACAACCACAACCTTTGTATCGAATGTAAAACCCAATCTCACCTTAATATTTCCATAAGTATGATGTCTCACAGTTTCCTGTACCTGGCCCAAAGAGAGAGTTCGGTTAATTGAAGAAGAAAATAATAGTGCATTATAAACAAATAAATTATAACAGAAAACGCCAGGGATTATTAGTCTTGCAGGTAATTTACTTACTTTAGGATAGTCGGAATTGCGTCTAATAGATTGTGCGGTTGAATAATATTTGCAGATGAAAGCCTCAACCAAATTAAAATAATAAAAGCAAAGCGGGTTGCAGTTACTGTCTTCGATGTTTTAATTAATAGTCTATAATAGCACTCACCCGCCAATAGTATCTCCAGGAAACTTTGTCGTTAGGTTTGTTAGGTGTTCGGGTGCCTTCAAAAGGCCCGAAGCGTGTTCCACGTGGTATCACTCCTATACTCCACACACCTTCAGTCTGTAAGGATTGTGATACGTTACGATGTGATTTCACTCTATGTTTGCAGTCTACGTTTTCTGATCTAGTAATTTGGTTACAAGATGTTGAGATAAAGTATTTTGTAATAAAACACTTTTAAACAGATTACATCGCGTATATTATAGATTTTTCCCGACGTTCGAAAACTTTGCATTTACTTTTACATTAATTTAGTACGTTAGATAAAATAACTTTTTAAAACTATAACGACGCTTGTCACCTTAGTCTTCCTGGGACCACGAACCCTGCAAAGTGTTGGAAACGTCAGGAAAAACTGAAAATGTTTAGTAATCGCGAAAAATCTAAGACCTTACAAAAATATTTTTACAAATTGCATACATACCGGTGTATTGGGAGTCGATAATACTGCAGATGGTCTGAGAGCTAAGCTGCGCGGGAGCGTCCTCTCGGCGCGGTTGAGCGTGCCACGCTCGCACGGCACGTCTGGCACGATGTACACTGTGAGCCTCTCGAACTCCTCCTCGCGCATGCGTGTCACATCGTACGCGCCCGCGCTGGACACACCACTCACCACATCTGTGCCGCCGGGACTACCAGTGCGACCTACCACTGTTGTGCTTGGAACTTCTTCGCTTGTTGACTGTTGACAATACATTTCAGATTTCATTTATGATCAAATTTCAAATTCGAATTTAGTAGACCATTATTCAAATTTCCGGAAGAAATGTTTAACTGTAACCTTACATTACCTAAAGCGAAGATTTAGCACTACTTGGTATGCAAGTCGGTCATTTTTAGACCCCAAAAATATGCAAACTACGTCGTAACGAAATGCATTTTCCCTTATTATTATATAAGTCGTGTGTATTTTCTACCTTGTCGTCTGACTTTGAGTATTATTCTCCTACTAAAAGAGTTTAGTTTCCTAAGTATGAGGCGAGAAGCGCGTTCGATAAAGGGGCGGCGCCACTACTGACCCAGTTTTGTGATAAGTGCGCACTTTCCACTATGCGCCGACACTTCCTTTGCCTATTTATATTTCCAACTAATTCAATTGAAACCAGCCTCGCCCGTGACATCATTTATTATCAAAAAGTTTGATTTATGTACTTAATTTTGTATAAAGGTAAATAATATTATCTTACCAGTCTCATTTTGATGAATTCCTGTTGGTTCTTTAAATCAGAATGTTCATAATTACTTGCTACTTATTGAAGTAATATGTACCTGGAAGAAAATAAATACATTTGTAGTTCTTAGTAAAGCTAAAAAAATACGTTGACATTTGACATAGTTTTTGTGTACAGGTTACAGATCAACTATGGTATTTTTAAAAAATGAATCTATCTGTACTTTACTAATAATAAACCAATGGAAAAGTTATTTATCTGGATGCTTTGACACTAATCGTAATCATCATAATATCAGCCAAAAGACATCCCCTGCTGAACGAAGGCCTCCCTCATAAATATCCACAGTAGTGTCGTAATTTTGGGGGGAATTTGCCAGTACAACATGCTTGGCCAGCGGGTTGGTGAGCGCAGTATGGCTACTATTCCCAAGAAGGGACGCTGCTGCCCATACCTCTGGTTTAAAATCCCTTGGTCGACCGTATCCTTTTTAATTACCAACATTTATTTTCCAGAATTGGCAATTGAAACCAATCAAACAAATCCAGTGATTTAATCTAAACGGTACCATACAACTTGGCTCGTTACTATTCTAGTAATTTTTTTTGTAACGTAATAATTTTTTTGTAAAATAACTAATAGTAGTAGTAATAGTACTATAAAGTAGAGCTTTTGAAGTAATGGCTTTTTTGAGATACACAAGATAACCAAACTGTCCAAAAACATCAACTGTTGATCTATATATACACATTTAAATTATGTAAGCGAATATATTTAAATAAGTGCTGTGCTCATAAAGCTCTCTTCAAAGATACCCCCCATTTATTTAAACAATAGGTAATATGATGGGTAAATGAAGATTTTAATCCAACATTATATTTTAGCCCAAAATACTGCGTTAATTGTCAAAGACGGTTGGCGTAGTGGCTAAGCGATTGGCTTTCTGCGCAACGTGCCCTGGATTCAACCCAGCACGGAACAAATATTTACATGATCTACAAGATAGTTCTTTCGGGTCTGGGTGTTTGTGCATGTGAAATGTATGTCTACAAACTGTACCCACGATACAGCATAAATCCTAGTGCGAGGCAACAGTCTTAACAGATATAAAAAAAGTTAAATTGCATTACCTATATAAATTATTGTTTTCCGATATAGAAACATACGCCTGACGGACCCGAATCGGCAGACAGTGGTGCATTGATGTTGGGTACGAAGCCCCAAACAGAGTGGTATGAATATATGGCAATAACGGTAATGAAGATCAGTTTAAATATTGAGCATTTATCAAAATGATCGTATTTTGCTCTCTTGTGTAGACAAATTGAATATTTGCCAATTTGGCACTATTCGCGTGGAATACGAAATCGTGACTTGGTCACGCAATTTCCATTCTTCATAGTTTAAACAATCGTTAGGTTAGCCATATACCATAGTAAAAGTACGTTTGAGGTAAAATTATGGTTTTCTCACATGTAGTGCAAGTGGAAATAGAAAATTAGTAAACTCATTTTCTACGGGACAGCGTAGGTGTAAGCTACTTGAGCAATTTACAGTGAAAGCGCTATCCACTAAAATTGTAGTTGTTTCAATATTACAATGTAAATGTAATTTAGCTCTATTAGCGGATATTTTTAGAGGGCTGGATTCATTCTAGAAACGCCTGGAGAGGCAATCCGAATGACTCCAGGGGAATTCTGTAATTCGCATTTGACTTCAACCATCCAAAGAATGTTTATAATTTCGAAAACACTTGCATTTCCCTAATAGCGACAAAAGTGAACAAGCGTGATGGCAGCGAAGTGGTTTCATTTTAGGTACAGGCAGGTTTGTAAAAGAATGCTTTCCCATGTTACTGCAATGAGGCAATATTGAAGTTCAACATTTCATTGCATAATTGCGGAAGCGAGGCGGCTCGCGGCCGACGACTCCTCTCGATGAGAACGAAAATTTTATTTTCCAAACCGGCACCATTTGACATTCAAATTGTTGCGCAAGCGCCGAGCGCCGTATTGTAAACATTATGCGTTGCATTTGTAATGGTTTTATGTATGAGTTTTGTAACCGATGTGGTGCATCAGTAAGTATTTATTGTACTTATGTACATACGTTAATATATAATTTATTATTTAATTGAATAGTAATGTGCAGCTGTATAACAATACAAGAACATCCACGCCTGCTTTGCTGTAAATTAAAATTTAGTGATAAATGTATTGTTTATAATTCAAATAAAAAGTATCTTATATCCTATTCCACTTAATAATCTACCTCTATGTCAAACTTCAGCCTTTTAAGCATAATGGAGCCCTCAAAAACAAACAGACAATGTTTCACGTATTTATAAATAAATAATAGGTTAATAAAATAACATCAAAAATGCATTGATGTAAAATGAAATAAATGAAATTGGATGGTCACTTTTGCCCAACAAATTTGCAACCTGAAAATTTACGATATTAGAGCTATTAATTGTATAATGTGTGCATAAGCATATATTCTTACGTAAGGGCTGATGTTTACACAGCACCTAAGTGGTGGGGTATCGTGGGAAGGAGTAGGGGGAGGGGGTCAGCACGTGACCATGAGCGCAGGTTGCGCAATGCGTCCGCGCAATGTCACACGCTGCACGCCACCGCGCCCGGCAACCACTACTTTGTACTTCTCGTGATAACACTGCTAGTATGGTATCAATACTAGATTCGATTTTGTTTTAATGAAATTCCAATTACGTGTTCATTTGCATATTATAGAATTACGTCAATCGCTAAGTGAAAGTTATTGTTAATATTTGATATTTGTACTCGATTCTTCGATTAATTGACAATATTTGCAATATTTAGTTATTTGGTATGAAAATTCAATAAAATACTTTATTTACCCACCAAATTCACTCTTAAATAGTAAACATTTTTAAATATATTCCTAAATGTACCTACATAAATATTAGTGAAATGAAATTGATTTCTTTTCCATTCAAGGCTCGATAAAATATTAACATGACGCGTAAACATAGTTTTGTATTGATTTATCAGTTTCTTTTTTACATTAGTAAATAGATACTTATTGCCCCTTTTCATCTAAGATCTATTTAATTAACTTAAAAATCGTAACATGGACCAGATATTTTTTATCAACGCGAAGCACATATTTTCACACATTTAACTCGGTAAAACATTATTTCATAGATGAAAATCATCCGTACCGCGTACGCGACAGTGCACAGCTATCGCACAGTAGCGCACGAACCGGGCGCGCATCGCCGCGCGCGCACCAGGAAGCAACCTTGGAAATGCGCATGATGCGCTCGTTCTTGAACTTGCCCTTTACGTAGCACGTTGCGACTACGCTAGGGTTACCAGCATGCTCAAATAATATTTATTTAAGTTTATGAATAAATACGAGATTATTAAATGCAGAAATACATGTGTTTTTTTACTATTAGCGATCACAACTCCTGGGATTACTCGTATAATTCGGATGATCTAACATAAAACATTCATCTAAAAATGCATTTAGCATAATTATTTTTTTAGCTATATTTTCATATAATTCTCCAAAATGACTAATCCAAGAAACTCATGTATTTATACAAGGCTTAAACTCGAGAGGAAACTTCTACTTACACTCGAGTGTAACCCTAGCTGCAGCCGATGCGCGTTGATGCTAATCGTTATTATTCAGTGATTAATGTTATTATGATGCATCAATTGTTTTGATCTATTAGTACTCTGCAAGGTCTCGTTATCTTTATTATTATTTCCCGATCGAAGTTTGTAACCATGAATTATACAGACGAGCACCGACTAGATAAATGCGGAAGTTGTTCCAATGAATTTTGAATATAGTGCCCGATGTGTTTTATGGTGTGATAATAATAAAATCAAGTATTTTAGTAGATGTGAAATTTTTATGAGGTTTAGTGTAGGTTCCTATATGTTTTGTACGTTTCGATTTCTACGGCAGCAAAATATCTGTACTGTAAAAGCCAAGAGTGCAAGGTCACGTGTCGAAGAGTTTCACTAATAAAAGTGGTGCTAAATAACTATGATTATTGCATACATGTATGCTACATAGCAATGCCAGATTGCAACGGGAACACTAACCTTGCAGGCTAATAATACATTTATTACGTAGATATTACTACTATACATAGATGCCTAGCTGCTAGATAAAGATTATATTGTTTGTGATTTTGTACGGAATTGACTTAAACTTACTAAACGAAAAATCAATCCCTTAATTATCGACTCGGAATTATTCATAATCATTTCGGCCTAATGAAGTCCACTGTTGGACACAGGCCTCCCCTAAAGATCATCACAACCACCGATATGGATGTGTTTTGAGCTCATTGGGGGGTTTTGCCATAATCGCCACGCTTGGCAGGCGGGTTGGCGATCGCAGTTGAGTTGTTTATGTACTCGAAGGACGCTGCTGCCCATCCTCCGACTAATCCCTTAGTCGACTTTTACGACACCCATGGGAGGAGATGGGGTGGTGGCATTCTGAGCTGGCACCACACGGAAAGTATTCATAATTATAATTTTATTACTAGGCGTTACTCGCTCGCTTCGCTAGTTGTAAATTATATTTATATTCATATCTTCTGAACCCTACAAGATATCGAAATGGAACATACAAGAAAATTCAAGTTAATATCCCTGTTTGTATCCCTAAAAAAAACATTGAAATCTGTTGAGCCGTTTCGGACCCTGTTCGAGACAAACTTTCAGACACACGTACAACAATTCTAAAAACGGTCAATTATGATTAGGCGTCGTATAAATAGCAGTTTTCACTGAAATTTTGCTAATTATATTGAAATCACAGATAGACACTTCAATTTTATTATATTGGTATTTATTTATTGATCATTTTTAAAATTTTCTGCTACGACGCTTTAGTACCGACTTTCTACTTGCTGTTGCTCCTTATTTCTTACAGGCAATACAGTAGACTACTTTTTACAACTTCCGATATGGTGAAAACAGTAAAATTTCTTCTTTTTTTTTAGATGTCTATATATTTTTTATATACATTTCTGGGAAATATGGTTGCTTAACCGGTCATTTCTGGCGAAGCCAAAAGAGGCCTCCAGCCAGAGTTTAATTTCTGTTTAATCGTACCATAATATAACGTATAATATTATCTGTTTTATTTAAACTGCCCTAAATACAAGAGTATTGAACAAAACTGTTAGTAATACTTACAATCATAAATATTCATCGTTCAAGGCATTCTTGAGATCCTGTTCATAGTTTGCGCGTTTTATGTTTATACTACCGCGAATAAACAATAATTATTATCGTCTTTCGTTGATAAATAGTGTGTTGATGGTATGCCTATGAGGCGATAGCGAGGTGGAGTGATTTGAGGTACTCGAGCAGGATCCGGAGCGCCAGCAGTGGGACGAGGGGCCGCAGCCGGCGCGCCGCTCTCATGACCGTGGTGCGGGGGCCCGCGCGCGGCGCACTCAGCGGCTGGCGAGCGCGGTCGTCGCCGGCTCGTCTTGTCGCCGTGCTCGCCGGCGGAGCGCGGTGCGCATTATGCAACGCGGAGGCCACCGTGCTGCCGACCTGCCTCACGTCTAGTCCGCGGACGCCGAGCACTAACCCGACACAGCCGCGCCGCTATGCCCACCGACCTAGATGCACTTTTACGACGCCGAGAATGCAATCGACACACATATTCGCGTCTCGTTCCGATAAACGCATCGACGACGAAAGCGGCCTGTGACGGAGAATGCGGACGAATTTGACAGCAAATGCAGTGAGTACGTCACGTTCGCGCCTCCTATTCTCTTATTAGAGGAGAGCAGGACGGCACAGCGCATTGCGACCGCGGACTGCATTCAAGTTCATTACTTCCGTAGTGGCGGCGACCGAGGCTCGCGCCGTGACCATGCTCTCGATACCGGCAAACACTCTAGTGGCGATCATCGCGCCGCGGGAAATGTATGCCAGTTTTACGCATCTATAAAGAATATAGATATAAAACGGAAAAATAACAAATATATCAATTATAACATTTAATAAAAATAATGTTTTTTATAATCAGCCCATTACTGTCCCACTGCTGGGCACGGGCCTTTTCTCACAATGAGTTAGGTTAGGTTAGTCCACCACGCTGGCATAGAGTGGGTTGGCGGACTAGATACACCATTGACAACATTTGGAAGATTTTTCACAACGTTTCTTAGTAAAACAAAACTATAATCAATAAATCACTAAGGTATTTAACGAACGTACAAATAATAATAGTTATTAATGACTATTGCATTACCAGTGTGTTAATATCGAGGACTATTGCATTAAAAGTGAGATAACATTCCTATCGCATTGTAGTGCATATGTAAAATCTCTCAATACATTACATTAATAAAGAATCACAGTTTCTAAGAACGCTAATTAATACAAGTTGAAAACAACGTGGTCGCGGGTGTCGCGAGAATGGCAGCGAAAGCCATGCAGGGCGGGCGGCCCGCGGCGGCCTGCGCGCCTCCCCGGAACACGCTTTCACTCTCGCAGGTCGTCGACACAGCCTGCATATGCACCCTTACCTTCGATTCTCGATCAACTTCATAATAAAACAATCAATTCTCCCACTATCTTATCACTAACTTTACAATTTTAAACAGATTATTTTGTTCAGTTGTTTTCGTATTGGGTGGTGAAATTGTTGAAATGCTTCGAGTATAAATCCGCGCTAAGCTCGTGGTAGGGTGTATCCCGCTCTCCAGCACCACCATGCCGCACCCTGCCACCTCCCATTATCCAATATTGATTTCACTATTTACGGTCTGTAATCTGTTAACAGCTGTAAATTGCTGGGCCGGTATAAAGGAACACGCGGTTCTCATTTGCATAGTATCTTGCTAGATGTTACGGATTTTTACACTACTGGGCTCTTCTTTTATTCGTTTTTTAACTTAAGATCTGAAATAACCATACGGATTTTTACGGACATGTAATAATTTAAGACCCTTTTATTACCAAGTCCCCTACGTTAAGGAAATCTTAATATCATTTTCCTATCGTAGCATAAGTTTGTATGTCTTACCGAAATAAATTATCCTCTACTTGCGTCTGTAAAACTATTAAGAATCTCTTATACAGCCTTGTAGGTAAGTTAAATCATCAGTATTTTTAAGGTATTTATTGTATTTTGAAAGCAGGTGGTAAATAAATATTCAAGTATGTTACTTCGGAACTAATATTACAGCCACATTCGTATGTCTCGTATGTGATATTCTTTCGTCTATTTTAAGGAGATTGATTGAATACGGGTTCAGGTCAATCATTCCATATAACTATATCTACGTATTTAAAGCAACCTTTACAATCGCGACCTACGTTAACGTCTAGTATTTTCCGATGGTTCATGATCTACCCCAAAGTGTGGCGTTTTTTGGGGTTCACTGGCTCAGTGTCCGCCTAAGTCTGAACGCACTCGTCACAGTTTCTATTGATTTAAGCTCCTGCGAGGAGTTGGGGTGTGGGCATTCCCGTTGAGACAATAAATATACATTTTATGTTGTGTTAAAACCTATTCAAAAGCTAGGCTTTTGAGTTGGTTTTGAATATGCTATAATTGTATTAGGTAATATAACAGTACCACAAATAATCAGGTAATACTTATGAGTAGATGTCCTTGAATCACTGTAGTCTTGATGTAATGGCATAACGTAATTTAAAATGTATTCCGTAAGTACAAAGTAGTAGAAAAAGTAATTTACGAAAGTAAATAGGCAAAGCCTAGATATGTATAAAGGTTTTACGTAAAGATTTAAAAAGAATCTGTGCCCTCTACCCGTTGGACAAATTGAGTATTTAAAAAACGAAATTATACGATTGTCGGTCAATTAGAGCGTGAAAAGCGAAGCGCATCAAAGAAAATGCAGTTTTCCAGTGGCGGAGGAGGCTTGTGCGGTATCAAAACACTGAATCTTCCGGGGTTAACGGCCGCAGCCGCCTCGTCCCACTACGCTAGCTCCCGCCACCCGGCGATGCTCGGCGCGAGGCGCGAGCGAGACACCGCGCCGTGCGAATAAATCGCACGCTGCGCTCGTGTGCGCCGGGAAATGCGTTTTCTGCAAGAGTATTGGGCACACGGTCGTTGACATCAGATTGCAAATTTTCTTTGGGCTTTTTATTACGTAGCTACGTAAAAGATTTTTTGAGACAAGAAAAACTTCACTAATATGTGGCAGATGTATTCACGAGAATAAAAATTAAGTATTCTCGTGAATACATCTTCATAACTATTATAGTAAATTCCATATTTTATAAGTAGAATTTTTAACGTCTTTATTAATATGTATCTGCAGATAGTGATTGATCAAGACATAGTGTTTTAAACATTTTTTATATCTATGGGATTCTTAAAAGTGTTTCTATGAGTGTTATAAGTAACGAAAATCTTTACATAGTATTAATGAAATTGGTTTATTAATAACATTTTTTTCAAGGGTACCAATTTATCGTCGACGAATAATATCTATAACTAGTTCTTCAGATTCATTATTTAAAGTTAGCCGAAGCAGGAAATAAGGAGGCAGGAGTACAATTAACAATAACAAATTATATAGATTCTATTAAAATCCAGCCTATGACGCCTGTCTTGGATATTTGCATAAACGCAAGGTCTCAGTAGCTTAATTTGTCTTCTTCCTCTACGAAGTTAACCATCTAAGTATGGTTGGCGTTCTTTTCACATTGAGATCGAACGATCTGCAGTGTTAAGTAACTTGCTTCGGTGTCATCTGGGAATGGTGTACTAATATTGTCGGTTCTGGCTCTCATGTCATGTCATTTTCGTAATCAAACGTTACTCCAGTCTGGGATCGTCTGGACTTTGCCCGCGTCGTGAGGTCAGTTTAGAGAAATAGGTCAATCTCTAATGTACAAACACCCAGTACAACAAATATTTATTCTGTGTGGGAATCCAACTCACGACTCGTAGCGTAGAAAGCTAATCGCTTAGCCACTGTGACAACCGTACCGTCCATTTTCCATTAAATCTCTTGGATTATATAATGAAATTGTAAAAAAACAGTACTGCTAAAGCAAGATTTTAATTGTGAACAAATTATTTATATGTGGCTCGAAAAGATACGCCGCTCTCGCACTCTCCGCCTCAATTATAAACTTACTAATGTACATACATTAGTACTTATTAATGTACATTCTTAAACTTACACAAGTTTAAGATTTTCCGGATTAAGAATATCACCAATCCATCACCTCCCGTGGATGTGGTAAGAAGTGACTAAGGCACTCTAAACCAGAGGGATGGGCAGCAGCGTTTCTTCTGTAGAACAGCACCCATTCTGTGCTAACATTTCATCAACCCGTCTAACAAGCGTGGCGAGTGCAGGAAAATTCCTCCCAAAAATTACGACACATGACATGTAACCGGTTGTTTATGGGGAGGCCCTATTTCGGCAGTAGACGTCCTTCGGTGAATATGATAATGATGAAGGTAAATAAACGCATATTTATGATTGTATCATCGGTGTAATATTCATACTGTGATTTTCTTACTTTTGCAGCCCTGTGACATACATATTCTTAAAATGTACACACTGTTAATTTTTAGGAAAGAAAGTAGTATAGGCTTTAAATTCACTGGAAGCTAAAGGTTTTCTGCAAGCAGGAGTTGGAGCACACCATGAGCTTTCATGAGATTCAGCTGTACAAACTAACGTTATATGATAAACGATCCTTTGCATCCTGAATTATTAATGAATTGTTATGGCTGGAATTAGCATGTTATAATATTGTTTATAGAGTTACATTAGTTTTCTAACAAGATGTACAGCCAAATGCAAAAGTATCAGGCAATGCACTGGTCTGAAAACAAACTGACCAGCGGGTTTTATTACAATTTTATTTAGTTATCAAATGTATTATGTTATTGATGACTCATTCAAACTTTTTCATTGAAAAATATCATTAGAAGAGTATTTTAATATTGACTTAGATAAATATTTTAGGCATACATTATATATAAATATATACATACATAGTTTATCTATAAGAGTATTTTAATATTGACTTAGATAAATATTTTAGGCATACATTATTGTTAGAATCAATAACAAAATGTGACTAGCAGCGCCACCTATGATATTTCTTATGTAATACCTTTTTTAATAAATATATACATACATAGTTTATCTATAAGAAAAGTTGAAATTGATGTTCTTGCGTACAAAGATTCGATGGCAAAAAACTATTGATCCTATTTAGTATAATGTATAGGGCACTACTATATCTGTGCAAGTGTTGTTGCCCGCAGTGCAAACTCGATTTCCCCCTTCTTAGGGTAGGCTTCAATACTCATTCATGCATTTTTCCCTCTCTGGCTGGGAGCAGGCGTATAGTGCGCTCCCGCTCGCCACGCTTCCGCGTTGATACCGCTACATACGCGCATGCACTAGACCTAGCCCAATGCAGCGAATTTTGCGTAGGGTCGTTGTCCTCTCTTACATCTCTATCAACATAGCTAGTATGAAACGAAATCTCCCAATAAGTCTGGCTAAATTTCTAATCCCCCGACACTCGTCGCCACATCACCCTGTTCCTTTGAAGTTTATACGAGATGTAAGTAATTTTCACTTTTAGCATAAAGTGTGCAATTTCCCTTTGTCGGTGCAATTGTGTAATTGCTCAATATAATAATGAAGGTTGCTGAGATAGGAAAGGTATTTAAGAAACAACGCACTACCCAGTTTTATGGCCAGTTACGTCAGTAACATAATAGAATACACTAAAAAGTGCCATTTGCACAAATTGCATTTCTTGCTTTTAGCAAATTGAATAGTTTGAATTTTTTAAGAAAACACAAAATTGCTGTAACAATACCTCAGTGGCGTTAAAAAAATACTAGTCTAGGAAAGGACGGCAAACAGTTGGAAGACAATCATTTGTAATATAACGGTGTTTTTTATTTACATATTTATGTTTTGACAAATGGATTTTCCAAGGCTAGTTGGCTTGGTGAATTTTTACCCACAATTGTCTGTCGTAGGCTCCTTAATATTATTTTATGGTTAAAATAAACAGTGAAAAATATACATTTTAGAATGAACGCGAACATTTGGTATATCTTAAATTATAATATTATGTTTATTTTTGGTGAAACGCTTGACTGAATTATTAGTAACAATGCGCAGAGTATGTGTGAGGTAGATAAATCGGTGCACGGAGGTGTTGAAGTACTAGACTAGAATGTGGCTAGGGTCAAAAGCCGCGCAGTATGTCAGCGTTTAGTATTCCGTGAGCCCGAGCTCAGGCCAGCTAACGGGACTGCTCCACCGTCTACACAGGCCTTTACTTTCATCGATCGAACAAACCGCATCGACGGTTTACTTTCCTTTGTTAGTTTTGGGTTCTGTAGACTACAGACAACATACTTAATTTAATGGCATATAAAACGTAATATAGATAACAGTAAAGTATACATTTATAGGATAGATGTAAGGTTATATTACAAAAAAAACGACCAAGGAATCTCTTAAAACGGGATATTTTAATAGAGCACGTAATAAAGAGATTATCTATGGTGACTACTAATAAAAAATCACAAGGGACATCAAGTGTATGGTTAAATCGCAGGTAGGCACGGCAGGCATCCGGAAAAAATATGACGGGACCGCAGAGCCTTTGTATAGGGTAGTACCGTTAGATCTGTTTGAGACGACTATCCACTGTATATGAAATATGATCATCAATTTTTTTGTTGCTTCGTGTTTACGTACACCTGCTAAAATCTTTGCTAAAAATGGTGGAGATGTTCTGTTATACCTCTGCGACTAACAAGGTTTACGGCTACAATGATTCATATGTTGTGAATCAACGCGCATAGAAATATACTGCTAAGCAAAAACAATGTACTGATCAACAGGACTTGGATTACAGAACTGCATATAAATGCAGCAGTGTTATCCCAGTTTCTTAGAAATAGGTAAATTTTACGGCGTGATCGGTGAATTATGGAGGTAATAAATAAGCTGGTAATAGGAAAACGAAAAGACAAACCATGCTCTGTAGATATTTATCAGTACATATACATGGAAAGCGTAAAGAGAAGGAATAATGTACTAACGAAGATGAAGGCGATGGACACGCAATCTGTTACTGTTGCATTCTTTACGATAACTTGGTTGATAATACTTAAAAGCTTTCCCTATAACGTTCCAAGCATTCATCCGTACAGGTGGAAATTCTTCACATTCTGTGTTTTTAACACATGATTTTATTCATATAGCACCTATTGCATCTCAATACCGTTAGGTCGCGACGATAAAAAATATAAATAGGAGGGTGAAATGGGTGCTCGGCGGGACCTACCGTCGCCTGCAGGCTTAATTGCAACGTGAGTAAAGAAATATTGTCTTGATGAAAATACTGTGGTGATAAGTCTTAATTTTAGTTTTTATGGTGATCAATGATGTTCTTGTTTTGATGATTACATTTTAAATGCTTTTGTATGTTTCTAATATTTAGTATGGCTATATAAATTAGACCACGGCTACGGCTATATAAGTTTACTTTTTACCAGTCACTTTCAAAGAGGAATCTCCAGGGAAATCTTAAATCAGACTTACATTGATCATTTGATACATATTTGAAGGGGCAATTTATAGTACAGTCGATTTCATATAGATAAATTGAACTGATTCGAAACTGGACTTTAAAGAAGACCTTGACCTCTGTGTTTATTTCGATGTTTCTTCTCAGAGTTACATTACGCCGCCGCCATCTTGATAATGTTTGATAGATTCACTTACAGAAACAAAATCATTTATCATTTAATTTACAGTTATCGATTGATTTTCTGAACAATTACCAATCAGTGGACCGTGATTCGCTGACTTGATGATGATAATGATTGATGTTATCTAACATCGAAATTAATAAATTGATAAATGTTCCTTACTTAGTTTTAAATATAACATTTATGCTATGGCCATTTTTTTTTAATAAGCATGATTTAATTAATTATTCCTTGATCGTTACTATTATAAATGTTGCCCGAACAATGTACTTTGTAAGTATATTTAGTATTTACTATGAATTATGGTGCGGTAACCGTTGGCTGGCCACCGGAAGGCTGGTGGCATACATATCACAGGTACTCATATGCATGTGGGACACACAGTCATCGATATTTTTATAAACACTTGCTATTTGTACTTCCTTCTACTTTACTTTCATAATAATAACGTCTTATGTTTCCGCGATTATTACTCATTATAATAAATCACTTTTAAATGGATTACATCGCATGTATGATATATAATATACGCGATGTAATCCGTTGAGTTTCATAACTTATACGGAATAATAAATATTTATTACGGTAAGAAGATTTTAAATACATAGCAAGTCTCGCCTGTTTTGTATGTACATTTGTAAGTAAACATGTCTGTTTCTCGGTAGTTAAAGTTACTCGTTTCTATTGGCTTACTTTGATGCTAGGAACAAGTGAATCATCTACTATTCAGGCATTTAACTGCACATTTTATACAAATATAAATTGTTTGCTAAGTAAGCACTACGCTTTCATTAGGTTGTTTTATAGCAAGAAGGATTCATTTACAACTATGTAGATCTGACATGACTGATTAAAATGGCTTAGTTAAATTTAGACACTAAATGAAAACGATAACATAAAAGAAGATATTTATAACATTATGTGTATACAGAAACATATTCAAAATCTTTAATAAAAAATCGTTGTATGCTTGCTAAAACAAACATATCGTTATTGAAAGTTAAGGTCACACGTTGAAAGGACGAGTCAGTCAAGCGAGAAAAAGGTTACTACTTATTACATAATGGGTGCGTGTGCGCCCGGGGCACGATACGGAGGTACCGTTGCTCGAACAGGTTCCATGCATTACAGAGCCATGCTCCCCTCGGGCCCTGTATGCCCCCCGCTGACCACGCGCGTGCTGCCTGCACTCAACATTTACTTTTACTCAACAAGGACCTTCCTGGCACACCCCTATCGATACTGAATAAATCGAAATGACATAACATATTTATATAACATTAATTTTAGAAGAAAGAATAATATGTTACCTTATGATATTCTAAGTCATCCTGTTTAAAGTTTAAATACTTATTGATATCAGATAAATTCTCATAACTCGACTTCGTGGCTCTTTTTTAAAATGGCTCCATATATTAAAACTAGGAGATTTATTGTATCAGCTGTTCTATCTAAGATAAATATTCTTGTACTAAGAGAGGGTTAACCATAATACATATCGGGCTACTAAATGGCTAGTAGCTATTACCCGCGCCTTCGTCCTCGTCTTTCTTAAAGGAGCTTGATAACTTATCCCACGACATAACCCTCTATGCCAAATCTTGATGGAATCAGTTCAGTCATTTAAACGTGATGGAGCCTTTTTTTATTATTATTTTTTTATTTAAAAAAACGTTGCCCCACACTAGGATTTCTCCTGTGTCGTGGGTGCGTTTACAAACACAAATTCCACACACAATACACACCCAGACCCGGAACAACTACCTGCAGATCGTACAAATATTTGTTCCGTGTGGGAATCGAACCCACGACCCGGTGTGCAGCAGTCGACTGTATCTGCCACTGCACCAACCGTGCCGTCTAAACATTTAAACTTTCACATGTTATAATAGTAAATATGATATCACAAATTACGCAAGCTTAATCTATTGAAATATTCCTGAGTAACTCTGCATGGACATTTATACTCGTATCTTGCAGTATATACAGTATTAGCTGCATACTCAATTCGTAATTCCTTTAATTTTATTTAATTTTATTTGCACCTTTCTTGTTTTTTATCAAACTATAGTTTTTGCAATCTCTAATTACAGAAGCCCCCCCATTCCTAATACATTGTTAATTGGCCTGCCACTCACGTCACCAATTGACTTACACAATCAGCTTCATAATGTGAAGAAAAAATATAAACTAGAAAGAAAATAAATGCGACATAAACCACTAAAAACAAAAAAACATTTGACAATCCAAACTAGAGGTGTCGAGCGTGCACGCTTATTTGTTACCGAATTAAAAAAGTGGTAACAAGCTATTTTCATTGTTACAAAAAAATAGCATTACCGTGGTAACAATCGAGCACTCGTTGTCATTAAGGTTCAATTATATCACAAAGTGAATTATAAAAAATTTTAACTCAATACATTAAACATTTCATGAGACATGCTTACACACGTGTTTACATAATGTACAGACCAATTAGAGTCCATAAAAATATGTATCAATTAACTTTTTTTTCTGAAAACCTAGATTAATATATTTTAAAGTCAGATCAGAATTGTTAATTGAATTGTCCGCTTAACTTCTGTGTTTTCATTGGTATGTGAGTGCTGTGTAAAACATTTGTAATAGTTTAAACAGAGTAAACATTGGGCTATTATGTACTACGTACTAGAAGAGACACCGCACTTCATTACGATGTCCCATTCAATTGCAGCGATATCACAGCACTTCACAAAACATATTTATATTTAAGACTAGCTGAGACCCGCGGTTTCACCCGCGTTTAATTTAAAAGGAATTTAGAGTACTTTGACATAGACACTTGACATAGAATATATATGAGTCTATTAGAATCAAATACCGCAATGTCCATTTTCGTGTTCTGGCCATAATTCATATTTTTTATATACATACACCAATGGATAATGCTATATTTGTAGCATACTTTAATTTTTAATGCCAGTTTTCTACATGACATTGCAGCTTTGGTTGCATTTTGAATATTCAAATAGATTCCTTTTAATCTGTAGATTCATACGGCATAGAAAACGCATTTTTGCTTTTTTATGGACATTGCGGTATTTGATTCTAATAGACTCATATATTGGATTTCAAGGGTTTCTTTTTTTTGCGCGGAACCCTAATTGTTTTTCTAAAATAAAAGTAGCCTAAGTTATTCCTTAAAACAGCAGCTATCTGCCGTCAGCCAGTGAAAGTCCCGTCAAAATCGGTCCAGCCGTTTCGGAGATTACCCGGAACAAACAGACAGACAGACAAAAAAATTAAATATTGATTTTTTGTTATATGTCCCGTATATACCTTCATATGCATTTAATAAAAAGCTGTTATTTTGACATTACAAACAGACACTTCAATTTTATTTATTTGTATAGATTCTGAACTTCATCCGTTTTTGTGTTAGGATCACTATTAACACAAAAAGGCAGACAAATCCTTAATCTTAAATCCAAAGGTTTTGGATTACATTGATTATTAATTTCGGCCGTTAGTGACGTGCTGCAAAATCGCCGTAATGGAATGGGCCATCGTAATGAAGTGCGGTGTCTCCTCTAGTACGTAGTATATAATAGCTCAATGAGAGGAAACCATTTTTTTCTGGTGACAGTAGAGCCACTCTTCATAGGTGTCATTAATTCGGTATGATTCATATACACTGCTGTATAGTAGACAGTAAATAAAATAACAGTTAAAAGAAACTCGTCAAATCACGATTTTAATAAAATATGAACTTGAAAGAACGAAATTATATTCATAATACCTATATGTAAAATAAAAGCGTGGGGTGCTCAACATCAACGGTAGAGGCATTATGAGAATATAAGTAGAGCGCACGCCACGCCTTTAATTTTAAATCTGAAACTACATGTATGTATAATATTTTTTTTAAGCAAATTTACCTTACATACCTAATTTATAGGTTTTACTTAGGTTAGGTTAATTTACAGTCACCCTCTTAGAGATGTGCATATAGGTGTGGCGCCAGTCGCCCACTGGCTCAGGTGTGATCATACGAGGACCTGTAGCACCTGTCCGGTGCCGAAGATGACCGCTCCAGTGGTTTTAACCAGTAGGAGGCCGGCTCCTTCCCCGGGGCAAAGGAACTTCATGTAGAATTTCCATAGGACACCAATAAAAAAAATTGGTTCATTTATCGGAATGGATCCTATGCAATCTCTCCAGAGGAGGTGACCGCTTTTCTGTCATCCCCTCCGAGATGTGCCTAAAGGCCTGACACCAATGGGTGACTCTAGTGTGATTATACGAGGACCTGCCCCCTTCAGTGCGGAAGATGATCGATCTAGTGGTTTAAGCCGGTTCCTACCGGACTCCTGACTCCTGTCCTGCCTCTTCGCCCTTCCCTAAGAAGTACATGATGAAATTCCATCGAGCGACCAAAAGGTAAGGTTCATTTGCACCTAAAGTTAACGTGAAGTTATTTTTGTTGTTGTATACATATAGGGCATTGTACTTAATTTCTATCGCGCCAATTACTGAAGAAGTGTTCTAGCGACTTCTGTACCATGACGATTGGCCTACAATTATGTTGTAACTTGTGACTGTGTATATAAATAAACATTGAGAAACACGTGTCTAGTGTAACTTGTTATTAGGTTATTTTAACATAAGCTGAAGATATTGGGACCAGCATCAGTAATGAGATTATTGTACTTTGTTATATTGTACAATTATGTGTTGTCATCGGTTCTAATATTTGCAAACATTATATTGCACAGTTTCAAATTATTCGCACATCTGGAAGTGGGTGAATTTGAATTGGAAGATTCCATTACATTTATACATAGATACATCCAGGTTAATCTAATAAAAGCGGGTTAAAAACAATAATAACAATACACTGTGTTTTTTTGGTAGGTATTGACCCAAGCTCTCACCCCCAGCAGTATGTCGTGCTGTTTACTGGACAACCTGTATATTTAGAATTATCTATTAAATAAGAGTTTCTAGGTATTCAGGTGGTAGACCAACAAAATTTGTGGAGCGCTTATTATCTCTATGAGAAAGTAGTAAATGAAGGTAAACGAAGATTCTAATCGCACCTTGTCTATGACCCACCCGCTGGGGTATTCTATGTACCAGCTTTTCAGCGTCAATATATTCTCGTCATCCTATACCCACACAGTATTTACATCAATTATATATAGTGAAGGAAACCGTTGGGGAGCTCCATTGTTCATCTTCAAAGTTCTCATCAGATCTTGTTCTCTTATACGGGATAAAGCATATCAATTAAAAAAAAAAGTATTCAAGGACAACCTCCTCCTTTTCTGAACTCTATTAAATATTATCATCTACGCGACGCAATCACGAATTTTCAGTCCAAATCTTAACTGTATATAATTTTAAATTTGTTGTTAAATTGAAATTAAGCTCTATGTTTTTGTACGTAGATGTAAAACTTGCATGAACGAAAGCGTCGAGAAGTGGTGGGGCTGAGTCGCGACCGCGCGGTTCAATGACCGAGTTTTCACGGGTTTGACAGCCTTCTGTTATATCATCGGTCGTTGTCATTGTCATTGCCGAAACCGCGGCGGGTGGGTCGCATGCTAATTTGTAACTTTTGCGCTAGTGTTTGGGACCACTTTTGCTTGTCGCTGTTCAGGTTTAAATTATTATTTTTTCGCTTCCATCTACATACGTGTCCGCGCTTCATGTAATACGCTATTACTTATTTTACATACATGGTTGCGCTTATTTGTCGTTTAATTCAATACATATGCTCAAATGATGCATTTTAATATTGAAGGTCACCGGAGACGGACGTAATTATATTTATGATATAAGATGTACAACGTGTTTAATTTCTCTCATGTATAGTCGTTTGCTTATAATATACCTATAGTAAACTGTTTATGAAGTTTTGGTTTCACACATAAAAACATAAGTCATACATTTAAGTGAGGTATAAATAATTAAATTAAAATTATAATTGATGGTTAAGGGATAGAGGTACTGCTGTACGAGTATGTGTCAAGAAAATAACAATCACAAAATACATACACAAAATTATTATTCCAATTCAGTTAATTAAACAATTGATGAACCTTGCTGCATTACATAAATCCCTGCAGGGGTGGGATTACGTAATGTTTCGCGTAGGTAGATCACGTGTGCTGAATGTTCGCCTTGAATTTGAACTTGACAAGTTCAAGGCTTTGTTTTTGCGCACCCGGGACGACGCAACAACAATAGTTGCGCGTGTGTGCGTGATGGATTCGCATGTTATGATTCCGGTAATTGCCGCCCAAAAAACATGGACACCATGAAAATTGCTGCTTCTATTGTGGATTTATGAGTCATGATGGCATATAGTTGTTGTATCTTAGGAATAATTTGTATAATTATTATTTAGGATATTCATTTAGTTAGTTATTAGTAAGGTTGTTTCAGATCTTTACCCACATTATGAGCAGTCAGTTTGTATGGTCCTTAGTATTAGTGACATTGTTTGGGAAGTTGGTACTAATTACTTCGGTTAGAACTAGCTCTGTGGTGTTATAGCTTGGGTTGCCCATAAGATTAAATAGTTAAATTATATTTAAGTTTTAATCTTCGTCCTATATTATATACTATCTACTTAAATGTGCCAGATAATATTTTTTATTATAAGAATTAAAATAAAAGGCGCACTTCGCCGTAGGTTAAATATCATTTTTACCTTTTATTTTAATCTAAGTAATTTTTATTCAAGTATCGTTTTATATAATAATGCACTGATTTTTTATAAGAGACAGCTCTCTTACTAATAAAACAATAAAATATGATAAAAAATCTTTCTGACTTCTAAGTAAGACGACTTCAAACTAAGACGCGCGTTGATGTCTTTTGATTGCGCGAAGAAAATCGTTAGTAGTATTAGTACTTATGTATAATGTTAATAATTAACTTATAAAAAAAAAACTAAATACTAACCATTAATCGTACAATCCTGTTCTGACGAAAGATTAGAAGAAAATCCAAATTGTGAAATCCTAATGGAAATTGTTTGTTTACGTATTCACTATCACTTAAAATTAAATCCACACCTCACAGAAAACCGTCACTTAAAAATAAAGAGAATTATAAAAATAAGTCTTATCTTGAGATCTATGTTGCTTTCAGTCTAGTTAAATGCAAAACGTCACTGAGTATCGTAATATTAGAGGGTCATATTGGAGCGTACCGCGACACGGTGTGGCGCACCGACACCTCCGGATAACTGATAAAATATAGCTCGGTTCATGGTCGGAGACGTCCTTCCTGCGCGACTACCCGTGTACAGCGTCCGCCTGCCTCGGTACCTGCGCCCGCGCAACGCTGCTCTTCCGCACTCGCCGCGCACGCGGGTGAATGAACTGCTGCGCAAGAGCGAGACGAAACACCATGGCGCACCTCCTCCCGCGCATCAGCACTCCCCCCCGCACACTCCAATGCCATGGTCGAAGCTGACAGTGAATCTTACTCCTGTATCGACAAGATAATCTAGTACAAGTGTCAAAATAATGTTTCGCCCAATTCACACATTGATTTCGCTGAAACTGAAATCAGTTCAAAGCACGCGGAAACATGGTCACTGCAAGGTGCGAATTAGCTTCTATTCTCATATATATGAGCTCAGTATATACACCAGGATTCAAATAGTCACTAATATGTATTTATTTTTCACTATCACATTGTTCTTTTCTATCTAAAAATATTATGATTATATATAGACTAACCAGCATGTTACATAATATATTCAATTCACAGATACCTAAACGATTTGGTCCACTGGTGGTTATTTCTTGGTACCATATGGACGCTAGGAATCACTAGATTCTGTGTGACCTGAAATAACCAAATATTTCTATTTCTGAAATAGTAACAGATTTATTTCTCTAGCGTATAATTATCATGAGTTTGAATTAATCTAGCACCTCTTAAGATGTCATAATAATCACCTAAACCAGAATTGATATGTGCATAAATATTAAAAGAACATACAAATATTTAGGTAAAAGAAAACAGGTATCAAATCAAAATGATAGAATGATATATAATAATAATACCAGCATTTGATACTGGTTTGTTATGCAAGCCAATCTAGTGTCAACGACAGTTCGCATACCTGTATTTGTCCTTATTCACAATAACGCCTTCTTGGCTCTCTGCTAGAGTCATCTTAGGCCAGGACTATAAGACAGTCACAATAAGTGCATCATACGAATTGGGCTGGAGGCTTTTACGGCTTCACCAGATTACCCGGTTAAGCAGCTACCTCTCCCTGGGATGTTTGAGAGATGCCCAGCAAAAATAAGCATGAGTCGAAGTCGTAGTTTCCGCTCAAACATTTCCGGAAACCAGAGCCGAACTGAGGTCATATAAGGATATAAATAAGGAGTCAAGGTTGTAATAGTGCGATTTTTTATTTAATTATTATCATTTCATCAATCACACATCTGTTATAACATCTGACCACATGGAAGAGATGGTTCAGATTATATATTTCCTAGAATTATACAATATTGAATACTAATACCTTTTTCATATATAGCTGTTTTGTTAATGGCACAGAATAGCTTTTAACACTTTATAGATTTTTATTTTTCCCGACATTCGAAAACTTTGCATTTACTTTAATGATTAGTTTAGTATGGTAGAGAAAATAACTTTTTTCGCTACGTGTCGCGGGTTCGATCTGCGCACGTACCAAATATTTGTATGGCCTACAGAAAGTTGTTCCGTGTGGATGTTTGTGCATGTAAGTATTATGTCTGCAAACTGTACCCATGACTAAGAACTAATCCTTGCGTGCATCGTTTTATCAAAAAGAAAAATATAAAGGAGGCAGATGACGTCATAATGAGTTGGTACTATCTACCGTCACGGTACATTTGGTAAAAATAATAATATTATATTACCAAAAATTTCTATTATATTCAAGTATTTTCATTAATAGTGTTAATTACGTCCGTTAACGAATTAGAATAGAAAACAGTTGTGTATCTATACAAACAAATTAAATTGAGCTTTTTACTAAATGCATATGAAAGTTTATTCGGTACCTACAGCAAAAAAACTATTATTTTTGTCTGTCTGACGGTCTGTCTGTCAGTCTGTCTGTTTGTTCCCGCTAATCTCCGAAACGGCTGGACCGATGTCTACGGGACTTTCACTGGCGGATAGCTGATGTTATAAGGAATAACATAGGCTTTTATTTTAGTAAAATAATTAGAGTATCGCGCAGGAAAATATAACCCATAAAATCCAATATATATACATATTCTATGTCAAGTGTCTATGCCGAAGTATTCTAATTAATTTATAAATAAACCAAAAAAAATCCAGAAATAAGATCTAGAAAACATATAGGTACAGGAAAAACAAAAGACACACTCGTACACACAGACAACAGTATTTGTTCGACATATTCAAATTGAAGTTTAATTCATTTGGCATTAGAGTCAAAAATCATTGTGCTATTTTGAGTTTATGGATAAAGGTAGAGTAAAGGCATAGGTCGCTAGTTTATCGTCTATTTGCTGGAAGCCATTTACCTTTTTTAGCGAGAAGTCTCCCCCAGTTTCTGCCATGAGCTCATGGTGCTACGGTGCCCAAGCAGGGCACTGATCAAGTGCTCTATGGGCCTCTGTGTGCCATCTTAGGACCAATTCAGGTGGACGGCGAGTACCACTCTCAGCCCGAACGGTCGCTCCTCGCCAGTATATCTCCGAGTCCCACGGGGGGGTCGCCGCAAGTGCACATGCGGCCTCAGTTGATACCGTGCGATATCCACGTATAACCCTGACTGTCATGACTCTCTGTGGTTTCCGCAACAGAGCCTTGTTTTAGGCAGTCAGGGATTCCACCCACACTCTCCAGTGTCTCCGCTGTAAAGCGCCATCGAGCGGACCACTCCCGTGTATAGCCGTCGACAGCCCGCGCTGGGTTCGGCAGCAGCCGGCTAAGGGTGGACGCCAATTTGCTTCGAAGCAAACTGGCGAAAATGCTCACCGAAGTCCCACCTCCGGTCACGGACAAGTCCTAAGTAGCGCATCTGCGCTCAGACCATTATACTCACATTACTAATCATAATGTGAGTACCGGTGTTCGGCGACGAGGCTCATAGAAGACCAAGGCCTCTGTCTTTTCCAGCGCCACCTGGAGCTCGAGTTCCTCAATGCGGCCTACAACCAGGGACACGCTTTCAGTAGCCGAGCGTGACGCCTCCTCAAAGTTCACTCCGTGGGCGGTGACAAGAGTGTCATCAGCGTAGTAGATGATACTCTGCTCGAGGGTGTAGAGTACCGCGCAATGGAAGCCGTTTACCTAGTCCAACTTAAGGACTTGCGTAGAATCAGTACCAGTAATTTTACTTTATGTTTTTATTTTCATCATCATCACAATCATATCAACTGGCCAACCAAACCAAAGGACGTCATCTGCTGAATAGAGACCTCCCCTACAGATTTCCGCGACAACCGGTTACAAGCCGCCCGCATCCAATGACTCCCAGCTATCTTACTTAGGTCACCATATCAGCCAAAGGAGGTCCACTGCTGAACAAAAGCATCTCCCATCGATTTTTGTAATTTGTTAGTACTCACCACACTTGGCAGGCAGATTGGTGAGCGCAGAATGGCTGCTATTCCACAGAAAGGACGCTGCTGCTCATTCCTCTGGCTTAGAGACCCTTCATCGCCTTTTCAGACATTCAGGAGATGCAGTGGTGCTATATTCTTAATCCGGACACCACACGGAAAATCTAAAATCTTACTTACGTATTTTCCTCTAACTGCTAACTATGAGGAATAAATAGTTCATTATGAACCTGCCACGACCCATGGCACAATTGATGTTAACACTAGCATTCCTACCGTAAGCATATTAGGCTTAATATGCTGTTGGAGAGCTTAAGAGGTACAAAAAGAAGTATATAATACCCATTGCTAGTAGTGATGCACCGAGTACGATAACAAATATTCGTATTTGCCGAATATCATGATAACATCCGTATGTAAAATATATTTGAGAAAAAGGAATGCACTTATTAATAGTTGAGCTACATTCATGTAGCCGAACATATGAGTATGTTCGTTCTGTGTGTTATAAATACAACATTTAGTTTGATTTTTCCGGGATTATCTTCAAACTAATTAATGAACCTTTCACTGTGGGCTCAGAAAGGCTATTTTCAACAGCTGGAAAGATAGAAAGAGAGACTGAAAATACTTTAATCACTTTTAAATTAATAATTACCAAAAGTTACTTTTGGTTATATTGACTAGCTCTTTTTTATTTATTTATTTATTTATAATTTATGTACACACAGCGATAATGTATTAAGATACAGTAGGTATATACAGACACTTGAGTACAAAGGTACCGCTTATTTCAAAAGAAATTTCTGCCAGCAGACCTGCGACAGGAGAGATAAGTTATAAAATGTAGACAGCAGTGTGTAATGGTAGAAGAGGAGAAATTACATAATTATTGTATAAATCTTAAAATTTAAACACATAATATGAAAATATATATAATTTAGCACAAATAAAATAACGAAAAGATAAATAAAATAATACAATAAATATATATCAATTTAAATACATACATACATATATATATACTAAAATATTACAAATAATTAGGAGAGGTAATGCTCTTTAACACGAGTTTTAAAGACCGAAATGGTTTTTGAATCGCGAATATTAGGTGGAAGTGAATTCCACAATCTTACTGCGTGGACAGTGAAGGAATAAGAATAAAAATCGGATTTATGAGGTTGGAACTTAAGAAGGGTTTTGAGGTGGGATCTACACGGGGCGTCAGACGGGCGAACATAAGAGAAACGCTCTCGCAGATAGGAGGGATATAAGGGGTTGTGAAGGATGTTGAAAAGGAGACATAATACCCGAGTGTTCCTGCGAAGGCGGATCGGAAGCCACTTGAGCTGCTTACGGAAGTGAGAGACATGGTCGTACTTCCTAAGACCAAAAATAAAACGAATACATAGGTTTTGTAGGCGCTCAAGCTTGTTTAATAGCTCCTCGTTAGCATCCAAGTAGCAGGCGTCAGCGTAATCGATAATCGGTTGAATCAATGTTAGTGCGAGAGAAATTTTTGTATTCAAGGGCAGGAAACTCTGGAGGCATTTTAGCGAGTGAATGGAATAATGCACCTTTCTACTTACCTCACTGACATGAGCACGTCATGATAGATTTGAATCAATAATTACTCCTAGGTCCTTGGCGGTTTCGGTATACTGGATTTGGATACCATCAAGATATAAAGGTGCCAAGGATGTCATGTCAAGTCTATTACGCATATACCGGCTGCCTATGATCATAGCCTGAGATTTCGCAGGATTGATTTTTAGCCCGTAAGAACCAGCCCATTCAGAGACACAAGCCAGATCACAATTCATAGCAGTAATGGCGGAATCAGCATCAGCCACTAGGAAATGCCGATAAAGTTGCAAATCGTCTGCATATAGATGGCAATTATAAGAGATGACTGAAGTAACAGAATTAATGAAGATAGAGAAAAGAAGAGGAGAAAGAACGCCACCCTGAGGCACACCCATAGTGAGATCACACCAGTCAGAGGAGGTTTCTTCCAGGCGGACACACTGAGAGCGGCCCCGAAGATAAGAATCAAACCAGGCTAAAGAAGTAGGAGAGAAATTAATAGATTGGAGAATGCCTAGTAGAATATCGAAGTCAACTGAGTTGAACGCGCTGCTAAAATCAAGTAATACTAGTACAGTGAGAGATTTATTCTCCATAGACCAGCGTATGTCATCAGTGACTTTTAGGAGTGCAGTAACAGTACTGTGACCTGGACGAAAGTATTTTTATTTATTTTATTTATTTGTATTTATTTTCTCTGAATAGTAGAACCAGTATACATATTAACTTTTAACACTCCTCGTAGCTGTTTATCTTAGTTATCCTATTTTTGTTATGATGTTTATAATTTTATTGTATAGGCATCGCAGGTACACTTTAATTTTTGTGTAGTTTGTATGTGTTTATAAAACAGTTGTGCATGCGGTGCTTAACTATAAAAGATTGTTACTAGTTTAGTTATAGTAAAAGAACCTTTGTAACTTTACAGTGTTAACAATACTGTGGGTGAGCCAATAAAATTAAATAAATATGAAAATAAGAAACATAGTATTCGTAAAATTAGTATTCATTGAATCATATTTTTATTTTTATTCTAGAATATGTCCTCATTTGAGCTCAATCTCGCCTGATGAAAAGCTGTAGATGAGATCTACGATGGAACAAGCACACTCCGAAGATGCCTATTCACTCTTACTTTAAAGGTTATCGGGTTATAGATCAGACAGTAGCAGGGAAAGCAGACGCTGGCTAGGAGTTCCACAATTTGGCTATGCGCATTACGAAGGTTGAGGAAAAAAACGCTGACTACGACATATCGAGATATCAACCAAGTACGGATGGTGACCTGCAGTGCATCAGGAAGTCAGATAGTAGAAGGGAGATGATGGGAGAGATAGTTGGATCATTTCGTTAAGCTCCCGTGTACTCCCCGAAGTAAAATCTATAGAAGACTAAAAGGCAAGCAATGTTTTGCAAATTCCGAAGTGCCAGGTCTGTCAGCGTCTGCGGTCGACGAGATGCTGGTAGCCAACCTCATAATGTTTGCTATCAGCGCCTCGTCATTTATGAGTCTTTTAGCTCTAGGTTATACCGAATTGAGTAATAGTAATTCTTGGTTATCATTTTCTTATAAATCTTGTCCTCCTCTTTAGTCTTTCCCTCAATGCTGATGATTGTAATTATCAGGTCTGCTCATATCATTAGCTTAGGCGTTTCGTGATCAAATCGGGTTGGATTTTTGGTTTAATCAGATGCTGCTAATGATAAACTGTAAAATTGTAATATTTTAAAGAATTTACTAATTGATTCTTTGACTATACAGTGTACATGAACGTGTACTTATTCACAATTGTAGCATGACTGTGCGAAACGATGTTTATACAGATAACAGATTATAAGGAACCTTACAGCTAGCCGTTTAAAGCTGCTGGAGGTAGTCGAGCGGTAAAGACCAACGATCTCTGTACAATTCTTATACTTACAATTTTATACTTCTTTCTTTTTATATAAAGCACGTCGATGTATTTATTGAAAGCGCGTAAATGCATTTGCTGCATACATATGTTTAATTTAAGTATGAACCTCGTTAATACTGCGACGAAATTCGTAGGTTTATTTCAGGTTTTCCCTCCGCCAACCGCGAAGGCGCGCCTCCAGTGGCATTAGACAGGCCGAGGCAGCTAGCTCTGCGATGCAGTTTGCAACCAAGCGCGTCGTAGAGGCCGTCCTGCCGCTCTTCGGAGCCTGGATTTGAAGGAGCGAGCGCGTCACCTACCACCTATTGTGATAGCGACCAAGCTACTAGACACCACCCGCTCAAGGTATGCCCTGCGTGGGCGGCCGAGCGGCGGATCCTGGTCGATCGGATCGGACAAGCTCTTCTCTGCCAGCAGTAGTGTCGGTTATGTAGGCAGAGCACGAAATCTGGAATGCAGTTGTCTCCTTCTGTGAGAGCGTCATGCTCCAGAAGGAGACCGCAGGGCGGGATCGGGAGAGGGCCGATCCCGCTCGAAGAAGGAGGAGACGGTGCCGGGGTAACAACCTCTCTGGCGCCTAGTTCCCATACGCCTGAAACCCCCTGCCATTTCTATAAGGGGACCTCTGGGTTTACGGGTGCGTATATTGGGGAATCTGCATGCCCACACAGAGCCCCGCCTCACCGACGTCGCGGAGGCCTATCGCCGCGTCACCTTCCCGTTCAAGTTAGCACTTCTCCCTCCCGTCTCTTGCTCGCGCCGGCCCGTGCCGAGCCTGTAGCTTTAAATGTCCATTAAACAACTTAAATAATACCGATCCAGCTGTCCCCAAAACAATAGCTTGATATCCCCAGCAACGCCCTAAGCCGAGGTCCGTGTCCCGCAGGGGGCGCCCTTAGCGAAAGTTGCTTAGTTTTTAATATTTAATTTAAGCCTGGCTGGAGGCCTCTTTTGGCTTCGCCAGCAAATGACCGGTTAAGCAACCACATTTCCCAGAAATGTATGCGAGAAGCCCAACAAAAAAAAAAAAAACCACACAGAGCGACCCAAGAGAAGACGGTAGCACGCATGTGCTAACGCGCTGCCGTGGGACGTTTTGGGGGATCCTTTACAATCTGCGAGATGTGCCTATAAGCGTGGCCCCATTGGGCGGCTAGTGTGATCATACGAGGGCCTGGAGCCCCCCTTAGGTGTTGAAGATATGGATGGATGAGGGCGGCATGTAACCGCTCGTGTGGAAATCTATGGGGGAGGCCTCTGTTTAGCAGTAGACGTCCTTTGGCTGATATGATGATGATGAATGTAGTGGTAATTGGGAGGCCCATGAGCCGGCTGATGTAAATGTGTTCTTGACTGGAGAGCCCTTACGGCTTAGGAAAATTAGTCCAGTTAAGCCGCTACTGCTCCATGAGCAATCTACGAGAAGCTAACAAGGTTTTTTTGCATGTAACTAGGATAACCTAAGACGTTTAGAATATAGTACTTACCGTTAACTGTGGCAATGTTACATTGCCACATTATATTACAGGCGGTGATTCGGTAAGGAAACAAAAATATCAAGAATGAGACTGAAATTTGAGTAATGGATTGCTGGTTCGACTGATGTTTACGCGAATCATTTTAGTAAACCTGAAATAAACCTTTCTTTTTATTAGGCCCCGTGTAAATTCCTCATGACTTCCTCCACCCCGGGGAAGGGCGAAGGGGCATACCGACTCCTACCGGCTAAAACCACTGGGGCAGTCATCTTAATCTCAATAATCTTAATAATCATCTGAAGGGGGCTCCAGGTACAGCTCGGAGGGGATGAATGTAAAGCGGTCACCCCCTCTAGCGGAGCGAACTCAACTGTAAAATGGCCGTCCCCTAGCCACTTCTAGGGGAGGATTGTAAAAGGATTCCCCCGAAGCCTTGCTGTGCGCTGTGCTGTGCACACACCATCATCATATCAGCCAGAGGACGTCCATTGCTGAACAAAGGCCTTCCCCTTAGATTTCCAAACCGAGCGGTTACATGCCGCTCTCATCCACGTAATCACGTGCGCGGCACTGTCTTCCCGGGAGTTGCTTGGTATGAGCACGCAGCCTTCCCAATCTACGCATCCACGACCCCTTGCCACTAAGCGATGGCTCAGGCGTGTTGGACGTGGCCGCTGGGGCAGTTGTTACCCCGGCGCCGTCTCGTCTTTCTCCGTGCGGGATCAGCCCTCTCCCGATCCCAATCTGCAGTCTTCTTTTGCAGCATGATGATCTCCCAGAAGGAGATCACTTCAATTATCATGCTCTGCCAATATAGTCGACACTACTGCCGGCAGAGAGAGATCTTGCTCGAAATCAATCGTCTTCCGAATATAACAAAACAAGATCTGAAAATACTTAATTCATAATTATTAGTCCTATTTTCCCATAAGGTCTGAAGAATGTTGTCCTGAGTCTGTTTTTAAAGTGATTATCCATATGGGTGCCGATTTATTTTCAAAGGTGATAATATTTTTGTTAATTGTTTTATCCTTAAGATAATTATTTTACATCACTTTTTTGTCTAAAGGTTGTTTCGTTCTACGTTAACGTATCTACGTTTATTTCCACTTATACATATAAGTGAAACACTATCTGTACTATATATTTATTAGAGTAAATCTCGTAGTATTATTTCATACTTCGTTTATATAAAAATACGAGTATAGGTTTTTGCCATTGTAAACTTATACTCAACGTTCATTTCTTTGTTTTCTCCTTTAACATAAGGCCGCTTCGAGTTCATAAAAGCCTGGTACTCGTGGTTTCCTCAGTGGGTAGTCCTCGGTTTTGGGTCGTATTAACTTAAAACAAAGAAGCAGAAGCCAAACTGCAAGGCTGCTTCATCATACCCATATTTGGCAGTGCAGCAGCTCAGCGATTGCTGCGCGACGTGTCGCGGGGGTTCAATCCCCACTCGAAACAAATAATTCTATGATCTACAGATAGTTGTTTAACGTGTGTTTGTGCATGTGAGATTTATCTCTATAAACTGCACTCACGACACAGGAGATACCCAAGAGTGAAGCAAAGCCGAAAAAAATTGGGAATTTGCAAAAAAAACAACAGTAAGTCAATAACACGTTTATATAATATTAAATAAGTAGGGTCACTTGATTTGCGATAAGTATACAAAGTATTTGTTCAACAAAACTAGTTAAATACAGTACGGTACGCATGTATCAACAATGATCAACAACATAATGTTCCATATGGCTTCCGTTGCACAGATATCAGGCGCAATCAAAGAAACTACAAAGAGGTAAATGTTTAAATTTATGGAATGGATTTGTACAGTTACGTAAAGGCCCATTACATAAATTGGGAACATCTGAACAATAAAAAATCTACATTATATAAGCTCAATCGCAGCGTTAATCGAAGGCTGCGATCAAAAGATTTGCTTTACCTGCTGAACCCTTAAGTTTTTTTAAAGGGGGTCCCGTTATAATGGCAGCGTGAAAAAAATCTAACGGTCCCTTTCCACCCAAACACACATTGCAATGAAAAAACACAATGACATAGAAACTTTTATGTTTCCTGCGACAAAAATACTTGCAATTTGAGAAATGTAAAAAATCGGTTTCGTATTCATGTTGTTTTACTTAAAAAGCACGGAACGGCTTATTTGTTTGTTAAAGCATTTTTGAAAGTGATTGATTAGTTAGGCCTTCGTTTTAAGTTTGCAAAAAAATACGTGAAGGTTAGTAATTATTATTACCTAACTATGTTGTTGCTGTGCTATAAAAACACTTTTCTGGTTATGAATACGTAATCAACAATGAAGCCTGTGGCCACTGTTTGGCTCAATCAAGTCGGCGTTGTCCCAAGTTAGATTAAATTAAGCCTGCTTCACGAAAAAGGATTATATAAATTAAAAGTAGCAATTGTTATAACCCGCATGGCGCATCGAAACAGTTTCAAAACTTTTTTCCTTAATAACAGATTTAAGAAAAAAATTACAAGAAAGAGTTTTATTACGCAGTAGCTGATAGTAAAAAGAAAGGGGTGCGCCATCGATTCGTGCTATTGTTTAGCTACTGACCACCTCGGAGGGTGGAGAATGTAGTCGTAAACTGTCAGATGACTTTCTCATTGATTTATTACGACAGTAGCTGTTCAACAAAACAACAAAATTCTTTCTCTTCTAATGCTACTTATTGTTACAGTTTTTGTGTTACAATATAAAAGGCTGTAAAGAGACCATTCGCACAATAGATGTTTGTATCAAACTCTTATAAAATTTGCATTTCTATTCTTTGTTCTCGACAACTTGATATACATAAGAAACGTAATTAAAATTCCGAATCCCATTTTACTTTAACGAACACCAAACTATACGATTTTTTGTGTGTTATGTAAAACCTGACTAAAGTACCTAACATAGTGTATAATAGATGGTATTAGGAAAAAAGAAGTGAACGCCCAAACTGGCCAGTTGGAGGCTCCCCTCCACCGGCCGGCAGGACGCGATCAGCGATTTGGGAGCAATGTCCTCGACCTTGAAAATAGATGAACTTACGTAACCGCCGCCGCCCGAGGGCACGGAGCCTCCTCCACCGAATATTCCTCGCGTTTTTGCACGTCCCGACAGATTACACCATGCATAAAAACTTTGAATCTTAACTCGTATTATAAAATGTTTATTACAGGTAGGTTATTTTGGACTATTGCTTTCGAATGAAATAGAATGACAAAGTTGGGTTTTTATTTTATTCTAGGTTTATGTTTTAGTTTGCGTATTAACATGACGATGCGCTGCGTCATTTTAATAGGAAACAGCAGAATTTCGGGTAATTTTATTTAACAGATGTAAATGTAACCGATTTGACGGTAAGTGTGTTTCTACTAGAATCAAGAGCCACGTGGTCATGCCGCGTGAGCCGGTGGGCTACTCGTCAATTGGTATTACTCAGAGTTCGCTTGCAATATATTGACCGTCAATAATATTGCAAACATCAACCTGAATAATGATGAATAAAAAAGGCGATGTAACCTATATATATAGGCTAACAATTTAATAATAATATTTCTTATGTTAAATAATGACGATGATGTAATCATTGCTATCATATAAAGAAAAATAATTACGTCTATGACTACTCAAATGGGTTAGGCCAAGTTAAACTAAATTGTAAGCCATCCAACCAAAGCCATAAAAGGAATGGTATACCTCATTTAATAATCTAACATGTAGTAACCGTGAAGTAGGTGTTACTTTATTCTTTATAGTTATACATATTTACTTTTATAATTTTCCGTATCGTTATAATTTTATGTTTTTGGTTGTGTGCGTCCAGAATTAATCCGTTTTTCTGTCAGTAAAAATATTGCGTCTCTCAATAATATGATTTTTAACTTATTTACCTATCATTTCATTTGCCGTGTGTTGCCGGCTCAGAATACCACCACCCCATTTCCTCCCGTGGTGTTGTAAAAGTCGACTAAGGGATTAGCCGGTGGATGGGCAGCAGCCTCCTTCGAGTACATTAACAACTCAACTGCGATCGCCAACCCGTCTGCCAAGCGTGGCGATTATGGCAAAACCCCCCAATGAGTCGTTGTGGTGATCTTTGGGGGAGGCCTGTGTCCAGCAGTGGACTTCATTCGGCCGAAATGATGAAAAAATTATGATGATCATTTCATATTTGTTTAATTAACATTCGTTTTAGCCATATTTGGACACAGCTATGTTATCATAATATCCTTATTATTCTTTGCCAATATAATAAGAAAATTATGGTTACATAATTGTATTACAAGACATACAAAATCTGAGTGAAAATTATCTCACTGGTTTTTCATCAACACTGGTAACTACTGAATGTATCTGTATACTCATATAGATACGTTCAGCAGTTACAGCACAGTTGCAGTCAGCGGTTAGTTCGGTTAAATACTCATTTTGCCGAATTTGGAAGCCCACCGAAATATTATTACTAACAAATATATCGTTAATATGAACAATATTCTAATACAGAAAAATCTGATAGTCAATAGTCAAACATTTATTTCAAATAAATCAATTACTGGCACTTATGAAACGTCAGAATTTAAGTTGCACGGTTCGAATTGGTTGGTAGGACCAACCAATTCGAACGAAATGGAGAACAGCCGAGAGAGAGAGAGAGGAGGGGGAGAGAGAGAGAGAGAGATATATATATATATACATATATATATATACATATATATATATACATATATATATATATACATATATATATATATATACATATATATATATATATATATCTCGGATATTCTATATATAAAAATGAATCCTTTTTATTTTCCACCTATGCGTTCCTATACCTATACCTACTATTCATCCGATTGAGTTGGAACTTTGTACAGATGTATAGCACTTTGTCGGCACGGCTGGCATACTGTCTAAGCAATTCGCTTACTGCGCTACATGTCGCGGGTTCGATCCCCGTATAGAACAAATATATGATCTACATATAGTTTATGTTTCGGGTCTGGGCGTTTGTGCATGTGAGATATATGTCTGTAAACTATAATATCCAAGACACAGGTGAAATCAAGAAACCCTAGAGTAGGACATTAGGACATTTGTCTATAAACTGTACCCTTGGTACAGGAGAAATTCAGAAATCCTAGTGTGGGATAAAAAATCTTAGGTTAAGATCTCTGAAAACGAAAAAAGTGGCATTGCAATGCATGCGGGCATTAGCTAGTATGTTTAGAAATACAAGAATACCTTTATTTTATAAAATATTCGACGCCTTTAACGACACGGAAGTTCAAGGTTATAATCGCAGTACATTTTGAGGGTGAGGTGGTAATAATGAATTTAAGGCGCGTATGTTCCGTATAACAGATCGGGAAACAAAACTCAAGTAGAACTTGAGTCCAGATTGCGTTAATCAAATGTGAACCTATGTAATGGGTTCAGCATTTATATTCAAGTGATGCAATCTCTACTTGAATTTTGACTCTCGATCGGATACGAGCCTAAATCTTTGTTTCGGTTGCATACTGCAAGTTTTTTTAGAGTTCTAGCTACTATCTATCTACTGTGTTTTGTTACCAAGGATAATTTGTGAGGTATTTAGAAGATACTAAAGTTATGTATGTAAGTTATTCCATATGGTGTCCGGACTAAGGATATAGCTTAGCCACTTATCTCCTCCCGTGGTGGTCGTCAAAGTCGACTAAACTCTCTGTCGGACTCTTTACCAGAGGGATGGGCAGCAGCGTCCCTTTTACTGAATAGTAGCAATTCTGCGCTCACCTACCCGCTTGCCAAGCGTGGTGAGCATCGGCAACATGACGACACAATTTAAGCACCGGCCCCCCGTTTCTGACAGCCCCGCTATTCCCGATCAAGGTAGCGGCCATGGTAACGGCGGGGCAGGGGATGCTAATAATCTCCGGACGGGATCCAGCTACCATCCCAAACGAAAACTGGCCCTGGTAACATATAATGCACGCACACTGAGGACAGACGAAAATATCGTTGAGCTGGAAGAAGAAATAGATAAGTTGCACTGCGATGTCATGGGTTTATCAGAAGTCCGAAGAGAGAGCAAGGACACGATAACCCTGAAATCCGGCAACTTGTTCTACTACAGGGAAAGCGACCATCTGTCTCAAGGTGGTGTCGGGTTCCTCGTCCACAAGTCCCTAATAATAATATAGTGGCCATCGAAAGTATGTCGAGCAGGGTAGCGTACCTTATACTCAGAATATCCAAGACGTATCCGTTGAAGGTCATACAGGTCTACGCACCGACCTCGACACACCCAGATGATGAAGTAGAGAGTATGTATGAGGACGTAAGTAGGGCCATATATACCTCGAAGACGTACTTCACTGTTGTGATGGTGGACTTCAACGCAAAGCTGGGCACACGATGTGACGGTGAGTTAAGAGTAGGGCAATTTGGAAATGGGCAACGGAACCCCGGGGGAGAAAGGCTGGCTGACTTATTGGAAAATGAAGGACTCTTCGTGATGAACTCCTTTTCCCAAAAGCCACCTCACAGGAAGTGGACCTGGATGAGTCCCGATGCTTCCACAAAGAATGAGATTGACATCATCATGACCAATAGGAGACAAATAGTCAATGATGTCTCTGTGATCCATAGGGTGAAAACCGGTACTGATCACCGAATAGTAAGAGGCACATTGAATATTAATCTCAAAGTTGAGAGGTCTCGTCTAAAGAAGTCGGCCCTCTAGTGCTCATATCCAAAATCCCGAGAGCTTTCAACTCGAACCCCAAAATCGCTTCGAGTGCCTAGAACAATGCGTATCTGTGGACGAGTTAAATAGTAGGTTTGTAGGAACTGTCCAAGCGTCTTCTTGAGTTCTTTAAAACCCACCGTAAAGGTAGACCAAAAAAGTTCTCCAATCACACTCTCAAGCTCATGGCAGAGAGACGAGCCATGATACTCCAGTCCTCCGGTGATGCTGAAGCATACCGACTGCTCAATAGACAGATATGGAAGTCTTTGTGACACGATATCCGCACATTTAACACCAACGGTGTTAATGAGACGATTGAGCGGAATCAAGGCTCCAAAGTGTTCGCAAGAGAGATATAGATATACATATATTAGCGTTTGTGGACTATGAGAAAGCCTTTGATTCGATCGAAACCTGGGCAGTATTGCAGTATTTGCAGCGGTGTTAGATTGACAGGTGTGGGACAGGGGGAGGTCATTTTCCCGAAACTGTTCCCCGCCGAGGCAATGGAGGATGCCTTCAAGCTACTAGAGTGGAGAGGATTAAGCGTTTTTTTTTATTGCCCCACACTAGGATTTCTCCTGTGTCATGGGTGCGTTTACAGACATAAATTCCACACACAATACACCCAGACCCGAAACAACTACCTGCAGATCATACAAATATTTGTTCCGAGATCGAACCCGCGAACCGGAGCGCAGCAGCCGACTGTATCAACCACTGCACCAACCGTGCCGTCATTAACATCAATGGCGAGTATATCACTCACCTTCGATTTGCCCATGACATCGTAGTCATGGCAGAATCGCTAAAAGAGCTCAGCACAATGCTCGATGATCTCAACAGAGTTTCCCAACAGGTGGGCCTTAAAATTAACATGAGCAAGACAAAAGTCATGTCAAATGCCCATGTCGTGCCCATCCCAATATTCGTTGGGAGCTCTGTTCTCGAAGTTGTTGACGAGTATGTCTACCTGGAACAAACTGTCCAGTTAGGTAGGTCCAACTTCGAGAAAGAGGTCAATTGCCGAATCCGACTCGGCTGGGCAGCGTTCGGGAAACTTAGCAACGTCATTTGTCAACAATACCACAATGCCTCAAGATGAAAGTCTTTAACCAGTGTGTGTTACCATATGATATATGGAACAGAGACGTGGTCACTCACAGTAGGCCTCATAAGAAAGCTCAAGGTCACTCAGCGAGCTATGGAGAGAGCTATGCTTGGTATTTCTCTACGAGAACGAATCAGAAATGAGGAGATCCGTAGAAGAACTAAAGTTGCCGACATAGCTGAAAGGATTAGTAAACTGAAGTGGCAATGGGCGGGGCACATAGCTCGTAGAACTGTTGGCCGTTGGGGCAAAGAGGTTCTCGAGTGGAGATCACACACCGGAAAACGCAGCGTGGGACGACCTCCAACGAGGTGGACAGACGACCTGGTGAAGGTCGCTGAGTGTCGTTGGACAAGGGCGTAATGTAACCGCTCATTGTGGAAATCTAAGGGAGATACCTTTGTTCAGCAGTGGACGTCCTGTGGCTGATATGATGATGATGATGATGATGTCCAGCAGTACTGCTATAGGCTATTGCTGATGGTGATGATGACTCTCGGCGGCTTGCACAAAATGTTTTTTTACTGGGTAGGTATATGTCCATATTCTATAAAAAAAATACCACTCCACAAAACCGCCTCTTGCTCCATTCACTGCTTATAGATAGGAAGGTCGCATTTCAATCGTGGAAGAAAGCTTTCAAAGTAATATCAAGGTTTTGGAAAATACACAAATTATTCAATCTTAAAGATATTAAAATCCGATAAGAATCAATATAAAATAGCTTTATAATAAAACATTTTTAAGCGGATTAAATCGCGTATGTTATAGATTTTGTGTTTCGTTCGTGATTCAGGTGACAGGCCTCTTTAGAGGAACGAGTTGCCGACAGAACTGGAAGATATGAATCTTGAAGCTTGCTTCTATAAAAACCTAGTTCCAGTCGCATAAGAAAATTAGCCAAGTTCTCATTCCGGTGAAGTTTCAGATTCCTTTGCTAGATGTCGGCTCTACAAGATTGAATGTTATTATGGGTTATCCTTGTCACACATAGGGTAAACAAAGCGTAGCATAGCCACCAGAATCTAAGAACTCATAGCTGACGTCAAGCATAGACGCTCCACAAAGTCTGTTGTGTTTGAACATGCCTTAGACAATGCCTAATCATTTTCTTCAATTATTTGGAATCCTGTTATTAAAATAATAATGTCCCATACATGTACATACCACACTAAAAAAAAACACACACACACAGAACATAATACTATAGAAACATCAAGACACGTTTTGGAAAAACAAAATTCTATAATATTAGCGATATATCTAATCCGATTAAAAGCGTTTTATTATAATGAGAACTTATAAAAAAAAAAACTAAAAAAGCGAAAACTTAGGGCATGAAAATAGCTTTAATTACGTTCTATACTGAAATATGATTCATATCATATCATATAGTCAATCAATTTCAACAGCCTTTAGGCAATTAATTTTTAATCACGTTTATTTAAATGCTATCTGCAAATACTTGATTGCTTTTAACATAATTGCCATATTAAAGTATCAATTTAATTAAAAGAAAATTGTAAGATACGCGTTTCAGAATTTTGTATTATGGTTAAGGCTGTATGAAGACAAATGTCGCTACACATAACACATGTTCATGTCTGATACCTAAAGTAGCGTCAAGTTGCTAGTCGGGGTGATGTCATAACCAAAAGCAAGACTGCACAAAAAAGCCATTGTGTAAAGAGTCGTGAGACTAGCTAGCTCAAGTCCACGAGCGTTGAACTCTTTTGAGTGCCGAATAGAGTCAATGCCTGCTATTAGCCAATTTATATGACGAACTAACGACGTTAGAATTGCTTTTACAAACTCTACATAATGTAACTACAGTAAATATAAACTGGCAGATATTTTTGACAACCTGTTCGAACCTACATAAAGACTTTCTTGAAAAGGGAGTACAATGAGTTAGTGTTGTTTTCCACGGCCAATCTGTTAAGTATTGTGTGAAGATAACATGCATGTAGCCCGCATATGTAGAGGTTTTTGACATTTGCCACAAAGACCGTGAATAATAAGGCATGTTTAAATACAAATATAATTTGTTTTCTTGAGTCGTCTAAATTAGTATTGATTTTTCAGTGAACACATTTGTTACATACACTTATGTACATACATGTGTCACAGTCTATGAAAAGCTAACAGACTTACTAAATGTGGTGTTTGTTCAACTATACAGTAAGAGCATTATTTTAACTTAGTTTACTATACAATACGAATTTATAAGTAGGTATGGAAAGTAATACAATTTTATACGATATTGCATCTTACAGATTTATTTGCTAAAATGTTCTTTATAAAAGTAGAATCAATAAGATTGTTGCAAATGCAAACAGGTCAAACCACATGTAAAAGCGAAGTGTACTTTCAACCCTTTATTTCGCTTCTAACCCATCATGTTTGGGCCGAACCTCTTTGGCACTAATAAAAATCGCTAACACTGTAAGGAAGCTGTTTATGAATAATTGAAATAAAATGTTCAATGATAGCGCTACATGAACATGCGTTTAACCCGAGTGAAAAGAGTACAATTAGAAATCCAAGGTATACTGCTATTCGTTTATTGCTTAGAACACAATAATCCCTAACATTCAAGCCAATTGCGGAATACCAGAAAAACAGGCTCCCAATATACCGAAAAACTAAGTTCAAACTCTTTTTTTTCTTTCCTTTTTATAAAAACGTTTTCCTATTCTAGGATTTCTCCTGTGACGGTGGTACAGTTTACGGACACATGCACAAACACCCAGACCGAAACAACTATCTGTAGATCATACAAATATTTGTTCCGTGCGGGGATGCTTAGTTACTGCGCCGACCGAGTTTCGGTTCGAGTTTCGAAGTTCGAGTTTCCGTTTCAGATTATACTGTCTCTTGCGGGCGATATCTTATCGCCCATTGCAAAAGAGCTGTCAGGGACCCGTTTGTCTAATAAGACTGACCACGGACGCCTAGCTAGTAGGCTCATCTTAGGTACACTCACCTCCTTACCTACACTCGGCAGGGAGGGTTTTGTTACAGACCCCCGGGCCCATCCAACCCGGGAGGATAGGAAAACCGCGTAAATCGTAAATTCTTCTAGGCATTTAGCGTATCTCTCATTTTGTCCCACGTCCGCCATTTTGTTTCGAAAAACAAAATACCCGACGACGCGTCCCTATTTAAAATTATTATAGAGATCCTCTTAAAGGACCCGTACATCGTCGCCATCTACGGTAACCTTCGTTCCTCCTCACTAGGGCCAGCTCCTAAAGTGCAGCCCCCTTTTCCTGAACCCAAGAAAAGCGGAACAACCCCTGAGATCGAAGCTGGCATCTCTTCCGCCCCTCCGGTAAAAACCCACCTCCAGCACGGACGCCTCTGCGTCCCCCGATGTCGACATCCCCACCCTCTCGGACATGTCAGAGAGCGAGGATTCTTTTCCTCCTCCCCAAATCTCATCCTCCGACTCTGCCTCAGACGAGTTATAACTCGTCAGTGGCAACCGCAAAAAGAGAGTATTAAAAGCCAAGTCCTCTGCTCCGCCCTCTGCCCCGTCACTCAGACTACCTCCCCGCAGGCTGGCAAGCGTCTGCAAATCAAAGCTGGGTGGTATACTCATCAGTGATGTAATGCCGAAATGAGACATCTTTATTTCGTATTATTGAGACAATTTTGTAGAACTCTTCCTGAAATATTCAATTTAATTTTAGTTAGTTGTATTATTGTGTATATACACATTATTTTACATATATGTATATATAATCAGCCCATTACTGTCCCACTGCTGGGCACGGGCCTTTTCGGCTACGCCTTAATCCACCATGCTTGCCTATTGCGGGTTGGCGGACTACACACACCATCGAGAACATTTAGGAGCCCTCTCAGGTGTGCATATTTCCACACGATGTTTTCTTTTACCGTTAACGCAAGTGATAATCAAATTTTGATCCGCACATGAATCCGAAACGTTAGAGGTGCGGGCCGGGATCACTCTCAGACCCTCCCGTATGGAAGGCAAGCGTTCAACCACTAGGCTATCCCTGTTTACTCCCGGGAAGACGGTGGCACGCACGTGGTCACGGCCACCGTGTGCGTAGCACAGCGCACAGCGAGGCTTGGGGGGATCCTTTACAATCCTCCCCGAGAAGTGCTGGGGGGGCGACCTTTTTACAGTCGCCTTCCCATCGCTAGAGGGGGTGATCCCTTGGCACCAATGGGCGGCTCTAGTGTGATCTTACGAGGAGCTGGAACCCCCCTTCGGTGCGAAGATGACCGCTCCAGCGACTTTAGCCGGTAGGAGTCCGGCATACCCCTTCCTCCTTCCCCGGGGCGAAGGAAGTTCATGATGAATTTCCACTGGGCACCAATAAAAAAAAAAAAAAAAGGAGTCCGGCATACTCCTTCGCCCTTTCCCGGGGTAAAGGAAGTTCCATGTAGAATTTCCAATGGATACCATTAAAAAAAAGGCTATCCCTGCTTATAGGATATTTTTTCCAAATCCAAAACGTTTTTTTTATGGTCTTTGTGTCTTTATCAATAAACTATTACCCCATTCAACGATATTTCTCTTTTAAACAGTACATCATCGTCAGCCTCGCCTTTTCCCAATTATGTTGGGCTCGTCTTCAAGTTATACCAGAAGTAAGTACTAGGATTAGGTCTCTTATTGCAAGGGTCCAATCAGGTAGGTATCACTACAGTGCCAGATATTCTCCTCAAAGCAGTGTTGTTTAAACTTAAGACATTACTGTGTTCTGGTACTGTACTGGCACTGTATGTATGGCGGACTATGGATATGACTGGACATAAGAGACTAAATAAATAACTTATAACACGAGGTGACGAGTGCTGTATGGTGCACGCAGGACTTGTACTGGGTAGCATTCAAAGATATTTGGGCAGGCATGAAACTTACTAGCTGGCGGATGGATTGATCGTTTCATCACCAGGTTGTGTAAAATTAAAAACTGGGTTTAAACGATATCACTAGCATTTTTTCTGTATCGTGGTAGTTTCTAGACAAATTAATGTATTTAGTATCTGCCATCTAACCTCCGCAGCCTACAGTACTGAGGCATACCAATATCCTAAGGGTAGAACGGTGGTCAGACTGTTGGACTTCTGACTAACCGTATATTATTTTATATATATCTGTAACATAATATTCGAATGAAAATCGAACCAACGGTAGCATGCCCTCCAAGGTAAGGAGGAGTTTCAATGTGCAAATAATGATCACCCATCGTAGCTATGCACACATGTAATCGAACCTAGTGATATCGATTATACCAGGAATTTGAATTTACATTTAGATATTTATATTAATTTATAAATGTAACTGACTTGCTGGTATTTTTCCTCTGGGAGTAGTCAAATGATTGCGTCATTAAATTAAATAATGTTCATTAGGTGACCCAGAAATTTAATTATATATTATACCTATAACATTTTTCATCCTTGTATGCCAAAAAATAAGCAGTCAAAATAAGCAGCAATCAAAAGTAGACTTTACCCGGTGTGGTTTACACTCTAAACAACAACACACAAGAAAATAATAATACCAAAGCTAAAGTCGTCAACTTGTTTGTACTAATTGATACATCTGATGAGGATGTAGAACGTCTCATACTTGACAAGAATTGTGCTAGTGGATAAGGCAATATTAGCTTAAATAATTTATATAAAAATAATTTAGTTCACAAACTTTAACGACTGTCCGTAACAATAATGTTTCCTGACTCCCTAAAAAAAGCAGTAATATGTCCAATCCATAAGAGTGGTGATAGAAGTCATGTCAATATCTACTGACCAATATCTATTCTGCCATAGTTGTTAAAAATACTCAAAAGAATAATAAATGTGAGACTACCAAACCAGAATGGATTTCGGTGGTAAGTTCATTTCTGTCATTTCAAGCCAAAAGAGGCCTCCAGCCAGGCTTAAATATAATATTAAACACTAAGCAACTTTCGCTAAGGGCGCCCCCTGCGGGACACGGACCTTGGCTTAGGGCGTTGCTGGGGATAACAAGCTATTTGTTTTGGGGACATCTGTATCGGTATTATTTAAAATGTATTAAGGGACAGGCTCGGCACGGGCCGGCGCGAGCAAGAGACGGGAGGGAGAAGTGCTAATTTGAACGGGAAGGTGACACGGCGATAGGCCTCCGCGACGTCGGTGAGGCGGGCATCCTCGGCGGCGAGGGCGGTAAAACGGTCGGGTGTTGAGTGAACGAGACAACGCGAGTCTCTTTATGTGATCTAACGTGATGTTATCGTCTGGGTTGACCAGAACGTGCCTCGGGCAGCGTACACTACTGATACGAGAGGGTTGGTAATCGACGGCTGATACCACAAGGGGATTAGCGTGGGACAGGGCAGAAGCGAGATAGCGTTTGAACGCTTATTCATAAATTGCCTGTTGGTCGGCAAGTTGAGATCGAAATGTTGATCATTTCGCATGTACATAGGCTGCACTAAAAGTATCGGGAATGGAATATTTCCACTGCTCCTGTCATATTAAAATCTTTTTAATTGAAAACTCCTTGGTTTTACAAATCGAATACCATTTATTTATTTTAAAAAAGATTCACGGTCTTGTCACAAGGTTTTGTCAAACTTGTTTAGTCGTTGAGAAAATGAATTGAAAAACAATTGAACCGTACGACGTTGCCGACATATTTTTTTGAATTTTTTTCATTTTTGAGAAATACTTTATGAATATGTAAAGATTTATTCATCTAAATACCGTACGACGTTGCCTTAAACTTGACATTGGCGAAATTGTGGAAGATAACCTACAGAAGCCATAATCTAAGAGAAGAAGAAGAAGAGAAAATGGAATTGACTCGAGAAAATTCAAGAGCGATGATTTATTATGACATACGAAGTATCTTACTACCTAGTCTGTGATTATGACTTTCGAAGTGGTTTAACACAAAAACAGTGTGTTGACCGGATGATTTCTGCATTTGGTGATGAAGCCCCATCCAATACCACAATTTATCGCTGGTTTGCTGAATTTCAACGTGGACGTGTCAAGCTCAGTGATGATCCTCGTCAATGTCGTCCAAAAACTGCAGTCACCCAAGAAAACGTTGATGCTGTGCGTAAGCTGATTGAGGAAGATCGACATGTGACATACCGCGAAATTCAGGCAACTTTAGACATTGGCATGAGTCAAATACAAATAATCTTGCATGAACAATTAGGTGTAAAAAGTTGTTTTCCCGATGGATACCGCATTTGCTATGTGAAGAGCAAAAAGCGGCTCGCGTTACTTGGTGCGTCAGAACTCTCGAAAGATTCCACGCAGGATCCTCAAATGCTGTATACAACATTGTATCAGGTGACGAATATGGACAGAGATTTTCATCACCTAAAGAAGCTGTGGACGCCTACAAAACGGCCATTTTGGAGACCCCATCTTCCGAATGGAATGGTTGCTTCAATGATTGGTTCCATCGTATGGAAAAATGTGTCAAATTTCGCGGAGAATACTTCGAAAAGCAATAAATACATTTTTAAATAGTAATGTTGTGTCACTTCCTTGATTCCCGAAATTTTCAGTGCCGCCCTCGTAGATAGGCGCTCCGGTGGCCTTGCGCATGAAACGGGTTTGGAGGGTTTGGAATTTACAGAGCGAGCCGGATTCAGCGTGTGCGAACGCTGGGCTGGCACAGGTCATGATAGGTCGAATGCATGTGGTGTAAATTCTCACCTTATTTCTAAGGGATAATTTACTACGAGCGTTCAGGATATAGTGAAGGCGACCGAGCACAAAGGTGGCGCGGGCACGCACCGTCTTTGTGTGGGGAATGAAGGTCAGTTTTTTGTCTAGGGTGACTCCAAGATACTTGGCGTGCGGTTCCCAAGGAACCGATTGGCCTAGCACTAGCCTAATTTGCAAAAGAGGACGGCTTTGCTTTTGGCGGGGTTAACTTCGATCCGCCATTTCCTAAACCATTTCCCGTAGGCGTTGGCTGTGGCTTGGAGGATCTTAGTTATAGCATCGGGAACGTAACCGGAGTAGAAAATGGCCGTGTCATCGGCGAATAGTGCTAATTGGGTCGTATTAGCAGGTCTTTTGGGGATGTCACTGGTGTACAGTGTGAACAATAATGGGGCTAGCACGGATCCTTGTGGGACTCCGGCTCTAATGGGGTGGGGGGACGAGAGAGCGCCCATGATTCGATATTGGAAACTGCGACTTGATAAGAAGTCTCGAATGATGAGAACGAGACGGTCGGGCACTGCGATTTGATAAGAAGTCTCGAATGATGAGAACGAGACGGTCGGGCACTCCGAGTTGATACAACTTATATAATAAGCCGTTGTGCCAGACTTTGTCAAATGCTTTCGCAACATCGACAAAGAGGACTCCCGTCATCATGCCACGTGAGAATCCGAACGTGATGTGTTTAACTAGTCTGTGGACTTGTTGGCCGGACATGTTGTGATGTATGTTGTTGGTTGACATCTTGTCCCAACTAGCCTCTCGGCACCCCTTAATGCGTTTCTTGACAGCACGCTGTAAATGGCGCATAAAGAGGCGATTGGGTTCGCTGGGAAAGGTCACGGAAACGCTCTAAGGGCTGCGTTCTTCTCCGTCATCAGTGCACGTACATCGTCAGGGAGTTTCATACGATGGTCTTCCATCGCTGGAACTCGCCGTGAACAATCGTTCTACATTGGAAAGGGACGGGGTATTTAAGGGCATGCAATAAAGGGATCTTTTATAGTAAATAAGAGTACCTCCTCCACGGGAGTGGGTCCTGTCGTTGCGCACTATATCATATTTTGCAATTCTAGGGTTCCTGTGAGAGGGTTTCAAAAAGGACTCTTGTATCAACATAATATCAATAAGGTGGTCGCGGAGGAATAAGGCGATTTCATCTTTTTGGCCATTAATGCCGTTGGCATTTACCTTGTTGTTAGCGCGCGGGGCTTTGGGGCATCCGCGATAATTCGCGGGATGACCCGACTCACCGCATAGCACTCGGAGGCTCTGTGCATTGCGTGCGATCTTTAGGGCGATCGCAGTCAGGGGTGCTGTGGTCGCCTAGGTACTTGTCGCACCTAGGTTTAGCGTAGCAATGGCGCTGCGCGTGACCGTAAAGTTGGCAGCGGTGAAACTGCCCGGGAGGATCATATCTATGGGGGGACTTAATTTTGATGCATGATAAGTGGCACACGGTCTTAATATTGAAGATTTTCCGATTATTATCGGTGGACTTCTCGCATATGGCGAGAACCATGTCGTAGGCTGCACCGTTGCGACCAGCGTGCATACGGTGAACCTCCAGGACGGGGATGTTTTGCGACAGCAGGTCGTCTTTTATTGAGTCGGTATCGATCTCCTTGGGGATACCCTTTAGGACTACCCGGAGTGGGCGTTCCTCGGCGAGAGAGTATGTGTGGAAATACACGTTTCGGTCTTGGAGGGTACGGGTCAAAGACTTGAAGTCTTGGGCAGTGGGAACTGCCACTTTGACGCCGACGGCTGTGGTGCGGGCACTGAGGTAGTTGATACCGAGCTCAATGCACATCTTGGAAACATCGTTCCATTTATCTTTTGCCTGGATAAATATAGCAGGCGGTTTCCTGTTCTTTTTAGGGACCTTAGCGGGTTGAGATTGGGGTTGGGAGTTTGCGGGGGTAGGGGTGGGGGCGATACTGGCATGTGAGGAGGTCGTCAAAGGAATAGGGGCAGAGGTCGGAGCGGAGGGTGGAGCCTCGTCCGTTTTCAGGGCTTTAGCGGGAGCGGCTTGGACGGAGGACTTGGCCTTGCGGGTCCGCTTTTTACGGTTGCCACTGACGAGTTGAAACTCGTCTGAGGCAGAGTCACAGGATAAGATTTGGGGAGGAGGGGTGGAATCGTCACTCTCTGACATTTCCGAAATGTCCGAGAGCATGTCAGCGTCGGGGGACGCGGAGGCGTCCGTACTGGAGATGGGGAGGGGGGTTTGAGGCCTGGCCTGAGGGGCGGATGAGATGCCGGCATCGAATTCGGGGGTTGTTCCCCTTTATTTGGGTTCGGGATAAGAGGGCTGCACTATTGTAACTGGCCCAGGTGAGGGGGAAAGGAGGTTGCCGTAGTTGACAATGATATAGGGGTCCCTTAAGAGGACCTCCCTAATAATTTATAAGAGCGTGGCGTCGTCGGCAATTTCGTTTTGCAAAACAAAATGGCGGACGTGGGACAAAAAACAGAAAATACGCTTAAAGCGTAGAAGACAATCGATTTACGCGATTCCCTATCCTCCCGGGTTGGATGGGCCCGGGAGTGTGTAACAAACCCTCCCTGCCGGGTGTAGGCAGGGAGGTGAGAGTACCTAAGGTGAGCCCTAAGCTAGTACCATCCGTGGCCAGTCTTATTGGGCAAACGGGTCCCTGACAGCTCTTTTGCAAGGGGCGATAAGGTATCGCCTGCAAGAGACTGTATAATCTGGAAAGTAGACTCGAACTAGGGTCGACTAGGGTAGCCCCCAAGGCCGGTGGTCCTAGTCCGCTGCCGACTAACTGCTTTGCCCTGTTTCGTTGGCACCGTAAGGTACCCGCCGAGGACCACCAAACAGTGGTTTCTCCCTGAAGGGGCACAAAAGCGCGATGAATTTAATCTGTCAAAGAAACACAATCAGTAGTCGCCTTGAAAAAGGCAACGCGTGATTTATTTGAAGTGACTACAATCCGACGGGACGGATTACGAAAACACACTACACGGCACACTGACCGGGGAGCGTGAGCACAACACGACCGTCTGCGGCGAGCGTCAGACGCGGAATGATGAATAAGCTTATAGATTTTATCAGACATGGCAATAACGGCTACATTTCAATATTGAATTACACTGCTGTGTTATTTTACAACAACTGTTATTATAAACTGCTGTCAGTTATCCTGTTATCCTGCTGTTGAGTCGTTTTGCGGTTTTGCAACATTATAATGAATTATGAATTATGTGTAGCTTGTTTATATATAGAACATTACTTAGTAATTACTTAAAATAATTTAAAACACTTACTACATACTCTACTAAAATTATTTAGTAATTACAATAATCTAAAACACCAAACTAAACTTTTTAACTATCACCGGACAGCGACAGCGGATAATGACAATCGTGTTAGTGATCGCAATGACAACATAACAATAACAATAACATTTACATTAGTCGCAACTCGCATTACATTTATTGTCTCACTGTTGTCAAATTTTCGTTATCCGTTGTTTAGTTATTGCCTCAGTTAAATATTAAACTCGACATTATTCCAAATAAATAAAGCATAAAATCGTAAAACAGAACAAGTGACTCACGACATAAAGATAACAGACAACGATAAAAATAAAAGTGAATTTTATGACGTGCATTTAAGGACTATAATCGTATGATTTGTAATTATTTAGCAATGTGAAGTAAGTCGTATTTGAATAGCACCATATCTCTCACACCTATTGGTTGCGCATAATGCTTTCTTATTCGCCAGGTAGGTGCGACGTTAGCTGCGAGTGTGCGCGCACTGCCTTGCTGTTGTCGATAACAATAACGAAAAACCGACAGCAGGATAATTCGTTGCTCAATAATTTGTTATATGTTGCGTAAGAATAATGCATTACATTATCCGCTTTTGAAATAATGACCACCTCTAGATTTTATCGATCTTATATGTTTCTGTTTCCATCGTACTGGAAAATCTCGACAGGCTGGGAATTAGAGGGACGCAGCTAATCCTTTTTAAAAGCTACCTTAGCGAGATATCTATCAGTCCGTGTAGCTAGTATGAAAAGTAATGATCCTGTGGTTATTCACGAACATCCGCAGGGCAGCATACTGGGACCTAAATTATTCCTTGTTTATATTAACGAGCTCTTAAGTCTTAAACTGACCCAGAGCGAAATAATATCTTTCGCAGATGATACTGCCCAATTTTTTTTCAACGATACATGGGATGAGGTCCTCGATGCTGCGCAGCTGGGTTTTCGTATTGTGGGCAAATGGCCCCGAAGCCCCATAGCTAAAAATGTGGAAAAGACCAAGTTTATCTGTTTTGGTATAAGGAGTACAAATAGCGCTGGTATCTGCCGAGAAATCATATCGCATGAGTGTCAGTCAGGTTAAAATTGTTCGTGCCCACCATTGGAGCGTGCACACTTTATTAAATATCTTAGAGTTACCATAGATAGTAATGTTAGCTTAAAAAAGCACATAAGACGTATATGCGGTAGACTAAGAAAACAGTTTTTTTATCTAAGGCTCGTTTTCGATCCTGAATTGCTAAAACAGATATATTATGATATATTATGCACGGTGCCAATCTCTCGTAGAGGCGCATTGAAAACTATCCTAAAGCCTGTTGAGATGAAGGTTAGTATTTTCAAACCTATTTACTTTCCTACCGCGACATTATATCAGATTTGTAGAGTTCTAACTGATAGACAACTGTTTATTCTAAGTATGACTCTTCTACAGCGTAGTAAACAGACATATGACCCATTGCTCTTATGAAAACATAGGTGAGATATGGTTTGCGACAGACTAACTCTTTTTAAGACTAAATTTAGCCAAGGTTTCTAAATTTTATTTTATGCAAAAAAAGCATTTTAATTATCTTGGTTGCACACAATGACCGTTGTATAATATTTGAAGACTTTAAGAAAGACTACCTGCGCAACAAGCATGCAGTTCTTTTAAATTAGTGCATAAGGCGGGTTATCAATCGATGTTTTAACCATTTGCCACCACGCGCGGTGGTACTTGAATGGACAATATGTATTAAGACTTTTTTTTATACAGTTACCATCGTCCTATGTGGGTTCCTACGTTTTTAATCAGGTGCTCCTTTTTTTACTCCGTTAAACTAAATTCTGTGGCATACAACAGAAAATAAATTATAACCGATATCTTTTGTTGAAAAAAGTGCTATTTAAGATGTTCCATTAAATTAAGGGTTTAATGTTATATTTGTGCGAGTTTGGGCTTAAAACACTCGAAAGAGTATGATAAAAGTATATGACTACGGAACTCTACCCAGTGCATCGTCCTTCACGTACGTTGCTGTTTTTTTATTACGTTGTCCCAGCCTAAGATTCTCACATGCCCAAAATCCCCAGACCTGAAACAACTATCATATGTAGTTCATACAAATATTTGTTACTTTAGGGGATCGAAGCCGCGAGACGAAGTGCAGAAAGTCAATTGCTTAGCCACTGCGCCAATTAAATCGTGCCGTCAAATCACTCGTTTGTTAGTTATATATTGTAAATTAATGACAATGTATTCAACAATATTGTTAAAACGTATATAAAAAAAGACATCATGGTTTCTAGTAGCTTTCTTTTCAGAGCTTGTCACGTAGTGATATGCCCTCCATCGTTTCAATATGCAGAAGAAGAAGAATGAAATGTTTATTTCCACATCCAATCGAGCGCACAACTTAAAACCAAACATAGGTTATAAGACATAATTAAAACTAAACAACAAACTAACTAAAAACGTGACAATATGATAATCGACTAAACAAAGTACAAATATGACAAAGTATAAATATGACGTGTAAAAGCGTCTGTTAGGATCTAATTGTTTCTATTTAATTAATTAATTATTACATTCCATTATTTTATACATAACGGCGGCAAGCGCGACATTGCCAGACAGACCATTTTTTAACAGTACACAGCATAATATGATATAAATTATAGTCATGTAGATTGAATAAAGAAGAAAGTATTGTGTGGTTATGTATCGCGATCGCACGTAGTCTCGAGGTCAACGCTTTTCGACTCGAGATTAATGTTTTGATAAGAACTAAGTGGATCAAACAGCGCTACGTAATTGTCTTATTATGATGTTGCATTTGCAAAATAATATCGTCAGGGATGTTTTGCTGTTAGCGCTTTATACCTCTTTATTTTGTTACAGATTTGATCTCAAGGCAAGCTGCGTCATAAGATGTACTCCAACGATACCATGAGTAAGGTACGTTGTTTTTTGTTTTCCTTAGCCGTAAATATAAGCTTATTGTATTGGCTCTTTAGAGTTGTATCAGATGAGCATTCGCTTTTATAAAGTCTTACAAATCTGTCCATCCCAGGGTTGTCTGGCAGAAATCGATAAGACCGCCCTTTGTACATGTCTTTTTTCTGTATTGGATCTTATTTTTACCGACTTCGAAAAGGAGGAGGTTCTCAATTCGATGAGTATTTTTATTTTTTTAGTAGACCGATTTGAGCAATTCATATTTCAACTGATGCAGAATGCCTTAGAATTGGTGCCATATAAATTTCATTACATTTAATTGAGTTGTTTTAAACTAGCTTCAATAAACAGGTTTATTTGACTGCGCTTATCTAGATGATGTCTTAATAGTTTCGATTCCTCTCAGATCAGAGAACCGATTTGAGTCATTCTTATTTTTAGTATTAAATACTGATATCAAATTGCAAAAAGTTCTTAAATTTATTTACACTAAAAGGAAACCATTAAAACTTTTTAACAAAAAAAATACCGACTTCAAAAACCCTACACGATATAGAAATATTAAAACCACTAAAAAAGGAAAATAAAATCTTTATGAAGTCGGGCGGGGTGGTAGAGTTTTTGAAGTCGGTATTTTTTTGTTAAAAAGTTTTATTGTTATTTTTGGTGTACAATAAAGAGTATTGTATTGTATTATAAAGTCATTGACCGTCAGCTGTCTCAGCTGTTTATGTATCTACAATTAATATAATCTATTTCTCAGGCTTTAACATAATTGACAAATCTGGTAGGTTTTGCAGACATGCCACAATGACGTCAGTCGCTATGCAAAGTAGATCTGACGTCATGATTGTTCGTGGTACTGGGGCTATTCTAACGTAAGACAGTATTGGTTATACGATTCGCAAATAAATTAAAGCTGTGACATCTTTCGTGTATTTCTTAATAAGAAAATGTAGATCATGTTAAATGTCATGGAAGGATAAGATACTGAAATAATGATGATTAAAAGTGAAATAATGGAAGCAACAATCGGTCCATTAAAATTTGTGAACTCACATCCCACACTAGATTCTACATCATTATCTCATCATTATCATCATCATTACGGCCGAATGAAGTCCACTGCTGGACACAGGCCTCCCCCAAAGATGTCCACAACGACCGATATGGATGTGTTGTGGGCTCATTGGGGGGTTTTGCCATAATCGCCACGCTTGGCAGACGGGTTGGCGATCGCAGTTGAGTTGTTTATATACTCGAAGGACGCTGCTGCCCATCCTCCGGCTAATCCCTTAGTCGACTTTTACGACACCCATGGGGGGAGATGGGGTGGTGGCATTCTGAGCCGGCACCACACGGCACGGCATCATTATCTAGATGTCCATAATTTTCATGATCATTAACAAAATTTGTAATATATTCAATTATATCAGGTAGGGCAGTGATGCTCCTCGGCCTGACTTTATTTTTCACCGTGGGGAATTCTTCGTGGACTGACTCCAAGGTGGAGGTCCGGGGACTTTAACCAGCTTAAACCCATCCAGATACCGAGGGTCTCATGAAAACACAGGGCCTCCGATGCCTTGGACTGGGATAAGTTTGAAGTTTCAGAAAGGGAGTTCGGATTATTCATGCAACACGCCCGGATGGTACTCCAGGCCACGCCATACAATATTTAGAAAAGTTGAAAAACGAACTATTTATTATATGTAAAAGAAAACATAGCATGAGATGCAAACATTTCAATTGAATTCATAATTATGACTTATATTGGTTGCATCTATAGCAAGCAGTACTAAATCAAATCGTCAAACTACTGTATCAAAATGCGACTGTGGTTACGAACTTCTTTCTTTTGAAAACTTGGGATTTTGTTATTATATATATATGTCTCGATGACGTAGAGGATTTATCGTGGTTAAGATCTGCATTCATTATTCTTCTTATTCGACGAAAAGCTTTTTAATTTGGCTTGAGGATATTTCTCTGTTGAGGTATCTATGAAAAACACGTGCACGACCACAAAATTTGATGAAGTATTATTTAAGAAATTACAGTGCGATTGCACTCTAAAATTCGAAAGACATAAGATCAATGCAACTTCAATGGCATTAACATAATTGAAATAAAATGTCGGGCAAGGTTTGCCTAGTTTTCTATGCGTTGAAGTTGAACGCACGGCGTTGGTGGCGGAGGCAGCGGCGGCGGCGCGGTGTGCGTCGAGTCAAGGTAAGTGTGTCGACGGCCGGGTATGACCTAGTGCGGCTCCCCCACCCTGCTGCTCAGTTCTGCAGTCGCGAAAGTTCAACGAACCTCCAGCAGAATTCTTACAGGCATACGCGGCGGTTACATTACCGGAAAGCAGTTGCAATCACCTACATGCCTGCAGCATCGGCCCCTCCGCACACAATAGGGTTTGACTCTATCTCTTCGTCTACAGTTACGCGCAGCTATTTTTTAGCTAGACACCATTGTATGATGCGGATTCTCGTTTATTCACATAATATGAGAATAATTAAGTTATAAAATAGTTCGAAGTCTATCAATAATTGTATAATTTGTAATCGATATTATTTAAAGGCTTTTAGGAACATTACAAGTTTTTTTTTTACAAATATGAAGGTTTACTGGTTACTTATTCGTATTTTAAACTTATTTTACTAGTTCCTACAGAATAAGTCAAACATCTTATTTTTCAAAGAAACGATAGTTTAACATAACAAAATACAAACTTTCGATTAGCGTAGTCATTAGAAAATTTAGGTAGGTACTCGATTACCTACTTTAAAATATTACATGTAATAAGCATACCAGATTGACCTTTACTAAAATCTGCACATATAGAACAGTGCTTAAACAAGTTTTCTTAACTTAGATAAACCAATGACTCGAGCAGTAACCACTATGAGTAAGAGTGAAGGAAAGGCTTTAGCAGGATTCCGCAGCAGCGATATGTTAATTCGGCTTCTTATGTCACCGAGCGCTCAAGTTTCGTGAATCATGCACTCACGCACGACACGTATTATATATGCACCGTTATTACTTTCTACGACGCCGATGGATTTTCCTAATTTCCAGTTTGTGCTCGAGTATTATTGTTTATAATTATCAAATACGAATAATTATTCTATTCGTATTCGATTTCACAGAGGAATTAGGATTTAAATTTATGTAACATAATTTATATATCTGTGCAACTTGGAGCCAAAACACAAGTTTAGAGCTTCCTGTCCCGATAGTTTTAGAATTACTTTTAAGATGTTTCTAAATCAAAAAGGTTAAAATGAAAAGTCTAATCTATAAATATGTGTAGTAACATGTATAAGATGTTTGTATGAGGCTTACAGTGGAGAGTGTCGCGGACCGTCCGGCAGGCCGCGTTGTAACGGCGCGATCGGGGCCGATGAACGCAGCTGGCCTTATTCCGACAAACTATCGCAAGCGAGAAACGCGACGCGTACTTTCATTGTCACCTCGCAGTACGCACACCACTATTGAAGTCAAGGTTGTACTGATAAAAAAAAAACGATTATCTATATAAAGATGTAACGTTAAATATCTCATGTTGGATTGAAGCTATAGCAGAGCATTTTAAATAAATTCCATTGATTGTGATATAATTACATTACTGGAAAATAACACTTCCTCATGCAGACATAACTTTCATACTGTTTTTTCATAAGTAACCTTCATACTGAGCCGCTGTGATTTGACTCATCCGTAAAATACGTATGAATACACGTTATCAGAGAAGATCTGTCTGGTGAGGTCAGCTACGGTATACGATTGTACGTTTTGGCGGCATGGCTGTATAACAATGGCGCAAGAGTCGCGCGCCGCTGCGATGTCAGTGTCAAGTGCATCGATCAGCGCTTTGAGGTTAGGAACATTGTACAAAACTGAACTAGTGTGGGGCAACGTTTTTTATAAACAAAAATACTTTATATTTCAGTTAGATTACCAATTTATTTACGTTGATATTATAAAGAATGACAGTTTGTGAGTTTGTTTATAGGAGCTTATCTTTGAGACTACTGAAGCGATGCTGATATTTTTTTAACTATTTGTAGATACCTATACCTATCTGTGATATGTTTTTAAATATATACGTAATATGCCTTTTATAAAAAAATACCACCACTGTGATAATAAGTACCTAGTACCTATCCTCACATGCATCATCATCAGCCTATATTGGTCCACTGTTGAACATATGCCTCTCCCAGCGTGCGCTATAACACCTGGTCATCAGCATTCCACATCCAGCCAGACCCAGTAGTCTTCTTAAGGTCATCAGTCTATCTAACCGGAGGCTACGCACTACGTTTACGCGGTCTCCATTCTAAGACTCGTCAGCTCCATAGGCCATCGGTCCTTCGACAGACGTGACCAGCACACTGCCATTTCAGCTTGCTAATTCGGTGTGCTATTTCGATGGCTTTTGTTCTCTTCCGGATAATCCTCGTTTTAGAATTTATCCTTTAACTTTATCCACACATGCCTTTTATAAACATTATGACTTAGTGTTTAAAATACATAAAATAGACGAGGCTGCCTCGTACAGACATTACGAGCGAATATATAGGATATTACAAGTCTTAGTAATGCGTAACAATCGCTAGCAAGCTCAAATGACACAATTATACTCTGTTCTATTAATATAGATGCTTTTGATTCGTAGCGATGTTTGTTTTAACGTTGCCCCACACTAACGGAGCGCTGTAAGCCAATTGCTTAGGCACTATGCTCACCGTGCCATCGATGCCGTGTTTTTCGGTTTTAGGTTAGGCGATTATTTTTCGTTATTCTTTTTATCTTGTTATATATAGTTCTTGTTTATCTTTCATATTCCAAAATCCATATTTTGTGTGGTTTCCAAGATTTATAAGCGACCCCTCCAACAAAGAGCCTCGTAAAAGGCGCTTGAAAGATTTCGTCTTCTCGACCTTGCATGTTTTTTGATTAAATGGTCAAATTATGTAAGTGGTATACAAAAAGATATATTTAAATCACCAATTTGATTGTCAATTGTACAAATAATAACATCGTTATTTTATTGCTATAGTTACCATATTTAAGGATACTGTCAACTCCCTTAGTCTTCATCTCAACTTGAATAGCATACTATGATTCCTTAACTCCACCCGATTGTTTGTTACGAGCAGTAAAACCCGCAGACCAATAAGCAGTTGGAAGGAAATTTGGAAGGGGCTTTAATAATAAAAACAAATTTATACCCTCCGGAGAAGTCGTTATTTCTCACCATGAGACAAACGCACATTAGATCAGCTTCATTAACACTTAAGGTTAAAATACCAAATCATTCAAAGATCTGATATATTAAGAAGTGTATAAACCGCAGGGCAGTTATTCGAGAGCTATATGTCAACAACGCGTACCTAAGGTCCCTAGAGAGTTGGTCGGCGCCTCGTCCCTGGCTTGCCTTTATTGATTGGCAGGAAAGAACACTACTAGTGTACTACAAATATAATATCATGGTCAATTTTTTTTTCGCTTTTAAATGAGGCGTATGAAATCAGCTACTTAAAACTTACATATTATAGAAAAAGGTCGGCAAACAAAAAAAAAAAAAGGTAAATACCGTAGTGGGCAGGGAATAAGATTCCGTGATTTTCGAGTGGTGTCCGAATTAAGAATATTGCACCACTCCATCTCCATCATCCACGGGATGTCGTAAAAGGCGACTAAGGGACTAAACCAGAGGGATAGGCAACAGCGTCCTGTCTGTAGAATAGCAGCCATTCTGCGCTCACCAACTCGTCTGCCAAGCGTGGTGAATACTGGCAAAAAGGCTACTGACGGGATGTAACCGGTCGTTATGGAAATATATGGGGGAGGCCTTTGTTCAACAGTAGACGTACTTTTGGCTGACACGATGATTTTTTTGATTGCATCTTCTTTTAATTTGCAATAATGCACAGTGCACGCTGCCAATCGTGATGTTAAATAGTGATTTAGCTTTAATCTTCTCACTTCACTAGGTATCTTATGAACCTACAGTAGAGGCATCGCATGACCTTACTTCCGTAGGCGCCGTAATAGTGGTGTATCACTGGAGCTTTAATGTATAATAATTTTAAATGTATAAAGACACTTTTGTAAGCACACACGCCATCATACAGTACCGCTATAAGTATGTATGTTTTGAACATTTATTGAAATATATGTACATATTTTACCTGTTGAATGTTGCTTTCACAATATGTCTTTTCATTTTCTTGGATCTGGGAATGGAAGATAAAAGAATAGTGATTAGACGGTGGGAAATAGGTTATTGAAAGACAGAAGGTTAATTACTTTAGTCATTTTTAACAGGCTGTCATTATCTATACACATAGCGAACACTTTATTGCTAAGTAAGTCTCCAAACACTGTTAATGCATCTTATCTTTGATACTGAAGGCAAGGCGTACCGCAGAACATAGTCATAATGTGAAAGTACTAACTACTTTACATAAGTATACTACTTATTGATATAACTTGAAGATAAAGGTCTGTTCTTTATGCAAGTGACGTTACACTCAGAACAAAATTTTGGGAACTGGCAAAATTAAGTGGAGCTCGAATATTTTCCTCCACGACTGTGCAAATTCAGCGAAATAATACGACAGATGGGCAGTGTGTAAATTGTCTTAATAGTTTTTAAATTTACATGACTATACTTTTGTATTTATATTTTTTTTATTTCTTTATTGTACACAAACTCAGTAATATTACCCAAATGAAAATTATATGTACAAAGGTGAGCTTAACTCAAATTTGAGTTTTCTATCAGCAAACCTTTGAGTGACAGAGAGATGGCATAAGGCTTAGAGGTTTAAGTTGAGTGTACATTACTTATAAAGTCATCATCATTTCGGCCGAATGAAGTCCACTGCTGGACACAGGCCTCCCCCAAAGATCACCACAACGACTGATATGGGTATGTAGTTGGCTCATAGGGGGGTTTTGCCATAATCGCCATCTGAGCCGGCACCACACGGCAACAATAATAATTATAAAAGTACCGTGCTCGTGAACGAGTGCTGTCTGTTGGGACTGGTCAGCTTAATACAGCCATGGCAATTTAATCATAAGCTTATAAAATATCAAAATCTGGCTTGTTTAGTGTTAGACTTAAGGTGATTTAGACCCTTTTCTCCTACATTGTCCTCACATAACCTTAATTTCAAGAGCAATGTATTCAAATATTGTAACAAAACTATTTTGATTTAAAAAGAGTAACCATGGAGTTTCTTGCCCGTTCTTCTCTATAGGAAACCTACATCTTGGAACGCGGCAACTAGATGAATAAAATATGAATAAAAATATTTTTATCTTATCTTTACCTTTACCAATAAATAAATATATGAAATGAAACGTTATTTTTATATGACCTACATAAATATATTACAAATAAATAAAATATAAAATACACATAGATATTAATAAAAGATAAAATTACACATTTATTTATTATGTATTTATAGTATTTATTAATAAATACTATAAATACATATTTAAATATTCATATATCCATTATGTCATTTAGAAAGAAGACGCTTCTTAAAAACGTCCAGTGGAAGAGAATTCCAAAGGCGTACTGCACGAATAGCAATGGACCCCTCATAACAGCTTGAGGTGTGACGTGGAGTTCGAAGCAGAAGCGAAGAAGCTGTGCGACAGGGGTCTCCCTGGGAACAAGATATTCAAAGCGTTCACGAAGATATGCGGGAGAATTAGGATTATGAAGAATCGAATAAAGCGAAGAAAGAATATTTGATTCTCGACGCCGTCGGATCGGAAACCACTCCAGTTTCGCCCGGAATTCCAATACGTGGTCGTATTTCCGAAGGTCAAAAATGAAGCGGATGCACAAGTTCTGTAAGAAGAAGAAGAGACTGCGCAAGAGTCACTTTGGTTTGAAGTGGCAGGAATTTCTGTGTGTGTTATAATTATGTGTTTAAATGAATAAATAGAAACAATGTCTGCCTTCCAACCTACAATCAAAATTTTGCGGCAGACGCAGACAAATTTTATCATTGCATCTTTCTTCATATTAAAAAGCATATTAAATATGAAATTATTTAACAAGACATCAAAATATTAATTGTATCGGCATTTTAAAATTAAATTATATATATAATACAAGTTTAATTATTTTCTTGTAATCTGTTTGACGTTGGCCTTGTTTCTCACAAGTCTATATAAAATTAACTCGTTTTTCCATTTCTCTCTAAGTTCGTACTGGTGAGTGAAAACCGCATGGCCGCGCGGACGTCATTCCACTTTTCCGAGGCGTCGTTGGTGATTTATAAGGCAACCAGCGTTAGTTGATCTCCTTTAGTAAACAAATTTAACCTTTTGTTATCTAGTAAGGAAGGTGTCCAAGGTGTCGCGAGAGTTCTAATGATGCTGGCTAGTCTAGACGTATCCGCAGAAGCGAGCGACGACGCGCCGCCGATGCATTTCGCCGCTGCAGTGTGCAGTAGGTAAGTATGTCAATGCACTCTAATCCCCCCATCCTTCTTGTTGCAATCACTCATGACAAGTTCAACACGTCTATTCACCCAGAGCCCTATGTGGAACACACTTACTTCGTAAAAAATGTTTGTACTGAAAGATTCTAATGTACTGATGAATGTTATTAGAACGTTGTGTAAAGTAACATTTTAGTCTATCGAAGTTCGAAAATCTCCTTTTTAAAAAAAAAGTTTTTTCAATCTATCACTAGTTTGATACACTCATTAAGAACCTTTATATACCTATATGATCACAACATTATAAGCCATTGAAAATAGCGCATATGTATTTTTCATTTGCGGCCACGACATTTTATCATTAACAGAGGTTTTTTTGGTGTCATAGGGAATATGAAAAGCAGGCCCAGTGAACATGCACAAAATAAGGTTTCTTAAATATGCGCTTTGATCAATTGGGTTCTCAAATATCCGTAATCCTGTATTTAATATGTGATTTGCAATTTCATCTGTTATTTGTATCCAAATAGATACAAACTAGTGTAGATAAAATGGTAAGGTATAGCCGTCAGACATCGGGAGACGCAATAAACGGGTTCGTTAGCCTGTCTCGTTTTCATTAGCGTGCGCCACGGATGCTGGTTACGGCTGAAAAACTTACATGTTACATCGCACACGTCTTCAGCCTTCTGTCAAGTGCATGCTTGGGTGGGATGATACCGATATTTTCTTAAGTGGCCAATAGGACCAAAGAGGCTCTAAGATTTCTGGGAAATTTTATTGTACACTAAAACTATCTATGTATGTAATATCATTTTAATATTATTTTATTATTGATCTTTACATTGTTGCATAAGATGAATAGCCGGACATACTTTTAATTATTTAAAATTCATTTACCTCATCATTTCGGCCGACTGAAGTCCACTGCTGGACACAGGCCTCCCCCAAAGATCACCACAACGACCGATATGGGTGTGTTGTGATTGGGGGGTTTTGCCATAATCGCCGCGCTTGGCAGACGGGTTGGCGATCGCAGTTGAGCTGTTAATGCACTCGAAGGACGCTGCTGCCCATCCTCCGGCTAATCCCTTAGTCGACTTTTACGACACCCACAGGAGGATATGGGGTGGTGGTATTCTGAGCCGGCACGTCATTTATCTTCTAAAATTTAATTTTGTAGTCGTAATTAGACAAAACCTTTTTGCTCAATGCACGATAAAGTTCAGAATAGTTGAGCATAAAACATAATTACATTATATTTTAACAAGGCTTGGGTATTTTCTTTTGTTTTCACACAGTGCAGTAACTCATGGTGTTGAGGGTGATACGGACAGGTGGGTGCGCGAGCGCACTGCGCCGAGTTTCCTATCAGTATCTAGGCGAGTGACAGTAGCGGCTTGCGAAAGTGCACATAATTGGATCGGCGCTTTAGAAAGGGGGTTATGAGTTTGTAAGTGCAACGAACTCGCGTGCATTTCATCGGGAAGATGCAGTTCAGTCAGCGTGCGTGGAAAGCGTGCGCTTCCAGGAATCGACACGTCGTCAAACCATCGTGCAATCGTCACGGCTCTCTCGCCCCACGCTTCATAAGGGGAAAAGTGAATATAAATTTTACCAACATCAATCTCCAATACATTATGCTATAGGTACTTATTACATATCTAAGTATTCTCATATCTAAGTACATCGGCATAGTATTTATCGCCATAATATGTTACTGTTATCTATGCCTATGCCAAATAAGTGGAACACATTGTGGATCTTGCGTAAAAAATACATCACCTGGCGAACATTGTTGTTCTTCGTCGGTTATAATAAAAAAACGTAAGCTATTATATTCATTATGCAACTATTAGACAAACGCGATATAACGGGGCCAAAGGGTTATGCGGCCATATGCTCCGTGGCCCTGGTGCCGGATATGGGTTAAGTAATCACAGGTTTTTTTGCGTCCTCTCTATTAAACCCCTTTCTTTTGTTACTGACATAACAGTACATTTAATATAAAAAGTCGGTGTTTGCACGTATGGGCGGTATGTTAATTGAATCGGTTACAATCGATACCATCTTCGTTTGGTCCGCTTTGCTAATGTCATTTTTTGCTCATCACTACAGATCAACAGCTGCTTTTTCGTTAATTACATTTACTCTTTTAGAAGCATCCATATTTGCATCTGTTGGTATATTAGGTTTCCCCTATGTACCGCCAATGTCAGTCAATATTTAATTTTTAAGTTAGTACTAAAGTGTTTCTTTTTTTTATAGGTTTCTCGTAGGCAGCTTCAGAAGTTGTTCCTGTATAACCGGGTAAAATTAAGCCGTAAAGGTTTTCAGCCAACTTATATTCTTCAAATGCCCATGTTGTGCCCATCCCAATATCCGTTGGGAGCTCTGTTCTCGAAGTTGTTGCCGAGTATGTCTACCTGGGACAAACTGTCCAGTTAGGTAGGTCCAACTTCGAGAAAGAGGTCAATCGTCGAATCCGACTCGGCTGGGCAGCGTTCGGGAAACATCGCAACGTCTTTTCGTCAACAATACCGCAATGCCTCAAGACGAAAGTCTTTAACCAGTGTGTGTTACCAGTGATGACATATGGAACGGAGACGTGGTCACTCACAATGGGCCTCATAAGAAAGCTCAAGGTCACTCAGCGAGCTATGGAGAGAGCTATGCTTGGTATTTCTCTACGAGATCGAATCAGAAATATGGAGATCCGTAGAAGAACTAAAGTTATCGACATAGCTGCAAGGATTAGTATACTGAAGTGGCAATGGGCAGGGCACATTGCTCGTAGAACCGATGGCCGTTGGGGCAAAAAGGTTCTCGAATGGAGACCGCGCACCGGAAAACGCAGCGTGGGACGACCTCCAACGAGGTGGACAGACGACCTGGTGAGGGTCGCTGGGAGTCGTTGGATGAGAGCGGCATGTGACCGTTCGTTGTGGAGATCTAAGGGGGAGGCCTTTGTTCAGCAGTGGACGACCTGTGGCTGATATGATGATGATATTCTACAAACACAACAAAAGCAACAAAGCTAAGAGCACCCTCTACTGGGACTTTGGAGTCGGCTTAGGGTGTTGTTTGGGGGGTCAAGCCGGGGGCCTGCATCATAATGGTTCTTTTGATTTAGGGACATATTTATAGCTACTAGCTCAAGTATTAAGACTACTAGGGTAACTGACCCTTACTCCAGTAGTGTGCAGGTTTGAATGATGGCATGTGATAAGTTATCGCGACGTGCCTCGCCAGCGAGGACGGTATTTTGGTCTGTTTGAATGACACTGCGAGCCACTTTGTGTGTGCAGTGCAGTAGGGTGTGATTTTATGGTAAGGATCGACGAGAACATGACGCGGACGGTGAAAATTTGTAAACGTTAATGTGGGAGAACTGAGGATCAGAATACTTTATTTGCTTATGAAAATATTTAAATATCTCTCATCTTTCATCTTATCAGCCCGTAAACATCCACATGAGGTCTCCCAATTATTGATACAATGGATGGTCATAGGGGGCGTTGTCATAATCGACATAATTGGCAGGCAGCTTGGAAATCGCAGCATGTTGTTATAAGCATAGGGGAGGAAGCTGGTGCCCATTATCTTGATATTAACCCTTAGTGGCCTTTTACGACACCCAGTGTTGAATAGGGGAGGTCTATCCTTTACCAGGAGCTAAACGGTACTGTAAGATACACGGGAACTTGGATGACGTACTCAGGATATCTAAATAAATTGATCTTAAAAGTTATTATTATTTATATTATACTGCCTAGTATACAACCGTCACGTCCAATCTTTGTGATAATAATTAATATTTTTCGCTACATTAATACGTTTGACAACCGTCCAGACACATCATTTTGAAAAGCATATGTCATTTTAAAAATGATAAAGTATTTATGTTTTTCTTAATGGCCAGTAATCGATTATCATCATTATCGTACTTTATAATAAATAATTATAAATAGAATTTTACATTGGGTACCTATATTTTATTGTAGTTTCTGGCAGGATGAATGCCTGCACCTCGTGAGTCAAATTGACCAAGGAATGATATCTAGTGGGTAGCAGCATCCTCCTATGCGTTAATAATAACATTTTTCGATTTTTATTCCATGTAATACATGGGTGTTACATGGAATAAAAAGCCTAATAAATACGGGATTATTGCTATGTAGCAATAAACCTTATCGTTATAGTTTCCATCTCATATAATAGCCTTACACCACCGGGGACAATCCATGACTTCATTTTATAGTGCGGCTATGGAGAGTCCCCGGTTGGAGTCCCATTACATTTTAGTTTTTTTTTTTATTCTCTATAGGGAGGTCCTTTAGAGAATAAAAACGTACGTTTTACAGGCTGCCCTTACAGGGGATATAAACCCGTGAAAAGAGACATAGTAACATTGGTGATGGGCAAACCAAAAGTCATCAAATGCCCATGTCGTGCCCATCCCAATATCCGTTGGGAGCTCTGTTCTCGAAGTTGTTGACGAGTATGTCTACCTGGGACAACCTGTCCAGTTAGGTAGGTCCAACTTCGAGCACAGGATAGGACGCGAGGCCACGGCACAATGCCACCATTGTGATAGCGACCAGGACACCGCACAGCACACGCTCGAGGCGTGCCCTGCGTGAGCCGCCGAGTGGCGGATCCTGGTCGGTCGGATCGGGCAAGATCTCTCTCTGCCAGCAGTAGTGTCGGCTATGTTGGCAGAGCACGAAAATTGGAATGCAGTGGTCTCCTTCTGTGAGAGCGTCATGCTCCAGAAGGAGACCGCAGAGCGGGATCGGGAGAGGGCCGATCCCGCTCGAAGAAGAAGGAGACGGCGCCGGGGTAACAACCGCCCTGGCGCCTAATTCCGATACGCCTGAAAACCCCTGCCGTTGCTATAAGGTGGGGGACCTCTGGGTTCGCGGGTGCGTAGATTGGGGAATCTGCGTGCCCACACCAAGCGACCCAAGAGAAGACGGTAGCACGCATGTGGTCACGCGCTGCCGTGGGACGCTTTGGGGGATCCTTTACAATCCCCCTGGGGGGGTGACCGCTTTACAGTCACCCTCTCCGAGATGTGCCAATAGGCGTGGCACCAGTGGGTGGCTCTAGTGTGATCATACGAGGACCTGGAGCCTCCCTTAGGTGCCGAAGATGACCGCTCCAGTGGTTTTAGCCGGTAGGAGTCCGGCATACCCCTTCGTCCTTCCCCGGGGCGAAGGAAGTTCATGATGAATTTCTACTGGGCACCAATAAAAAAAAATAAAAAAATAAAAATGTCCAACTTCGAGAGCGAGGTCAATCGTCGAATCCGACTCGGCTGGGCAGCGTTTGGGAAACTTCGCAACGTCATTTCGTCAACAATACCGCAATGCCTCAAGACGAAAGTCTTTAACCAGTGTGTGTTACCAGTGATGACATATGGAACAGAGACGTGGTCACTCACAATGGGCCTCATAAGAAAGCTCAAGGTCACTCAGCGAACTATGGAGAGAGCTATGCTTGGTATTTCTCTACGAGATCGAATCAGAAATTAGGAGATCCGTAGAAGAACTAAAGTTGTCGACATAGCTGAAAGGTTTAGTAAACTGAAGTGGCAATGGGCAGGGCACATTGCTCGTAGAACTGATGGCCGTTGGGGCAAAAAGGTTCTCGAATGGAGACCGCGCACCGGAACACGCAGCGTAGGATGACCTCCAACGAGGTGGACAGACGACCTGGTGAGGGTCGCTGGGAGTCGTTGGATGAGAGCGGCATGTGACCGCTCGTTGTGGAAATCTAAGGGGGAGGCTTTTGTTCAGCATTGGACGTCCTGTGGCTGATATGATGAACATTGGCGATCCTTTTATACATTGTGGAGAATATGGCAATCTATCAAAGTCGTTCGTAATATCGGCTATGGGAACCGCCATACATAGGCTGCACTAAAAGTATCGGGAATGGAATATTTCCACTGTTCCTGTTATATTAAAATCTTTTTAATTGAAAACTCCTTGGTTTTACAAATCGAATACCATTTATTTATTTAAAAAAACATTCACGGTCTTGTCACAAGGTTTTGTCAAACTTGTTTAGTCGTTGAGAAAATGGAATTGACTCGAGAAAATTCAAGAGCGATGATTTATTATGACTTTCGAAGTGGTTTAACACAAAAACAGTGTGTTGACCGGATGATTTCTGCATTTGGTGATGAAGCCCCATCCAAAACCACAATTTATCGCTGGTTTGCTGAATTTCAACGTGGACGTGTCAAGCTCAGTGATGATCCTCGTCAATGTCGTCCAAAAACTGCAGTCACCCAAGAAAACGTTGATGCTGTGCGTAAGCTGATTGAGGAAGATCGACATGTGACATACGCGAAATTCAGGCAACTTTAGACATTGGCATGAGTCAAATACAAATAATCTTGCATGAACAATTAGGTGTAAAAAAGTTGTTTTCCCGATGGATACCGCATTTGCTATGTGAAGAGCAAAAAGCGGCTCGCGTTACTTGGTGCGTCAGAACTCTCGAAAGATTCCACGCAGGATCCTCAAATGCTGTATACAACATCGTATCAGGTGACGAATCCTGGATATATGCGTACGAACCCGAAACAAAAAACCAGTCACGAGTTTGGGTGTTGGAAAATGAGTTAAAGCCAACAAAAATTGTTCGTTCATGGAGTGTTGCAAAAAAAATGGTGGCCACGTTTGTCTCCAAAACCGGCCATGTTACGACTATTCCTCTTGAGGGACAAAGAACGGTTAATGCAGAATGGTATGCTAGCATTTGTTTGCCACAGGTCGTTTCTGAACTCCGTAGAGAGAACTGCAACCGCCGCATCATCCTCCATCACGACAATGCGAGTTCTCACACCGCGCACAGAACAAAAGAGTTTTTAGAGCAAGAAAACATAGAATTATTAGACCATCCGCCGTACAGCCCCGACCTAAGCCCTAATGATTTCTATACTTTCCCTAAAATAAAGAATAAATTGCGTGGACAGAGATTTTCATCACCTAAAGAAGCCGTGGACGCCTACAAAACGGCCATTTTGGAGACCCCAACTTCCGAATGGAATGGTTGCTTCAATGATTGGTTCCATCGTATGGAAAATGTGTCAAATTTCGCGGAGAATACTTCGAAAAGCAATAAATACATTTTTAAATAGTAATGTTGTGTCACATCCTTGATTCCCGAAATTTTCAGTGCCGCCCTCGTATATATTATCGAACGTTTACTTCGATATAATGTTTCATCATACCCAAGTATTTTGTTAAGAATGCCATGGAATGGTCACAAAAACGAGTAATGCTTAACTCATTTAAAAATTATAAACAACATTTTATATCTCGTTGACCACAAATACTACCTGAGAGTCGAATGTAAACAAAAAGTGGAATATGGTATTTAAACCTCAAATTGGTCACAGACCGAGAAAAATGACCGGTCATATATCTTCCTAATCTTTTGTATTTAAGGGTCCGTTCGTTCTGAGAAACAGCTATTACTATAGATCCCGGTTTACAAGAGGAACTGTTACTTTGTAGCGGGCCCTACATGACGGCAAAAGTGCATTTTTGTTGTAAATGCAGGTTGTGACGTCAGAGAGCGTACGTCACATGCGGCCTGGTGGCGGTAGCTCCCGTTACTCGCACAAAGGGCTCGTAAACAAAGGACCTCTAGTTTTACCACAAAGTAGGTGCTCACTGCACATTGTTTTTAACGTTAAGCTATAAATCAATCAGTAACGGGAAATATTGTTTATTTGTTAATATCCATTTATGTAACAAACTGGTTTGTAGTAATGAAATACATAAGTTAAGAACGACACGAATATTTTCTTGCGAGGCTTGGGGATCCTTTACAATCCTCCCCGAGAAGTGCCTGGGGGCGACCTTTTTACAGTCACCTTCCCTCCGCTAGAGGGGGTGACCACTTTACAGTGTAAAGTCAGTAAAGGCGTGGCTCTAAAGGGCGGCTCTAGTGATCTTACGAGAATCTGGAGCCCCCCTTCGCTGCTGAAGATGACTACTCTATTGGTTTTAGCTGGTAGCAGTCAGGCATGCCCCTTCGCCCTACCTCGGGGAGGAGGAAGTTCCATGATGAATTTCCACTGAAAACCAATAAACATTAAAATAAGAAAGGTACATATTATTGAAATCAGAGTTTGATCGCTGTAGGATAGTAAATTATTTTACGTTATTTAGAATTTAAAAAGAGAAAATAGATCGTGTATAAAAAGAATAACGCTGGGACTAGTTTACGTTGAAACAACCTACAACTCATTATTAAAATGAACCGAAAAATGTCGGTGAGGCGTCATTAAAAGTGAACGCATGCCTCGGATGGGCCGACGTTGAAAAAAAGTAAAAAGGTTCAAGTCCCGTTACAGGCCGGTATCCCGCGGCACTGGATGAACCGATAGATAGGTCGAAGCCTCGCTGCGCTTGATATTGTTGTTTGATGGGTTACGTTCTGTTGCGTAATCAAATATACAGTAACTTGTTACGTCAAGTTGTGTACAAATTACCGTTGATGCATTTTTAAGCTCTTCGATAAATTATAGTTCGATTTACGTTTAGTGCATTCTCAATTAATACCTTTATCTGGTTACTTCGTAATTATAGTAAAGTTTATCAAAGCCTGAGCCAGGATAATATCGTTTAGATTGTGCCAGATTCTTATATGATGACACCATTAATTTGGTTGCCATGTCAATTTTATTAAAAATACAAATTACTATAATTTTTCTATGCAATTAAACGATAGTTGTATTTTATAATATTATTTATTTATTATATGTGTATTTCATGTTAACGATAGTGCAATATTCCTTTTGAATTTGAGGTACATAAATATTTTATGGCAATTCGATTTTTTTCACATACTAAATTACACAATCGTTTGTCGTTCGATAAACCGAACTTGCTTCCTAAAATCTTGTAAAATTCATATTCATTCACCATTCTTACAAAATTAGTTTGTCTTTGTCTTTTTTCTTTAAAACGTACCTCCGCTCTAACATTTCTCCTGTATCGTGGGTACAGTTTACAGACATATGTCTCACATGCACATACACCCAGACCCGAAACAACTATCCGTAGATCATACAAATATTTATTCCGTGCGGGGATCGAACCCGCGACACGTGTCACAGCAAGCCATTGGCTTAGCCGCTGCGCTAATCGTGGTGACAATTTCTGATGACGTTTCTATTTAATGTATGTGTGTAAGTTTAACATTATACAGTTGACATTACAACAAGTAGTATTGTGTTTATATTTTTATATTTTCATGTTTCTCTATTCACAGGCTTATATCCCCTGTAAGGGGGAACCTGGTCTTTTGATAGGTTTACGCGGGGACATGGGACCAACACGCAGAGGCCCTTTAGAGCATTTTAATCTATAATGTAATGGGACACTAACCCATGAAGAGTCCACCTTCATGGCTACACTATAAAATGCAGTTTCGGATTGTCCCCGGAGGTGTAAAACTACTGTGTAAGATGGATACTACAATTATAAGGTCTATTGTAATGGGTGCTAAATGGATTATATACTTCTAAAAACGGAACAATGGCGTCTGCCTTTCCAACCTTTAAAGTAAAATTCTGTGGCAGACGGTGACTTGCCACTCACAAGATGGGCCCCCTAAATGGCCACCATTACAGGCGACAAGGAGCAACACTGGTGTGAGCGGCTAGGGGTGTAGAGAGGTGCGGCACCGGTTTCACCATCGCGCGTCTCAAAGACTCGGAGCAGGTTTCCCCGTTATTATGCCATTACACACTTCCAACCCCGAGCATATAGCTCTGGCGGCCCCCCTCTGATCGGCAAACTAAGGCAAGCCAGAGTTGAAAATTCTACGGGCACTCATGGGGTACCACTCCAACCAACCAACAAAGGCAAGCCGGAGACGAGGCCCTGACCGACTCTCTGTAGCATTCGTGTACGCAGTGTCGCCATTCAGCTCGCCACAAACTGCCCTGCGTTCTGTAAGCTACTTAATATACTTTTTCTTATGATTTACTTTATTTTTATCATATGGTAGGAAGAAATCAAGCAGCTACTTTAATCTGCCCTCCAGGATTACCTTATCCCATGGTGAGATAACGACTGCCCAGAGGGGTTTTATTATTATTATTTTCATATATATCATATTATTATTATAAATGTATGAGACCGGTTCAACTTAGTTATATTAATTATTAAATTAATCACAGAAATCATAATGAATTAATATAAAACTCTATGAAGACATTGAAAGCCATCAAATATATCAGTTATATAATATGTTCTAGTTAATAGTCCCTTAGTCGCTTTTTACGACATTGGTGTAGATGGAGTGGTGCTATATTCTTGATCCGGACACCGCACGGAGTTTCACGAATGTTTCTCTGTCCAAATTAGTTTTTGATTGTAAAAAGTTTCTCTGTTCAAAGTTAATTTAAAGGTTTTTCGTTCAAACTCAATGATGACATAATTTTTTTTTTATAAAATAGAACATCTGAACTTTAATCGATCGCTGTCAAGTGTCTTCATAGAATTATCTATTAATTCATTATAATTTCTGTATTCGTTAAATTGGTCATATACATTGATAATATTAAAATAAACAGTGCATTAAAAGTAGTAATATATATTTATTTGCTAATAGAAAATCGTAAGCGGTACCTAAGTACTACAGTACTTATCGTCAGATCGTATTAAGTTCTTTTCCGGGACTCATTAATCTATTTAAAAACTTACTATAAGTCTTTCAGTTTGGGGTTCATACAAAGTACTTTCCCAAATGGGTTTTTGTAGTATAAGCGTTCATTAAATATGAATTTAAGCAGGGACTAAGTGGTCAGGTGGCAACGGCCTCTTTATGTTGGATACCAGTGACGCGCTTCCTGGATAATATGCGCGTATGCTCAAAGAGGTGTGTTTAAAAATCTCTTAGTGACCGCACGAAATTTTGTTTATCTTTTAAACTGATGTTAAAATTGTCAGTGTCTGTGATAGATACAGTTGCCGCAACAATTCTATCGGTTTGGCTTATCTAGAGCATAGAAATCTGGCTATAATATTTTGATTAATTTTTTTTTTTATTTTTTTTTTATTTTATTTTTTTTATTTTTTGTTGGGCTTCTCGCATACATTTCTGGGAAATGTGGTTGCTTAACCGGTCATTTGCTGGCGAAGCCAAAAGAGGCCTCCAGCCAGGCTTAAATTAAATATTAAAAACTAAGCAACTTTCGCTAAGGGCGCCCCCTGCGGGACACGGACCTCGGCTTAGGGCGTTGCTGGGGATATCAAGCTATTGTTTTGGGGACAGCTGGATCGGTATTATTTAAATTGTATTAAGGGACATTTAAAGCTACAGGCTCGGCACGGGCCGGCGCGAGCAAGAGACGGGAGGGAGAAGTGCTAACTTGAACGGGAAGGTGACGCGGCGATAGGCCTCCGCGACGTCGGTGAGGCGGGCATCCTCGGCGGCGAGGGCGGTACAACGGTCGGGTGTTCAGTGAACGAGACAACGCGAGTCTCTTCATGTGATCTAACGTGATTTTATCGTCTGGATCGACCAGAACGTGCCTCGGGCGGCGTACTCTACTGATACGGGAGGGTTCGTAGTCGGCGGCTGATACCACAAGGGGATTTGGGTGGGATAGGGCAGAATCGAGATAGCGTTTGGACGCTTGTTTCATAAATTGCCTGATGGTCGGCAAGTTAAGGTCGAAATGGAGTTGGTCGTTTCGCATGTACAGAGGCGCTCCGGTGGCCTTGCGCATGAAACGGGTTTGGAGGGTTTCTAATCTACGGAGTGGGTATGATTCGGCGTGTGCGAACACTGGGCTGGCATAGGTCATGATGGGTCGAATGCATGTGGTGTAAATTCTCACCTTATTTCTAAGGGATAATTTACTACGAGCGTTCAGAATATAGTGAAGGCGACCGAGCACAAAGGCAGCGCGGGCACGCACCATCTTTGTGTGGGGAATGAAGGTCAGTTTTTTGTCTAGGGTGACTCCAAGATACTTGGCGTGCGGTTCCCAAGGAACCGATTGGCCCAGCATCGAGATCTCCCTGAAGCGTGGGTGGTCGTCGCCTAATTTGCAAAATAGGACGGCTTTACTTTTGATAGGGTTAACTTCGATCCGCCATTTCCTAAACCATTTACCGTAGACGTTGGCTGTGGTTTGGAGGATCTTAGTTATACTATCGGGACTGCTACCAGAGTAGAATATGGCCGTGTCATCTGCGAACAGTGCTAATTGGGTCGTATTAGCAGGTCTTTTGGGGAGGTCACTGGTGTACAGGGTGAATAATAATGGGGCTAGCACGGATCCTTGTGGGACTCCGGCTCTAATGGGGTGGGGGGAAGAGAGAGCGCCCGTGATTCGATATCGGAAACTGCGATTTGACAAGAAGTCTCGTATGATGAGAACGAGACGGTCAGGCACTCCGAGTTGGTACAACTTATATAATAAGCCATTGTGCCAGACTTTGTCAAATGCTTTCGCAACATCGAAAAAGAGGACTCCCGTCATCAGGCCGCGTGAGAATCCGAACGTGATGTGTTCAACTAGTCGGTGGACTTGTTGTACACACGAGTGTTTGGTTCTAAAACCAAACTGTTCGTCGGGAATGAGTTTCTTGGAATCGGCATAATCCTTTAATCGGGAATAGATAATCCGCTCATAAATCTTCGCAAGAGAATTGAGAAGGCTTATGGGGCGATAGCTGGAAGGCTCGCACTTGGGCTTACCGGGTTTGGGAATACCGATAACGGTGGCCTGTTTCCACGTATGCGGAAATAGGTTATTGTTTAATGCCGCATTGAAGATGACGGTCATTAAGGCGATAAGACGTTCGGGGAAGAGTTTAATCACCTTGTTGGTGATACCGTCAGAGCCGGGGGCTTTGCGAGGGTGAATCTTTTTCACGAGATTTCTGACCTCGTCTGCCGTGACCGGAGGGAGGGGGTCGTCAGGGTCCTCGGCAGGCGGAATAGCTGCTCTACGTTCGACTTCAGCGTCAACCTTTTTGAGGTGAGCTTGGTCTACAGGTAGAGTGCTTGGGGAACATTGCGCTTCTAGACTGTCAGCTAGGCATTCGGATTTTTCGTCGTCATCAAAGGCCGGCCTTTGGTTGGGACGGTTGAGGGGGGGGACAGCATTGGATGTTTCGGATTTGAGTTTCCGTTGCAGATGCCAGAACGCAAGGTGGGTTGGCTCTAAGTCGCCCAACATCTTATCCCAGTTAGCCTCTCGGCACTCCTTGATACGTTCCTTGACAGCACGCTGCAGGTGGCGCATAAAGAGGCGATTGGGTTCGCTGGGAAAAGATGAGTAAGCTCTAAGGGCTGCGTTCTTCTCCGTCATCAGTGCACGTGCATCGTCAGGGAGTTTCATGCGATGGTCTTCCATCGCAGGAACTCGCCGTGAACACTCGTCCACGACGGACTGTACATGCCCGGTGAGGGAGTCGATCGCGCCTAGCGTGTCTGCGACTGACGTTATGCATTCGGGAATTCTATCTAACTGAGCGGACGAGGGGTCGTTGAGGCGTTGCCTAACTTTCCTCCAGTCCGTCGTCACAATGGTCTGAGGGGGTAGCCCTGTGTCCGTGGGGCCAAAGCGGGAGGTGAGGTGAAGGATCACAGGACGGTGATCGGAGTCTAGCTCTTGTAGTACTTCAATGGAATGCAACTTGAGGTTGACATTCATTAGAAGTGCTATGTCGAGTATATCCGGGCGATGATTAACATTGCTGGGGTAGTGAGTGGGATACATCGGGGCGATGATGTCAAAATTGAGGAGGTTACTGAGGGAGTATAATTTACTTCCTCTGTGGTTGTGGGTGAGACAGTACCAAGACTCATGTTTGGCATTGAGATCTCCCGCCACTATGACGGAGTCGCCTAGATCGAAGAGTGCTTCGAGATCCGATTGGATTGGATCGTCTTGGGCATTGGGGGATTGGTAAGCCGACACTATAGTGATCGGTTGATGACCTGTCATGCCTATTCTGCACACAGATGCCTCTAGATTGGAAAGGGACGGGGTATCTAGGGGCATGCAATAAAGGGATCTCTTATAGTAGATAAGAGTGCCTCCTCCACGGGAATGGGTCCTATCGTTGCGCACTATATCATAGTTTGCAATTCTAGGGTTCCTGTGAGAGGGTTTCAAAAAGGACTCTTGTATCAACATAATGTCAATAAGGTGGTCGCGGAGGAATAAGGCGATTTCGTCTTTTTGGCCATTAATGCTGTTGGCATTGAAGATGCCTATTTTAAGGGATCGGGGTTTTATTCTGCACCTGCTTTGTGAATCCATTACGGATGAACGCGGTAGGAGAGGAGGGCGGATGAAACATCAGCGAAGTCGCTGAGAACTAGCATGAGGCCGTATTGGCCCTGGTTTGCCCTAATGGCTGCGGCCATTTGGGCGACTCTGTTCGGGTCGACAGAGTTGAGAAGACCGAGGCAAACTGAGAGGTCGTCAGTTTTGAGAAGGGGTGAGGGAGGGGCGGCCCTCTGAGAGTGCACTTGTGGTGCGGGTTGGTTGTACGGCACGGGAAGGTACGGTGCCGTATGGGGGGCGGTCATCAGCGAGGGAATCGCTGACGCTTGGGTCGCCTGTTGGGTCAGTAAACTAGGCCTCAGGGCGGGGAACGCTTGCTGATGATTCAGCGCGTTCCACGGCGATGGCCTTTGAGGGCTGAGTCGTTGGGACGTGGGAGGAGCCTGAGAGGCGTAATGGGCGGCCGCGAAGGCTTGGGTAGCCGCTTTGCGCTTTGCTGCCTTGTTGTTAGCGCGCGGTGCTTTGGGGCATCCGCGATAATTCGCGGGATGACCCGACTCACCGCAAAGCACACAACTCGGAGGCTCTGTGCAAAGCGTGCGATCTTTGGGGCGATCGCAGTCGGAGGTGCTGTGGTCACCTAGGCACTTAACGCACCTAGGTTTGGCGTAGCAGTGTCGCTGCGCGTGACCATAGAGTTGGCAGCGGTGACACTGCCCGGGAGGACCATAACGATGGGGAGGTTCGATTTTGATGCCTGAGAGGTGGCATACAGTCTTGATATTAAAAATCTTCCGATCATTATCGGCGGTCTTTTCGCATATGGCGAGGACCATATCGTAAGCTTCACCGCTGCGACCAGCGTGCATGCGATGAACTTCGAGGACGGGGATACTTTGCGACAGAAGGTCGTCTTTGATGGAGTCGGTGTCGATCTCCTTGGGGATGCCTTTAAGGACTACCCGGAGTGGGCGTTCCTCAGCGAGAGAGTACGTGTGAAAGTACACGTTCCTGTCTTGGAGGGCACGGGTCAAAGACCTGAAGTCTTGGGCAGTGGGAACTGCCACTTTGACCCCGACGGCTGTGGTGCGGGCACTTAGGTAGTTAATACCTAGTTCTATACACATTTTGGACACGTCATTCCACTTGTCCTTGGCCTGAATGTATATTGCAGGCGGTTTTTTGTCCTTTTTAGGGACCTTGGCGGGCTGGGATTGGGAGTTAGCGGGGGTAGGGGTAGGGGGAAGACTGGCCTGAGAAGAGGCCGTTGTGGGGACAGGGGCAGAGGGCGGAGCGGAGGACGAAGCCTCGTCCGTTTTCGGGGCTTTGGCGGGCGCAGCTTGAGCGGAGGACTTGGCCTTGCGGGCCCGCTTTTTACGGCTACCGCTGACGAGTTGGAACTCGTCAGAGGCCGAATCGGAGGAGGGGATTTGGGGAGGAGGGGGAGAGTCCTCGCTCTCTGACATGTCCGACACGTCCGAGAGTATGGGCATGTCGGCTTCGGGGGACGTGGAGGCGTTCGTGCTGGCGGTGGGGAGGGGGGTTTTTGCCTGAGGGGCGGATGAGATGCCGGCATCTAGTTCGGGGGTTGTGCCCCTTTTTTTGGGTTCGGGATAGGGGGGCTGCACTTTTGTGCCTGGCTCTAGAGTAGCCCCCAAGGCCGGTGGTCCTAGTCCGCTGCCGACTAACTGCTTTGCCCTGATGGGGCTAGGCGGGTGTGCCGGGTCAACACCCCACTCGGCTTCGTTGGCACCGTAAGGTATCCGCCGAGGACCACCAAACAGTGGTTTTTCCCTGAAGGGGCACAATAACTCGATGAATATAGTCGGTGAAAGAAACAAAAATCAGTAGTCGCCTTGAAAAAGGCAACGCGTGATTTATTTGAAGTGACTGCAATCCGATGGGACGGATTGCGGAAAAACACTACACGGCACACTGGTCGGGGAGCGCGAGCACAACACGACCGTCTGCGGCGAGCGTCAGACGCGGAATGATTTTGATTAATTGTGCTATACTCCTATTTTAAATAAAACATGTTTTATTGAAAGTGTATTCTTTAGTTTATAAAATATCGATTGTTGGAAAAATATGAACTCTAGTGCTATTGCCTATTGTGCTACTTCGACTCTTTTATAATATTAACTAGCGGCCCGTCTCAGCTTCGCACGGGTGGACATTTAAAAAAAAAAAACTTTTTCATATAATATAACAATAACGTATAGTAAATGTAAACATGGTCTGATTTTGGTCGGCATTTCTATCAACTTTTAAAATGTAAAAAAGAAGTTACAGTTACATAACCACAATAGTTGGATAACGACCGATATGGGTATGTTGTGTGCTCATTGGGGGGTTTTGCCATAAACGCCACGCTTGGCAGGCAGGTTGGCGATCGCAGTTGATTGTTAAAGTACTCGAAGGATGCTGCTGCCCATCCTCCGGCTAATCATAGTCGCCCTAGACACCCAAGGCATGAGATGGGTTGGTACTATTCGTAGCCGGCACCACAAAGCATATATTACTCAAAGATATTGTAGCATACTAATGGTGAAAGAATTTTTAAAATCGGATCTGTATTTTTTGATTTTATACGTTACAAACATACAAAAACACAAATCTTTCCTCTTTATAATATTAGTGTAGATAATGGACATATTTCCAAAGAACATATCAGATCTTCTTTTTCTGAATTACACAATCTCAAACATTAGCAACCACCAACGCAATTCTTTCCTATTAAAAGTGGAAAGCTTAAAAGTGGGGTTAAGGACTCTTTGTCCTTGATTGGTTAGTAAATTAGTTTATGTTAACTTCTTAAGATTTAACTAACCAGCATGGAAACCTGAACTATTTATTTAAGTACTTAATGAACGTGTAACTGTACTAAAAATGTGGGACGGGTGTTACAGTGAGGAATTAAGCCTAAATAGGCCATCATCATTTCAGTCGTATAAAGTCCACTGCAGGACACAGGGTCCCTCGAAGCTCGTCGGGGGAGGCATATCTTTGAGGCAGATCGGTATCTGGGTATGTTGTGTGCTTATTGGGGGGTTTTCCATAATCACCACGCTTGGCAGGTGGGTTGGTGGTTGCAGTTAATTGTTCATATACTCGAAAGACGCTGCTTCCCATCCTCCGGCTAATCCCATAGTCGCCTTTTACGACACCCACGGAATGAGATAAGTGATGCTATTCGTAGCCGGCACCACACGGCAGCTTAAATAAGTACGATGTTTTTATTCTAAGTAGAATAGATATGCTCGTACCACAGAAGTGAGGTAACGAATTCTAGGTTACCGTCGCATACTCCCAATTCTAATAAGCTTCGATGCCAGTGGACTGACCAAACACCTTGAGAAATGGAACAACGTAATGTTTTCGCCTGCCAGATATTTTCAGCAATTAATAGTGTGCGAAGCAATGTAAAGAAAAGTCATAGACGTAGTATAAATTAATTATTTTTCTAGAAAAGTGGCGCATAATAATTCTCCTGGGCGGCGTGCGCGACGCGCGGCGCTGGTGTCGCTGCGCGAGCGCATTGCTAGTAGGAAAGTTGTTTATGACGTCGGAAAGTGTCACGTTGAACCATGGTGAACTGCAACCGGTGTCTTCCGCGGTACCTGGCCTACTCACCAAATCGTCATTCTATCAATCCGTCACCATGACTTTATCTTCGCGATCTGGAGGGTACCCACACTGCAATGCTCAAAGACGTGTCGTGCTCTTACCGTTCAACGATATTAACCGTCACATTCACCGTAAGTCTCCTTTGTCCTAATGAGATTTGGCTAACGTACTGGCACTATTTTATGTCACCATTTCAAGTTGTTAAGCTAAGCCTCATGCTAGTCATTACCGCATCATATAGATAACACTGAAATATAATTTGGAAGCTTATTGTCAATGTCCCTCAGAATTATAGTTTACTGCTACATATATTAGTATTATAACTTTTCGATAGGCCAATTATAGAGACCTATTATTAATAAAATAAACATGTCTTATAAATATATATAAACCTAATAAATTCTGCTACTTTAGAATTAGAAACATTATTTGATTATTATATATATATATATATATATATATATATATATATATATATATATATATATATATATATATATATATATATATATATATATATATATATATATATATATATATATATATAGATAGATATGTATAGATTACTTATTGACAAAGTTGCTTTTACATCAATGATACCAAAAAATATTAAAGTAAAAATTATACAGACATCTATATATTTGTATAAAATATGCTCGTAATAGTTAAGTACGTGTTAGTTTCGGCGCGCTGCTGCCGTAGCAGGCGTGACGCGAATCATCGACCTCTCTCGCCATTTGTAATATTCGGTGGCGAAATAGAGGTCATTGACAAGGCCTAGCTCGCACAATCATTATTTCATTTAAATCAACAATGCTTGTTCAACAGGCTATTCCCACTACCTCCATTTTTTTATGAAGAGTAATAGGAACATAATACGTGGTAATGAAATCCTTTCTATGGTGTTATTGCATCCGGCTTTTGCAAAAATTGAGGACTATACACCATAGATTGTCATAATGTTGGTATTATTGCGTACATGAGAAGGGTCCAATTGATATTTCCAGAATTTCATTAATATTTGGATTTCTATCCTTGCTCGTCCTGACTGGCTTTGTGTTTGAAGAATTATTTTAACTGACATGTTGTCGGAACATTGAATTTGAGGATGTGTAGAAACAATGGCTTGTATAGCTAGCCGTGATCTAAGTTGGCGGAATGGGGGGGTTCACTTGCAGGGTTGGGGGGAGGCGGCACGCACACTACGCCAACGAAACGAAAATTTGTGAGGTGAACGAACGCGAGTGGCCGCGCAGCCAAACGTCAGGTTGATTCACTTTTCATCTACGCTCACTCTGTTATGGACATTGTGAATTTCTTTATTTTTGATATTATGAAAACTCACTTTTTACATCTTGGCTGTTTTAATTTCTTTTTAGTTATGCCGCACTGCTACACTTTGGATACATGTTGTCTTAAGTAAGTTTAGCCATGTTTACGATGGACGTACGTCCATCCTACCTACCTATTTTAATTAAAATTTACCAGAAAATATTAATAGAAGTACTTGCTCTACAGGATTCAGTTTTAAGGCAATATATTTTATGTAATTATAAGTCATAATATTTTACACCAATATAAGATATTTGTGTGTACATAAAAATGAAATAAAGTGAATGTAGCATATTTTCTGTTACTCCGATCAATATAATAATGTATCCTGTAATCAATACTTGTGTACACTGGATGAACGTTTAACATTTTGTAATAAAAGTGGTAACGCGCAGAGCATGAGTTTTTACTTTTATCGAGCATGTGAGCGGCGGTCATCGACCCCGCGATGTCCGCGTTTGGCGGGAATCCACAGTTCGCGAGCGCGCACTTTTCTGGCAACACACGTGATGACGACTTTAATCAGGACTATCTGGGTTTTTACTTCTTATTTTGCGTCTGTGATTCGTTGTTAAAACCATGAACGAAGATATAATTAGTATTTCAACGGAAAATGACCGTATTTTCTATCAGTACATCTTACATTTACAATACACACGAAGAAATAAAAGTTAATTAACTTTTATACATTCACGAAGTATTCCGTTTAAGACAATCGTTGCCGATAACGGCAAAATGCAAACAATCATTAGTTATGTACATACACACAATCTAATTATGTTAATTTTAATTATGCTTAAAATCAATATCAAAAGCTGAGAGGTTATAATAAAAATGACAACTTATAATAAAATATTCGCATTGCAAGATTTTTATCGTTTAGACAAGAGTTCAGTACAAGTCGAAGTCAACGACTGCAGAATGGTAGAATGAGTGAGGAAGTGACGTTAATAAACACACTTTTTAATTATGAGTTATAGAGAACATTACTTACAATCAGGCGCATGGAAGTGTGCTCCGCGCACGTTGATGTCGTTTGTTCTATCACTTGCTCGAGAGCCTATTGTACGACTTTGGTCTTTATTTCAAATCATTTTTCATAAACTCATAGCTTATTGTCGCAGTTTTTATCTGATTGGTATTCAGTTTTAAATGTGATTAATAGTGGCCATGACAATGTTTTGTATGAAATATGAACTTGCCCAAATATTTTATGAAATATTTGCAAAGCATATATTAGTACGACATAGACAAATCCATATGGTTCCCGGCAAATAAATAGTTCACCCTCTCCACTCATAGCCGTAAAGGCGACTAATACGGGATTCGCATAGTTAGTTCAGTATGTGCTAGTTTTACTGATAAAACTTTGTGGTGATTCATAATCATATCAGCCGAAGGACGTCCACTGCTGAACAAAGACCTTTTGCATAGATTTCCATATGGTGTTCAGTTCGCTGTAATTTCTTGCAGACAGAACTAACATGTTATGGGTAGAAATAAAACTAATCCTTACATGATTCCTCGAAAGTTTAAAATGTCATCTATTATGCATTTTTATCCTTTTTACTGCGCACGGTGAGCACTTGAGCAGGGTTTATATTATAAGTAAAATTATTCTCTTTTGAGGAGTCTTATCCACCGCATGAAATAACTGGGTCTTTTGGCAGACTTATCTGGGGACTTGAGTTCAATTTGCAGAACATAATTTAAACCATAAAATAGGGCACCAAACCAAGTTTTAAGGCAATAAATTTTATGTAATTATAAGTCATAATATTACACCAATATAAGATATGCTGATATAAGATACTCTGTAACTGAAATATAATATAATATTGAAACAATCAGGGATTCGGATGAGTCGAGTGATTTTCGGCAATACCAAAAGCTCTATTATATTTTGATTTTTATTTGTTCCCAGTGGAAGTTCTTCATTCTATCAATCCGTCACCATTCCGCCACGGAGAAGGACGTAGGGGTATCCCCCGCCGAACTCCTACCGGCTAAAACCACTGGGGTGGTCATCTTCGGCACCTAAGGGGGCTCCATGTCTTCGTACGATCACACTAGAGTCGACCACAGCTGCCACGCCTATCGGCACATATCTGGGAGGGTGACTAAATCGGTTACCCCCCCGAGGGGATTGTAAAGGATCCCCCGAAGCGTCCCTGTGCACTGTGCTATGTGCACACAGTAGCGCGTGACCACATGCGCGCCACCGTCTTCTCGTGGGTCGCTCGGTATAAGCACGCAGATTTCCTAATCTACGCACCCACGAACCCAGAGGACCCCCTTATAGCGATGGCAGGGGGTTTCAGGCGTGAGGGAATTAGGCACCAGGGCGGTTGTTACCCCAGCGCCCGTCTCCTTCTTCTTTGGGCAGGATCAGAACTCTCCTGATCCGGCTCTGCGATCTCCTTCTGGAGCATGACGCTCTCACAGAAGGAGACCACTGCATTCCAGTTATCGTGCTCTGCCAACATAGCCGACACTACTGCTGGCAGAGCAAAATCTTGCCCGATCTGATCTACCAGGATCCACCGCTCAGCGGCCCACGCAGAGCACAAGGCCTCGAGCGCGAGCTGTGCGGTGTCCTGGTAGCTATCACAATGCCTCACGTCCTATCCTGTGCAGATACACACCGAAACAACCGTGCCCGGTGAGCAACTGCGTCAGGCGATAGGTGACACGCTCGTTCCTTCTGAGCCAGGCTCCGAAGAGTGGCAGGACAGCCTCGATGACGCGCTTGGTTGCAAACTGCATTCGCAGGCGATGGCGCCACTTTTCAAGTGCACGCCGCTGAACTAGCCGCCTCAGCCTGTCCAACGCCCCTGGAGGCGCGCCTTTGCCGCGACGGCACGACACGACCCCTCCGTAGAGACGGTGAACTTCCCCACTTGGTCTTCCGAGATTAGGCAGCAGCCAGTGTAGTGCACCCACTACCCTCTCGACTCGGGGGACGAGGCGCTGGAAGAACTCTTCGAAGCCCCACGACTGTTGCTCTAGTGTGATCATATGAGGACCTGGAGCCTCCCTTAGGTGCCGAAGATGACCACTCCAGTGGTTTTAGCCAGTAGGAGTCCCCTTTCACCATTCCCCGGGGCGAAGGAAGTTCATGAAGAATTTCCACTGGGCACCAATAAAAATAAAAATAAAGGGTGAGCCCCAGGCACTTCATGTACCGGCCCACCCTGATTTGCGCGTCACCAATTCCTATCCTCAAACTGGGTGGTTCTCTGCTTCTCGGCAGTTTCGAGAACCATAGTGCCTCGGTCTTTTGAGGCGCTATCCGCAGACCCAGGGCGTGGATTTTGGTCACGACAATTTCCATCGCTTGCTCCGCAAGGTGGATGGTTTTCTCGAAGGACTCCCCACTGGGCAACACCAAAGTGTCGTCAGCGTAACAAACTAAGCTGACGCCAGCAGGGAGAACAACAAGCAGGACCGCGTCGTAGGCGAGGTTCCATAAGAGGGGGCCGAGAACTAAACCTTGCGGAACCCCGCATGTAATTTCCCTTCATTTTACGCTACCGTCCCTGCTCACGTAGCGAATGTGCCTATCGCGAAGATAGGCCCCTATGATGCCCTGCAGGTAAGGGGGACACCGATTATGGACCAGTGCCGCCCTAATAGCGCCCGACGGGATGGAGTTGAAGGCGTTGACGATGTCTAGACTGACCGCCAACGCCATACCACCCCGCCAAGACAATGCCTGTTCCGACAGCGAGCTCTTATATACCTACTTACTGCGATCACCAATCCGATTATTAAGTGCGGTGATTATTGCTGTACCTATTTAATTATAAAATTCAATACAAATACTACAAGTATTTGTATTGAATTTTAAGTCACAACACTTCCATGAAAAAAGGCATAAAAAGCATGAGAAACCTAACACTTTTATTTGAACATTTTTAAATGTTAACCAACGTATTATTTTAAATTTTCAAATCAAATCAGAATCAAAAATATATTTGTTTTCTTCTATAAATAAAACTTAAGATTAGTAGTTTAGATTAATCTAAAACAACAATACGACATGAACAATGCTTATTTGTGGGAGTCTGGTGCCTAAACTAAGCCAAGGCCTGTATTTCAGGACACCAGACCCTATAGGCAACTGTGACAAATTTATATGTATCAACAAAACACTATCGGAATCATTTTGGATGAAAATGATTTTCTTGAATGTGTGTGAAGTGTAGTGAGTTTGGAGTGTATGTGTGTTTGTGCGAGGGTGAGAGGGAGTGCAAATGATATGTATTCATAAATAAAGGGAAAGGCACTTTATTTATGTTCAAGCTACGTTTTTATGACGAGCAACTTTTCCGTTTTAGTATAGTCCAATTTTACGAGTAATAGCCAGTTTGTTATTATTAATTTACATTTGGATTTATTGTATTTAAAAATGTTAAATTCTGATTTAATTTATTGTAGTTTCTCGAAAAGTATACAAGTTTTGAGCAAAAGCTGTTTTAGATTAAATGGTGTTACATATTGCATATTGCGTTCTAGTTGTTGATTTAGAAAGATCGAAGGAAGGTACATCCGAATGTTGACACAGTGTTGATACAGTGCAGCTGAGGGAAACGGACGTGTCTTAGAGAGGCCAACTTTTAGAATCAGCCTTCAGGCTCTTTCCATTTCTAACATTCTAGTTTTATTGGTCCCTCCTCATGTTCTTCTCAATTTTTGGCTAGTAAATAGAGTGATTTGGTTAAGGCTACGTTAATTAAGTCTTCTACGTCTTCATCTGTATTTTCATACATACCTTTAACTTTTCAATTCACTTGAAGCCAACTTTCTTTGTTTATAATGTATTAGATTAGTAAACGCATCGTGCTCATAACGTTACATACTTTTTATTTTAATTAATAGCCGCAGTCAATGTTGTAGTGTGACATGCGCGGACGCAGCAAAAAGCTGAGTTTCCGCATTGCGCGCACAGATGCCGCCCGCGCCGCTGCAGCCTGCAGGGAACATTTCCGCGCCCGTTGTCGAGCTGCCTGCAGCACGAGTGGAGGGAGATCTCAACATTTTTTTGTTACCAACAAAGGAGAACAGATAACTCCCAAAACACCAGAATAGCTATAAAGATTATAATTATTATTATATGTGTAATTATGTATTTTATTATTATTTTATCTATATGTTTCTCTATTCACGGACTTATATCCTCTGTAAGGGGGAACCCGGTCTTTTGATAGGCTTACGAGCGGACATGGGTCCAACATGCAGAGGCCCTTTAGAGAATTTGAATCTTAAATGTAATGGGACACTAACCGGGGACTCTTCATGGCTGCACTATAAAATGAAGTCATGGATTGTCCCGGTGATGTAAGGCTATTATATGAAATGGAAACTACAATTATAGGGTCTATTGCAATGGGTGCATAATGGATTGAATACTATGAAAAACGGAAAAAACGGTGTCTGCCTTTCCACCTTTAAGTAAAATTCTGCTGACAGACAGTGACTCGCCACTCATAAGATGGGCCGCCTAAATGGCCACCACGTCAGTTGACAGGGAGCAACACGTGAGTGGCTCGGGGTGTCGAGAGGTGCGACACCGGTTTCACCATCGCGCGTCTCGAAACTCGAAGCGGGTCTCCCCGTTATTACGCCATTAGACACTTCCAATAAACGTAAGTCGGAGACAAGGCCCTGTTCAACTCTCTGGAGCATTCGGGTATGCAGTGTCGCCGCTCACTTTCAGCTCGCCACAACGCTGCCCTGCGTTCTGTAAGATACTATATAATGTTCAGTATTTTTTCAGTTTGTATTGTGGTAGTTTAAACATTATAAGCTATCTGATACTGAAACTTTTATTTATTTTAACCAAGCATTTTTTGCGTCTTTAGAGTATTCATTATCATATCAGCCAAATGGCTAAATGGTGTAAATATATATCCACTGCTGAACCATAGATTTCCACAATTGTGTCATAATATGGGGGGCAATTTGCCAATACTCATCAGGCAGGCAGGCGGGTTAGTGAACGCAATATTGCTGCTATTCCACAGAAGGGACGCTGCTGTCCAGCCCTCAGGTGTATAGAGTCCCTTAGTTACCTTTTATGATATGCACGGGAGGAGATATATTGGTGTTATATTCTTAATCCGGATTTCACACGGACTATGTAGGTATTAGACATAAAAATACTCGAATCATAATATTACGATGACTTGAATACATTATTGAACAATTAGAGTAGGTGTCTATAAAAATAAAAATTGCAATATTTATTCCATGAAAGCGTATACACGTATGCGTATGCTCCACATATGTTCAATTTAGATATGAACGTGAAATTAATAACGCAAATAATCCAAAGTTTATTTTAGGTTGAAATATAGTATTCGTGTAAATATCAACAAATATATATTTATCATGAACACTTTTATCTTAAATATCTTTCCAAGTGCCAACATGCAAAAATAGTGTAAATTGGCGTATAATTTCTTATAACTGTTACTGAAATTTAAATGCCGAAAGAATTTTACACATATCTTTAAATAGAGCTAAGAAGTTTACGCTTAGGAAATAAGAAGTAGCGGTATATGAAAGAAGCAAATTTTCCGAGCTTAATTAACGTTACTGCAAACCGCAAGAACGTTTTAGTTCTCGGTGGATCTACAAATAGCGATCGATTTTACGACACGTGTGTGGTTGAATAACAATAAAGTGCATTTCATGGTGCCGCAGGTTGACAACGCCTGTCGCCATCAACGGCTAGCGGTTCGCAAGGTTTAGGTTCACTCGGGTTCATTGCCATAGTTTTGTAACCCTTCTTGTGTAACTCGCTCTCGGCCCTTCTCGCGCACCTCTCACTTGGACTCATTATTGCACTTATTTACTTTTCTCGAAAATTTTCTTGCCGATTTTACATCACACTATAACGTGGAGCTTCGTCATCTAATGCATGTCTTACGGTTCAGTCTCAATGTTAAATCATATAATTTGTTTCTCGAGTAAGACGTGTGACAGAACAATTCAATATTTGTAGGCAGACGTGGGAGTTTGATTAATCGTGTAGGTTCGGTCACCATTCGTTTAATTATATACCCTCATTTATTGTGAGCTATAATTTATATTTTGCAACATTCATTATAGATACAGTTACGAAAACGTTACAGAATACACATATAAATTGTTTTTGAATATATTAAACCTGATTTGTTAAACAAATAACTTAGAAATTGATTTAATCGTTTGTATAATTGCATGTCAAGATTATTGTTATGCTATTATTTAATCTATATATAGGTTCATACGTATTTTAAAAGCATAATAGGTTATGATTATAATTGGTACATGAGATAGGCGTAATATATTTCATGCATTTTCCTGATCTCCGACTTCGATAAACTATATTTATCACTTCTTCTTTCTTTTTCATCATATGAAACCGTGTGTCAACAATGTTTCATGTATTATTATCAATATGATTGTTTGAATGCGATGATACTCCATGGTGTGGGTATTATGTACATGCGGAATGTTTAATTGAGCAGTCGTGTAGGCTGCGGTTCCGCGTCTAGCGGCCGTCGACCCCGCAGCCTTTCGAGAGTATCGAACCGCATGGATTACGTCACCGCGCAAGCCTCCCCCCCATGCCAGCCTGATCACCGCGCCGCGACGCCTAGTGCCAACTGACGAACTCGCTATGGAATATTCCTACACTTGACTATGGCCCAAAAAAACGTACGTCAAACTTTTTGTTGAAGGACCCAAGTTCAAAAGATGGCGCAAATTCAAGGTTAAACATTTATAGTTGTAGAGATTCATAAACTGATATATTTTTAACTTTTGTAAATTATTAGGATCTGCTACACGTGACATACAATGTATTTTGTTAACTTAAATTAAATTTGTATAGACGGTGTAATCGTAGCAATGCAACGTAATAAACGTGCTACGGCGTAGCCGCCCAAACTCACACATTAAAGTGTAGCACTCTCAAAATTTTTGGGCACAAAGTTTGGCGCTGGAACTTTCGTTGGTTACGCTCACTCAGTCGATAAGGTAAACATCATCCAGTCGGTGGAAGTCATCGACCTGCGCCGCTCGCAAGGCCACTCACTTACACAACCTATCACAAAATTTTTATCGATTTACTTCTTTTGGATGTCTTTAATTTGTTTATCTTAACTAATACAATCGACCTTTTTGCGCATTGTGTAATTTTACAACTGCAGGTACAAAGCTCGCGATGATAAATTATGCAAATGATCATGAACGACATAACTGTACGACTAACTGAACTTAACATTCTCCTTGCACTGCCATTTATTTTAAAAAGTCTTTGTTTTGAGTGAACTCATACTAAACAACAACGTTGTTCTCAATACAGTGAACTCGAGCGATTGGTCGTGTAAGCGAGCGGTGTGGTGCGAGCAACCAACAAAAGTACTTTCGGTCGAGTAACGGGACCGCGCGGAGAAATGCTCTACGAAATCGAAACACGCCATCCCGTTAGACGGCCCTCGCCCTAAGAGCCTGCCGGGATAATCTTGGTAAATCACAGCCGACGATCCGCCGTTACATCGTATTAGTGCTCGTAATTTCCGCTGTACTTGTTTAGTACATCGTTTTCGTAGTCGGTTATAATTTTGCCAAGTAGTTACAGGCATTTATAGATTTGCACTAAGGTACAGTTTACCTTCGGTGAAGTACTATTTATTAGTTGACAAAAACGTAAGCAAGTAGTTTTTATAGCTATTAATTTATAATTAGGTAATAAGGAATATGGAAGAATTTGGATTTAATGGATATAACAAAATATTTATCGACGTATTTCCCAACTAATCATTTCATAGTTAACGAGTTATGCCTGATATGTTTGGTAAAGTCAACATCAATTAAACTATGTAATAAGAAAGTAGTCTACTTACATAAAAAGTTGTATCTTTCAATACTGACTCTAGTTAAAAGTAAGTAAGTCTATTATACTGACTATCCGGAAGTGTAGATGTTATGTGTTGTATGCGTGTCGACATCTGGTGTCGTTTGTAGGGACCGTTCGTCTCCCCTCTACGTAAAGCAAGCTTCGTGTACAGCAGCAATGCTCTACATACGGCAGTTACTAAGTAGTTCCTATGATTTCCCATAGAGGGCAGGGCTACGATATAAATCAAATAGAAAATAAGAAATCAAATTAACTGATGATACCTATGGTTTATATGTTTTTTTTTATTATGTTAACAAACTATTGTCGTCATTAGCGCTCAAAACGTGCAGTTGACTCTTAAATATAAAACACAATGGGAATGTTTCATCGATTCGATTGATTATAGCATAGTTTCATAATAATTATTGCTTTGTTTAGACTGTTTTACAATATTATCTTGTCTATTACTTGTACGCCTTATATTAACTTATTTCATCAAACCTCTCATCATCAGCATCATATCAGCCAAAGTACGTCCACTGCCAATAAAGGCCTCCCCCATAGATTTTATATATATAGGTACTAGCTGGGACCCGCGGTTTAATTTAAAATAAATGCGATTATTTACATGTAATTTAGAGTACTTCGGCATAGAAACTTGACATAGAGTATGAATATATATTGGATTCCATAGGATTTAATATTTTTGTGCAAATCTCTTATTATTTTTCTGAAATAAAAGTAGCCTAAGTTAATCCTTATAACATCAGCTGTCTGCCAGTGAAAGTCCCGTAGTCCAGCTATTTCGGAGATAAGCGGGAACAAACAGACAGACAGACCGACAGACAGACAAAAAAATTGGAAATATTTTTTATTGTAGGTACCGTATAATACTTTCATATGCATTTAGTAAAAAGCTGTTATTTTGACATTGCAAACAGACACTTCCATTTTATTTATTTGTATAAAATAGCTTTTGCCGGCGGCTTCGCACGCGTGGAATTTGGAAATCTACATCATGGATATTGTTCATACAAAAATACTAAAATCACGATAAAATATAGGGGGTGGGCGTAGGAGGCTGAAAAATATTTTACGACCTATTCTCATACCTACCGAATATACAAAAAAAGAATCATTCAAATCGGTTGAGCTGTTTCGGAGGAGTGTGACCACAAACACCGTGACACGAGATATTTATATTAGATATACGTATATGCCGTAATTTTGGAGGGAATTCATTACGCTTGGCAAGCGGGTTGATGACCGCAATATGGCTACGGTTCCACAAAAGGACACCGCTGCCCTAGGAACATAATACTCTCTACCGAGAGCCGGTGTGTCTGGGTTAGAGTCCCTTACGGCCGACAATAATAATCAAGTTAATCCAACATCTTTGAATTGGGGATTGAGATTACTTCCCTAAGCATAGGAGTAACGCTATGCTAAGTAAGATGTTTCTGAGTGCGTTCGGTAGGGCAAGCCATTCCTTTCTTAAACAATACTTAATAAGTATTATAATATAAGACTCTTTGTTATGCAGACACATAGCATTGAACGAGGCGCTGTGAATGGCTAAGGTTGTGATGCGACTTCACTGGAGTCGCCAGTCAGTTAAACATTAACGCAAACGTCAACCTATTTGAATTCTCACTGAAAAGAACAATTGAAGACCCTACGACGCTGCCGACATAGTTTGTAGATTACAGATTGTTTAATCTGGACACCGAACAACGTTGCCTTTATACATAACATTGGCGAAATTGTGGAAAATACTCTACAGAAATCATAAACATTTTTTTTATTGATGTCCAGTGGAAATTCTACATGCAACTTTCTTAGCCCCGAGGAAGGGCGAAGGGGTATGCCTAAAACCACTGAAGCGGTCATCTTCGGAACGAAGGGGGTTCCAGGGCAGAAATCATAACCTAAAAGTTGAAGTTGTATTCTCAATACCTTTTTTTATAGGTCTTCTCGCATACACTTTCGGGAAGTGTAGCTGCTCAACCAGACATTATTCTCAAGATCTACAATTTGAAATTTATGTAGTACTTTCTATATCTTTCATTGTGAGCTATTATATCTGTGCATTCATTATAATGAGAGCATAGTGTCGTTCGTCCCTCAAGTGTTGTTTATGATTAAGGTTTCTGTAGCCTGTGCGTTCGAGCGCACTGTGAGACCTCATAGTATTGTTTGTGAATACGGGTGTCCACGTTTCGGCTCCGTAGGTCATAACAGGTAGGACACACTGGTTGAAAACTTTCTTTTTCAGACATTGTAACATTGTCTGTTTTTATATTTAGTGTAATCTTAGCACAAATTGAGATCAAGTTCAAAATATTAAATCTAAAGATTTTCGACTAGAATAATTAATAATTTCGGCCATAAGTCACCCTTTACAATATCAGTGGGAGGAGTTGGTGTGGTAATATATTCTTAATCCGGACATCACACAAAATTGATTATTCTAATATCTATATATCTATTAATAATCAGCCCTTTTTATAAACAACATTGTACATATTTATCGCAGCTTTGTCACATAGTAAAAATGAAATTGTACATTCATAAGTGGTAATGAACAGTTGCATCATTGGTTTGGGATGACGATCAATCATATAATTCTGTTATGTTGATAACGTGCCCTAAATTGTCGGTTGAATCTATAAATCAGTTGACACGAATCATGGGCGTTCTCAAATATAATGCAATATGTTATTTTATCGGGTGTTCGGTTATTATGTATTTAATGTCTTAGGTTTTCGTGATTATATTACTCATTATAATAAAACAAATTTAAACGGATTACATCGCGTGTATTATGGATTTGTTTCAAACAGTTTGCAGCGTTCGTGGTCGGAGGACGTAAGCCGTTTAAAAGTGTCTTATTATTGGAACGGAATTCCTTATCGCACGATATCGTTCTGATTTGTTTGCGGGTTGAGGGGCCAGACCGAAAAAAAAGTAACAATGAAAAACGGTACCAAAAATCGACATCGTTTTGCAGTAATTTTTGAGGCACTTTCCGATCACCAATTTTTTTTTAATTTTTATTGGTGCCCAGTGGAAATTCTTCATGAACTTCCTTCGCCCCGGGGAAGGACGAAGGGGTATGCCGGACTCCTACCGGCTAAAATCACTGGAGCGGTCATCTTCGGCACCTAAGGGAGGCTCCAGGTCCTCGTATGATCACACTAGAGCCACTGGTGCCACGCCTATTGGCACATCTCGGAGAGGGTGACTGTAAAGCGGTCACCCCCCCAGGGGGATTGTAAAGGATCCCCCAAAGCGTCCCACGGCAGCGCGTGACCACATGCGTGCTACCGTCTTCTCTTGGGTCGCTTGGTGTGGGCACACAGATTCCCCAATCTACGCACCCGCGAACCCAGAGGTCCCCCACCTTATAGCAACGGCAGGGGTTTTCAGGCGTATCGGAATTAGGCGCCAGGGCCGTCGTTACCCCGGCGCCGTCTCCTTCTTCTTCGAGCGGGATCGGCCCTCTCCCGATCCCGCTCTGCGGTCTCCTTCTGGAGCATGATGCTCTCACAGAAGGAGACCACTGCATCCCAGTTTTCGTGCTCTGCCAACATAGCCGACACTACTGCTGGCAGAGAGAGATCTTGCCCGATCCGATCGACCAAGATCCGCCGCTCGGCGGCCCACGCAGGGCACGCCTCGAGCGTGTGCTGTGCGGTATCCTGGTCGCTATCACAATGGTGGCATTGTGCCGTGGCCTCACGTCCTATCCTGTGCAGGTATGCACCGAAACAACCGTGCCCGGTGAGCACCTGCGTCAGGCGGTAGGTAACGCCCTCGCTCCTTTTGAGCCAGGCTCCAAAGAGCGGCAGGATGGCCTCGACGACGCGCTTGGTCTCAAATTGCATCCGCAGGCGGTGACGCCACTTTACAAGTGCTCGTCGTCGAGCCAGCCGCCTCAGCCTGTCCAACGCCCCTGGAGGCGCGTTTTCGCCGCTCTGGCGGAGGGAGCGTGTCTGATCGTAGACGTGCGCATCCATCTCCGCCAGGATGTCAAAAGGCGGAAAACGCGCCAGCAGGGTTGCCGCCTCGTAGGAGACTCTTGGGTAACCTCGTGCGATCCGAATAGCCACTCTGCGCTGCAGACCGTGAATTTTGGTTGTGCAGCGCTGGGCGCCTGATAGTCGAGCTGACCATACAGGCGCCCCGTATAGGACCACGGACCGCACGACTCCTCCGTAGAGACGGCACTTTCCGATCACCTAGGAAACTAAAACTTTTTTCAATCGATTCAACTTGCCGTCGATTTTGAGAATATGCAAAAATATTTATAGTATTAACGTTTGCATTACCTTTTTTATAATATGAATAAATATAAATAATCATTTTTGTATGATAAACTTTATTCCCATTTATTCACATTTAATGATTCGTTTAATTATTTTATACTGACTCTTTATTTTTTATTTAATCATCACTTAATACAAACACAAAAAGATATAGCGAAAAGAACTACGTTCCAAACGGGTGGTCCATACCACACCTCTCTCATTTATAATGATGTTTCTTTTTTCTATAAAATATATAATAAAGAATTACTATGGTATAATATGTAAATCTCCAATTCTTATAGCACTGCAACTATTTTACAACTATTTTTTACCGTTAGTGGAATTGTCATATGCCCTGAATCCATTTTATAGGGTTGCGTGAAAAAATCAAGAATTCCTTGTTACTTTTACATGATTGTCTGTCTGTCAGAGATACGTGTAATTTTTCAAGGTTACTAATTCACTAGCGCTTTTAAATCTTTCTTTGGTATAACAACTATATTTTTGCTTGCGAGACAGTATGTTTAGGCTGCCAATCCTTATATTCAAAGTCAAAGTCAAAGTTTTTTATTTCAAATAAACCAAATATTGGCACTTATGAAACGTCAGAATCTAAGTTGCAATTAATAATAATAATATTACCAATCTCATCCCGTGGCTGTCTTAAAAGGTTAAAGGACTATGGGATTGGCCAAAGGATGGGCAGCAGTGTACTTCGAGTACATTAAAAACTCAACCGCAATCGCCAACCGGCCTGCCAAGCATGGCGATTATGGCAAATCTCCTTAATAAATAAGCACACAACACAACCAGACCGGTAATTTTGGCGATCTTTGGGTAGGTCTGTCTCCAGGCAGTAGACTCTATCCGGCTGAAAAATGATCCTCAGATTAATGCGTGGCCTGACACTTACTTTGCACGGTTTGTATAGCTTTAGGTACAATATGTCGGCTTGCGGAGCAAGCGGTGGCAATTGTCGTGGCCAAAATCCGCGGCCTGGGTCTGTGGATAGCGTCTCAATAAACTGAGGCGCTATGGTTCCACAAACTGCCGAGGAGCAGAGAACCACCCAGTTTGTGGATACGCGTTGGTGAAATTGCGTGTTGTGTGCGCAAATTGGGGTGGGCCGGTACATGAAATACCTGGGGCTCACCCTGGACAGTCGTTGGGGCTTCGAAGAGCACTTCCAGCGCCTAATCCCCTGAATCGAGAGGGTAGTGGGTGTACTACACCGGCTACTGCCCAATCTCGGGGGACCATGTGAGGAAGTTCGCCGTCTCTATGGGGGGGTCGTACAGTCCATGGCCCTCTATGGGGCACCTGTATGGTCAGCTCGGCTGTCAGGTGCCCAGCGCTGCAGAACCAATATTCACGGTCTGCAGCGCAGAGTGGCCATCCGGATCGCACGAGGATACCGAACAGTGTCTTACGAGGCGGCAACTCTCCTGGCACGTTTTCCGCCTTTCGACATCTTGGCGGAGATGGATGCGTGGGTCTTCGACCAGACACGCTCTCTCCGCCAGAGCGGCGAAGGCGCGCCTCCAGGGGCGTTGGACAGGCTGAGGCGGCTAGCTCGGCGGCGCGCACTTGGAAAGTGGCATCACCGACTGCGGTTGCCGTATGCGACCAAGCGCGCCGTGGAAGCCGTCCTGCCGCTCTTTGGAGCCTGGCTCAGAAGGATCGAGCGCGTCACCTACCGCCTGACGCAGGTGCTCACCGGGCACGGTTGTTTCGGTGCGTACCTGCACAGGATAGGACGTGAGGCCACGGCGCAACGCCACCATTGTGATAGCGACCAGGACACCGCACAGCACACGCTCGAGGCGTGCCCTGCGTGAGCCGCCGAGTGGCGGATCCTGGTCGGTCGGATCGGGCAAGATCTCTCTCTGCCAGCAGTAGTGTCGGCTATGTTGGCAGAGCACGAAAATTGGAATGCAGTGGTCTCCTTCTGTGAGAGCGTCATGCTTCAGAAGGAGACCGCAGAGCGGGATCGGGAGAGGGCCGATCCTGCTCGAAGAAGGAGGAGATGGCGCCGGGCTAACAACCGCCCTGGCGCCTAATTTCCATACGCCTGAAACCCCCTGCCGATACTATAAGGCGGGGTACCTCTGGGTTCGCGGGTGCGTAGATTAGGGAATCTGCGTGCCTACACCAAGCGACCCAAGAGAAGACGGTAGCACGCATGTGGTCACGCGCTGCCGTGGGACGCTTTGGGGGATCCTTTACAATCCCCCCGAGGGGGTGAACGCTTTCCAGTCACCCTCTCCGAGATGTGCCTATAGGCGTGGCACCAGTGGGCGGCTCTAGTGTGATCATACGAGGACCTGAAGCCTTCCTTGGGTGCCGAAAATGACCACTCCAGTGGTTGTAGCCGGTAGGAGTCCGGCATAGCCCTTCGCCCTTCCCCGGGGCGAAGGAAGTACATGAAGAATTTCCACTGGGCAACTAAAAAAATAAAAGGTACGTACGGTACGGTATATGTCCTCAACTTCATTGTTAGCAGCAAAGGCCGCCTTCAGCGTACTGTCAACCCAAGTAGCAAAACCTGTTCTTTTAATATCTCGCTAGACTTCTGTATGTGTAAGAGACTTGTAGCACGCTATAAAGCTTGATTTGGGCTCACTAATAGGAGCACATTGTTTTTGAAATGATTTTATAATCAATTCACATAATGTTTTTAAGTTCTATACTATATTAAACTTGAAATAGCATTGAGAATGTTGAGTTACTTCTATAATTATCAATCCCTAGACATTTACAAGCACTGGTGCTTCTTTAGTACCTTACTTAGTTCCTTACCAAAGCAATCTTTTTTATGACGTGCTAGTAACATACTCGGTTTTTACTTAAAAGTATGTTTTATAAACCGAATGAATACGGTTGTTTTATATCTCTAGTGTGATCTTACGAGGACCTAGAGCCCTCCCCTTTGGTGCCGTAGATGACCGCTCCAGTGATTTTAACCTGTAGGAGTCTGGCATACGCCTTCCCCGGAGCGAAGGAAGTTCATGTAGAATTTGAACTGGACACCAATAAAAAACGGTTGTTTTAGGTTGACTTCTTTTTAGTTTATTATAAAAAAAGTAATAATAACGTAATACAAGGTTCAACAGTGATCATTAATAATAAAGTTTAACATAGCTAGATAAACTATGTGAATATACTCAAAAAATCTCCTGAATTGTTAACCTAAGGAAATCGATCATTACATAGTTATAGTAATCATAGTAAGTAAGTAGTAACAAAAAATAAGTCTTAGGCGCGTTTTTACACATTATAAACTTTGCAGGGTTCGTGGTTGCAGGATGACTAATGCTTGTCACCTAAGTCATCCTGCGACCACGAACCCTGCAAAGTGTTCTAAACGTCAGGAAAAACATAAAACTATAATATGCGCCATGTAATCCATTTAAAAATTAAAGAGTTGCAGGGAAAATGTGAAAATATTATTTTATCGATCCCGAAGTAAAAAATACAACCAAACAATACGAGGATAGGATTCCCAAGAGGCTGCCAAATCAACTGTTAAAGTCACTGTTCCAATAAGACTACTACACAAGACTAGTTTTAACGGCGGTACCTAAAGTACTGTATGGTAAATCGATATATATATAATACTAGTTTTACCCTGCCACACGTTGCTGTGGCTAAATGCACGTAATTACAACACGATTCGAGTCTCCTGGGGTTAATGAATAAAATAATATGAATAAAACGATATGTAAAAAAATGCGATTTTGAAATAGATACTATCTAGATACTAGCTTTTAGCCGCGGCATGTGCAACAAAAATATGAAAAATTACTCCCTCAGCTTAGAATAAGTTTCAGTATCCAATCCCTTCGTCATAATCATAACCCAATATCGTTCCTTATCGATACTTCCTATTTTGTCCAAGGTTTTGGGGAGTATTATGCAAAAACAACTGTCTTCTTATCTCTCTACTCGATGCCAGAATACCAGACACATCATCATAACCATATCAGCCAAAAAATGTCTACTACTGCACAAAGGCATCCCCAATAGACAACCGGTTATGTGCCGTTTGTCTATTGGGAGCAAATTGCCAGTACTCAGCACGGTTAGTAGGCGGGTTGGTGAGCGCAAAATGGCTGTTGTTTCGCAGAAGGGACGCTACCGCCCATTTGGTTTAGAATCCCTTTTACGACATCCGTAGAAGGACATGGGGTGGTACAAATATTCTTAATCTGGACATCACAGGGAATTCCTGACACAATTATAGTTGATTATGTCTCGGAGCCAATTGGATCCAGCCGGACATGAGAGACCCGCTTAGTCCTTAGCAATTTATCCTTATCCTTATCTATCTATATATATAAAAAAAATATGTTCGTTTGTTCAAAATCGCAAATCTCCTAAGGTTCTATACCGATCGTTTTACCCATCGTTGTATTCATATACGCGCATGTTTTATTAAATCAGGAGACTCATAATCTATATATATTAAAATTTCATGTTCCTTTGTTCAAAATCTCCAATCTCCTCAAGCTCTTTACCGATTGTTTTGACGGCATGGTTGGTGCAGTGGCTGATACAGTCAGCTGCTGCGCTCCGGGTCGTGGGTTCGATTCCCGCACGGAACAAATCTTTGTATGATCTGCAGTTAGTTGTTCCGGGTCTGGTTGTATTGTATGTGTCTGTAAACGCACCCACGAGATAGGAGAAATCCTAGTGTGCGTAGCGTGTGTAGTAGTTTTAAACATTAAACATTGCCCATGTTTAATGTTTAAAAAGAAAGACATTTTGGATTTTTTACGAATCGTTGTATTCATATACGCGCATGTTTTTATTATATCAGGAAACTCATAATCTATCTATCTAATATATAAATATCTCGTGTCACAGTGTTTGTGGTCACACTCCTCCGAAACGGTTCGACTCATTTTAATGTTGTTTTTTAGTTTATTTGGTAGGCATGAGAATAGGTCGTAAAGTATTTTTCATCCTCCTACCGCTACCCCCTATTTCTTATCGCGATTTTAGAATTTTTCTATGAACAATATCCATGATGTAGATTTCCAAATTCCCCGCGGGCGATGCCGCGGGTATAAGCTGGTATCTATATTTATATATACGAGGAGGGATCAAAAAGTAGTCAGAATGAGATAGAATATAATGACTATTGATAACTTAATAATTTATTTTTGTACATAGCTTCCGAGTCTCTCTACACACCGAGTCCAGCGCTTTTCCAAGGCTTCAATCCCTTTCACAAAAAAGTTTTGTCTTGGTTCTGCAAAAAGCTCTCCACGGCATCCATCACCTCGTTATCGTCTTCGTACCTGTTTCCCCTTAAGTATTTTTTTCAATTTGGGGAACAGATAAAAATCGCTAGCCGCCAGATCTGGTGAATAAGGGGGTGGTCAACCAATTCGAAGCCAGCTTGCTGAATGGCAGCCATCGCAACTGCCGTCCTGTGCGCGGGTGCGTTGTCGTGATGAAACAGCACGCCCCTTCGAAGTTTCCCTCTCCTTTTCTCTTTGATGGCATTTCTCAACTTGGGAATTAAAGCTGCATAATATTAGCCTGTAATCTTCTTGAAACTTGTCCAACAATATCTTCGAAATGTCAAGTCGATTTTTTTTCTGACTGTTAGTTGCGGAGACTTTTCTCATATTCAAAGATTTTTTCAATATGGATTGAATACTTCCATCCGTTTGATGAGAGCGGCATGTGACCGCTCGTTGTGGAAATCTAAGGGGGAGGCCTTTGTTCAGAAGTGGACGTTCTGTGGCTGATATGATGACTTCCATATGAATTAAGTATCGGATGGTAACTCTTCGATCGCTCAATACAATTTTCTCGACTTTCGTAACATTTTCTTCGGTGACTGACGTCGATGGACTGCCGCAACGATGTTCGTCTTCCGTGCTCGTTGCTCCCTCTTCGAAATTGAGAAGCCCACCTTGCGACAGTGGAATACGGCGGAGCAGACTCTTCTAATGTTGCCTCCAAATCGCAATGAATCTCTTACGTCGTTAACTTTTTTAAACAGAGGTATTTAATAACGGCTCGCACTTCGTTTTTCTCCATTTTCGAGAACACGTTCCGACATGAAGCAAACAAATGACTACATTCAGAAAAAACAAAAGAGAATCGAATATTTATTTCTTTATTAATATTACAAATATGTATCAGAGCTATGCCTGCCAGTATATTATTTTTTTCTTACCAAGGAGTATGTCGATCTCACTACTTTTTGATCCCTCCTAGTATATATAAATATTGTTCGTTTCTCATAAATGTTATGTTCGTTTGTTCAAAATCGCATTTTTTTTACATATCGTTGTATTCATATACGCGCATTAAACCAGGAGATTCGTAATTGTTTTTTTTTATTCAGAATCAAAATCGTGTTGTAATTACGTGCATTTAGCCACAGCAAAGTGTGGCAGGGTAAAACTAGTATTATATATATCGATTTACCATACAGTACTTTAACGGTACCGTTAAAACTAGTCTTGTGTAGTAATCTTATTGGAGCAGTGACTTCAACAGTTGATTGGGCATCCTCTTGGGGATCCTATCTTCTTATTGTTTGGTTGGATTTTTAACTTCGGGGTCGCAGTCGTTTCACTCTGATGATGTTCATTCTGAATGATGTGATCTCGTTGCGGGTGTATCCTAAGGCATCCTGTCTCATCTACTTTTCTCCGTTCTTAATAACACCGTCACTAAGGTTATTGCATCTCAGTATCATCTCATACAGAAGACTTGTAGTTGTATCGTCACTTTAAGGTTGGGTAGATCACAAAAATGGTTGCTATCGTCAATACTTATCTTGATAACATCAGTAAGTGGGCTAGATCTTTTGGACAACTAGTTTACCAAATAAAATCTCAAGCTCTGATTATTGGTGGTAGATACATGTTTAACCTTTTGGATCACTAGTCTCTCCCTCCAGTGGTGAAGAATCTTAATTCTTCTTTAATAGCCTACTTTAAGTGTGCCAAGAAGTTTACTTTATTGCATTTTCAACGTTTTTAGTTGTTGTACTAATAATTGTGTATGTTAAGTACAGTACTTTGCTGTTCTGTAGTTGACGTTCTGCGACTGATATGATGATAATGGCGGGGTACTTCTCGGTATCCTATAATCTGAAAATTTGGTATGAAGGAAGGTCTTTTGGTACAAGCAAAGGAATAACACCGAAAATTATTTATTTCAATTCCCGGCCTAGTGACGCTTAATTTTACTAGGTAGATTCACCTGGGGTCATTAAATATACTTCAAGTAAACTTCATATTTTTTTCCAGCTACGCTTAATTATGCTATGCTTAATTAATTATTTTCTTGAATTTGTAATGAATTAATCAGTGAAATCGATTTAAAATGAAATCTCAACTATAATAATCTATTTTATGTAACTTTTGATTGTATTATATGTTTAAATACTTGTTTTTACAAAATGTGAGTCAACAACTGCCCAATGTTTGCAGTACCCTAACAGGGTTCATGTATTACTATGTAATATCGTTTTAATCTGAATGATCATTATTTTATTCAATGGTTGATGTACATGTTGGCAAACAAATAAATAAAACTGCAGTATTCATTTCAAGAAAACTTTATTCATATCATAAATTAAAGGTTTAACTAAAATTTATATTAGGTTCTCCGACTACGGAACCCAAAAAAATTATTTATAAATCGCATTTTGTCGGACCATGTGAAGAAATGTCCAATCGTAAATTGTCCATCCAGCAGACTAAGCTGTGCTTTACGTTTCATTTGCTCATTGATATGATTGTGAGCTTCTCATTTTTAGGTGTGCGTTTGAATGAGCATCATTTTTGAACGCCGTTGCGATCATGTCGAGCATATTGCGGTTATATTTTAGTAGATTTTTTGCTTCAAATTATAAGCCATTGAAGTTCGGATTAATAATATCCCTCATTACTCCATCGCCTCCCGTAGATGTCATAAAAGGCGACTAAGGGACTTTAAACCAGAGGAATGGGCAGCAAAACAAACAAACACAAAACAGTGGATTCCCTCACAGATCACCACAACGGTATATGGGTGTGTCGTATGCTCATTGGGGGGTTATGCCATGATCTTTACGGTTGGCAGGAGGGTTGGCTATCGCAGTTAAACTGCGCGTTCGCGTCGCGTTTGCGTTAATAAGGTGCTGCTTTTTAAAGAATAATAAAAACCATGAGCACTTTCTAGTAATGTGAAAAGTATGAGTATTTAAGGACTTGATATGGAATACTAGGGACCAGCTAAATGTTTTGAGAAGTTGCTATTGGAACAGAAGTTTTTCGAACAACAAGGCACTATCAAAATATGTATTAAAAGGTGACCAAGTAAAAGATTTAAAACGTTAAACCTTACTTTTAACAACGCAATCTAGAATTTCCAGAATATTCGGTTTTTGATAGTTTTAAGTTATCAGCACATAAAAGTTTTAATTAAATCTACAGGCTCGGTCGTAATAAAATTAAGAGACAGTTTTACTTCTTTTGAGTTTAATATCTTGATTATAGGATACATGCACTTACCGAATAGAATGTAGAGATTACTATTAAGAGCGCTGCTATTAATAAAATTATAAAACTATTTTTCATAACAAAACCAAGGAAACAATATATACGACATTTTTTTACCTTGTTTCGACAAATCACCTTTTAATGTTTTCAGTCACATGCCGTTCTACCTCTTTAAGTAACAACTAGACGGATTTAGTATACAAGAGAATACAAATTTATAAGAATAATAATGTACTTATTTGTCAGCTATAGGTATTGCATAATATGATGTTAGAAATATAGTCAAAGCGTCCCATATATATATCCTACCATTAAGGGGCAAAAATGCCAGATATCACAGCCTACAGAACTAACTTTGGGTGCTCACCTCACTACCACTGCAATGACGCTATCAACTGCCTCGGCCATCACGGCCTAGCTGTCTTTTAGTAGGAGAGCGAGTCTTATAGTATGGCACGAAAATATTGATGACGACGAATGCACGTCGTATTTTTCGAGGTATTGCTAGACGCTTGGTCCACATTATGTGTGACAGAGCTAACTTATTTTTTCCCCTTCAACTTAGTAATGTTGCTAGAGTCCTGATCAGTGAGCACATTAACAGATGACAGACAAGCGTAGGAGTATTTTCATAGATAGGTGCTTTTTTAAATTATTGTAATTTCATATTTTATCTAATGTTTTTCATAATTTTAGCCGAAAAACGTCCACTCCTGGACAGAAGCCTCCCCTAAGGATTGCCACGATGACCAGTATGTATTTGTGTGTGCGCTCATTGGGGGATTTTTACCATAATCACCACGCTTGGCAGACGGGTTGGCGATCGCAGTTGAGTTGTGAATGTACTCAAAGGATGCTGCTGCCCATCCTCTAGCTAATCCCACTGTCACCTTTTACGAATATTGGTATTATTAGCCGGCACCACACGGTAACATTTTTACATAGATATTTTACATAGTTGGCTTTGCTAACCATTGTTACAGTTACTCCGATAGCTTTTATGTTGAAAAAAAATAATAATAAAAAACATGGATAGATCCATATAAACAGTAACTCAAAACACTAGAGTGAACAATAAAACTAATACTTAATACGTACCAGATTAGGATTACTATATTACTATGATTAAATTGAGTCAAATGGGATCATCATCATCAAATCAGCCACAGGACGTCCACTGCTGAACAAAGGCCTCCCCCTTAGATTACCACAACGAGCGGTTACATGCCGCCCTCATCCAACGACTCCCAGCGACCTTCACCAGGTCGTCTGTCCACCTCGTTAGGGGTCGTCCCACGCTGAGTTTTCCGGTGCGTGGTCTCCAGTCTAGAACTTTTATGCCCCAACGGCCATCAGTTCTACGAGCTATTTGCCCCGCCCATTGTCACTTTAGTTCACTAATCCTTTCAGCTATGTCGGCAACTTTAGTTCTTCTACGGTTCTCCTCATTTCTAATTCGATTTCGTAGAGAAATACCAAGCATAGCTCTCTCCATAGCTCGCTGAGTGACCTTGAGCTTTCTTATGAGGCCCACAGTGAGTGGCCACGTCTCTGTTCCATATATCATCACTGGTCGGTCGAATCGTATTGTCAATTGATAAACTTAATGTTTTAATTGAATCTATTCAATGAAATCAGTTATTATTTATATTTACTTTAAACGGCTTAGCTCCAGGGTTTTAATATTATACTGAATTGATTGTTTTGCTTATTTTCAAGCGTAGTGATTTTGGCATATTGCCACTCATTGTAATGATAATTGGGAGGCCTATGTTCAGCAGTCGACGTTTCTGAGCTGATATGTAAACAACATAATATGATGCCTTTATTCGAACAACTGATTCCTAGTACAAAAAAATACGTCGGAAAATTGACTCTAGTGAATTTTTCTCTTTATTACATAGTAAAACAGAATAAGCCCAAGTAGACTACCTTGCGGTATGCCGTAAGTATTTAGTAGTAAAAGCTGTACTTAATGTTTCGCCCCACACTAGGATTCCTCCTGCGTCGTGGGTGCGTTTACAGACATGAATTCCACATACAATACACCCAGACTCGGAACAACTACCTGCAGATCATACAAATATTTGTTCCGTGCGGGAATCGAACCCACGACTCGGAGCGCAGCAGTCGACTGTATCAGCCACTGCACCAACCGTGTCGTGCCTTATTCCGTATTTGTCGATGAACATTTGTGGTGTAAAAAATCAAAAGCTCAACCCTGCCCATATCAAAGAACACAGCTAGTACTGGTGTACTAGTATCTATACATTATTATGAATCAAAACATCGTATAAATTGATCTTACAACGACGACGAGGACGTCTTTTACCTGAAACGATGAAAGTTGTTGTTGTGCTGGACATAGGCCTCATCCAATTATTGCCACAACGACGTGATGGGTTTGTGTTGTTTGCTTATTGGGGGGATATGCCATAATCACCACGCTTAGCACGTGAGTCTGGCGATCGCAGTTGAGATGTAAATATACTCCAATGATGCTGCTGCTGTCCATACTCTGACTAATCCCATATTCGCCTTTTACGATACTCGCGGGTCCACGACAAGGTAGAATTTTGGACATTGCTAAAGTAATGTAATCGTTTTTTATAACAATTAATTACAATAATTTTCGTGAAAGCTTCAATCCTGACTCGTAGTACGTATTCATGATTCTTTTGTCACTGATATCTGATGATAAAAATATATAACCATATTATTTTTAAGACAATATCGGGGCTATTCACGCGCCAATCAATATCAAAATAATGTGAGACTAATTTCAACGTTTCGATCGAGATGCATTGTCCGTGGGTACGAGTAGACTGTTAAATTTTTATTATGCATTTATGTTAATAATCTGTGCACTAATAGACCCAATATTATCTTAAAAATATTGTACTATCTATCATCAAAAACTAGGCAAAAGACTATTAGTAAGTGGAATGTAGTTTTGTGATCTGTTCCATGTAGTCATTATGTATGCTAGAAAATAACTTCATTTTATTTTATAAAACATATTCAAGACAAATATAGCTCTAACATTCATTGCCCTTATATATACTTCTATTGCAGGAACTCGTTACGTTGCTCCCGACCATCAATCATATATGGTACATAAGGGTACATACAACGAGTCATTCGTAAAGCGTGTAAGTTTTTTATCATTTTTTGTGCTTTATTTAAAAAATACGCGAATTGATTGGCTGCGCGGGTCTCCGGCCGACCTCGCGTCGCGCGCAGCGTCCCTCCACAAACCGACCAATGGCTGGAAAGGACCCTGCGAGGGTGCTCGCCCTTTATCACGATATAAAAAAATATATTGTGCTTCCTTGCCAAAGTTTAGAAACGTAGCAAATTAACAGAATTAATCGATAATGTCGTTGTAATTTTCTATCATTAACATGTCTTGGTAAGTCAGATTGCTCGTTGGCGTTGATGTCTCAAAAGCTAGTAAATTTTGTGATTTATTTCTTCAAGAATAAATATTCTACATTAGTATAGTTATCTTCATTAAAAGACACGTCTTTATTTCCTGTCTGACTATAAACTACTATAGTACTAAGACACGTACAGTTTCCTTGGAAGCCAAACCCAAATGCTAGAACTAGACTCATGGCATTTCTTTTCTCTTAGGATGGCTATAAGCAGGGTTTTATAAATACTACACTAGATTTACTCGAGTCTCTGTATTTATAAATAGTAGATATATTTTAATGATTTATGACTTAAAAAAAAATTATGAATTGGTAAAAAAGTTATTTAATTGGAAGAGAAAGGTATTTGATATTAAAATGTTAAATATTCAGAGTAAGTTGTTACGTACTAATTACGTAGAATTTTAATAAGTATTTCACAATTGCGTTCAAAATGGATGAATCTCTTTCATCTCTTCTCTCGAATCTCTTCATAGTATAGACTAAATATCGTAACATAACAAATAAAAAAAGTGCCTTTATAATTTTTTACTTCATAACCGTATTTTCTCTGATCATCCACTGAACAACCACTTAACAATTTTATTGAACACGCCCTGAGTATTACGCAAATATTAGTCCTAAACCTACCAATAAACAAACTCACCATGACTTAAACATGTCAAATTGTGATCCACTCATTGTTCGCGAGAGTTTATTTCGCGAATATGTAAACTGTAGACGTGGCGTGATGATAGAGCGAATGAGTGAAAGAGCGGTATTGTATGTGTGGGCAAAAAGTTGTTAGTGCGAGGGTGCCACCACCCTCACAGCTCAGGGATGAAGTGTTCGCGAACGTATACTCGATATGATGACTTGACAAAAAAAATCGTAGATTATATATGGCTAAATAGAGAATTACATGCACGACTGCGTTATGAAGTTATTTACAAAACATATATAAATCATTACATATGAAGAGGCTGCAAAAAAATAAATAAAAAGAAGCACGTGCGATCATCAAAAAAGAAGAGCACTTAGAATTATTAGACAGAAGTACCCTTCGTCTATTACGTTATTTTTAGTTGAGATCCCCAGCCATTTATGTAAAAACTCAAAAGTCAGTTCCTTAATAAGTAATAAGATACTTAAGATAACATATTTTCCTTGAAAATTATGCACTCCCGTGCGATAGAAATGTACCTGTCAATTCGCATATTTATGCACAATATGCTTTCACTAACCAAGCTATCTCATTGCTCAATGCGTAAATTACACTGAATCCAATCGTAGATATATTTTTAATAAAATTTACACAACAATGTAAAGGTTTTCTGAGTATATTTTAATTTAATTTATAACCACTGATATAATGAATTAGATTTTAACTTTATTAGCATTAGAACGTTAATTTTATTCAAAATTAATAATTATCTAACTAGTATGTTAATTTGTTCAATCTGTATTTTTATAAGTTGTCTGTGAACCTACTTTGATGAAGGTAGATTTTAATAAAGAATGTAAATATAATAAATTGTAATTAATTCATTAATATCATTGACTTCCTCCCTGACTGAATGTCACGTATTGAGTAGCTATAAGTACAGAGAGTGGCTAAAATATAAATAAACAAATAAACGTATTCATAACACTAGAGAATAATAATGTGGTCTATTACTTCTAGTTCACATTGTCACTAAATTGATGAATACATTCGATTCAGTAAACAGTAAAGGTAGAATAGAAATAGAATCGAAAACATTTTATTCGGCACAGAACATAGTTTAGAGCACATAATAAAATAAAATAAAAAACAAGAAAAATTAAACAAACACGTAAATATTAGTTCACTGACGACCATGCCCATACCGAAAGTGTAACCTTTCAGCATGTGTTGGGTGTAACAGCGCTGGTTTTCAGTTGGCACCTCGCGGTGACACACGAACACAACGAAGGTAAGTGATAACAATAAATAGGTACGGGAGTAGAAGTGAATTAATTTTCAAAATAGTGATCCACAGTTTTACTTTTTAATAACTATCTTTGAAAGTATAGATATACTTCAAAGAGGTTATTCTATGGAAACAAACATTATAGATACAAAATAATTGATGTAACATTTAAAGACATACTCAATAAGTCTTCTTTAGAATATGTGTCAATAAGTCAAAATATTGCATTTTGTACAAAATAAATTAATCTTCACATTTCAAATTCTAAGGCTTAGATAATTTTGTATGACATGCCCTTTCCGTCATCGTTTTATATAAAAAACGTGATAAATATAAATCAGTGGTTCAATCCGTAAATTCGCTAATTTTAAAATATATCACTTTTTATTGGCATTCTGCCCCTCAAAATACGGGGCACGCGACTCAATCCGAGAGAATAGTTCTTCCTTTAATATGAGGGTTTATTCACAATCCCCAATTTGGTTTTTTGGGCCCATTGTGAGTTTTTTGGGCATTTTTTGTATGGTCAATGAGGGGTCAGTTTTTAGATTCGCCCCAGTCTCGTTGAGATTGATTGACGGGCAACGGTCACTCGCAAATTGCCATCTGCATTTATGTCAAAATAATAAAAATAATTCCTTGTGATATCCGTAGAACAGAGATTTTTTTAGTAACTTGGAATCATATTTCGACAGCGGATGAAATAACAATCATCATGCAAAAAGTGTCAATCATTTTTTTTTCTACCCGTGAATTTTTTGACCTATTAGATACAATTTCTGTGGTTATCAATTTTTATTGCTATGCTAACTCTTCAATAAAAGGTTTTTACACTGAATCATAACCTTATACATAATAATTTAATTTTAAGTGTGATTTGTTATTGTTATTGGTATTTCTTATTCATTGTGTTTGGGTCTCATTATCGTACGCAGTGTGCCATTGTCCACTACGAGGCCTATGACACGCGTTCGATCTCTATTTTTTGCGACGTATACTTTTTCACAGCTAATATTTTTGCGTTGATGGATAAAAAACCTCCCCTATTTATAAAAAACAGGGACCTTTAATCCGAACGCTTATTAAATGTAAATATTTCATAAAATATTACCATGATCAAGATTTATAGCTTTTTTATTATTCATTTTGTGATTAAAGGTATAATTCTTTAATAACAGCAACCATTTTGGATTCTGATAGTTTGGCGGTGTAGGTGAAGCACTTAGGAGATGGTTTATGTCATGATATACTTTTTAGTAAACTTAAAATAACAGCTATTTAAAGTAAGCTAAAGCATTTATTAATTGAAGTTAAAATGTCAATGGTATTTTTGATGCTTTGTTGAAATGCGTAAATTAACGTAAATGTGCATATCAAATCACGTAACACTAGGATTTGCAAACGGTTAAAAAAATGGATCACGCGCGCCTAGCACTGCGTCGGGTGGGTCAGGTAATTGTACTATGTCCCCAGTTCAGTAACAGTATGAGACATTTGTTTCGGCTTACGTAGTTACAGGAAAGTAGAAAAATATAGTTATACAACATATTTTTGTCTTTTTGATCTCCGTAAATTTAACAGACGCATTATTTTTTCACGATGATAAACACACAATTATTACAGCCATGCTCCTTTAGCTTCTTCGCAATTCAAGCTATTTTTAAATATTAGTATTATAATGCAATTAACCTTTTGCAAAAGTGACAACATTTTTACTTATTTATACATTTATGCACAAGGATGGTGCACAAGGCGGACTTAATGCCATATTTTCTACCAGTTAACCTTTGGGTTAAAAAAGAAATGCAAAAAGTGGTACAAAAAATATATAGTACAAAAAATTTATACTAAGATATACATACATATAAACCTGCATACTATAAATACGGTAAAATATATAGGTTTGAAATACTCACTATTTATCATTTTAACCAATAAATGTCAATTAGGATTCCAGCGAATTCAAATATCTACTTACTCGAGTACAAAAGATTTCAACGCAATACGTTAAAGGAAGAAATCCATATCTGAGATCAATCGGATCTATGATTTTATTTAAATGATAGTATAATGTCTTTATTTTATTAGGTATGGTGGTGACTATAGTCGGCATTGTGTCCACGAGCTGACCAGCAGATGTGCGGCCGGCTGTTTGTATTCACTCTCGCTGTGCGCATGCGTGCCCTCGACGAACTTTCGCTAATATGGCCGCCGACCAACTCACTTATTGCTGTTTCATATATTAGATTTCATTTGTACCTTACAATCACATTATATAAAACACAATTCGTTCACTGGGATCTCAGAGGACACAAAACCACAAAACATACTGAATTCTGAACATGAATAGCATTTATTGGTTTAAATGTAAGTTTACTGATTACAGCTAGATTTATTAAAATAACGATAGAAAAATATACCGATTACATGTTTATAGTGATTTTGAAAGATTTGCAATATTTTGTACAGATTTATACTTGTTTTTGTACTTCTCTGAATAATGCTTAAAAACAAAGCAGCTTCAGAAGAAAAACGTTTTTTTTGATGTAGTGATTTATACAAAAACTTGATAAGATTTCTATCTTATGCTGTACCCTTTTACAACACCACCTACCTTTAACACCGTTTGAAATAGAGCTGCTAGTAGAAATACATTCAGATTTACATTTTCAGACACTTGGAGTTAACATTTTAAAATAGAAGATTTAAAGGAAAAAATGTATATACTTACCTAATTAGCCGTGTACCCAATTTAACCCCCTATAAGACTAGGATATTCATAGTGCTTACTTCATCATTTCGGCCGAATGAAGTCCACTGCTGGACACAGGCCTCCCCCAAAGATCACCACAACGACCGATATGGATATGTTGTGGGCTCATTGGGGGGTTTTGCCATAATCACCACGCTTGGCAGGCGGGTTGGCGATCGCAGTTAAGTTGTTAATTTACTCGAAGGACGCTGCTGCCCATCCTCCGGCTAATCCCTTGGTCGACTTTTACGACACCCATGGGAGGAGACGGGGTGGTGGCATTCTGAACCGGCACCACACGGCCACCACACCACAGTGCTTACTTACTACGTTATATCCTTATATAACGCTAACTATTAAGCAGAAGTTCCATAACTTCTGTGCAAAATGTCATGCTTTTAGACCCGGTTTAAGCTGTACTTTGTCTATCAGTCCCTATTGTAAACAATACTTTCATTTGTTTTTCAAGACTGACTGTTTACGTATTTACAGACGTATCGAAATTATTGGGTGAAAAATCAAGTAACAGGCGTTAGATTTATTTATAAAATTACCATCTCATCAAAATTAGTGATAGGTACGCAGGCAACAATGGAACTGTCACCTACCTACTATCTATGCTCATAAGATTGTTGGCATTGCTAAGATAAGGTTTTTGATTTACGCAATAGATTTAACCATAAATTATTATCCTAACAATAAAAATATTCTACACATATCAACAAACTGGTACTATTGTATTTACTTGTAGTAAATGTAAGCAGCATCCCCCGTCCATGCGCGTCACCCCAAATCAAAACGCACCACGCAGTCTTTCGGTAATCGCCACGCGCGCCGCAACTCTAGCATGTATACCACTCTCATTTTCCACTTACGACTATATAAAAAACCTAATAAATGTTTCTTAAAATCAATAAATAGGGTCTAAAGAATAACGGCACACGATTTTCATATTCTTCCCTTTCGTTTTGTGTCGCCCAGTAACAAGTGCGGTGTTCTTGTGTTTTATCGAATTATGTTCGACACGATAAAAAGGCCATGTATCCATATTTTTAAGTAGCGGTGCGTATGTGATCCGTTTGTTGGGGTTTCTCTTTAGAGGGGCGGCTGGTGAAGCACATGAAGGGTGAGAGACTTCTATATACCTACAAGTTAGAAGCTGATATGTTGATCAAAAAAACACATTCACTACATTACCATCTGAAATTTCTACGTTTCAAGTCGCTTTCGAGATTTATTCGTTTGTTATCAGAGAACTGGAGCAAACCCGATGTAGGTACAACAACGATACCCTAGAAAATGTATACATGTAGGTTAACATTATCATCAATGTACATCATATAATTATAATATTATTCAAATATCCGTGTGATATCTGGATTAAGTATATAGCACCACTCTATCTCCTCCCGTGGATGTCGTAAAAGGCGACTAAGGGACTCTAAACCAGAAGGATGGGCAGTAGCGTCTCTTCTTCATCAGTTATTCTGCGCTCGACATTCCGTCTGCCAAGCGGGAACTGGCAAATTCTCCCCAAAACAACGACACACTGCATGTAACCGGCCGTCAATGGGGGAGGCCTTTGTTCAGCAGTGGTGGTCTTTTGGTTGTTATGATGATGATGACATCCATATTGTAATATTGCAATCCAAATATGTTAACTAACAAGTAGTGCACCACACATGATAAACCTATGAAAGGCATTACAGGTAACAATAAACAAAATGTATTGCGCTATGGCCTATAAATGCATTACTTGCCTCAATCTAAACGAGCAAATTAAATGTTTGCTTGTATTCTAATATGAGTAGTAGTTTTATTCATATACTCGTAATTATAATTTGGGGATATTTGACCGGAGTTTTTAAGGTGCTAGTTTCTGTCTCTAGATGTTTTTACTTTGTATTATTATACTTATACCATTCAAAAATAGAAGTGGCCACATATACCGAACGAATTGATAGGTTATACCATTGTAGTATATTTGTATATTTAAGCTTCCTGCAAATCTGTGATATAACTGTGAGCAGATTTTGTGAGAATTTCGCAATTGTATTCTAGGGTGCTTAAAGGATAACAATTTATACGTAAGGAAATTGGCATCCTGTCAAGTAAAGCAGTGCTCAAATTTTTAAATTCTTTTCTGATATTATTATAATTTCATATTTTGCTTAGGTTTGTATGTTTATACTTTTGGATAAATAATTATTTATCCAAAAGTATAAACATACAAACCTAAGCAAAATATTTTTAATCGATTTATATATGATAAGTATAACCTTTTATAACTTGTTAGTATAGATTTTGACATTGGAAGTTAAAATTGGTAAGCATACGATAACAAAAAATGAATTGGGATAGGTCTGGTTATGTTTTAAAAATATTTATATCAGTTTCACTTGTAACCCAGCTCGGGGATGTTTATAGACAAAAACTTGTCAGGGCGCCCAAAGCTTGAGAATCCTTGCGACTATGAGGTGAGTATGGAAAAACCCCCCCAATCAGCATACCACACACCCAGACCGGTCATTGTGGCGATCTTTGGGGGAGCCCTTTTTTTTTTTTTTTTTATTGATCCGGTGGAAATGCCTCGTGTACTTCCTTCGCCCTGGGAAAGGGCGAAGGGGCATGCCGGACTCCTACCGGCTAAAACCACCGGAGTGATCATCGTCGGCACCGAAGGGAGGCTCCAGGAACTCGAAAGATCTCCATCTAGAGCCACCCATTGGTGCCACGCCTTTAGGCACATCTCGGAGGGGATGACTGTAAAGCGGTCATCCCCTCTAGTGGAGGGAAGGCGACTGTAAAGAGGCCGCCCCCCAGGCACCTCTCGACCTCACCTCTCTGTAAGATTCCCCTGAAGCCACACTATGCACTGCGCACACAGCGGTACGTGACCACATGCACACCGCTGTCTTCCCGGGGGTCGCTCGGTATGAGCGCGCAGATTTCCCAATAAGCGCGCTCGCGACCCCCAAGGCCCCCTGCCATATAAAGACGACAGGGGGCTCAGGCGTGTTGGACACGGGCACCGCGGCGGTTGTTACCCCGGGTCCGTGTCCACCTCCTCCGAGCGGGATCGGCCCTCTCCCGATCCCGCTCTGCGACCTCCTTCTGGAGCATTACGCTCTCACAGAAGGAGACCACAGCACTCCAATTTTCATGCTCTGCTAGCATAGCCGACACTACTGCTGGCAAAGAGAGATCTTGCCCGATCCGATCGACCAGGATCCGCCGCTCGGCAGTCCACGCAGGGCACTCTCCGAGCGTGTGCTGTGCGGTATCCTGATCGTCTCCACAGTGGTGGCACTGTGCCGTGACCTCGCGTCCTATCCTGTGCAAGTATGCACCGAAACAACCGTGTCCGGTGAATACCTGCGTCAGGCGGAATGTGACGCGCTCGCTCTTTTGGAGCCAGGCTCCGAAAAGCGGCAAGACAGCCTCGACGACGCGCTTTTGCGCGTACTGTGGCAGCATGAGCCGCTCGCGCCATAGCTCGAGTGCACGCTGCCGAGCCTGCCGCCTCAAAATTTCGAGCGCCCCTGAAGGCACGCCTTCACCGCTCTGGCGGAGGGAGCGTGTTTGGTGATACACCCACGCATCCATCTCCGCCAAGATATCAAAAGGCGGGAAGCGCGCCAACAGAGTTACCGCCTCAAAGGACACCGTTCGGTATCCTCGTGCGATCCGTATAGCCACTCTGCGCTGCAGACCGTGAATTTTGGTTCTGCAGCACTGGGCGCCTGATAGTTGAGCTGACCATACAGGCGCCCCATATAGGGCCACGGACAGCACAACCTCCCCGCAGAGACGGCTTCGTATAACCTTCACATATTCTGTATAACCTGCGACAACCCATTGATGCGGTCTATGGTAAAACCCTATTTGCAAATTGGCTTGTTCGGGAGACTGGAAGTCATCAACCTGAGCTTATGTATACGTACATGTGTTTTGTTTCTTCTTCGAAGCGTCCATAGTTAGCACCCGTAAAGTATGCACATACCAGACTAAATGTGGTAAAGTAAAAAGATTATCAAACAACGAACAATGGGAGTAGATCGACAAGTAATCGAATATGTTAAAGAGTACACATTTGCACATATATGCATTTACCTTACGTGCAATAAAGCATGGGTGAGCTACTGTCCGGTACAGTATTTTTTTACCTTTACTAACGAACCGGTCCATCTTTGTATAGGTACAATAATACTTACGTACGTAAGGTTTTATTAGCAACTATGATTTTTTTTTTTGTAACACTTGTGATATGATCGCGATAAGCGGTTTCCTTCCCGTCCCGGTGCCTGAATACATCGCAACAAACAAACAATTTAATTTCTTTTGAACTGCTTATCCACATAATAACGAGTATTTTGGCGCAATGAGAGTAAGGTTTTTTTTAACGTTTGCAACGTTTAAAACTAGGATATCGCTTTCTTATTTTTTTTAATCTAATTGTCCCGTTAAAATAAAGGTCACATTTTTGTAGGGCCATGCATGGAGCAGGATGTACAAATTGTTTTGAAAAATACCCGCCTCGAGCGTGTGCTGTGCGGTGTCCTGGTCGCTATCACAATCGTGGCATTATGCCGTGGCCTCGCTTCCTTTCCTGTGCAGGTACGCGCCGAAACAACCGTGCCCAGTGAGCACCTGCGTCAGGCGGTAGGTGACGCGCTCGCTCCTTCTGAGCCAGGCTCCAAAGAGCGGCAGGACGGCCTCGACTACGCACTTGGTTGCAAACTGAATCCGCAGGCGATGACGGCACTTTCCAAGTGCGTGCCACCGAGCTAGCCACCGCAACCTGTCTAACGCCCCTGGAGGCGCGCCTTCACCGCTCTGGCGATCGTAGACCCACACATCTCCGCCAGGATGTCGAAAGGCGGCAAACGCGCCAATAGAGGTTCCGCCTCGTAGGAAACTGTTCGGTATCCTCGTGCGATCCGAATAGCCACTCTGCGCTGCAGACCGTGAATTTTGGTCCTGCAGCGCTGGGCGCCTGATAGTTGAGCTGCCCATACAGGCGCCCCGTACAGGACCACGGACCGCACGACCCCTCCGTAGAGACGGTGAAATTCCTCACATGGTCCCCCGAGATTGGGCAGCAGCCGGTATAGTGCATCCACTACCCTCTCGTCTCGGGGGGCCAGGCGCTGGAAGTGCTCTTCGAAGCCCCAACGACTGTCCAGGGTGAGCCCCAGGTATTTCATGTACCGGCCCACCCCAATTCGCGCGTCACCTACACGTATTCATGAACAGGGTGGTTCTCTGCTCCTCGGCAGGTGCGGTTTTTTTAAGGCGCTATCCGACCCAGGGCGTGAATTTTGCCCACGTCAATTGCCACCGCTTGCTCCGCAAGCCAGATGGCTCCCTCGAAGGACTCCCCGCTGGCCAATACTAGAGTGTCGTTAGCGTAACAAACTAAGCTGACGCCAGCAGGGAGAACGACACGCAGGACCACGTCGTAGGCGAGGTTCCATAAGAGGGGACCGCGATCTGACCCCTGTGGAAGGAACCCCGCTCTACGCTACCGTCCCTGCCCACGTAGCGAATGTGTCTATCGCGCAGATGCCTATAATGCCCTGCAGGTAGGGCGGACATCGATGGACTTAAGTATTACCTACATTAATATTGTTATTAGCGGAGGCATAACTTTGAAAGCACTCGCACGTCTATTAAGTAATGTGACCATCTTTGTAATAAATACCCAGCGACACCATATCAACATCTATGGAGCGTAGGCGCCGAATCAACGCAGGTTTTGTGCGTTTTTATTTATAAGCAATGACTGTAATAATGGTGAATATATTTGCGTTTATTTGTTCACTATTTATTTTATTTGTTAAGTTTGCCATATATAAGTTGTATGGGTTATTTATTATTATTTTCATATTATAAATATTTACACATTATATGTAGTTGTGTTGTTTATTTATAATATATACATATTAATTATATATTTCTTCACATAACTTAAAATAAATATTAATGCTGTATCGCTTTTGTGAGCCCCTAGGGGGTCTAGTTGAAAACCAGCGCCAGGCGCCTGCCTGGCACATGCTGAACTAGGTACCCATTTAGCGCAACTTCCACTTTGATCAAAATTTTGCTTCTTATTTCTCTGTTTAGTACGTTATTATTTGTGTCCCTGAATGCTTTCTTTCTTTACATTGTGGCCGCCCGGTAGGCCAGATAGGCCTCGGCAGTCTCTCCAGCTGTAGCACTGAGCCGGCGTTGACTTCGTTGGTACCGACGGTGGGATGCTAGGCAGACCGCGCCCAACTGCGCGATCTCCTCCGACCACATTGACATACATTGCTGCATTGACGGCACGGTTGGTGCAGTGGCTGATATAGTCGGCTGCTGCGCAACGGGTCGTGGGTTCAATTCCCGCACGGAACAAATATTTGTACGATCTGCAGGTAGTTGTTCCGGGTCTGGGTGTATTGTGTGTGGAATTTGTGTTTGTAAACGCACCCACGACACAGGAGAAATCACAATGTATTTTAAAAAAAACAAATAAAAAACTGCTGTACGTCAGGAGCGGCTGCCCCGGGCATATCGACGTCCTTTTCTGGATCGGGCAAGATCCCATGATTGACCTCTGACCACGCCATGACGTTGGCAGCTGTGATGGTTGCCTGGATGGTTCGGGCCAGGCAGCCACGTCAAAATCTATGTGGCGGTGGTCGAACAGCGTGACCACCTTCTCCGCCACCCGCCAGCCCGGCACCATGCTAGCTACAGAAGGTGCCACCCATGTTAGGTCCACGACCGGCTCCCCCTGCTACCGAACAGAACGGACCCCCAATTCGCCAATCGGAGGTCAAGCGATGCCGGCAAGTCTTAATACAAGACTTGCCGGCATCGCTTGCATCCTTGGTCCGTCCCGACGATTGCCCCAAGCTTTAGAGTGAGCGTTGAAGTCCCCCCAGGACGAGCATTGGATGGGGCGAGCAATTACAGCGAATGCTGCGCGCCACCCAGTCCAGTTATCGGAGTCCCCGGCGTCGCCGAACCAGCGACTCTTAGGGCTGGGAATGTGTCGTTTTTATCGCCTCAGGTGGGCTCATGGTGCTGGCGCAGTCGTCTCCTGCCGATTGGCAGAGGCAGAGGGAGCTCGCTTCAACCTCTTGCCACTACGATCCCAAACCGTTTGTTAGGCGCAGTGGTAAGCAGCTTGAAGAGATGTTTTAAGTGTTGTGTTATATTGCAGAGTGTAGCGTGTGCGCAGCGGCAGCGGCCGCAGCCGCAGCAGCGGCAGCAGCAGCTGCCTCGTGGGCAGCTAACCACGCGGCTGAGATCAGCAAGTCACCACCACCCATCGTGGTCTCCAATGGCACTATCAACGGAACCACACAGTACAATGGAAACTGTAAGATTTTAAAAGATATGATTAGATGAAATATGCTACCTATTTGGCTTATTCTTCCACTAATAGAATATGCGATTCGCATTCGGCTTCACTGACCTATGTACTTATATAAACATTGACAATAGCGTATGTAGCTTATTATCATTTTTTTTTATGAATGCAAAACATAATCCAAAAAATAATATTTAGGGTGGATTCGATCCCGAAATCAAAAGTATCACAACTAGCGTGTCAATTTAGCAGTCTACGTAACCGATTGCGAAATTCTATATTGTGGTTAAGGTGTTCTCATCAAATAAACAAACGGACAGAAATTCAAAAATTTGCAGTTTTGGCATCAGTCTCGGTCGTGGACCACGCGGCAGTGATATAAAAAAAAAGTAAAGTTTTTATTTTATTATAGTAAATAGATAATGGATATATACGTAAGGTTTATTGTAGAGCAAAAATGTAGCATTATCATCATATCAGCTCGTAAACGTCCGCTGTTGAACATGGGCATCCCGATGATCGATACAATGAACTGTCAAATTCACTAATCTTGGCAGTCGAAGTTGGTGATCACCGTATGTTGTTATTGGCATACGGCAGAATGTTGTTGCCAATCGTCTTGATTACCTTTAGTTACCTTTTAAAGAAGGGTGGTCAATTATTTACCAGGAACCATGCGGATATAAATTAGATAAATATAGAGTTGAACATTCATCTATTTACCCAGCCTGGTAAAGGTTAGCAGCGGTCGAGGAGGAGGATTTTATTAAGTACAGTCAGGGCCCGATGTTAAAAGAATTTATATGTAATTATATTCTTAATCGAACACCACGCTTCACGTCTTGTAACACGAATTGTTATTTAAAAACCGGACAAGTGCGAGTCGAACTCACGTGGAGAGGGTTCCGTACGATGAAGGTACGAGAAGAGACGGCCGCCTGCCTGGCCTAGTTTAGGCAAATGAGTAGCACCCATCAGTTATCCAAAGAACAAACTTAACATTATAGTTGAAAAACATGTTCTCCCATACAACACCATATTTTTATTTTCAAAATTATAGGCTCAGTAGTTTCGGAGATAAGGGGGGGGGGGGGGGGGTATGGTGGTCAATATTTGTCTATTTTCTTAAATAACTTTAAAACAAATTCAATTATTTACGTTCGTGATTGGGTGGCAGAAATCCATACGTGTACCAAATTTCAACTTAATCAGACCAGTAGATTCGGAGCAAATTGGTTGTAACAGACAGACAGACAGACACACGAGTGATCCTATAAGGGTTCCGCGGTATTTTCCTTCGGACATACGGAACTCTAAACAGTATATAATTGTTTTAATTAAAATTCCTCTTTCACGACTTATGAAAACATGACAAAATCCTATCAAACTTGATGATATGATAGCATCACGATATCATGAAGTAAGAAAATAATGTAAAGATAATATCGTTGCGCTAAAGGTTATTGGAATCATGCATTTGTTATTTCGGTAGAGTCTTATTCGGATACTTGTCTTGATAATAATAAATAATAAATAAATAGTTTATTAATCAGCAGTAATTTTAGACGACAAAAACATTTTTTAAATCCTACTTTAACTTAGTACATATTATAAGTTACAGATTTAGCTTAGGCTGTTTCTAAGTACAAAATGTATTAGCATCTGTATCCGAACTAAGCGTAGCCTGTATTTCGGATATCAGCGCCAATCACCTCGAATTTCAACATTTCTAGCCAATTACACGAGATTGTTCAGTTGTACAATACAATTCTATATTATTAATTTTGTCTTATTATCTATTTAAATAAACAAAAAATAAATTTGTATGCCTGGAGAGTCCTCTCTTTGTGTGGAGGTGAAATATGTGTGAGTGAAGTGTAAGAGGGTGTGTGGGCCGTGAATGTGTTGGTGCATGTATGTATGAGTGTGTGTGGGGAGTTGCATAAGTTGGTGTATATGTTACTAGTTGTGTCCGAATTCGGGCTGAATTTGTAAAAATGCAAATACAGGATTGGTTAAGTGCAGGAATGCTTGTTACTGTGGAATAAGTAGTAGAAGTTCAGTTTCCTCATAGGTAAGATTTTGTAGATATTCACACACTCTCTTTCTACAACTTAGTTTAGAAAGCTGGTAAATATTTGTAGTTCTGTTTATTTTGTTATGTATATAAGGTCCAATGAAATTAAAAAATCTTGTACTGAATCTAGTTCTATAAGGAGACCGCTGGGTACAAACCATATATTTTCTACGTTTTTGTAATAATGACGGATCATACATAAGTTTCCTATGCTGCAGCAATACAATATTCAGAAGAAACAATTGTCTCACAGTCAGTACTCCACATTGCTGGTAGAGGGTTACGGTTGGGAACTAGATGGGCCTAAAGGCTTACTTTTAGAATGGCGCGCTGAGCTACCTCGATCGGCTTCATTGCCGTTTTCGGGGCTCCTCCCCATGAGGATATGCAATAAGATATTAATGACTGGCAGAGGGCATAATAGATATTTTTTAGCATCTCGGTATCAGCAATGTGCCTAAGTTTTTTAAAAATATAAATTAATTTCCGAACTCTGCCACATAGAAGTCTTATGTGTTCTTTAAAATCGAGACTACTATCTATAGTGACACCTAGATATTTTAAAGTTTGCACCCGTTCTAGTGCAGGACACGAGCAGTTAGTATAAGATAGACATTCATGCGACATTATAACGTGGTCACTTGTTACATTATTCATACTCCTTATGCCAAAACAAATATACTTGGTCTTGTTTACGTTCAGTGTACGTATATTATCCTGGAGCCACCTGCCAACGACATTAAAACCCACCTGAGCAGCGTCAAAGACCTCATCCCACGTATCGGCGGCAAAAAGCAAAGCAGTATCATCTGCAAATGAGAGTATTTCACCTTGGGAAAGTTTTAGGCATGTGAGTTCATTTATGTAAACGAGAAATAAGGTGGGGCCCAATACGCTACCCTGTGGCACACCATGAGTTATTGCAAGTTCGGTACTTTTGTACTTATCCACTCTGACACATTGAAAGCGACCAGTCAGATAACTTTTGAAAAGTTTTAGTTGGATGCCTCTAATTCCAAGTCTTTCGAGCTTAGCGAGTAAAATAGTCAGAGAGATCGTATCGAACGCCTTAGTCAGATCCAGGAAGATAGTGAGACATTTTTTACCTGTGTCTAATTGAGCGTAGTTAAACAGAAAGCGACCATCGATGAAAAACGCGTTTTGAGATACAGCCGTTTTAAGGGTTTTACGCTGCTTTTTCTTATACGTTAATTTTTTTATTGAAAAGTCATATTTATGTGAAAGAATATAAAGATGGCTACAAAACAAGCTGTCTGAAACTACTAAAATATTATGTTTTTCTAAAGAATTATTGACTTAAAGTAGTAGTCGTTTTCTGCTTATTCAAACAATAAAACAAAAATATTTTTGCAGGACACGTCTATCGACATGGTCTTATTCATCTTTTTGAGGTACGGATGAAAAATAAAAAAAATGGAAAGCCAAAGTAATGGTTTTATTCTGCAAATTTCTTAATAACAAAATAATATATTAATAATTTAATGTATTAGAGATCAAAATACACTAATTCTTACCTACTTTGACTTCAAACCAAATTAAACAGTTACAAAAATATGTAATCCCAATCATAGTACTACATTGATACTTGTAATGAGATCTGTACTTAATTTAAAGATGCCGATTTAATGAAATTTTATAATCTTAATTTAATCTTCATGGTCAAAATCTAATTCTTCGACATCATAGTCTTCAACATCATCATGAATAGCTGGTATAGATATTAACGGTAATAAAGTAAAAGTAAATGATTAGGTTTTCTTCCTTTTTTTAACGTCCTTTCTGAGTTTTATCGATTTCATCTTCTTGTGTATCAATTCCAGTTGCCCCATCCACTGTTGGAATACAAAATATTCCAGTCATTTCATCGAGGTAGCCTGTTACTAAATCGTTATTAGATGTATTTATTTTGGGAGATTTAATAATGTCAGATTCATGGCCTTGTATGGTAGAATTAGGTTTCAATGGTATCAGATTTTTAACTTCTGACAAGTCGGAGCGGGTTTCTCCGTTATTACACCACTAGACACTTCCACCCCCGAGCATATAGCTCTGGCGGTCCCCCTCTGATCGGCCAACTAAGGCAAGCCAGAGTTGAAAATCCTACGGGCACTCATGGGGTATACCAATAAAGGCAAGCCGGAGACGAGGCCCTGACCGACTCTCTGGAGCATTCGGCTACGCAATGTCGCCACTCACATTCAGCTCGCCACAAACTGCCCTGCGTTCTGTAAGCTACTTAATAAACTTTTTTTTTCTTATGATATACTTTTTTTTTATCATAAGATAGGAAGAAATTAAGCAGCTACTTTAATCTGCCCTCCAGGATTACCTTATCCCATGGTGAGATAACGACTGCCCAGAGGGGTCTATTAACATTATTATTATTATTTTCTTTACCTATAATCATATCAACTAAAAACCGACCACGTCTATCCATAGTAATTATAAATCCTAAAAAATAACTGTAAATGTTTGCACTGTTTACTTTATAAATCCGCAACAGTAACTAATACTTTTAGAATGGGGTGGTCTCTTTCTGCAAATAAAAAATTACAGATGGATAAGTGTAATTTTATAAGACAAAAGCAGACCAATATGAGTGGCTTATAGTCTTATCGTGCAAAAATATCGTTAGTCACCAATTTTATTTTCCAGAACTAGACCATCGAGGTGGTCGCCTTCTGCAAATAAAAAATTCATACCATTTCTAAATAAAAGAAATTTGCAGAAGCCAGCCAACTTCGATGGTCGGATTCTGCTTTCCACTAATGACACGTTTTAAGATATTTTGCAAGATCAAAGCCAAAATTGGTCGCTTTTGACACAAAAAGTGGGTGATAATGGTACATGGTCTCATTTGACAATTTAATATCATGTATTCAGACGTGGTTTGAAACAAACGTGTGTTTGTTATATGTGAAGCTTATCAAATCTTATGTCATGAGAATTATAACTCATTTTCGCAAAAAATGGGTTTGGTCGCTTTCTGCTTAACTACGCTCAATTTAGAACTAATAAGTTATATAGTAAGTTTTATTAGTATCAATTGTTGGTACTTTCGTAATTAGTTTCAACAAATTTTTTTGATAAAGAACAATGCCCACTCCCCTTGCACTCGGTCAACGAGTCATCAGTTTTTTTAAAGACGGTTTTATGTTTTGATCTTGTTTTATAAGTACCATTATTGTCTACTATAACCAATATATATGTATGTATTTTTTGTTGGGCTTCTCGCATACACTTCTGGGAAGTGTGGTTGCTTAACCGGTCGTTTCTGGCCAAGCCAAAAGAGGCCTCCAGTCAGGCTTTAAATTAATATTAAAAACTAAGCAACTTGCGATGAGAGCGTCCCCTGCGGGACACGGACCTCGGTAACCAATAATCTTATCCATTTTTATTAAAAAGCCAGGGAAAGACGCTTTCATAAAATACTATTTGCGATTATAAAAAATGCAGAGGTTTTGTAGTGTTACGCTGGGGCACCTACGTATATCGTAAGAAAGCTTCGCGTCTTAATTCATGTAAATTTAACCGTCCATTATCGGCCATCGTCATTTAATATTTAGGATGCTATTAAATGCATGACATTCATAATTTCTAAGAAAACCCGCACACCATCATCATTGTGGCAACCAAAGGACGTCCACTGCTGAACCGAGGCCTCCCCCATAGATTTCCAAAAATGTGTCGTCATTATGGGGGAACTTGCAAGTACTCGACACGCTTCGCAGGCGGGTTGGTGAGCGCAATATAGTTACTGTTTCACAGAAGGGACGCCTGCTGCCCATCCCTCTGGTTTAGAGTCCCTTAGTTACCTTTCACGAAATCCACGGGTGGAGATGCGAGTGATGGTATATTCTTAATCCGGACACCACAAATCTTGTGATACGAGCAAGTCATCGCTAGAATGGCTATTCATACTTTCTAACAAACCCACAAATGCGATCATTTTATTTTGTAAACTAACGTATAATGGGCAAAATATACGAAGTTTAGGAACTCTTAGTTACACCATCATATTAACTTGCTCATAGTTCCTATCATGTGTTGAGACCGACCAGAATAGATTTGAGGGACGGCAGCTTATTGTGCAGCGAGTGTATATGTTACTCTTATTTACAATGCAAAATAGGAATAAGAACAGGACACACAGAATAGGCCGTTCGCAAAACGGTAGCAATTTTAGTATATCCTCTTTGTATTTTGTACAATGAAGGTACGTTGAAAATGAGTTAGAATAAGAAAAATAAAATACTATAAAATACTATCAGTCTTATTACAAAAATCTTGTTAGTACGGAACTAACGTTAGTACCGTGGTTTAAACCCATCCCTATTACAAATATCAAAATAAGTCAGGACTAGATAGTACCTGACTTTAGTTCTGGCTTAAATTATTTCCACAGATTATACACGGAATTCCTTGGAAACATTCATTCAATCAGATAGCATTCGGTTACATCGTTCCGTTTACCCAAATGCTGAATATTTCTGTAATATTTTTATATTAATGGTATTGATATTTTAACATATATAATAGGGTATTTAATGACGATAACTATTAGAAACTAATGGTTGTTCTTGTTTCAATAAATGCCATTTATTTTCTTTCTGAGGAATACTTTTATGACATTTTATTTCATGTCCGAAATATGTACTTTCAAACAACACTAATGCGTAACGGAATGTCTATATCGCGCGGAAATCTTTAAACATAGGTACAACTATTCTGAGATTTGGACGTTTCTTCGTACTTATTATTGATAAGAAGTTAGGGAATAATATTAATAAAATAGAACAACAGAAAAAACGAAGAAGTGAAAACTGGAATTCTGAAGAAATAGTTAGTACTTGCCTACAATTATTGTAATTACGGCACATTACTATCTTTAGGACAACGCAAATTTAAACTATTTCAGGAAATATTACAATATAACACAAAAATAAACCAAATCTAACCTCAAAACAATGAATTTGACGTATATTTGTGACTTAGACCAAAGGTTTATAGAGTTAAACTAGGTTTCCCATCAGGTTTATCTTTAGTACCATAGATAGTCCAAGACTAAGAGTTAAACCACTTTTTGTAATAAGACATTTTATTAAACCACACTTTTAGTCCGAGACTATCGATAAACCATGTTTTGTAATAAGACAGTATATCTTTTACTACTAGTTAGAATAATAATAATAATAATAAGCGAAAGAGAACTGGCGAAAACCTGTAGTACTCAGTACCAATGACCGCAAGGAAATATGGCAGAGCAAGGAGCTGCATGGACGTTTTTATCGGGCCCTCCATGGACCCGATGTAGATTTTCAATCATCAGTATCCTGGCTACGTTTCGGCGACCTGTTCGGGGAAACCGAAGGTTTTATCTGTGCGATTATGGATGAGGTTATCATGACGAACAATTACCGGAAATATATTGTTAAGGATGGTACGGTTGACATTTGTCGGGCATGCCACCGTCCGGGTGAATCCATCAGACATATTATTTCTGGTTGTTCTCGTCTTGCTAACGGCGAATACTTGCACAGACACAACCAAGTGGCCAGGGTTATACACCAGCAACTTGCACTGAAATATAAACTTGTGACCTTTGAAGTACCATACTACAGGTATGTGCCCGACCCAGTTCTCGAAAATAGTCATATCACATTATACTGGGACCGGTCTATCATCACTGACAGGACTATTATTGCTAATAAGCCTGATATAGTGATGATAGATCGGAAAGAGCGCCGCACAATGATTATTGATGTTACCATCCCGCATGACGAGAATCTCGTGAAAGCCGAGAAAGATAAACAAATAAAGTATCTTGACTTGGCACACGAGATTGTCGACATGTGGGATGTTGACTCGGCAATCATTGTGCCGATAGTCGTTACGGCCAACGGCCTAATGACGAAGAGCCTCGACGGACATCTTAAGAGGCTCTCGTTAGGCAGCTGGGTCAAGGGCCTGATACAGAAAGTGGTTCTCCTTGACACGGCACGTATTGTCAGGAGGTTCCTCACTCTGGAGCCCTAACCACCGGCAGCTTGGACCATGTTCCCGATGCCGGTGCGTCACTATTTTTTATATTTTTAAATATATTTTATTTTTATATTGTGTATTTAAAAATGTAATATAATATGTTTATAAGTAAAATAAAGAGATAATAATAAATATCATTTATTTTCTCTTCACAATGGTGGTCTTAGCGTTAATAATTTTACAAAGATGCCTTATAACTAGATTCCACCTTTGTGAAAGACTGGTGCCTGAAGTAGGTTTTGAAAAAACCTGTGTCACAGGTCACCAGTGCCCCTACCTCGGTTAGAATTACTGGTAATTAGCAGACCATAAGAAAACAATGATTTAAAAGAAATCGTTATGAGTAGGTACATAAAAAAATGGTTGCAGAAAGATAAGTATGACAGTGGGTGTGTCGTGCGTATGTATGTGTGCGAGGTATGAGTGCTAGTGCAAAATCGGTGCCACTTATGAGAGTGTAATGATTGTGTTGCGACTACCGAGATGTGGAAGTATAGTATGGATTTGGGACTATTTAGGAACCGTCAAAAGATTTTCGGTTGTAAGATAATCTAGGGATTTAAGGTACTTTGTTATTATAATATTACAGCTTGATTTTGTTTTAGGATAGATATTTAGGTTGTTATTTAGTTTGTTGTACAGATGTTGCCCAAGAAAGCAATAGAATTTATGTGAGAGTGATGATTTAAATTGATGAGTAGGACAAACCTTACCTTTACGTCGCTTATCTTTAAGTAAATTTGCATCAAACTGCAACTGAGAATGTTGTGTGAGTACAGTACGCAGTATGAAACTTTGCCTGACTGTGAGAACATCCCATTCTTTGTATAAGTTGACAGTAGGGAAGCGGAAGGGGATACCTGCACTAACCTTGAGGATAGCACGCTGTGCCCTCTCTAACTGGATAAGGTGTGTTTTAGCGGCACCACCCCAAGCTGTGATGCAGTAGTCAATTATCGAATGACACAATGCATAGTAGACCATCTTAATAATCCTATGGTTTGCAGCGTGTCTTAGCGTTTTAAAAATATATATGAGTTTACGCAGTCTGGTAACAAGGACCTCAATGTGTGTTTTAAAAGATAGATGTTGATCTATGGTTATCCCGAGGTATTTGATATTCTCAGCCCTTTCGAGAGCGGGGCATGAACACCCGGTATATTTGAAACCACATATATGGGCAGTAATAGTAAAATGTGATGGAGGGAGCAGGTTAGACCTATGTGCAAAGGCTATATACTTAGTTTTAGAGACGTTAAGAGTCAATACATTGCTTTGCAGCCAGTTGCTAATTTTATTCAGGCCCAATTGTGCAATATCAAAGGCCTCATCCCAACTATCTCCACTGAAAAACAAGGCAGTATCATCAGCAAATGTTATAGATTTTCCTTTAAGAAGGGGAAGTTGGCAAAGGTCGTTGATATACACTAAAAAGAGTGTGGGACCGATAATGCTGCCCTGTGGTACACCATATTTAACAGTTAACTCGTCGCTTAGTATATTTTTTATTTTTACTTTTTGTTTTCTACAAGTAAGGTAGTCCTCCATTAAATTGAGGGGAATTCCTCTTATGCCAAGCCGAACCAACTTATTTAAAAGATGCGGGATAGAGACTGTGTCGAACGCTTTTGAAAGGTCGATAAACACAGTTATACATTTTTTTCTATCATCTAAATTGACTACAATAGAGTTAATCAATGCATGTACCGCGTCATTGGTACTCTTACCAGTTCGAAATCCAAACTGAGCAGTAGATAATAAGTTTTTTCTCTCCAGAAAGTTTTTGAGACGTTGATTTATTAGACGTTCCAAAACCTTGGAAAGCGCAGGAAGAATAGATATAGGTCTGTAGTTATTTACACAGTCTTTTCTCCCGACCTTATGGATGGGTTTAATAAGTGCCGTTTTAAACGCCCTTGGGAAAACTCCTGTGGATATTGCCAGGTTACAAATATGTGTGATAGGAGATGTGAGGAGAGTCGCGTATCGCTTTATTATTTTAGCACTGATTTGATCGATTCCTACCGCGCAACTATTTTTTAGGTCATTAATAAGAATAGAAATTTCTCCCTCATCGGCGGGGAGAATGACAAATGAATCGCGAGGTATTTCAGAGGACTGCTTATAAGTCTGTGAGAGTGGAGTATGGTATGAGGTGGAGATTCTTTCAGCCAAATTTGCTCCAACGTTTGCAAAAAAACTGTTGACGTCGTTTATGTCCCTGTCCGGACAGTTAGGTGACAAAAGAGACGTTGAATAGTCTGTTCTTTTATTAGAATCACTTATACTTTTAATGACATCCCATAGTTGTTTTTTGTTACCCTTAGCATTTTCAATCTCCTGTTTTTCGTATCTCCTTTTTGCTTTTTTTAGTAAAGTATTGCAAAAATTTCGGTAGCGTCTGTATGTCAATCTAGCAATTTCGTCATCAGGATTACGTTTTAGTTTTTTATACAGGTTATCCCGGTTTCTCATACAACGAATCAGCCCTTTGGTAATCCAAGATTTAATAATTAAAAACCTATTGGAAGTTTTGACCATGCAGGAATTATTTTTTATAGTTGCAGATAGATATGCCACAAGAAGGTCTGTTGAAATGTTTGTATCTTGACACTCAATTATGGGCTGTATATTCATATTTTGCATAGCTATATCAAGCTTTGAGAAATCAACAGAGGTAAATGACTTGTTTATGTAGTTTAAACGCGATTTTGGTCTACAACTAATAGCAACACTCTCGTGGTCAGTAATAGACGTTTCAAAAACAAAACAGCAGGCGTCCATATTAGTCTTAACCATCATGTGATCTAGACACGTTCGTCCATGTGTAGGCAAAGTGTGTCCAGGGAGCATACCATGGCTTGCTAGGTTGTTAAGGTAATCATATGATCGTTTATCGGGGCTGTTTGCAACTATGTTGATATTTAAGTCACCACAAAGGAAAATGTTTTTAAAGGCTTTTAAATTATTAAGTAGTGAATCTATTGAGTCGATGAAATTTGTGGTATTAGTTTGACTTGGTAAGAATAAGAAAATAGCGCAATGATTATATTCATATTTTGTTTCAAATCTTCCTTGACCATAATATCACTATAAAAACGCTGCTGGAGGTACAATGTTGACTGGTCCGACGCCCATCCGAGATACCACACCAAGGTCATGACGTGTGCTCAGCAACCAACTGTGCGCCGTACTACAATGCAACTGCAATAATACCTTCTTTACCATTTATATTATTTTTTAATTAAATACATACATAATATTGTCAACTACTGTGACTATATTTTTGAAAATTCATTAAATAGCATCTGGTCTTCTGTGTCAAATTCAAACAAGTATTTTGGAATCAACAAAAGATTGCAATTGTTTATAATATTTATGTATAATTATCACATCTATAGCTAATTCATCAATTCGGCCGAATGAAGTCCACTGCTGGACACAGGCCTCCCCCAAAGATGACCACAACGACCGAAATGGTGTGTGTTGTGGGCTCATTGGGGGGTTTTGCCATAATCGCCACGCTTGGCAGACGGGTTGGCGATCGCAGTTGATTTGTTAATGTACTCGAAGGACGCTGCTGCCCATCCTCCGGATAATCCCTTAGTCGACTCTTACGACACCCACAGGAGGAGATGGAGTGGTGGTATTCTGAGCCGGCACCACACGGCCATACTACATAGCTAATTACTTTGATTTAACAGATCAAAAGTGGTCATCGCGGTGTTAGTAAAATACGCTTTGCTTTTTTTGAATCATGGGTTTTCTAGCATTTTGTTTGCACATCACTTGCATTCCTGCACACCCTGCCAACATTGAATTTGCTTGTACTATCTGGATTACTATTGTGGATGGTTCCACTACTGCAACGAGTTAACACTGCAATAGGTGGTGGACAACATCATGATCATCAGTTCAACATCTTAGCTGATTGATTTTTGACGGAGACAAATTAAGCTCTGTAGGGAGCTTAGGAGGGAGCTCTGTTCTCGAAGTTGTTCACGTGTATGTCTACCAGGGACAAACTGTCCAGTTAGGTAGGTCCAAATTCGAGAAAGTGGTCAATTATCGAATCCCCGGCTGGGCAGCATTCGGGAAACTTCGCAACGTGTTTTCGTCAATAATACTGCTATGCCTCAAGACGAAAGTCTTTAATCAGTGTGTGTTACCAGCGATGATATACGCCACGGAGACGTGGTCACTCACAATGGGCCTTGTACGAGCTAAAGATCGTACATTTGCCGTGATCAGCGATTTTACCTAAATTGCGGCATTTTGTATGCGTCACGGTCAGTTCACCACCAGCAAGCCTATGGTGCACTCACTAGCATTTAATTATTGTATCAAAATTACATTATTAACCAGATCATTTATTTCTACATTTTGTTAGATATTACATAGCAATAAACAGTATCCGAAACCTCCTCATATCATTTAGCAATCAATGTACCTAACCCGTACATTTATGGTTCTCCTGCTGCAGATGAAATGCTGCTATTTTGTGCATTTTCTTGCTTCCTGCGTATTGTAAATTTGGTCTCTAGGAAGGCAAGAAAGTCCTTCGAAGTGGGTAGATCTCTAGGATGTTTCAAGGATTCCATGTAATCACTGTAAGATTCGGAGTCCAACTTTAGCGATAAAATGTAAACTAGTAATGGATCCCAAGTTGATATGTTAACTCCACGGTTCTTGATAGAATTTAAACACTCATTTGTTACTAACCTGTACATAATGAAAATGAGTTTACTTGTTAAGTAACACCCAGAACGGTTTGAAGTTTTAGAAAAAAAGACATTGTTTGCCAGTGGCGATTCGACTCGACTCAGAATGCTAAACTGTAAAAGAACTATTTATGTATCAAAAAAAATGTAGTGTAATGGCCATACGGGTCTTCAATAAAATTCCTAGATGTATAAGAGAACTGCAGATAAGATTATTTAGGATAAGGTTACATAAATGGCTTATGGCGTATCATGATTCATGAATGCATTTTATCTGGTTTGCATTAAGTTATTGTAGAATCTGTAGGTTTAACAAACTGCTGACGTGGATGTAAATATAAGCCTCTTGTTCTGATAGCGATGGTTTAAGATATCCGAACACACTTGATAGTTATCAGTACTTGTTTGGAGATGCTGTATTAATTTTTTAGCTTCCCTGCTGACTTTGCTTTTCAAAAGTTGCATCTATTGTGCTTTCGATATCATTGTGTGGCTGTGAATTAACTCCGTAAACAGATCTTTAAATTATACACACTGGTAATAATTACTATTAAATGCTGAAATCTCCATTGTCGGTGTAGATTTTTCCCTATTACACGTGGACCACGACTTGCTATCGATCGCTTTTTTCATAAAACGTTTGCCGAAAACGCATTATCGCACTCTCCATTTTCACTCTTACTCACTGTCCAGTTGCCAATGGAGAGTGTCTATGACTGACCACCTTGACTGCAATTCCTGCAACAAATCTTCAAACTCCCACTTTTCTGTTATTGATTCCAAATCGATATTGCTAACAGTACATATAAAAGCTATAAAGTGGCTCCCTTGTTTTTTGAGCATCTCAGTTGTTTTGCTGTCAGTTGCTTGAAATTGGGAGGACCCGTTAATGTCGACTACGTTACCAATACGCTCGGACTTGGTGTAGGTAACTTATTTCTTTCTTTCTTTAACTTGATATCTCCCCTTACACCACTTGCAGTAGTAGATCTCGGCAGACATTGCTGTACGTGAGCTCTAGCGTTGTTGTAAAAGTCCAACGCGAGCTCATGCTTGTTGTCGGAAGTACGCAAGACTATCGTCTCCACACTCACATAAACGAGAGCGGTTTAATTGGAAATCTCTCCAATACATTTCAAGCGTATCCAACTTCCGCTTCATATAGTCGGGTCTTTTGCGATCACGTCCCGTCTTCCTGAATGACGAGAGAAGCTGCTCCGTCGCCCCAACAGTTGGCTCTTTATTTGATAATACGTCATCCATGTTATAGATTACTAATAATTATAAGTTTGAAAGATCTTACTTGATTTATATATCACCATCATCATATCCTAACTTTGGAAGTTAGGTATAACAGGACAACTTAAGTTTTTATATATAAATAATTAAATATGAACGATGTCTTATAATTTTTGATATTAAAGTTGGGTAAGCTCAAAGTATAACAAAAAAATACCTAACCGCAAAATACGAACACGAAACAAACCAAAACTTCTACATTTTTACTTTAGGGTGCTAGTAAGCACCACCCCTTACAAGGAACGCCTCTATAAGAAAATTAACATAATGCATTGGGGTTGAATGCGGATTCAGTGTGCCCTGCCCCAGGCTTGAATTTATATTTTGATATTATTATAGATGGCGCTAAGAAATTTGAAACGGCAACGCCATCTGCAGTTAACTTAACGAATTAACAAATTCGGGAGTCCACTACCAAGCATTTTTGTATGAGTGTGATACGCTAGAGGACACTTTCGGGCTGGTTCTAAAAAACTGGTTGATTCTACAAATGTAGCAAGACATTTAGTGAATTTTACTAGCTACCATAATTTTCATACATTGATGTGTTAACGCCAAAAGAAAACCTGAAACATATATACTATACAACATATTTCATATAACATTATTGAATAGAGGAAAGGCACCAAGCACTATGTGAGAACCATATTTTGTTGTAATAAACAAGTCTTGAAATCTAACTATTTAGCCTTTACTTGTGTTTGTGTTTAAAAATATTTACATCTTTTATCTTTGAATTATTAACATTTCATCCATGTTTATATAGTATTTATACAAAGCTATGTGGTGCCGGCTACGAATAGCACCAACCCATCTCATCCCTTGGGTGTCGTAAAAGGCGACTATAGAATTAGCCGGAGAATGGGCAGCAGCGTCCTTCGAGTACATTATAACTGAACTGCGATCGCCAATCCGCCTGCCAAGCGTGGCGATTATGGCAAAACCTCCCAATGAGCACACAACACACCCAAATCGGTCGTTGTAGTGATCTTTGGGGGAGGCCTGTGTCCAGCAGTGGACTTTATTCGGCCGAAATGATGATAATGGTGATACAAAGTTGTAATAAGTTTATGTAAAGTTTACATATTTGATTGACCAGTATTGGAAGTATAGGGATCAGAAGTAGATGTTTAGATATCATCATATCAGCAAAGGAAGTTTACTGTTGAACAAAGGCCTCCCCCATGGAATTCCACAATTGTGTCATACTTTTGGGGAGGATTTGCCAATAGTCACCACGCTTGACAGGCGGGCTGGTGAGCGCAGAATGATGCTGTTCTACAGAAGAGACGCTGTTACCCATCCCTCTGGTTTAGAGTCCCTTACAGCCGAATACTGAAATGCCAGTTAATATTTAGTAAAAAGGTTTCTTAATAGTTACAGCGGGACTTAATATTAACTGGCGTTTCAGTATTCGGTTGCTTTTTACGACATCCACGGAAAGAGATGAAGTGGTGCTATATTCTTAATTCGGACACCACATGGAATGAGATATCAATTCCGACAAAAAAACATTGTTGAAACCCTATCTACGAATTATACGTCATGTTTATTAATTACTTTTTATACATGACGCATAGTCATATTTCGTACAAGGAATGACTAACAATCGATTAATCAGTCGGTTTTAATTTACATCGCTTTATAGAAATTCAAAACTTTAACTGGAATTTTGGTTGGGGTGAAAAGATCAGGGAAAGTGAACCTAACAATTGATCGAGTTACATTATTTTCAAAACTTGTTTTTCTTGCGGGACGACTATTGCCGAATATTGTTGATGCATAATCATACGTGGATTAGATAAGTAACAATGGGCCCGTCCGGCCAGGTTGTCAGTATATGACGTGACTGAAGGGGACTCCCTCTAAGGGTTGGGGAGGATACGATCCAAATTTCGCCATATCTAGTCCACAGCCGAAATACAGGAAAGTTAACGTAGAATTATCATACTAGTAACAATGAGTATAGAGCTAATACTTAATTTAATTTAAAGGGAACGCTAATATGATTATTCAACTTCCTGATTCTCGTATAAGTAAGGGATGGGAGGGTTCTTTTCATTTTGTACTTTATGTTTTAATTTTACTTTCAAATCGGTTATGTTCGTTATGTGCAGGAGTAAGGAGTGCCTTTACTTAGTTTTTAACGGAATAAAGTTTTAGATTATTTAATTCTTTTATCGATGTTTGCCAGCATTTATTTATTCACGAAGTTGATGTGCTCTATCATAAATTAGGATGCCTTGCTCTTTTATTTACATGATTATTACAAATCATTAAAATGTGCGTTGTTATGGTGCTTAGCTTAGTTTCATAAATACCTCTGTAGTAATAAATATACAATCGATTAATCATTCTTTTATAATCACATCAATCGAAAAGCAACTTCTTTTTTTGCCCCACACTAGGATTTCTCCTGTGTCGTGGGTGCGTTTACAGACATAAATTCCACACACAATACACCCAGACCTGGAACAACTATCTGCAGATCATACAAATATTAGTTCCGTGCGGGAATTGAACCAACGACCCGGAGCGCAGCAGCCGACTGTATCAGCCACTGCACCAACCGTGCCGTCAACTACTTGAGCATATAACAACCAAGAACTCCTCATTATAGATATGTTTATTTAAAATTTAAACTTAAATTAGGATTAGGTAATCTTATCAGTATTTAGAGAACAATGAGTTAAATGAAGACGGTCTTAGTAATTGTTTGAAAAATGCATTCTATATATTATAGTAAATTATAAATATATTAAGCTTGATGTTTGACGCAGTTTGACGGCTCATTTAATATAACTAATTTCGTTCAGTCCCGGTTCCGACAGGACCGGGTATCTCAATTTAATGCACGCCATAAACTTGGACGCGAACTCTGCATTCCGATCAAAGTTGTCTCCCAGATACTACGGTGACACACACGTTTTGATACACGTTTGAATTCTTTTAATGTCAAATTGTTTGAGAATAGATAATACTTGATGGTTCGCTCGTTTAACTGGAAGGGATTTATTCCGTCATTGGAGATGCTATTTCATCACCATTATAAAGTCATTGTAATTTATAATCAGTCAGTTACAATATATATTTATAATTCTAAAATTTTTATAAATTTTAACTTTATGTACGTAATTTAGATTGTTACTCGGTATTAATTTACTTTTAGACATACAAATTTGTCTCCAATGCATGACACGTTTTAGGTATTATAGTGTGTACATATTATGAGCATATATTTATAATGTAGTAATTATATGGATACTTACAATCATCGCAAACGAATCAAACTCTTTTGATGCTCGTTCATACGACAGCGAATCAATTTTCTTATGCATTTCCAATTCATTCTACATTTCTAAAGTTCATTAATTTAGTTCGACGTCAACGGCTTAGGAAATTCGCATTAAAAAGTACAACCCAGTGAGTGGGGAAGTCATTCAGAACTAGACCTGCGTGGCACCACACTGCGCTCGTCACCTCGAGACATTATTTATTAGTCTCTTATGCCCAGTCATTTCACTAACTACAGTGCCTTCAAACCATGTCATGTTTAAAGTTTAAACACTACTGCATGGCGGTGAATATCTGGTGGTACCAACCTAGCCGAATTCTTGTATTAGAGACCTACCACCCGTATAAAAACCTACCACCAGTAAAAAAATCTAGCACCAGTAAATTTGTTTTGAAAGTAAGAACCAAAAATAATAACGAAATGTTGTTTATGTTTACTTAATCGGAGTCAAAAACGTTTATTTTATTATTACATAGTCGAAAATTTCAGCCTGCAACTTTTCATTGTACTTATTATAAAATGATACATTAACAAATACGTCACAACTCCGAAAACAGCTTAACAGAAGTCTTTTAACGCTGTAGCATATTAAAGCACTTTAAAAGAAAAGGAGTTGGAACGTTGGATATCCCCAATAGACCCATTTGCGGTCGGTTGTACGCGACTTCTTTAGGGAATATTTTTTCTGAGTTTTCAAGATATTGTCGGGTGTTTGTAAGCAATATATATGGTAGGTAGTTGGTGCCGTTCACCCTGCAGCGTGATTGTGTCTCTTGCTAGCGGCAGGGAACGTTCGTTCACCACGCCGCGCTGCGCCGCCACCGCACCAACAAGTGACACAATTTGAGTTGGGGTAAAGCGGCCGGCGCTTTCGGGCGGTGTACACGTTTCGTTAGCTTCTCTATTTTAAAAACTACTTGCTTGACGATATCCGGGAAGGGACCGACCGCATCACCGCGGCGTCGACTCCGCACCACTGTCACTCATTTTCGATGCAGTCGACCTGCGTACGCGTCGTTGGTCGCTTCGCGCGCACGCGCGTCCGCCTTCATGCACTTAACACATTTTGATAGTTATTAAGTTTTAAACTCGCAAAGGTAAATGAACTTGTAATAAACAAAGTGCCCTTTTCTATCAGAGGATGTATGTTACGAAAAGGTGATATTTGTGGTGTCTGTTAATAATTTTTAGTTACCATGAGCGGGAGGGAAGGCGGAAATGCAGTTCCCTCTTCGAGTAAGTAAAGACAAGATTATTTTTTCTTGGTATTTTTTCTAAATATTTTCCTTTACACGGTATTGTTTTGACTGTAACTATGTATACAAACGAATTAAGAAGTGATAATATGATCAAGTCATGTCAAAAAGTTGTTGAATGTGTTGGAACTTGACATGGCCCTTATCGAACGGATGTGTTATACGCAGTGCCCAGGGAGGCAATCACAAACAGTTCATCATTGAAATTATTCAAATTGAGGTTAATAGAGTCTCGTTTTACTGATGTCACACATATGTGTGCCATGTTTACTGGGTATAACGTTGAACAACAACAGATATACTAATTATAAATTCTTACTTCCTAATTAGAGAATGTCTTGTATAGTATGACGTCACTTTATACGCAATAATTTATTTATTTTTGTGATAATATTTTAAAAACTGTCGTAAAATATAAAAAGTATATCTACTATGAAATTATGTAAAAAATGGTTATACTCGTGAATTTAAGTACTAAGTCTTGTATATTAAGTATCGAATTGGAAACACGTGACGTGAACATTTTATCAAACAAGTCTACGAATTGGGCAGTTAATTGTTTACTATTCCTACGATACCGTTTTAGTTGCTCGCATGCGTGCTCCCAGCGACTTGGCGCCGCTGTTGTGCGGTTTCCGACCCTAAGAACACTTTTATAAGTTTATTCTACAAAAATACTTTCTATTTATATTTACTTGTGTGAGTGATAAAAGCTTGAATGTGTTAAGGTAAGCTGACTGCATTTTAGAAGGACCTTAATCTCGCTCCCCACTCCTCCTGCACTACGTGTTTTTGTCGTCGACATACCAGAGTTGTAGTGATGAACGCATTATCGATATTTTTATACTGATTAGAATATTGTTTACATTCTTACGCAACAATATTATTCGGCCCGCGTTGTAGCACAACCTCAATTTGTGTATACCTTTTTAGGTTTGTATTTACATTGTGCGTCGTAGGTAGTTTGAAATAGGAAATTATTTTTAGTTATTGAAACGGTTACGAAATTTCGGTTAGTCTGTAAAATTAATTCATGCGTAAAAGCATATCAACAAACAAGGTGAGAGCGTTCTTCTAAACAGGAATTATCATATTATCATTCAAGTACCACCCGGAATTTTTAGAAAGTCGATGTAAAGTGAGGTGACGTCCCTACGGCAGGGTCCGAGTTCGTAACCAGTCAATTAAATCCGAATGGTGGTGCGCCTGTCTCTTTCCCTCCTAGTTCAAGATACTAAAGCACAAGCGCCACTTGACGATGATTCACGTTCAAATTCCATACCTGCGATTGATAACAGCAAAAAGTGGTGAATGGCACAATGTTTTAGGTCATTTCATTTGCTTGCTGGACATGCGTACTACAATCATATTGGTATGTGATTTGTTTACTACACGTGTGACACGTTCCATTGTAATACTGAATGGGTATTTTTATTGTGATAAATATGTATACTTTTCTTTATAAACTTAGTATGATATCATTGAGGTATATGCTTAAATTATACTAGAATATTCAATTTATCCACTAAATAATCATTCCGAATATTTTAAATAGACATTCTAGTATATTTAATAGATAAAGTCTCGTTCTTGATTCATTTTGTACGACATAGAGTTTTTTTATTTTTAAATTAAAATATATCGCTTTGTTATTGATAGGTGATTAATTATTTTGTACAAGAAATTTATTAAAATTAAGCTATAATAATAAATTACATCCACGTCATGTCCCACGCGCGTCACCAGGCGTTGCATCTGGATGCGTCGCTCCCAGCGTTTAATCATCAACCCGCATCGTGGCCCACATCTACCTCCACCACAACAAGCCAATACTAGGAAATTATATTCTCAAATGTTGAGGGCCATTCAGCCCTTTGTTTTGCTGTTATCCTATCGATCCTGGGGATATTACGCCCATTAGATAAGTAGTCCACATTAGTAAGCATATATTTAACAGTTAAGACAATCAATCACTTATTAAAATAATAACGAAATAAAAAGATGTCAAATACGCAAGTTGAGACTACAGATGCGTGGGTCAACACGTGTTCGTAGACTAAACGTTATTTTCATTCATAGAAGAGATCCTTCCTACCTATCCTACTTTGAAAAGTATATGAAGAGGATATGAAAATATCTAATTCTCGACTTTGTAAATTCCATATTTAAACATTGTCACAAAGCTTAATAATTTATATTTATAATTTCTATTAAACAAAAATTCTTGAACGTTAATCTTGATATTGGCCGTAATGCTAGGCAAGTTCTGGCTTTTGAATTGTAAACTACCATTGTGGTTTATTAAATGCCATAACTCCGTAAGACATTGGGGTGCGCGCGAGCAGTTAATGTTCTACTTAAAATATGCGTAAAATTTCCCCTTCCTGCTTTTAAAATACCACGAGCTTAAATTTACATTCCAGTTTAAAAATAGTGCACCTAATCGCTTTAGGAACTGACAATAAACCAGAAACGTCACGATTGCTGTCTCACGTTTTGTTATGAATCTGGAGAAGCTTAACATTTTTCGTTATATTTAGTTGTAATGGGGACATTTCAATCTGCAGCACACCAGTTCGTTGCACAACAGTTGCGGTAACTTGATATGTAGTAGAAGAGGTAAACTAATGATTAAATATTTGAAGAAGCTAGTCATGGTGTTGCATTAGACGATACTGTGTAATGCATCTGTTGCATAGAAATTCCGCCGCATGTAGAGGTGTAGCGTGGAATGTGCATAGTTGCGGTGCGGGGCGGGCGGGGTTCTAACGCGCACCATGCTGAGTAAACAAAACTACAAAACAGGCACATAGTACGTACACCAGTCGGATGCGCCGGAGTGTGCCAGCGCTACCTCACTCGGTACATATACGTATATAAATAACACGCTGCTACCGCACTAGCGCAATAATACTATATTGTAATGCACATTTTGCTACACTACACTTGAATACGTTAAGTAACACCTGAACTTTACATTAATGTTCCCTTAAACCATGCAATCTAATCTAGAAAACCGATAATATCTTGATGGACTATAATGCTAAGACTGCAATCATGAATAAAAATACTTCCATGAGTACCTAGACTAAAAAACTGTAAAAATCTTTTTGAAAATTATCAAATGTAGATGATATTATGGTCGCATTACCAGTATGAGACAGCGTTATTTAAATAGCTGTGTTCCCAATTTCGACATAGTTCATTTCATCTATATAAACGTCTAAGCTGTAAAACTCTAAGAGTACCTTGTAAACCTTCAACCTTAGATAAAACCAATGAACAGTATAATATATTGGAAGCAGACAAATATTTAAGAATATTTGGATCAAGCTCTACCTTCGTTGAAAGTGAGCTTTTTGATAACAAGCAAGTTATTAGTGAAAAACTTGAAGTCTTGAATGAGTACTATCTAGTCATCGCTTAGATCATTAAAGAATTTACCCGTTGTCTATGTAAAGACTCCACTTTAATACATATTTACATACTAAAGAAACAGGTCTAACAAAGAAAAAAATTGGTATCGGCAAACAGTTAACACAGATTGGTTTTGGTATACATATTAACTAAGCGGCCGATTGGATTTTGTTTATATGAAACATGTTAAAATGGATCCCACGTTATTTAGACACAAGACTCAAGATTTCTCATTAATGTGGGATAGGGAATAATAAATATTGAGCATGGTGGGCAAGGTGAGGTTGCGGCGGCGGCTGCGACGTGGCCGGCTAGGTGCAGTGTTACGGCAATGAATGAAAAAGGTACCAGAAACTCAACCTAAATACCGAACATTCCTACAGTCCCCGCCGCCGTCGCCACGTGTGCTGCCACCACGCTTTTACCGCTGCCACCGCCCGAAATAATATGCTTAGCTTACATACCAACACATGGAAATGTATATCGAATTAGCGAACCCAGCAATAAATTCTCATATAACTAACATTTAAATAAGCCTCCACGATACTAACGCTCGATTGATGATAGAGCGTCGTGAGAACTTTGAGCTTGTTTTATTTAAATGTTGGTTTGTTATGGTCTAGATTGGACTCGTAATATACAGGATATTCAGTAAATAGCACGACATACTGCAGGGGGTGAGAGCTTGGGTCAATACCGACCAAAAAACACAATATATGTTCAGCAAAATATTACGGATTTGTTTTTTTTGACAATTTAAATAAAAATTGTATTTCTTGAAAACATTTTAGTTTTTAATAGAATAAAGACAATGAGTAAAGTAACTATTCACAAACACAGACACCCTGTATGTGCATTTTATGCCACTGGGTTGTTCAAAATACGTTTTAGCAATTATAACTCTTATCAATTGATGTTCTTTCAAATAAAATTAATGATGCAGTTACAATAACTTTTAAATAACAGCCAAGATTTTACAACAAAACCTCGAAAAAAGAATCCTCGGTATTAAATGGTACGTTATGGTGACTAAGATTTTTGAGAAAACAAATTGTATCAGTGCGAGTTGAGAACTGGTATTTTGTCATCTGAAGTATTTCCGGATATTTCTCTTGTAGTTGTTAGTCACAATACATTTCAAGGAAACGCCCGCGCCGCAATACCGTTACTCATAACTACAATTGCTATTTGACGATGGCTGATAACAATCAGCGTTACAACAAATCTTCATTAAAAAACTTAAAATGATATTTAGTTGAAACTCAATACGCTTTAATACATCTGGAATTAATAGCTGTAGTGTAAAAAGGAGGTGTCTTTTATTTAATTCGGTTCCCACGTTATTTGTTGTCTCGGTGCCCGATAAGGGGAACAGTATACCCTTTCTTCGCCCAGTATACGACCGTAGGCCCTTATTTATTGCTGATAGATTTCCGAACGTTAAAATGTCTACACATGCATTTGAAGCAAGGGACTACGACCCACTTAATGCAATTTAACTATTAGTGAATTCTTTATGACCTTTTAATTAAATAAAAATATGTTAATGCGGTGCCGGTATTATTTTAGTTTTAGATTAATCTGATAGTTAAGTCAATGCCTTGGCATCCGGTTACATACCTGCGTAATTAACGACAGTTTTTTGCATTTTAGATATCATTGAAATAATGGTATGTTTACGTAGAAAAGTAGCTGCAGAAGCACCTATCCATTTCGTGTATACTAAAAGACACATATGTTAATTAAAACATGTGAAGGCCTGTTAATATCGGTGCGTCGTAAAAGCTATGTACCGGAAACGCAGTCTTTATGTGTGAGGGAACTAAGTAAGTAGTAAAAAATTGATAAAAACTCAATTAGTCGGTAGATTTCGTAACAGGTAAGAGGGGAGCGTTGCGTGGACGCACGGGAGCGAGCAAGGAGCCAGCGGGCGCGGGCGGCGCGGTGCTGGTGAAGCGATAATAACAAAGTGAACGTATTATTTGCAGGTGCAGCGGGCGCGAGTGGCATCGCCGTCACAGGGGTAACGCGGCGCGGACGATGTAAGTGGTTCAACGTCGCGAAGGGTTGGGGGTTCATTACCCCTGACGATGGCGGGCAAGATGTTTTTGTGCACCAGGTGATTATTAACATTTTATTCCTTGATGCACGCATGATACGAATCCAATGTGACGACGCAAAATGTAACGCGTAAACGTAACTAAATCGTCTTGTTCTCTACAAATAGTCAAAGTAGAGAAATAAATTCATTCAGAAATAATATCGTGGCGTATCTAGCGGTTGACCCGATAGTGCGCTTATTTGTTTGTTCGGCTTATCAAGGCCGGATGTTTTTTCTATACATTTGCGCCACCAAAATTGTACTTCGTTCGGCTGCAGCGACGCTAGCTGTGAAACTTATATTAGGTCAAGACTATGTTACTGGAGACCGATAACGTTGATTTTTTCTCATAAGCGATAAGTAAATTTATAGCCCGTTAAAAGGATCCGGAGTCAATAATAATAGTAAGCATGAAGTTGTTATTTTTATACTGAAATAGCGGACTGCTCTGCAGCGCCGCAATCGTAAGCAAAAATATTACTGTAATTTTGTATCTACTCTACCGATTTTTACAATTAGAAATAAAAACGGATTTTGGAGCCAAAAATTAACACTCTACTAATCTTTTATAAGTTTGATGCCTTTCCTTGAACAATATTGTCTTAATTATATCGACAGCTGAAAGCTAAACGAGAATAAGCGACAAGCTTGTAAAATTGAATTATCATTGGAAGCGCCTTAATTTTGCTGCAGGTAAGACTTAATTGAACAATCCGTAACGCTTATTACCTTTTACTTTCCAAGCGTAGATATAGAACTAATTTTAAGAGCTGAAAAAATATATCATCGTTGACATCAACTGCTGCACAAAGCCTTCTAATAGCCTGCTATACTTAACGGTCAAGAGTGAATAATGTACAAATCACAGCGTTAGTCAAACAGATTGGTGATCGCAGTCTGTAGTTATTAGAGCACATGAAGCATTTTTTTTTTTACCGTGGGGAAATCCTCTTGGGCTTCCTCCGCCTTGGGAAGGGCGGAGGGGCATGCCGGGATCAAACCGGCTAAAACCTGCCTTTAAAGATATGAAAATAGGGGCATGTTCTCTACTGGGAACCACATGGTAGCATACCATCCTATATTTTTGGTTCGAGCTCAAACAACTAGACTAGACACTGGGTCTTCGAGAAGCACGTAGCGCGCCTTGTTCTCGGGATCCAGAGCGTAGTGCAGTCGGTGCAAGGCTATCGAGGGTACCGAGAGAAGAAGTTCACCGCCTGTACGGGGAAGCCGTACGGGCCGTAGGGGTATATGGAGTGCCAGTTTGGTCATATCGACTAACAAGCTTCCAGCACTGCAGAACCAAGATTAACGGCGTGGAGCGCAAAACGGTGTCCTCTGAAGTGGCAACTCTTTTTGCGCGCTTTCCACCCTTCGATATCCTGGGTGAGATGGATGCGTGGGTATATCACCAAACAGGCTCTCTCCGCTAGAGCGGTAAAAGAGCGCGTTATTGAGGCCGTCTTCACACTCGTAGGAGCCTGGCTCAAGAGAAGTGAGCGCGTCACCTGCCGCCGTTTGTTTCGGTGTATACCTCAGAGGATAGGGCACGAGGTTACGGCACAGTGCTACCTCTTTTTTTATGTTTGTTTAAAAAAAAAACGATGTGATAGCGACCAGAATACCACACAGCACACGCTTGTGGCGTGCCGAACGGCGTATTCCAATCGGTAGGATCCGGCAAGATCTCTCTGCCAGCAGCAGAGTCGGCTATGTTGACAGAGCGTTAAAACTAAAATGCAGTGATTACTGCGCTCTCCTTCTATGAGAGGGCCACACTCCAGAAGTAACTTTACAGTTATCCCCTCCAAGGTATGGCACCAATGACCGGCTTCTGTGCGCTTGTTCTGTTGAGGGCGGAGAAAGTCCACGATGTATTTTCACCGAGTGAAAAAAAAACAAGTCATCATCATTTAAATTGATGCATTTGTAACAACGCGATGTAACCTATACTGGTTTGTTTTCAGAGTGTGATCCAGATGCCAGGGTTCCGATCGCTGGGCGACGAGGAGGAAGTGGAGTTCGAGTGCAAGGAGTCAGACAAGGGTCTAGAGGCGACGCGTGTCTCCGGTCCCTCGTCCGTGGACTGCCAAGGATCACACCGGCGTCCGCTCTCCAAGAAACGGTTTAGAAAGATACGGTAATCTTGGCTACGTAGCGTAGGAGGAAGTATCGTAGGCTTGTTTGTATGTATGGACGATACTTCTGAGCTTGCGATAAAATATTGCTGAGAGTTTACCTTACCGCAGTGAATTAGCTTAGGGAGATAACATAACTACAACGTTTCATTTAAAATGGATAATAGTGAATGCTGCTACTACTGGATGACACTTTAGTCGTGTCTTAAAATTAAGCCGCAAGACTTATTGCAATAGCTGCCTGCTTAGGGTAAATGTTTTACCAATTATAAAAAAAAAAACATATATGTAGTATATTGCATAGTTCGTTGAAATTATTCGACTTTTCATATAAACCATGTTTTATAGGACGTATTAGAAGGCAATAAGATATCTTTAATTTTCGATTGTATATTTAAAAATAAATTGCTCTCTATGAGCCCCAATACCATTCATCCGATTGAGTTGAAACTTTTTACAGTTTTTATTGGCACTTCGGTGAAAGTTTCTAAGAAGCTAATTCAATAAAAAATTAGGTATTACAAATTCTATGAAAAAATAGTTCAACCTTAACCTGTGGGATTGATCTTTGAAAGCAGTAAAACAATGGCAAAATACCTACTTGAGTTTTATTATCTAGGGCGAAATCATACATAATACAATTTGATGGTGTTTGTGGAAATCTATGCGGGAGGCCTTTATTCAGCAGTGGACGTCCTTTGGCCGATATGATGATGATGATCAAGGTACTCAAGCCGGACTTGAATGTCAAAAATTATTCAAAACATAAATTACCCTAAAAATCATTTGAACAAAGAGCTTTAGCTTATCTGCTTTTATTTTTGTTCTTATATGTATAAAATAATTAAGTAATAAATAATTTAAAACGATTTACAGGAGACTTGATCAGTGAATTTCGAATTGTTATCATTGTGCAAAGAATATATATGTGTATTTACTGTTGAATCTAAAATCTATATAAAAGGAATACATTAAAAACAATCACAAAGTGAAAATATAATGACATCAAACGCACAGCAAACAGTGAATAGTAACAGATCTTGTCAAATTACATATATTTAATACCGTAATGTTAGATTTGTTGCTATCTGATTGCTTGTTGCCGTGTCATACACTTAATCTGAGGTTATCGCATTATTTAAGCATGAGAAAAGTTTAAGCCTACTGTGCTTCCAAGTAATATTAACTTTCTTGGAAAGACGGTTTCTATTTTTTTTATATTGACAAAATAACAGATGCTAGATAATATTCTATTCTGAGTAAGGTTAAATAGATAAGGATTAATCGTAATGTGTTATTTGGTTTAAAAAATTGAATAGGACATAAATGGTCTAATCGTCACGGTGGATTATTTATAATTTATCACACTTTTGTTTAAAACTTTTGTCACAAGTCTTGTTGTAGTCTAATTAATTGTAAGTATAGTTAGATTAATACTAATAAGTAAAAAATCATTGGAAATGTAAATACTTTATTTGGCATCAACCTTATTTCTTCATCCGAATGAAATGACACAGGACCTTCGGTTAGGAATACTAGAGTTTAGCAGTAAGTTACATCTAGCGTGGATGACGAGTATACACGACACGCTTTTCCTGAACTTTCACGCTGGACAGTGGTTTCTAGAAAAGGATAGGTATATATTAATACGTCAGATCTTCATTGTAACTTACATTTTTCAAAGGAACAAAGCAAGATAATTATATCTTTCTCGCACTGAACTTATAGAATAAAACTATATATACTTACAAAATAAATGGTACACGAACCTAAAATTGCCTCCGTCTCAGCATTTGCAGCAGTAGAATATTGTGGCGCTAGTTTTATAGATAGCGCCGTTGAGTGAGGCGATAACATAAAGTTATTATTGGGATATGAAAATGCGAAGAAATTACTACTTATTATTCTTACTATGGAATATTATGCAATCAACACCACCTTAGTCAATTAGGTAGCTGTTCATTATTGCTTTTAATTATTGCTGCATAATAGATACATTTGCATTATCAATTGTCGAAATGAACTTTGTTGATATTTTTAAATCGACGACTTTAACTCGATTATTGATAAGGGTGAAGGTTTTGGTTGCGAAAACAAATCTGGTCATTAATAATACGTGCTAAGATCATGTTTTATTTTTTCCAGTTGCTACAACTGCGGTGAGTTCGCTAACCACATAGCGGCTAAGTGCAGCATTGGCCCACAACCAAAGAGATGTCACAACTGCAAAAGCGAGGATCACCTCATTGCTGACTGCCCAATAAAGGTATTGATTATTGAACTACACTGGTACCTCTCTTCATATGTATTATATTACTTAGATAATAACCCCCTTAACCTAAACTTTAGAAGCAGTAACCGTACAATCAGTTTTTCGCAATAGCACAATATTATCAATGTGTGTTGAATATGTATACCTTTCATATTGATAGCGTGTAGAGGTATATTGCTGAACGTGGTATTTGGTAATCGGATTGATGATCGCAGTTTATTGTTATCAGGGTACGAGAGCTTCCAACCACTTGCTTTCCATTTTACGACACCAACGTTACGGGATGGAATCGATCATCAGACGGACTACCGCGTTTCCTTAGGCGATTTTCACTAATCGTGTAATTAAATTTCCTTTTTTAAAGTGCAAATCAAAGCAAAGGTCTTGCAGACTTTTTTTATGTGCGTTGCCTACCAAAATTTTAAACAATCAACAATATGCACCTGGTTACCACATCGATGGGAAATATTTCATACATATAATGTACATATTATTAATTAATGATATTTTTTTCTTCTCTATTACCCATTACATTTGAAATTTATTAGTATATTTTATCTATCGTTTTATATATACAATATTTATTTTATTGTTAAATATTTTATATTATCATGTTTAAGTAATATTGTGTATGATATTTTGTACACTTGACAGGCCAACATCTTTCTCCTTTCTTTCGGTCCATCAAAAGCTTGAAGAGATAGTGCGATAAGACTGCCCACTGTACACTTATCTTTGTAAATAAAATATTAATTTTATATGTTATGTGATGTACAATAAAGAGTAGAGTGTGGTGTCCGGATTGATAATATAGCACCACTCCATATCCTTCCGTGGATGTCGTAAAAGACGATTAAGGAACTATAAACCAATGGGATGGGCAGCAGCGTCCTTTCTGTGGAACAGTAACCATACTGCGCTTACCAACCCGCCTGCCAAGAGTGGTGAGTATTGGCAAATACCCCCCAAAATGATGACACATCTGTGGAATTCTATGGGGGATGCCTTTGTTCAGCAGTGGACGTATAAATGGATGAGATGATGATGATAATGAATAAATTCACCAAATATCTACAATATTTTTGATAATCAAATTATAGGTAGAAAAGAAGAAGGACGACGTAAGCAAGACGAGTTCGAGCAGCTCTCAGGGGGAACAGCAAGGCAGCCCACCGCACTCGTAACTTCATCAAAACAGATATTATATTCCAAAACCCGACGAAACTTGTAGACTTCCTAACGGCATTTCTTCGCTCTTACTTTAACTATGTTATAACGTTTTTATAAGTTTAAACAAAGCTTATATCCGTCTAGATACTCCATTCCAAATTGAGACGACTTAATTGAATTAACAGGTTTAAATTCACAACATATTTTATCAACCACAAGTTATCATCAAATACTTAATATTATTGAAACGCATCTACCTCACTATAGTTACAGATAAACTATACAAATAAGTACAAGACTGAACAGTACAAATCCATAATTCTAGTACAAACTTTACAATATATACTTTTTACATAATAATTTTAATGATAGTAATATTACGATATAAGTTTGCAAACGTAACGTAAGTACAAATTGTATGTGTTCGAGTGTCAATATCTTAATTATTTTACTTATATTGGTATTTATCCAAAGTTAAGTGTGTGTTTATAATATTATTATTTTGTTGCTATATTATATTATGACAAACTTTATGTTAATTTAAGCGATTATTGTAACGTTAGGTTAGAAGTATGACTGGCTATGAAAAATGCGAGGGTTCAACATACGCTTAACAATAAATGGAATACTAAAACTTCGAAGTCCAAAAAAATACATAATTCTTGTAACGTAAACTTTAAGTCCAAAACCTGTGACATAACAGTAGATTCTGTAGGTACCTACGCTGATATAAGAAATTAACGTAAGCCCTAAATTGTAATATTAGACGGTTTAATCTTAGGAAATAAATATTAATTAATGTTTGTAAATTTTTCAGATACTAGATACAATTTAAACGTTGAAGTTAATGTGCCAAAGTCAAATTAACATTGTTGCAATAATTGTAAAAATATTTTAATTAAGTGTAGATTCTGTATGAGATATATCTCTATTACTTGCCCTAGCATAAAATTTTACAGAGTTTTCTTAATTGCAATAGAAAAAATATTTTCTACGAGTATTTTAGAATAACATTTGCGACTTATGTTTGCTCAAGCGCCTAATCATAATTAAGTCAATATTATTTTGGGTAGAGTGGGTACTTAATCAATGCTGCAATTCTAGTACAGAATTTTCACTGTTAGGTATTAATGTACGTTGTTTAATTGAATGCCAACTTGGATAATATTATAAAACTGGCGTGAAGTACCGCAAATAGTGCACTTGAAAGATAGTACGGTCTCGATCAGTCTTATGGACAAGTTACTACTGTAAATACTTTGGACGTAACCAGTACAAATATGAATTATCGGTATACAAAGTTGAAAGTAGAAGTGAACGTTGAAGTTTTGATGTTAACATTAGAATTGACATCTGACTAGTCGTTAAAATGTTTAATCGGATACTAACCTCATTTACGTTTATCAAAACATAATACAGTCAATTGTAAGAGATCGATGTAATGCTATAGTGTTTTAATTGTTTAACATAAATAATCTACCGCCATCCTAAATTCTCATGTGCTCCAACGTGGAGAATCAAACATGCCTGAATTATTAGATCATATTCTGTTTTACCAATATTTTGTTTAGCTATTGCAATCGTTAAAAATGATAATTTTATACTTCAACACATACAAACTTTATTAGTAGTTTTAATTTAAACAAAAACGAGTAATAATGATCTACCTCAATATTTATAAATATTACTTAGTTAAGGTTTTTTACAGTACTTGTTTTTAGGTTATAAAACTGATTGCTGTAGCGCCAACTAGTTAGGTTCATATTCATAGGCCCACTGAAACTGTATCTTTAATTTATCATTTTAACTATCTAATATTTCAATACTTCTTCTATAGTTGTACTTATAAAGAGTAATACGTAAATCTTCACATAAAAAACTAGCGTACAATTGATCTAGTTATGGAATAATAAGAGGAATATAATTGTACATATATCGTCCGCCTGCGTTAAATACCAATGAATTTAATATTTTGTTTTAGGAATCTAAATCCTCGTGAAACTACGTTGTACAAACAATTTAGAGTTATTGTTTTGATTATTTTAATGTCAACTAATACTAATGACAACTTCAGGTTATGGCTCAGTTGACAGTGGTGCCTACACTTAATTTAAACCATTTCTACGTCTGAATGTTGTAACGTTCTTATTTACAAAACTTATGGACACAAACATTTTGTACATGTAATATTTTTGATTGAATTAATTGATCGCCATAATAATCCAGTTGTTATTTATCTCAGGTATATTGTTAAATCAAAATAAAAATCACTAAAGTAGGGAAACTTGTTTTTTCACTCACTTGCGTGTAAAACATGAACTTTATAATAGTCACTGAATTTTAGATTGCATTATATCTTTACAATAAATTACAAACTACACGTAACTAGGATATAAGTAAGTAGTCAGCGGACATCACAATAGATACAGTTTTTTTAGACATATATTATACATTACGGGTCTTTTTGCATTTGATTTTATATAGCAGTAGTTGTAATGTAGTTATTTATAAGATTTAATGAAAGACTATTTGCAAACATCTACCTCATAATTTAATTACGTTAAATAGAGTTTATTGATAAGTTAATTCACATTTATAAATTCTAGCAAATATTATTTTTCCATAATTATATCTTTGCTGAATGCCGAATTTCTTTCTTAGAGTTTTAATTTTGTTTTTTTTTACTTTTTATTATTCAAAGAAAATAAATCATTAAAATAAATGGTGTTTTCTTGACCCGCTCACCAAAAAACTTGAAGAAATGAAAGGAGATTAGGCTACAAACATGAAAAATCGCCAAGCAAGACTTTTCTTTGACGATTGTCCAAGAATTGGGGATCTCTAACAAGGCTAATAGAATCTACTTCATAATGTAGCATATATTTTATATGCTACTGATTTGTGCAGAATACAGCAATTCTTTCGTATTCTTTAAAAAAGCTGAGACAGCAACTTTAAATTTATTAGATTAATAGATTCTTGTATCGTAAATGGATAAACAATATGAACCATATTAGTAATTGCATCAACGTAATGAGTTTCTACACAAAATGACCACGAGTGAGTGATAGTACGGTCCTTGGAGAGAGATGGAACGGGGTGGGGTGCGCGAGGAGCGGTCGGCGCGGAGCAGAGATGTCACGTTTTTCAGCGAAGCCGGGCGAAGATGGGTGCTCGGAGGATGCAGTAGTGCGGGGCTCCCTTCCCCCTGACCCCGCGGCCCGTGCCCCTCGCTGACGTAACGCTGCCGTGTCCGCCGCCCGCCCTAGTGTGTGCCGCGCCGCGCTCCGACTGGGCCATCACGCACGCCGCGCCCTGCACGACATCAGTGCTAATCACTTGACGTTTCCCATTTTGCGCTCTGTTTCTGAGCTTAAGAAGTGAATGAGGTGCATGACAAGGTTGTGCATACGTTTATGTACGTCTCTAGCCTTTACCCTAAATACTAATTGCCGTCAACACTCGACACCGCCCTTAAAGGCCGGATGCATCGGTGTCATTCTCAAATGAGTTATCGCGTTGCAAAATCTCAGCTTTAATTTTTCTAAGGCGTTGGTAGTTCATGTTACCGTAAATTGAGCGTTCATCTAAATTATAATTAACTTAAAATTGTGTTTCAAGAGTAATTAGGGATTATAAACAGCAATATTAAGTTGAAGCGTAATAAGGAAATAAAATGCGTAGGATTATTGGTGTTAGCTTTTGTAGCAAGATTAAATACGTTATGACAACACTAAAGTATAACCAGTAGAAATTCAAAAACGTAATATTGTTTATAGAATAACAGAGTATCAAAATTATGAAAAAAACATCAAATAAATTCGGACTACTCGGGGTGTAACAAATAAAACTACACAAATATATTTCCTTCTAGGTCTCATGATATCCAAGGTTGTGTAACATTAAACAACTAAACGGATAATAATTATATCTGATCGACTGTGTTGTCAGCAGAATGTGTATCAAATAGAACAGCAGTCAGCTCTATAACAGTAATGATAGTTGGATAATAGTTCTCATTGATATGATCTTACGGTAAGTTAGATGTGATCGATCCTGACAAGCGTATGTAGTGTAAACATTAAGCTTTTAGTGATTAGAAGCATCATTTACTGCATTTTATATCTTCGAGCTTCCCAGAATGAGTCATCTGGTGACTGCCTCGTGCATACCATCATCCATCTTCATTGTAGTTTTGTTTATTACAGCAGCATCGATGGCCTTGAATTTAGATGAATGTAATTGTTATTTTTACAAATGTATGCAGTAATAACTCAACCACTCGATACTGTTACTTCAAATGGAAAATGTTGTAACATACTAGGTATACAACGATTAGAGTTAAAATGCAGCGATGAATAGTTGAGAGCACCGAGGCGGCTAACATTATATTGATCTTTATAATATTAACACCAACTATCTATCTGTACAGGGACTAAGAAATAGGGACGTTTTTATGATAATGGTTTTTAATATCATCACGACTTGTTGCACTAACATCCGTCATGTCAAATTGATTGGGCTTTTAAATTTCTGGTTCATCAGTCGGTAAATCTGCCAGAAAACTTATCTTAATTTCATTTTGTAGTCTTGACGTTTCGTCCGACTTCCATCAATTAGGTAATTGAATACATTTTATAAAAAAAAATATTTAACTGAAATATACCTTTCATTTCATTTATTCGTTTTATTTTGTATAAAATTATTGACAACGTTAATGGTTTTATAGTGGTCCTGTGCATAAAATAATACGATATCTGTTCTTTCGTATTTTAAAATTATCCCGTGTTCGTTCTTCACACCAATTACAGAATATCATATCTATATGTAACTATACTACGTTGCTATGATACAAACATGTACGTAATATAGAAAGTATTCAAGTGATACTAGTATTGCATTTACGGAATTGGTTGGAAGCTTTGCTATATTTGACTCTTGACTATTAAACTTAGATGCATTCTGCGTCAAAGCAAAACGTAAGAGCGGCATTCATCATTTCGGCCGAATGAAGTCCACTGCTGGACACAGGCCTCCCCCAAAGATGTCCACAACGACTGATATGGATGTGTTGTGGGCTCATTGGGGGGTTTTGCCATAATCGCCACGCTTGGCAGACGGGTTGGCGATCGCAGTTGAGTTGTTAATTTACTCGAAGGACGCTGCTGCCCATCCTCCGGCTAATCCCTTAGTCGACTTTTACGACACCCACGGGAGGAGATGGGGTTTTGATAGCATTAAAAACGGGGAAATTAGTTCTTTAGATCTTATTATCTCTTTGGATATAAGAACTTAAAATTAGGGTTTACAAATATTGTTTATGCTACAGTCGTAGAATGTATTTTCTTTGCGCCATCAGCCGGTCTACGATGGAACTAATGTCGTATTATTTATCTTTTTGGAGACAGAGGTCGCTACGAGTAATGTTTTCTTTGCCTAAATTTCGATGAATTCACAATGAGACGAGCTGATTTAAAGCAGCCATTATTCTGCAAAATATTAATACTGCCGAAACAGTCTAATAAATATAATTAGTATCAAGTAGTTGTTGTATACGTAATTTCTAAAGTTATATATGTTATTTCTAATATTTAGGTATTTGATATACAAGAAAATAAAAAAAGGAAGTTGCGAACAATGCATTATAAACTCAAAGTAATTTCTAATTTGTAAGTCGTGCATATCAATTTATTTTGCTTCTAGAACGTCACTTTAAAGGGGCCTACTCAAAGCACTGCCTGCAGGGCCCTGCATGCAGTATCTCTGCCAGATTGTACAGTGTGAATATTTAAAGGCCGCTTTAATCTGACTAGCATTTACTATGTAATGAATTCTTATTTATAGAGGGCCCGTCAAATTTAGACTAACTATTCTGGACAAACGGTTTATAGAAACATAGTAATATAGTGAAACTCACTCATTTCGTTTTTGTTTGTATCATCCCGGCAAGGGAGCATGAACTTATTCACGGTGAGTTTTTGATAACATAATAAATGAAAGAATGTCCAACGGTCAAAAAGAATTACAGTCGTGATTATATTTAGTCCTTTCGAAACTACGTTTGATTTAAGTTTATTTTCTGTATCGTAGTAAAAGAACGCTGGTGAAACTCGTTAGCAAATAAATATGAGTCAAAAAAATTCTACAAAAGTTCATTGCGCGAAGCAATAAAGTTTACTGACTTATAGCGATCACGATAACTGATCACAATCATAACTGATTCTTGATGAAATCTACCCTAAGGTACGAAAGTTTAGGTGTCCCAAGAGGTATCGTAGGATTGCTCGGCCTTGGCCAGAATCATTTTGTCCCACCCTAGAATTACGAGTATAAATATAAAATGTGTCCTGTGTCGTGTCAGTCTCAAAAACATTAGGGGGATACAGGACAGTGTCCTACGGGGCGGCAACTCTCCTTTTTTTTATTGATGTCCAGTGGAAATTCTACATGGAACTTCCTTCACCCCGGGGAAGGGCGAAGGGGTATGCCGGACTCCTACCGGCTAAAACCACTGGAGCGGTCATCTTCGGCTGCGAAGGGGGGCTCTAGGTCCTCTCACCCGGCGCGCTTTTTGCTTTTCGACATCCAGGCGTAGACGGATGCGTGGGTCTATGATCAGACACGATCCCAAAGCGGCGAAAGCGTGCCTCCAGGGGCGTTCGACAGACTGAGGCGGCTGGCTCGACGATGCGCACTCGAGATGTGGCGAAATCATCTACGGTTGCAGTAAGACTAAGCGCGTTGTCGAGACCATCCTGCCGCTCTTCGGAGCCTGGTTCTGAAGGAGCGAGTGCATCACCTACCGTCTGACGCAGGTATTCACCGGTCACGGTTGTTTCGGTGCGTACCTGCGCGAGGTTACGGCACAGTTCCACCATTGTGGAAGCGACCAGGATACCGCACAGCACACGCTTGAGGAGTGCCCTGCGTGGGCTGCCGAGCGGCGGATCCTGGTCGGTCAGGTCGGGCAAGATCTCTCTCTACCGGCAGTAGTGTCAGCTATGTTGGCAGAGCATGAAAAGTGGTGTGCAGTGGACTCCTTCTGCGAGAGCGTCATGCCCCAGAAGGAGACTGCGGAGCGGGATCGGGAGAGGGCCAGTAGACCAATTAAAAAAAGGTACTTTACTTACGAAATAAAGTATAGTCTCTTTTTTCTATAATTTTATTTTTTTAAATCAAACTCAAACTCAAACTCAAATTTTTTATTTCATATAGGCCCTAATAGGCTCTTACGAAAAGTCAAGCTAAGTGCACGGTTCGGAAAAGTCGGTCCTATGGAGAAGAGCCGGCAAGAAACTCCATGGATATACTCTTTTCAAAAAAAGTTATACTACAATTTTGTTATTACATGGTAATAAGCTAGGTATGTGCGAACAAAGTAGACTAATTAAATGTAAAATACACACAATAACAAAACAGACAATTGCCTCTAATCAAAAGTAATCACCATGCAATGCAATCGATGCATCTTTGCTAACGCAGTGGCATTTTATCGATGCCCTTCTTGAAGAAACCAGATGGACGGGAGGCGACAAACTCTTCAAAGGCATACGGTACTGCATCTCGGGTACAGAATTTTTTTCCCAGCGTAAAGTTATCCAAATTCTGTAAAAGTAGAAGTCTGTAGGCGTAAGTAAGGTCTGGTGAGTATGGCAGATGACGGAGAAATTCCAACCCCAGCTCTTATATCTTGCGGACCGTCTGTTGTGCAGTTTGGGGTCACGCGTTGTTGTGCAGGAGCAGCGGGGACGAGCCATTGATCAAGGCTGGTTGCAGATGTGCGAGATTCTCCATCATAGTATTCAATTCTCCACAGTACACATCTGCAGTAATGCTCACCCCGTTTGGTAAGAAGCTGTGATGAATCACACCGGCACTAGATCAACAAGCAATGACCATCACTTTTGTAGGGGTCATTTTTCGTTTAGGCCATTGATTAAGTGCTGAACCAGGATCTAAGCAACTTGCTGAGTACTTGCGATTGTCAAACATATTCCATTTTTCGTTGCAGGTAACAACAGGTTCATAATTCCTTCGTTTCTGTGCCTATTGAGACGCACGTTGCGCTGATAATCGTTAAGTTCGTGGGGCACCCAGTTGTCAAGCTTTTTTGCCTTGCTAATTTGACGCAAATGGAGCAATATTTTTGATGCTAACGTCGAAAGCTGCTACTAATTCAGCCGCAGATTGAGTATCGTCAGCTTCCACAATCGCCTTTAGTTCGTCATTGTCTACCAAAGCTTTCGGACGACTAGCACTGATACTGGGTTCATTTTTCAGATCGAAATTTCCAGAACGGAAGCGGGCCATCCACTAACAGATTGTGCGTTCGTTTGTAGTCATCATAATTTCGGCCGAATGAAGTCCACTGCTGAACACAGGCCTCCCCCAAAGATCACGACCGATATGGATGTTTTGTGGGCTCATTAGGGGGTTTTGCCATAATCGCCACGCTTGGCAAACGGGTTGGCGATCGCAGTTGAGTTATTAATGTACTCGAAGGACGCTGCTGCCCATCCTCCGGCTAATCTCTTAGTCGACTAGGACATAGGAGATGGGCTAGTGGTATTCTAAGCCGGCACCACACGGCCAGCCGGCACCACACGTTTGTAGTATTCGCTCCGTAAACGTTATTGATGTTGCATGCAGCTTGTGCCGCGTTGCTGCGAAACGGTACTCATATTCCATAATTACTCGAATTTTCAACGTATTTATGACGATGAAAAATATTCAAACGTGATGAAAACCTAACATTCTTCTTCTTCTTCTTCTCTTAGATTATGGCTTCTGTAGAGTATCTTCCACAATTTCGCCAATGTCAAGTATAAGGCAACGTCGTACGGTGTTTAGATTAATAAATCTTTACATAATCATAAAATATTTTTCAAAAATGAAAAAATTCTAGTGAATATGTCGGCAACGTCGTACGGTTTTCAATTGTTTTCTTAACACTTATCTTGACACATAAGACTGATTTTGATTAATGACAACCATGTTTGTAAAATAAAATAAGTTTGAAATAAGAATTCATAGCCAAACAATAAATATTTTTATTTCAAATGGCTGCAAAAAGGAGATTTCATAGGTAAAATCTATTATATAAAATATAACAATCCCGTTCAACGTTCCCTTTAACTCTGTGAGATGAAGAGAAAAAGAGAAAGGTTTGGAGATGACATCAGATCCAGTCAGTCATATTTAAATAGAGCTGGCATTTTGCTAAATTAACGATGTTAAGTAATTGATGAACTCCAATTTCAGAGACGCAAAGTCAGTATTCGTTTTGACTTAGGTAAATCATTTTTCATTGGCTGACAGAGTATGGAAACATTTAATATCTTTATATTTCGTTACCGTGTGGTGCCGGCTATAGCACCAACCCATCTCATCCCGTGGATGTCGTAAAAGGAGACTATGGGATTAGCCGGAGGATGTGCAGCAGCGTCCTTCAAGTGCATTAAAAACTCAACTGTGATCGCCAACCCACCTGCCAAGCGTGGCGATTATGGCAAGACCCCCCAAAGAGCACACAACACACCTAGATTGGTCGTTGTGGCAATCTTTTGGGGAGGCCGGGACTTTATGCGCCTGAAATGATGATGATGATGTTTCGTTCGTATAGTGAATGAAAGATGTCTATCGAACTAAGAGAATGTATATTATAACGATACTTTTAACACATTGTATATTGAAATATGTAGCGTGTGGTGCGGGCAAAGAATACCACCACCCCATCTCATCCAGTGGGTGTCGTATAAGGCGACTGTGGGATTAGCCGGAGGATGGGCAGCAGCGTCCTTCGAGTACATTGACAGCTCGACTGCGATCGCCAACCCGTCTGCCAAGCGTGGCGATTATGGCAAAATCCCCCCAATGAGCACACAACACAAACCCATACCGGTCGTTGAGGCAATCTTTGGGGGAGGCTACTGTCCAGCAGTGGACGTTTTTCCGGCTGAAATGATGAAAAATGATGACATTGAAACATTGGTTATGAAGGTGTTTCTTAAATTTGCGTAACACAATTTTAGGATAGGTCTCATTTCGGCCTAATGAAGTCCACTGTTGGACACAGGCCTCCCCCAAAGATCATCACAACCACCGATATGGATGTGTTGTGTGCTCATTGGGGGGTTTTGCCATAATCGCCACGCTTGGCAGGCGGGTTGGCGATCGCAGTTGAGTTGTTAATGTACTCGAAGGACGCTGCTGCTCGTCCTCCGACTAATCCCTTAGTCGACTTTTACGACACCCATGGGAGGAGATGGGGTGGTGGCATTCTGAGCCGGCACCACACGGCACAGGATAGGATAGGTATGATGTGTCAATAATATATCTTCGAGGTCGAATGTTTTTCTGTTTCTACTGACTGCACTTATGTAGTACGAGGAGGGATAAAAAGTATTGAGAATGAGATAGAATATACTGACTATTGATAACTTAATAATTTATTTTTCGACATAGTCTCTCTACACATCGAGTCCAGCGCTTTTCCTAGGCTTCAATCCCTTTCACAAAAAAAGTTTTGTCTTGGTCCTGCAAAAAGCTTTCCACGGCATCCATCACCTCGTTATCGTCTTCGTACCTGTTTCCCCTTAAGTATTTTTTCAATTTGGGGAACAGATAAAAATCGCTAGCCGCCATATCTGGTGAATAAGGGGGGTGGTCAACCAATTCGAAGCCAGCTTGCTGAATGGCAGCCATCGCAACTGCCGACCTGTGCGCGGGTGCGTTGTCGTGATGAAACAGCACGCCCCTTCGAAGTTTCCCTCTCTGTTTCTCTTTGATCGTATTCCTCAACTTGGGAATTAAAACTGCATAATATTGGCCTGTAATAGTGGTTCCGCGCTCCAGGTAATCAATCAACAATATCCCTTCTGAGTCCCAAAATATTGAGGCCATAACCTTGCCAGCCGATGCCACGACACGAAACTTCTTCGGAGGCGGTGATGATGGCTGTTTCCATTGCGAACATTGCTGTTTTGTCTCGGGATCAAAATGAAGGATCCATGTTTCGTCCATTGTTACGAAACGAGACAAAAAGTTTTCAGAATCTTCTTGAAACTTGTCCAACAATATCTTCGAAATGTCAAGTCGATTTTGTTTCTGACTGTCGGTTAACATTCTCGGCACCCATCTTGCGGAGACTTTTCTCATATTCAAAGATTATTTCAATATGGATTGAATACTTACATATGAAATGCCCGTTTCTTGAATTAAGTATCGGATGGTAACTCTTCGATCGCTCAATACAATTTTCTCGACTTTCGCAACATTTTCTTGGGTGGCTGACGTCGATGGACGGCCGCAACGATATTCGTCTTCCATGCTCGTTCTCCCTACTCGAAATTGAGAAGCCCACCTTGCGACAGTGGAATACGGCGTAACAGACTCTTCTATTGTTGCCTCCAAAACGCAATGAATCTCTTGCGCGTTAACTTTTTTAACAGAGGTATTTATTAACGGCTCGCACTTCGTTTTTCTCCATTTTCAAGAACACGTTCCGACACGAAGCAAACAAATGACTACATTCAGAAAAAAAAACAAAAGAGAATCGAATATTTATTTCTTTATTAATATTACAAATATGTATATATAAAAAAATAAAAAAATTTTTTTTTTTTCTTCCCAAGTAGTATGTCGTACTCACTACTTTTTGATCCCTCCTAGTATATTGAATCAATTTAATTAATATAAAATGACAGTAGTTTCTGGCTTTAAAACATATCATACACCAAATAAATTAATGATTACAAAAACCTGTGTATTTGTTAAATAAAATCGAACGGTGGAGGAAGTTTGGCAAGAACCTTACTTTTGGGTATATGCGCCATAAAACTAACGTATGCACATAACAATCAACATTTCAAAATGCATATATTGTGCGGTGTCCCAAAATATAATCTTTTAGGTAATTGAGATTGGTGCTTTTGAGGAGCAGGAACAAAATAACGGATTTACAGTAGTACAATGATATTATACCATAGATATGTTACGTCCATATTAAATGGTGCGCAAAACTCAGTCTCGCTGTATGTAGGTATAAAGCTATAAAACTACACACCTATGTTGTAAGAAAGAAGATACAAAAACTACGAGAGTAAAAGAGATAGCTATCTAAAATGACAACATGTGTACTCGATGTCTTTGTCGCACCTATGATAGAATATATGTGTTGTCTCTTTTGTTTGCTTGGCCTGTGTTATATTCGAGAATATTATTCTATAGATAATTTGAATGATATTTTCTCAAAATATTTTATATAGTTTATTACTCACGTGCATTGTTATTACTTAATTACTAAAACAATACAGATTGTGACAGTGTGTGCTCGTTGTCCTGTCTTGGGCGAACTGATTGCGAGGTGCTACAATTGGAGGAGGTTTGGTTCTTAATTTTGGCGTGCATGTAACATATCTTCTTCTTTTAATATATAATATCATTGAAGTAGTACAAAATTATAAGATAAGAAAATTCTACTGTGATAATTTAAATAAAAATTGTATTTCTTGAAAACATTTTAGTTTTTAATAGAATAAAGACATATCAATGAGTAAAGCTGAACATATACTGGTTTTTTTTTTGGTAGGTATTGACCCAAGCTCTCACCCCTTGCAGTATGTCGTGCTATTTACTGGACACCCTGTAGATCAATTTGGATGATTATGTTCTTATTTCTAAGCAACCAGGTTGGCCCCAAATTAAATTTGCAGAATATATTACTCGTATAATGAAGCGCTTTAGCGATGAACAATCGAACTCCTAGCGGTTTCGAGTACGCGACAAATGATTACTGTGAATATAGTTTTCTTTGATGTGGAATGACAAGAAAAAAATTAAAAAAAATTGAGTGCCTATTAGGGCCTATATGAAATAAAACTTTGAATGCCGCTGAAGGCTCGCCCTCACCGCTCTGGCGGAGGGAGCGTGTTTGGTGATACACCCATGTATCTATCTCCGCCAGTATATCAAAACGTTGAAAGCGCGCCAACAGAGTTGCCGCCTCAAAGGACACCGTTCGGTATCCTCCGTATAGCCGCTCATCGCTGCATACCATGAATCTTGGTTCTGTAGCACTGGATGCTGAGAGTCGAGATGACTACACAGGCGACCCGTAGAGTTCCACGGACCGTACGGCTCCCTCAAAAAAGCGGTGAACTTCTACCCTCGGTCCCCCGAGATTGGGCAATAACCGGTGCAATGCACCCACTATCCTTTCGACTCGGGGACCAACACGCTCGAAGTGCTTCTCGAAGTCCCAGCGACTGTCCAAGGTGAGCCTCAGGTACTGCATGTACCAGCCCACCCTTATTTGCGCGTTACCAACGCGTATCCATGAACTGGGAGGCTCACCGCTCCGCAGCAGTTTGTGGAACCATAGCACCTTGGTTTTGTGAGACGCTATCCGCAAACCCAGAGCGTGGATTTTGGCCACGACAATTGATACCGCTTACTCGGCAAGCCGGATGGTTCTCTCGAAGGACTACCCGCTGGCCAACACAAGAGTGTCATCAGTGTAACCGACTAAACTGACGCCAGCGGGGAGAACTACACGCAATACCGTATCAAAGCCGAGGTTCCACAAGAGGGGGCCGAGAACTGACCCCTGCGGAACCCCACACGTAATCTCCCTCCGCTTTATGCTAGCATTCCTGCCCACGTAGCGAACATGCCTGTCGCGCAGATATGCCCCAATGATACCCTGCAGATAGGGGGGCACTGATGGTGGACTAGCGCTCTCTAATCAATCCCCATGGGATAGAGTTAATGGCGTGGATTATATCAATACTGACAGCCAATGCCATCCCATCTCGCCGGGACACTGCCAGTTCCAACAGCGAGTGAATGCGAAGAATCGCGTCGATTGTGGACCGCCACTGCTGGAAGCCATACTGGCTGTCGGCTAGGTCGGGACCATCTCACGACAAGTGCTCAATGAGTCTTCGGGTAATTATTCACTCGAATAGCTTTGAAGCCTCGTCGAGCAAGCATCTCAAGCGATCCCCAAGAGACTACAGTGCATACGTACATACGCACGATCCGGAATGCCATCTGGGCCGGGTGCAGTGTTGCGAGCCTTCAGGTGACCAACGGCTCGGTCCAACTCTCCTTCCAAAACTGCCCTTTCGTCAGCCCATTACCAGGCGTTCGGGGGTAGCAAGGGACCGGGTCGGTTCGGGACCGCCGGAAAGAGCGAAAAGAACACTCCCTCCACCAAATCCTGGGCCATGGTTTTGGTTACCGGGGGGATTCCACAGGCGAAACTTCCCTCTACCATACGGTAGGGTCTCCCCCACGGATCCCTATCCAGTCCCTCCAGGAACACTCGCCAGCACCGAACCTTCGCCTAGCGGATGGCTCTTTGAAGCGTCATTATGGCTGCGCGGTAGATCCCATAGGGCTCGGCAGTCTCTCCGGCTCTCTTCGCCAGCGTTGGCTTCTGGTGTATTGGCAGCGGGATGCCAGGGCGGTCTTGCGCAGCCGCGCGATCTCTTCCGACCACCAGTATGCCACCGTACGTCGGGAGCGCAGGTCCCTGGGCATAGATGCATCACAAATTGACGTCATGGCCTCCCGTAACCAGGATGTTTCCTCTTCTGGATCAGGCAAGATCTCTTGGTTGATCTCTGACCACGCCATGACGTTGGCAGCAGTGACGAACATCTCTCGGTTGAGCTGTGTGATAACCCTCCCCCTTGGCCCATCCCGGTGGTTTCCCCAAGCTCTGGAGTGAGCGTTGAAGTCTCTCAGGACCAGCACTGGACGGGGTGGGCATTTACAGCGAATGCTGCGCACTAACCCGTCCAAGTATTTCTCGTAGTCGGCGAGAGACTCATTGGGGGGGCCCCACTCTGCCGCAATAAAGCCCTGCCCCCTGTCTAAACAGGGAGCAGGGTGACCCTCCGTCTCCGTCCGACGGAATCTCCGGCGTCCTTGAACCAGCGAGGATATTCCTGGACGTTGTAGGGCTCCGTCACTACCGCCAGGGCAACCGACCACTTTGCTACAATCTGCAGCAGCAGATTTTGCGTGTTGTGGCAATCGTTCAAGTTGCCCTAGAGGATCCTTAAGACTGGGAAGAGGACGTCTCCTTCCCCTCCGACCGATGGCCTATGACCGATGGCGCCGGCGCTGACTCTGCCTGCCCATGGGAAGCTGTGGCTGTGGCTCGCTTCTCCCTCGTAAATAACATATGCATCGTAAGTAGCCCTCTCCACGCGAGTTCAACAGGGTATAATTTAGGTTTTTATGTTGGTTTCAAAGAATAATAATTCACATTGATAATATCATTGTTATTTAAGTTCAAACGTGTGTAATTTGTGTGGTGTCCGGATTAAGATATAGCACCACTCCATCACGTCCCGTGGATGTCGTGAAAGGCTACTCAACGACAACGACTGGTACTCTTAAACCAGAGGGGTGGGGGAACAGCGTCCCGTCTGTCAACAGCCATTCTGTACGTCTACCATGAGTTGTTATAGAAAACTTACTCGCTAGCGTCAACCTGGCTACAGTCAGTACAATCTCGTACAGGCTGATGTCCGGGATATCCTCGGTATAGTGTCGGGTTAGTTTGGCTCGCGGGTCTTTGTCAGAGCCAATGGTAGGTATAGTAACCGAGGTGTATAACTGCCGGTAAAAGTACTCAATCTCTCTCAAAACCTCTGGCTTAGTCGACGCTACACTGCCGTCCTCGGTCTTCAGCTTCATAATACGACTTTGCCCTATAGACTTGTCTCTTGCGAACACTTTGGAGCCTTGATTCCGCTCAATCACCTCTTTAATACCGTTGGTGTTAAAGGTGTGGATATCGTGACGCAAGGACTTCCATATCTGCCTATTGAGCAGTCGATATGCTTCAGCATCACCGGAGAACTGCAGCGTCATGGCGCGTCTTTCTGCCATGAGGTCGAGAGTGTGATCGGTGAACTTTTTCGGTCTACCTTGGTGGGTTTTAAAGAATTTAGACCCAACCGTTTGGACAGTTTCTACAAACCTGCCATTTAAATCGTCCACAGATACTGTATGTATGTTCTAGGCACTCGAAGCGGTTTTGGAGTTCGGGATATGAGCACTAGAGGGCCGGATCGTAGACCTCATCAGACGAGACCTCTCAACTTTGAGATTAATATCCAATATGCCAATCGGTGATCACTACCGGTTTTCACCCTATGGATCACAGAAACATGTTATAATAAAACACTTTGAAACGGATTCTATCGCGTATATTTTAGATTTTTGTTTTTCTTGACGTTTCGAATGCTTTGCAGTATTCGTGGTCGCAGGATGACAGTTATTTATATCAATTTAATATAATGGCATTGATTGACAATTAGTTAGTAGTAGTAGTTAGTATTATTAATATTGTTTTTGTGACATTAACTTATAATATTTGTATAAAACTGTAAATGTGTGAGCATTAATGTCATATGTTTAGTACTTATTTTGATTGTGTCTTTTGTCTGGCTGTATTCGTCTGTCATGCTCACCAAAATGTCTTGCTAACGGTAGCGTTGTGTATCGGGTCGTTCGGTTCCCTACAATATGGTTGAGCTAAGCGGTGCTGATGCATGAGTCATGCTCGTGAACGGGTGCCGTCTGTTGGGACTGGTCAGCCGTTAACTGCCACGGCAAGTACATTATTATAATATTATTGTGGTATATTCCATCTTTACAGATTAACCTACATTTTTCTTTGTATATGTTTCACAATAATTTGTATCAATCAACATTGTAATCCCAACTATTTTAAAAGAGTATCCATGGAGTTTCTTTCCGGCTCTTCTCCATGAGATCAAGTATTTGGAACCGTGCAACTTAAATTCTGACGTTCCATAAGTGCTGATATTTGGTTTATTTGAAATAAAAAACTTTGACTTTGACTTTAAGAATGAAATTGAGCGCTAAACTATATTAATACTTTTTTACTCGAACATAGACGCAGAGTTACAACTTTATCGGCTTTATTTCGGCAAATGTGCATTGGAATTGTGCGATTTAATTCCCCCAAGCCGATTTCATCATCGGACTACACGGCGAATGGCATTGCGCCACCGGCATACGCCATCCTATAGACACGAAGAAAAATGCTTCCACGTTTTTCGTGCGTACCGCTAAGGAGTGGAACTTCTTGTCAGAGTCTGTGTTGTCCTACCATTATAACCTGGGAATCTGCAAGTTGCAAGTGAATAAATTTCTTCTAAGCAAGCGTGCACCATCTTGGACCGCATTATTGCTTAACATTAAGTGAGATAGACAGAAGCAAACTTACTCGAAAAAGAAACGTTTATTGTAGGTTGATGCATATATTAAGCATTATGTAATAATGTGTTCCATAGTCATAAAATTAGAAACTAACAAAAAATGGAATGCTGTAAAAGTAGTAAACCAGGAATAATTAATTGGGGACGAATTTACTAACAATTTGGTTCCCGATACAAAGTTACTGGTGGATGCGCATCAAAATTCGTAATTTATGTGTCTTACTGACTCGATACAGGTTTAATTCTAAGGGTTTCTCGTTATATTATGGAACTCTAAAAATACATACAGCCTAAATTGATGCAAACAACGAAAACTAAGCATTTAACGCCTTGAAGCTCTATAAGTTTAATATGACTTAATTTTTTATGTGCAACTTGTATAAGTTCAATATGATATTAATTTAATATATACAAAAACAGTAATAAGTAAAATAACATCAGAGTGATAAAATGTGGCAGACAATACACAGTGTTGTTTCCAGAGGAAAATATGAGTGAAATGCTAGAGCATTTGGGCTTAGCCTTGCGGAAATCGATACTACTAGCCAGACCTGCAACTCACACATATTTATATCTACTCGTATAAGCGAAGAAATTTGAAAGGCTGCCTCGTAAAATGTATCTACCTCTGTCTTCGTAGGTATTCATAATATTTGGCCATATTTTGTAGCCAATAAAACAAACTGTGTAATATTTACAAAAAGCATTAAGATATTCGACATAATGTATTATGATTCTCATTTTTTTTTTAAACTTGTGGTTAACATTATGAAATGATTATTGACGTTTTTATATTAGTTAAAATTGTTCTAATTTTCTAAAGACGGAAAATTTCGTGTTTATTAATGTATTTATAGTTTCGTGTACAATGGTGGACACACAGAAGGCGGACTTGATGCTATGTGGCGTTCTTTACCAGTCAACCTTTGTTTAATAATATTAAGATAAACACTGATATGTATAGACCTTACTTTAATGTTTACTTATGGTGGTCATGGGAGTCATTAAAGTTGATCTTGACACAGTTTGTAGACGAGGTTGAGGTGCCATCCCAGTTACAGAGATAGGATAGTGAGAAGTATAATTGTGTGTGTAACTACAAAGTGGATTTTAATTTAGTTCAAAAACCTTTTAACTTTGACTTTATTAGTTGTGTTTAAATTATGCTTAAACTGGCAAATTGTACAAGCGAATTACCTATTTAATACCTGCTAAGTCAATACATAGAGGAATGTTAACGTAATTTAATATTATAATAAATAAATATAGGCTTAAAATAATGTAATAAGATTTATTTTTACCGACTTCAAAAAGGAGGATTTCGATGCGTAGTTTTTTATGTATGTACACCGATTACTCCGAGATTTGTGGACCGATTTGAGCGATTCTTTTTTTAATAGGTGCAAAATGCTTTCGAATTGGTCCCATATAAAATTTCAGCACATTTTATTCAGTAGTTTTATAACCAGCTTCTATAACCAGGTTTGACATTACTGCGCTTACCTAGATGATGTATTTATATTCGATTCTTAGATTTTTTTTTAGTGTTAGTTACGGATACCAAATTGGGAAAAGTTCTTACATTTATTTACACTAAAAAGAAACAACGAAAACTTTTTAACAAAAAAAATACCAAAAAATAATAAAATAACTTTATTTATGAAGTCAGGGGCCAGGTATGCCCCAACCATGGTTCATGCAGACCAACGAGTTATATTTATGGGCCCCGCCCGACTTCACAAATAAAGTTATTTTATTATTTTTAGTGGTTTTAATATCGTATAGAATTTTGAAGTAGGTATTTTTTTGGATTAAAAGTTTTTGTAAGTGGGAACTCCTATAAGCTAGACTGATCCAATTTATATGGTAGCTTCGCTATCGGATAGTCTATAGTGCCTAGTTAAATAATAGGCATGATAAGATCCCTGGGAACATAGTTTCTTGGGTCTGCAGTAGTTTATAAAACCAATATAAAGTAATACTAATAATAGTTTATTATGAGGAATTTAAATAAATGCGAAACACTTCTTGAAGCCTCGCTTAACATACAAATGTCAATCACATGGTTAATATACAAGGGTCAACTAAAATATTTTAGAAAATCAAAAACTGAATGATATTGGAACATGTTCATATTTTTCTTGTTTTTCGAAGTAGTCTCAGTTCCTTCTTAGCACCGTCGCATGAGATGGAACCATTGACTAAAACCATGAGCCCACTCTTCTTTAGTGATCTTTACCACTTTTTTTTCGAACGCTGCCATGGGATCTTTGTGATTCATAAAGTAAATTCCTCTGAGTTTATCTTTTATTTAGGAAAATAAATAAAATTCGCAAGATCGGGACTGTAGGAAGATGACTTACTAATTCCACACCTTCCATAGACAAATTTTCGATTGTCCGTCTAGCGGAGTAAGCTGGAGCAATGTCGTGATGGAGGAGGATCCTGCTTTTTGGGCGCTGCAGTCGCACATTTTCCAAAGAAGGCTATATCTGGACTGTATTAAATATTGTTTAAAAAAATTAAAACTTTGTAACTCATTTTGTCTATGTCTCTAAAAGTCTTGAACCTCTTAATTTTTACAGTAGCTTAAGCCATGATTTCTTTTTTTAAACCGGATCAGTAACAGGCGAGTGATACCTCTAGTGTTATAACTGTCCTAAAGTTACCGTAACCGCTTATCATAGGCGGGCAAGCCGTACGCTTGTTTGCCGCTTACGAGGTATAAAAATGTACTCTAAAGTGTCATAATTAACTACCACTTTGACCGCGACTTCGTCCGCGGGAATTTTGGAAATGAATTTGCACGGAAATTTGAACACCCTTTTTCACCAGATCTGAGCATACAACACATACCTATATTTTCTTTATTTGTATTAAATAATCTAATCGTTCATGTTCAGTTCTCTATCTTCAAAAAAACCAGATTTACCTTGCAAACTTCCATCTCGGAATTTTTCACTTTAGGAGTTTAAAAAGGGTTATTAAAAATGCTAAAACACGTAAATTGTATACAATTGGTGTTTATAAGCAGAATATTTAATTTCATACTTTTATGAAATTTTCACTCAGTTTCGTGCCTACAAATATGCAGTTGAAATTAGTTTAATTAAGTACCTCTTTATATATATGTGTTACGGTTATCCTGTGTTAAAATTAACCGACTGCTTGCGGCACTCTCTCTCAAACAGGCTATATAAAAAATGGTAGAATGTACAAGGATTCCTATATAAATTTTGTTTTCATCTTATTTTAAACACCTACATTTGCAAATAAATGAATATGAATATGAATATGAATATGAATAAAACTATCCATGAGAAAAACCGTTCCCTCTGAGATCTACTCCGGCCTTTTTCAGGGACTATCCATATGCTTTATTAATAGTCATCATATGAAAGCGTGTTTTTATAACTATTATTTTTATCTATTACAGATTAGTAAAAAAACGATAGGTTTTTTGCGAAGCTATTTTCTCAAATTCATTATTAAACCTTATTAAGATAAATATGTTGGTTACCAACCTTATTGGCATATATATATTGGCAATATTGGCATTTGATATAGATTAAAATTGTCCTTCACAATATATCATTTAAAGGATTACTTTAGGGTTATCATCGATTCAGAATTACGTGCTACCAATCGCTCACAGCGCCGCCACCGCCGTTTCGTTAAACAAAAAAAAATGTTTACTAACATTTTACTATATTTATACATAGTAGATCGATGGATTTTGTATTCTCATATTTGTCAAATCGGGATCAAAGAATATAAATTGATAAGGTCTCATCCATAGGGTCACATATATACCGATCCAGCTGTTCCTAAAACAATAGCTTGTAATCCCCAGCAATGCCCTAAGCCTAGGTCCGGGTCCCGCAGGGGGCGCCCTTAGCGCAAGTTATTTGGCATGTAATTTTTTTTTAAGCCTGGCTATCGGCATCTTTTGGCTTCACCAGAAATGACCAGTTAAGCAACCACATTTGCCAGAAATGTATGCAAGAAGCCGAACAACAAAGAAAACTCAGAAAGAACCAAATGTCTAAGATTATCAAGAAAAGTAGGGACTCTTCGTGATGAACTCCTTTTTCCAAAAGCCGCCTCACAGGAAATGGACCTGGATGAGTCCCGATGATTCCACGAGGAATGAGATTGACTTCATCATGACCAATAAAAGACAAATATTCAATGATGTCTCTGTGATCCATAGGGTGAAAACCGGTAGTGATCACCGAATGGTAAGAGGCACATTGAATATTAATCTCAAAGTTGAGAGGTCTCGTCTGATGAGGTCTACGCTCCGGCCTTCTAGTGCTCATATCCAAAACCCCGAGAGCTTTCAACTCGAACTCCAAAACCGCTTTGAGTGCCTAGAACATTGCGTATCTGTGGACGATTTAAATGGTAGGTTTGTAGAAACTGTCCAAACGGGTGGGTCTAAGTTCTTTAAAACCCACCGTAAAGGTAGACCAAAAAAGTTCTCCGATCACACTCTCGACCTCATGGCTGAAAGACGCGCCATGACGCTGCAGTTCTCCGGTGATGCTGAAGCATACCGCCTGCATAATAGACGGATATGGAAGTCCTTGTGTCACGATATCCGCACCTAACACTAACGGTGTTAAAAAGGCGATTGAGCGGAATCAAGGCTCCAAATTGTTCGCAATTGTCTATTGGGCAAAGTGGAATTATGAAGCTGAATACCGAGGACGGCAGTGTAGCTTCGACTAAGCCAGAGGTTTTGAGAGATTGAAAACTTCTACCGGCAGTTACACACCTCGGTTACTATACCTACCATTGGCTCTGACAAAGACCCGCGAGCCTATCTAACCCGACACTATACCGGGGATATCCCGGACATCAGCGTGTACGAGATTGGGACGGCCTTGAAACGGCTTAAAAATAACAAGGCGCTGGGTGGGGACGGAATTACGACAGAGCTTCTGAAAGCGGGTGGCATACCGGTACTTAAAGTCCTTCAGAAGCTATTCAATTCCGTCTTACTCAAGGGTACGGCGCTGGAAGCGTAGAAAAGAGGTGAGGTGGTGCTCTTCTTCAAAAAGGGTGATATCACCCTTTGTGACCTTCACCAGGTCGTCTGTCCACCTCGTTGGAGGTCGTCCCACACTGCGTTTTCCGGTGCGTGGTCTCCATTCTAGAACCTTTGTGCCCCAGTGGCCATCAGTTCAACGAGCAATGTGCCCTGCCCATTGCCACTTCAGTTTACTAATCCTTTCAGCTATGTCCACAACTTTAGTTCTTCTACGGATCTCCTCATTTCTGATTCGATCTCGTAGAAAAATACCAAACATAGCTCTCTCCATAGCTCGCTGAGTGACCTTGAGCTTTCTTATGAGGCCTATTGTGAGTGACCACGTCTCAGTTCCATATGTCATCACTGGTAACACACACTGGTTAAAGACTTGCGTCTTGAGGCATTGCGGTAGACATACTCGTCAACAACTTCGAGAACAGAGCTCCCAACGGATATTGGAATGGGCACGACATGAGCATTTGACATGACTTTTGTCTTGCCCATGTTCATTTTAAGGCCCACCTGTTGGGAAACTCTGTTGAGATCATCGAGCATTGTGCTGACCTCTTGCAGCGATTCTGCCATGACTACGATGTCATCGGCAAATTGAAGGTGAGTGATATACTCGCCATTGATATTAATGCCGAATGCTTTCCACTCCAGTAGCTTGAAGGCATCTCCATTGCAGCGGTGAACAGTTTCGGGGAAATGACGTCCCCTGTCTCACACCTCTCTGCAGTGGAATTGCCCCCGTGCTCTGTTCATGTACTCGGACCGACATGGTGGCGTTTCTGTATAAGCACACTTCAATGTACCGAAAAATATATTACATGCTAAGAAACTTGCGCTTAGGGCGCCCCCTGCGGGACCCGGTCCTCGGCTTAGGGCATTGCTAGGGATAACAAGCTATTGTTTTGGGAACAGCTGGATCAGTATATACCCTGTGCACGCAGCAGACGCCAACGTAGGGCACGCTTTGAGCGTGTGCTGTGCGTTATACTGGCCGCTATCACAATGGCATTGTGCCGTGGCTCCGTGTCCTATCCTGTGCAGGTATGCACCGAAACAACCGTGTCCAATGAACACATGCGTCATGCGGTAAGTGACGCGCTCGCTCCTTTTGAGCCAGGCTCCGAAGAGCGGCTGGCGAAATGCTGCAAAGTGTTCGAAACGTCAGGAAAAACAAAAATCTATGATATATGCGATGTAATCCGTTTAAGTGTTTTATAGTAATGATAATAATCGCGAAAACCTAAAATATTTGTATGATCTACAGGTAGTTTCGGCTCTGGGTATTTGTGCATGTGATATGTATGCCTGTAAACTGCACCCACGATACAAAAGAACGGTATGAGATTAGTAGAAAGAAAAGAGATTAGTAGCAGCATCCTTCGAATAATTAAAAAATAAACTGACATCGCCAACCGCCTGCACAAAGTTGGCGAATGATCCATACATTAAAAAATATACAGGGTCTTTCTTAGTGAACTTTATAAGGGAAAATCAGTAGGATATAGGGATAATATTTATAAAAAAAGTTACATAGGGCAAACAAAGCGTAGCATAGCCACCCGAATAAAAGAACATATAGCTGACGTCAAGCATAGACGCTCCACAAAGTCTGCAGTGTGTGAACATGCCTTAGGCAAACCAAACCATTATCTTTGTTTTGATCAACCTCAAGTACTCGCGAAAGAGAACCGATATGTACCTAGAATGTTTCGTGAGGCTATTGAAATTAAAAAACATCCTAATTTTAATAGAGAAGATGGTTGGCAGGTACCACCTGTTTGGAATCCAGTCATTAAAATCATAAAGTCCCAAACAAGATACCGCACTAAGAAACATCAAGACACTGTGAGTGATTACTGCGTGCATCGAAACTAATTTTTTGATTAAAATTGTACGGTAGATAAAATAAAATAACTTTTTAAAATCTGTAACGACGCCTGTCACCTTAGTCATCCTGCGACCACGAATGCTAAAAAGTATTCGAAACGTCAGGAAAATCAAAAATCAAAATATACGCGATAGAATCCGTTTAAAAGTGTTTTATTATAATGTGTAATAATCGCGTAAATCTCAGATATTACTAAGTTATTTCCTTTTTTTGTAATATCTTTGAGTAATTAATTAATAAATTTGTTTTTTAAGAACAAATATATTTGAGATTAAATGACAATTTTTTTAGGACCTAATATACAAACCACATTGAAAACCTCTTCCTTTTTAAAGTGGCCAGTTAAAAAAGTATATTATAAGGAGATCTTTAAGAAACATAGTAGTGTACTAGGAACGTCAGGTTGGCAAAAAGTATGTGAGTGCTGACACTGCGTACCTGAATGTTCCAGAGAGTCAGTCAGGGCCTCACCTCCGGCTTGCCTTTATTAGTCGGCTGAAGTGGAACCCCTTGAGTGCCCTAGGATTATCACCACTTGCTTGCTTTAATTGGTTGATCACAGGGGGACCGCCAGAGCTATATGCTCAGGGGTTGAAGTGTCTAACGACGTTATACCGAGGAAACCACCCTCCCCTTTTTGTTCGAAACACGCAATGGTGAAACTGGTGCTGCAACTCTCGACACTCCAAACAGCTCCCGCCGGTGTTGCCTCCTGTCACCTTTAGTGGTGGCTATTTAGGGGACTCATCTTGTAAGTGGCGAGCCACAGGGTTTAACTTAAATATTGAAAGATAGACGCCCTTTTAGTAAGTTTTCATTCCATATAACACCTATTGCAATGGACTATACCGCTTAGAGCTTCCATCTCATACAATATCCTATCCATGTATTCGTGTCAATATTTCTATAGTGCTGCCATGGAGAGTCTCCAGTCAGTGTTCCATTACATTTGAGACAAAAAATCTGTAAGGGCGACCACGTGTTGGACCCATGTCCCCACATAAGCCTATATTTAAATAGGACTGGATTGTTCATTGTGGAGGTTTCTTCTAAATAAAGAGAGACATAGGAAATTTTATATTTATTATAATCACTCCGTTGTCTGTGTACGGGTATATAGAGCAATTGTCAAGTTATAATACTGAGTATTATTTATATGCAATATGTTATCGACATATTGTGGGACCTTCAGGAAGGATTTGGAGAGGGATTGGGATGCACATAAAACAGATATTCTCCTTCCAATGCTTATGCAAAAATTGCACATCAGGAGATAGTCTGTTGCGCTTTTATTGACTTGGACAAAACCATGATAGTGTGTAGAGGGAAGAATTTATTTTATGCACTGCTTTTTACGTTAATTATGTGGTTTTTGTAATATTATTGTTTAAACTAATTTTATTTCATCAATTAGTAATGCTATTTGAGCATGCTTAAAAGCTTTCCCAGGTGTCAGCATGAAAACAAAGAATTGTGTAATAGGATTACTTTTCGAAATGAAAGACGTCGTAAGTTCAACTTCGAATTTGAATACGAATTCAATGGATGGTGTTTAATATAATTGAACAAAATTGTATCATCTGTTAAAGATTTAAATTTACATTCAACAATTTACTATGTACTCAGATCGTTTAACGTAATTAACACTGTGCGTTCCAGAACACTTCGATTCACGTACACGTTGACATTTTTCTGCACATATTTAAGTAGCCTCGGGTTTATTATGAATTCAGAAATCTTGGACATAGTTATTAACGTGTTAACGTATTTATTATACGTTACGTATATAACGTATTATGTACTATATATTGTATTAACGTACCACTGAGGATTGTACAAATACTTGAACGTTACAAGTTTTGGGAAATATACCAGTTATCTAACTCTGTACAAATAAATAAATGGAAGTGTCTGTTTGTAATGTCAAAATATCAGCTTTTTACTAGATGCATATAAAAGTCGGTGCTTATAATATTTTAATTTTTTTGTCTGTCTGTCTGTTTGTTCCGGCTAATATCCGAAACGGGTGGACCGATTTTGACCGTACTTTCACTGGCATATGGATATTATAAGGAGTAACTTAGGCTTTTATTTGAGAATTAGGGTTCAGTGTGTCGCGGAGTGCCTCCCTTCTTGTTTCCTTTCCGGTTAGCTCAACTAGGAGGCTCTCTCCACGGCAGTAAGTAACGTAGTTCGGTAAACGAGATCAATGAAACGTAACATATATATTGTTATAATGGTATATTGATATTCACATCTTCAACACTTCATCTTCATGGTGATGTTTATATATTTCAAATATAGCTTATTATCACAATATTTAAGCTAGTTTAAAAATAAGTTTAGTATAAATAAGTAATTAGTCATGGGATACTCATGCCCAACTTAACTGTCCGGTAGTTGTGGTATAGTATACGGGTATGCGACCCCGGCTTCCCTAGTTATTACTGTCCTATCCCTTATCCTCCTGGGCGGTAATATCCTACATTTCCTATTTCCCACTCTAACTTACCGATCTTCCTTTTCACACCACCTATCCTTCCCTTTCCCTATTCCTACCCGCTCCGCCAATCCAACGTCTGCCGCGCGGATGGATGCATGGCTAGGGGCAAGCCGCCTAGTCGTTAGCGTGCCACACTGCCCTGGGACCGGGCGACCCAGAATTAGGCTAGCCTTACCCTGGCATGCGGGGCTCTGCTGGGGTGGACAAACCTTTCCCTTGCTATTCGTGGGAACGCAATGGATAATAATAATAATTTAATTAACCAAAATGGCGGCGATGTGATTCGCCACCCATCACGTCTCGTCTCTCGCGGGGGCGAAAAGCGGCCCATGGAGAGCCGCTTCGCTACGTTGAATGTAAGAGGAGGAATGGATGGTAAGGTAGATGAAGTATGTCAGATGATGGATGAACGATGCATAGATATTCTGTGCGTGAACGAAACCAAGAGGAAAGGATGTGACACCACGGTTCATGGTCCCTACACGGCATACTGGTCGGGAGTCCCCCAAACCAGCCGAGGCTGTCAGGGAGTTGGTGTAATTCTTTCCTCTCGAATAGCTGAATGCGTGAAGGAGCATGAATGTGTAAGCCCAAGACTCCTCTGGATTAGGTTAAAAGTCGGACTCACTCGCTTGTTTATCCTTGGGGTCTATGCACCGACGGATCAGCGCGGAGGTGGGTCAATAAAAGCCCAACAAGAGAGGGGGAATTTTGGGATAGCATGAGAGAGGTCTTGAATAAATGCGGAGAAAATGAACGGATCGTGATGTTAGGAGACTTTAATGGGTGGGTTGGAGTAAAGCGTGATGGGTATGAAGGAGTTCTAGGTACGTTTGGGGACGAGAGAGTTAATGACAATGGGAGAAGCCTGCTTGAAGTATGCTTGGAATGGAATCTTTACGTGGCCAACACAATGTTTGACCACAAAAAGATCCATTTGTATACAAGAGATGAGGGTGAGTCTAGAAGTATGATTGATTTTGTAATTGTGGATGAAAGACTGAGGAAGAAAGTGCTAGACACTCGGGCATACCGCGGTGTAGGCCTCGACACAGACCACTTCCTGGTCATAGCCCGAATGCGTGGCCTCTTTAAATGGTGGCGACACCGAGGGGCCGAGCCTACGAGTGTTTTGGACAGAGTAAAAGTGGAAAATCTACAAGAAAAAGAAAAGAAAGATGAGTATGTAGAGAAACTGAAAGAAAGTTTTAAAGGCATGGAAGAGTTAGGTGTGATTGAGGATTTGTGGGAGACATTTAAGAAAGGGGTCGTGAATGTTGCTATTGAGGTATGCGGGGTAGCTAAAAGAAGGAAAGGAAGAAAGAACTATAATGTGTGGATGGATAAAGATGTACAAAGGGCTGTGCAAGAAAAGAAGAAAGCGTGGTTTGATTGGTTAGCAACAAAAGCTAACCAAAAAGTTTGGAAGGCAATGGATAACGAGATAAAGGAAGCAAGAACGAAGTATAAAAGATTGAAATCAGCAGCGAAAGAAGTTGTGTCTAGAAAGAAAGAAGAACGAAAGGATGATTTTGATAGGAGGCTCACTGAAGATTTCCAGTCAAACATCAAGTTTTTCTGGAAATCGATCAAAACAGCCAGAGGAAAAACTTCTACCTCGGAGCTGAGTACAATCAGGAGTCAAGATGGGAGCATTATAAAAGGAGAAGAATGTGTGTTAAAGAGATGGAAAGAGTATTTTGAAAGTTTGTTTGAAAGAGAGGAAGAGCAGGTACAACGTCCGACACCTTCCATGGAAACTGATATAAATGATGATGAAAGTGAGATAAGCATGGATGAAATAGTGAAAGCGTTGGAAAGAATGAGATTAGGTAAGGCTACAGGGTATGACAGGATTACCGTCGAGATGCTGAGGGCTGGACAGGGCATAGTGGCTAGCCAGCTGTACCACATTATCAATTTATGCTGGCGAAATGGGCAAGTACCGGGAGACTGGTGCAAAGCCGTAATCGTGCCATTGTATAAGGGAAAAGGGTCACGGCAGGACTGCATAAATTACCGCGGTATAAGCCTCCTCAGCGTCGTCGGTAAATTGTATGCGAAAGTGTTGATTGAAAGGGTTGTGAATGAAACAGACGAAAAAGTATGGGATGCACAAGCGGGACTTAGAAAGGGAATGGGATGTACGGATCAGGTCTTTTCCCTGCGGTGTATAGCCGAAAAGTGTTTGGCTAAAAACAAGAAAAGCTATTGCACCTTCGTTGATCTAGAAAAGGCCTATGATAGAGTGGTGAGGAATGAATTGTGGTCAGCATTGTCCGTGAACGGTGTGAACAGTATCCTCATACGAGCACTGCAATCTCTTTATAGGGATTCTAGTGCTTGTGTAAGGATAAACGGGGCGTACACAGAATGGTTTAATATCGACAAAGGTGTTAGACAGGGATGTGTAGCATCACCGTGGCTGTTACGCTGTGGCGTTTAATCTATTCATGAACAATTGCTTGATAGATTTAAAAGAGAATGAAAGTGGGTTGAGAATGAATGAGTTACTCGTCAAATGTTTTCTCTATGCTGATGACCAAGTATTACTTGCGTCCTCGGCAGAGAAGTTGCAGGAGATGGTAACTGCTATGAGTGGAGCTCTTGTTAGAAAGGGAATGAAGATAAATGTAAAGAAGACGAAAGTGATGGTGTTTGAAAGAGATGAGGCAGTGACAGACTGCAATATCGTGATTGGAGATGAACAAATTGAACAGGTGAATGAGTTTGTGTATCTGGGTTCAAAGTTTACAAGAGATGGAAAGTGTGAGAGTGATATTGAAAGAAGAGTGAATGCAGGAAACATGGTGAATGGAGCTTTGCACTCCTTTATGAACAGTCGGAAGGTGTCTAACAAGGCTCGTTTGGCTGTGCATGAGGGGGTGTTGGTTCCGACACTCATGTACGGAAGTGAAAGTTGGGTATGGCAGAAGAAACATGAAAGCAGAATAAATGCAGTTGAGATGAGAGCGTTAAGAAGTATGATAGGACTGAGTGACAGGATAAGAAGTAGTGAGATAAGAAAACGTTGTGGTCTGAAAGAAGATGTAGTGACAAAAATTGAGAAAGGTATGCTGAGATGGTTTGGCCATGTTGAGAGAATGAATGAAGAACGATTGACGAAAAAAGTGTATAAGGCGAGTGTGAATGAAAGTGCTGGAAGGGGTAGACCTAGGCGGACGTTTCAAGACCAAATCAGGGACGTCTTGGAAAAAGGCCAGGTCAAGAGTAACCTAAACCGAAGAGCATGTATGAAGGGAATAATGAAAGTGGACGAAGCGAAACAAGTATGTAAGGATCGTAGCAAGTGGAAAGAAGTGGTCTCTGCCTACCCCTACGGGAGAGAGGCGTGATTATATGTATGTATGTATGTTAAAAATAAGTAATTGGAATATTGCACGACACTATTTGTTAGAGTGACAGCTGTGTGTCGAACCACTAGCGTTCAGAATCGAATGTGTAATGATAATGATCAAAATATGAACGATTCGACACCACAATACTAAATTCGAATTTTGATTTGAATAAAGAATGAATCATGAAGTGGACAGTGATGGAGATAAAAGGTATGAAGTCATGAAAGAGGTTGATTGAAATGAAGATGAAGGATGACTTCGTCACAAGTGAAACTAAATTTAAACCCACGAATTCCAATATATATACTAACTATATAATTATTATTGATAAATAATCCGATTTGTTTTAAATTAAACGGCGGGTGAAACCGCGGGATACAGCTAGTTTGGAAATATAAGTCAGAAGAGCAGCATGTATGTTGTCAATATGATGGGAGAGATATCATCACACCGCGAGTTTTACGACTTTGTTCTCAAAAGGGTGTGTAGTAATAATAATAATCAGGAATATAATCTTAGGACATCGGTATCCCTGTAATAATTAGAAAATGGAGGACAAAATCAGCAAGTCCAATTTAAATGCTGAGCCAAAATAAATTTACCATGTTCAACCGCATCTGGTTAGACTTAAAGTCGACCCCCATTATAGGAAAATTTTAGACTGATAACATCAATAACTGATAATGTTTTACCTTCTTTATATAGGTAGGTAATATTAATAGTAGTCTCACTAGAACTAAGACTTTTCAAAGTATAGTCTTAAAAAACGTATCTTTATAAATTAGAAATGTTTTTATGTTTTGCAGACTAAAATAGCCACACAGATAAATATTAAGCTTGGAAAATTTATAAACTAATTGGGATTCTCAAATGGCAATCACGAACATGAAAATGTAACGTTTTTCAAAGCCTAGTTTATAAATTTTCCAAGCTTAATATTTATCTATGTGGCTATTTTAGTCTGCAAAACATAAAAACATTTCTAATTTATAAAGATACGGTTTTAAGTGAGCTTAATAGGCCAAGCTGATGTGCCACGTTTGGACCTTTTCAATAGTTCCGCTATATCAACGACAATTCAATAACGCCAGTGCAATTTTTCTTATTTTTTATTGTTTATGACTAATCACCCAATGAAGTACATAAAATATTAACTTTGATACGTGAAAATTCTGGAGGTGGAAGTGTTACTTGGCGGCCACTTAGCCAATGTTTTGTCATTAACTCTGGTAAACAAAGAAAAAGGTAACTCTTCGGATGCGTCATCAAGGCCAGCTGTACTGAGATTATTCTGTCTCCAAATGTGACGACTGAGCGGAAATCATCACATTTGGAGACAGCACAATCTCGGCCCAGGCGCAGTTTGGATCCAACCCTATCTTACCAAAAAATGTGGCAGAAAATAAAAACTCATCTCTTTAATCTTTTTTTAGACCTGTGAAAGTCTACTATCTCCCAATTGTAAAGTTAATAGTAATTGAGGCATGAGTATTTATTTATTTGGCTCTTCTACAATGAATACCCGATAACAGACACAGAAATACAATATAAGCTATATCTATGTGTCCCATCAATTATAGAAGAGCACGGCATGCACTATCATAGTTCTATTTTTTTTAAATATATTTTATAATTTAGTTATTTGCTAAATCTCCAATAGGATTTTTTTACAAGTGATAACGATTTGACATTTAAATCAATGTCTACTTCATGCTCTTTGTACAATACATACATCCTATACAGTGGACAGTGTTGTTTTAAATTTGTGACATTTCGGTAAACAGAAAAGTTTTTTGTTGTTACATCGCGGCAGATTTCGTGGCGTATGGAAAGATACCCTACTAAGTAGACCAGTACAATTAATAAATCCTGTAACAAGTTTTTTAAGAAAAATTAAATCTATCATTTCTCTACGTTTTTCTAGCAATGCCATTTTGAAGTATTTTAATCTTTCCGGGTATGAATTGAGTTTATTTCCAACATTACAGTAGTACGTCAAATGCCATAGGAACCTTTTTTGCCACTTTTCGATACGCGCAATAGTGAATTGTACACCAGCTTCTTTGTGTCAGGTCTCTTAAAATGTTTGCATTCCCTTAGCACGAAACTATCAAATTGAACTCCTAAATCGCGAATTGTATCGACTTCCTCCCGTAATTCACCATTCAGTTGATAGATTGAGCGTATGACGTTCTTGTTCCTAGTTCTTTACATTTAGAAACATTTGGTTGTACTCACACCATTCCGTCAACTTATTTAAGTCATTCTGGTACAGTACTGAATCCGCTGGACCTTTAATCTCTTTAATAACTTTAAGGTCATCTGCAAATAAGAATAAATGTGAATTTTGAAAACATTTGTTTATGTCGTTGATAAAAAGAATAAATAGCGAGTAATAACTCAATCACTGTTGGAGGTACTATAGGCTAAGTATTGCCCAGATTGGGGAGTCCGCGCGCTCATACCGAGTGACCCCTGGGAAGACGGCGGCGCGCACGTGGATACGTGCCGCCGTGTGCGTACACAGCGAGGCTTGGGTTTCCTTTACAATCCTCCCCGAGAAGTGCCTGGGCGGCGACCTTTTTACAGTCGCCATTCCTCCTCTAGAGGGAGTGACCGCTTTACAGTCATCCCCTCCGAGACGTACCTAAAGCATGGCATCAATGTGTAGCTCTAGTGTGATCTTAGGAGGACCTGGAGCCCCCCTCCGGGGCCGAAGCGGCGGTTGCCCCAGTGGTTTTAGCCGGTAGGAGTCCGATGTCCGACGCCTTCCCCAGGGCGGAGGAAGTTCATGAAGAATATCCACTGGGGACCAATAAAAAAAAGGTTAAATAGGTATTACCGCTAAACCAGAACCAGAGAGGTTAGCAAGGAAGCTGCCAAATATAGCCGAATCCATAGAGAATAAGACTTTATGTTCTGTGGTCAAAAGTTTAATAAAGCTTTAGAGGACGTGTTCAATTCAACGCTGAATTGAACTGAAAGGAGCATTAATATGATTAGCGAGTATATCTACAGATATCTCGCACGTTCACTTAGGCGACAACATCGTCACGGCAAAAATCACTGACAGCTCATAGAGCTACCTACGCAAACACGCACATTTGAACTTAACATGGAATGGAATTGTTATATAATAAGAATATTATCAAACACTTTTAAACGGATTATATCGCGTATATTTTAGATTTTAGTTTTTCCTGACGTTTCGAATACTTTGCAGCATTCGTCGTCGCAGGATGAATAATGTGACAGGCGTCGTTACAGATTTAAAAAAGTTATTTTATCTACCGTTCAATTTTAATCAAAAATTTGTTTCAATGCACGCATTAATTACTGACAGTGTCTTGATGTTTCTTAATGCGGTATGTTGTTTGGGGCTTTATTATTTTAATAACTGGATTCCAAACAGGTGGTACCTGCCAACCTTTTCTATTAAAATTAAGATGTTTTTTAAATTTTAATAGCCTCACGAAACTTTCTAGGTACATATCGGTTCTCTATCGCGAGGACTTGAGGTTGATCAAAATGAAGAAAATGGTTAGGTTTGCCTAAGGCATGTTCACACACTGCAGACTTTGTGGAGCGTCTGTGCTTGACGTCAGCTATGTGTTCTTTTATTCGGATGGCTATACTACGCTTTGTTGGCCCTATGTATGACAAAACACAATCACAGTCAATCTTGTAGACCCCTGCATCTTGTAAAGGTATATAGTCCGTTTAAAATTATTTTATTATAATGTGTAAAAATCGCGAAAACCTAACACTAACTATGTTGTCAAACATTGTTATTGTTGTTTCTTTCTTTCTTTCTTCTTTCAAACCATATACTCTGAATGAATGACTGACTGTCAGGTATTAAACGTGGCTAACTACAGCAATTGCAGTTTTGACGTAATGGCCACACAATGCAACTACAGTATCTGTCAGTCGGTTGATGTAGTAGCAAGTGTAATTGTTTCAGTTTTCTCGACTATGTTCAGCAAATTGTCGCCATGTGTATTTTTTTTTTGTTGTTAAGAAGTCTTTGTGCTGTATGATGTGTAAGTGTAGAGTTTTCACACTAGAGTTTCTCTTATATACCAGGTACCATAAATTAGATATCCGACATTTCATATATACACCAAAATCCGGCTCAACTATCTGTAAGCCATGCAAATATTTTTTCTGTTCGGAAATAAAACCCGCGACCGGTAGACCAGAAAACTAATTGCTTAGTCGTTGTGCCAACCATGCGGCCAAATATTGAAATAAATGCTTGTAGCAGATTCATTGCCTCATCAGGCATCTGTTATTTTTAGGGTTCCGAACGTCCAAAGAAAAAAACGGCGGATTCCTTATAGGATCACTCGTGTGTCTGTCCGTCTATCACAGCCAATTTGTTCCGAATCTATTGGACCGATTAAGTTGGAATTTGGTACTCATATAGATTTCTGTGAACCAAATACCGACGTGTAACGTAAATAAATGAATGTTTAATATAGGGATCACTTTTGGGTAATATAGAAAATTAAAGAATAAAGTATTGCAAACTGTACCATGTAATATGAAATGAAAGGGCTTGTTGTAGTGAGGTGGGTCTCAAATCTATTTATATTATTATTTTAAAATATTTAGTTTCAAGGTATTTAAGAAAATAAATTAAATAAAAAATAAAAAAAATTAAGCCAAAAATTTTGAAAAAATGTAATAGCGCTTTACCTATAAATTACAGGAAACCTAGATAAGTCTATGGTCTTAAAACAAAATCTTTCAATATTGTGCGTACAAACTCACGTTTGCAGTTGGTATGTATGGGAGAACATGTTGTTCAACTACGATGTTAAGTTTGTTCTTGGGATAAGTTATTGTTATAAGATCGAATTTAACAATACATAATAATATATTATTATTATTATATTCAGCAATTTCCCACTACAATCTGGTGTTTTTTAGTTACGGCATACAAAATTGGTTCAGAATTTTAAATGGTGGATAATATATTCTTCGTAGGGAACCCTCTCACAACGAGTTCCACACGCACTTGAATGGTTCTTTTTGGTATTTACACTGTTAGGCCAAACGTGCAGTTAGTCACTCTATTAGATTATAATGTGATGAAAACAACATTTGTCGAATAACTTGCAGCTTATTCGACAAATGTTGTTTACATCACATCGTAAGATAAGTAAAATCTTAATAAATCATCATACAATATAATTAATTTCATCAATTCAAAGTCTGTTTTCTGCCTTACAAAATATGTATTATGCATGCACATATCTACTCGTTTAAATTTTAATACGCACCAAAGTAAACTTTTAGTTAAATCAGAACTGCTGCTAATACTTCAAACTATCTTAATACTTATAAGGCCCTGCATACACTAGCGTCACCGACTGAGAAAATTTTTGTTCATGGTGCTGATTTGCTACCTATGAGTTACTTGCCCAAGATAATGCAAAGTTGCCTTACTGCTTTCAGTTATCATACTTAGTGTTTGACCTACTCACGTCACGTCGGAGTGTATAGGGCGAGAGCTACTTGTGGCAACTGACGATATGATGAAAACAAAGGCGTATTCTGTTTTGTGTTTGGTACAACTTATTGTTGTTTAGCAATTTAAAAATAGCATTTTTACTTTTTAGAGCTTCTTTATTATTTTCTCTAAAGCTGCTTTTCAAATCTAACCACCAAAAACCATGCATCAGTCATCATAATGGTCTTGATTAATGTTAAGTTCATCCAAGTAACTGGACTCGTTTAGCTCGTCAGTGTGGTAAACAAGGCTCAGTGTAGGTAAATGCATTTTGGGCACTCTAGCAAGTGCGGATTACGTTTGCTTAACTATGCACCTGAGAGAGGTTTTTTTTTCGTATTCTCACGAAAATTTAAATATCCGTTCAGTAGTTTTCGTTATTAGGGAGCTTTTGGTAACATTAAAGGTTAACTACAAATCATAATTCCCTGTATTTTAAGACGATTACAATAATTAAAATATGACTAGTACTCATACAATCAATTGGTATCTCTATACGAGTTTCGTACATCACCAATTTTGTCGTTATGAGATAGTAATCATCATATCAGCCATTTAAACGTCCACTGCTGAACAAGGACCTCCCCCATAGAATTTCACAACAGTGTCATCATTTTGGGGGCAATTGCCAATACTCGCCACGCTTGGCAGGCGGGTTGGTGAGCGCAGTATGGTTAGCGTTTCACAGAAGGGACGCTGCTGCCCATCCCTCTGGTCTAGATTCCCTTAGTCACTAGCCCTGTGCACCTTCACCTTTTACGACATCCACGGGAGGAGGTGGAGTGGTGCTATAATCTTAATCAGGACACCACACGAGAAAGTAATACCTATATATTATGTCTACGTAACCACACATTTACGCGTACATTCGTATAAGAACGTCAAATCGAATTTCTGTAGTTAAGGTGATGAACCAAGGTGATGTACATAAGTCAATAATTATTGACTTTGCGATACGTATTCACAATGTTAGTGTAACATGTCGGGTACGATATTTTTTGTGAATGTTTAGTGTACTAGGGGCTACATGCTTCTTATGGTGGAAATGGAAAATATATTAGGGCTTAATTGTGTTTAATAGGTATGTTCAAATGATTAAATAGTCATGTTCCCGGTCGTAGTCTGGAATGAACTATTAAAGCCTTCGTTGGGCCACAGTAAGCATCCAACAGTCATGGACCAAAATCGAATGTTGTCTCGGGGAGAGTGCGCGCGCAACTCCCGCCCCACGCCGCACCGTTCCGAACGTCCATTGATGATCTTCTTAATCTCGATACATGTTATTAATACAATTCACATGCAAACTCTTATCAGGCATACATATCCTCATTTTGTCGCTAACGATTAATTTTTAGTGACGAAGTAAACTGAGATATAGTTAGGGTGATACGATGTCGACACATCTTAGCGAGATGGAGGGCGCTGGCCACCGTTTCGTTTGCTAGGTTTGGGCGTCGCTGCGTCTCGGCTTTCGGCGGGTGGCTGGTGCGCGGCGGCGGCCGGCGCGACTGTGCGCACACAGCGCCGCCACGCACGCTTGTATCGCGACCCAGTCTGCTCTGACGTTTAGCTGAGCCGCCGGTGTCGCCCTGCCGCACCGTTTGCAAAATCGTATCACAGCATATTATGTTCTGCGCACTTAATGTTATCAGGAGATAATCAAAAGTGTTAGGTGTTGCCGGTGGTAGTCAGGTCGCGTGTAGGGCAGTAGCGTCGCGGACTGTGCGGCCCGGTGTACAGCGGGTGCGGGCGTGCTGGCAGGCCCGCAGCGAGCGAGCGCGCGCCGCACAGCAGCTGGCGATGTTTACACGCGGCGCCTGCATCCGCGACGCCCCCGTGCGCCCTGTGCGCTGTTAGCTGCAATATACAAGATTCCTCATTTACTATTCAACACTGTGAATTTTTTACTTTGCGAACAACCGAATATAGAGGTATTTAAATGCTTTTTTAAGCCGACTCTCATAGTGAGACCGGCCGTAGTGCACACATTAGTGTCACGAGCTCAGAGCATACGCATCGAAACCAAATTGTCATAGTTCATCTGAGTGATTTCACAACTTCGTAAATATGGGTGCTAAAGAAAGCGTGGAGGCTGCTAAATTTTCTGCGCAAAATTGGAACAATTTCGAGGTTCGTAAATACCTTTAAATTGATTTGCACATGGAGTGTTTGTATTCCCCTATCTCCCTCGTGAATGTCTTTATTATGGGGCGTTTTTGCCATCTAAATAATAATAAATTAACGTCATGTGAATTCATAATTAAAATGTCATGCACAGTTAATTTGTACCGAGCAATCAGTAATATGCATGTTCACACGTTCTATTTAAAATATAATATAAAATTTATAATAACATGCTAAGCATAAGTATCTGTTAATTAAGTATGATATTGTGTGTAAAAGTATTATATGTATTCTAAATTTTTGCAGCAGTATATATAATATTATGTAGTTTATGGCCATTTTAATATAAGTTTGCTAGATGTTCTAAAATATTAAATTATCACATAACACGTCTTCAATAAAATGGCATTAGTACGACGAACCTATTTACCAGCTGGGTCACGCGGATAGATCTGGACATTAAATCTACAGTTTATCACCTGAGATAACCAGTATACGTATAGAGGTTGTATCATATTACTACATAGGGAGATAGAATAGTTATGTATTAACTTACGCCTTCATGCGAGTCGTCGTATATTAGAATATGATGTTAGCGCTTGAGCATAATTATCCGCGCCTAGTAAAATCCGACATTTTCTAGTAGCTCACTTACGTAGGTACAAATATAATGATGCATACACAATGTCAACGCTTTTATTAATATGAAAAAGTCACCTAACATTATATAGTGTGGTCTAGTACATATACTATAAAGACAGTTTTAAATATGAAGCCAAACTTAGCTGACCCACATACAGTCGGTCTAATCTAAAATGATTGAAGGCTCTGCCGTCGAGATCGAAATGCGGCGCTAGAATTTTAATTACTATTTGATAGGATCGAGTCAGACTTGAGCGTATCGATACCAGATTAAGTGAGAAGTTTTTCTATTTACCGTAATAGAATTAATGAAAGGGTATTTATTTATTTTTTGGAGCAGGTAAGTCGCTTTGTTATTTTACTAAAATTGGTTGAGCATTATTTTTAAGAGGAGCTATTGTAGTAACTGTATACGAATATTTGTTATTCATCTTGAATATGAGAAGACCAACAGGAAGTTCTTTTGATCAAATAACCTGTATTACAAATATAAAATAGTGTACTGTCAGATACCGTTAATAATCTTCCAATTTTAAACACAAATAGATTATACTCATGCGATTGCATGGTAATTAGACAGGTCAAAATGTATTCGACACAAATGGGGAAACATTGGAAGAGTTGTAATCTATCCCAATATTTGTTTGTTACAACGGATCAAGAGTTCCCCCATCTTATACTTACATATTTCAAAGACAGCACCTGATCCGTATCTAATGAAAATTGCATCTTAGTAAAGACGCTGCGGAAGCGACGCTCTAGTTCTCATTTTGAACGGTGGTCGGTACGGTCACTTGAAGGTAAACCAATATTAATTAGTTAGGGAGGAACAATTTTTGTGTATTTGAGTATGTATGTAGTACGATCAAAAAGTTTTATACTATCTGTTTACTTGTGGACAATATTTTGTATTGTTTTTGATTTCATAAATACAAACAGACATGCATTAGGTAAAATCTATTTGTATATAAAATAGTTGTAAGTGGAAGCAAATAGAAGTAATGCATTAGCAGATAAAATTGTACAATATCAGATGATGCCACCCATGTAAATTGAAGTTAGCTAACTGTTCAAGGTGTGTCAGTAGGTAGGTATAGGTATATGACTCATATGTCCATCTATAACTTGGAAAGACCTTAACGCTTTGAACCTCTGTTTATTCAATAACACTGATAACTACAAATAAGACCGAGCGTTTAATGTCCTTATATCTCCTTCTGAGTAGAAATTGTGAGGGATGAAGTGATTTTAACGTCGTATTATAGTGAAAATTTAGAGTAGTTAATTACCACGTTTTCGAAATTGGCGTACGCCAAATATATGAACTGTAAAATGCTCCCACTAATAAACCAGCATAATTTAAAATCAATATAAAATCGCTGTTGTGACTTTTATTGCAACTTATCAAAGTAGAATAGTACATATTTGTAGTTTGAATTATTTGTTATTTATTATCCATGCATGCCTATGTCGTTTCACATCTCTTTCCTATAAATTTATATAATCATAAATAATACTGAAATACATTTTATAAACTCTGTCTGTATAGTCCTTAGATAAAACACTTACCTATTAAATATATTCAATAATTCCATACACTATACTGGCTCGTATACTCACAGTACATATTTTTAAATATGATTCTTGTCTAACTTATAACTGCTTTTATTAGCTTTAAATAAAACTATGTAAAAAATATTAAGCGAGGTGTACAGGGTTGTTATTTTTTATATCGGGGTAGTTTCAATATGTGTATAAAAAGAGTAAAAGGATCATCCCAAAAAACTAAAATTGGAATTGGATAAAGGCTAACCTGTGTGTTCTATGTACATAAACACACAGTCGAAAGTTGTGTTCGAATGAAAGAAGGTTTCCTTGTGGATTGCAGCATGCCGCTGTGAAACACCCGTACAGGCACGGCACGCAGAGGTCGCAGAGTCTGAACCGTGGCCACTCGCTCTCGCGCACCGATGGCACCTGGTGACATCACGGGACCGCGGGTGAGTGCACATGTTCTCGTCCGACCATAATAAGCATTCAAGTTTTTTTATACTGTCACCAACTATACTCATGGATGAAGTTTAGCAAATGCTGCTGTCATTAGAATCTATGATTAGTTTTAAGAAGTAACTGTAGATGCTTAATGCCTTAAATAAATTTAGTTATTACTCACATAAAATATAGTTTTATGACTATTTGTGATGCGAAGTTGATTGATATTTGTACTACTGCTTCAAGAACGAATACAATGTCCTCACAATTATGGTACTCACAAAATGACTATAGATGAGGATATGAGTTCCAACAAAACTTGTGCTCCACTCTCAAAATACGCTAATCTTTTTTCATTAAAGCTAATCAGTCGTCTTTTTATAATTACTGTTACTGATTTGTTGTCCGTGCGGTATCCGGATTAAGAATAAAACATTACCTATCTCCTCTTGTGGATGTCGTATCAGGCTACTAAGGGACTGTATGCCAGATGAATGGGCAGCAGAGTTCCTTCTGTGGAACAGTAGCCATACTGCGCTCACCATCCCGCCTGCCAAGCGTGGCGAGTACTGGAAAATTCCCCCAAAATTACGACACAAAATCAATTCAAAACAAAAATAAATACTGATACAAACTAGACATACAGATCGGGACCTTTGGTCAAGGTTTTTTGCAGTTGATTGCATCAACCACTGCACAAACCGTGTCGTCATGAAATAACATCAGTTTAAGTTTGTAATTTTGAGTTAGAATTGTGTCCATGCGTGATTTGAGAGTGAGCTTGGAACGAATGTGCCTGGTGAGCACCTTTTTTTTTTTTTTTTTTTTCATCATGAACTTCCTTCGCCCCGGTGAAGGACGAAGGGGTATGCCGGACTCCTACCGGCTAAAACCACTGGAGCGGTCATCTTCGGCACCTAAGGGAGGCTCCAGGTCCTCGTATGATCACACTAGAGCCACCCACTGGTGCCACGCCTATTGGCACATCTCGGAGAGGGTGACTGTAAAGCGGTCACCCCCCCAGGGGGATTGTAAAGGATCCCCCAGTGCGTCCCACGGCAGCGCGTGACCACATGCGTGCTACCGTCTTCTCTTGGGTCGCTTGGTGTGGGCACGCAGATTCCCCAATCTACGCACCCGCGAACCCAGAGGTCCCCCAGCTTATAGCAACGGCAGGGGTTTTCAGGCGTATCGGAATTAGGCGCCAGGGCGGTTGTTACCCCGGCGCCGTCTCCTTCTTCTTCGAGCGGGATCGGCCCTCTCCCGATCCCGCTCTGCGGTCTCCTTCTGGAGCATGACGCTCTCACAGAAGGAGACCACTGCATTCCAATTTTCGTGCTCTGCCAACATAGCCGACACTACTGCTGGCAGAGAGAGATCTTGCCCGATCCGATCGACCAGGATCCGCCGCTCGGCGGCCCACGCAGGGCACGCCTCGAGCGTGTGCTGTGCGGTGCAGGTACGCGCCGAAACAACCGTGCCCGGTGAGCACCTGCGTCAGGCGGTAGGTGACGCGCTCGCGCCTTTTGAGCCAGGCTCCAAAGAGCGGCAGGACGGCCTCGACGACGCGCTTGGTTGCAAACTGCATCCGCAGGCGATGACGCCACTTTACAAGTGCGCGCCGCCGAGCTAGCCACCGCAGCTTGTCCAACGCCCCTGGAGGCGCGCCTTCGCCGCTCTGGCGGAGGGAGCGTGTCTGATCGTAGACCCACGCATCCATCTCCGCCAGGATGTCAAAAGGCGGAAAACGCGCCAGGAGAGTTGCCACCTCGTAGGACACCGTTCGGTATCCTCGTGCGATCCGGATAGCCACTCTGCGCTGCAGACCATGAATTTTGGTTCTGCAGCGCTGGGCGCCTGATAGTCGAGCTGACCATACAGGCGCCCCGTATAGGACCACGGACCGCACGACTCCTCCGTAGAGACGGCGAACTTCCTCACATGGTCCCCCGAGATTGGGCAGCTGCCGGTGTAGAGCACCCACTACCCTCTCGACTCGGGGGACGAGGCGCTGGAAGTGCTCTTCGAAGCCCCAACGACTATCCAGGGTGAGCCCCAGGTATTTCATGTACCGGCCCACCCCGATTTGCGCGTCACCAACGCGTATCCACGAACTGGGTGGTTCTCTGCTTCTCGGCAGTTTGTGAAACCATAGCGCCTCGGTTTTCTGAGGCGCTATCCGCAGACCCAGGGCGTGGATTTTGGCCAAGACAATTGCCACCGCTTGCTCCGCAAGCCGGATGGTTCCCTCGAAGGACTCCCCGCTGGCCAACACCAGAGTGTCATCAGCGTAACAGACTAAGCTGACGCCAGCAGGGAGAACGACACGCAGGACCGCATCGTAGGCAAGGTTCCATAAGAGAGGGCCGAGAACTGACCCCTGCGGAACCCCGCACGTAATCTCCCTCCGCTTTACGCTACCGTCCCTGCCCACGTAGCCAATGTGCCTATCACGCAGATAGGCCCCAATGATGCCCTGCAGGTAGGGCGGACACCGATGATAGACTAGTGCCGCCCTAATAGCGCCCCACGGGATGGAGTTGAAGGCGTTGACGATGTCTAGACTGACCGCCAACGCCACCCCACCCCGCCGGGACACTGCCTGTTCCGACAGCGAGCGGACGCGAAGAATCGCGTCGATGGTGGACCGCCGCTGCCGGAAGCCATACTGACTTTCGGCCAGGTCGGGGCCAACTCGCGACAGGTGCTCAACGAGTCTTCGGGTAATTATTCTTTCGAATAGCTTCGAAGCCTCGTCGAGCAGGCAAATGGGACGGTATGCAGAGTATACGTGGGTAGGGACGGTAGCGTAAAGCGGAGGCGGAGCGAGATTACGTGCGGGGTTCAGCAGGGGTCAGTTCTCAGCCCCCTTTTATGTCGTTTTAGTGTCGGCTATGTTGGCAGAGCACGAAAACTGGAATGCAATGGTCTCCTTCTGTGAGAGCGTCATGCTCCAGAAGGAGACTGCAGAGCGGGATCGGGAGAAGGCTCTCCAAGATGTGCCAATAGGCGTGGGCGGCTCTAGTGTGATCATACGAGGACCTGGAGCCTCCCTTACGTGCCGAAGATGACCGCTCCAGTGGTTTTCGCCGGTAGGAGTCCCCTAATACCCCTTCGCCCTTCCCCGGGGTGAAGGAAGTTCATGAAGAATTTCCACTGGGCACCAATGAAAAAAAAGTGCCAATCTAAATATTTCCAATGTATTTCTATGAACCAGGATACTCAGGAAGAAATCTGTCATTCTGAGAATATGCTGGCATTTATTTCGGCCGAATGAAGTCCACTGCTGGACATAGGCCTCCCCCAAAGATTACCACAATGACCGATATGGATGTGTTGTGTGCTCATTAGAGGATCTTGACATAGTCGCCACGCTTGGCAGATGGATTGGCGATCGCAGTTGAGTTGTTAATGTACTCGAAGGACGCTGCTGCCAATCCTCCGGTTAATCCCTTAGTCGACTTTTACGACACCCACGGGATGAAATGGGGTGGTGGCATTCTGAGCCACACGGCGATGCTGGCATACAATAGGATAATTAATATGTTTCAATCTACAATAGGCTTTGCAACTTTCAGATTTTTATAGTGGTCAGATTTACCTGTGTTTATTTTATATAACTGAGGTGCAATGATATGTAAAATAAATACATAATAAGTCATAAAAAATAAAGTAAATACATTGTGTATGTATATATACATAGTATAATTAATCATATTAACGTCGCAAAAATGTACCTAAGTATGTGTTGATGTGTACATATTTGCAGGCAGCATAGTGCACTGCGCCGAGTGCGGCACGCGCACGATGGGCAATAAGCTGTCGTCGTGTTCCTGCGCGCCCATCCTGCGCAAGGCGTACCGCTATGAAGACAGCCCGTGGCAAAACTCACGACGACGAGACGGACACCTACTTAGGTGACACTATTTAAAAATAATTATTAGTACTTATGTTCGCAGTTGCACACTTTGCGGTCTATATCCAACAAAGTCTTTCAACTAAATGATGGATCTGGAGGAGAAGACGTTTCGTGATATTACGGTCTATAGCAGTATATTTTTATACTTTAAATAGAATATATCTAACTCAGTGTGCCTGTTGGTCAATGCCTCCTCAACTTGATTCCACTGTGGAAACTATCATTCGTTACTTTTCTCCAGTTAGGCCTCACTGTGAGCTTAAGCTCATCTTCCGATCTTCTGTGTTGCCTATTTTTTTTCCTCTTACCTTCCCCTCGGGTTGCCCGTGTGGTGACCGGATTAAAAATATAGCACCACCCCATCTCCTCCCGTTGGATGTCGTAAAAGCCGACTAAGGGACTCTAAACCAGAGGATGGGCAGCAGCGTCCCTTCTGTGGAACAGTAGCCATACTGCGCTCACCGACCCGCCTGCCGAGCGTGGTGAGTATAGGCAAATAGCCCTCAAAATGACGAAACAATTATTGTGGAAAACCATGGGGGAGGCCTTTGTTCAGCAGTGGATGTATAAATGGCTGATATGCAGTCCCTCGGGTACCGTAACGAGATATACTAATCACTTTGTTATATTTTACATGCATGTATGGCCTGTCAAACTCAGATTCTGATTACTGATTTGTGGGAGTATATCCGTAATCTTTGCTTTCTCTATTATTTATGAAATATGCCCATTATACATCTTTCCGTGTTTCATTTCTATGATGATTCATTATATTCCCCCCATTTAAGTACTACTTCTGGACAAAGGATGCACTCAATTCTCTCACGATGTTGAGCCCCCACATGTCAATTACAAAGGAAGTCATCATGCCGCCTCCTGCGTGGCCCGCTACAACCCTTCTAAATGCATTAGTGATACGATCAAACCCGTACGTGGCCTGCTCAGTCTTATCAGCATTATCTGGTGGCATAAGACTGACATACGTACGTTTTGACTCCTGGATACTACTCATAGACAATATATTCATGAGTCTATATTTTAGTGTCATGTGTATATTGTATCATCATTTCGGCCTAATGAAGTCCACTGTTGGACACAGGCCTCCCCCAAAGATCATCAAAACCACCGATATGGATGTGTTTTGAGCTCATTGGGGGGTTTTGCCATAATCGCCACGCTTGGCAGGCGGATTGGCGATCGCAGTTGAGTTGTTAATGTACTCGAAGGACGCTGCTGCTCATCCTCCGACTAATCCCTTAGTCGACTTTTACGACACCCATGGGAGGAGATGGGGTGGTGGCATTCTGAGCCGGCACCACACGGCTGTGTATATTGTATACGTATATTTAATTTAATTTATTCAACAATTACATAAATGACTGCCTTGATGTTTGAATTACACAAGAAATAAAAAATTACAAAAATGATATACAATACAAGAATGACCCTTAATAATTATGTTGCAGCCGTGCTGCAGTTGGTGTAGATGTATTTCAATATAGTTACCAACTAAACATACAATGCCATACTGGGGTGCAATTCCTTGAGTTCAAACATCCATACATCCTTGATTACATTACATTGATCTGATAAAGATTTTACTGAACATATATTGTGTTTTTTTGGTAGGTATTGACCCGAGAGCTTGGGTCCCCCCCTGCAGTATGTCGTGCTATTTACTGGACACCCTGTATAATTTACCTGTACATTTTGTCGTAACATCTAATTAGACGTACCGTCAGAATGTACAAAAGGGTACAATCCATGGTGTAAACAGAATATGTCACGCATACTTTATTGATTACATCCAATGACTGCTTTCATTTTTTCTTAATCACATCTTTTTGAGTGAACTTTATGCAACCTAACTCTTAACGATATTTTTATAACAGAGATAACGTACAAGTCTATAAAAAAAAATTCCTTTAAATGGTTTTGTTTGTAACAAGCAACCGAAATTATTCTATAATACAATTACAATTATACTGATGTAGAGTTAAATAGCTCTAGATCATAACGGTCCATTAAATCATTATATAGCTATGTAAGTATATACAAACGTATACATAAGTTATGTATATACCTACGTAGGCATATAACAATTGTTACTAAATAACGTAGAAGATCTCATAGCATTACAGTTTACGTTTATCACTTGTATTAGACAAAATTCCTGATCAATGTATACTTGCAGACTTTGGGCGGAGGTGTTCCACGTATCCAGCGGTGCCGGCACGGTGAAGTGGCAACAAGTATCGGAAGATCTGGTACCCGTCAATATCACCTGCATTCAGGACTCGCCCGAGTGCGTGTTCCACATCACCGCCTATAACTCGCAGGTCGACAAGATCCTTGACGTTAGACTACTGCAACCTGGTACGTGTAAAAAAATTACCTTGATTAATTGTATTGTTCAATAGTTACACATTCAGAAACACACACACACATCAAGAAAATGCCTTTACGCCTTTGTACGTCATCGCCACTTATAAGAATTTGGTAATCTTGTATTTAGTCACTACCCAGAAGAACACGGATATAATGTTCCTTTTAAAACAGTCCCCGAGTATCATTATTAGTTCATTGTGATTTTTATTTATAATAATATTAATTTACGTAAACTCTTCAATATTAAATACCTTAATACCTATTTTGTTCTGAATAACTTTAATGTTATTCTTTTGGGTCTTATGTCGTCTTAGATGCCTTTATTCTTATTTTTTGTTGAACAATCATACCTCTTTATGGTGTTAAATACTTTAATATTTTGTTCATAATATTATTATATTGTGTTTGTCGTAATGACTTCTAATGAGTCTATGGATCTTCTTGTGAACCCATTTTTTTAACCTAATTTTAGGTTTCCGAACATCCGAAGGAAATACGGTGGAACCCTTATAGGATCACTCGTGTGTCTGTCTGTCCATCTGTCACAGCCAATTTGCTCCGAATCTACTAGACCGATTAAGTTTAAATTTAGTACAGTTAAGTTTAAATAAATGAATTTTGAATATGGGGGTCACTTTTGGGGGTAGTATAGAAAATTAAAGAATAAAGTTTAGTAAAGATGTAGAAAGTGAGTAAAGAAGAAAGTCGCAAACTGTACCTTGTAACATATGAAATGAAAGGGCTTGTTATGAGAGTCTCAAATGTCTATGTTTTATGATTTAAAATATATAGTTTTGAATTTATTTAAGAAAATTGATCATTCCGAAACTACAGACCCTAAAATTTTCAAAAATATAGCTATTAGCTCTTTACCTATATGTTACAGGAAATCCTATAAGAAGTCTACGGTCTTAAAATAACATGGTAAATCTTTCAATATTGTGCGTACAAACTTACGTTTGCGGTTGGAAAGTATCGGAAAACATGTTTTTCAACTACGATGTTAAATTTGTTCTTGGGAAAATTCATTGGTACAAGACCGAATTCAACAATAGAAAGTTTGACACACAACGCTTATATACTAACGTGACCTTCTTTCTTGGCTAAAAAAGTTGGCTATAAATAGCGTTACTAAAATGATATTGGCAAATATCACTTTTATTTATAAGCAATGCTAATGTATTGTACACAAAACTGCTGGCTGCTAACCAAATCAAGGTGCAGACTGGCCGCCTACTAAACTGCTTAAATATTAGCAATAGAGCGGCATTATTTTTAAGGCTGTTGAGGCAAAATGTTATTTCTGTCTTAATTGCATATTTTTATGAATGTAGCGATCAAGCAGCGGTAGATATGTTCCTAAAATAGTTACCAATCCTATTCGGATATTATTAAAAAAGAATATAGAATCACAATAATTTTACATACCTATATAAAGTTCATCTACAACTACCAAACCACAGCTAACTAAACATAGCTACGTGAATTTCATCATTTTCATTTTTCATCATTTCGGCCGAATGAAGTCCACTGCTGGACACAGGCCTCCCCCAAAGATCACCACAACCACCGATATGGATGTGTTGTGGGCTCATTGGGGGGTTTTGCCATAATCGCCACGCTTGGCAGGCGGGTTGGCGATTGCAGTTGAGTTGTTAATGTACTCGAAGGACGCTGCTGCCCATCCTCCGGCTAATCCCTTAGTCGACTTTTACGACACCCATGGGAGGACATGGGGTGGTGGCATTCTGAGCCGGCACCACACGGCTACGTGAATTTGTTGTTTATTTTTTAGCTTAGTAACAAATCGAGAAGAAGTTTAATGGTTGTAAGATTTTCTTAATCGCTATAACAAAACTAAAAATCATATAAATATATACACGAATATATAATTTAAATCATAAGTGACATTTCTAAAAACAAGTCGATTTAACGTGAATTAAATTAAAATGTTTAGTACAATCTTCTCGTTTAGAAGTAATTCTTGGTTACGTATACAGATAGCAACATACAAAATATCCAATTGAATTGTGTATCTCCTTGTTTATGAAATTCGTTAACAGTAAAAGATAATTAGAGTGTCAGAAATATGAGTACAATTTAAAATAAGACTGCTATGAATATAATTGGAATAAACCTATAAAAAAAATCCCGTCACAAGAAATGTAATATTTAAAACATAACAATGCATTACACTACTACGTAGATAATATTTGATTTCACATCAGTTTTGTTTGGATGCCATGCTATTACTCAGCAACATAACATCTAATACGGGCGTAAAAAAATAGTTCCAGAAATAAACACTTTTGTAACAATCACGAAGATCACAGGCAGGCAGAGTAACACCTATATTTTACTAGGGCAATTCGGGAGATACAACGGCAGCCGCTGTAACCCAGTTTTAATTTTATACTAGGTAGTAAGACGAATCGCCCAAATTCACCAGCACGTACAAAAGTCCGATATATTACTTCTGTTCTACTCTTTTCATTTACATAAAGCTACTAGTTTAATGTTAAACAGTTTAGGAGAAAACATGATATCATGATAAAATAACTCGATAAAAAGTTGCTGCCCACGTATGATGTAGATATTGCGATCTATCAGACAGATTACTAAAATTACATGACTGATTGCTTTTTTATGAGCAGCAAACCTTACCAATTATGTCGAATCTGGTTCCCAGAAGAATTCAGCGCTAATTGAAGAAATTTTATCCCATCAAATATTAACACCAATAATAATTGTATGTATACATTTTATCTACTCATTACAATAACGACATATAGAAATAATGAGTTTTATTTGAAGGGGACAAACAGTAGGTTATAGAGAAAACATCGTGTTTATTAGGTAAGTTGTAATGCAGCATTAAGCACCAGCCATTTTTGTTTTTAGATCATATAATTATAGCGCCGCATATTCTTTACTTGCGAGAGTATTTTTTTTTTATGTTCCTAAACTAACTTTAATCATTAATTTACACAATTTTTGTTTTTTTTTTTAAACGCGAGCCCTATTACCTACTTACTGTCCCCATAAAATAAATTTCACTAATTTGATGGACCCTATGTATCCAATACTAGCAAAGGTCCACCTTGGACCTCTTAGAGAGAGAAAAGAAAAGCAATAATATAATTATTCATGGATTAGCGGAAGAAGAGAAGTCGACACTAGATTTAACACTTTCGTCGGTAAATTGTATGCGAAAGTGTTGATTGAAAGGGTTGTGAATGAAACAGACGAAAAAGTATGGGATGCACAAGCGGGATTTAGAAAGGGAATGGGATGTACGGATCAGGTCTTTTCCCTGCGGTGTATAGCCGAAAAGTGTTTGGCTAAAAACAAGAAGAGCTATTGCGCGTTCGTGGATCTAGAAAAGGCCTATGATAGAGTGGTGAGGAATGAATTGTGGTCAGCATTGTCCATGAACGGTGTGAGCAGTATCCTCATACGAGCATTGCAATCTCTTTATAGGGATTCTAGTGCTTGTGTAAGGATAAACGGGGCGTACACAGAATGGTTTAATATCGACAAAGGTGTTAGACAGGGATGTGTAGCATCACCGTGGCTGTTACGCTGTGGCGTTTAATCTATTCATGAACAATTGCTTGACAGATTTAAAAGAATTCAAAAAGAAAAATTGAGAAAGGTATGCTGAGATGGTTTGGCCATGTCGAGAGAATGAATTAAGAACGATTGACGAAAAAAGTGTATAAGGCGAGTGTGAATGAAAGGGTTGGAAGAGGTAGACCTAGGCGGACGTTTCGAGACCAAATCAGGGATGTCATGGAAAAAGGCCAGGTCAAGAGTACCCTAAACCGAAGAGCATGTATGAAGGGAATAATGAAAGTGGACGAAGCGAAACAAGTATGTAAGGATCGTAGCAAGTGGAAAGAAGTGGTCTCTGCGTACCCCTACGGGAGAGAGACGTGATTATATGTATTAAGAAATATTTTCTGGACGTTTTAGACATAATTATAGAAAAATATTAAATAAATAAAATCTATCGTATTGGCATCAAAAATAAAAATGAGAAACCAAGGCCCACGCTCCTTTCATTAGTCAGTGGCTGGAAAAAAAAACGAAATTCTGAAGAACAAAAAAAAAATTAAAGGAGTTTTAATTAACGGAAGATTATTCAAAAGAAACATTAGAAATCAGAAAGTCACTGCAATCCAAACTAATGGAAGAAAGGAAAAAAGGAAACTTCGCATACATAAAATATGATAAGCTCATTGTAAAGGAAAATTCAAGCTCCACCTCACCGCAGGCTGAGTCACAGCCAAGAAAACAACAAACGCTAAGTGCAACTAAGAACAACAGAATAAATGCGTTTGAAATGAATCGGCAATCGGAAACAAGAACCCTATAAAAAATGAAACAAAAGAAAAGAAATACTCCCGCCCAAGCCAGCTGGTCCCCGTGGGGAAAAAGACCACAACCTTCCAGCAAGCGCTGAGAAAACAATTAGAGCAATTAAACAGCCACAACGAATACTCGAGATTGGAATATTCAATGTACGATCTCTAGCAACAACAGAAAGATATATAGAATTGACATATCTGCTACAAAAAATAAAAATTGATATACTTGGCCTGGCAGAAGTAAGAAGAATGGGCTGTGAAATTAAAGAACATGAAAATTACATATTCTGCTACAATGGTGGAACACTCTGCCTATATGGAGTTGGTGTTTTAATAAAAAAAGAACTTAAAAATAAAATACTAAGTTCCTCAGCGCTATCAGATCGGGTTGCTCTATTAAAAATGAAATACGACTGCAACAAATTTACAATAATACAAGTATACGCCTCAACTGAAAAGGCCACAGATGAAGAAATCAACTCGTTCTATGAGAGTCTATAGTTAGCTCAAGACCAGGCAGAAGAAAATGTCCTCGTTATCGGTGATTTTAATGCAAAAAATTACAATATACTAGCCAACATTACCAACACCAACCTTGCAGACAGACCAAAAAGGAACTAAGAACTATTGACAAAATAATTAGTGAATTTACTCGAACTCTTCTTACAGGACGAACTGAACTTTTAAGAACTTTGAAGAATTAAGCAGTTTATTTAAAGCTACATGTAAGGCAATTGATAAAGACTACAAAAACCATATAAACCAAATAATACAGGCTAACCTAAAAGTATATAGATGCACGAAAAAAGCCTACAAGAAATTATCCACGCACAAAAACTGGATTCAAAACTTAAAAAGAAAATCAAAAGAAACTGAAACCAGACAAGACATCTTGAAATGCGCCACAGATTTCTCCAAGTAACTATATGGCAAAACACCGAACTCAAATTCTTGTATAACCAATAATAATAATAATTCATTTATTGATCAGTAACATAGATCCATTATTGTTAGTAGAAATAAAAGTAAAAATAATATAGGATTCTTGAAATGGTTAGTAATGTAGTTAGGTATCAAATATTAGAATAAAATCTCATATTACTACAGGATCCCCTATAGGGTCAACGACATTACAAATAAATTCAATAAAATTATAAATATATACATTAAACATGAAATTTCATAATATTATTCATAAATGGGCAGTCTACCCTATTCGCTATCATTTTCAGGATACCGTTAGCGCTGCCGCGAACCCTGCCTACCAACGAAGCTATACGCTTACGCATAATCGCATTAAAGCAATCGACGCGCGCCTCTGCGAACATACCAGAGGCGCTGCAGTACCGCGGCAGCCCCATCAGCATCCTGAATGCATTATTATATTGAACTCGGAGGGCTCCGTATGATGCGCGAGTATATGAATCCCATAGGCTGCATGCATAAAATGATGTACAATATGCTGTAAATAGTGTTATTTTAGCTCCTGTGGAGCACCGCGCGAACCTACGGCATATCATATTAGCGCGCACCGACAAAGCCCTCCGCTCCCGCTCAATGTCTAAGTCGTCACGTAAATCTGATGTTACAACATGACCCAGATATTTAAAACTATCTACCATTTTTAGGGCAATTCCATTTAATTTTACTGGTGGTATATTGGACAGGTGTTTGTTCCGAGCTTTAAATAACATGCATTGGCTCTTTTTTGCATTATATACTAGGCCATGTGTCCCAGCATAGTTCTCACATATTTGCAGGAGTCTCCTCAGACCACAAATTGACGCGCTCAGCAAAACCATGTCGTCAGCATAGCTGATATTATTGACGCATACGTCATCAATGAAGCATCCGACATGTTCTTTGCTAAGCGCGGCAATCAGCCCATTCATATATAAATTAAATAACACAGGTGAAGTTAAGCCCCCCTGTCTTACACCACATTCCATTCTGTAAGTGTCGGAAAGCTGCCCCGACCACCTGACCTTGTTGACCTGGTTTCCATACCAATACTGAAAAATATTAATGATCTCGGGAGGAAGTTTTTCTTCTTCTAATTTCTTTCACAGTATATTGTAGGTAACCAGATCAAAAGCCTTCGACAGGTCGAAAAAGCATGCATACACAGGCGTTTCTCGATCCGTATAGTATCTGACAGTATGCTTGAGAGACAATATTGTACCTTCAGTCGAAAGTTTCGGCCTAAATCCAAACTGGTTATCGTGCAATTTAAGATGTTTATTTAACTGTGTCTCAAGCACCCTGTCAAACACCTTGACGGTGATAGTGGCTAAGGATATCGGTCTGTAGTTACACCGATCTGACAGGTCTCCATTCTTGTTTTTTACAACTGGCACTACAATTGTTGATATGAGGTCAGGCGGTATGTAATTGTGACTAGTGCATAGGTTATACAGTAAGGACAGTACTCTTGATATATGAGTACCAGCATATTGAATATACTCAATGCTGAGACTGTCATGGCCGGGAGACTTACCTCGTGATATGGACTTAATGGCTCCGTATACATCCTTGGCAGTAAATTGGATGCTCACCTTACCTTCAGGTTTCTTAGCATTGAACATCTCCCGCGCTGGCCCAAGGGGGGAGTGTACATAAAACTGATCTTTAAAAAGGTTAGCGATATCCTTTGACTCACTAATGCCATTGACACTCACAGGCAAGCCAGGCCTACTATTTAACTTATCAACAGGAATCTCCTAAGATATCGTAGATTTACTACCAGTGGACGAAATGGAAGTTACCAAACACATCCAAAAACTCAAAGCAGATAAAAACCCTGGTCCTGATGGCATATAAAATGAAGCCCTAAAAACCAGCGCTGCCCTATTAGCCCGCCCACTTACGTTCCTACTCAACAAGGTTCTCAACACAGGTCAGGTACCGGAACAGTGGAAAAGATCGGACATAATCCTGTTCTACAAGAAAGGATACCTTCGAGACATCGCTAATTACCGCCCTATTAGCCTACTTTCAAGTGTGTACAAATTGTTCACATGAACTCTACAAAACTGATAGAGCTCGAAGATCGATAAGTTCCAGCCGGTAGAACAAGCGGGGTTTCGCTCCGGATTCTCAACAACGGACCACATACAAGTAATGCAACAAGTGATAGAGAAACACAAGAAGTTCAATAGACGACTATGTATTGCTTTCGTCGATTACGCGTTTGACACGATTTCTCATGATACTATTTGGGAAGCACTGAATAAATGTCACATAAACGAAAATTACATAAGGGTACAGAAAAACATCTACGAGGGTAGCGTAAGCCAAGTCAAACTAGAGACACGAGGTCCTGATATACCGATCTGTAGAGGAGTTAGACAAGGGGACCCCCTCTCACCCAAGCTATTCATAATAGTTTTACAACATATTTCTGACAATCTTAACTGTCAGTCGAAAGGGATTAGAGTCACCCGACACCAACTTATCCACCTCAGATTTGCGGACGATATTGTCCTATTCGCTGAAACGAGGAAAGTGCTAGAAAAAATGATAAGCACTTTAAATAAAGAAAGCGAAAAATTATGTAAGTAATAATGAACGAGAACAAAATGAAAATACTGACAAACAGCCACGCCAGCCACGTAAATGGAAAGCCGCTTGAATAAGTGAAAAACTACATATACTTAGGTAAACAAATATCATTCGAAGATAAAAATGACGAACAAGAGGTCGAGCGCCGTATTAACATGAGTTCAAAAAAGTTTTGGTCCCTGAAGGAAATCCTGAAAGGCGAATTTCCCCTCCATCTGAAGACAATAGTCCTAGATAACTGTGTTCTACCTACTCTCACATACGAATGCCAAACGTGGACGAGTAACACAAACATCTAAACTAGTAACATGAAGTAACATAAAGCAATGGAAAGGAGCGTACTAAAAATAAGAAAAACACAATAAGTAAAAATTTAACAAATAAGACGAAAAACTAAATTTATAGATGCCTTAGACTATGCCCCAAAACAGAAGTGGCGGTGGGCAGGAAATCTAGGAAGATGCACACTTGAGGCAACTAGGAAGGACCATCGGGAAAAATAAGAAGAGGGCGTCCCAGAAAAAGTTGGATAGAAGATATAAAAGCTATAGCAGGCAGCAAATGGAGAAAGAAAGCAATGGACAGAGAGGTCTGGAAAAAGAGGCCTATACCTGAGAAGGGGTTCCGATCAATTCTAATGAAAACAGCAACGATAGCGTTTAAAGCAAACAAATTTGAAGTCATTAATTTGAATTATTACATAATATTAGCAACAATATCATTATATATCATTGTAAACTTTTACATTTTATGTATCTAACATACATATTATAATAATTTGTAGATTGGAAATAAATAGGCTTTATTATTATTATTTATCTAATATTTTATAACCTCACACCTCATCTATGCAGGTTCTGCTTTCAGCCTGATTTAGTGCGGCTAATTATTTTCTTATCTTTATTGTTCTGGAGACTAGACGCGCAAGTCATATGGTGGCAAGCGTCACGCCTGCCCATAACAAATGTACCTAATCCTACCCAAGACTAGTCCAGCGCTTAACACTTCAAGAAATTAGTTATTTAGTCCCATAAGACCAGTAAATTCACTAGCTACTAGTACCCTTCTAATCGGAACCGCTCCAGTGGTTTTAGCCAGTAGATTCTGGCATACCCCTTCGCCCTTCCCCGGAGCGAAGGAAGTTCATGTAGAATATCCAGCGGACACCAATAAAAAAAAATACTAATAAAAAAGTTACCACCGCACGGTACACGGTACGGCACCTACGGTACCTACCTAGCCGAACTCTTGCAATAAAAGTCCGCCTAGTGTAAATCTAACCTGGGCAACCTAGTTACAGTGGGGATACCATATTGTAAAGCACGCAGCAGGCTGGATGGAGAGAAAAAGGTCATGTTCTGATTTATCAACAACTTTTTCTTGCAGGGACACGTCTCGGGCAAGCGTCTGAATGCTTCGTATATTGGAAGGATCCAATGACTAACGACACCTGGGGTCTTAATTTCACCTCTCCCATCGATGCCAAACAATTTAGAGAATGCTGTGTAAGTGCACTACGATGTATATACGATATAAATAAATGTTATGTGTATTGTCATAAAATTAAGTTGTCGTTATATTTAGAGTGAGTATATATTATATTATACAGAGAAAAAACTATGTACTTGAAATTATTTATATATATAAATATTAATATTATAATTATTATTTATATAATTATAATTAGCAGTATTACACTAGACAGAGGAAATATAACGTGACTCCCGACGTTTTTAATTATTTAACCCTTGCTGTGCGGAAAAGGAAATGAAAGCTTTAAAATACCTATAACAACAGATAAATTTCGTTCCACAGTTTTTCCCAAAATTCTATAATTTTACAGAAACAGCTGTTCAAACTTGACGTAATTAAATCACTGTGGGAATCCTGCGCGTACTTAGTACTTCCCATTAAATAAGGATATGCCATTTTGTATTCATTATTTTAATACATTTCCTTTTTTGTAACTATTTTGCCGTAAGTAACTCTTACCGATATACCTTATTAATATTATCTTCTGTGACTATTTTTTGGTGTACAATGAAGAGTAAATTAAAAAATAAATAAAAGCAATTTAAGCTAACTCTAAAAGATATCTTTACAAATACACAATACAGCACGCTTTATGATTTTAGTCACCATCATTCAAATTCTCACGAAAGGCTTCATCGAGCTACAGCCTGAAGCTGGAACCTCCAGGCAATAAGCAGAAGTTCAAGGCTAAGAGGAAGCCCCTCTCTACACCTGCCAGTCCTAATCGATCTAGGTAACGTAAATATTTTTAATGCTAAATAATCTGTTTTTCTTCAACATTTGTAATTCTAACAACATATCTCTTTGACTGTGCAAACTGTAAAATAAGTTTTGTGAATGATGAACATTTTGTAATTGTAGTTTAACCTACGGCCGCGAGCCACAATGCACATGCATGACGCAAGAACAATACGCACGACTACGAGCACAAGATCCACGGTATCGTAAGTACACTATAATCTAATCTAACTAATATTATAAAGACAGAGTTCGAATTTAGTGAGTTTGTGTGTAAGTGGATGGCAAGATCTGGAACCACAGGTGGTTTAAAAATAAAGTTGTACTATACCCTGTACAGTGTTAAACATATGTTTATGATACGATTAGCTCCGTACGTTAGCTATATCAACATCGAACCGGGATGGAAACTGGATAGTCTACCCCCCCCCCCCCCCCCTTCCTCCAGCGTTTGTGCTTTATAATTAAAATTATTGTTATTTGTTGAGTGAAATTTAAATAATAAATATAAATAAATTTGCACTCTTTATTAATAACTTTCGACGTTCAACCATTCGGGTTTTTTCGGCTCAGCTCGTGTAACCTCAACCCCTTTGAAATATTGTTTTCTAGGTGCGATGGGCATTCCTTTGATAAAGACATCACGTACACTATGCACACGTTCAGAAATTAACTTACCATGTGCTCGAAAACCACCTGGGATGCGATTCAAAATAAAATGAATAATCGATAGAACAACGTGCTCTGGAAGCTAGGCGCTTTGTGAAACAAGATTTTTTAAACATAATGGATTTGGTGCCCTTTATATTTTCGCCTGAGAAAGATACCCCAGTTTGCCCCACTAGATCCAAGGCTGACGGTAACCACGCATGCATAATAGTTCATAACAAAAATAACAACAGCATAATATGCATTTATCATTTGCGTGCATACACGCGAAAAGTTTACGCGAGAAAGAAACTCCGGCTGGATTTGTTTCAAGTTCCAAAATACCTATTTAGAATAAAATCAGAACATTCCAAATTCAAGGTTCCCTCCAACTTCAACTTTTTTGTGATCTTAATAGAAACTTAGGGTTAAAAGCAAGCTTGTTTGAAATAGTGTCGTGATATCATAAACAAATTTAAAGCAGACTCGTCTCAGTATTACTATCTGGCTGGAGGCCTCTTTTGGCTTCGCCAGAAAATGACCGGTTAAGCAACCACATTTCCCAGAAATGTATGCGAGAAGCCCAACAAAAAAAAGTATTACTACTTTCTTACTGATAAAGAATCCTGGATCTACCAGTATGATACAAAAACGAGGCAACGGTCGATCGTTTGGCTGTTTCATAATGAAACTACGCCCACCAAAGTAAAGCGAGAGAAAAGTTCCAGTAAGATTTTGATACAAAATACAGGCCTCCGCGGACTACTCCACTACTCCATAATCACGACAACGCACCCATGTTCTCGGCGTTAAAACGAGAAAACTATTGGATAGCACGGTCAAACGTCCGTGTGGTGTCCGGATTAAGAATATAGCACCACTCCATTTCCTCCCGTGGATGTCGTAATAGGCGACTAAGGGACTGAACCAGAGGGATGGGCAACAGCGTCGCTTCTGTGGGACAATTGCCATACTGCGCTCACTAACTCGCCTGCCAAGCCTGGTGAGTATTAGCAAATTTCCCCCTAAAATAATGACACAATTGTGGAAATCTATGGGAGTGGCTTTTGTTCAGCAGTGAACGTTCTTTGGCTGAGATGATGACAGTCAAATTTGTCGGTGACCCTACTTATTTAGCATCCTGTAACTCCTCTTTATTTCCCAAAAGTAATAATAAACTCAAAGTTTTCTTCGTCGGAAGATGCACTAGCTGCATTCAAGCAGGTTCTATAAGAGATGTCTGATTCGGACTGGAGGTAATGTTTTGAAAATTGGTTTAGACACTTGGTATAGGCACTGCAGAGGACTTTGAAAATATATACCTAATAATGAAAATCTAGCCTTAATCAATTTTTTAAATTACGCATTACTTCCCGAGTGTCCCACGTATATGGATTCTCCACAGGGAGATAACCTCGTGGTCAGTGAAGAGTCAGCCATGCGTATCGAAATTTGATGAGGTGTCTGAATTTCTTGCAATAGTTGTATTATAATATGATAAATTCATCAACTGTAGGTTCATCAACCCTGCCCCGCACCGCGGCACGTGCAATCGAAACGGAGGTGGGTGCAGCTACTGGCCCGACGGGCCGCTCCGACAAGGTCGCCGCCGCCACCTCTTCCACTTCGCTGTATGACAACGTCACAAATTCACAGGCCGCAAACCAGCCGCCTCCTAAACGTTAGTATAAGTAAAGTTAACAGCAGGTAGTCTCAACCATAAATCAGATGTATGTGAATTACTTGACTAGCTACATTTCACATTTCTCTATCTGACCTGTTTCCGACTCCGTCGTTGTCTGCAACGAGCATACGTTGGCTGCTTTTCCGTCAACTACAACGTGATTTGTCTGTCACTAACTATTTGAATTTTCATCAGACATTGTACTTGTAGAAACATTATAAAGCAACCAAGCTTAGCCCAATGGTTAGGCATCGAACCGCCGATCGAAAGGTCGTGATTTCAAACCCCAAACATTGCACTAAAGCTAAAAATAGGTTGGGAACACACGAATACTCAAATAGGAAGTTACAATCAAAGATTATACACTTATTAAATTTACAATTACTGATCGGTAAACGATCGTGACCGGTAACGTCAAGCAACTCCACGGGTGACTGCATTGATATCTCGATTGCGCGTCTCCATGTTTTAGAGGGCTCATATGGTCGTCGGTCGCGGTTGTTGTCATTGGACAGTAGTTAAGTGATACACCTTTGTGGTGGCTTGATTTGTTAAGTGGCTTTAACAACTCAGACATTAGGTTGGCCACGAACCAAAGGAAAATAAAAACAGGAATACTAGTAATGTATAACTGACATTACTAGTATAATTTTAAAGCAGTATCGGGTCTATAAAAAGGATGATAACACCCTATTGAAGAATTATAGACCCATCTCGCTTCTGAGCCATATTTATGAGCTGTTTTCAATGGTCATCACGAATCGTCTCGAGCGTAGGTTTGATGACTTTCAGCCTCCCGAACAAGCTGGTATCCGAAAAGGCTTTAGTACCATAGACCATATTCATACGCTGCGGCAAACTATACAGAAGACCGAGGAGTATAATCAGCCAGTATGCTTAGCGCTTGTGGACTATGAGAAAGCTTTCGATTCCATCGAAACAGGGGCGGTGCTGCAGTCTCTACAGTGGTGCCAAATTGGGTTTCGGTACATCGAAGTTTTGAAGTGCATAAACAGAAACGCCACCATGTTGGTCCGAGTACATGAACAGAGCACAGGGCAATACCATTGCGGAGAGGTGTAAGACATGGGGACGTAATTTCCCCGAAACTGTTCACTGTTGCAATGGAGGATGCCTTCAAGCTATTGGACTGGAAATGATTCGACATTGACATCAACGGCGAGTACATTACTCACCCTCGATTTGCTGACGACATAGTAGTCATGGCAGAATCGCCGCAAGAGCTCAGCGCAATGCTCAATGATCTCAACAGAGTTTCCCAACAGGTGGACCTTAAAATGAACATTGGCAAGACGAAAGTCATGTCAAATGCCCATACCGTGCCCATCCCAATATCCGTTGGGATCTCTGTTCTCGAAGTTGTTGTTGTTGTACCTGAGACAAATTGTCCAGTTAGGTAGGTCCAACTTCGAGAAAGAGGTCAATCGTCAAATCCTACTCGGCTGGGCAGCGTTCGAAAAACTTCGCAACGTCTTTTCGTCAACAATACCGAAATGCCTCAAGACGAAAGTCCACCAGTGACCAGTGTGTGTTACCCGCGATGATATATGGCACGGAGACGTGGTCACTCACAATGGGTAAGCTTGTAAGAAAGCTCGATGTCACTCAGCGAGCTATGGAGAGAGCTATGGTTGGTATTTCTCTACGAGATCGAATCAAAAATGAGAAGATCCGTAGATATTCTAAAGTTGCCGACATAGCTGAAAGAATATGTAAACTGAAGTGGCAATGGGTAGGGTACATTGGTCGTAGGACTGATGGCCGTTGGGGTAAAAAGGTTCTCGAGTGGAGACCACGCACCGGAAAACGCAGCGTAGGACGACCACCAACGAGATGGACGGATGATCTGGTGAAGGTCGCTGGAAGCCGTTGGACTTTGTGGAAATCTGTGGGGGAGGCCTTTGTTTAACAGTGGACGTCAGTTGGCTGACATGATGATGATGATCGGGTCTATTCGCGCACAGATTAATTTCAAAATAATATTTTGACTTACCTCGACGTTTCGATCAAGTTGTATTGCATTGCACCGTGGTCACGAGTAGGCTGGAGTAGCAGGTGTCAGCATCGAGATGGGCGGGAATGTTAGCAGCTTCCCGCACTTGATCTTGCAGTTCACCGTCACAACACATACATTCTTTCACTATTTCCGCGATGGTTCGCTTTGTCCACGAATGGACCCGATACTGTCTTAAAATCATGTATATAAATTCGCGAATGTTTAAGAATTACTTCGACATTACAAGTAATTTAAAAAAAGCGCATATTGCACATAAGATCGTAGTAAAAACTCGTGTTCTGTGTTATACATATTTGATACTGGCTAGATTTGCATTTTACATTAATTAGCACCAAATTTCATTTTGAAAGTAACCAACTAATATTTAAACGATTACTGGTAAAATTTTCATTGTCATCTATTTCTGTTTATTAAAATGCCTGAAGGCTTAATGTGTATGTGTATTTTGTGTTAGTAGCAGTTGTTTAACAGAAGGTTTTCCCTTCCCCTTTTATATAAGTTTTCTTATCTGTTTTATACTTCCGGGAAGAATAATAAAATAAAAATATATCACGCCTATTCTTATATCTTGAGGGTGCATTTCAAAACCAAGAGCGTCATCGAGGCCGTTCTGTGGCTATCCAAGCCTGGCTCTAGGGACCTGACGCAGTTATTCACCGGGCATGGTTTTCTGTGCTAATCTACACAGGATAGGACGCAAGGTCATGGCACAGGCCAAAACTGTGATAGCGACCAGAATACCGCACAGCACACTCGAGGCGTGCCCAAGCCCTGCGTGGGTGCGAAGCGCCGGAGAGCTTCATGCTCCAGAAGGAGACCGTAAGGGCAGGATCAGGAGAGGGCCGATGCCGTTCGAAGAAAGAGAAGATGGCTCCAGGGTAACAACCGCCCTGGCACCTTTTTCCTACCGGCGTCCGCTACCCCTGCCGTCACTATTTAGTGGGGGGCCTTTGGGATCGCGGGTGCGCATATTGGAGAATCGTGCCCACACTAAGCGACCTTCGAGAAGACGGGAGTGCGTATGGCCACGCGCTGTTGTGTGCATAGCACAGCGCATAAAGAAACCTCGGGGAATCCTGCTTTACGGTCATCCCCTCCGAGATGTGCCTATGGCATATGCCGTGGCACCAATGAGCGACTCTGATGTGTAAGTGTAATCTTACGAGAACCTAGAGTCGATCGGTGCCAAAGATGACTGCACCAGTGATTTTAGCCGGTAGGAGTCCGGCATGCCCTTCGCCCTTCCCCGGAGCGGAGGAAGTTCATGATGAAATACCAATGGGCGACCAATAAAAATAAGGTTGCTAGTATCCATGTGTGCAGTTACTACTCAGGGCTAGGTAGGCATTGGATGAGAAGGAGGGAGGAGATCGTTTGCCGTTTGTGTGCTGTTGATATCATGTATATTTTGCCGATGGCGGTAATCGTGTAAAAGATGGCAAGACTATACACTATTTACGAGGTATGCTTAACTTCATGTAACCGAAAAAAATGACACTACCTGACCTGGGAATCGAAATTACGTTCTCATTCTTGAAAGCCGCGCTTTTAACGATATGCGAAAAGCAACTAGAATTCTCGAGTGTTATAGTACTTATACTAATAACTTAGTATCATAAAGCAAAAGAAAATGAAGCAAAACATTGATTTCAATAAAAAATTTAACAGTTGCCCCATACTAGGACTCTTTTGTCGTAGGCGCGTAGTTGCGTACGGACACAAATTCCACACACACAATACACCCAGATCCGGAACAAATACCTGCAGCTCATCCAAATATTTGTTCGGAACGCAGCAGTCGACTGTATGAGCCACTGCACGAACCGGCATTACATAGTTCCTTTTCACAGACATTTGGACCACATAATAATTTATTTTATCTTGTCTCGATTTCAGCGGCATCACGTCAGACTGAAACACAGCCTCCGACTCGACCCCCGAAGTCTCAAGAAACGTCTACGATGACAACTAACACTTCTACAGCGCCCAAGACAGTCACTGCTTCTGTAGGAACGCATGGCACTAACGTGAGCTTCTAATAAATATTTTTTATTAATTCAGTAGTTACGAGGTAGTTACTTTATTATATTCCTTTGATGCTATTTAGAAAATCTATCATAAATTTCAATAGTAATATTACCAACAGCCTGTTGCATCATACAATACTGCCAGAAACGATAGGCTGACGAAACCGTAATTAGGAACAAGCTAGAATGTTAAAAACTTTTGTTATCTTTAATGTCATCCCGTGGGTATCGTAAAAGGTGACTATGGGATCAGCCGGAGGATGGGCAGCAGCGTCCTTCGAGTTTATTTACAACTCCACTACGATCTTTAATGCGCCTCGCAAACTACTACAACTACTTACTACAAATACTTCCTAGTGAGCACACAACACACCGAGATTGGTTGTAGTGGCGATCTTTATAGAAGGCCTGTATCCAGCAGTGGACTTTATTCGGGTAAAATAATGATGATGATGCTCTTTAATAGACAAATGAAGAAAGTCAAGCCGGCGGTGGAGGTTCAGCATCGCAGCACACTCAAGATCTGAAGTCTGAGGGTGTACAAGCCGGTGGCACACTCACGTCTTCCAAGTCATCTGCCACTTCAACACGTTCCGGCAAGGAACATCTCCAGCACATGCCCAAGAGCGTCGACTACGGCGATGGCAATGAATCAGTACGTGTAACCAATTTCTTATCAATTTATTATTGTTTATAGATTTATTTCGTAGTCACCAGCTTATTTAGATAAATGTTGGTCAATACCATTTATCTCGTTACGATATTAATATATAATAACATATATTTTTGGAAACTCAACAGGACTGTATGAATTTTCAGTCCCGTGAATCGGACAGGCATTCAGTACATCATCACAACGTAATAAATAACAACACGTCAGGTTCACGACGCACTAAGTCCAAGAGCACTGAAGATATGAATATGGGTAAGTCGTTTAAAACGATATTTGGACGCCATTAGATTGAATATATGAAAGGAGAAAATTTTACTAGTTATCTTTGGCTCACATTATAATATATAACTATAAGTGTTTGTAAGAGTTAGAATATCGGCAGGAAAGGAAAGACGGCTTATCCAGCTTTTCTGATTCATAAACAAGGAAGGATTAGAAAAACGTGTTCAATTCAATGTGCACCCGCACAGCTTAGAGTCCTCATTCATAAATTGAAGTCTACTTCATCCACTGATTATTCTGAACTAGCTCCAAGTCCAAGAGGGTTCTCTAACGCTTGTTACTTTCTCCCCAAAGTTATTTTACTTTGTAGGTATTTGTAGTCTTGTAAAAATTAAAATGTATCTAAGGCATAAATATTTTGAGCGTGAAGTTATGCTTTAAAGAGAATTAAATAAAAAAAGATAGGTTGTCCGTTAGCTCAATAATAAAGTCACATACCTGAAATCGCCTTAAACGTACTAGGAATATGACCAAGTATAACTATACTGTACGAACTCGTATGCAGTCGATTTTAGTCATATCTAAAGGCATTTATAAATAAAATGTATCCGTCAGACTCTAGCACTCTGAAACGCATGCTGAAGCCGATGCCGTCTACGGAAAGTCCGGTGACATCACCGGAGATGGGTCGGCGGCGGTACGGCGGCACAGCACCATGCCCGCCGACGTGTGGCTCTCATGGTCACCGACATCCGCAACACATGCATCACGGGCACTACGCGCATGTCGTCAACAACAACAGCCGTCAGAGCTCACAGCGGTAGGTTTGATATTTCTTATTAACCTTGAGTAGCCTCATATAATAAGGTGCAACAAAATACAATAGAAGCATATCAAATTTTAAGTATGATTATTGTGGATATAACTCAATAACGTTAATTAACATTACACAGAATGATCCATTGAGACGGGTCAGTACGGGAAAATCTGAAACTATTAGAGGTAGAGAAAATTATTCTAAGGAACCACGTCTTCGATTTTAGTGTTAGAAAACACTGCATGCATACATTTTAAAAACACATACAAGACTCGGGAATCTTTAAAAATAGCATTGATTCATTTTTTTTTAACTTTTAGCTTTAACCTTTTATTGAAGTGTATTTCTTTTGAATGAAAGTTTCTCAGAAAATGTTTGTATTATGGAGTTAACTATCCTAAATTAAGACTTTCGTAAGCAAATTACAAGTTTTACTTCTTGTTCCAGTCGCGGCGTCGGGGTGGGTGCAGCGCCGAGCGGTTATCCTGGCCGTGGTCTATACTTGGAACTGGGGGGTGGAGAACGAGACCTGTCTCCACCGTCCGACAACGTGATGTTCGACAACCAGTGCTATGCCACCACACCCTCGTCGTCTAACGGCAACTCAGACCAAGAGCCTTGTCAACGCCGTGATTCGAGACAACATCATCATGCGGTAAGTACCTATAAAACAAGAATAAATACAATGTATTTTTTACACTTTATGTTGCATTGAGGTTTCCCTATATCGAGTTAATGCGCTTTTACTGGGTTTTGAGAAGATAACAATATGCGCGGCCGTATTTAAAGGTATTTATTTTCATAACAATCTATTTAGATTGTTATTAATACGTGAAGAAAAAACTTTGTACCCCTCCTTATGCACATTGCGCGCACCGAGGAGTACATAAAGTTAAAGTTTAGGATAGAATTAAAATACGGTCGAATTTCGACCTCTAGGCGACCAGTAGTTATAATGAAGACTTTTCAAATGGTAACAATGAAACTAAACTAAACAATTAAACAATGGTACGGCCGCGTTCAACAGAACGGTAAGAAGTATGCAGGAAAAATACATCTCAAAACGTAGAATATCTATTTTTTCAAGCCGAACTTTCAATGATTTAAATACGATTGCTGGAAGAAACAATATATTTTTGTTTAATCTCGCATCATACATATTCAATAATCTCTTAACCTTAATATTCCTTCAGCGGCGATTGAAAGATTATTACTTTAATAGTAGCAGTTTGCTTTGACCTTTGAGAGTGTACATGTATTCATAAAGCATGCTACACCACTGTATATGGATTGCTCCAATAATAATTGGCCATTTATTCTGTTACTGCAGTAATTAGCTGACCGTGCATTGGTAACTGTAGTGTGTGTATTTATTTTTCAATCTAATTCTGACTCGATCCGTCTACTCACTTGTACCTGCAGAAACCGTGCTTGTCTCGGCAAGCATCTCAGTCGAGTGCCACACCAGCCCCCGGTTCGCCCACCTCGCGCCTACTGCTCGAGTACGAGATGCACCTGCGAAACACTCTCGCTAAAGGCATGGACGCTGAAAGCTACAGTCTGCACACTTTCGAGGCTCTGTTAAGTCAGAGCATGGAAGATTTAGGTAACTATTCTTAAATATGAAATGATGCACACTAAGATTCCTCAGTGCACATTTAACAAACAGCTCGTTAGCAACTGCGCCAAACAAGCTTCAAACTTTGTTATGTATGTATCGTTTTTTATTCATTTATTTTCTTATACGCCCACGAACATAATACAAACATACAAGAAAATCTTAAACTAACTCATATTAATATGAAAATAGTCACTATCACGGCATCGTGTTTCACTGCTTGGTGTCTCGTTACCTTCTTTCGTAAGACGTCGATACACGACAGCCTTCGGTTAAAAATCTTCTATAATTAGGGCATCAAGGTGTTGTGTTGGAACCCGGGTGACTTAAAGTGGAAGCGCAATACCAACTTTTCGATGCTAAATTTCCATCATCATCATATCAGCTGAAAACAATCTAACTATGTCAGTAATTCAGTATTAATCTATACTATCTTACATTTTTGTTTTCGATAAAATAATTCTATAAAATCTACCGAATCAAATAAGTGTTATGAATTTCATTTTTGCTACGACGACTTAATGTGATTATGTCTACTATAACCGGAATGTATTTGTATATGAACAAGACCAAGGCCTCTGATTACGTAGACCACAAATTATTATTAAGAAAACTACATCATTGTATCAAGTTTTCAGGATTGCGTAAATAGAGTAGAGACAATAATATGTTACGGCAAACTTAAATTAAGCATGTTTGCTTATACTCCATATATATTAGGCAAAATTGCCAACCAGTCAGCACTACTAATAATATATCACATTATGTTGCATCAACCTTGAGATATGGCTGTCATATTTTTGGGCATTACGACAAAAAATTAAGTTGTATTTATTGCCCCAAAAAGTACATACGAGCCATTTATTAACTCGAAGGAACTACAATTATAATATAATCCAGCAATCAATCATTTCGGCCGAATGGAGTCCACTGCTGGACACAGGCCTCCCCCAAACCCTCCACCACAATGACCGATATGGGTGTGTTGTGGGCTCATTGGGGGGTTTTGCCATAATCGCCACGCTTGGCAGGCGGGTTGGCGATCGCAGTTGAGTTGTAACGTTGTTAATGTACTCGAAGGACGCTGCTGCCCATCCTCCGGCTAATCCCTTAGTCGACTTTTACGACACCCACGGAAGGAGATGGGGTGGTGGTATTCTGAGCCGGCACCACACGGCGAGTATATATAATATAATAATATAAAATAATAATAAAAAATAATAAAAAACCTTACTGTCAGTGATACATTGATGTGCTAAATAATATACAATTATTAAAGTTTATTGAAAGTCAACTTCGCTTTTATAATCTGCACAGTACTAACACAGAGTGAGATAAACCCAGCTTAACAATGGATAGAAATGTAATTCAGTTGGCTATGTGCAACTAGCCTTGCAATGCGTAAATATGTCACCACCAAACACAGATACAGTTCAGTGTTTTTTTGTGTGGAACTCCTTGGTAGCGTCTGCTTTCCTCGATACCTATAACCCTTTCAAGTAAGAGTGAAAAGGCAGAAGATGATTTCGATCGAGGTCAAAAGCGGATCCATTCATGAATTAAAATTCTCCCGGGAATAAAAAAAATGTATTATCACATATATGACGTTTTTTTTAAAGTGCCATCTTTATGTCTGTTTTGTGCCTACTAACTACATACTCTTAAGGACATCTTGTGTTTAAAAACGAAAACCTAGCCTTGATATGTACCAAACGTATATTTTTTTTAATTTTATTGAATTTATCCAATGTAAGTATATTCTGTTTTTCCTAGAATACAACGACAACATGTCATCTTCGAATCAACGAAGTCCTTATCCATCAAGACGACGTAAGTATTTAAATAATAACCATTCTGTTTTATTTGTAGTATTTTGCAACAATTAAATTCTCGAAATAATCAGCATGCAGCCTACTTATTAAATCTGACTTTATACATATAACATTAAATTTTTACAACATAATCTGCACATAATTTGACTTTGTTTAGATTTAATTTCAACCCTGTTTTTGTTTTGTTGAGGACCGACCCAAGAATCAATTCTACAATCTTTGAGACACCTTAAGGAGGCTGCAATAAGGGATAGAGGTGAAGACAATTTATTAATTACTGTTTGATTGGTATCATTGCATCATTCTGTATATCTATGCAATACCTATGTTGATATGTATTCTATAAATTTGACTTCCTTTTGATGATATTATTTTCCATCATTGCTTTTTTTTTTGGTTTCATTTTACCATGAACGTTTTGTTCTTGTAAAAGGAGCAGCATGTTACTTACATACTTATATATTTAACATAATTATGCTGAGTTTCTGGGGTAAAATTATCAGTATTGTTAACTGCATTATCACTTAATATCGGAGAAGATTGTGGTGAAACGCAAGAAACTATGGAATAAAAATAAACTCAACAGTGAATATGACTATAAATACCTATTTGTTATAATAAAACACTTTTAAACAGATTACATCGCGTACATTTAAGATTTTATGTATTTCCAGACGTTTCGAATACTTTGCAGCATTCGTGATCGCAGGGTTGATTAAGGTGACAGGCATCGTTACAGATTTAGAAAGTTATTTTATTTTATCTACCGTACAATTCTAAACAAAAATTTATTTCGATTATCGCAGTAATCACTCACAGTATCTTGATGTGTGATGTGAGTGCGGTATTTTGTTTAGGACTTTATCATTTTAATAACTGGATTCCAAACAGGTGGTACCTGCCAACCATGTTCTCTATTAAAATTTGGTTTTTTTTAATTTCATTAGGCTCACGAAACACTGTAGGTACGTATCGTTTCGGTTTACCGAGGACTTGAGGTTGATCAAAACGAAGAAAATGGTTATGTTTGCTTAAGGCATGTTCACATACTGCAGACTTTGTAAAGCGACCACGCGGACATGAATGCTGTAAGGTGTTCGAAACGTCAGGAAAAACGAATAAAAATCTATAATTACGTGATGTAATCCGTTTAAAAGTGTTTTATTATAATTACTACTAATCGCAAAAACCTAAGACATGTTTGATTGATTTTCCCGATAGAAACATGTAATGATAACAACCGTTGGCAAAAAAAAAAACATACTGTATCTTTAGTCCTACAGAATAATACTGGTGCCGATTTAATCACCTTTCAAGGAGAATCAACTCACGATTCTCTACCCGTATCAGTAAAAAAATAGTACCTTAACTTTTACTGATATATCCTTTTGTTTTTTAACAAAGAACAATCCAAAACTGCTGCCGGCAATAAACTCCTGAGCATACCATATGATCGGGTGATAGGTACCAAACATCGCCTGGAGCCCTTAGGTGTCGAAGATGACCGCCCCACTGGTTTTAGCCGGTAGAGGACCGGCATGCCCCTCCGTCCTTCCCCGCGGCGGAGAAAGTTCATGAAGAATTTCCACTGGGCCCAATAAAAATAAAGTTACCAATCATCTCCGCAGTGCCCGAATCGCGCTTGGTCCCCTTGTACGAGACGGGAGCATATGTATGGTGCAAGTGTTTTGGTTGGATACTAATTACTTGATCATGATTTTTATTGGTATGAGTTTGATGAATTTTTTATTATTGATAATGAGATCAGTGCTCTACCGCATTGAAATGTTGGATGTGGTTAAATCGGCACCCAGTATTGGTGCTGTTATTATATTTTATAATCCATGTAAGAATATTTTAGTATCAGTTGTATACCAAATACCTACTTTATCATCGAAACTAGTTAGATAGTTGTTTAATGTACTTGCTTGCAAATTTCATTGGGTAGCAGAGTTGTTTGTTGATATTGAACACCAATTTTGATGTGGCACAACATTTCAAGCCATTTATGATCAACTCAAAATAAAATTAAGGGTTTCACATCATCTATGTAATAATAAAGATTTAATTTGTTGATAATATCAATTTTACACAATTCCAATAAATCAAGTAACGTACATAATTTCAGTATTATAATTTCAAGAGTCCAGAACTCTACTATTCTTGACATTTCTATAGGGTAACAATTGTTTTTTTTTTTAAGTAAACTTATCAGAATCCTATTATAATACCTAAAATGGTACTCTATCCTATTTGTAATAAGTTCATGCGAGTCAATAATATCCAGAGCAAATGTATGTACATCTAATGCCTCATACGAAGTATATGTGTCCTAAGTTATTTCTAATATGTTATTAAAAATTGGCCAACACCAATACAAAAATAACCTAACTAGTTTTATTTTGCTGTGAAACAATTCAGCCTATGCTAATCGTGTTTTTAATAAATAACTATATTATGTACGTTCCTTTATGTTGGAAGACCAACAAAATTTAATAATTACATTCGGTGTTTAAATACCTACCCCTACCTACATTCAGCCATTCAGTCTTCACGTAATTAATTGAGTAGGTATAATAAATTGTGTGGATCCTAATTAGAAGAAATGCCATATATTTTACCGAGTTTTTAGTTACAAAGGAATAATATTATAATATACGTATTTGTGTTTTGCAAATTAACAGCTTCACAATGTTCTGGCGGTGGCAGCCGCTCTTCAACTTTACCGCTTCCACATCGACTTGGTGTTGAGAGACAACATAGTGCCAGATCTGATCGCGACGGATATTACAGGTTTATATTATTACGTATCTACTGTTTTTATTTTCTTAGACAAGTTCATCAGCCTTTTTGATTAATCCTGTGGAAATACATCATGTACTTCCTTCGCCCCGGGGAAGGGCTGAGGGGTATGCCTAACTTACAAGACCACAGGAGTCTTCGGCACCGAAGGGAGGCTCCAGAAACTCGAATAATCTCCATCTAGAGTCACCCATTAGTGCACAGCCCTCCTTTAGGCACAGTGGAGGAGAGGCGGCTGTAAAGAGGCCGCCCCCCAGGTACATCTCAAATCAGATTGATTGATCAGATTGTAAAGGATTCCCCCGAAAAGTTCATCAGCCTAGCCATTCCCAACAACGTTGGTTGACTTTCAGTCTAACCTTATGCAATTGAATACCGGTAAATCACACGAAACAAGTGTGTTTCCCGAATGGGAGTAGTAAAAGGCGACAAAGGGTTGAATATAAAGAGAATGGGCAGCAGCATCTGCTAATGACGACATACTGCGATCACCAATCCGACTGCCAAGCGTGTTGATTATGGTACCCCTATGATAATTGGGTGCCCCACGTTCAGCAGTGGTCGTTTATGGGCTGCTGAAATGATAGGGCCAAGAAGCGACTGCTATTTTATTTCCGCATCCCAATCACTGGAGTGAAGTAACAACTCTCAAAAAAAAACTACAGGATCAGGTTCTTTCAGGTTCAGGTTAAAAAAATTACCTACACCTACACTCAAAACATATTTATTTATGCTTAATGTACAAAAGCAGTCTTAAAGCCGTAAGAATCACTTTATAACATGACGTAATAATTTGAGCAAATTTATATAGAGTAATATATTATGCAAATACACACGTAGTACAATAAGATATGATGGCATTAGAAAAACTAAACCTTAGCAAAACTACGGTTTCTTATTGATCACCAGCATTTGATGTTAAAGTTCTGACGTCATTACCCACTTTGTCAGGGTTGTGTTACAATGAAGTACAAATGTAAAGTTTTAGATGACTATTAAACTTACATGTTTGGCAACAAACCTACCTAACAACAATAGCTGTTAGAAGTGCCAATAAATAGTAGGAATTTGTCACTTTACACGACTTTATTTTTATAGACTACACCACACAAGAATAGTGTTAAATATCTTTCCATAAACGTGTATACGTATTCTAAAAGACACTGGCCACATATACAGGATGTCCAGTAAATAGCACGACATACTGTAGGGGGTGAGAGCTTGGGTCAATACCTACCAAAAAAACACAATATATGTTCAGCAAAATCTTACGGATTTACAGTAGTACAAAATTTTCCGAAATATCGAAAAATCTCTACCTTGACACAGATTTTTAAGCATCTCGTAATGAAAAATTCCTTTTCTAGTTTTTTTTTACCTCAAATTATTTGTGAATAGTTATTTTACTCATTGATAAGTCTTTATTCTATTAAAAACTAAAATGTTTTCAAGAAATACAATTTTTATTTAAGTTTTCACAGTACAATTTTATCTTAAAATTTTGTACTACTGTAAATCCGTAAGATTTTGCTGAACATGTATTGTGTTTTTTTGGTAGGTATTGACCCAAGCTCTCACCCCCTGCAGTATGTCGTGCTATTTACTGGACACCCTGTATAATGAATCATCATCATCATCATCATAACGGCCATTTATACGTCCACTGCTGAACAAAGGCCTCCCCCATAGATTTTCAGAACTGTGTCATCATTTTGGGGGGTATTTGCCAATACTCACCACGCTTGGCAGGCGGGTTGGTGAGCGCAGTATTGCTACCGTTTCACAGAAGGGACGCTGCTGCCCATCCCTCTGGTTTAGATTCCCTTAGTCGCCTTTTACGATATCCACGGGAGGAGATGGAGTGGTGCTATATTCTTAATCCGGACACCGTTACCGTACCGTATAATGAATGCCGTTATAAAAAAGAAAAACTCCCGTTCTTTTATAAAAATTGCATTTTCATTTTCATCAACTGTATATCGTACAAAGTCAAGAAGAAGAAAATATCTCTATAACTTAATGCCTTAGAATAATAATGCATTTAATGAATAATTTTAATTTTATTTATGTCTCATTTATTGATTAAATAATAATTGTTTCTTTAATGAGCAGGTAATTGATTTACTTCATAAAACGTGTATAAATTGTATTTAAAACAGTTTCCATGTTATAGTCGGTGTCCTAAAACAAAAGTTCCACTTCTGTCACGTGTATAAAGTTGCACGCGCTGTAATTTATTATTGTGTGAAAAATGAGGATAATTTTTAACGGTTATTTTATTAACAGTGACCGTAATGAATTAATGCGAGAGCGCGAGCGGGACCGAGAACGGGGCTACTTGAGTGACCACAACTCCAGGTTTGTCTATTTATATTTTATTTAGTAAGTTACATTATAATCGTCATCATCATATCAACCGAAGGACTGATAGATTTTTTTACCGACCGGTTACATGCCAGCGACTTACAGCAGGCCCTGTTTAATAAACCGGTAATACACTACTCGACAAAGTCGTTTTCTGGTGGCATGCTCTCCACTTAACTTTTCTGCTCCAACGGCCATCAGGTCTACGAGCTACGCGCCCTTTGCTACTTCAGCTTATTAATGTTTTGAGCGATATCGGCAACATTAGAATTTCTACGGATTTCCTCATCTCTGATTCGATCTCTTAGAGAAATACCAAGCATAGTTTTTGCTATAGCTCGCAGAGTGATCTTGTGCTTTACGAGGAGGGATCAAAAAGTAGTGAGAATGAGATAGAATATAATGACTATTGATAACTTAATAATTTGATTTTCTACATAGTTTCCGAGTCTCTCTACACACCAAGTCCAGCGCTTTTCCAAGGCTTCAATCCCTTTCACAAAAAAAGTTTTGTCTTGGTCCTTCAAAAAGCTTTCCACGGCATCCATCGCCTCGTTATCGTCTTCGTACCTGTTTCCCCTTAAGTATTTTTTTCAATTTGGGGAACAGATAAAAATCGCTAGCCGCCAGATCTGGTGAATAACGGAGGTGGTCAACCAATTCGAAGCCAGCTTGCTGAATGGCAGCCATCGCAACTGCCGACCTGTGCGCGGGTGCGTTGTCCTGATGAAACAGTACGCCCCTTCGAAGTTTCCCTCTCCTTTTCTCTTTGATGGCATTCCTCAACTTGGGAATTAAAGCTGCATAATAGTGACCTGTAATAGTGGTTCCACGCTCCAGGTAATCAATCAACAATATCCCTTCTGAGTCCCAAAACATTGAGGCCATAACCTTGCCAGCCGATGCCACGACACGAAACTTCTTCGGGGCCGGTGATGATGGCCGTTTCCATTGCGAAGATTTCTGTTTTGTCTCGGGATCAAAATGATGGACCCATGTTTCGTCCATTGTTACAAAACGAGACTAAACGTTTTCAGAATCTACTTGAAACTTGTCCAACAATATCTTTGAAATGACAAGTCGATTTTGTTTCTGAATGTCGGTTAACATTCTCGGCACCCATTTTGCGGAGACTTTTCTCATATTCAAAGATTGTTTCAATATGGATTTAATACTTCCATATGAAATGCCCGTTTCTTGAATTAAGTATCGGAACAACATTTTCTTGGGTGACTGACGTCGATGGACGGCCGCAACGATGTTCGTCTTCCATGCTCGTTCTCCCTACTCGAAATTGAGAAGCCCACCTAGTGACAGTGGAATACGGCGGAGCAGACTGTCCTAGTGTTGCCTCCAAATCGCAATGAATGTCTTGCGTCGTTAACTTTATAAACAGAGGTATTTAATAACGGCTCGCACTTCGTTTTTCTCCATTTTCGAGAACACGTTCCGACACGAAGCATACAAATGACTACATTCAGAAAAAATAAAAGAGAATCGAAGATTTTTTCTTTATTAAGTAATATTACAAACATGTATCTGAGCTATGCCTGCCAGTATTTTCTTTTTCTTCTTACCAAGGAGTATGTCGTTCTCACAATTTTTTGATCCCTCCTAGTATTTACGAAGGCCATAGTGAGCGATTACGTCTTTGTGTCATACGTCACACACTCGTTAAAGACTTTGGTCTAGAGGTCCAGCGATATTGTCGACGAAAAGACATTGCAAAGTTCACGCAGGCAGACAGAACGCTGCCCAGCCGGGTCACATTCGACGATTAACACTCGAAATTTAACCTACTTAACTGGCCGGTTTGTGCCCTCTAGACATAATCGTCAACAATTTCGAGAACAGAGTACCCGAGGTTTCGAGTGATGACAACTACTTCAGCCCGCGTAGTAAATGAAGAAAAAAAGTGAAATATTAAAAAGAAACAAATTATACCTTATAGATACAGACTAAATATCATCATTTCGGCCGAACAAAGTCCACTGTTGGACACAAGCCTTCCGTAAAGATCACCACAACAACCAATATGGGTGTGCTGTGTGCTCATTGGGGGATATTCCTATAATTGCCACGCCTGGCAGGCGGGTTGGCGATTGCAGTTGAGTTGATAATGTACTCGACGGACGCGGATGATCGCCTTACACGACACCCACAGGATGAGATGGGTTGGTGCTATTCGTAGCCGGCACCCAAGGCCAGACTAAATATGCTGTAAGTTTAATCACGGTACAACGTTCAAATTATATATAGGTATTTTCTATTTCTATTCTATTTTGGTATAGCAGAAATGTTGAGAATGATGAGAAAATAATATTTCATTTGTTTCAGAGACAGAGTGCGAGATCGCGATCAAGGATATCTTAGTGACCATCAGTCAAGGTCAGTATCTTCTGTAGATAAACTAATAATATTCGTTTATTTACTAAAATGTAATAAGCAAAAATATCTAAACTAACATGATATCCATGGTAAATGTAGAATGAAGTGGTTGTCGGCACTGTACAATAATTGCCGATCTGCAGAACCTAGGTGGTGTAGACTGCGAGGCGGGCAAGATCTCTCTCTGCCAGCAGTAGTGTCGGCTATGTTGGTAGAGCATGAAAACTGGAATGCTTCTGGAGCATGACGCTCTCACAGAAGGAGACCGCAGAGAGGGATCGGGAGTGGGCCGATCCCGCTCGAAGAAGGAGGAGACGGCTCCGGGGTAACAACCGCCCTGGCGCCCAATTCCCATACGCCTGAAAACCCCAGCCGTTGCTATAAGGTGGGGGACCTCTGGGTTTGCGGGTACCTAGATTGGGGAATCTGCGTACCCACACCAAGCGACCCAAGAAAAGACGGTAGCACGCATGTGGTCACGCGCTGCTTGCTGCGACGCTTTGGGGGATCCTTTACAATCCCCCCGGGAGGGTGACCTCTTTACAGTCACCCTCTCCGAGATGTGCCTATATGCGTGGCACCAGTAGGCGGCTCTAGTGCGATCATGAGAGGACCTGGAGCCTCCCTTGGGTGCCTAGGATGACCACTCCAGTGGTTTTAGCCGGTAGGAGCCCGGCATGCCCCTTCGCCCTTCCCCGGGGCGAAGGAAGTTCATGAAGAATTTCGACTGGGCACCAATAAAAAAATAAAAATAAAAAGTGGTGTAGACTGAATGTCAGAGACCGCGGGTCTATTATTATTATTATCATCCCACATAGGACATGTTTTGTCTTGAATGTAGAGAAAAGCTCTTGGGCGTCCTCTGCCCTGGAGGCGGAGAGTATGGACCTTACCGCCAAAGCATTTACTCCCAAATGATCTTGGTTGTTTAAGTTGATCATTGCGTAGCTCAATTTCTCACCGGTCATGGTAACTTTAAGAGTAAATTATTTAGCTTCAACCTTGTTACCTCACCATTCTGCAAATGTTCAACACCGGACTGAGAATATGAACAGTCTGCTCATCATATCCTGTGGGAGTGTATTCTTTGGCAAGATGAACGCAACATTATGTTTGACAGCATGCAAGTTACATCCAGGGTTGTTTACTACACAGATCTTGTTGCGACTAGGACGAATTTCCGTGCGTTCAAGTGTTTTTGCCATACCTACTATTGGAATCAGTCACAATAGCTCACAACATAGGACCCGTAAATAAAAAAAAATGTACCCGTGGTGCTTGGCAACTGGGCTTAACCCTGTTGTAAACTCCCATTTATTGTGCCTATGGCCTATCGTTTTTCTCTGTCTCCTGCTTGCTACGGAGGGAAGTGGAACGTATATTCTTTCCTACTCCTCCTTTTTCTTTTCTGATTAATTTCGGTGCGGGTTCCAAGACAGTTATTCATTTCTCTGCGACACACCGAGCTTCATTGATCGGTGTTCTTTTCGGTGGTCGCCATTGTAGATCCTGGCTTACAGGAGTTGCAGTGGTTGGGAATGCGTGGCGGGCTTGTCCCATAAAATGATCTTGGTCTACCTCTAGGAGAGCGGGATCCTCTTGAGTAGCCTGGCTAGCTGCTCAGTCTTCTAGAGAGGTGAACTCGGAACACGTTGCGTAGCCGTCTCGGGCCAGCTTCTGTTCAGTTGGCAGACTGCAGATCTTGCAGTAGACTGAAATATTTCATCATCATCATATCAACCTAAGGACGTGCACTGCTGTACAAAGGCCTCCCCTATAGATTTCCACAACATCCGGTTTACATATTTACATACATACATACATATAATCACGCCTCTCTCCCGTAGGGGTAGGCAGAGACCACTTCTTTCCACTTGCTACATATTTAAATAGTTATAATAATAAATAATCAAAAATTAAAATGATTGAATAGCTGAAATTAATCTCGCCAGGGTAAAGAAGAAGGGTCATTATTAACCATTATTATTTGTGAACATTTAAGACTCTAGAACTATTCACATTAACAAATAATAAAGTCGGTGAACCGAGGAACTAAGTTCACTTCTTTATAAGTATTCTTGTAATAAGGTCATAACATTTTTGTTAAAAGCTAATCACAAAATTATAGTTAAAAACGTTGCCCCACACTAGGATTTCTCCTGTGTCGTGGGTGCGTTTACAGACATGAATTCTACATACAATACACCCAGACCCGGAACAACTACCTGCAGATCATACAAATATTTGTTCCGTGCGGGAATCGAACCCACGACCCGGAGCGCAGCAGCCGATTGTATCAGCCACTGCACCAACCTTAGGTTTTCGCGAGTATTACACATTATAATAAAACACTTTTAAACGGATTCTATCGCGTATATTTTATTTTCCTGACTTTTCGAATGCGGGGTCGCAGGATGACTCCTGTGTGAATATGATGTCATCCTGCGACCACGAATGCTGCAAAGCATTCGAAACGTCAGGAAAATCTAAAATCTAAAATATACGCGATAGAATCCGTTTAAAAGTGTTTTATTATAATCTATAATTATTTGTGAGCAATTTTTTTCTCAATACTTAACTATTTTATAATATAAGTAATTGTATTACTCGTCAAAAAGTAAATCATCAGAATTCATTGATATAAGTACCAATCAGAATTGATGTGATCGGAATCAGAAGGAAAGCCTTCATAATTGTGGAATTGTTTATCCGGAATTTCATATGCGGCTTAAGTGTAATTGTGCTTACTCCAAAACAAATGTTCGGGAAAAAAATAAGTATTATATATAACAAACATGCTGATATACTAACTGCTGCTCGCGTGTTTATTTTTATCAATAGAGCCTATAACACTCGGGAATAGTGAAGCTTTCTATCAGTGAAAGAGTTTTTTTCCATCGGTTTTGTAGTTCCAGATTAATATATATATATATATTATAATAACAAAACCTCTAATATCAGTAAAGATATCCAAGATCCCATTGATACAGTGGTTATAAGCATAACTGCTGAACGTAAGGTCCTGGATTCGATTTCCTGGTCGGGCATAATTAGATGGTTTTCTGTAAAAAAAATCTTAAGTCATAATTTGGAAGTGATCAGTGGACTACAATAAGTACGCCTCCTGCTATATAAGACAGATAGCGGGATCAACGAATAATTATCGACGTGGCAAATATATAGCTATTTGGAACTTAAAGTACAAATTGCGAAGTCATGATGATATTTATCTTAGTATATCACATTATTAACCATTTTATTAAGTGGCACCAGAATAGCCAAATGATGCAGTGAGCACGCCACATAAAACTGACCATAGTACATAGTCTTGTCTCCAGCTAAATCAGCCAATTCCCGCGAGTAATCGCGAAAGTCGCTTTGATATCAATTGCAGTCTCTTAAATTCAGACGGGAGGTAGGAATTAATGGACTACGTGGCAACAAAGATTCTTAATAAATCGTGGCCACTATCACATGGTGCTGAAATCCTTGGACTTGGAGCCTAGTGTGATGACACAATTTGATTGAATCTCAATGATACAAAGAAAATATTTATAAATTTAAGAAATTCACTTATGATTATGACAACATATCAACAAAAACTAAATTATAATAATGTATAAATAATCAAGTTTCGCAAATACTTTCTCATATAATAAACTTGTGTATCGTTGCATTCAAGACATTGTTCCAGATAAAGTGAAATTAACCTTTATTAAACATATTTTTATGAAAAATTATAAATGTGGTATGCGATATTCCAGATCCATACTATACCAGTACCAGATACCAGTTATTACGAAAATTATTAAGAAGTAATTTACCAAGTATATATAATTTCCTTGAAATAAATAATAATCTCGTTGATGAAAAGATAATATATATATGTGTATAACATATAATGTATAAACTCATTTGGCCATTTATAATTTCCTGCAACCAATCATGACTAATGTTGTTCTCTGCGGAATGTAACGTTGTTAAAGTAATTCATTATGTTATTTTAATGCCTTTGAAATAACCAATTAATAAGAAAAAGTCGTTTATTATATAAAAACGTTTATTTTGGTGAGAAATAGTTTTAAATTGTACCCAAAAAATAACTACTTTTAACTTACCTATCCGAGTCGAATCCGCCTTGAAAGGCTGAATGGTTATAGCATTAACATACTTTGGTCTTTCAAACTTCAAGCAAAGGTATATTTGTCTAAAGAAAACAAATTAAACTGATAATCTGAGAATAGGCAAATGATACTTTTGTTAAATGTATTTACGGAATAACAAAATGTTGTATGAAAAGACATCTGGAACTTGAAACCCTATTTTCAGATTATAAGGCGACATAACTTCAATGAAATCAATAGATACTTTACACTTGTTAAGATTATTACTATATATGAATGTGTACATGTATGTACGACGAAAATTTAATGAAACGTAAATCAAGATTATTATTAGTAAAAAAATTGCTCCTAATTTATTTCTTATTAAAATAAAATACGATACGGGATTAATCATTTCAGCCGAATGAAGTCCACTGCTAGACACAGGCCTCACCTATATTTCATGGTGTAGTAAATCTGCAGGTGTGCTACAGGACGTTTTAATCTTCATTATTCCTCGCATTATTTATAAATTCTATCTCTAGTCAGCTTTATTTTTCCCACCACCTGTATGCAGATGATTTACAAATTTAATGGCAAGCTCCCTTGGAAAGGCTGGCTGGAGGTTTCAGTGTTAACAATATTGATTTCAATCGAATATGTAAATAGAGTAGAGCACGGTCATGAAAACGTTAAGGTGAACACGGCTTAAATACAGGTTACTGTTGCAAGCTCAGTGATGATCTCTAGGATCGGTCTCGACTTCCTCAAGTTCTTTGTGACAGATCCATTATTTCTATACGTGATAGGGTTAAGAACTTGAGAATATATATTGATAAATACCTTATACACAGAATATCTAAGAGGTATTCATTGAAGGTCATACAGGTCTACGCACCGACCTCGACACCCCCAGATGAGAAAGTAGAGTGTATGTATGAGGACGTAAGTAGGGCCATACTTAGCTTCAAGAACACTTCACTGTTGTGATGGGAGACTTCAACGCAATGCTGGGCACAAGATACCAAAAGCACCGCCAAATCAACAAATCTGCCATAGCCGAACATTTGCTCGAATCAGGACCAAACGCCTGGATTAAGCTACACGACCCAAAAATCCTTTCCACTGATCGTCATTTCTACCCCAGAATTGTTCGTGAAGTGATTGAAATAAAAAAGTACAAGAATTTCAATCGGGAGGATGGATATAGGCGGTCATCTACGTGGAATCCAGTCATCGAGAAGTGTGCGCGTCGCAATTTGTCTAAAAATGTGTCCGCTGAAACGGTTAGCATTGTGTGTCGTGATCCAGCATATCGTGTTTTAGACAGTTATGTTATCCAAGGTCAACCGCGGGTAGATCTAAAAATCACCCGCTGCTCAAGACGATGATACCCACATACTTTAGTCTTCTCGTGACCACGGTCAATGCAACTCGGCCGAAACGTTGAGATTAGTCAAAATATTGTTTTGATTTATCTGTGCGTGAAAAGTCCCGAAATCATAGTATAAAACAATATGAACAAAGTTAGTTATTGCAGTGAAAGAACCAAATGCCAAACTTTCATCCAGAGATACCATCTACATAGTTGTTTTCATCAGATAACAGGGCTTTAAATTATGAATGAGAAACTGATAAAACGCAACCTTTGTGGCATAATCGTGTCATCGAAGCTTAGAGCAATCTGTTACATAGGAACTTAAAACTGCCGATGGTAGAACCTTCAACTCAAAGCCATGAACTCTCAATAAAGTTGAGGGTTTGTGCTCAACCCAGACGGTGGCGCCAACAGAACCGAATGATGATGATCACGTGCTATATACTGAAGTCATCCACAAGAGAAAAGAATCCTGGCAATGGAAGCTTTAGTACAGATTTCCTGTAAAAATGCGGCCCTTGTTCTAAAGAACTGGCGTCTCTTTGTATCCGTCTTCCAAGAAGGCTGGATGAGTATATTGGATGTGGGAGTGGGAAATCCGGTGGTTCTCAAAAGGTGAAAAATAAACTGCCAACAAACTACAGACCAGTCTCACTCCTGAGCTACATCTGCATACGTTCTCGAGGGTTATCATGGTTCGTCTCGCCGGAAAACTCAACGAATTTAGGCTACCAGAAAAGGATTATTTTGATAAGGTTGCTATTATAAGGTATTCCGGAGACCATATCTATTCGGTTTCATATCTCACAGAATACCGAAGAGTACAATCAGTCGTTGTGGGTATGATTTTTAGATTACGAAAAAGCTTTTATCTCCATTGTAAATTCAGCTGTTATGGATACTCTGCAATGATATGGATGTCGCATTGACTGGCGATAGATTGAAGTGCTGAGATGTCTGTATGACACTACCGAGAACAGTATCAAATGGTCATCCAACTGCGTAGCCGATACGATAGAGTGTAATATCTCCTAAAATTTACCAATGCTTTCGATAGCGTATTTAAGATGTTGGGCTGGACCGGATAATATTACGGGTCTTCCCATGAGAACACCTAAATTTCCGACAAAATTAGGAAGCTCATTAATATTTTTTCTTCTGTTCATATATCACTTAGGTTTTCGCGATTTTTACTCATTATAATAAAACACTTGACTTTTTGTTGACTAAGGTGACAGGCGTAGTTTAGTTTTTTTTAACTGTACGTAAATTATCATAACTTTTTTAAATGTATAAAGACGCCTGTCACGTTGGTCATCCTGCGACCACGAGTGATATAAATTATTCTAAACGTCATACAAATATCTAAAGTAGCAAAGCAATTCTGTTTAACAAACCTTAATTTTTAATTTGAGTGTTTATGAATACAACACTTAAGTCAGAACTTCATACCTACATTTTTTCTGCAGGGATGCTGACACTCCCTAAAATATGGAGAAGTACGATATCACATGGAATACAGAATTATCCTGATATGCTTGTAAATATGGAAGGTATATAAACGGATTAACGAAAATCATTGCGAAAACAATAATGCTCAGCAGAGGACTACATGAAATTCCCGTAATCGGGGATACGAAATCGTACGTGTTTACGATACATTTACTGAGATAACAATTTCGATTCATCTCTCGCTCAACCACTTAGCAAAGGGATTTACTTGAAAAATAACAATAGTTAGCGTGCGGAAAAATATCTCTTAGATTTTCGAATTAGGCGTTAAGCTTTCTATTCACATAAAACTAGATATCAAAATTCACCATCAAATGAAACTTATCTAATAAAAAAGGATTACACATCACAACAGGGCAAAATGATTTTATTTAAAATGTAAATACAATTTGGCATGATGAAAAGGTAATTTTTAATCATTTCAGCAATATATTTGCTGGCAGGGGTGCCCGTAGTTTGTTTACTCATAGCAGATGAGCGGTATGACGCAGAGGAAAAAATGTTGATGGCACATTATACGCCATTTCTGTTAATGGATTTTACCGTATTCAAAAGTGCGTACTTTTTAGAGAGTATTTCGAAACGAAATAAAAAACAAAATGTGAAAATAAATTAGAGACTAAAGCAATTTGCACACAAAAACATATGACTTTCATCAATGATCCAATTAGGACGGAAAATTAATAACTGCTACTCCAATGTATTATGTATATAAATATGTTTTGGCTTAAAATTACTATCTATTATCAAAACCTTGATTGATCAGGACATTTGACAGAAGCGAAACTAAAATCACGCCAATTAGAAAGGAGTTTTCAAGTATATCCACAGTTACATTTATACAAAAGTAGACATAACTACCGCATTTTATTACATGATTATTTTGATCGCATATGTTATTTTGAAAAAGGAATGTTGATATTATGTCCCACAAGACCCATTGTCGTATAAGTAGAGTTAGGTATCGATCGAATGCCTCAGTTACTGTCGTAGTTATCGTTTTTCCTGAGTCACGTATGCTCCAGGGTATACTCTTGGGACAGAATTAGCCATTCGCGAACGAAGCAATTTTACTAATACTATAGGGCCGACAATAATTTATGATGCTTTTGATATTATTACACAATTTCACGATCTATAATCCTGTTCCTCGAGGTCTATAAGAATATTAAGTCTGGCAAGTCGGATCCTATTAGATGATTGAAAGATGAAAACGTTGAAGATACTTTTATAAATTATATGAAGGCTTTGTTGTGAGAGGGATATTTAATAACAAGTACTTGATAAAAAAATTGCTGTATTATTTCTTTCAATATTAAGCACAATGATTGATTAAGCAAAAGAATCCCTTGTGACTGTGCCGTACAAGTGCGAGTTGAACTTGCGTAGAGAGGGTTCCGTACGATGAATAAGTTATCCACAGTGTTTTTTAATCTGACGCAAATTTGTTTGGCGTCACTAAAATATATTGTATATTGTTGCATTCGGTCTTATACCAATAACTAATCCCAAAAACAAACTCAACATCATAGTTGAAAAACATGTTCTCCTATACATTTCAACTGCAAACTTAAGTTTGTACGCACAATATTGAAATATTTACTATGTTATTCTAAGACCATAGACTTCTTATAGGTTTTTGTGTAATCTGTAGGTAAAGAGCTATTACCTAAATTTTTTTCAAGATTTTAGGCTCTTTAGTTACGGAGGGGGAAATGGTAAATTTTCGTCTATTTTATTAATTAGCGTAAAAGCTATTAATTTTAAAATAATAAAATAAATATATTTGAGACCCTCGCAACAACTGCTTCCATTTCATATGTTATGCGGTACTTACAGTTTGGAAAACATTATTCTTTAATTTTATTTATTGCGCCCCAAAGGTGATTTCCTATATTCAAAATAGATTTATTTACGTAACACATCTGTGTTTGGGTCGCAGAAATTCCCATGTGTACCAAATTTCAACTTAATCGCTCCAGTAGATTCGGAGCAAATTGGCTGTGACAGACGGACAGACAGACGAGTCATCCTATATGTTTTTTCATTCGAACGTTTGGAACCATAAAAGTATAATAATATGTGCTTACCTTCCTACACGTTGTGGGAAAGTAAATGCCAATACAGTAGGTATCTTGAAAACTACTTTAAAGAAAAGTATTCATGATCTCGTTATTCCAAATTTGTTTTCGCATATATTAAAGACTTTTCTGCTTTATTGAATAAACAAATATATATAAACTTGCTATCAGTTGCTATGAAGGCAAGGAGGTTTTAATATCGTAACATCAGTCGTTTAATTATAGAAAAATGAGTGAGGTGTCTAAAGGACACTCGGTTGGAACGGAGTTCCTTTCACTATATCTTTTTGTGTTTGTATTAAGTAATGATTAAATAAAAAATAAAGAGTCACTATAAAATAATTAAACGAATCATAAAATGTGAATAAAGTTTATTACGCAAAAATGATTATTTATATTAAAAAATAAAAACATATTTAAACGTTAAAATTATAAATATTTTTACCTATTCTACAAATTGACGGCTAGCTGAATCGATTGAAAAATGTTTTAGTTTCCTAGATAACCGAAGTGCCTCAAAATCACCGTAAAAAGATGTCGGTTTTGGTGTCGTTTTTCATTGTTACACTTTTTTCGGTCTAGCCCCTCAGCCCGCAAACAAATCAGAACGATAACGTTCGATAAGGAACTCCGTTCCAATCAATATTCACTTTTCAATCAAATTAACCGTCGCTTGAAGGACATTGCCGACAGTGGTTTTTAAATATTTAAGTTGAACAACTATTAGCTGATATGTATTTTTAAGCATTTTGTTTTATTATCTCTTTTCTTTTTTAGGTAGTAGAACATATTGTATTGTTGGCGGCACGGTTGGTGGAGTGGCTGATACAGTCAGCTACTGCGTTCCCGGTCGCGGGTTCGATTCTCGCACGGAGCAAATATTTTTCGATCTCGATCTGCAAGTAGTTGTTCCGGGTCTGGGTGTATTGTGTGGAATTTGTGTCAGTACCCACAACACAGGAGAAAACCCAAATGACTAAAATTAAAATGTGCAAATAAACTTGCCAAGATATAATTGTATCTTATAAAGCAACTAACAGCCATAGAAAACAAAACATAAAAGTTATCTTATTTTTGTATATGACATGTATAAGCCTCTTTTAAAAGTACTGGATTAGTACTTGTACTCACAAAATCTTTACAGTGTCTTCTAGAATAGAATATAATTATGTATTCAGGCATCGGGTCCAAACAGACACTTTTACTTGTCATATTGAAACAACGAAGTCCATTTCGCTATCTACATGACAATCTTTGTATATTTTAAGGCTTTGTCTATTTTCATACATATGCGTTGTTTTTTAATATTGTGTTCTACAAACTTGTTATTCACAAAGTCATCATATCAGCAAAAAGACTGCTGAACAAACCTCACCAATAGATTTATACAATCTTGCCGTCATTTTGAAGGGAATTTGCCAATACTCACCACGTTTGGCAGGCGGGTTGGTGTAACTTTGGTGCTTGTTAATTTTTTTTGCTTTCTTATCCTTACATGTTACATTAAAATATTTCAGTAATGGGCGGAGAGAGGGCAAATTTTAACGACTCCTTCAAATGGAATATCAAAAAGTCTGGATAAAAATGTATACATATTAAATACTAGCCGTTATCCGCCTGCTTCGCCAGGGGTAAACCATATTTAAACTCATATCTTCTGAATCCTGCAAGAAATCGAAATGGAACGTACACGAAAATTTTATTAAAATACCTTTTTAAACCCTAAAATTTTCATTGAAATCTGTTGAGCTTTTTCGGAGCCTATTCGAGACAAAGTTACAGACAAAAACTAGTTCATATTTAAATTAGGCATCATAATAGGTATAAATAGCAGTTTTCACTAACATTTTGCCATTCAAATTGAAAACACAGATAGTAACTTCAATTTTATTATAATGGAATAGATAAGCTACAGATATATACGACGCGGTCGTGTCGTGGTGGCCCGGAGGTTTACGAACTCGTTTGTTGAGTACTGTGCTGGCGGTGTGGTGTGGTGGGTTCAAAACCTAGCATCTCACATCAGCCATTTTTACGTCCACTGCTGAACAAAAGCCTGTCCATAAATTTATACAATTGTGTCGTAATTTTGGGGAGTATTTTCTAATACTCATCACACTTGGCAGGCGGTTTAGTGAGCGGAGTATGGCTACTGTGCCACAGAAAGGGCGCTGCTGCCCATCCCGCTCGGTTAGACACTTATAACAGCTGAAATTAATAATCGATTTAATCCAAAACGTTTGGATTTCGGATAAAGTCTGTTTTGTTGTGTTAAATGTGATCATAACAAAAAAACGGATGAATTTCAAAATATTGGATTAAGATTAAGATTTTGGATTATATTGATTATTAATTTCGACCGAGTCGCCTTTTACGATATCCACAGGAGGAGATGGAGTGGTGCTATATTATTAATCCGAATACCACACGGACTATGTCACTAGAAAAATATACCCATGACTAGAAAAATAAATAGTTTCAATAAAACTAACGGCTTTAACGGATTACATTGCGTATATTATAGATTTTTGTTTTTCCTAACGTTTCAAACACTGCAGTGATCGTGGTGGAGTTAAGAAGTTATTTTACTAACCGTACTCAAAAAAAATTTGAAGCACGTAGTACTATCTCGCAGTCTAAGATGTTTTTATAAGTTTAGATGCGTTGTCCGCGCTCTACGGTGGTCACATGAAATCAAGGTAATTGCCCGGAGTTCACTTAGTCACGCACCGACCAGTATCGCGATAGGATGTGAATCATAAGCTTAATTCAGCAACATATTGCGAAAAAATAATGCCATTCTGTGTTTATAGACGATGCACGAAAAATACGTTTTATTTCATAAATAAATAAATACGTAACGTAAATCGATATTGTTAGGCTATTACTATCCAAAAACTACTAATATCCTAACGAATATAATAATTTTATACTGAAATTTGTTATCATTTCAGCGGAATAAATTCCATTGCTGGACACAGGGCTCCCGCAAAGATCGCCACAACAACCGGTCTTGGTGTGTTGTGAGGTCATTGGGGGTTTTGCCATAATCACCACGCTTGGCAGGCGGGTTAGCGATCGCAGTTGAGTTGTTTATGTGGGATGAGATGGGTTGGTGCTATTCGTAGCTGGCAGGTCACGGGGCTATCAGTGAGACAGCCACAGGCCTATCAGTGAGACAGCCACAGGCTTATTATAACATTATATGGCGGGAGGAGGCGTTTTCCCAGAATTCGTATGCAACGTGCTAACAAAAACCCTGTGACGTAGATCAAAATTCCAGTTAGGTATTTTCGGTTCAACTGTACTTGTAAATAGTGTTCGAAAAAATACATATACATATAACGAAATGTGGACTAATCGTGTACGATAATGATTTATTCATAAAAAGAGATTTAAATAGTCTTCTTCAGAAAACAGCATAATTCTTAGCAGTATCTTTTTGTATGGCGAACAGAAGAGTAATATATCAACACTCATATGTATATTCAAAAACTAGAAGCCGTTAATCTGACACGGAACAATGGCATCCAATCCCATTGGACCAGTTTGGAACGTCCATTTCAAATTAGTTTAACTTTTGACTATGACAATGCAACATAGACAATGTTTATACTTTCCCATTTTAACAAATAATAATATTGTAAAGTTATATAAAATACGGCAAGAGTAATTTCCGTCTGCGAATATTAAAGGTAGCACGATTTATAATACACGTTTTGCACAGTTTCGTTAGTGCATCTCGTTGCGCTTCATGCATCGGTGAGTCAGCCCGCGCGGCGTGGTACCGCCACTCGGACGGGTGGCGTGGCGTCCCGCCGCCAGGTCCCCGCCGCTCCCCCTGGGACTCCCTCCCCAGCCTCCGTCATGAAGGCAGCCTTAACGATTCCGGCTACAGGAGCAACAGGGCTGATAGTTTCGAGCAAAGGTAAGATAGTGTAGTTGATATTATGTTATTAGCTCTTATTTCGAATTACCTGGTATATCGCGACACACATCAGTAGCAGTTGTCCTAGATAACAAAAGGTTCTTAAAAAGCTACTATTTGATATCTATAATTTTAACTCACTGTTTTGATTAAATGGAGTCTATTTTTAGTTGCCTGTTAAGTACGAGTAGGTACGATATACTTAATTGTCAAATGAAGATTATTTATTTTGTTTTCATAGACAAACTTCACCTCCATCGGCTTTTATGTTATTTGTTTGGGTTTAAACTAAATTCAATAACGGCGAACTCCGAATTTTCGTGCTCATTTACAATTCATGTCACTGAAGAGGATTGGCAGTGAAATCCGACTTCAAATGAAGTTATCATTACTGGCTGTCTATCGGAGCCCGGTCCGAAATGGAATGAACGGATTTTGATGCCCCTTCTTGACGGATCCATTTTTAATAATTCATTAGGTGAAATGGAAAAACGAAAAGTTTCCAATACGAATAACTTTAATTTGTTCTGAAAGTAAAAATTGATCGCTTGAATAGTCACGTACCCTCAACATTTTGGAATTCTATTTATTAAAGTATCTTTGTTTTTGACAGTAACATACACAACAGTAACGTACACTAATACTACATACGGCATATTGATTTTACCAAATAATGAAGTTACAAAAGTGATCTGAGTTGAATAATACAAAATATTTGGAAATTGAATGTTGATTCTGTTTTAATGTGTGCTGCTTTCTGCTAGGTACGTTTAATTAATTTAAACTCTGAGAATATTTTCACGTTTTACTAATTAAGATGATTTTTCTTGTATAACTTAATTCAAAATTTCATGTTGAACTTAAGTAAATCCGGTATTCAAGCAATTTTAATAAAAGGTAAATATTTAGTCTCTGTTATAGGGGTGTTTTCGACCGTCAAGATAGCGTCCGTTCGGAGTACACAAGCGACCGAGAATCGACGCGCGACCGATATGGAATTGTTCAACAAGCTTCAATTGACAGCACCGACTCCAGGATTTGCTACCTGACCTCGAGTGAGGTAAGCAACTTCTCAATGCCATTAGTTTTTCAGTCTATTCAAAGTCAAACATTTTTATTTCAAATAAACCAAATATTGCCGTGTGGTGCCGGCTCAGAATGCCACCACCCCATCTCCTCCCGTGGGTGTCGTAAAAGTCGACTAAGGGATTGGCCGGAGGATGGGCAGCAGCGTCCTTCGAGTACATTAACAACTCAACTGCGATCGCCAACCAGTCTGCCAAGCGTGGCGATTATGGCAAAACCCCCCAACGAGCCCACAACACACCCATATCGGTCGTTGTGGTGATCTTTGGGGGAGGCCTGTGTCCAGCAGTGGACTTCATTCGGCCGAAATGATGAAATATTGGCACTTGTGAAACGACAGAATCTAAGTTGCATAAGTGCCAATATATTCAGCGTACAGTCCACCAATTCTAATTCCATATAGTCAACGTGAGTATTTCAGCTGAGAAAATGTGCGATGCTTGCGGAGGAATTAGGGTAGACAATACATCAAGCTTCGGACTAGCGCGTTCTGGGTTTAAATGAGATCGGTTCAATGATTTTATTAGTTGCATATCCATTAAAATTTTGCAACATTTTAGAAGGTCGTTACAGGGAATGTATGAAGTAGGTCTTTAGGGACTTTATCTAGTACTTGGTGTGCTGCAGATACCCCTATGTATTTTATTTAGCTGTAACAGTGTAATGCCGTATGGTGCTGGCTCTGAATAGCACCTACCCATCTCATCCCGTGGGTGTCGTAAAATGCGACTAAGGGATTAGCTGGAGGATGGGCAGCAGCGTCCTTGGAATACATTAACAACTCAACTGCGATCGCCAACCGGCCTGCCAAGCGTAGCGATTATGACAATACCCCCCAATGAGCACACAACTCACCGATATCGGTCGTTATGGTCTTTGAAGGAGGCCTGTATCCAACAGTGGACTTTATTCGGCTGAAATGATGATGATGAACATAGTAGCAACTTTCATGTGACCTCTACAGACCTCATAGAAACCAAATGGCTGCAGTATGAAGACGTTGTCACACACCTGATATAATCACGTGGTCCGGACTAAAATATCCGTGGATAAGCGATACCAATGCTACTACGTAACTTATTGTCTCAGGACCATGGTCCCAATAGGTTTGAAGTGCGTTCGGCTGATACTGAGTCCGTGAGAGCCACAATAGAATTGAACTTCTTTCACTCTTTAGTCTCTTCAAAGTTCGTAAATATACTTACATAATAAATGCTAATGCTGTAGAAAATAAAAAATAAAGACTTCGTTTATTTTTTCAGTAATTTATTATTTGATTTTGATTAAATAGGTTACTAAAAGCCAGCACAGAAACAATAACGATTAAAAGTCCAACAAAATGTCTTTGTTCAACTATTGCACGTCGTCCCAAAATATACACGAGATTGATCCTTGTCTCATAGAACACAATTATCCACGTATTTTGAAGGCATCCATCCGCAAATTGATATATTTACGCAGCTTATGTGTACTGTAATCCAATTTATTCTCATGTGTGATTTCGGAAACCGAAATGGAAACAATATAATCAACAAATCACGCGGTAGTCTTTTGCGACCACGTGTGTGAAAATAGTTTTATAAAAATTTGGAGATTGCATAACCAAATGTTATTTGCAGTAATTTAAAGCAAAAGTTGAAAGAAAAGAACAGATTATACTATTAGATATTTTGTGAAGTTTACGCGAACAGCATCTATTGAATTGAAATAGCTTATATATATATATATGAATTAATTAAACGCGATATATTTCAATTAAAAAGAAAAGAACAGTTTAATTAACGGATATCTTCTTCTTCGTGCCCTGCTCCTAAGTTACTTGGGGTCGGTGCATTACGTTAGTCATACTGCAAAGACTTTGGCTGACGTTTTTACAGTCAGTGGACCGCCTGACACTAGTCTTCCTTGGGTACGCTAGTATTGATACTTTACCAGCCACCTGTGGCTAACCCAAAGTGCTTAGTTGAACGCACTGGGTTCCAATCCCCCTCAGTCGTCTTCTACCATACCCACGGAATGAGGCAGGGTAGTCGTAATCATGACGGGAGCTACGCGGTATCTTTTAATTTACGGTTTTAGATATCCACAATAAATCCATTACTTTGCTGCACTCCCAAAAGCCTCGAAATATTAAAGTTTATAATATAAACTCAATAAATTGTTGCTCTGCTTTAATGGAAACATTAGAGCCTTTAAACCGATAAATTGTAAGTAAAAGCGATCCGAGATTTAATAATCTCACATCAGTGGGTAATCTATATGTTAATTATCTGGCCTACTGGTATTTGAATTAATTTTATGGTCTTTGTGTCACTAATGAAGGAGTACTAGCGCCATAACTATGCTGCCCTCTTCTAATTGACGATTGTAATATACAACAAAACACTTTTAAACGGATTTCATCGCGTATATTATAGATTTTTGTTTTTCCTGACATTTCGAACACTTTGCAGTGTTCGCGGTCGCAGGATCATCAGTCATCCAAATCAAAATTCAAAGTGTTTTATTATAATGAGTAACAATAGCGAAAATCTAAGACAAATTGTGATATAGTTGAACAGTATGTTGGTCATTACAACACGGTATATGGCTACAGCGAAAAAGAAATTGACAAGGAGACACAAATCAATTTTTTTTTTTAAAACGTTGCCCCTCACTAGGATTGCTCCTGTGTCGTGGGTGCGTTTACAGACATGAATTTCACATACAATACACCCAGACCCGGAACAATTACCTGCAGATCATACAAATATTTGTTCCGTGTGGGAATCGAACCCACGACCCGGAGCGCAGCAGCCGACTGTATCAGCCACTGCACCAACCGTGCCGTCATAAATGTGTAAATCCTCTAGCATACGCAAATGTTTGGATGAACCGTGTGGTGACCGTATAAGAGTAGCACTACTCCCATCTCCTCCCGTGGATGTCGTCAAAGGCGACCAAAAGAGTCTTGACTAGAGGGATGTGCAGCAGCGTCCATTTTGTGAAACATCCGCCATTCTGCGCTCGCCAACCCGCTTGCCAAGCGTGGTGAGTACTGGCTAATTTCCCCCAAAATGGCAACACATGGCAGTTAACCGGTTGTCTATGGACGAGGCCCTTGTTCAGCAGTGGAGGTATTTTGGCTGACATGATGATGGTGATGGCTAACATGATGATGGTGATGACTCGAATGTTCATCACCAGACACTTAGAATATCGTATATATACAGTGTAAATATTGAATTTATAAACGAATAATTGTCTAAACTCTTCTTCTTTTGGTGTGGTTAGTTGGCAACCTTGTGTCAAATTTGTTCAAGCCGCCCAAATGCCTCCAACATGGCTTAACGACTGCTATCTAAAGACAACAACCGGGACCGGTATTTTACATGCCCTCCGAAAACGCTCAGTTCAAATACCACTATACGGTCACCCATCTACTGAATGACCAATAACGCCAAGCGTTGCTTAACCTCGACGATCGTTTACCAATCAGTGAGTGCAACTGCCTATGATCGCCTCAAACTATACTAGACTCTAAAATATACTAACATGGACGTCTTGTCAAAAACTACACTTTGTTCAAAATCTGTATAATTACTAGGATTTGTTAGTCCAGTAAATAACTTCTACATTTATAAATGTGAAGTTTGTATGTTTGAACATTTGAGGCTTAATGACGCTCACATAGCTGATTATAATGAAATCGGGCATAGAAACAGATTATGTCAGAATATTTTTATTTGCATAATAAAAACGAATCATTTATCACTAAATTTTAATTTACGCCCAGCGACAAGTGACAACTAGTTATACATAAACCAAACATATGAAATTGTGATGATCGGAAGGAGCGAGATTTGGGATGGTTCGCCCGTGTTCGGAGGCAATCGGTGGAGCCTGCGCGGCGGGCGCGCTGCGCACTCAGCTCCTCCAATCGTATCCTGAACGTAGTATTAAAAATATTATTTTGAGGTTAACTTCTCTCGCTTGAAACAATGAATCGTGGCAAATCGAGGGATCCAAATGCTTAAATTTGTCACAAAATAGACGTGTCGAATGTCGCGAAAGAGAACTTTAAACCGAAAATTGAGACGTTTTGTGTGTGTAAATACAAAGCTGTTACTGTCAAGTGCACGGACAAAGAAAAGCTGTGTCTTCGTCACTACGTTCAACTGCGATAGTCAATTTTAATTTATATTGTTGTTATAGTTAAACTAAAAATCGAACAAACTGTTGTGAAAGACGTATTCAATCTACAAACATATCTTTCGTGTTGAAGTGAAGTCAATTCAAAGGCCTATGTACGAGTGAATTGTTGACATGCATATATAAATGTTCCATTTCCATTATCAATAAGAAGATATTTAATATAATTAAATATATTACATGTTGCTACTTAAGTAGAGTTCCTGCCTGTATATCGCTTGATCCACCTGTGATATTTCTCTTGATAGTGAATGTTAACCTCCGAGTGTAGGCATTTTCTAAAACTGCCAATTTTAAATAAATACTTTACTGTAACTTTTATAGTAATCAATGTTAATTTATTTATATAGTAAAAAGATAAATAATTGACGATAAATTTAATATTTTAAAAATCTTGACGCACATAATGTCTACTATTGTTGAATATATTTTTTGTTTATAAACAAACAAAAACGTAGACATACTTGAAGGCAGTCCACTAGCTGTACCTATTGTATATTGATAATGTTTATAAGATAAATTGCATGGGGGCCATCAAATCAAAGAATGCTGTGTTCTTGAAGGTATTGTTTTTATTTTATAATAATAAACACTCTACATTATAAAAGTGGTAAACTGCACGCTGAGTTCATATATGTTTTTCTTAATGTTTGTAAAAAACAAATAGTATCTGGAATGCGTAATAAATATTTTATCACATGACTAAACATGACTTTTGAAATCTTTAAACTGCTAAATAAACAATGGACCTACATTACGCATACTTGTATTTATTTGCCAAAATTGCTTTATGTAATATAACTTGATTCAATCATTTATTCAATTAAAACTACTACTCTGCTATGTATCAGTTTATTGCGAAACCATCAGTTTTACCATATGATACTTACATTAAATAATGTTGTAGGCTGTTAATAAGGGGCGATATTTGGATTCATGCATTCCATCGCGCAACCCGCGGTTATTTTAGCTTATACGCTCGGTGCCACCCTCTCTATATCACTATAATGGGACACTGAAGGCCTAATGTTTATTCTTGAACGCGGCCGCGAAGGCACGTCCACTGTAAATTGTGTCAAGGTCGAGTTTCTATTGATCCCTTCTTTTGCAGTGAGAGCCGACCCGTCCCATGTGTTTTCCAGTTTGTACATTCTGATGGGTATAATTATATTTTTAAAACCCAGTTGGCCTATTCTGTAGAGAAGAGTTAAGAACGTGGAAGTCATGTTCTTATTGGATAAAACATTTTAGACCATTTTATTACCAATCACATTTGTATAGACCAGGGTTTCCCAAACTGAGGTCCGTGGACACCTGGGTTTCCGTGGGATTATCCCAGGGGGTCCACGGACAAAGTGAAAAAATTATATTAAAAATAAATAAACATGGATACACCTATGTGAGTAAAATAAACCAATGTAAGTTAAACAAATAAAAATGTCAAAATCCATTTTTTTTATATTGTTACGGGTCCACGGATCATAGTAATTTAGCGGTTGGGGTCCGCCCTAGAAAAAGGTTGGGAAACCCGGTATAGAAAATTAACTATACAAGCCAAAAAAAATTAAGCCTGCCAAAATATGTTTCGTGACTCAATGTTTGTTACTAAACCCAAGTTCAAAATTACTACTAAACTAATAAAATATAACTTGTAAATTACTGATGATCTTTAAAACAGTAAATTTGTCGTGAGAAGTTTGATCAAAAAATTATAGAACCTTTGTTAATGTCAATTCTTTAACTGAACGTACCTTTTATATACATTAGTTAGTCTATCATTTGTAATTCCTTGTGCTCCCAGTCGTCGTTCTAATCTTTGTAACTGAAAATGTTGCCCAAAAAAATTCACACACAAAAATACCCCAACCTTAGAACACGTCTCTCAATGAAGTTGTAAAACAAGTAGGTAGCTGACATTCCTCATTTGGCATGAACATAATAACATAAGAATGGTAATGTACAGATAAGTAACATTAATAAGTGCCTTCATGGCAAATATCAAACATTTTTTGCCAGTGACTAAACAAATGGCTGGGAAAACAGCTCAAATGATGTATATCCGCAGGAAGCCTGTAATACGTTGAAGACAGGTTATATATCGTAGGTAATGCAAAGCCCATTTGTTGGGAAAGCTTTTAGAGATGGCAATAAACTAACAGTCAACGTTTCTCTTTCTGCAAAATTAGGTCAACTTATATTTCACAGTATATTAATCGTTGAAGAACATTTTTGACGCTGTTTGTTAAATAGTTCTAAATAAAATCTCTCTTGTTACAGGTAAGTTACCTTTAGTATTATACCTCAGAAAACGACACCACGGTAAGTACGTACTAAAACCTTTTATAAAGATGATAAGATTTGAAATGTACTTTCAAACAATTATGGGTTAAAAAATTATACGGAAGTGCAATTTGATGTTTTGTGTAAGGTATATTTGGCGTTTCAGTGAAAAAGGGTTTATTAAAAATGTATTAACTGGCCGGTTTTCACCTTTCTTCAACATTTTAATATACGAAAGAACTATACTGTACTGTTACACCGGACATTGAAGTGCAGCCAACATTGGAATGACTTTGATTCACTCAATGGTGTGAAAATAAGATAGTTAAATGTTTATATTCCTTCTAATTGTATTCCGTTTGCATATTTCTAAGTGCTGAAACAATGACAACGACCGAGTATATGCATATACTTTGTCGTTGTCGTGCTAAACAAATTATCAACTTCCTTCAAATACTTTTTTTTGTATCATATATGTTTGAATGTTGAATGGCAATTTTATATATGTATATTATTATAGGTTTCTATAAACGCTCATTGTGGGACAGATATTTGAGATGGCAAACACTACCAATTATGGTTTAAATGGGTTTATTTAAAGCTCATCCCAAAAGTATAATAGATGTATAGGAATTACTTTCTACGTGTAATGGCAGTGATAAAAGAAAAAATATAGCTCTATCCTTTTCTTAAATGCGTACCGTATAAAAGTACGTTATGAAGCCATTCCGCGAAAGTGGCCTCTCTGATATTGTTGCTATTTATTTTATACAAAACAAAGAAAGTAAATAGCACCCTTTTTCACTTATTTAGGTTCGGAGCGCTATAACCTATTGTTTAGTGAAACAGAAACATGCTTGGAACTAAACAACTAACGCAAACAGAAATCATCCTTCATTTATGTTTTATTGTTGTGAATAATGCATGTCATATTTTTGCCAAATCAGTCGCTACCTCTGACTGACGTCTAATGATCATAAATTTAGTAAAACAAGACATTTATGATTAGTAAGATGGGGAAGTGAGATCATCATTAATCTCTTTTAACTACCTATTATTCATTATATAACATACCTTGTTTTTTTCTCTATAACAACAGTATTAAATATTTGGTTTCAATTTAAATTATGATAAATATACCAACTATTTTATTTACAATAACTATTAAGTCCAAATAGTTTCATTAACCCAACATGTTCATTACGAGTACTTGTCGTCTGGTCGCGTCTCCCATTATATCGTATAATTAAGTCTATGAATAAGACTCGAGTACAGTATAATTGCTGTCTGTCCTGTTGATCAGATAGTAGCTAAAGAGAATATTCTTTAAAAAGTCACGCTCAAATTCGTTTGATGTAATTTACTGAGAACGTGCAATGCGTCGATTCTGTTAGATCTGAGGGCCTAGCACGAATATTTTTACGTATAATACTTAACATAAACGTATCGCTAATGTGAGTGAATTTTGAATTGAAAATACTTGATTCGCATATATTTTTTATTTTAACTGAAGACTTTATTCGTACCTATATATGATACAAATTGTGTTTAAACGAAAATGCTATAGTATATTTGTATTTTCAATTCCAAATTCACTCACATTATCGTTACGGTTACTTTACTATCATCATTTCGGCCAAATGAAGTCCACTGACTGACGGACACAGGCCTCCCCAAAAGAACAACACAACGACCGATATGGGTGTGTTGTGTGTAAAAAGTATATTCAATTCTCTCATATTATCGTTACGTTTACGATATATACGTCAAAATATTGGTGCTAGACCCACTGATTACAAGGCCAGTGCTCCAGTCGCATCGACGTCGCATCAAGCTCTGTTTGCTGGCTTTGTGCATTGGCGTCAGTGGTAGCGGGACGGGCGCTGGACGAACAGAGGACGAGGGGGGACTGTAAATCCTTACGCCTGCGCCCTGCCGTCAGCGCCATTTATCCTCTTGTAACATACTCTTGGTTCGTTTGCTAGGTCAATTATCATCAACGTATTGAAGCAAGGACGAATCGTTTTGTAGTAAGATGTTGGGTATTAATTAATATGTTTACCGTTAAATTGTTATAAACATTACCTATATTCTTATTTTACGAAGACAATACACATAGGTACCTTTTTGGAGAAGGTATATTGTAAAGTCAGTTTTTATCATTACTTCATAAAAGCTTAGTCATCTCCGACTTAAATTTAGTCCGATAAAATTTGAAATGGTAGGAGGTTCATTAAATCGATTGCGATGCCCAGCCAGAGGAGCGATCATAAATTATGATTAATTAACTTTGCTTGTTCACTGCGTGATTTTCCAACATTCATGAGTATATACAGATAGTAAGAAATATTAGGCGAACTGATTACTCGACTCGATTCACTTTTTATGCGCATTAAAAATATGGCGTAAATCGGAACATACTAGTAGATTATTATTATAGCTGTTTCTTATTTTAAACAATATCGGCCAAATCCAAGTAATTGATACATACTTAGTTAGTAGTAGTAATAAAATTACTTGGTAGCTTTATTATGAATGTTATTGAATAGATCTAGGAAGCAATAATGTTGTTACTGAAGACATCAAACCCAAATTTCCAAAGTCTTTTTTGTAGGTATATAAACCATTTGTAGGCGCTTACGAATAGTCAGAAATAAAATTGCACGGTTCCGAGTCGTTAGTCCTATGGAGAAGAACCGGCAAGAAACTCCATGAACCATAGTCTTTTAAAATATGTGACAGTACAGACAGTATGTGGATATAGTCTTTTAAAATAGGTTATATTCATGTCAAACTCAACAAACAGTGTCATCGATTCTTGATACGTCTGCAATATTTAAAGTTAATCGGACATCTAGAAGAGAGGTAAAATTTTATTGCAAGATTCCATTACATTTATACATAAGTATATAGTTACATACATACGTTCCCAGATAATATATAATAATATAGCGTGTATTCTTGATACGTTTGCAATATTTAAAGTTAATCGGACATCTATAAGAGGGGGAAAATTTAATTGCAAGATTCCATTACATTTATACATATGTATATAGTTACATACATACGTGTCCAGATAATATATAATAATAAAGCGTGTATAAATGGCTGTTTCCATTGTTGATTATTCACTAGATTGTTGTGGTTGATTATAACATTAACGTCAGCGAAATATCCTTAGTTACACATAACTGATGAGTTTTGTAATGATACGTGTACGTATATATTACCGTACATTAACTAATGTCCCGCAAATTAATTAACTATTTGGTTGGTTGAATTGGTGCGAATGTTTCCTACCCTCCAATACCAATGTAATATATTACAAGGAGAATAGGTACCTAATCAGCAGAATTATAGTACCCTTTTCAACCCAAAACAGGTAAAATGACTCTGAATATATGCATTAAAAGGTCTGCACGTTTCCATGCCTTCCTTAAATAACCAAAAAGAAATATTTGATAGGATGTATGTAGGTGAAAACTTCGTATTCCGAACGAAGACTTACAATTGGGAGCTCTATGATTTTTTTGCTGCTAATAAAACGATTAGTAGAATACTCATCTAATTAAAAGTATATAATCATAAAATAAAACATCAGTGTTCAATTAAAATTAAAAGAATATACTATGTATTCAGGAAAGTAATTTACGTCAAATTATTGATGATATTTCCATTGCGCTATGATGTACTACGTACATTTCAAATGTTTGACAAATATTTAATACTCACTGGTACGATGAAGTACACCACCATACACCTTCGTGTAAGTAGCATCACATTGCTGTCGCCAAACTGGCTACTAAGTATGATGATTATGACATTAAACCCTACCCGCGACCCTTGGATCGTCGTTATGGCACGCGAGAGCGAAGTTTTGTAGAGTCTGTGAGACGACTTTATTAAGTGATATTGTCAATATTTTACAAAATATAACCTTCTTTCCCATCAGTAGAATTTTTATACATGGATATAGCTTTATATGTCATATATTTTAGGAATGTAAATTAACAATAATAGCTTTATTTGTTTAAATAAAAAAGCCAAATAATATGACATGGTTCCTAAAATAATAATTGCATTTATGCTCTTTAAGTCCTGGTTAACAATTAGCTCCAGTCATGAGACAATAGTAGGAGATAAAGGAGCAGTAACAAATGAGCTAACAATTCTGTATGGGCAGTTATCGCAGGCTTTATAAGTGTATTGCAGACACTTGTGCTATATATGTATAATGAAATCAGTGATGTAATGCTAAATTTCAATAATAAAGGATACTCTGCGAAAATAATAATGAAATTGAATGAATCTTAGTAATATAATGTAATATGCGGTCTAAATACAGTTGTTACAACTATTCGGTCTCTTCACATTAAGTTCGCACTACGCCCGATATCTCTGCATTTTTCATTATACTCCTGTGCTTCATAATATACCAAAAGAGAGCAAAACATCCATGTTCTTGAATTTAAATTTAACAATTGGTCATTGTTACTTGACTTTACTCACTGATCAAAGTTAACCTTTGAAGTCATTTTAGTCTGAAATTCCAATACAATTGTATATTGGATAAATACTAGTGTAATACCTTCAGTTATTCTAAACTTGCGTTACTAGGGGATAAATTTACAAGAAAAAGCTTTCTATATTTACAGCGGAACTCTTGATCAAATACCCAAAATATCTTTCTGCAGCGAAAATAACAACGCCATGTTCAAATAAAGTTCCTTGTAAGTCATATAAGATGTAAACAGTTCCGGAAGAACATGAATAAATACTTAAAGTTGTGAATTAGGAAGGAGGCCGAGACACCCCGCGGTTCCCTTTCCCAGACACATTATTATTTGCCTCAATACACAATCCGTTATCAAAACGTAAAAATTGCCTCAAGGTAACTTAACTTAACTAGGAAAATTTTCGTAGTTTTACGCTTCGGTGACGAATATTAAAAATGATGAACGACTATCTATCACTAACGAACACAAAAGTGGAAAAAGTGATATCAATCAATAATATCCCATAGCGTACCCTACTAATGTCACACAGAGTAAATAACCGCTCAAAGTGCATTCACCTCGTGTTGTAGCAGTATCTATAAAGTAAACGTTTTATGTCCTTTTACTTCTTCATCGTAGCACGAAGACGGTAAGAATATTTTCCGCGTGGGAAAACTCGGTAGCGAAGCGTGACAGACGCGCGATAACGTTCTGCTATGTTGTACTCTAATTAGATTAAGCCGGTACTGAGCAAAACTTCGTCTGCATTTTACTATTTACTTAGTCTTTATTCAAATGCGCAGATCTACATACATAAAGTTGCCAAGTTGTACGATGGTACATTGCTCATAATGAGTTGGTGTTTAATATAGGTGGATACAAAACAAATAATCACGAAACGTTTGATTTTAAATGTCACATAAAAAGGTCTTATACAAATAATCACGTAATAAGGATTAGTTTTGCTCACACAACTTGTGACAATATAATTAAGATAAAATTGAGTTTAAAGGATCTGCCTAGTATAACCAAGTTCGTTTATTAATTTTCTGAGAGATTTCCGCTCCGGAGATTTAAATGAAAATTATAAATGAAATGTCATAATATTTAACTGCTTTTTGGACTAATTCCAATCTAATTGTTTCATGTTACAATATTCATTTCAAAACTGTATGAATTTCAGCACTTATTTAGAAATATCCGTTAATTCTAGCAGAAAGTAATTTAAACAGCGGGTTGTTATATCGTGTGATAGGCGGGCAAAGCGGGGCACATGGGCGCCGCCCGCCCGCAGGCGCGCTTGCTCCGAAAGCGCCCGAGGACTTACGATCGTTTCATTCCGAATCGTAACGAAGTTCGACGATCGCGACCACCCTCCGTTGACGCGTGCTGGATCCAGTCGCAGCGAAGGCCGCCAGGGCGTTGGAGCGGTTCTGTGTGTGCCTAGTGCTTGGTTATGTAACTCAAAAAACTTATTTATTTATTAACTTACACAAATCGACTCGTGACTTGGCTGTAGGCGTGCCGATTAACGGTGGTCAAATGTAAAATATGAATGATTGTGCTCTCTATTTTTGTATTTTGTGCAAAAGTGATGTGTACGCCTCTCCTCGCAGCGATTGAGAGCCTGTATAGGTTAAATCATTTGGATAAAAATATTCAATTGCATTTGGTGCACACGCATGCTGCCAAGAACAAGTATTTTTATTTTTATTTTAAAGCAATTATTTGTTGATTCTTGCAAAGTGTGATATTAAGGCAGTTGTTTGAAAATAATCTAAATAATAATATTGTAGTTAGATCAATTATAAATAAGAAACGCGGTGAAGGTAGTGTAAATGTTCAAATGGCATAGCTTAGTGATACTTCCCTAAACAAACCAACAAAAATTTAATGGCAGGTTACGCTTATCGTTGTTGTTCCAATTAAAAGAACAAATAGAATCAAATCCAATCAGAATTTGGCGCAATGCAGGGCGCTTGGATGGAAACGTCCACGCAGTTGCGGTGACTCATTCCGAAACCATAATTGCTTACTGAATTCAACATTTGATGCAATCTCAATCACATACGCGTGTATTGTACTTCTTTAGGTCTATATTTTAACAGTTATTGTTATTCCTGTTATTGTATCAATTACTATAATGTTTTGCTTTCATTTTATAATTCTTATTTACCTATAAAGCCGCCAGAATCGGAAGAGAAAAAACTGCAATGCTTTACACATTGTAATACGACGCATATAAAAACAAGGCTTTATATAATGCATGTTAAATTTTTACTCAATGTATGTGGAGCAAAGATTCAATAAAACATTCATTTTCCACTTTCAACATTTAATATTGTGCTCGGGTTCAAAGGCAATGGAAGGTATCTAGAGATACGATTTACGGTATTGTCAATGCTGAGTTGGTATTTCGACTTCTCGTATCGTAGAGGACGTTAAATATTTATGTGCTTTCCAAGAAAATAGGAACTACTACTTGTTCGCGACATCAAATTACTTCTGTGTGATATATATATATTTCAAATGTAGAGATATTAGAATTCCGTGTTTTTGATAATAAGTAACATTACACTATAAAAGCTGTCTTACAATGATGAAGTGTTTTTTAAAGTGAACATGTTTTCTCTATGATAATATTGTCGGAAACGATCGTCATAAACGAAAGAGTAAGTGATGAATATACCGGGTACCAACTCAAAAGTAGTGTAAAAATGTCGCCACTGTACATACCTACAGTAAGAAATCTGCTTGGCAATTACTCAATAGCTTTACCTTTAACAATGAATTCAGTAATAACAAAAATAACAAACAGAAGGTAACGGCCTAACGAGGGCAATTTATCAGATCCAATTGGAGATTAAATTCCATTACCTTACCGCTTTGCGTTATTTTCAAGTGATCCGTTTGATGGTTTTGCCGATGTTCGACCCCACAATATATACTTTGGAACAGGCTAGAACAATGACGGTTTATCAGTAATCATTAGTACAGTCATCGAGTGTAATGATTTTTCATTATTAATTCCAATATGGTTTTGATTACGAGCCGTCTATATTTTATACCGCTTCACAATTATTTTTTTGCTCTTGGGGATTTTTTTTTCTTTTTAAACATTGCCCCACACTATGATTTCTCCTGTGTCGTGGGTGCGTTTACAGACATGAATTCCACAAACAATACACCCAGACCCGGAACAATTACCTGCAGATTATACACATATTTGTTCCGTGCGGGAATCGAACCCACGACCCGGAGGGCAGCAGCCGACTGTATCAGCCACTGCACCACCAACGTCTATGCCTTATTATAAATACGGTTATGAATATATTAAAGTCATATTGGATACATTGGAAAGACGTGCCAAATATTCAAGGTCAATATTATGTAAACGTTTTTATTTAGTACAAATACAAAAAATAATCTACAGTTAAAATTTCATTACTAACATTTGAACTAACAATACAACAGTTTTGTATGCATGTTTCATTATTTTATCATTTTCTAATTAAGAGGTTTCTGTGGCCTTGCAGGATTAAGCTGCACTTGCTGCCATTATATGCCGTTATAGTGGTTCATTCCTTCGACACTAAGATGATTCGCTGCCTTGAAAAACACGTAACCACACACAAAATTCTATCCGAATAGTATTCGGCGCGTCTATACGACATGTTTAATTACTAGCTTTTGACATTTTTTAATACTGAGTAGGTATAAAATGATTTTAACTTGATAACATATACGTATATATAAGCTGTACATAGGTTTACAATGATTCAGAAAATTCTAATACGCGATTAGTTCGTTCATTGATGAGATTATATATAAAACGTTTTACCGATTTGAAACTACGACGCGGATAGGATAAAACATAATTTAATATGGCAATCATTACATGTACATTATATTTGTTGACTGTTTAAATAATTTGATGTCATCAGGTAATATCTGGAGTGTGATACAAAACAGAGTAGAGCAACCCTTACCTGCATGGTACATGGTGTAATCGCAATTATGTCTTCGGCGATTCGGGACGTGCTTCAAAAGCAGTTTAGACAGATCAACAGTGCACAGCATAGCACAGCACAACCCAATAAGGGGCAATATTGTAATTTAAATTATTATTATATGTGATATTAGTACTTTTTAACTAGTTTATTGGACTTGAAGTCGAGATCGCGGTTGCCGTGTGTAAGGTTCTGGGTTTGCCCCAGTCAAATTGCCATTGTTTTATTGCTATTTATGTACACATATAAATCATTGAAATAAAGGAAAAAAAAGTACAAAAGGCACTAGTTATTTCTTAAAGAAATCTCTGCCAGCTCACGTGCTATTAGGTTTATCTAATTATTAATTCTCAAAAACATCCCGGGGCGTAGATTGCTCCCGGTAAATGACATGAAGTGTAATCGGCTGGCTGTGATTGATGTAATGTTATCATATTTTTATGTATGCACCCCTACTTTGATTTTATTTTTTGTTTAAAGTTACCCCAATCTAAATGTAAATCATTTGAATTTACATATATATATATATATATATATAATTAGAAAATGATGCCATTCAATATCATCTGCTTAAGTAAAATAATTGATGTATTTTTCATCATATCAGCCACAGGACGCCACTGCTGAACAAAGGCCTCCCCCATCGATTTTCACAACTGTGTCATCATTTTGGGGGGTATTTGCCAATACTCGCCACGCTTGGCAGGCGGGTTGGTGAGCGCAGTATGGTCACTGATTTCTTAAATATAGCCAAAAATAAGTAAAATACATAACCGTAAAAAAGAAAGCATTTCGGCGTCAAAGTATGTCCTCCTCATCGCTTTTAGCTGGTAATGTTCCTAGACGACTGGCAGCATTAGCACGTAGAATGGCAATCCTTATGGCCGAAGAGGCCAAAGAAAAGGCCAGTCCTCTGGTCCCGTGAAGTGTCTACCAACCGTTTGGCAATATCTTTGAAAAGAAATCCTGCACTCGGACCCCATAACACAAGTGTCTCAACCCCAAATGGTTCAAAACAATAATTTCAGTAAGATTATTATATTTGCACCGTTTGAGGTTTTCCGCTGCAGAAGCGGCAGCACCAGCACAGCCAGCCGAGCTTGGAAGATGGGAAGGAGCAAGGGTGCCGACGCAGGTTGCGTTCCACACCAGACCCATACCCATTTTCCAAGGCAATAACGACATACCATCTGGTCTTTTGCCATTGTCGCGTGCCAAACCGGTGGGTTCTAATACAGCTGGCTCGCCGGCAGTGGCAAGAGGCACGACGAATAATGCCGTTAATATCGTCATGCCGTGCACTGCATGCCGACCTGCACTTCTATTACAAGATAGCCCATGGTGTCCGAGAGGGTCGACAGCTTCACCACAGTGACACCGACGAGGAGCACCATAAGCTTTTCACCCCTATTTTACCCTTTAAGAGGTGAAATTTAAAAAAATCCTACCTTGGTATAAAAAAAATTCAAGTTTCTAGCCGCAGCGGCATCCGTCATGCGTTGATATGTCAATCAGTCAGCCAGTCAGTTTCTCCTTTAATATATATAGATAATCACATACTTACACTAATCGGTTACACCCAAAAAATAAAATACATAACAACATAATTGCCACGACGACGAACCAGTTTTACTTTAGTTATGAAAATTTGATGTGTGACTAAACTATGCCAGCATCGCATCGTCCAGACGCGATGTTGCTTTGCTGTGGTGTGTACCGCCCTACTTTACTTGGAAAAGTTCGCGCTGGCTATTAGCGTAATTAAAACGCTACTAAACTACAAAAAGATTCATCACTCTCATAGCGTGAATATGCCCAACTTATATTTCCTTAAAATAATAACCTGACTCAAGATATAGGTATTCATGTTAATTGTTAAGCAAGTTATATTCAAGCTATCGTGAATTAAGTTCACGTTACACAATATCTGCTATCATTAATTTCTGAGAAATGATCAATTGAGATGATGCCTTTCGTCTATTTTCATACAAAATAATATTGCTATAATTTGAACAGTTACTTTTATCTTAACCTCCTCAGTCCTAGCCTCTCTTATGCCTTTTTTATCTGCATGAAATCAGTTACCGATCAAATGTAATTTGATCATTTCTGTAGTACATAAGATATGGTGTGGAATTAGCGATTTTAGACCTACTATCTTCCTGGTATACACACCATTTTTAGAGTCTCATACCGTGTACCAACTAAATATTGTATTGATACGTAGGAATATCAAATTTGTGAAATCGACTATGAGTCAAAAAAAGTGTTCAGAAAGTTTGAAAAACCGGACAAGAGCGAGTTGAACTCGCGTGAAGAGGGTGTCGAATTTGCTGATTAGAATATATATTGTTGAAGTCTGTCTTGTACCAATAACCAACCCCAAGAACAAACTTAACATCGTAGTTGCAAAACATGTTCCCTCATACATCCCAACCGAAAACGTAAGTTTGTAGGCACAATATTGAAAGATTTACCATGTTATTTTAAGACTATAGACTTCTTCTAGGTTTTCCGGTAATCTATAGGTAAAGAGCTATTATCTTTTTCATTTTATTTTACGCTCAGTAGTTACGGAGATAAAGGGGGGAACGGTCAATTTTCGTAAATTTTCTTAAAAAACTTAAATACTATATATTTTTAAATTATGAAATAAATACATTTGAGACCCCATAACAAGCCCTTTAATTTTATATGTTACACCGTACAGTTTGCAAAACTTTGTTCTTTAATTTTCTATATTGCCCCCCAAAAGTGACCCTCATATTCAAAATTCATTTATTAACGTTACACTTTAGTGTTTGGGTCGTAGAGATTCATATGTGTACCAAATTTCAACTAAATCGGTCCAGTAGATTCGGAGAAAATTGGCTGTGACAGACGGAGAGACTGACAGATACACGAGTGATCCTAATAGGGTTCTGCCGTGTTTTCCTTCGGACGTTCGGAACCCTAAATAACAATCTATGACTAAGATCCGAGTACTAGTTTTATCAACATATTATATAGGTATGTGGCAAAACAAAAATAGCCTTAGGGCTGAAGAGGGTTAATGGAAGCTGCTTCTGTTTGTTACAAGTAAGAGAAATAGTATTGTTTCATAATGACTCAATGATTAATTCTAAAATCGAGCTTATGTCAATATTACCTTAGTTTCATTGTTGGTACTTTTATTACTTTGTGCCTATCATAGCACTATAAGACGATAATATTTAGTAAATAGTTTATTACATTTATTTTATTGGAATAAGCGTTTTGATATTTAAGCAATTAAAATTTGGACGGTAAATAAACGCGACCAGTTCGCATTCAGTTTAAAACTAACTAAAACAAGATTTAAAAAATGGTAGAAAAATATCTGGGTTACAATTATTCTGACAGCTTGTTAACGTCTCTGCCGGGAACAAGCCACTTCAAACACAGATCGTTTTATCGGATTTCTATTACAAACGCCTGCCTATTTTCTTGTCGTCCTATGTTTTGCTTTCCATGTTCTCTCTATCATTTCACGAACCAAATGACACTAGATAAATCTATTAAGATAATTCACTTCAAACTTTCATATCCAATCTCTAAGAAATAACTGCCTTTTATATCACACCTTTTGTCAATTAATCTTTTCTTATCTCTAAAATTAGGTAAAATAATGAAAACTTGACCAGAAGCGTTAAATAATAAAGACGATAATGCAAAATATGTAGTGTTTACAACTATTTTCAATGTTAAAAAGTGTTTAGTGAGCATCTCCAGTCATTTAGTGTCATTCACATCATCAATTTTAAAATGACTTTAAAAATACTCGTAATACGTAAATAATGGTCACAATAACACGATAGCAATATTAAGACAGTAGGCAGACGCGGAGTATAGCGGAAGTGGACAGTGTGCTGGACGCGTGATGAGGTGACGCTTGCGCGCCGGCCGCTGACGCCGCTCCTCGCCAATGATGGTGGAGACGCACCGCGCGCCGCCACCTCGATGTGCGCGCGCGTCCGAGCCCCGCACCAAACCAGCCTCAGCTTCGGCGCCTCCCTCGCTGGCCGGCAGCGGCACTGTGATGCACCTGCGTCGACGCCGACACAAGACTGTTCACTTCGGCGAAAATCTACTGATGCAAGTTTGCGCTGACCGGGCACATTTAGCAGCACTTGGAGCAAGGGTTCCCGATGTTTCATTTTGCCATAAAGCTCATACTGGGCTTCGCAAGGGTGACGCAAGATTCTGTTGTGTTGCACATCACTGTTGTCTAGCCGCTGGAGCTCTAGTAGCATTAACGTCGAACGGTAGACCGAAACCACGCAGGGAGCGTAGTGGAGACTCGCATTCAAGTGGTGGTGAAACTGCAGATAAAGGAGAGGGTGGCTGTGGTTCAATTTCCAAAGAGCCAAGGCGTAAATTGAAACATCATCATCACCACCACCATCACCATAAAGTTCATAGCTGTCCTTATCATGACGTCGCACCTCCGCCCGAAGAGGAACCCGATGAAAAAGCCGTAGTTCCAAAAAAAACGGTTTCGCCTTATCTCTATATACCTAGTAAGTTAGAGCCTAACGTGCAACAGTTATTCAGCTTTATAGAAAGTGTATTGAGTGCATGGGCAGCTGAAGAGGGTCTAACGAGTACTGGCGAATATTCAGAGCCAGATGAACGTATGGTTCGTAGACGTAAGCTTAATAAGTACAAGAAGCGCACTGATATACTCAACATAAGGCGTATTGTTTATGAAGTATCAATCCTGCGCGGGACAAGACTGCTTGGCAATGTGAGATTTCGGCATTATCATTGGAAAGGAACAGCACAAACCTGCAATGAGGCATTTCTCAGGAAGGTGAGATATTAGGTCTATTGTTGAATTATTCAATCTTATTAGTAATCAATCTTATATACAATATTGTGTAAAACTTTATGCTGTTTGTTGTTATCTTAAATGTTATTTTTAATTGAGTATATATATGTACTATGGATCTAGGACGTAACAAAAGAGCTGAGAAGATAATACGGTGAAGATACCTACCATTTTGACCTTATTTTAGTTTCCTCTTAGTGGAAACTGCAATTTCCTTTTTGCTAATGAGGGCTTTTATTTTCTTTACTCTACTTGAGCTTTAAGGCTTTGTGGGTGTTGTTTAAGAGTTTTTCTCTTCTTGGTTCACACATATTAATTTATTTATGCAAACACATAAAACTAGTAACCATCCAAGTGGCTTTGCGATATGGTACTTAAATATGACTGTTTTGGTAAGTAGTTTAAAGTTCTCACCCAAAACTACTAATGCGGTTGGTATACTTTTAACATCTCAAAGTAAACGCAATCCTGAATTGACAAATGTGCTTTATGTTTTGATGAAGATTTATTGTTCTTTGTATAATATGTATGTTTTTTTTCTGCGCGTTGAACAATACGATCCCGAACGCATCAGGCAACTGCAAATATCTCCAATGAAAAGACTTATTAAACACATTATATATTCACTTGCTTATATAATATTACCTATCTACCTTTTCCAAGTACCAACGGACGGAGGTATTATTAAACTATGTAGGTACTACGCTAAACTATACCAAAGTAAAAGTTTGTTACAGAGTTGCGATTCCCTGTTAACTAAGCGAGGTGCAATTAAGTATTATACCTAGGTATAGTGAAGTTTCCCTGTAGCCAGCTTTGAGGTGCCAAAAACGAGTTAATATTAAATGTAATATCATTTAAACGGTGGTAGCGGCTCTAAAACTCACAATGACAAAACTTGTAGTTTATTTGCAACTGGAGATTATAAATTGATTTCTACAAGTATTTATGCTATATTAAGAAAACTTTTGGTATTTTTCTGATAAATTACTCACAGTCAGTAAGCGTATGTGTAATAAGTACTTGTAGGTATTTGACTCAATTATGGTAAAACTTATAAAAATGTAGAGGTATATACATATTCTTCTTTTTCCTCGTGAAAGACGGTGGCGAGGGCGCAGCGCCGCGTCAAGAGCCATCGAGCAGAGAGCACACTACCGGGGCCCGCATGCGCCTCAAAGCAACTCTATTCTTATATATTGTGTTGTGATCAAAAGCGCAAGACAACAACACACTTTTTCGCAACATTGCAATTATATTATAAATAATGTACAACAAAGCCCCTTACGCGTCTAATGTTGTTCTTAATTTAGAAATGTACAACTATCATGACCACATCACATTACACATGTTACTGGATTTATTTTTGATTATGGCATAATTAGCACACGAGAGAATGATGTCCATCCTCTTGAAGTCAATTCTATTCGCTTTTTACGATACCTGTGGGTAAATAGTGCTAGTCTATTTTTTGCTGGGAACCACACTGTACCACTTTTTATGCTGGCACTTGCACCCCGTCCAATATGACGCGTTTTCCGGTGTTAAAATTATATTTTAGTACTATCATACATATCATATATCCATTCATTAAGTACATAGTTACCTATTTTATTAATACTCTTCCCGATTCACGGTACTCTGCTACTATTGCGATCACCAATCGGCCTGCCAACCGTGGTGATTATGACAAAATTCCCAATAACCGCTCATGTAGTACCATTGAGATGCCCATATTCAGCAGCAGACGCTTACATGCTGATGTATGTATGCGTGTGTGGTGTAAATTACTGTAGAAATGTAATTCTCGACAAAAATTATACTCATTTAAACAGTTGTAAATATATATAGTATATATAAATCCTCAATTACGCGCATATAGATTTACAAAATCTGCCCTAAAATAAAATCCATAATCGCCCAGTCGACATAGACGTAGTCTTGTACTTGCATGACATTTTAATTTCATGTGTTAAACATATTACAATTTTTACACGATTAGAATAAAATCTGCACACTCAACAAAAATATTTCACAAGGTTTATGACAGATTTTTCATTGTTGTTAACATTAAAATTAAACTGGTGATTTTATACTGTTTCTATAATTTTATTTCTTACACGTTCAACTTGTTGGTGTCTGATTTTTACACTTACAATATATTCCATATTGTGCGAATATTTATATTTTCATTAAAAATTCAATGTTTCATTCAATAGCCTTTGAATTGCAGTGAAATTTCACTAAAAGTTACTAACGAGAAACATTGCTTTTAAGTTTTCTAATTACTTATTAAACAGTAGTATTCACCTCAACAGAAGTAAATCCTCGTTAAAGTAATGAAACAGTCTCGTTTAGCACTCGTTCTCGTGGTTTGCACCACTGTGCACCTAGCGTCGTACCTGAGAGGCGAGGTAACAATTTTCAAAAGTGGAAACGAGGGTGGTCTAGGGCGGCAAACTGCGTTACACTGGAAAATGTTGAAAGTGTCCAAGTTTGAACTTATGTTTGCGCGAGATTTAAATGACGTCTGAGTAGATATTTCTACATCTTATTTTTAAATGTATTAACTTGTTTAAGAGTATCTAATATATCTAGATATCTAAATGACCGACATTGCGAACTATAAATTTAACGTTTCCCTTATGGATATAATTAAGGATGAGGACATAAAGAATACTTATTATAATTAAAGCTCTGTCTGAGGATAATAATGATTTGTCAATATGTTTCTTTTACTATTGTATGTGTAATCTTTTATATAATTTGCCGGAGTCAGTTTTAACTAGTCTTTTAGTAATTTTAGCATATTACAGTTCACCGCTGGCCATAGGCTTTTCCCAATTTGCACCATATCATCAGTTGAACCCAAACTAATGACTACCTAGGCATGAATATTCATCCAAATTAAATGTTGCATTCCTGTATAGATATCGGACGATGATCGCATGTCTCTAACGACGGCAGTGTCGGACGAAGAGGATCCCGGCGAAAGCGCAATGAATTCTCCTTACAAAGGAAAGCAGACAGGCGCTGCAGCCGCATCCTTTAACTGCACGGGAGCCGTCAGGAAGGCCGGGTAAGTTGTTATACATATAATATTAACCTTACAAAGATCCTGAGTTATCCTTCCTATGCTTAGCTTTATATTATCCAGACCTATTGCCAGTTTCTTACTTCGGTCAGTTTTTCACACTCTCAGTGATCATTCACTAAGATTAGGACCATACATAATATCATTTGATAGAACATGATAGCACCTACACTGGATAGCATTTACGAATTATTGATATATAAACAGACTTTTCTTTACGTAAAAAAAACACACAAATTATAACTTCATATAATTTCGTTTTCCGTCCTGGAATCTAGCAATTAATAATTATGAGAGCCCAATTTTTTTCCGTGTGCAAATTTGTAAAAATAATTATCACTGTGATAGGTACTCAAAGACTCGAGTCCTCTCTAAAGATAATTATAATCTTTTAATTCTTAATTCCTTTGCTAGTCATAAGAAATAATTTCGTCGAATAATTTTAAAATTATACATGAAGTGTGAAATTCATATTCGACGAAGTCCTTTTCCAACAATGTTAATATTAGTTTCCAGCCGAACCAAATGCGACTGAATATTAGCATTTTACATTGAGTGATGGCAATCTGACTTCCGTAGCCCATATAATACTGCGTTTTCACCAGAAGGCCTAAAAGGGCCACTTTAGGTGAATCATTATACTGTTAACATTAGGAATCAAAAATGGTCCAGGGGCCTAAAAAGGCCGCTTTTTTTTGGTGAATCATAATATGATCTCAATACGATTCACATTAGAAATCACAATAGTCACTAAATCATAACTGACCATTAACCTGACCATTTTGTGATTTCTAATGTCAATCGTATTATGATTCACCTTAAGTGGCCTTCTTAGGCCCTGACCAGCTAAGCAGTGAAAAGAGAAATATCTGCCAATCGGATTATACCATTTTCCTAGCGTCGCTCAGCCCAGCTCTTGTAGAAAAGGGCTTAGCAGAGCGAGGTTTTTGTACAAACAAAACAAGCGAAAGATGAGTGCGAGGGCGACGTGCGAGGGATGTGTGCGAGGCAATGTCGCTAACCGAGCTAATAGACTACCAGCCCTACCAGTCAATAGACGATATCTGTTAGAAGTAGACCTGTATACCGAATAATGGCAATGACAGAAAGACAGAGTAGACATTTTTTTTATATTTAACAATGCGCGATCTCGAAGTAGAGGCATAAGCTACAGCTTTGATTGAGGCAGATGAAAGCACAGATTCTGGATACGTAACCATATTAAATATCATCGATCACGTGCAGTTTTTTACTTTTTTTTTAACAACGGACGATGAAACATTAAAAAATTCTTAGCCCACTACCTCGCAGCGTTAGTGAAAAGAGTCTGCAACGCATCCTCGCACCGCTCAGCTTCCTCGCACAGCTTTGGTGGAAATAGTCACACCGTTTCACAGCTCCGCTATGCGTCCTCGCACCGTTTAGCTTCCTCGCACATTTCTGATAGAAACGCAGCCTTATTAGGAGATACCGATTTTTAAAATAGGCTGGTTTACCCATATTATAGATGTTTGAATGACATCCAGGACATGGATCAGCGCGCTGTTGAGGCACTTAGTAATTTTACCTTAAAAAATAAAGTGTTTAATTATTATCTGATAAAATAGGGGATTTATTGGATGTAATGAAGTATATATTTATTTTATTAATGTTACTGCTTGGTGTCATTAAAATTAACTGCTACTAGGTTCGCCTTTTAACTTTTATATTACTACTTTTACATTTAACTTATTTTATATTACATTACATTTTATATAGCTATATATTATAGCAGCGTCCTTCAGTACGTTATAACTCAACTGCGATCACCAACCCGTCTGCTAAGCGTGGCGATTATGGCAAAAACCCCCCAATGAGCACACGATGCAAACCTATACCGGTCATTGTGGCATTCTTTGGGGGAGGCTTCTGTCCAGCAGTGCACGTTTTTAAGCTGAAATGATGATATAGCTATGAACTGTAACATAATTTATGATATACCTACAAGTTGGCATGTAATATCTATATTGCTGTCCTGTCATCTTATCGCAGTTCTTGGTTCGCAAAAATACAAATGATATAGTGAACGGAAGAGCAGGGACTAAAATATTGTACATACTCGTGCCTACTTGGCAAATCTATATACCTAAAAAATAAGTTTCGTGTTTGAGTTTCCGGCCTATATCCAAGGTCTTCTTTGCTTAAAGGTAATAACTACTATGTTATACATTTAGATTACATATGAGGTATACAATTTATGTAAATCTGCATAATACATATGGGGGCAAAGATAGTTTGTGAATAATAATATTTCTAGACGGTCACTGATTTATTTGGTTATCTGTAGGAATATTTATAATCCAATAAACTGGGAATATACGGATAAACATGTTACATGAGATATATGTATGACTTAATTTATAACATCGTAACAGTAGTTACATTTAGGCAAACCGCAATTTCATAGCTGATAGAAGTTTTGGAATCTTGCTTTAGATAATGGGTAAGTAGGTATATTTACACATATCTATTCTAGATTATTAGTTATTACTATGCTTGGTTCTTAGTGCCTATGTTGGTTATTCCATGATCTTAACTGCTCTTATCTTTTATCCTTGTCGTTGTGTCCGGTCGTGTGGTATCCAGACTAAGAGTATAACACAACTCCATCTCATCCCGTAGCTGTCTTAAAGACGACTATGGGCCTCTAAACCAGAGGGATGGGTAGCAACGTTCCTTCGGTGGAACAGTAGCCATATTGCGCTCACTAACCCGCCTTCCAAGCCTTCCTGAGTACCTACTAGCTAATTCCCCCATAATGACGACTCACGGTATGCAACGGAGGCGAAGGCCTTTGTTCAGCAGTGGGCGTCTTTTTTCTGATATGATGATGATGATCTTAACTCTCGGTGTCAGTCAGAGACCGAGTTTAGGCTCCATAGGATTTTAGTAGTATAAATAATATACAAGTAGTTTCTACATAATATAAAATTGAATGCAATTACTCCTCATACAAAGTTCACATATAATTTCTATTTAGTGTTCGCATCGTGCGCTCACATATACAGTCTATTGTACACTTTAGCACTTGTAATAACTGTCCTGCCTCGTTTTGAGAAACTTTAATAAGTGTAAGCTAGAAATAAAGTGAACTAAAGGAAGATGATGTCGTGTGTTGGGGCGCCTTCCGTCGAGTGTCATAGTCCCTATTAGGAAAAGCCTACGGCGTCCTTTATGTTCCTTGAGGCTACAATTCCTCTTCCATGAATTCCAAATGACCGGAGGGAAATCTTAGCCATGACCCATTCAAGGCTGTAAAACGTGTAGTGTACGCAGACAAGATGATGTGTACTACCTTCTTAGAATCCTTACAAATCCATGACCACACGACATAATGTGATGACATGTTCATTCTTAGACTACATTTTACTAACGATATTAAGGCTTTGTGTTCTATCAATTCTTATTATCAGCATCATATCGGCCATTTATACGTCCACTGCTGAACAAAGGCCTCCCCCATAGATTTTCACAACTGTGTCATCATTTTGGGGGGTATTTGCCAATACTCACCACGCTTGGCAGGCGGGTTGGTGAGCGCATTATGGCTACCGTTTCACAGAAGGGACGCTGCTGCCCATCCCTCTGGTTTAGATTCCCTTCTTATTGGACTGATTTATTAATACTTAAAATTAGTTTGCTATTAATTAAATCCTTTTGTTGTTCATTTTCTAAAGTAATGATTATATATTATTGTAAAGTGATGACAGTAACGCAAGTTCAGCACCCGGCTTTTAATTAACCAAGCTGAATTCGCAGGACTTTTATTCTATTTGTAATGAATACAAACTCTGCCAATATTAATATTTATAAGAGGTAATAATTCTTGGATAGCTATCCAAATATTTGATTAATTCCTGATGCTTCTCTCGATTGATTTTTTTATTCGTTATTATTAGGAAATGGGCCGTAATTACATATAAAGATTTATATAAATATGAAGCTTATATTCCTTTGTGTTCTGTATTCGAGAACAAACTGAGAACAAAATACAACGTTTTGTCATTTCGTTTCAATCGCTAGGTTTCTACGCGAATATACAGAAGATTAACGTAAACAGTTTATACGCAACTATGGCATCCCTATGGCATTATATTTTTAAGCTGTAACACAAATGACACCTTTGTTTGACATGGTAATATAAAAAATAACTGTCAGTAAATTCACGTACAGAATTAATGTTTTTTAATTATTTAATAAAAATGTAACTCATTGTAGCATAATTTATATATTCGCAATTATCCAAGATCATGTCTACTGTAAATTATAAAGATTAGTATGAAGACAAGTGAATCTAATTCCACCATTTCAACAATTTTTCGTGTGAGAACCGACTTCAAAATATCTAAGGATCGGAGACAAATACGAGCTCCTACGCCAGTGAACGTAATTATATGGGCTATGGAAATTCTTGGAAAACGAACGCGAGGTGTGCCGATAGAAAAAATACGGTCTTTAGTTAAAGAACACTTCGTTTTGCCGTGCAGACAGCAAGATGTTAATAAAAAGATAGACATGACCGTCATGTTTGCTGTCTTTTTTGGTGTCCTTAAACAATCAAAAAACTTGTTTTACCTAAAAACATGTACAGTTAATTCGCTCCCACGACTCAAATCATAATTGTGTAAATATAACGTGCGACTATATTGTAAATTGTGTTATAATGAATTGTAACATAAAAATGGTTTTCAAAAATAATTTTGTTTTTCGTTTTATGTACACAGTGTTGAAGATTTCCCTAAATGTACAAAGAAGTAGAAAAGGTTAACGTTAAGCCTTGCAGCATTTCAATCTCTATATTCTGTGATTTGAAGTCATCGATATCAGTAAATCAGTACCTAGTGGTTCAGTTACATGAGGGAGCCTAGCCTTAGTCATCGGTTGACTAGAGCCCGTAAATGGTCTGGCTGGGACCGGGGAAGTTCCTCATTATTTCAGCCACATACTTCCACACAGAAGGCTCCAAAGATTGCCACAACGACAAACTTATACCGAAGTTTGTGTTGTGTGCTCAATGGAGGGTTATTGCCATAATCGCCACGCTTGGCAGAAGGTCGGCGATTACAGTTGAGTTATAAATGTATCCTACGCTGCTGCCTATCCTCCAGCTAATCCCTTAGTCGCCTCTTACGACACCCACGGAATGAGATACGGAGGTAGTATTCTTAGCCGGCAGGCCGGCGGCTGAAGTACCACGCTGGCACAGAATACCAGCGTAAAATAGCAACATTACTGCGTTTGGTATAGTGAGTGATGGATACCGGAATCCCAAGCCCCAAAAATATAACATACGAAATGCCTTCAAGGAAAAGAATATTTCTGCCCTAAAGGTCAACAATACATCAGCAATTCCTCTGGTGCCGATACATATGCGGCGGTGACCGCTTGGGTCACTCGCATGGTGATTGCCCTCCTATATAATAAAACAAAAATAATCTATGAAGGCTGGCTGGAGGCCTCTTTTGGCTTCGCCAGAATCGGTTAAGCAACCTCATTTCCAAAAAATGTATGCGAGAAGCCCAAAACAAAAAAAAGTAGTCAACACATTATTTTCATATTCATTCATTCATGTTTTAATTCTTATTACTTTTAATTCTCCAGCTGCAGCGTAACGGCCTCTCTTTCGTTCTTTACTTTGTTCTTTCTTTCTTTTTTTACTATTTTCGATTTGGTGCAAAACGCATACCTACAATTTTTCTAGGATCCAGTTGATCGTCTGAATTATTGTAGTCCCAATTTGGCTTTGCAATCTTTATTATAGTGGTGATCAGAATATTTAGAGATTTCCATGTTATATTTAAACACGTTGGCTCAAAACGCCGTGGCTTCTGCGAAACAATTTCCTCTTCGACGTTACCGCTAATTACGTTGTCACCAGTTAGTGGTAAACATATTACCCTACCGCTGGGGCTTGTACTATAACTACCTTCCTCACGCCTGATATTACTATCTGTGATAAGTCCTATTATAGAAGCACATATTTATATATTTTATTGTATATCGGACAAAATAAACGAAGACCGTACAAAGTTGTATTAACACAAGGCAAGAACATGATATTGCAATATTTTTTTATATTTATACCTTATTGTTCTCTGCATCACTCAAACGCACAAAAGGCCTACGGCATTAAGACGAGAAGAAGAAGGCGGCCTACGTACACATCATACATTAAACATAAATATATAATGTTGAATGTTGGAATTGGAATATTACTTTTCTTACAGGTTTTTAAGTGTGAAGAAATGGCTACTCCGTAAGAAGCATCAGATTGAATTGGCGCGCAAACGTGGCTGGAAGGGATATTGGGTGTGCTTGAAAGGCACTACACTGCTTTTCTATCCTTGTGATTCACGTGAAGGGCGCTCCGTAGAGGCCGCCCCCAAACACCTGATTATAGTCGATGGAGCTATAATGCAGCCGATACCAGAGCATCCCAAACGCGATCACATATTTTGTCTTAGCACCGCGTTTGGTGACGCTTACTTGTTCCAAGCACCGTGCCAGGTAAGTTCCGGTTATATATCATAACAGCTATTAAATCATTAATACAATTTACAAAGATACGATTCAAAGGTATGATCGACTTTTTTCGTAGCACTGAAAGACTAAAAGTAAATTCTACAACATCAATTTGTCTTACTTAGGACTCCATTATAACTGCATATATTCTTACTAATTTAACAAAGGAAACCTAATATTATACTTATTATGTGTATAGAATCATTAAATACGCTATGATGTAGTAGTATGCTAAAACACGGTCCATTTCACGTAAAATATAAGTCTAACAAAATGAAACAAACAGCTTTAATAATTTCAATCTTTGTAGATATTCTGCGATTTATTATTTATGTAAATCGATTGTAATAATTCAAATATGCATATTATGACTATCTATATATTATACAATATCTAACAAGAACCCTATCCGATCCGCAAAGCTGTTATTCAGAATCGATATGTCATCGTATTTATGTAATACTTTCTGACTGAAAGACTATTTTATATGGGTTTCTAAAAAAACCACATTTGCCCCTTACCACGGCTTCAACGATTGCGTCACGCGACCATCGTTTTACTGCGCTTATGCAAACATTTTCAAACAAGCTGATTGAATTTAGGCTATTTTATTCGGAATAAGTATATTTTCGCTACGTTCTACGTACCTCTATGCGGTCACCCATCCATAGACTGACCATGCCAAGAGTAGCATAACTCGCCAATCGTTTACCGATCAATGAGTGCAAATAGTATAACGTCGGATATTTAAAACATTTTGTAATTATTCTCATTTTTTTAAGTATCATTATTGAAATATCACTATACGAGTATACACGCTACTTTTGGATCGGACAGGCTTTTATGATACAAATTGTATACTAAATAACTACTTTAAAATTATATATTATCCAGATTGAACTCGAAAACTGGGTGAATAGCATACATAGTGCCTGTGCCGCGGCATTCGCTCGACACCGTGGCAAGACTGGAACGCTTCATTTACTTCAGGAAGAAATATACCGCCTTGAAAAAGCGATCGAATCTGTAAGTTGATACAATTTATATACATGTAGAGTTATATATAAATGCAAATTAAGTTTATATGTGTATAGGTGTTTTGCTTTAGGTAAACTAATGATTTATAGGCAGACACAAGCTTCTTATAAACAAATATTTCGTAGGCATAATGACAAGCAATTTGGGACCGTCTTCATCGATCCGGAAGGGAAATACTTCATGTACTTCCTTCGCCTTGGGAAAGGGCGAAGGGGCATGCCGGACTCGTACCGACTAAAACCAACGGACTGGCCATCTTCGGCACCGAAGGAACCGAATCCAGGAACTCGAATAATCTCCAACTAGAGCCACCCATTGGTGCCACGCCTTTAGGCACATCTCGGAGGGGATGACTGTAAAGCGGTCATCCCCTCAAGCAATTTGGAACCTATATTCATAGTTTATTTTTTCCTGTCAAAGACAGGTAGTTCCTCCAGAAATCTTATATTTTTACCCAGACTTAAAAACAAAGTTGAACGCTAACCGAACATTATTTGTAGCCAAACTCATAATAATATGCTGAAGCATAAAGTGAGCTCACTGAAATTATGCACCATTCTACCCTAACTCCGTATCGAATGGCCTTAAATTTGAACTAACACGGCATTGGTTACTACCACGTATCAAACTACTTTCGTTGAGCGATTTCTACGATATACCATAAATATATCGTCCTAAGGGTTAATTTTACACTAATAACTCAATTCTCACACGAATAACATATTCCGTTAGTGAATCTATCATCATACGTGGATGTCGTAAAGGCGACTAAGTCTAAATCAGAGGGATGGGCAGCAACGGCCTTTCTGTGGACCAGTAGCCATACTGCGCCAATCCACCTTCCAAGCGTGGTGCGTACTGATAAATTTCCCTCAAAATCACCGGTCAATTTTGGAAATCTATGGAGACCTTTGTTCAGTAATGGATGTCCTTTAGCTGATATTTATGTATGTATGTAAAGCTGGAATTTTCATAACACGTCCTCGCCAAAAGACAAGCGGTGTATTTTATAACCCATAAAAATCTCTATGACTAACTGGTAGCTGTAATGTAGGTAAACACACGTTTTGTCATTCAGGGTAAAAATGGATTGAGGACCTGCAGCTTAATCGCTTCCTAGATCTTCTTCCAAAGTTATTGTAACCCAACATTGAAAGCGCGTCACACCAGATTTTTATTTATTTATCATTTTTTATTAGAGAACAAAACACTCTAAAGTTTGCATTACAGAACGAAGCTCGAAGGAAATTATTACGCGGCACCATGTCACTTGCAAGCTTCGCGTCATTTAGGTACCAACGACGTTATGTATTAGCAGAATACATATGTGAGCTCCGTGTAGAGTCGGCGGCGTGTGGTTCGAAACGTTCCTCGTGTGAATCGCGCCAATTTCTGACCCGCACCGGGTGACCGCAGCACGCATCAAAGCCTTTGTGGCAAACTCACACGACTACGAATTTACTACATGCGAATATATGCTCTGCAGACGTATTTTTGATTAACTGTTATTTAAATGATGCAAATAAAATTATATTATCTGCATTATTTAATATTTAATTTACTTAGAGTTTCATCTATTTAGATGAAATCAACGGACAAACAAACATAAATTAAGTTTTTATGACCTTGTGACTACTCTATCCGTTTGTGTTGTCAGTTTTATTTATCTATTTCGTGTTATTAGTTAGTGTGCTAATTTTTAGTGTACCCGTTTGGGCCACTCACTGATTTAATGTCTATACGTCACCCGGGCCTCTCATTGAAAATCAGCGCCGTGGTACTGATTGTGCAGTATTGCAGTATTTAGGTTGAATGAGGAGTCCATTGTCTGCCGGAAATAAACGTACAGTATTTTGCAAATTTAACTATTTTTATCGATTAAGGTTGCAACCATATTTTTTTATTGTCCTCTGTATTTTACTGATAATGACTTTATTTCTTTCTCATATGTTGAGGCTAAAGACAAAATTAACTAGTCTGAAAAACAATGTACACCTCAAAGCTGCACCTAGTTGCAAATCTCCATCTTAATTAGAAGCCACAAAGTTTTATGACTTCATGAATTTCAAATGACTTCTAGTGTTGCAAAATATTCAAAATAGATACCAAAATGAAGGCCGGAAACATATGCTTGTTGTTGGAAATAATCTATTTTATCGCCGTGATAGTTATCACAGGCAGGTGGGAGCAAGCCCTTATTAATATTCATAGCACACGTCATCCTCGGGCGCGAGTTCGAAGACCGCGACCGAGCTATTCAAAATATATTACATGCATACCGTAATGTAATGTAATTTGTCTGCAAAAGACGTATTTTTCTAGCATAGGTAACGCTCTTAATAATTGCAGGATCATAAGTTGAAGCACATGGCGGACCTCCAACAATCGGTAGTATCTGACCCCGAAACACGGGCACAACTGGCTGTCCAAATGCTACAGTGGGAGGAAAATCTTGAACGTCTACATTGTGAGCAATTCCGATTGCGTTGTTATATGGCAAGCCTGCAGAGCGGCGAACTCCCAAACCCAAAGGTAAATGGTACAACGAAATTGAGTTTTCCGCCTTCCCTTACAAAACTGTGACCTGACCTAATGAAGTAGTAAAATCTTCATAACTTTTTTATTTGGCGTTGGCTCACTACTACTTTACTTGTAGTAATAGTTCGGATTGCTACTTGTCATTCTCATTTTTTTTTATTGGGTATGATAACTTTGACGGGATTTATGTAACGTTTCTTTCTTCATTACTTATTAACTCAGTCCCATAGATCATGTCTATTGGATTTTATTTATGGTTGCTCACTAGTCGTTCATAATACCAAATATTATTACAACGAAAACAACGTACTGATCGTATTTTATCACCCTATAATAAAACAAGAGAGGGGTGTTGAAATTGTCAAGTGATTTCATCGAGGTGACAGAGAAAGGAAATTTGTTGGCTTCGCTATCAAATTGACAGTTCCGTGGACCGGGGGAGCGGGGTTGGAATCTGTTACGCCTCGACCCATGTCACGGCACGTCATAATGGTCCCCAACATGCGAATAATAAAAGTTGCTTACAATTTTGCACAGAAATGGGTTTGATTAACGGATATATCAATATCCTTTTGAGGATAGAAATATCCATAAAAATATGATACAAGCTTAAACATACCTAATATAAAATATATATCGATAGTAGGTACACATATTATACAGGTTGTTATTAACAGTAACATTTTAAGAACTTATCTATTAGGCAATTATATCAAAGAAAATTTATTAACTAAATTGGCAGTACAACATGTCCGAGTGGATAATTCTAAGGTATCATAATGGTAACTGATTTTAAGCGGTCCAGACTACTATTATCTGCACATAGGTCTCTCCCGAAATGGAAGGCAATGCCTGTAGCTATTATGCTGATAGCTACTAAGAAAATATTTTGTCATAGTCTCTACTGACGCACGTGTCTCGCGGCACAAAGAGCACGCTGAACAAACTGGGCGTGTTCACGGTGTCATCTTTCCACGCGTTCATCTGCGCGCGATCGCCCTCGCTACTTAACAATTTGCTGGCTGGCCGCGGCGCCACCAAGCGACGTGCGCCCAACCTGTCCCGATCTAACTCCGGTTCCAGCAGACGTTCCATGCAGGTTAGTTATTATAAATATAATGTTATATTTTCCTACGTCCCATTTCATTTCCTTGTTGACAAAATATTGGGTATACACGTACTAAATTTCTCGGTATTTCTCATTATGGGTTCCTTGCTACTACTTACTACGTTTTTTTGTAAGTAATTTGATAAGTTGTTGAGAAGTTTTCCACCAAAGAGTATTGCGAAGAAAACAATTGCATTTATTTTCATGTTATAAAAAAACAAATCTGTGCTATATTTACTATTCATACTAATGTATAGATAATATTTGGTGAGTGGGCACTCAGCAAGTCAGCACTACCTACGTTAGAGATCGATAAAAAGCAGTTGTGTAGCGCTTTTCCGCAAGGCAGCTGAGTCATGTGGATCTGTACAAATGTGCTTTATACAAAGCCACTTGTATAGCAAATGTGCTTTCGTAATCGTTTGATAGTTATAGAAGAGCATAAAGCTAATGAAAGCGGCATTTGAGTCTGAATATTTCAGAACACGCTGTAACTTTAAAAAATATAGCTTTTATCTGATACAAGTCATATAACATAGTACGGTTTTATCAATGTTCCACATCTATGCCCAAAGTTTGTTAAACATTGTATTATCAAAAAAAAACCCTGTGCTTACTAAACCGTTGCTATCATCGCTGATGAGTTTTTATGTACAACTTAAGAAAATATTGTTCATATTCCTAGCATATTCATATCTTTTTTATTGTCTACAAATAGTAAGTACATAAAAGCCACAACAAAGCTTCGGCGTTGGAAATGCCGATGTGGCGTGTCGCCTAATCCTTGATGAAGTCGTAATAAAGGACGTCACGAAAAATGTCTATTACTCGAGACAAACTGCTTACAGCCTGCCTTTCATTACTGAATGTTGTTGTTCCAACAAGACTGTATCATATAAATAATATTTGTATGGTCGATATTCGGAACAAATATTTGTATGATCTGCAGGTAGTTGTTCCGGGTCTGGGTGTACACTAGGATTTCTTCTGTGTCGTGGGTGCGTTTACAGACATGAATTCCACACACAATACACCCAGACCCGGAACAACTACCTGCAGATCATACAAATATTTGTTCCGTGCGGGAATCGAACCCACGACCCGGAGCGCAGCGGCCGATTGTATCAGCCACTGCACGTGCCGAGCCGTGCCGCCATATATATATATTTACAATCAGATTTTTAAAATATGGTAAAATACAGTAATATATATGTCGTTGTTGCTTATCTTGAGCAGGGTTGGTTGGATGTATGCTCAGATACTTGTACTTATAGATAGCAAATCCATAACCTAGCACCTCAACTGGTATTTTATATTAAAATAATATTGTAGTGCTGCTATTAGAATGAAAACCATAGTATTATAATTAATACGGCTTTTAATAGCTTTCTAATAAACAAGAGATCCGTCCCGACTTCGTAGGGGTCAGGTTGTTTGATTACGGTTGTTGATTAACATGCATTTTTGGTGCTCTTGTTGATAATCCCGCGTTGAGCTTACCCGATTGCAACTTTGTCCTTGTATGAGAACATCCCCTCCAACGTATTTAATAAAAACATTCCACCTAAAGTTATTATCTGAATCATTCATAAAAAAATTTTTTCGGTAGAATACATATTAACTTTAATATTAATTCCATGTGGTATCCGCGTTAAGAATATAGCACCACTCCATCTCCTCCCGTGGATGTCTTAAAACGCGACTTACTTTCTTTCTGTGGAACAATAGCCATATTGCGCTCACCAATCTGCCTGCAAAGCGTGGTGAGTACTGGGTATATTTCCCCTAAAATGACTAAAGTTTGTAAGGGAGGTCTTTGTTCAGCGGTGGACGTACTTTGTCTGATATGATGATGATGAATTACTCTAACATTTGTTTCTAAAAGGATTAAGAAATAGTTGATAATTGATAGATAAATCGAACTAGAAGCAGGTGAAATATTAATTCATGTGTTGTATTATTTATTTATTTATTTATTTATATACTCTTTATTGTACACCACATAATACATACATAGAGATAAAAATTTAAAAAGATACATGTACAATGGGCGGTCTTATCGCACAGGGCGATCTCTTCCAGACAACCTTTGGATGGACAGGAAGAAAGGAGAGAGATATATTAAAATTTATTGTATTGTTGTATTAAAATCCTAAGCAATAAAAGATAAAATATACGTTGCGGATTCTTAACGAGGTATTATGATCGTTGTAAGTGTATCTATAAAAGTTTTGGCTACGTTCGATGCGAAAGACCAGTGTTTTTTTCTCAGACCATGATGAAAGTATAAAATATATTTCAATAAAATAATATATACATACATAAGATAGGCTATTACAATCTGGAAACGAATAAGTATATATCATAACCATATAATAGAAGTTAAGGTCATCGGATTTGTAGTTTTTGCGTAAATCCCTAAATACAAATCTTTCCTCTTACGGCTAAAACTAATAATCAGCTGATCCAAAATCTGTACATTTAAGATTAAAAGCTTGATCTGTTTTTCCGTTAAGTGTGATCGTAACACAAAAACAGATCAAGTCCAAAATTCTAAATCCAAAGAATTTGTATTAGATTGATTATTAATCTCAGTCGTAATTTTAGTATTCTAATAACTCTGTACACATTATTTATGTCATAAATTATCCCGTCTTATGAATTAAGTTAATTTGTATTACAAAATAATACAACTCAGTTATCAAATTGTACACCTACCTATAAAAATAAATGTTACACGTAGGTCCAAACCAACCCAAGCTTCGGTTCTATTTCAATAGAAGCGACGCGACGCCGGCACTAGTGAACAGAGCAAGAGGTTTACTCTGACTCGCTATAAATTAATTTGATGTAGAGATTTGCTTCTGAAAGCTAAATCAGTTTAATTGTTATGCATGTAGTATGCAATTTAAAATTTTCATGCACACACGTATCTGTGGGTGACTATTAATTCTGTTTAAATGCATACGTTTAAAGAAAGGCACATACATATACGCATTTTAATAAGGTTATCTCGACGATCGAACATGTCTGCGCAATCGTTTTGTTGACATAGTTTGTGATTATTACAACAGTCGGCTACATTACCATGACGGCGCATTTTAAGGTCTACGATACCCCTGTGGTTCATGAGTTTCTGTCCTTCCTTCAAATGTAATAGATGAACTCTGTCTAGAGCAAACCTGCTATCTAGCTAGGTACAAGGAGCAGGAGGAGGAGAGGACATACTGGACGCTAAGAAGGTATTCAGTGAGAACGCCAAGATCAACATCCACCTTGATACAAGAACAAGAGGAGGATATGGTAAGAGGGACCTGCAGGAGATATTCCGAGTTTTCATAGAGTCGGATCCGGATGATTACGTAAATACACAATATGTATGTTGGTGGCGCAGAGCCTGTGCAAGCTGACGCCGGTGAAGTATGAGCTCGTAGATGTCACTCGGCTATTAAAAGACATCATGTCATTGAAGAATGAAGTTGCTCTTATGCACACGACGCTTGAGGCTTCAGAACGTGCCACTGCCGAATTAAGGTTGCGCAATTGCAACACCACAGAAATATATCAAGATAGAACGGGTGTCATCCGTTTTTTTTTTTTTTTTTTATTGGTGCCCAGTGGAAATTCATCATGAACTTCCTTCGCCCCGGGGAAGGGCGAAGGGGTATGCCGGACTCCTACCGGCTAAAACCACTGGAGCGGTCATCTTCGGCACGTAAGGGAGGCTCCAGGTCCTCGTATGATCACACTAGAGCCGCCCACTAGTGCCACGCCTATTGGCACATCTCGGAGAGGGTGACTGTAAAGCGGTCACCCCCCCAGGGGGATTGTAAAGGATCCCCCAAAGCGTCCCACGGCAGCGCGTGACCACATGCGTGCTACCGCCTTCTCTTGGGTCGCTTGGTGTGGGCACGCAGACGGGTGTCATCCCTGGTTACTTACATTTCGCGCATGCCAACTTTCTGTCGATCCACGCCCCACGCTGGTGTTATCGTCAAACAAAAATCAAATCGTCATCGTTACCATCGTCAGTTTATCGATAGCTAACACGTCAAGTAAATTATTCGCCATGATGCATAACTAAATGTGAGTAGATAATTAACTCTAAGTGAAATGTAATTATTATAGATAAATAAAATAACATTCGGATAAAAAAAAAGATTTTGCGATTCAGCGAATTTGTTTCGTGTCGCCAAAATTATCCTTTGTAAAGTAAGTCGTGTTCAAACTTCATTTATATTCCCGTGGCATCTATTTCTCTTTCAATATTGCATCCTTTGGAAATCTAGAATATTCCTCTATCATTGAACAAAACTATTTGGCTCAAAATCATCAAGGAGTTTGCTTCGCTAACAATTAAATCTTTTATGTTGATTAAAAATCTCTATTATTCTGATTAAAAGTTGTAAAGTAGCATTAAAGGTAATGTTTCTTAATAATAGATTTTATTTTACTTTTTAAAATATCGACCTTATTATTGTTTTAGTAAATCCCTAGCGTAATTTCCGTGCCAATATGGCGCCAGTGGACTATGACTGAAAGCTATGCACGCGCATATTTTAAAAATACAATTTTTGTTGTAAATGAATACTCCCGAGTTGCCTCAGTTTTTAGATTCACTTCACAGGTTTTGATTCTGCAGTTGCAAATAGCAGAAAATGGCATTTACACGGTTTTATATTTGGTGTTTTAGCAGCAAGTCTCAGTGCGTTCTGAGTAAGCGTTTTTAAATAGTAGTATTGCCTAGTGCTGGCACGCGTGCCCCGCCCATATTTCCATTCTATCTTGATAGATTTCTGTGTGGAAAACTACGTCAGCAATTCTGCTGACCCCATCCTGTAACATTAATATGCGCCAAGGCAGCATGACAGCGAAGTGTGACGGAAAATAAAAACGCTGCTGATGTGGCACCAGGTGATGAGACACAGTGGCAGAAGGTGTTTACTGCGAAGTCAAGTAAAGTAGACAAGGACGGCTATACACTGGTGGAAAACAGAAAAAGTCGATCTCATCACAATCACAACAAAAACTATTGAAGTTGTCGCGAATGGAGTTTACCAGAGCTATGAATTTCAATTCCTAGATCCTACAGATACCCGCGATACTCATGCATCGCGCGTATCCTTAGGATCTAGGAATTGAAGAAAACAGTATGTCGTATGTCATATTTTAGGCCGGCAACAAAAACAAAATATCCTAATTTAGTTTTATTATGTTGGAAGTTTTATAATTTAATATGTATGCCTTGTCTTTAAGGTATGTATGGGCCTTTGTTATCTGATTAAAACAAATAAATAAATTAAAATGATTGACCCAGATGTCCCGCGAAGACGGTGAGGCGGCTGTGCGCGTGTCTCTACCTGAGGGCACCACGGCAACGGTGGGCGTTCGCGAGGGAATGTCGGTGGAGGAGTTTCTAGCCGCCGCATGTGCACGACGCTCGCTCAACGCTCTTGAACACTTCGTCAGGGTAAAAAAGAGGCGTGATATGGAAGACCATAATTATTTCGTACCCCACCGCAGTGATCTTATAGAAACTTACGTAAGTACCTACCTATACCGTTATATTTTCAATACTTCTCTTTATTATAATATTACAAGTTTCAGTAATGGACAAATATTGGTAAAAATCACGAGTTTGAGGAAACATTTTGTCACTACATCTATTTACACAATTTCTATTCATAATGGCGTCTCGTGGCTTGGCCTCCCGGGAAAACTTTTAGGATTTTCCATCAGCGCCCGAATTTCAGCAACTTCCACATTTTCAGAATCGTGTATACCGCTTGTATGACCTAATCAAACCTACATCACATCATACGTTTATTTCTATAATGAACGCTTATTTATTTTTAAAGTATACATTTGCGTATAAAATAACTTCTTGTTAACCGAACGCGCTTCAGACACTTTTTTCAGCCGGCCGTTCTATACAAATTAAACGATTTAAGTAAACTAGTTATAGCTGATGGATATAACAATATATCTGTAGCCAACTTAATTTCATTTTCATCAAAATTACGCGATTCTACCATTTAAGATAGTAGACGTAATTAGTCAAAGCCACGATAGGGTTGTTTTTAAATGAAATATTTGCCACACATTTTTGAAAGTGCAAATAAAAGTATAAATGTTTTGTGACCGAGGTTGACGTGAGTAGGGTGTGACAGGGCCCATTCCGTCACAGACTTTGCGCGACATAGCGTGGAAAGGTTATCAAAAAGTTATATTACTGTTACTTTAGGATCAAATGCGGAATGCATATGACGAAGTAAGATCCGATTTGCTTGTTGTTTGAATGAAACGTAATATATTAGTAAATAGAAATGGAACTAAGCTTACAATTCGTTAAGATACCTACATCTGATTTCATTCATCAAATATTTCCCAAATAAATCTATGTGTTTTAGAGAAATAATACAATTCTAGTGACACTAAAAGACCGTGTGGTGCCGGCTCAGAATACCACCACCCCATCTCCTCCCATGGGTGTCGTAAAAGTCGACTAAGGGATTAGAGCAGTATCCTTCGAGTAGACTTCATTCGGCCGAACAATGTGTGAACAAAATGACACTAAAAGAATGAAAGAGTACACTCCATTATAACAATGATTATTGTACCTAATTATATTTTAACCCATAGCGTTTTAGTTTGTACGGGAACGGCTTTGTCCTGATTGAGGTCCGACAGTATAAGGATTAAATCTATTAAACTATGTATCCATCCCTAATCATGTTGTAAAACAAAAGGCTATTGGAAAAATTCTGTTTAAGAGCTTCCAAGCAAAAAAGTGGTTATAAATCCCATGTGCACATGTCTCTTCAGTATTTATAATTAAATCTGCCTTTTTGCTATAATATTCACAACACATTTTGGTGGTATCTTGAAGACAATGACTAAATTACCAGAGCATAAAGAAAACAAAATCCAAAACATAAAATTACGTGTATGATACGTGCTTTACTAACAAGAAAATTCAAGTCATTGTATTTTGCGAATGTTATTAAGAGTATATATATTTTTTCGTTGTTCGAAAGTGATTTATTCCCACGAAGATTTGTTTTTTTAAGTTGCCCCACACTAGGATTTTTCTTGTGTCATGTGTGCGTTTACAGACAGAGATTTCACCCATACTACACCCAGACCAGGAACAACTACCTGCTGAAGTTATTTTTGTATTGACGCAAAAAATTTGCAGCTTCGTTTTCAGTACGTGCGTAGGTACTACGACTAATTATCTCGTTTATCCCGCGGGGCCGCGTAAGCCCGTAATCAATTTTCGGACCGTGCTCCATGAGGACAGGCTGTCACTGTGTTCAGAATAAACACAACTGTAATATTAATACCTACTGGTATCGCTGCTTGTTTATTTAGCTTTGAGCTTCTAGAGAGACAACGTTTGACACACATATAAGAGTTACAATTGTGTGACAAGTGATGTAAAATATATTTTTAGTCCTTTTAATAATTTTAAATACAATAGAAATACATAAAATGATGCAAAAAATATACGCGTATATAAAGAATGCCAAAAAACATATTTATTCCATTAAAATCAAAAATAAAACTTCGGCTACTGGAGAATATTCCACATACTCAGCACATAACTATGTGTAATTAAATTCCAATATTATTCATATCTAGTTGCATACACACGAAGTCGTAGAAGTATGTGCCAAGATCCTGTATCAAGTAGAATTACAACGCACGACGCTGGAGCAAATGTGGGGCTTCAGTGTAGAAGCTGAGCTCATCGAGAACGCGGAGCGGCAGGACGAGCTCTGCTGCTACGTGAGCCGAGTTGAAGACAAGAGCGTTGCCATGCAAAATGGTAATTTATCAGTGCTTTACTTCCATCTTACTTTCACTTACAGCTTTTTCACTTGAACATCGCCTGAAGTTTATAAGTAAAATACGTCATTATGCTTCTAGTGTTAAAAACGTTCTACAAAATCTGTACTTTGCATAATATATTCATACAACTGTCGTTATCCACGTTTTATACTATCCCAACTTCATTATTTAAACTAAAACTTGTGCATTTTTATTAATGACTTTCGCCCTCGTCTCGTAGCGATGCGCATAATCAAAATCCTGTAGAGCAAGAAATTAAATTGTAGTCCCTATTGTATCTCTTTTCACCCTGATTTGAAAAGAGTAAAAACAATCATTCCGAGTATAGTTGTTTTCATTTCTGTGCCAGGTATAATCAAAGGCGACGAAATAATGGTAATCAACGGAGCGATCGTATCTGACCTAGATATGATGTACCTGGAGAGCGTGTTGCAAGAGGAACTGTCCCTCGTTATGATGATGAGGTATTTATACACTAAACTGTTTAATTTTACTTCAATATAGTCTAAGTTGACTTTGGTTCAAAAATATCTTTGCCTTTTATTAATGTTGATACTTTATTTTAATAATCATTAACTAAAATATATCGTGTGCCATTATTCTGTTTTAACTTCTGAAGATGTAGCAAACATCGATGGAGATAATTTGTTTTCATTAACTGACGGGCCCGGCTTCGTGCGCCTGTCATAACTCTATAACTCACAGTAGAGACCAGTGGTAATATTTCTTAATACAAAACGTTCGTACAATGTTCCCATTTAGCGAGGCTCGAAGTACCTGTGATAAACAGGAAAGTGGGCGCCTAGCACCTAATAAAACGGAAGTTAAAGAGCGCACAGCCGGAGCAGGGTGGAAGGCCTATTCATTGGCATTTCCCGCCCTCATACACCTGACCTTTCGCGGCCGCGACAAGTTTACTGAAGCGCTCGTTGCGACCTACATAGTCGGTTGCCTGCAGCCCTGCGCCGGCCTCCACCTGGCTCACAGCCGCCTCGCTCTCCCGTCGCCGCGTCACCGCGTCACCATGCCGCAGCTATTGTGAACGACCGCAATTGAGCCTCTCGACGTTACCGCACCCGCGCCGCGTAAAATAATGCTCCCCAACAAATGTCACCTAGAAACAAGTATACGCGACACGATATTATTATTGTTGTGAGTTGTTTCATCTCGCCATTCATATAAAGCCTTTCCGGCTTTAAGGCGGTCGCTTTTATTGTCTTATTTAACCTGGTGAAGTTTATGCGAATAATTAAAGCATTACGTAACTTACATTATACAGCAAGCTAAACTTATCTCAAGTACACAGAACAGTGGTCGAGACGCGAGTCCGTCTATTTCTTAGAATGATTATTTACGAACCTGTTAGTAAGAATAGTGAAGTGAGATTCAGAACAAAAAAATACAGAAAAAAGTTACTAGCAACATAATTACTATAAATAAGGGAGTTCTACGCTTATAACCGATATAAAGTTGATCATTGCCCCCATAGTTGATGTTTTCATCTCCCGTCGGAAAAAGAATTGGTTTTCGTTTTATTTTGATTATCGTGGTGCCTGAAACGGCTGAGTCGTACTGAGATATTATCTTTTGCGCCAACGTTTTATCCCTTCTTCCGAATATTGAGGCTCTCATATACAATCTTGAGTAAACACATCACGTGTTTCTGTAAATCAAGTGATCCGTTTCATTCTTCGGATGAAGATTGTATTTAGATAGTGTTTTGAGTAGCAATTTATAACCAGGTCGTCTCGCACGGAGCCACCGGAGCTGACGGGTGTGATGCGCGCTGCCACGGACGACATAATCGATTCCCTAGTATGCCCGCCACCGCCCAGCGACCCGCCAGTCATCTCCGACGACATGATATCCGGCCTCATCGTGCCAGCACCCGCTTGGAGTGAGTACCCACCACAGACCTCTCAATCTGTTTTTAATCATTAGTGGAATGAAATCACATATTATATTATTCTTGATTTTTGTTTCTTACAAAGCACCGACGGATGTTTATGTTTCTCTAGAAATTCCTTAATATTTTTCTTACATGCACCGTTGTTTTGTTTTTTCAACCTGCTCTTACATGGTTAATTTTTAGAGCAATTATTGCCGGCAATCGCTGAATTCAGGAGCGATTAGTTGGGCAAACTTGAACAGTATTGTATACTACGATTTCAGTGACTGTCGAATAACATTTTCTCATATAGACAGAATGACTGAACTTAGTACTGAAGAACCGTAGAACTGTACTGAAATTAGACAATTTCAATCTTCGATCATAGGTTTTGTTTTTCCATCGTTCATGGTGTTTTTGTAACGACATGTGTTTATGTTTCATATGTACCTTCAACATGTTAACAGAAGACAATCCTGTAAAAAAACACGTATAAGTACAGCTAGCAGATTTTCACATTCATTATGTTTTACTTCGCACCTATTTCTCATTTCCGATGACTACGCAGATTGTTTAGTGAAACGTTTTTAGCTTATGTTCTGTATTGCCACCTTATCGTTTACCTATTTCAAACGGTTAACCGCAAAGTCATGATGATACTTTCAGTAATGCAGTATAAAAGCTTATGGCAGGAAGATGTAATTAATAATAATCGTTATGCATGTTAAATTCACTATAGATTTATCCAAATTATTAATTTTACAACGTGAAAAAAGGAATAAACTTAATTATATTTCAGTAATCGATGAGACAGGAATTCATTATTAACATAAATAGTAGATATATGACAAGAAGGGCATGTGGCTAAATGGCTACCACGCAAATCGGAAGATCTGCCAGGTTAAGCTGAGCTTACCGCGGTCAGGCTTTTGATGGGTGACCATTATTTTCATATCAAAACCCTTCAGTTCCGCGTAGAGCATGTTAATACTGCTTGTTAATAGGTAGAAAACGGGCCAATGAATATCTATGATAGTCGTTACGGGAAGTCTTGGTTGGTGGTGAAGAACTGGTCTTAAAATATCGGTATCAACTAGTAATTGGGTTGTAGTTGTACTGATATTCAGCCGTAACGAGTTATACTGGAAGTCGACTCAACTACTACAGACTAACTCAAAGTAGTTGGGAAAACAATAGGAAAAAGAAGAAATAGATACATGGCCATACGTAGCATAGAATAGAATCATTTATTCAGTAAATATGTAGGTCCTAACTTTTTCACGTCATATTGTAACAATGGAGGGTATTTCGATACATAACAACCTCTGAGAAGAAATCCCGATAAATAACTCAGGGTTAGGTCATTTTTGGTCATTTTCTTTAAATAAATTTTACAAATCTGTTCTTTACAAAGTATTTAAAGAAGTTATCTATAAATTGATAAAAGATAAATGCGGCAGCTATACAATAGAAATAGTACATCAGAAGTATTTAGTTTGCAGGAAAGCCACATCTGCTGAATGTGTCCCTTCGTCAACATAGTCTTTAATCCTGTAATATGATACTCTTATGTTGTACGTGCAAGCAGAAACTTCAATAAATTGTGTAAACAGCATGATTTTGATCCATTTAGCACGAGCGTGGTCGCGGCTAGAAGGTGCTTAAGCCTCAATTTCTTTAAGGGAAACAGTGTATAACCGTTATAATTCTAGTGGTTGCCATTTAATTATGTTTGTTTAAACTATGTTAGCCTTATGTGTGTATAATTATGTAGATGTAATTTCGTATTCTGCCAGTTTGATAGATTATAAGTAAAATATGTTTCTTTTTTGTTTGTTTCCTAAGGAAGAACGTTCACTCACACACTCACAGTTTTATTTTTCTAGATTTTATACGTGAAGACTTGTTATTGGCTGTCTGTTTACTTTACTGTTATCATTTTGTTATATTTTGCTGTAAGGCTTCCATAGAAATTAAATAAATAAATAAATATGATTTTTTATAAGAATTGCTTTGACTTGCGATTTATACTTCCCAACTGTCAGATCACTAATTGCTTTTGGTATCTTATTATAAAACCAAACATACAAACGTATGATAATATGTTGTGTATTTGTTACGTAAAAATAATGCTATCTATAACGTTATCGGATAAATTCACATTAGTTATTTTTGTTGTGACATACCGCTTAACAAGCAACTCTTCAATATTTCTTTACGTAATAGTTGGCATCGTTTCGCAACCTCCCTGAATCTTCATTTTCGAATTGTGGCTGTCAGCCAGTAATGTTTTGTGCATAACAACTACCTACTATCGCACGATGCGGATTATTTATTGATCATCGTTACTTCTCGGGTTTCCGCTTATTGTTGTTATTTATACCTATATTACATAGAGTTATGCGATAGCATTGTTTGCCGTCACAATCATCCAATGCTCTAAAAGCCACATTCAGAATAGGGATGTTACGGAGCGTCGACTTTGAATCCGATATGTTGGAACCACCGTGCACCGGTTCAAATTTTACCTCTGAATCCAACTCCGATTCTGACACTATCAAAGCGGAGCGGAGCTTGGCGACATACCGACGAACAACACAGCCAAATGTCATGTAGGTTGCGACAAGTTGCGATTGTGACTGTGTTTGATTTTTCGAGAAATGGCAAATATGTAGGCAAGACTAAGGTACTTACTTGTTTTGTTTTTAATTACCAAATTTTACTCTCTTTTTATAAGTTTTGAAGTAAATGTCACTTTCGACACACTAGTATTTCGATTTTGCGACCTCTGACTCTGAATCCGATTCATTTCCACCTCCGCCTTCGATAAAACCACCACCGTAATTCAGAACGCGATATGCTAGCGTTGTATTTAGAGCAAATAAACCTCCACAATCCTTAATAAACGGGCGATATGGAGTTCGCTTATTGAACATTTCACTTGCTCCTGATTGTGTGCTATTAACTTTGTAACAATGTTATGTTAATATAGAACGTCTTCCGCTCTCGTGCTAAATAACTAAGTATGATATACCATATCATATGAGTATGTAGTATGAGGTATCATAATAAGTACATAACTATTAAGTATGTACAGTTATTTATAAATTCACCTTAGAGGATCGGTATAGTAAATAATCTTAAAGCCTGTCCCATTAATTATACTTACCCCCGAAAAGGGAGTATAAAATTTATTTCGGTCGCATTACAAATTTTATTAATTCCAAGAAAGTCTGGTTTTCCTTATAAAAGGAGTAAATTAAAAATTATTAGTACCTTACCAATTTTATTCCAACCCTTCTTCACCCTTATTTCTAGCTGGCGGCGTTTATACTGTGCCCGTCATTATTTTAAGTTACCGATCCGAAATTGCTGTCCTTCAAAGGTTTGCAGTAATTTGTATCCCCGCTTGCGTTTCATACAAGAGGCAATTATGACGACATATTGACTCGATGTGTAGTTGTTGTTTGTTTAACGACAGCTATAGAAGTATCGGAGTGAGGCTTGACGCGGTCTGACTTCGAATCGCGGCTAATCATAACAATGGAAGGCTTTCACAAACGCAAACGCGTTACTTATTATGAAATCCCCTCTAATGAAACTTCTATTTTCTTTTTCTGAATAGATTGGTAGATACATAGGAAATATATATATTCTGTGAACGTAGGTAACGATAAACCACGGTAGCACGCATGTGGTCACGCGCTGCCGTGGGACGCTTTGGGGGATCCTTTACAATCCCCCTGGGGGGGTGACCGCTTTACAGTCACCCTCTCCGAGATGTGCCAATAGGCGTGGCACCAGTGGGCGGCTCTAGTGTGATCATACGAGGACCTGGAGCCTCCCTTAGGTGCCGAAGATGACCGCCCCAGTGGTTTTAGCCGGTAGGAGTCCGGCATACCCCTTCGTCCTTCCCCGGGGCGAAGGAAGTTCATGAAGAATTTCCACTGGGCACCAATAAAAAAAAAAAAAAAAAAAGGTAACGATAAACCATCGTACATTTTTTCATTGCGAATTTTCTGAATTTATATATATGGACTTATATTTAATTGCTAAACACGTAATGTTTATGTACACTAATCATTTGAAATATATTTTAAATTCTACATTACAATCCCAAATATATCACTACTATGTTCCTTAATAAATCTATTTTTGGAATTAATAAAAATAGTAGGTTAGACTGTTGTGCTAATTCTGCAGCAAAAATACTACGGTACGCTTAATAAAGGCCACGACCCCGCCTAGGGCTATTTGCTTGTGCTCGCTGTTGACTTACCGCGGCCAAAAACTCATTGTGTGACTTCTTGTTATAAAACAGCCTTTACATGAAAGTTTCATCACGAACATTGTAATTTCCTCTCACGCTATTGAAAACTGGCATCTCTTTTCATACCAGTTTTATTGAAAATATTGATTTCAGAATTCTTTATCTTTATGTATTAACAGTGAAATTGTGAATGTACTGAATGCCAATATTACGGAGAACGTTAGTATTATGAGACTGACTCAAGGATGTGGGAGTATGTGCGTGTGTGTGGCTACATATTTTTAAAGCTTAGATCCATAGTATAACGAGTGGGTTTAAGGTTCAAATATCAAACGTATCAAGGGACGTGATTCAATATAGCAACGTTTATAAGTAAAAGGTAAAGGACAGGAATATATCAAAATGAGTTATTCAATTTTGGCTTTGCGGAAACTCTTACGAACGTTAAAATTCTGCTTTAGAAAATAATAAAACTCCGCCGGAGCCGTAAGAAATAAAGACTTATTTATCATACCGCAGTAACGCTGTAACATTGTATATATCCACCGACTTAAATAATGGATATATTTAAAACTTTTGCAATTTCTGCGTTTGTACGTCTATATACTTACTGTTATTCGTTTACCAGATAAATTGCCGGATGGGTACATAGTACTTGGTTATAATTTTTGAAGTGAAAACTTCTTTTAGCGCTGTACGCATATTTTTAGATGAGATAAAATCTCTGGACTAGCGACACCGTTACGAGACGCAGCTATAGTGTGTGCATATATCAGAACGTGAACGCGTCTAGATAAAAAAAAAATCACTTCTGTCGGCACTCCCGGAGTGAAACCGTTTTTTTTAAATCGGGAAGACTTATTTAATACCAGAAAATATTATAAATAATGCTCGGCAGTACTAGGTTATGTAATACTTTGATTTAATATTTGACTTAGAAACATGTTTAGCTCTTAAACATTAGATGGACCTTAACGTGGAAGGATGTAGTTACTCTATCTATGCGATTCAGGAGTAAATAATTACACAGGTACAAATAATAATACAGTAAATAATTATAATTATAAATAACATAATGTAAGACCGGCCTTGGTTTTCTTACATTCGTTTTCGATGTATAGATAATTAAGATTATGAGTAATGTTATTTTATAGTCTGAAATTACATTTTTATTCTAATCGATCACATAGTACACACTATCAGCAGGAATACTGTGAAGGAAACTGAATTTCTAAATCTATTGATTTTACTTAGCTAGGTCAATTAGAAAGTTTAAAAGTGATTTGCATAATTGTATAACGTTGAATGCGGTGTACAGGTAAGGAGCTATACAGCCCGGAATCGGACACACACGGTAGCGACGCCGTCAATAGTGGCCCGCCCAAAGTCAGCTCCAGAACCAATTCCTTCGAGATCGAAAATCTCCTAAAGGTATTTGACAAAAAGTATATATTACCACGCTCGTCACATGCACGCCTTTGCGACTTATTCTCCAATTCAATTATCTATCTCTCCGAGAATATTCCTGTTTTATTTCGTTAGCGTACCCGCATCGTAATGTCTCTCTTGAAAATAATAATCGTCCCTGGAGATTCAGGCAGCGTCCCGTATTATATCCCTTCCTCTACCTTCAGAATGTATAGATATCTATTGATTATTTATCATTTCCGAAAGTGTACCTAAATATAGTACGTTATCTTTCAAGTACATTTATATTTTGTTTGATTTGTTCGTCGTATCGTTTAGATTTCTGTAGGTACTATTAATATTTTCTTTTAGATACAAAGAATATTAATTTATAGTCAATCTGACAGCTTTTCTTACAAGACAATTCATCGTCCATGTAATTTAAATCGACAATATTAAACAATTATAATCGTACAACCAAGTTTGATATTTGCTTAAATTCTAATGGTAATCTAATGGTAATATATAAGCGAACTTATTGGCTCCACTTTTTCATAGGTAAATGCAAAATGTACCTATGAAAAAGTGGAGCCAATAAGTTCGCTTATATATTACTAATATATTATACCACTAGCGCATTATTAGAATAATGTTAATTATCAATAAGTGCCGAGCCTATTACCGATGCCGGAGCTACCATTAGCACACCAAGACGGTGATGATGGCAGTAGAATGTTAACAAATGTGTGTGCGTGCAGAGTGCGGAGCAGGTGACGGGTTGGTGTCGGTCGCCAGCGGAGACGCGGCGCGGCAGCCCCACAGGCAGCGTGGCTAGTGCCGCAGCCGGCACGCCCTCACGACATCTCTCCGACGCTGACAAGCTCCGGAAAGTGCTGCTCGAACTTGTCGACACTGAACGCGCGTATGTCAAGGTACGAACTCCAATGTAAATGCGGTATAAACCCTCCGAACCGACCCTAATTATACTATCGTATAAAATAGTATAGTGAGAACCCTCAATTAGATTCATAAATCAGAAGAAGTCCTTTCAATGTTGTCAATTTTAGTTGATAAAATTATCAAACTATTACGTCTTCACTACCTACACTCTACCGCAAGTTCTACATACGCGAACCTACACTTCAACAAAGAAGATCATTAGTCCGTAATGTCTAACGTGTTAACTTCTCAACGTTTAGATGTCTGTTTCCAGGTTCTAACTCAAGTCAACTCCGCTAACTTTACAACTAGTTATCTATATTTTGACAAACTAACTCGTGAGACACATTCGCAAGTAGTTAAATGGTAGTTCATTCAAAACTCAAGAACTGAAATAACTTGATCTACGGGTAGGCTGGTTATTACGGTTTACGAACCTAATTTATATGGCACGACTCAATCTTGCAATTCAAATGCTGAAGTGAAAGATAAAGTAATAGTAGAAAGTCATCTCCTTCCATATTAATATTCATCAGGGCCGAAAGTTTTGATGGTTTTATAAAACGTATTTAAAACTTGGTAAACCTGGCCGCACCTGCTCAACGACATAACTACCTGTTCATAATTACAAAGTTCATTTTTCGTTTATAAATCCTAAATGGGGTTAATCTGAAATTTACAACATCGCGGTATTCATAAAAACTTTTAAATGCAATCAAGCTGCTTATAAATGTTATGGATGACTTAAATAAAGAACTTAAGCTAGTAATTTATTTTATTTTGTAGCTTTATTTTATATTGATTTCTGTATAGAGGATTTTTTTGTCTTAGTTGCACAGTCTAAATTCTATAGTTAGAGTTCGAATTTTCAGTAATTGCTCTACAACACAAGCTTCTCTAATACCAACGTTGCAATTAATATACAGAGGTAACTTTTCATGTAGTATTCTATATCGCACATAAGCTCGCAATAATATAACATGTAAACGCTGAATAGGGTAACAGATCTAAGGAAACAGGAAACCGTTTCAATTCGTTAATCGAAAGCGAAGTGATGCTGAGTTTTAGTTCTATTCAATTGCAATCTGCAGAGTTGATTGCATTTTAACTTTACACAAATAATCGCTTTCGAATTATGAATCGGACAATTCCCAGAAACTTCCGATCCGATCATGTATGAGGTATTGCAGCCATTTATGCGATGGCTCAGCTAAGTACCAGTTTGCTGCACTCGATTCAGTAGGAACGGCTACGAGACTCATAGTCGGTCTTCTACAGATTATACTTCGGAAAGTGTGTGCAGATCCACACGACCTGATCACGATATCTGGTGGGATGGTGGACTCCCTCTACCATTTGAATTCCAGACGCACTGCAGGTTATCATCTGCACTTGGTTGATATCCCAATATGTCGGCCTCAACGCTTCTCCTTTACTTTCATTAAACGCACATCAAACTACCTATATTGTTATAAACCCTTAACCTATAAAGTAACAGTAAATAGGCATCTTCTAGGTGCGCTCGTTCCTTCACAGACCTGAGATTTAGATCAGGAGCGGACACATTATTTAATTAAAATATAGTTTTGCATCGTATGATAAACAGAGTATAATACATATATACGAGTACATACAATAATGCAATTTGAGTCGGAAGTAAAAAGCTTCAACGTTAATACAGGCACCCGTAGAATATAACACGGAGCGTTATTACTTCCAGCACCTGAACAACTTACTGGAAAACTACCTGGAGCCTCTGAAGAGAGAAACTTTTTTATCAAATGCCGAGATCAATGCTTTGTTCGGGAACATTCAAGAGATAGTGACTTTCCAAAGACAATTTCTGCAGAACTTAGAGGAAGCGCTTGAGGCTGAACCTAATTTCCATCATTTTGAATTTTCAAACCAGTTTAAGGTACTCAATAACCATTTTGTACTAATATTACGTGTAGTAATAATTTGGCTAACTGTAATTACTTTTTTTCAGAATGTACTCTTTGCAGCTGGGAATGCTTTTCTGTATTACGTTAACCATTTCAAATTGTACAGTTCTTTTTGTGCTAGCCACAGTAAAGCTCAGAAAGTATTGCATCCAAGTGAGTCAAGTATCATAATCTATACATAAACATTCGTTATTTAATTTTAATATAGAAATCTAATTTGTTTTGTTCATCGCATTAAAGATGAAGGCAACCAAGCTTTACAAGAGTTCCTTGCGGCTCGAAATCCAAAACAGCAACATTCATCAACGTTGGAGTCGTACTTAATAAAACCCATTCAACGGATATTAAAATATCCGCTTTTACTTCAACAATTGAGAAATTTGACTGATGTTAATTCTGAAGAGCATCTCCATTTAGTGGGTAAGCAACGTAAAATTTGAAATTTACTTTGTTATATATTTAATTTCTGAAGCTTCATATTAAATATTTTATTGCAAAATTTCAGAGGCTCTGAAAGGTATGGAAAAAGTTGCCGAGCACATCAATGAAATGCAACGAATACATGAAGAATATGGTGCTATATTTGACCACTTGTTTAGACAACATCAAAAATCTTGCAAGCAACCTATAGACCTAAGCCCTGGTGGGTATAAAAAAAACATAATAACTTAAGGAAATAGCTTTTACTTACTGTTCAACTATTCGGTGTACTAAATTAATGGTCTGTTTCCAGGTGATTTGTTATACTATGGAGGGGTGGAATGGTTAAATATTTCTGACTTTTTAGGCAAAATTAAAAAGGGATTAGAATTGCACGCAATGTGCTTTGTTTTTAAGTCAGCTGTTGTGTTTCTTTGTAAAGAAAGACTGAGACAGAAGAAAAAGCTTATGGTACGTAGTCTTTGCCTTCAATAAACTTAAAAAGCCCCCGATTATAGCTATATATATTAAAGTATTGATGTTTTGTAAGACTTTGTTCTTAATATATCATTACGATGTTGAAAATAACATGGCTTAATTGAAACAGATTTGATTTAAATAATAACTATAGAGAGTGTCTATTATTATCATTATTATATCAGCCAAAGGAAGCCCACTGCTGAACAACGGCCGATAGAGCACATTGTGGCTGCTGTTCTACAGAAAGAACGCTTCTGTTCATTTCTCAGTTTTACAGTCCCTTAGTCGTCTTTTAAGACATCCACAGAATGAGATGGAGTGTTGCTATATTCTTAATTCGGGTGGCAAACGGTCTACGGTACTATAAGTATTGTGTAAATTTCCAAAACAAGGAGAGCAAAGAGGTATATGCTTTAAAGCACATGAATTTTTACAGTTTCACTTACTAAGTTTATTAAGTTTACGAATGTTTGGAAGTTATTTGTGACTAATGATAAGTTAGATAATTGATACTTATGTTAATAGCAACCCATACTATTTAGATAGTAAACATTGATCTAATGTTAACTTCTCAAAACTCTGTTTATTTTTAGGGAGTATCATCCAAGAACAATTCTAATGAGGTCGAGATCATCAGGTACCAGGTACTGATACCAGTAACCGAGGTTCAAGTTCGTGCCTCCTCTGCCAAAGACATGGACAGTCACTTCCTGTGGGAACTTATACACTTACGGAGCCAACTGCAACGTCGCTCCGAGAAAGTTTACGTACTTTCTAATAGGTGCGAGACTAAAACTATGATTGATAGAACTTAGGCGTTCAAATTTTCCTGTTCTTTTTAACGATTATTTCCCTGTGGCGTGGGTACAGATTACAGACTACCTGTAGGCCACACAAATATTTATTCAATACGGGAATCGAACCCAGTAGCCGTAGCGCAGAAAGCCAATGGCTTAGCCACTGCGTCAGCCGGCTAATACATATAAAAACGGCACGTCTGACGATGTATTGATTAAATATCACTTTAACAGCAAATAAATATATATATATATCACATCACTTTAATGTTTTTTGCTATTGGCTCTTGCAACAACTTCTGTTGTTAGTAACATTCATATTGTGAAAAATATGTGAAAATAAGATATTACATTTATATCCCACTTTTAAATTTCATGTTGAATTCCTTTATTTTTTCTAGCAGACTTGTGTAAATCCGGTAATAATATATAAACATTTCGTTGGCCTTCTTCAATATATTAACCTAGATATGGCACCCTAGTAATTTAGCTAAAACATTTAAGAAAGAAACTTGCTGATTGAACAAAAGTACGTCAGATACGTTGCAGTTACTTAAAAAGTGATAATCATAATTTAAGACGACAGAATCTGATTCTAGTGAGCTCTGAACTGAACTGGTTCCGCTGAACAAACGATTTGAGATTGTAAGATTTGCAGCTTGACGTAATTCGCTTGGTGTTTCCATGTTTTTTTTTAAGATTTCTATTTCAGTGATTTACATTAAAAAATGTATCACATTAAAGTTTAAGCAAAACAAAACCTTCCTACTTACCGAAACATAAACATCGGTTAATATTTATAAGAATAAAATATATTTTTGTATTACGGCTCAATATTTTTACTTTAGAATATTAGTAAAGACAATATTACACCGTAGGTAAATATTGAAACTAAAAGAAAAATATGTTGTTATTCTACATGCATGCATGGATGGGTCCTATGAGCCGTCTCTGCACACAATAAAACAACGACATCTTAATACTTGTGCTTTCCGTACAGATAAGCTAACGAAGTTTAGCTTACTTATTACTTACAGTATAGTAAGTCTAAGTAGTATTAGGTTTTAGCAAAAATTACCCATTATAAAACGAATGCTACAGTGTTTAAAACGACAGGAAAAACAAAAATCTATATTATACGCGATGTAATCTACTTATAGTATATTGTGTCCACCTAGGAGGACCTACATGTTACACCAAAATGTGAACTACGTTTTGAAACAATCCTACAGAGTAGAGTTCTACTACGGTGTATGCGTTCTTCTATTCATACTTTAGAAGAAACGGTAATTCAACAGTACCGTTAACTTACCAGCACGAGGGTACGGAAAGCTATAACAAATTGGTGTATTGTTTCTAGTACGGCGGACTTCCGCAACGCGTTCCTGAAGACGATCCGGCAGATCATCCGCGAGTCGGTGCGCAACATGTCACTGCCCATGACGCGCCCGGCGCCGGCGCCTCCGCGCGCGCCCCACACGCTCGACCGCGACAGACCCAAACACCAGGTGCGGACTTATTTCGTTACAATAGCCATCCTTTCTTCGCTTTAATGATAAACATGTTAGCCAATGTCAATCTTGAACAGGGTAGCTTCCTACATTTTTTTCTTGATTACTCATATAACCTATCAATCGGACACTTTTAAATAATATTTATCACAGCTTGGTCTCTTCTAAAAAGTGGAGTCACTCGTGTTTACTCGTATCGGTTAACGAGCGATGCCACTTTGTGAGCTTATATTCACCTATCTGATCCCATCGGTCCTTTTCTACCGTTGACGGTATTAACGCCACAGGTTGATGAATATTTAGTTGTTTATCGGGTGTTAGTTTGTCGTTAGTAAATATCAGAGTGAACGTGCAGTTAAGTTTGATATATAGGGACACTGTTTGGACACATCTACTCAGTATAATACTCCCACTAATTAATTTCGACTAAAAGGCTTTGAAACGCCACAAAAAAAATAAAAAAACAAATGTGATCACTACAAAAACTACAATAAAGTCAAAGGCAGTTCCAACATCTTCCACCTGTTAACAGCCGCTGTTGATTATGAGCCTCCTACTTTATTGCTGTATTTAAACTCGTTGTTTGGCAATATGGCCAGAATGATTAAGCTTATCGGAAGGGCTGGTGATTGCAGTATGTTATTATACCTAAGTGTATGATGCGCGTAGAAGGATGCGTCCGCCCATACTTGAGAGTGGCCTTTGCCAGTAGCCACGCGAGCAACCAGTAAACGCCCGTACATTTATCTTTTATAATTCTAAACCAATCATATTGTAGACCTACTATATCACTATATCATCTAATCACCCGGCAGATAATCTACCTGAAGGTTCACCTTTCGTTCGGATGCTAAGGTTTGGATCCTAAAGAATCCTAATGTTTGGATGCGCAGGTGCAAGTGATGCAGGGATCACAAACTCTTGGTAAAACAAAGAAACCCAAAACTACTGGACAACGGCTGTCGGCCGGAAATATTGAGGTATGAATTTTTCGAGTTCTCGTTCGCAACACTATTTTGATTTGAGATAGTTAACAGTCATTGGGTAGACTTTATCAAACATCCATACGGAATATGTGAGGAATACCAATTCTAAAATAAAACAATCGCCTTGCTCTCAATTTTTGAATCATGAAATTATTTAATAATTGTTATTACAAGCTTTCATTTCACCTGCCTCGTTAGTATGGGTCAAATCTTGCAACTGAATGTTAAAACAGGTCTCCCCACCCGATTGAGCTGAAATGTTGCCTACACGTTTAGTTTGGATGACAATGCATGGCTAGCTAAGTGACGTCATTCTAAATCCAATATGGTGGAATCCTAAAGATGGTGGACCAGTTAGTTTTTTGCACCCCCAAAAGGTTTGCTGAGACTAACACGAAAATAATGATAAATGCTTGCTTTTTTTAATAAGATTTTATGAAATTAATAATTTTATATCCGATCAATAATTTGCCTGGAAAATAAAAACTTTTGTCTGCATGTTTCGCGATAGTATATTTTAACTGATTATCTATTTCTTTTGTTATTTCTTACCTATGCTAATATTCGTGGTTGCAGGTGGGTGACTTATCCCGTGAGAACTCCCAGGACGCGGAGGAGCCTCCCCCGCAGCCACCACCAGAAGAACCCGCCTTCAGGCACCGCAGCAAGACGCTTGGTGACACCACCGGCGCCGGTTAGTGTTGTCAGCCTTTTTTTGTCGTGGTGTTATCCTCCTGGACATCCTCCGCCCCGGGAAGGGGCATGCCGGGTTCTACCCAGCTAAAACCCCACGGTGTCCTTCCACTTACCTCTAGCCGAGGGTGAGGTGTCCGGTTTGTCAGCATTAGACCGCACTCTCGGCAGGTATCAGCCCGTCACTATTTGACGGATCCCTTTTCTGTGCAACCTGGCTGGCCACACATATCCTCCTGCCGCCTTCATTACTTGCATCACGTCCTCGCAAAAGGAGATGACAGCATCCCACGCGCTCTCGCTCCGGACCATAGACTGAACCTCGGTTGGAAGTGAGAGGTTGACTCCTTCGACCACCGCGACGAGATTACGGCTCTTCGTTGCCCAAGCTGGGCACTCCTCCAACGTAGCGCCGTGTCCTCCGGGCAGTCTCCGCAGTGATGACAACCGATCATCCCTTCTCGGCCTATTCGACATAGGTACTTGCTGAAACCGCCATGGTTCGAGAGTACCTGCGTCATCTGGAAGGTGAGGCTGCCATGCCACCTCTCCAGCCATTCCTCCACTATCGCGGCGTGCCCTGTACAGTAGTGATGTCACCACCGGCACAGCTTTGAGTAGATTTTCCACGTGCTATATGGATGATACGCCCTAACATTTTCTCTTATAGATGGTTAATCTAGATAATATAATAATATATTCCCTGCTCCAACTGAAAAAATATAAGATTAATACTACTTCTGGCGACTTGTCACAAGTGAAATATTAGAGACGGCTTTTTATCGACGTTAAACCAAAAAACATCTTGGTTAAAAGCCAACTAACTCTAATTATTAGATATATTACTCTTTAAGTGTTATAATAATGTGGTACCGACTTCACTTTAATACCGTAAAACAACTAGTTAAGCATTGCTTATTATGCTATCAATCACTAACCGATCATCAAATCGACTGCAGCAACGTACATTATCAAAACTGCAAATCGTAAACTTAACAAGTTAGTTCCACAACACATAATACACCCAGACCCGGAACAACTAGCTGCAGATCATACAAATATTTGCTCCGTGTGGGAATCGAACCCACGACCCGGAGCGCAGCAGCCGATTATATCGGCCACTGCACCAAACGTGCCGCCAGTCTCTTGATAGTTCCCTTAGTCGTCTCATACGCGACCTATGGATGGAGAGGTGAGGTATTTTCTTTGCCTAGAGCTGTACGGAGCAGAAATACTTTATAAATAGTAAAAAACACCTGTTGCAATTTAGATACTGTTAGTTGCTGCTGTAGAAATGTCGGAACTTGCATGTTTTCCGAACTAAAGCATGATATATTATACTAACACCGCACCGACGTGCAACTAACAGACAGCGTGATAAAGCGGCCACCACCACCGCCACCCGACGCCGACAAGTCCGAGCCCGGCTCCAAGTCTGAGGGTGAGGACGAGCAGCCGCCGCCGCCCGCCAAGCGGGGCCTGGGCAGGACACCCAACCACCTTACACTAAGGTACACACCTGTATAATGTAAGAAATAAAATGTGTTTATTGGCACAAAAAGTACACAACAAACACAAAAAGCTTAATAAATGTTGAAAAATTATAAGCCTCAAAAATCAGGGGCCTCGTCATATCAGCCGAAGGACGTCAACTGCTATCCAAAGGCCTCCCCCGTAGATTTCCTCGACGATCGATTACATGCTGCCCGCACCTAACGACTCCCAACGATCTTCGCCAGGTACTCTGCCCATTTCGTTGAAGGCCGTCCTACGATACGTTTTACGGTGCGCAGTCTTCACTCGACAATCTTTTCAACCCAACGATCGTCTGATCTACAAGCAATGTCTCATTGCCATTGCCACTTCAGCTTACTAATCCTTTCAGGTATATCGGCAACTGTAGTTCTTCTACGGATGTCCTCATTTCTAATTCGATCTCGTAGAGAAATACCAAGCATAACTCTCCCTATAGCATGCTCAGTGACCTTGAACATGCTTAAAAGGGCCCACAGTGACCAGTGCCATATGTCATCGCTGGTAAGGTCCCATGTAGACATACTCGTCAACAACTTCGAGAATTTGGGATAGGCACGACATGGCCATTTGTCATGATTTTTGTCTTGTCCGTGTTCATTTTAAGGCCCAACTGTTGAAAAACTCTGTTGAGATCATCAAGCATTGTACTGAGTTAATGTTAAATACTTTTCATTTCCGTAGCTTGAAGGCATCCTCCATTGCAACGGCGATCATCTCTCTGCAATTGAATTGCCCCGTCCTCTAGCAGCACTTTAACGCTTCGACGTACTAATAGCATATGGGTCACTGCTGCATAGATTACAGCACCGCCCAGGTTTTGATCAAATCGAACGCTTTCTCATAAATGATTCTCACTATGTGTTACACCGTATGGTTGTGGTGTATTGAGATAGATCTACAATTTTTCAAAAGGGTATTATTATCCATTTTTAAGAAGAGGACCATCATTTCCTCTTATCATCGCCTCTGTTCCATGCTTCCGGTAGTAAGATGGAATCGAATTAATTTTAAAGGACTTTAAGCATCGTTGTTCTTGCTTTATCGTAATTGCGTCATCACTCGGTGGCTTGTTATGTTTCAGCTGTTTCAAGGCCATCCTAATCTCGTACACGCTGACGTCCAAGATATCCTCGGTATAGTGTGGGGTTAATTTGACTTACGGGTCTTTGTGAGAGCCAATGGTAGGTGTAGTTTCCGAGTTGTATAGCTGTCGGTAGAACTTATCGATATTCCTCAAAACCTTTGGCTAAGTCAACGCTACGCTGCGATCCGCGGTCTTCAGGTTCATAATCCGTCTTTGCTCCCAGTAGATATGTCTCTTGCACCGGTGGTGTTAAAGATACTAATATCGTGACGCAAGGACTTTCGTATCTAGCTATTGAGCAGCTGGTATGCTTCACCATCACCGGAGGACTGGAGAATTATGAAAAGCCTTTCTGCCATGATGTTGATGATATAGTTGAAGAATTTTTGCGGTCTACCTTTACGGTGGGTTTTAATGTACTTAGATGCAACCGTTTAGACAGTTTCTACAAATCTACCATTTATGTCGTTCACAGACACGCAATGTTCTAAGCACTCGAAGCGATTATGGAGTTCGAGTTGAAAGCTCACGGGGTTTCGGATATGGCCGCTAGACGGCCAGAGTGACACCCATCAACTTTGAGATTATTATTCAAAATGTCTCTTACCATTCGTTGGTCACTATCGGTTTTCACCGTATGGATCAAGGAGACATGAAATATTTGCCTTTTATTGGTCATGGTGAAGTCAGTCTCATTCATTGCAGAACCATCGGGACTCATCTAGGTCTATTTGTAGGGCGGGAAGCGGCTTTTGAAAAAGACGTTTTTTGATAACCTGATCCCTGATGACCGTACTTTCCTATATATCCGGCTTATTAGTCGGCCAGCCTCAAACCCCTGGGGTTCCGTTGCCCATACCCAAATTGCTTCACTCTCATTTGATATTCTGACTATATGGTACGCTACCCTGCTCGACATACTTGCGAGAGTGATTATGTTGTTAATGAGGGACCTGCCGATGAGGAAACCGCAACCATCTTGAAACAGATGGTCGGCTTCCTTGTAATAGAATAGCTTGTTGGATGTTAGAATTATCGTGTCCTTGCCCTCTCTTTGGACTTCTGATAAACTTAATATAATAAAACCCAATGCAACTCATCTATTTATTTTTCCAACTCAACGATATTTTCGTCTGCCCCTAGGTGTGCGTGCTTTGTAGGTTATCAGAATCAGTTCTCATTTAGGGTGGTAACTGGGTATCTGTCAGATATTCTTAGCAACCGCTGCCCTGCCGTTACCGTAGCCGTAGGTAATTTGCCATTTACTTACCACGCTTGGCAGGTGGGATGGTGAGCGCAGAAAGGCTACTGTTCCACTGGGATGCTGCTCCTCATTCGGCTAAAACTCCCGACATCGACGGGAAGAGATGGAGTGGTGCTGTATTCTTAACCTGGACACCACGGATAAAGGGGCCTCAGCTCAGCATAATATTGAGAGGCAGAAATACTGACCTACTGACTAAGTGTGTATGAACTAGACTAACATGCCTACTAACGATTGGCCGCTGAGTTGAGAGTCGCTACAGGAACTAAAACCTGAACTTGCGGCTGTTGTTTTTCAGATAATTCCATTTTGAAGACACGCAAACACATGTGCTACAGTAACATAATGATAAATATCTACTGAAATGATTTCTTACTACTCTATATTTGAATTAACCAAGTACTTCTCCTTTACAATAGAATGTGCATTTAAGCATGTCAAATAAATCACAGGCATCTTTGCAATAATCAGCAATTAACATGCATATGAAGTGGGCGGCAGAACAGCCGTACTATAAGTTATCATGGTATTTTCATGTTTTCTCTTAATATGAGTATATAATAATATCCACCAGCAAATGCAACAAAAGAACATCATCTTTTACAGCACGACGTCGACGTTGAGTGCAGGCAGCACCGGCAGTCAGGCCAGACTGATTCAGTCGTCACATCAGCCCACCCAGTACCAACCCACCATGGTCAAGGAACTAGGTAAGCAAGAATCGCAGTCTCTCAAATCTTCGCCAGAAAGAAAGAGTTCAGCACCAGAGAGGAGGATCAAAGTTATACGGTCCTGCAGCGGTAGTAGCATTAATAGAGATAGGTCACCTAATCGATCCATAGATCACACGTCACCTGACCGGGACCGCGTCACTAAAGTCTTCGTTTGCAAATCTCCAAATAAATCGAGCCTCAAGCAGACCAAACCTTTACATCGGTCGCCTAGAGGAAGCTTCGATCAATCGAAGTCTCCTCGAGGATCCATCGACAAGTCGAGATCTCCGCAGCAAAGCTTTGATGGATCCCGCTCTCCACGCGGCAGTATCATGAAATCACGTGAAAGTAGCGTAGACCGCTCACGATCGCCGAAACCTGTACCAAAAAAAGGAATAATGCGAACCCCGCAAGCCAGTTTCGATAAATCGCCTTGCAAATCGCCGAATTTAAGTCGAAGATCTTCCAAGTCCGGCGGAGAAAAATTGGCGAGGATCGGAACAAATTCTCTAGATAGAATGACCCACTATTCTCAACTAGCAAAAGTAGAAGATAAAGCGATAAAAATGGGTATCGTAGTTTCAAAATCAACGGAATCCATTGCTAAAGCTATCGAACACCCAACCTGTGTTCAATGTTACCTTTCCGGGAAAAAACAGAGTAAGACCTCCTAGCATAAGGGGAAGGGCAAGTCGCCCAAATCTCGTCGCAAATCGATCGCTCCGCAATCGATTTTAACGTCATCGGACCGCAGCAGCATCGAGACGCTGGATGACCTGCCCCAAGATCGTGCTCGGTGCACGCCAACTCGCCATCATGAAAGGAATGATTATGATCAAATACATGTTTGAATAAAAACCTTCAATACAATGAATATATTTAGCTCGGATGATACATTTTTTCCGGAAATTATTTATATACTACGTAATTCAAGTCACAACTATGTTATAAAAAAAATTGCAAGGTAAAATATATACTGCAATACTCAATCAGTTAGAGATATAAAGAGTTACAGTAATCAGACATTTATTATAACAACTGCATATTGAACCATACAAAAGTTTACTTCCGAGTTGTTTGTGACTTGATTGATAGACTATTAAACCGTTTTACCAATGAAATGGTTTAAACTCGTATAATTAATTGTTCCTGAGGCAAAGATAGGTGTGATCGGAGTTTCGACGTTCAGATATAACACTGAATACGTCATCATACATTCAAAATGTCGCAGTTACACATAAGAAAGTGTACTAGAATATAGAGTAATTTCACGAGTCTTAATGTAGAAATGTACTTTCGTAAAATGTAGGTAGACACAATAATAATAACCGTAATAATTATTATAGTTAATCAAATTCTAATTCTAGATAAATCCAAGTGCTAAGTGTTACATAATAATGGCTGTGGTATCGTACTGATGTTAAACCTTTAATCACCTTCGTCATAGTATTCTTCTTAGTAATTTAATTGAAACTGTTATTATACAGCCCGATAGATTTAATGTATTATTATGTAGATGGCCATGGATTTGTATCGTTAATTAAGTCTTCCATTTCTAAGTATCTGTAAGTAATAATATTAATTTATTTACCTCATGCATCTCTTCAGTACCTGCTCAATTTAGTGTTAAACTTATCAATTTATTAAGTAAACTTCATAAATATTTTAAAATCCAAACAATATTATATTGTATGCAATTGTGTGCTATGTAAAAATTAATTAAATTTAATTTACGGCATGATCATTACGTTGGTGAATACATATATATATATATATATATATATATATATATATATATATACATTTATAGGTAGATTAATACATACGAGTATTTCCAAATATTTGCACTAAAACATTATAATAATATTATTGTGGTCAGTGTTCAGTTTCATAGCAGTATCGGATGGTTGTGTATTGTACTGTACTATCGAAGCAAAATATAGCAGCACTGATCGCAAACCTTTATCTATTAGAAAAATCTGAACCACTCTTATACATTTTGTAGGTACTCGTTTATGGATCTTTGCGTATCTATATATACATAAATAAAAGTGTTACAGCTTTTATGCTTGTAATAGTAAATCATTGTAAACCGATATATTAGGTAATATACGTCGGACTACATATTATATGCATTCTAAAGATGATATTAACATACTATAGTAAAATATAATGCAATACTTACTAATAAATAGGCTAGCTGTGTATCAAAATTATAATCTAACAAAATATCAATGTAAGCAAATACTTTATTTGTTCACGTAGTGCTTTACCTAACCTCTGTAGATGTGCACTGATTCTCTGTCAAATTAGATGATGCACCCATGAACACAATTTAAATGTCAGCGTATTTAAGTACCTAATCAATAGTGAGTAAAGTAAATAATATATTCAAAGCCTAAGTAGTCGACCGGTGCACCGTAGATCCATAAATCTCTGTGTGTATGTAGGCTACCGCTTAAGTAAAGTAAGTAGATGTACTATCACAAATAATCAACGCCGCTAAAGCTCTGCAACGCCCCCTACCGCTTGAATGTTCGATGACGACGCGGAGCGATGCGGCCGCGGCGGCGCGTGCGCAGCGGCGCGCCCTCGTCCCCCACAACACTCATCAAACATTCAACTCTTTGCTCGCGCGCGCGAATTCCTGGCGATCGGTCCCATCAATCCAAATTCCGTCAGCGCCCCGTGCGCCCACTGCCGTGAGATTGTTTAAACCTGAATCACACAGCACTTGTTTATTTGATATTATTGCATACGGGGATGCCACAGTACAGTAAAGAACAACAAATCTAAATATAAATGAGATGACTTTATATAATGTTTTTATATAAATCAAATTGCCTACTAATCTAGTTCTGCTATATGTATTATATATCATAATGTTTACTACCAAAAGCGATCAACATTCATCTATTCATTGATTGATACTGTGACGTCCCTGCATGCAATTATCAGCGGAATAAGTGAGGTGTGACGCGGGCTTTATAAAGAGTTCGGTGTTTGGTGTGTTGTAGGATCGCCCGTGTGGAAACCGCGCGACATGTCGGGCCCGGCGGGCGGGGGCGGGGGCGCGGGCGGGGGCGGGGGCGGCGCGGCGCCCACCACGCTGCCGCGGCCCACGCGCGCGCCGCGCGCACACCCGCTGTCGGCCAGCCGCAAGTCGCTGGCGCCCGACCACCGCCACTAGCGCCGCGCCTGCGCCTGCGACACCCCCGGTCCCTTTGGATGTCCTCACGTTTTGTTGTCAGCTGACTAACGAAATTCCTGCTATAGTCTAATCACTGGACCGTGCGTTTCGCCTCTCGTTTTTGTACCTTCGCCCGCATGTTCCTCAGTTCCATGTTAGTTTGCCAAAAAAATCCACGAAACTCGTTTTTTAAAGCTCAAAGTGTATCTGTGTTTCTATTAATTGTGCGTTTATTTTTTAAACATCGATTGAGCTCAAAATATTTTTATGTTAGGTGCATAATCCTGTGCCCGTAACGAATAAGACTGCGTGCGGCTCTTTTGTGAGGTATAGTGTACCTAATTATATTTTAAAATAATTTGACAATACCCGATTATTTCATGAGAATCTTTTTGTAAAATATCCATATTCTAGTGATAATTACCGGATACAGCATAACGTGGAAATCCTACTAGTTATTTATGTGATCCCGTAAGATCTCTTTATAAGTGATAAGACGTATAACAATATACAATTTGTTATAGGGGTTGAAAATAAAATGAAAATGGCATGGATATGGCATCGTGCTATGGACTTCCGTAACTAATCTAATTTATTATTTCAGTACCAACATCAAAATATCTGATGTAGAATTTCCCATAAATTAATAGAAAATAAGATTTGTTTATAATCGACCTACACCTAACGCGATTACTTAGGTAGATCTATTTTATATCTACAAATAAATGACAATATCAATAGAAAGTCGGGAAAATAATTGAGTCACATTACATAATTAGTTTCAGTGATATTGTTACAGAACATGTTTTCTTTTATAAACCAGAAACCATAATTACCTTGGCGTAGACCGTTACAATAGCGCCTACACCTGGAACCTTAAATGGTTTCAAATACTATCCGTAGCCACAAAACGTGCCACGACTTTGAAGATATACTTACCCTCGTGAAGATTTTTTGAACACATTAATTTGATACTTATTTAAAAGCATGCGAATATCCTCTATTCGTTTTGTACGGACTGCTCTGTGCCAAATTAGGTACTCTTTACACCTCCCTGTGCTTGAATAAGAAGATATAACTAAATAAATAATTATATCGTGAGAGTAGTTAGCTGTAATGTATTTGCGTTTCATTTTCGTCACATTGGCAATGCAATTCACTACCCTATAGTTCAAATGCACTCACCCAAATGGAAATATACACTAGGTAGTTTTGATAATAATTTCTCTTCGTGATCAAATTCGAAAGTTCTATCATAGGCTAGGTGAATGACATGTATCCACAATTAGAGTTTGTTTTTTGTATAATTGAATGGTATATAATTCTAAAAAGCATATTTATTATGATTGTTTATTTGCTGTAACATATTGTAAATGTGTTGACTGCAGTCGCGAAAAACTGTAAACTGGATCGAACGAAATACTATGAACCCATGATATAGAACGCTACGACGAAAGTAGCGTTTAATAATGTATTATTACCGGAACATGTCTTGTATCTAAAGCGACAATCAATACTGACAATTATTGTTATTGACGATATCTTGATGTAGTTAGCCGGGATGGACTAACTCGCAGCATTTTGGTAGGTATTCATGTCGGGACATATCAACAGCGGTAGAGCTATCTCGTTCAGCTTATAGGTTTTCTCGTGATCTCGAAACTATTAATTGTTTTAAGTATTTTGCAGATACCTGGAGTATGTATACACTGTATGTATTATTAAGTGTAGATTATACCCGTGTAATATATATTATATATTATTATGACCACATTATATTTTGACTTTAAATATTGTTTGTGTTTGTTTTGTGACTTATTGAAATAAAACAGTTTATTAATATACATATGTTAAAATATTCGAATTTAATAATTACGAACTTATACAATCAATTTATAGATATTATTATACTAAGAAAATTATAATTAATAAAATGAATAAACAAATATGAGTGAAAAATTAAATGAAGAATGAGCTCATTAATTGCGATTGTATTTCATACTTCAATGACATTTGAAAGTAATGTAGGAAAATGAATGAATATTTAGAAAGACTTATTGAAGTAAAATACCAAAGTAACTAATGTTATAATAAGTATTGAACTTTTATAATTTGTCGTCAATATGATTTGCAAATTAAGTTCATTTTGTCATTACTTTCTGTCGGTGTATTATCGAGAATAATTTCACCTGTATACAATATTAGGTATAACTGTTGTCAAACTACTTTACAGATTTTAAGTATGGATTTCTCATGTCGATGAAACACTTCCGTGCACTGTTAACTATCATTTTCCTATAATTATAACCAGAATGTACTCTTCTATCTAATTTATTTCTTAGCTTTAATATATTGAATATGTATTCAGAATCTAGTCATCACGAATCGTTTGGACTGAGTGCCTACAAATCTAATTACTACACCATCCCGCATTTTTAGATAACCACATTGTTAGATCTCTAAATTAAAAGTGCCTTCACATGTTTTAAACAAAATGTGCACATGTGTTATAAGATTCCTGGTTAATTATACAAAAATCTTCGAAGTAGTTTGTCAATGCCTTTATATGGGAAATGGTATTGATTCTAGTATCCTTTAGTGGCTTCCAAAAACAACTAGTCTAATTTACAATTTCATTAGTGTATTTATTGTTTCATCCATTATTTTATATGTTAAATTTTGTGACACGTATGAAAATTACTTTTTACTGCTTATGAATAAACATTAAATATAAAACTGGTCTAATTAATCATTTGGTCACCCTATACCTAATTAACATTTCCCATAATAGAATAATGCCGTGTGGTGCCGGCTCAGAATGCCACCACCCCATCTCTTCCCATGGGTGTCGTAAAAATCGACTAAGGGATAAGCCGGAGCATGGGCAGCAGCGTCCTTCGAGTACATTAACAACTCAACTGCGATCGCCAACCCGCCTGCCAAGCGTGGCGATTATGGCAAAACCCCCCAATGAGCCCACAACACATCCATATCGGTGGTTGTGGTGATCTTTGGGGGAGGCCTGTGTCCAGCAGTGGACTTCATTCGGCCGAAATGAAGACCGGAACATGTCTTGTATCTAAAGCGACAATTAAAACTGTCAATTATTGTTATTGACGATATCTCGATGTAGTTAGCCGGGATGGACTAATTCGCAGCATTTTGGTAGGTATGCATGTCGGGACATATCAACAGCGTTAGAGCTATCTCGTTCAGCTTGTAGGTTTTCTCGTGATCTCAAAACTATTAATTGTTTTTATGTATTTTGCAGATACCTGGAGTATGTATACACTGTATGTATTATTATGTTAGTTGTTGTTCGAACTACTCTTGCGACTTGCCAGCTATGTTTTTACGACTGGCGCCGAAGTACACTGATTGTTTTGATACAATTTCTTCCGACCTCTAAATAAAATTGTTTAGTTAATAAATGAAACACATAGATATTTTCGGTACAATGTGTTTATTAAATCGTACATCGACGTCGATAAATCAAACATTTCAGTGTTTCCGGATTGAAAACCTTACAATTTGCTAATAAAACAGATTTTCTAAATTGATATGAGTGAAACATTCAAAATATAATTAATATGTATTTACAAGGCTAATAATAATTATAACTAGATAGGTACACAATATTTTATTCATATACTTTTGTTTGGTATTTCAATTGCCTCAACAAATACACATATATATATATATAATACATAGAACTTACTAATCTAAATTTTGTGGGCCTAATATTTTTCAACAAATTTAAAAAATATACATTGAGAACAATTCACTCATACCTGACCTCAACAATAGGTAAAAAACTATGGAGGCCTAAAATCTACAATATTTTAAAAGATTTAAGTTCATTACACATTAATGATTATCAGCTATGTATCCAAATATTTTAGCTATTGGTTAGAAAAATCACAATTACAAATAAAATTATTTTCTTAGAAACCCCTACGTGAAAAATGCTTTAGAATCTATTTGTGGCAAATATATTTACGTACGTAGGTAAGTAAGATTAAACATATTAATATATATTTTTCAATAAATGTATTGTATCTGAACGTGTTAAAATGGCATGAATTGGTGCCATAATAGAATGAACACACACGGACAAGGGGCCAAAAGATAGAAAATACTTGAATGTAAATTTATATAACTCAGATCGCAATATACAGAATCCAGAAGCAATAGGTACAAAGGCAATATAAGAATAACACACAAAACATTGATGGTAGACAAAATTGTGATATAGCTATTCAGGAAGCTCTATATATCAAATCGTTATAACTTTATGTTACGGTCTTTACATCTCTCTACAATAGAAATTATATTCCTTTCTAATACTTAAACAAATAACAATAAGTCTATCTAAGGAGATGTATATAATATTATACTCATAACTTATGTGGCACTGGCTACATTTGTATTTTGATATCATTGTAATAATGATAACCATGGTAGATTGGTGTCTCAATGATGTTAGCTATGAAGACTCAGCCGCTGAACATTTACTCATACTCATTTTGCAAGTATATGTAAGCCTTGCAGGAATATATTATATTTGAAAGTATAATTTACCTAATATATTTGTTCACATTCTAAAGTACGTTAAAAATCGGAAGAAATGGTGTACACGCGACTACGAATTCATACCTAAATTGAATGAACTATAACTAAATAAATACGTATGGAATACGTTCATTAATTTAATCTTAATGATAAACATTAGACGATAAAAATCATAATTCGTTTCTTTCTACAAGTTCTCTTTTAATAACAAAATATTAAAAAATCAATATACTTGCGATTAAATAAATTAGTGCACACCACGATAATTTTTAATATATCATATATGTCATTAATGTAAAGATAATCATTAAATAACTCTTATTAAGTTCATTACAATATCTAACAATTAATTAAATACTCGGTTTAAAAGAAGTTTTATTACGCTATTATATTATGGTGTTTCATCAAATTATGCTAGAATAATATTCATCCATCCTAATTTCATATATTAAATACGTAAGGCACTCCTTTAATTTAGCTGTTTTTTTTATCGAAAGAGATCGAAAATACTGACACACAGGTTTCCTCTATAAAAATGAAGACCACTGGAAGTTACTGTTATCCATGCACCGCATTTTATAAGATAATTTATTCAAATATTAAGCTCGAAACAAAGTTACTAACATCAGTTACAGCTTCTGCTATCAATTTAACGGAATAACTCAAATTTAACAGACCGTATACAAACGTAGTCCCATGTCACGTTTCTCTGTTAATGGTATAACTGTTTTGGATTCGATGTGGATCAAACTTACAAAATAATTCGGAATGTTTTGGTTTATATACTCTTACATCAATTTAGCACTTTCAAATACGCAAGGTTTGGGAAACCCCTTTACAGACAAATACAAATCATCAGCAGTTGGATGTTGATATCTACGAAATTAGAGATTTTTATAAAAAGTACCAAATCTTTAATATACAGGACAAAATCTACACAGCAACCTAAATACAACCTAAAATAAAATATAATTATAAATACACAAACAATTCTATCACAGACTCTAATCATTTTTAAAACCCAATATACTCAGTTTCTATGAAAGAAACGAGACTGGTTTTTGATACCAAGCAACTATTAATAACGTAGATTTACAACATATATTAAGTTAAATTATTATTTCAGGTAGGTACTCCGTAAAAGATGGGAATTCGTGTACCTACATGTTATACTGTCGTAGTTTTGATCCTAAATAGGAAATTAAAATCATGACATTACACTTTACATCAACATTGTTGGACCCCTAAACATTCAATTAAAAAGCCATTTTATTCATAAGTAATCTCTTCAAAAAATTTATCAAATTCAACTACCTATTTATACCTACACACATGACTTGTTTCATTACTTCCTGAATTTTTTTGAATGTTTATATTAAGTCCGCGCGGCGTCTTAAAACCCCTTCAAATATTTACTATAAAATATTGTTTAAATCAAATTTGATAATCCAATGATATGTACCCAGTGTGTCATAAGTAGGTACATGTGATTACAAAATCAAAAAATTGTATAATTCAGGTAATATCAGGTAAAGGGAACAGTTCGTTAGTCGATTGTGGAAGATTAAGATAAATCGACTATTTCAGATTATTCTAATTTTAATATACTAATTTCTCTTCTATTGTTTTTAAAATTTAAGTTGTTGTTGTGATAATTATCATTAAAATCCCGGAACATTCATAAAGTGTTTCGTTGAGCTTATTGCGCATCGATAGTACACGCGACAGGGTCGTGTATATTTGTCTAAACGTTGGTCCCTATAATTGCTATTGTAATTTTATGTCATACATAGCAGAACGGGGCAGATGACACCGCGCGAGTAGCGGCCGGGCTCTCCGAATAAAGGCACATTGAATAATGATTCATTTGTTATCCTATATGCAGTATCTAACATTCCCACTTCCCCGTATTAATCATATTTCTCTTTTTTTGAAGTACGGCCTAAAACTAGTTAAAGGGAACAACTAATTAATAATCTACTTCATATGAATTAAAAGTCGCACCACTATTTCATCCAGTAAATTAAATGTTCGTACACTTTAGTAACATCACATCATAATAGTTTCATGACATTCAACTCTTCATCTCATTTCTACTCATTTTGGCAACATGGTGGTGGAACTACAATTTGTCTAAATTAACTAAAAGGCATATTTGCCTAAAATTAGAGCTAGGACAAAGACCACTTAAAAGTTATCTTCGCATTTGATCTCCCGCGGGGTGGGCTGCGAAGACCACTGAGGCTCTACCTGACCATCCCACTCAGAAAACGACTCGTACATAAAATTATCAGCGGGAGTGTCGTCTACCGCTACTTCGGTCCGACTGAAGGCCTCAGCGAATTTCCCGATTTCTGTAGACCCGAATGCTTGTTGAAAAGCGGGTAATGGAACTACTGGTGGTGGGCGTTTTTCTTCAGGAGGGGAATGACGTGGCTCAGCAGGGAAACGATCACAAGCGACGCGCTTGGTCTCGGTCTGCGTTACGGCCGGCGTAAATTCAGACGTATTTCTTTGTCTCGGGCCACCCTCGCCTTTAAAAGGCGTGTCGTCATAGACCGGATAAGGTGTCAATCTGCCATCTTGTTGACATGCCTGATTTTGATTATGCATATGAGCACCCTGAAATTACATACAAAAAATATTAAGGTTAGTATTTTGGTACCACGATGTGATGCGACCAAGTCGCTGTAGAAGTTCAGACATCTCTATTTCTTTACATCTGTATTTTCTTTTTGGAATGCAATAAAGTGAACTTATTATTACTACTTTAATACCTGCAATTTCAGAGCAGCACACTAAGAGCTTGACTAAGAGTCAACATTTAGAAGATTGGGATTTAATAAATGTAATGACGCACCCGATTTTAGCAAGTAAATCGCCAGTTTAAAATTAAGGCATAGAAATTAGCCGTCATAGCCATTATTTTTTTGTCACTTGGCCAGCAAGGGAGTTTCGGTGTTGCGCCTTCGCAAACTTAAAGTAGTCAATCAATCTAATTGCATTAAATTATCCTTTTTCATTAAATACAAAATTAAGAGTAAAAGCTCTAAACTTTGATCACTATTACCGCGTTCAGGTTTGCATTGGTAACAATATACACATTGTATTAGGAATATTTACATTACAATATTAACGAGTATGTCCATTAATAACCTTCATTGGTCGGCATTCGGGAGGATACCGCATATGGTCACGCGAGCACGCACTCCGCGGGGCCCACCCGCCATTGGCTGCGTTAGCGCCATTCCATCCGCCGCCACTTATTACACCCATCTGCTAAAACGTGTAACGTGAGATATTGCAAGCTACTACAAAAAATATAATTTTAAATTCCACACTACCACAAATAGTACTCAATCCAGTGTATCAAACGTAATTGATAACTTGAAGCAAATTTAACTTTTTCAAACTAATGTAAACAAAATTATTTGTTTGAAATCATGATCATCATTTCAGCCAAAAACGCCCACTGCTGGACAGAAGTCTCTCCCAAAGTTTGCTACAACGACTGGTACAGGTTTGTATTGTGTGCTTATTGGGGGGTTTTGCCATAATCGCCACGCTTGGCGTACGGGTTGGCAGTTTGTTTGAAATACTGATAAGCAAAGACAAATACCTGATAATGTGGCCACATCTGCGGTTCGCAGTACGCGGGACCCCGACTGTTTATTCCACATTCTAGCGGTGGCTGAAAATGCAAAGAACCAACATTATTCAATCTATAGGTAAGTGTAACATCACGCATGTATTCCCCAAATGGTAATGCAGAGGAGTAATCCTCAACAATATTTTTGTGATGAAGATGCATATCCCATAGATGTCATTTGACACCAACTATAAAAAGACCCTGACGCCTAATATAAAGGACGTAACAAAAAACCTGCAAATGCACTACGTATTTACTGTAGTATTTATTGACCATTACATAAGATAATGTTAGCTGACTCTTATATATTCAATTTTTTAAATTATTTTTATTGGATACAGTTGAAATTCTTCATGAACATCCTCTGCCCCGGAGAAGGACGGAGGGGCATGCCGTACTACTACCGGCTAAAAACACTGCGGCAGTCATCTTTGGCACCTAAGTGGGTCTCCAGGTACTCGTATGATCACACTAGAGCCGTCTACTGGTTCAACGCCTATAGGCATATCTAGGAGATGGTAACTGTAAAGCGGTCCCCCAGGGGGTTTGTAAATGATCTCCCGAAGCGTCCCTATGCGCTGTGCTGTGCTGCCCACATGGAGGCGCGTGACCACACGCGCGCTACCGTCTTCTCGTGAGTCGCTCGGTGTGGGCACGCAGATTCCCCAATCTACACACACGAGAACCTTATAGCAGTGGCAAGGGGGTCAGGCGTATAGGATTACGGCACCAGTGCGGTTGTTACGCAGAGGGGTTCATTATTATTATTATTATAATAAGAGTGACACCTATTTTCAGGCGGATTTATTATTATTATAAAATGAAAAATTCGGCAGTAAATCGTGAAGAAGTATAATCATTTTATATTCTACATACTTATTTAATTTATCCAGTCATATATTATCTTTTATAGTTATTACTCCAAGTTATGATTAACAGGTAGCTTCCTATTAGAGTAATTGACCCTTAACTTGGTGCATCTGTGATAAAAAGGACCTCAGTTTCATTGATTACTGAATGGGGAACCGTCTGTCCCTCGAGTACTTATCGATTCAGACAGCTCGGGTAACATACTGCTAGCGAATCCCTTCCGATACATTTTAACTTTGCAGTATCTCGTGGCTTTTATGCTGACGTATGTAAAACAGTTATTATATGAACAACATCCTATACACTTTAACTTTCAGTCTCACGCGACTTTCATGCACACGTACACAGTTATTATATGAACGACATCCGTCACAGTTTAACTTTCAGTCTCACGTATCTTTCATGTTGTCATTTGTACAACAGTTCTTAAATGAAGGACATCCGTTACACTTTACCTTTCAGTCTCACGTGACGCTGTCATATGCACAAATGCCATCATGAAAGATAAGTGAGACTGAAAGTTCAAGTGTATCCGATATTGTTCATAAAACAACTGTTGTACATATTCTTATATCATTAATATATCTTATCTTTGCCGTGTGGTGCCGGCTCAGAATACCACCACCCTATTTCCTCCCGTGGGTGTCGTAAAAGTCGACTAAGGGATTAGCCGGAGGATGGGCAGCAGCGTCCTTCGAGTACCTTCACAACTCAAGTGCTATCGCCAACCCGTCTGCCAAGCGTGGCGATTATGGCAAAACCCTCCAATGAGCCCACTACACACCCGTATCGGTCGTTGTGGTGATCTTTGGTGGAGGCCTGTGTCCAGCAGTGGACTTCATTCGGCCGAAATGACGATGATATCTTATATGAATGACATCCATTACACTTAAGCTTTCAGTGTCACGTGACTTTCATGCTGTCATAATGTGTACAACAGTTTTTAATTTGTGACAGTTCTTATTGTAGTAAACCATAATTTTACCTATGCAAATTCGCTTGATTCAACATGGGTATAAGAATATTATACCAAAGGTTAGTTTGTTTAGTTATCTTTGTTTATTCTGGAAGCGACCAGGACACTGCACAGCACACGCTCGAGAAGTACCCTGCGTGGACCGTCGAACGGCGGATCCTGGTCGATGGATCGGGCACGGTCTTTCTGCCGGCAGTACAGCAGTCAGCTATGCTGGCAGAGCATGAAAATTTAAAAGCAGTGGTCTCCTTGTGTAACGTGTATACCATTTAGTGAAAGGAGACCGGTATGAATTTTGCTGCTTGCAAAATTTTATTTCTAAGTTCTGATTGCACCAACCCGAATTACATAAAAACATTGTGCTTGTGCAGATAGCAATTGTCATCATCCGGTGGCCTTGTTGTTCCCGTCAAATAATAGACCACTCCTCGCTATCCATGTGTATCGTAAAAAGAGACTAAGGGTTGATGTCAAGAGGATAGGCAGCAGCATCCTCCCGTTTGTGTCATGAGTCATTGTTCAGAAGGAGATCAGGAGAGAGCTGATCCCGCAGTGAGGAGGATGAGATAGCGCCAAGGTAACAACCACCCCGGCAGCCGGGTTCAATACGCCTGAGCCCCCTGACGTCGTTATATGGCGGAGGCCTCGGGGGTCGCGGGAGTCTGTATTCTCATACCGAGCAACCCCCGTTAAGACGGCGGCGCTCATGTGGACACTTGCCACCGTGTGCGCAGCTCAGCGTCATCGAAGCTTCGGGGGGACCCTTTACAAGCCCTGCCCCCAAAGATATGTGCTTGCACGTGGTGGCCATTTTACAGTCACCTCCCCTCCTCTAGAGGGGTTGACCACTTTACAGTCATTCGCTCCGACATATGACTAAAAGCGTGGCACCAATGAGCGGCTCTAGTGTGATTTTATCGAAGACCTGGTGTGTTCCCCTTCGGTGTCGAAGATTTTAGCGTCACTGGTTTTAGCCGGTAGAAGTCCGACATCACACTTCGCCCATGCGGAGGAAGTACATGATGCAATTCCATTGAATAATAATTATTTTTTATCTTTGTTGAAACAAAGACAACCAAAGTAGAACAACTACTGTTTGAACAAATATTAATAGAATAAAATAATTCTCAGTAGCTATTATGCAGCTTTATACATATTAAGCTGTATAATAGCAACTTAGAATTATTGAAAATAAAGGAGGTAGCAAAAACTATCGAAACTAACGCCATTACGACATGCCGTAAAAAGAAAAAATCCATAATGATTTACTACTTGACATCTACTATCGAAGGGTTCTTTAGCACTTCATTCCATTTTGTGGAGGATATTCAGCCCAGAAACGTCAGCTTCTTAATTATTTCCGTGAGTAAACTTGCTTCAAAATCAACCTGTAAAAGCTATACACATACTCATAGCAACCAGTGCCGCTATACTTGATATTGACGCCGCGCTGAGTTCTGCGCACCCCACAATTGAAAAGGACAAAGGTTTAGCTATAATTTATTTTAATAATACTTTTTTATTAGTAAAATGAACATAACTATAGTATTAGTACGGTATTTTTAAAAGCCGAGTAATATTAAAGTCATCTTTAAAAAAATTGGAACTTGTATGTGAACGCTATGGTGAAGGACATCTTCAACCCAGTCCCCTTTGTATTATATTAAATGAACTACTAACTATTTCAGGTATAAAATTTAACACGCAGGGTGTTTAAATCTGACTACTAAGTATTCAAACTGCATCATATTTAAAACCAATATTTTCTATGTACTTAAAAACATAATTACATTTAAAAAATCTACAGATGCTAGCGATGAAGTTATGCAGAATTATAAAAATATGTTAGTTAGAAATAATCCAGAAGGCTTTACAGATAATGCATTATCTAAGCTAGCTTTTTAGTTTTATACGCAGTTTTTTATTCAATATTTCATGTTGTAAAAGTAAAACATGTGCACACAACCTGTACACCAGATAATGTTTAGTGTGGCGCAAGGGTGTGTGGGGGCGGGGTGGTCGCGCCGCCGATCGATGTCCGTTACTCCCTGTGCAACGTTACATTACACCAACTGCATTCGTCCCACACATCGTTAATATATATTCTATCTTGTCAAACCATAAACGTAATCATGTGACGTCTAGCAAAATTATAATTCATAGGCGTAGAAAAGGACAATATATTCCTAACAGCCGTGTGGTGCTGGCTCAGAATACCAACACCCCATCTCCTCCCATGGGTGTCGTAAAAGTCGACTAAGGGATAAACTGGAGGATGGACAGCAGCGAACTTCGATTACATTAACAACTGAACTGCGATCGCCAACCCGTCTGCCAAGCGTGGCGATTATGGCAAAACCCCTCAAGGAGACAACACACCCATATCGGTCGTTGTTGTGATCGTTGGGGGAGGCCTGTGTCCAGCAGTGGACTTCATTCGGCCGAAATGATGAATGATGATGATGATTTCTAACAATCAAACATTATAAAATATCAAAAATATTTCAATATCTGGCATTTAGATAGATTCAAATACATCCTGCTACGCAGCTACGCTACCGCTACGGTGCTACGCGGTTTTGACGCAGCGTAGCCTCGGAGTTATATCTGATATTATTGAATATTTTACGAACTTATTATTATTGGTTTCACATAACGAAATTGCAAATTTCGTAATTATGTATTATATTTATATATCATTTGACTTTTATGTTCTAATCGATTAATGACATATTTGGAAAATGGTGTCATTATATTTTATTCTTGCTAATTTTATTGATCCCACAAATGTTTAGGGACGGATAGTATTTACTTTTCCTTAAACTACACACTAATAAAAGATTTCATAAACTAAAAAAATGACACTATTCCATTTGAAACGTTTAGTGGTTATATTAACTTGAAACGGCTTGGAACCTGTTCATATGCGGGGGAAGTACAAAAGTGACGGGAGATTTGCAGAGGCTAACTAACTATCGAGCGGCAAGCGGCGAGCGCGCGAACCACGTGACTTATCGATCAGCGCGGCGCCCACGACACTCGGAAAAATCAACCGCTGACAGCTTTCATAGGCCACCTCCACCTCTCGACTCACCCCGCTCCACGCCGCCACGCGGCCCCTCCCCGCCCTCATTAGCGCCTTTGTGACGCTCACTTGTCTCGTAATATGACGCTGTAATGATACCACTTACGACTCGATTATTCGTTAATATTGCTACTAGTTGAATAACTAAATCGAGAAGAAATTCTCATTACAGCGTTGTCATTTTGTTTAATTTTACTATTTCCATAAAACATTAATAGATTAAGGGTTTGTAATACAGTGCGGTATGCTTAAACATTTGTAAACTAACATAGTCATAAAATATGTGATATTATTGTTTACTGAGATGATAATTATTAACAACTTGCATAGTTTAACAATGACAACAAACTTTTATTTTCAATGAGCAATATAATCATTTTAGTATTTGCGCTACAAACTTTCACTGACTCAATTGTATAGTGTGTCAGGTGAATTTAAACTCTATCTACAAAGCTTACGATTGATAATATACTTATGTATCACAAAAGAGTGAACGTTAGTAGCGAATGAGGATGTCAACTGTCCTCTGACACTGACCTACATAATTTTAACTGGTCTTTTTGAGTGCCGATGTCATATTCTATGCGTAGTTTAATAAAAGGCGTACTTAATTAAAATCCTAATATATATGTTTTATTCTTAATGTATAAATTAATACATATTTTTTAAAGGTTGTTGTTGTTGTTTATAGGTTACTGTTCCGTTAATTTTTCAATTGATATCTTGTAAGTTTAGAGATATACATTGCCACACGTCACCTGACCTGCCGGCGACGCTGCCACTGCCGCGCTGTCATCATTGTCATTTGTATAACAAAACATAGTCATTTCAGAATCATTATTGTTTGTGGCTTAACGTAGTTTTAATTTTGATCACTGAGTCAGATAAGTAAGAGTTAGCGCGCACGGGTGACTTTAGTTCAATCTTGAACGGGTGACTATTGTCACCGAGACAATTTCGTCACCCTATGGATATGTATTGAAATGTCACGTCACGTCACGTCGTAACGTGCGCGCACCTCCATACATACCCAAGGACTTGATAAGAGTGACGAAATTGTCACGGTGACAAAAGTCACCCGTGCGCGCTTAACCTAACCTTTATTTCATGTAATATTAACATTCATACCATTTCCAAGGATCAAGGTAACAATATATTTGCATACGTCTCTTGAGTGACTGGATGATAGATATGTATCAGTCGCTTGACGTTGCATGTTTAAAGATCAATAGGGCATTTAATTGTTTGTGAGGCAAGGAATGCATAGAAATAATGTATTGAATTTAAATTAGAAAATCCAATACGTTATTTCTTTGAATTTATTCGAACGATAACAAAACAATACAATGAATCCACTCCTATTTGTAAATGCACTGCAATGTGCTTATTCACGAGAGAGAAAACGTTACAGATTTTTATCATACTAATATTAGAAAGGGTAATATTTTTGTTCGTAAATTATTTCTCGTAAATCTGCAGTAATTCTGATTGTTATGAAATCTTTATCAACAACTAAATAACCAACTTGACCGCTTTACAGTGATTTAAAATAATTTGCAAATAACTTTTTGTCTTTATCTTTGCCAACTTTTTCACTGCCCTCACACTTACTCCATAGTTTTAGTTACAAATGGATGCATATTATCTTACTATAATTTTTCTGAATACATAATCTTTCACGGTAAATTCAATTAGAGTTTTTGAGATTGAGATTCAATTAAATTGCATTCCACCACGATAAAAGCACATTTTTTTACTTTTAGCAGTGATTAATAATAAGACTTAAGCCGTGTGGTGCCGGCTCAGAATGCCACCACCCCATTTCATCCCGTGGGTGTCGTAAAAGTCGACTAAGGGATTAACCGGAAGATGGGCAGCAGCGTCCTTCGAGTAAATTAACAACTCAACTGCGATCGCCAACCCGTCTGCCAAGCTGGCGATTATGGCAAGACCCCCCAATGAGCACACAGCACACCATATCGGTCGTTGTGGTGATCTTTGGGGGAGGCCTGTGTCCAGCAGTGTACATTCGGCCGAAATGATGAAGCCTTACAATTTATAACGTAAAAATAACGTTACTCCAAATTGTTATTATTAAATGGTTACAAAATCCTTTAAATAGTTAGTTTGATTTGTACCATTTAAATATAACCGTAACCGTAAACTTGAAGATTCTTCTTCTTCTCTTAGATGGCTTCTGTAGAGTATCTTCCAAAATTTCGCCAATTTCATGTTTACGGCAACGTTGTACGGTGTTCAGATTAATTAATCTTTATATACTCATAAAATATTTCTCACAATTGAAAAATATCAACATAATTATGTCGGCAACGTCGTACGGTTTTCAATTGCTTTTCAACTTGAAGATTATCTTCTTCTTCTCTTAAATTATGGCTTCTGTAGAGTATCTTTCACAATGTCGCCAATGTCATGAATAAAGCAACTTTGTACGGTCTTCAGATTAATCAATCTTTACATATTCATAAAATATTTCTCAAAACAGAAATAAATCTACAAAAATGTGCCGGCAATGTCGTACGGTTTGAAGACTGTCAATCAACAGAAAATACTATGTGATTTATCAGATTTGACAAACGTCAACGTGTTGGTTACAGTTAAAGTAAAGTCATACAACTTGAAATAGCATTAATTTTCAAAATCACTTTGCGTTTATCAAGTTATGACCGAATGATTTTATTATAGAGCGACGATAAAACGCAAACTTAAATGGAATTAACTAATAATATAAGTACTAACTGTAAATTCTTTTAGATAAGATTCTTTTTTATTCATGTAAATCATTAACAGGCACTTTTAAATAGTCGAGACACGTTGCCGTGTTCCAAGGCGTAAATTTCCTATGGAGAAGAACGGATAAGAAATTCCACGGTTATTCTTTTTAAGACATAATATTTTATAATATTTATTAGTACGGTTTGCTTATTGATAAAAAGATAAAACTCAAAACTTAGAGCACCCTCTGAAAGTATTTTAATTTTTAGGAAGCTTAACAACTGCTAACGGAAATAGGCTTATTTTCCCGAATACATAGCCCCTTTTCCCTGAAATAACGTGAGCGGTTTCGGTTATCGGTTTGCGAGATTGATGTAAATGTAGCAAAACTCGACCACCCTTGAAACGTCGCAGTCGAAGGCTGATGTAGCTAGTTGCTATAGCTCGGTTCTTATAACGGGTAGCAGTGATTTTAAAATATAATTTAGGTAGCTGAACTAATACCGCAAATATTTTCTGAACTTAAGCAGGAGATACTATCTCGAATAGAAAGAAATATATTCTAGGAGCTTCCTTAGCTCGGGCAGATCTCTAGCAGTATATGTTCATTGTACTCACCGTAGGCGGCAGTGGAAGGTGCTGTGCGGGGGTGTGTGCGCGCTGCTCTCTCCGAGCCAGAGAACGGCGCACGCGCGCCTCCTTCGACGCGTACACGCCGTAATCTAAACACACACGGATTGTTTATTGCCTTTGTGTTTTGGTTGAGAATGCATCAATATTGATCATCGGAGATATACTTATATATATTAAAATATTCTTGACGGACTTGTAAGCAGTATTAACGTTTGAAAGATTGAAGAACAATGTGAAATTATTATCATCAACAAATTATCACAATCTACTGCTGGAATAGTCATATCACCAGTAAAGAACCACTGCTAAACACGGACCTTTTAACAGATTACAGCATTTTACAATCGCAATTCCAGGTACGCGTAGGTAATGACTACGTTTTACGAACAAATGGTGATCACAGTCTGTTGTTATTAGAGTACAGAAAAACACTGTCTAAGTCGGTAGTCATGACAGGCGCAGGTCGTGAAGGTTTTGGACATGGATGCTGAATACACTGCGACCTAAGCACAGTAGTGCTTAGGTAGTTGAATGCTGCGCTTCACCTTTCCAGCTATATATATAGCTTAAGTGATTTCTCAGAGGTTAACCAGAGAGCCATGCCCTCCTTTATTTCAATATGACGTGATAAAGAGTCTGTTAAGACGTAATTACTGAATAAATGATTGGTTGTCTCATTGGATACTAAAGGAGCTCCAGAAAAATTTCGACTCTGTTCTCTATAATGGGAGGTGACTCCAGAAAAAACTCCAGAGGCGTGGAGTAGGAGCGTCGTAATTTTGTTCTTCAAAAAGGGTGACAAGACCCTTTTGAAGAACTATCGACCTATTTCGCGCCTAAGCCACGTCTACCAGCTGTTTTCAAGAGTCATCACAAATCTTGCGCGACGACTCGATGATAAACAGATAAAACAGATAAACACTTTATTCATAATATAAATTATACGTCAATACACACATGGTTCACATGGCTACATAAGATTGCAATCAAAATAATTGCATTAAAAATGATTATAAAAATTATTAATTGAATGAATACGTAATTGAAGATAAATATAAAAGAAATTAGGTAGTCCAAATACAAATAATTGAGTCAAAAAACATATCTGAAAAATAATTGCAATATACGAAAACGAATTGAACAATAACATTATTAATAAAATCTAAATGATAATCCATAATTATTACAAAGTAAACAATTGAAATGAAAATTACATACAATTTAAATAATTATTTCATTTGTAAGCTCGTCTACTGTGTAAAATGCTCTATGAGCAAGCCAGCCTTTTAATTTAGCTTTAAACTCTGATCTTGTCAGGGCCGAGGTGACAGACTCCGGTAACCGGTTAAAAATTTTGGGACCCATCACATGCGTCAGTTTACTGGACTTCGTTAAGTAATGTGTTACAGTAGCAAGCTTGTTAGCTTGACGCGTGGTGTAGTTATGCCTATCTCCTCGCCTCTGGTAGTCGTTAAAGTTATCCCATGTGTACATAGCGATCTGCATGATGATTATACTCGGTAGGGTTAAAATACCAAGTGACAGAAAGTATGGCTTTGCGGAGGCTTCACGTGATATCTTCGCTATTGCTCTCACTGCTCGTTTTTGCATTCTAAATGCTCGTAATCTATCGGCAGCATGTCCCCATAAATCGGCACCATATTGAAGGATTGAGTGCACTGTGGCAAAGTAGCATGTTCGAACCATATCCGTTGACACTATTCGAGAGAGTCTACTGAGCGCATAACATGCACTTCCGAGTCTTGCACACAGTGCGTCTATATGAGAACTCCAAGTCAAGCCCCGATCTACTTGGAATCCAAGAAATCGTGTAGACTCCACCTGTTCTAACGGCTTTCCGTCAATGTAAACATTTAATTTTCTGGATTGTCGCCCTGATATTGAAAAATGCATAAAGTGTGTTTTATTTAGATTAAGAACAAGACCATTTAACTTAAACCACTTCGATACCTCCAATGCGGCTTCATTAAGATGTTGCTCAAGAGCGTCAATGTCAACACCACAGACAACCACCGCCACATCGTCAGCATACATAAATACTTCACCTGATTTAACTGAATTGGGAAGATCGTTCAGTAGTAGCGAGAAGAGGATGTTCGAGATGGAAGATCCCTGAGCCACGCCCATTACGGCCATCAGTGGATCAGATTTGAGTTCCCCTCCGTCTGTAATCACTATTTGGTACCTTTGTCGCAAGAGGTCAGTCAGCAGCGCATGTGCTGAGCCCGCGATGCCGTAATATTGCAACTTAGCAGCTAAAACCCCATGATCAGCGACATCGAATGCCTTCGATAAATCACAGCATAGGACAGCTACTTTTTGTTTATTCTCACAGGCTTTGAGAACGCGTCGGATGACCTCGCGGACAAGCGAGGTCGTGGAGTGTCCAGCACGATACGCATACTGTCTATCAGACAGAGCTTCAAGCTCCAAAAGGTATTTGGTGAGACGGGCGCTAATTCCGTTCTCGAAAACCTTTGCTACCGCAGGAATTATTGACACAGGTCGATAATTGTCAATATCTTCCCTTTTTCCCTTACCCTTGTACAACGGGGATATTTTGCTTATTTTCATGGCACGTGGGTACAGTCCCGTTTTTATGCAACGATTAAAAAGATCGGCAAGGCAGGGCGACAATGGTATCACAGCACTATGTAGGAGCTCCATGGATATCTCATAGATATCTTTCGTCGGCTTAATAGGTATGCGTGATGTAATAATACGATGTACCTCTGCAGTAGTGAATGGTATGAGTCGCAATGAGCGGTCAGCGGCGGGTCTCGCAGCATTCAGTGTACATTGCACAGTTGCTAAGTGCACGTGCGATGCGCCACATGCTTGAGCCGCTTCAATAAATCTGGAATTCATAGCGTTAATTTCAATCCCCGGGACAGGCCGGGTTTCGAGGAGGGTATGGCACCATAGACCACATTCACACAGTGCGGCAGATTATACAGAAGACTGAATAGTATAATCAGCCCCTGTGCTTAGCGTTTATGGACTATGAGAAGGCCTTCGACTCTATCGAAACCTGGTCCGTTCTGGAATCCCTGCAACGATGCCAAGTCGATTGGCGATATATCCAAGTGTTGAGATCTCTGTACGATACCGCCACTATGGCCGTCCAAGTACAGAACCAGCTGTCTGAGCATATCCCCCTGCATCGAGGTGTGAGAGAAGGGGACGTTATTTCCCCCAAATTGTTCTCAAATGCATTGGAGGATATGTTTAAGACGCTGGACTGAAACGGACGTGGCATAAACATAAACGGCGAGTGTATCTCACACTTGAGATTTGCAGACGACATCGTCATGATGGCCGAATCGTTGCAGGATCTAAACCAAATGCTAAACAGTCTAGCTGATTCTTCTCAACGCATCGGTCTCCGGATGAACTTGGATAAAACCAAGGTCATGTTTAACCAACATGTGGTTCCGGAGCCGATTGCGGTACACGACAACACTCTCGAAGTTGTTCAGGAATATGTTTGCCTCGGGCAAACCCTGCAGTTGGGTAAAAACGGCTTTGAGAGGGAGGCCAATAGAGGAATACAGTAGGGCTGGGCGGCATTTGGGAAATTACGTCGAGTATTCTCGTCATCTATTCCACACAGCCTAAAGTCTTCAATCAGTGCGTTCTACCCGTCATAACATACGGTGCCGAGACGTGGACACTCACGGTAGGGCTGGTCCACAAGTTTAAAGTCGCTCAGCGAGCAATGGAGAGGGCTATGCTCGGAGTCTCTCTGAAGGAAAAACCCAGAAATGAAGTGATCCGACAGAGAACCAAAGTTATCGACATAGCTCATAGGATTAGTAAGCTGAAGTGGCAGTGGGCTGGCCATATTAGTCGTAGAACCGACAACCGTTGGGGAAAACGTGTTCTTGAGTGGAGACCGCGTCTTGGTAAACGTAGGGTAGGACGCTCGGTGGAGTGATGACCTGCGCAAGGTGGCTGGCAGTAGCTGAATGAGAGTAGCCGAGGATCGCGATCAGTGGCATGCACTTGAAGAGGCCTATGTCCAGCAGTGGACTACGATAGGCTGATGATGATGATGATGATGTCTGATTGAGCAATACAAAACAAATGCCATTTGCTTTCTATTTCTCATATTTATTTATTTTAAGGGAATACAAACAGTAGTATATTGAGTCTTATACAATGATTTTAAAACTAGATTAATAAATATACTAACCACTACATTTTCCATTTCCATTTACAATTTCGATTACTTTATAGAATTTAAGCTGTTAACTGTTGTCACAGCAATTTTACTTTATGAAGCAAAGTGAAAGGTAAATAAAAACAAAAGTTTGCAACTAAAACAAAAAAGTAAATAACAAGAATAACCACACATTCATGCATGTGTGATGTATCATACAAGTATCATGGAACTTACAGAGCCTACTGCTGATCTTTTAGAATTTTAATTATATTATTTTTAAACATATTTTTGTGGGTAAATAATACGTCAATTGCACAAAATTGCTTGTTGTATGTATCAACTAAGCGGATGATGAATTGTTAAATATGATATAATATATGATACAGTATCCATAATATGATAATTGTAAAAGAAAAATATATCTATATTTTTGGGCACGAAATACATGCATACTCGTAGTTTTTCACTGAATCTACAACAGTAATTTAGATAATAAGTGAACAATAATAAGTGATACAAAAAACTTTTTTACTAAAAAAATACCCCGTATGGCCCCGACCATGGTTCATGCAGACCAACGAAAAGTTAAATTTTATACCTGGCCCCGCCCGACTACATAAAGTTTATTTTTTCCTTTAAATGGTTTTAATATTTTTATGTCGTGTAGGGGTTTTGATGACGGTATTTTTTTTGTTAATAAATTTTATTTGTTTCTTTTTAGTGTAAATATATGTAAGAACTTTTTTCAATTTTGTATCATTATTTAACACTAAAAATAAGAACGACTCAAATCGGTTCTATGATCTGAGAAGAATCGATACTATGAAGACATAATCCAGATAAGCGCAGTCAAATTAACCTGTTTATTGAAGCTGGTTTAAAAACTACTCAATCAAATGTAATGAAATTTATATGGGAAAGCATTCTGCGCCAGTTAAAAGAAAAAAAGAAAGAATTGCTCAGAACGGTCGACAAAACTCAGAGTAATCGGTTTATATACAAAAAATAATAAAAAAATACCCTTCGAATTGAGAACCTCTTCCTTTTTGAAGTCGGTAAAAATGGTCAATGGTATAGTTATTTAAATTTGCCTCGTTGCGGCAACCAAAGTCGCGTCAATGAACATAGAAGACCGATATATTGCAGCTACGCCACTAGCTTATTTCGCTGAAGACGCCCCCGTATATCATTCAAAATATTCTAACCTCGTTAGTTAAGATCAAAAGATGACTGTATTCGATATAGCACCTACAGAGGAACTATAAGGTAAAAGGTAACTTATCAATTAACTTTAGATAAAAAAGACAATCAAAAATATATATGTACTAAAAGCCAAAGTTGGTACGAATCCTAATTTACTTTACCGCATTCAAAAATAAAAGCTATTACTAGTATAATTTTATCATCATCATCTTGTCAGTCAAAGGAAGTCCACTGTTGAACAAACGCCTCACCCGTAGATTTCCACAATTGTGTAGTCATTTTGGAGGGAATTTGCCAGTACTCATCAAGCTTGGCAGGCGGGTTAGTGAGCGCAGTATTCCACAGAAGGGACGCTACTGCCCATCCCTCTGGTTTACAGTCCTTTACTCTTCTTTTACGACATCCACCGGAGGAGATGGAGTGGTGCTATATTCTTAATCCGGACACCACACGGAGGATAGTATAATTCACGTAACAGAAATTTAATTATATACATATAACATACATAAACCAAAACATAAATTCATATACACCAAATTATCCTAGCATCCTTTTTTTTTATTGATGTCTAGTGGAAATTCTACATGGAACTTCCTTCACCCCGGGGAAGGGCGAAAGGGTATGCCGGAATCCTTTTTTAATTTTTTATTGGTGTCCAGTGGAAATTCTACATGGAACTTCCTTCGCCCCGGGGAAGGGCGAAGGGGTATGCCAAACTCCTACCGGCTAAAACCACTGGAGCGGTCATCATCGGCACCGAAGGGGGGCTCCAGGTCCTCGTAAGATCACATTAGAGCCGCCCATTGGTGCCACGCCTTCAGGCACATCTTGGAAGGGATGACTGTAAAGCGGTCACCCCCTCTAGCGGAGGGAAGGCGGCTGTAAAAAGTAGGTATCTTTATACAGAATGCTTGACTGTTTAAACCTTATTCTTTAAACATTTTATATTATATCCATACATGACGACTTAAAGTACGACATAATATTTATTTATTTATTTATTTATTACTGGAAAATCTACAGCTAAAAATACAGGTGTAACAATAATAGTAAGGAAACAGAAAGCCAATTACAGATTTCCACATATAGAATATGATGTATATATCTTGGAAAACACTTTTAATCTAACCAGATGCCTGATAATAATTGTCTCCCGACTTTAAAATATTGTCATACCTGATTAACAAATTTTCTAATCTGAAAATACAATGTAATAAAGAAAATACCTTGATAACAGCCAACTATACTTATGAAATAAATACTTGTAAACTAACGAAATCACTGCATATTAGTAGCTCTTAAATAATAAAATTACGTGAAGATTTATTTTAAAATTAACATGTGACGAACGATAGGATTACTACAACGATATTTTCCCCAATTTTTTATAACTTTACTAATATAAAGTGTCTATATCTTAAACATATAGTATATGTATAAGATAAATCAAAATTATTTGTTTCTTCCTTCTCATTTGCCCGACAGATTTTCAGTACACGCAATCACATAAATGCAAATTCTAACGCATTCAAAGATGTAAAATTGACAATTTAATTGGACCAAATTAAAATACAAATCGTTTGTTGTCGGGTTAAATCGCGCAAAGAAATTCATCTGCATATTCATTAATCGCTGACCTGGCGATGACGTCTTTTTTTAATGATGGCCGTATAAAGTTGAAATAGTAAACAAGACAATTTTTTGCTTGTACATACATATTTAGTAAGTAGTATGCAATATTAAATTAGATCATTCTACTTAATTGTAGGTGCGAAACTAGTTTTATTTTTTACGTAGAATTTGTAAGGAGTTGAGTGTGGATGGCAGCACGGGTGTTAGTACCCCGGTCAATATGTAGAGTGGCTGTGCTGTGCAAGCGATCAATCGCGTTGCGGCGTGGGGGCGGCTGAGGTGCGGGGGTGGCGGCGGCGGGGCGAGCGACCACCTGTAGCGCTTCCTTCCCGCTCCGTCGCACCCCCGCGGCCTCTGACATCGACACGTGACGTAGACACCGAGAAATCCGCCCAAACGTAAACATTAATTCTTACTTCATTCTTCATTGTTCAGAATGTCGCTTCGCGCCACGCGCGCGGATTCCGATCTCCCTCGTATTGGTAAACAAATTCAGGTCGACGCACACTCCGTACAGCCGTTAGCCATGTTATTATCCTTACTAGCTCGAGTCTTTGCTGTATACGTGAAATAGTTCAATACTTGTACCTAATTCAATTACGTTCAAGGAATCAGTAGCATATATTTTACTCCAGCACCGTAAACTATAGGTACTGTACCTATTATGAATGTTTTTTAAGTAGGAATTTATTAAGAACTCGAAGCACCATGCAAGTATTCTACTTGTTAATCCAAGTAGAATATGCAATGATTAATGGGCAATATAAATTGTTGGAAAACGATTGTAGTTTTTACAGTTAAATTAAATTAAAAATAAGAAGTTGTTTAATTTAAAACTACAAAAGTACGTAAACTTACACGTGTGTCTAATATGTGGGGAACTAGTCCTGTAAAAGTTGCAAGGGATTCTGTGATAATTGCACAGTCACCGATTAATAAGAAAAACATATCTTAATTTTTATTTTAGTATCCCGTATAAATTACATCCTTATGATACAGTCTTATACAGTAACAAAAGTTTGACTACAAAATAGTTATGAAATAAGAAAAAAATTAATGGGGATTTTGTAATTTTCAAAGCATTAGTGTTTGCTAGTTAGTTCAGTACATATGGTTCAATATATAGTTATAATCGTTACGTAGTTCACATTCACGGATATATTTTCATGATCAGTCTGTAATATTTTGTGTATATGTATCTAACATCTACAAAGATTATATATTGTAGTTCAGACAAATACGACCAAAACATAAGAAACTTTGTCTTAAATAGGACCTGTACGGATGAGAGGTATAAAGAAATAAAATATAAGTCCCAATTAAGAATCATCACCATAAAGAATAATTCAGATACGAGTGACGAGTACAATCTCATATAACTACTAGACAGAATAGTTATTAAACAATTATGCCACATTTAGTATACGCCAGTTTGTGTATGAATGCACAATATGTGCATATATCTACTTTGACCATACCTAATTGCCCTGAAAAATTTGTACTTGCTAACTATGAACCACTGTTCTACCTGTAAATATATAAAAAATGGTATACCAACCCATAGGCATGACATGCTCATGGTGCATGTGGTGGCTGGGATAGTCATAGCGGTAGTAGCGGGCGTAGGGGTCGTGCGCGTGCGGCGCGTAGTAACCATGCGCGTAGGGCGCGTAGGGCAGCGGCGCGTACCCGCTGTAGCCGTCCCAGGCGCCCGCGCCGTACTGCCCTGGCCCACGGTACTCGCTGTAGTTGCAGCAGTCCATGATGCAGGCCCTATGCGCCTGCCAGTACACTCGCAGGCCGCCACGTCCGACATCCTCGCCTTGGGGCGAACCGCCACATCACCGCACTCTTGCGCTCTTACAATCCTATCACTATTCAAAAAAAATCTCCAAGTTCATAACTATAAACCCACTCTCCCATAAAATAAATTGAATAAGACATGAAATATTGACGGCCGTTTAATTAAAAACTATGGAACAGTTAATGGAAAAGTTCAATTTGTTAAACTCTGAAAAATATTTCAGAGTGCGATAACTACGCGTAGAGATCGAGTGCAGTTTCGCGGCGGGAATCGGACGCGGGTGCGACGTTAGTTAGCGAAAAGAGGTCGTTCGAGTTTGCCGGCGACGACGAGATTCGATGGACGAGGGCTGTTGCGGGGCGCGGGCCGCGAGGAGGGGCGACGCCCGCTCGCCGGCGACTCGGCGCAGCGCGGCGCTCGACGGACGCCGACTGAAGGCGTCGCGGAATCGATACGCCACCGCCGCCCGCGGCCGCCTGCCGCGTGCCCTCGCCGCCCGCACTACCTGCCTGCGCCCGTATTGCGCGCGAACTTTGTCTTCCCCGACGGAATTTTATATTTAGAACCATGGTGAAACGATTGATCGATATTTTGCACTATTAATTAGTACCTACACACTTTCACTAGATATTCCAGAGGGAAAATACTTGTTCGCTTTGTTGCTACTTTCTAATAACTTTGTTCGGGTTTTGGCATTGGCCGTCGCCCTATATGATTTTCACTACAGCAAATTGTCATCAGAAAATCTAAATAACGTATTTCAGTTGAATCACGCAGTACGTTTGAACTTTGCAAGTTAAAAAAGTTAATTTAGTTTATATATGAAGTGCGAGAGTCGCGCTCTGTTTGTAGTCAGGTGGTGGATACTTGCAAAGTTTTATCGAATTGCGCGTAGGCGGCAGTGACCCACATCGGCGACAATCATGTGGCGCATCACCCGCGCCCTTCGTCCTTCGACTGCCACTACTGCCAACTACACCACATTCAATCATAATAAGACATTATTTACTTATGTATTTCGGGTAATATAACAATCACCTTTTAGTGTCTAGCAACAAACTGCAAGTTGCAAATTATCCAAACTTAGCACAGATAGTAACGGACCTCTCCCAAGTTTCGCCACAACAGTCAGACCTCAAATTTATTTATTGCTTTTATTTCAAAGAGAAGCTTATATAAATATTAATAGTTTTTTTATACATCACACACACATGCTACGACAAGCAGTTAGTTAGCCAAGCGTGGTAATTATGATTGTGGCAATAATCCCTCACGACTGTTCATTGAAGGGGCTTGTTAGGAGGCTCATGTTGAGCACCTTTAGGAGCTGATGAAGATGCTGATCCGTTCTAAATTTAACGAGTAGGTACCACTGTAAATACGGAATTTTCCAAAAGGTATACGAAAAAACCTTTCAATTATAATTTCATGTAATAAATTAAATGTGTTTACTACATAGTATCTTCTACATGTCATTCTATACATAATTGTTGGTTTAATTATAGAATATCATGAGAACCTTACTCAAGTATATACATTGTAAATATTTAGTAGGGGAGTACCTACTAAATATTTACAATGTATATTAACATCAATAAAAAAATATTCAATAGTACATTAGTCAAATGTGTGACTTATTGTCCAACCATAGTGTAATTCAAATATTTTTGATTACAGCTAACGCTATATAAGTTGTGGATTTTTGTTTTCGGATATATTTTCTTGCATTTTGGAAGTTACAAATGTAGTTAGTAACTGATGTTGGATGTAGGTGCCCTGTGTTAATCCTACAACGCTAGCTTGTAGCGTGAAGATGAAACATTTATGGTGCATAATCATTAATTCACCAATCTATGCCGATCATTTTTAAATAATCGAAAATACATAACGTGTAGGTAATTGTATACTAGTTCCAAAGACTGATAACATTTTAAAACTACACCAACAGTCATTTGAATCGCCAAATTCGAGTTCTGCGCAACTCCAAAAAGAAAAAGCGTGATGGCATATAGGTCGGTCGTCTGTGTGATAGAAACTTCTACAGCCATGTATAAGTAGTACCTATGTATCAAGTTACTTACAGGAGAGAGTTCCGTCGATGTAGGAAGTAAGACCGCGCCGGACAGCGCGCGGCGCGAAGTTTCAAAATTCGGTTTTAAGATTTAAAGTCGAATATTTAGTTTTGAAGTTCGTTATACGTATAGTTGCGTAAAAAAAATCCATCTATTGTATAATATAAAAGCCTTGAATTGATATGTTTTACAAAAACGGTATTATATATCAAAACTCATCGTACAAAGTAGCATTAAGTTCTCGTAGTAACACAACAAGATTTTCTTATGAAATCATTTTGTTAGTTATCCTGAAAATCAAATGCTCTAGTATTGCATTGACTTTGAGCGATAAAACTTCATCATACGTTATTTTTACAGCGTTCTTACTTAAATGAATGAAATGGGTTTAACCATTTTTTAAACAATCTCAGACGTAATTTAGCTACTTTGTGGCCCACGCTAGTATTGGTCCTGTATCATGAGATCAGTTTACAGACATAAATTCCATTTGCTAAAAATAATAACCATATTTATTTGTACATAAGTTTCGTTAATCTCCCCGTAGTTGGCAACAATAATCATAGTATGCGAAAGTCATAACATTCACTAATACATTGCGTACCACGTAACAATGCCGTCTGTAAATGTGTCTCGGTAATTGTGTTCTAATGTATGTTGTGGAGTAGAGAAGCCAGGCGCGGGTTATCATGCAGATTGCGGCGAATCAATAGGGGCGCCTCGGCCACTGACGGCGGATGACGATCAATAGCGTCCCAGTGGAGCTGTCTCCGCATTAAGGGGCTTCCTCGAACGCCCTTACACCTACCCACAGTCTACCTACACTTCGTACATAACTAAGTGCTACAATACGACCAATGTGCCAACTGTTTGTGTCGAACGCGTGTAAAAGTTATAGATTTGAACGACGAATTATATGACTGTTTTGATTTGCGCACTTAGACTGCCTTTTAATTGAGTTAGTTTGGAGTTTAGTATTCACTAATTAATGTAAGTAGTTTTTTAAACAAGGCTGTAAAAAAGTAAGTTCTTTTATTATTCATAAAAAGTATGCTGTATATAAAAACAAGATATTTAAATAAACTTTTTTTAGTTATTTTGACCAATTATTATAAATATAACGATCTTTTGACAATTGGAATACAGTCAAAGAGTTGATTCATCATTCATCATTTAAGCCAAATAAAATCCACTGTAGGACACAGACCTCCCCCAAAGATCAGCACAATGACCGATCAGTACGTTGTGTGCTCATAGAGGGTATTTGCCGTAATCGCCACACTTGGCAGGCGGATTGGCGATCGCAGCTGAGTTGTAAATGTACTTGAAGGACGCTGCTGCCTATCTTCCGGCCAATTCAATAGTCACCTTTTACGACACCCACGGTATGAGATGGGCTGGTGCTATTCGTAGCTAGTACCACACGGCATTGATTGGCTTATAGTATGCGTGCTTTAGTTATGTATATCAAATCACTAGCTAGGACTAGCATTTAGAAAAATATAGACTTCAGATTGATTACAGTATAATATAGTTTTCGCCATAGAACACGCAGAGATTTGTCTAGTAGATTTCATGCTGATAAATGCAAATGGAATGGTAACATAGACAGTGTGAGTGGAATCCCATCTCCGCAAGTTGTAACAAACAGCTATGGGAAACAAGTTATAACGATGAACTCGCAATTTGTCACTACTAATGCAGTGTTAAGGTAAGCGCACAATATCTGCAGAACATTCTAAGATATTTGAAATACGAAATACTCATAATTGGGTGCATGTGTATTTTCTTAACTTTTTTTTTATTGGTGCCCAGTGGAAATTCTTCATGAAACTTCCTTCGCCCCGGGGAAGGGTGAAGGGGTATGCCGGACTCCTACCGGCAAAAACCACTGGAGCGGTCATCTTCGGCACCTAAGGGAGGCTCCAGGTCCTCGTATGATCACACTAGAACCACCCACTAGTGCCACGCCTATGAGCACATCTCGGTGAGGGTGACTGTAAAGCGGTCACCACCCCGGGGGGATTGTAAAGGATCCCCCAAAGCGTCCCACGGCAGCGCGTGACCACATGCGTGCTACCGATATTTTCTTACCTATTGTATTCTGCGAAGCATCTTTGTCTATAGTACACTTAGTCAGACGGGGTGAGCAGAATCAGTTACTCAGAACTTCACAATTTCGAGATCCTCCTGCAACTTGTATGCTATGGTTTATACAAAATGTGTAGAAAGTAATTCGTGCAGATTCTTGTGCCGCAATGCGTCCTTGTACGGCACCGCATAATGTGCACTCATCCTTTTGTAAATACTGCACGTAGTCCTGAGTGGTGCCAATACAGTCAGTGGGCATAGTTTGTCTTCCTACTTACGAAACAAGGCTGGGAAGACATCAAGCAAAGATGGGCTAAACAACTAGACCATGCCCTCCATTAGCAAAGCAAGTTTAGCTTGAAAAAATTGTGTCTGTCTGATTGGCCAACTTATAGTCTTAGTTGGGGTGTAGAGGCGTAGATAGGGAATCGAGCGGCTGAGATCTCAATGCTAGCTACGTACATCTATTACGCTATCTATCTCTACATCCATAATTCATTTTCTGACTCGTCGGTTTACCAAGGCTTCATCTGCGCGGTATTTATCGTTCTGAATTTTGTCGCGAAATATTCTAGCTATTGATTACCTAATAAAATTCGGAATGAGCTGTAATGGCCAATCGCAAGCTGTTAACTAACAAATACGTATTGTTAGACTGTACTTGATAAGGTCTTGCCTACTCGATTCTAAATTTTTCTTATAAATAGATTATGTAAGACAAACTCTTTGCTGAATGAGAAGTGCCCTTTGCCCAGCTGACATATTAGTATATTATTAATGCTTTGCTAATTATACCGGAACTTTCACTGCTAAACGCTATCTCCCCAGCATCTGCATTATATACTGCTATAGGCGACTCCATAGTAAGATCTGTATTTTATACATCAAAGCGCGGTTTCAACATGTTTCTCTGCTCGCCACTAAATGCGCACGTGTTATTTTAAGTCAGCCAGCAAAGACACTACCCTACAATGGTTTGGCGGTTGAAACAGTCACTAGATTAGAAGATATAGCTGGCCTATTTTATTCCGCGCTTACCGCTATCGGCACATATTAATCTAGTAACAATTTTAGCAATCGTATTATAAACCGGCCGTGACCATGCGTATGATGCGTGTCTGACAGTGTGATAGTGTGCGAACTCTGCGGTGTGCGTACTGTGTTGAGACACAAATTACACGTACAGACGTAGGTACGGACTGTACCGTGTGTTCACAGCAATACAAACCTTAGCGTGCTACTGCATTTTGAACGCTTACTGTACATTCACCTTGTCAAAACAATATTAATTTTATTATCTATACAAATAAATAAAATTGAAGTGTCTGTTTGTAATGTCAAAATAACAGTTTTTTACTAAATGCATATGAAAGTATATACGGGACATATAACAAAAAACAAATTTTTTATATTTTTTGTCTGTCTGTCTGTCTGTCTGTTTGTTCCGGGTAATCTCCGAAACGGCTGGACCGATTTTGACGGGACTTTCGCTGGCAGATAGCTGATGTTATAAGGAATAACTTAGGCCACTTTAATTTAAGAAAAATAATTAGGGTTCCGCACAAAAAAATATAATCCCTTGAAATCCAATATATATATATATATATTCTATGTCAAGGGTCTATGTTGAAGTACTCTAAATTCCTTTTAAATTAAACGCGGGTGAAACCGCGGGTCCCAGCTAGTTTATCTATATATGCTGTTATCCTGAGTTTGCCCATGCATAAACTTTCTGCTTCAGAAAGTCGATGCGCTCTGTGAGATGAGCTGTCAATTCTTGAGGCCTGATATCAGTCACCAAGAACGCCCGTCTCACAAAGCGCATCACTCTTGAACGGGTATTGCCCTCTCTGAAATAGATCAACTTGCCGATGAGTGCCCTAGCCTCATTCATATGACTTTCAATCCTGCCTTGCCAAGCTGGCAGGGCAGATTTCGGTCGTATGGCTCCGTCATCATGTGGGAATTTGACATCAGCCATACGACATGCCGCAACAGCCACGCAGTACAACATTGAATGTGTATCGCCGAGGTCTTCGCTGTTGTCAAAATAATCTAACAACAACGAATCTAGGGCACACACCAGCGTTCTTTTTGTTTTATGCATAGGCAAACGCGGTAAACGGGGTCTAAGGTCAGGTGGTATGTAGCGATACTCTCGAATCGCATTGTCGTATGCGCTCCTTAAAAGGCCATTGCACTGGTTACCTGCAGAAATAACCACATCATCATCTTCCTCATCCACGCGATTGGGCCGGGGCGGAACCGGAAAACTTGCTTGCGGTTGCACCGCGGTCGTTGACGGGGGAGAAACGACACACATTTTCTGCATCTCAGAGCATAGCCGATCAAGTGCGGCATCATCCAACCTATGATCACGTTGAACGACCCGCACCTGATCCGAAAGTCGTTGTGCCGAGACGTTGACAGCTGGTTCAAGTACCTGAAACAGAGAGAGCATCCGACTACGGTACGTATGTATATCTTTTTTTTTTTTAAAAACGTTGCCCCTCACTAGGATTTCTCCTGTGTCGTGGTTTCGTTTACATACATGAATTTCACATACAATACACCCAGACCCAGAACAACTACCTGCAGATCATACAAATATTTGTTCCGTGCGGGAATCGAACCGACATCAATTTTTTAATATGTTTGTGGTTTAAACTTATTGCAGGTATAATTTTCAATGTATCCATTATACTCGTATTTAGACTGTTTATATATATCTGCAGATTGTATTTGATATTATCATATTATATTTAATTTATCTCAATGTTCCGGAAAATTTTGACTGACGTATTTTCAGATGTTGCCGAATTATATTATTATTATTGTGTCTCTCTTTTCATGGGTTTATATCCCCTGTAAGGGAGAACCCGGTCTTTTGATAGGCTTACGCGACATGGGTCCAACACGCAGAGGTCCTTTAGAGAATTTTAATCTATAATGTAATGGGACACTAACCGGGGACTCTATGGCTACACTATAGAATGCAGTCCCGGATTGTCCCCGGAGGTGTAAAACTATTGTATAAGATGGAAACTACAATTATAAGGTATGGTAATGGGTGCTAAGTGGATCATATACTTCTAAAAACGGAAGCAACGGCGTCTGCCTTTCAATCTTATTATTATTCAGCATCATCATTTCATCCGAATAAAGTCCGCTGCTGGGCACAAGCCTTCCCCAAAAATCGCAACTACGAACGGTCGTGTGTGTCGGGTGTGTTGTGTGTTTCTTTGTGGGGTTTTGCCATAATCACCATGCTTGGCAGGCGGGTTGGCGATCGCAGTTGAGTTGTTACTGTACTCGAAGGATGCTACTGCCCAACCTCCGGTTATTCCTATTTTCGCCGTTTACATAGGCTGCACTAAAAGTATCGGGAATGGAATATTTCCACTGTTCCTGTCATATTAAAATCTTTTTAATTGAAAACTCCTTGGTTTTACAAATCGAATACCATTTATTTATTTAAAAAAAGATTCACGGTCTTGTCACAAGGTTTTGTCAAACTTGTTTAGTCGTTGAGAAAATGGAATTGACTCGAGAAAAGAAAAAAAACAATTGAACCGTACGACGTTGCCGACATATTTTATAGATTTTTTTTCATTTTTGAGAAATATTTTATGAATATGTAAAGATTTATTCATCTAAATACCGTACGACGTTGCCTTAAACTTGACATTGGCGAAATTGTGGAAGATAACCTACAGAAGCCATAATCTAAGAGAAGAAGAAGCAGACTCGAGAAAATTCAAGAGTGATGATTTATTATGACTTTCGAAGTGGTTTAACACAAAAACAGTGTGTTGACCGCATGATTTCTGCATTTGGTGATGAAGCCCCATCCAAAACCACAATTTATCGCTGGTTTGCTGAATTTCAACGTGGACGTGTCAAGCTCAGTGATGATCCTCGTCAAGGTCGTCCAAAAACTGCAGTCACCCAAGAAAACGTTGATGCTGTGCGTAAGCTGATTGAGGAAGATCGACATGTGACATACCGCGAAATTCAGGCAACTTTAGACATTGGCATGAGTCAAATACAAATAATCTTGTATGAACAATTAGGTGTAAAAAAGTTGTTTTCCCGATGGATACCGCATTTGCTATGTGAAGAGCAAAAAGCGGCTCGCGTTACTTGGTGCGTCAGAACTGTCGAAAGATTCCACGCAGGTTCCTCAAATGCTGTATACAACATCGTATCAGGTGACGAATCCTGGATATATGCGTACGAACCCGAAACAAAAAACCAGTCACGAGTTTGGGTGTTCGAAAATGAGTTAAAGCCAACAAAAATTGTTCGTTCACAGAGTGTTGCAAAAAAAATGGTGGCCACGTTTGTCTCCAAAACCGGCCATGTTACGACTATTCCTCTTGAGGGACAAAGAACGGTTAATGCAGAATGGTATGCTAGCATTTGTTTGCCACAGGTCGTTTCTGAACTCCGTAGAGAGAACGGCAACCGCCGCATCATCCTCCATCACGACAATGCGAGTTCTCACACCGCGCACAGAACAAAAGAGTTTTTAGAGCAAGAAAACATAGAATTATTAGACCATCCGCCGTACAGCCCCGACCTAAGCCCTAATGATTTCTATACTTTCCCTAAAATAAAGAATAAATTGCGTGGACAGAGATTTTCATCACCTAAAGAAGCTGTGGACGCCTACAAAACGGCCATTTTGGAGACCCCAACTTCCGAATGGAATGGTTGCTTCAATGATTGGTTCCATCGTATGGAAAAATGTGTCAAATTTCGCGGAGAATACTTCGAAAAGCAATAAATACATTTTTAAATAGTAATGTTGTGTCACTTCCTTGATTCCCGAAATTTTCAGTGCCGCCCTCGTACCACACCCAAGGGATGAGATGGGTTGGTGCTATTCGTAGCCGCCACCACACGGTTAATCATTAATTAATCTAAAAGAACTAACTTTAAAATTACATTTCTTTTTCTTTTGTTTTATTTAAACTCATGATGAATTTAAAACTTGATTATAAAGAATAATTAAAGAATTATCTTTGATTCAGTTTTATGTTTAAATTAATAACGAGAATATTTAGCGGTGAATAGTAAATTTAAACCACACGTCGAACCCACCGTTCGCCATTACATGCAACGGTATACGTTATCCGCTTAGCTAGCGTGCCATATTCTACTTGGATGAAATTATGAACCATAATCAGTTGCAGACAATAGTGAGTAGGTATGTGTGTGTATTGAAACTACTAAATAAAAGAAGGCCGTAAGTCAAACCAAAGCGTCAATCTATTGCGTTTTGAGATTGCTACTGCACTTATGAACGCGACCATAGGTACATACTTTGATGCAGCATTTTCTTTTAATTTACTTATGCTATTTTATAATGATTTAGCAGGCTTTAGCAATTATAAGGCCCGGCATGGAGGCTCGGTTGGACAGGCAGTATGGCCCCCTTGGCCCACCTTGACGCTGATAGTCTCGGGACACTGATGTTTAGTGAAGTATCTGTATCGCATATGTCCAGTTGTCATCGCTGCACAGATTTCCCGGAGGATACAGCGCAGCACACGTTAGATAAGTATCCAGCTAGGGCGACAGAGTGCCGTGACTGCGTCGCGGTGGTCTACCGCGTTGACCTCTCACTTTGGGCCGTGGATCTGTCCACGGTTTGGAGCGAGAGATCATGGAATGTTGTCGCCTCCGTTTTTGAGGAGATGATATACCAAAACTAGTGGGAGAAGGAGGCGACCACCTCTCACTCCTTCCGCAGCAGATGCACCAGGCGCCGGAAAATGCTTGCTGAACCCCGTCCTCTAGCTGGCCAGCTGGACTCGGGGTAATGCGATTTCCGATCCATAATAGGCTCAAGACGGCAAAATTCCTGTGCTACCACTCTTCTACGTATCTGGGTGTCTATTATACAGAGTGTAGTATATTCAGCTATCACATAACACAATTTGAACAATTTTTAGCATAGGTCGAATAAAATTATATTTTCGTCTATTTTGAAAAATCTATACCTTGCGTTATAAATTTGGCTATAGTTTCGACAAATGACTTTTTTGTTTATACTGCTAAATACATATGCATCACTATTTTTATGTAAACTACTTGTATTAAAGAAAATAATATTTATTTCTGCTGTAATCTCATAGCAAATCAAATTACTTCGGGTGCGAATGATCTAAAAAAATGTACGACATCGTCAGTGACCATTACTTTAAAAACTTGTCTACTAAATGGAGTATGAAAATGATGTATAAATAACTGATTCAATAATTTAAAAACAAGTTATTTTTAATTAAATTGAAAAGGAACTGAAGTTTCAAAACAAACAATTTTTGCAATTAAATAGGTTATTGCAAAAAAATTGGATCCAGTTAGAAGTTACTTTTAACTTAATAGTTAAGTTAATAAGGTAACTATAACGGTGTTATTTGAGTTAGGTACAAACATGTCTAGATAATAAAGGTTCAATTATATTCTAGAAATATGTAGCTGGGCTGATAAGATAACAAGAATCGTTCATTGGAACGTCTCCGCCTTCGAGTTGCTAGTTTTTCTTCCTGAACACTGATTACATTCTGTTTTGACTTGTTTTTGTGATCCGTATGAAATTGGCTATGTTATTCGGACTTTGACTTGCTCAGCTATTTCAACATCGCGTCGTGTCATAGCACGCAGGACAGGCATTTGATTTTGTAGAGAAATGCTACGAAGAGAAAATGTACCACCTACAATTTTTTACGAGGTTTTAATCGAAGTCCGTATATTGGTTAGTAAAACGAAAAAAATATTGGAGTAATTAATTACGAAATAACTGCTGGTTCGTTTTGATTAGTCGTTAGTGTATGTAGAAGCGTCGAGCAGTACCAAATAGTCAAGATCATCTATACATATATAGATAGTCGTGCCGCATCGCACACGCGCGCTGTCCAGGACTCACCATAGTTCCCGGCTGTCAGGCGTCCAGCGCTGCAGAACCAAACTTCACAGTCTGCAGCGCAGAGTGGCTATACGGATCGCACGGGGATACAGGACAGTGTCCTACGAGGCGGCAACTCTCCTGGCACGCTTTCCACCTTTCGACATCCAGGCGGAGATGGATGCGTGGGTCTATGACCAGACACGCTCCCTCCGCCAAAGTGGGGAAAGCGTACCTTCAGGGGCGTTTGACAGAATGAGGCGGCTGGCTCGACGGCGCGCACTCGAGATATGGCGACAACGCCTACGGTTGCAGTTCGCGACCAAGCGTGTCGTCGAGGCCATCCTGCCACTCTTCGGAGCCTGGCTCAGAAGGAGCGAGCGCGTCACCTACCGTCTGACGCAGGTATTCACCGGTCACGGTTGTTTCGGTGCGTACCTGCACAGAATAGGACGCGAGGTTACGGCACAGTGCCACCATTGTGGAAGCGACCAGGATACCGCACAGCACACGCTCGAGGAGTGCCCTGCGTGGGCGGCCGAGCGGCGGATCCTGGTCGATCGGATAGGGCAAGATCTCTCTCTGCCGGCAGTAGTGTCGGCTATGTTGGCAGAGCATGAAAATTGGAGTGCAGTGGTCTCCTTCTGCGAGAGCGTCATGCTCCAGAAGGAGGCTGCAGAGCGGGATCGGGAGAGGGCTGATCCCGCAAGGAGAAGGACGAGACGGCGCCGGGGCAACAACCGTCCCGGCTCCCAAGTCCAACACGCCTGAGCCCCCTGCCGTCACTACATGGTGGGGGGCCCCGGGGGTCGCGGGCGCGCCGATTGGGGAGTCTGCGTGCTCACACCGAGCGACCCCTGGGAAGACGGTGGCGCGCACGTGGTCACGTGCTGCCGTATGCGCAGTACAGCGCAAAGCGAGGCTTGGGGGGATCCTTTACAATCCTCCCCGAGAGGTGCCTGGGGGGGGCGAACTTTTTACAGTCGCCTTCCCTCCGCTAGAGGGGGTGACCGCTTTACAGTCATCCCCTCCGTGATGTGCCTAAAGGCGTGGTACCAATGGGCGGCTCTAGTGTGATCTTACGAGGACCTGGAGCCCCCCTTCGGTGCCGAAGATGACCGCTCCAGTGGTTTTAGCCGGTAGGAGTCCGGCATACCCCTTCGCCCTTCCCCGGGGCGAAGGAAGTTCCATGTAGAATTTCCACTGGACATCAATAAATAAAAATAAAAAAAGGACTCACCATAGTGGCACGTGGGCGCATCTCCGTCGCCTTTATTGGACTCGTCGCTTTCATGTCCACCACCTACTCGTTGCGCGCTGACTGTGTCGCGTTCTTCCATACTTATCCCCAACAAAGATACAGTCAGATTAACTATATGGTTAGCATTTTGCGCGTTCGACTAGACGACGAGCTTTGGGCAGTCCGTTGCCCGACCAAAAGCAGTCCCGAGACATCGGTGCACTAGTTTCTAGATGCACCTTTCCGAAGGAATGTGCGACCGACCTTGGCCCAATGCTTAGCGAACTCTGCACCCCCAGCCATAGGTAAGTAAAAGTAACACCATGGGCTGTTAGCCGGTAAGAGTCCGCCATGCACCTTCCGCCCTGGTTAAGGGTAGGTACTCCGGGCTAATGGTAGGTACCCAGGGTGGAGATAGTCCATGAGGAATTCCCGCCGATAAAAGAAAAAAGAGTAATAATATAATAATAATACTTTATTACCAAAACCTCTGGCACCCAAAGGCAAACAGTGCCCGGTGCCTAGTGCACGCAGTACACATAGCACAACCCGGCCATATGTCGCCTCTCGCTCCTTGCAACTCTTTCCATCATAACCTTTAGAGGTAAAAATCAAGTTTAATAAAATAAAATAAATAACCATGGTCATAATCTTTAAAGCTAACCTGATGGGAACGGGCTTTTGGTACATATTGTACCTATATTGTTTTCATTATACGCGTACGATATCTTGGTTTACCGTGTGAATATGTTTGTTGGTTACATTTACCACATCCTTATTTCTTTAAAAACTACTACTACTGTTAAAACGTGAAAATGATATAAAACAATGTAGTCTTAATTATTCTAATAACGCATTGTTATCAATTTCCTATGCGGTTTTGATAACATAGAATACAGGTTGTGGTCCAAATTGTGGTCCCACTATAAGAGATAGACACACCATAATATTCAGCTATCAAATACCATAGTTTGAATCATTGTTTACCATAGGTCAAAGAACGAAATAATATTTTTATCTTTATTGAAAAATCGGTACCTTGCGTTACTAATTTGGCTGTAATTTAAGCAAATTTCTCAAATAAAATATATTTATTTGTAAATACAGGTATTTATAACATGGTGATAAAACTAGATCAGGTTCAGCTAGGTTTTGCCAATTGGGCATACACATATTTTCAGGTGTGTATTACTATGATATAATATTTAGCCAATAGTGATAGTAATCCCAGAATAAATGCATTTATAATTGTTAAATCGATTCAAATAATATAATGTATGTCAGTAAATTAATAAAGAATGATAATAATACTAGCTGCCCGCCCCAGCATTGCACAGGCAGGTACATGCAAACCCTATTAAAGTGATACCTACCGGGCCCTCAAACATACACAATAAAAATTATCAATATCGGTCCAGCCGTTTAGGAGGAGTTCAGTGACATACACACGTACAGAAGAATTATATACTCGTATGTAAGATTAAGGAAGGATTCAAATTTGAAGTTACTGTAACTGATACTCTACATCTAAAATGTCAGAAAAACAATGTCTATTTATGTCACATTTTACAATGTCTGTAGAATATTTTATATGTCAATCTATTATAATTTTGTCAGCCAAAAAGTCGTTTATGGAATAATAACACTTATTTACTAAACAATTGTATAGTTTCTTTTAAACCGCAATCACATTTAATTTTTTTATCTCATCTGGTAGTTTGTTGTAGATGAGTTGTGCGTTGCAAAGAAAACTTTTGTTTAGTAAAGCTGTCTTACCATACGGAATCTCGGAGTTGTAGTTTATTTTTATCTCGCAGTTGTCTATAATGACTTTTGAAAGCAATTGTGTAAAGTTCTATGTTAGTCCTCACAACCACGCACATTTCATAGATGTAGAGTGAAGGAAATCTAAGAACCTTGAAATTTTTGAAATAAGCTGCACATCTTTCCGTATTCGCTTAAGGACGCAAATTGTTCTAATGCACCTTAATTGGGCTTTAAAAACAATGTCTTGCTGATGATGTCGTTATGTATCGGGTCGTTGAGTTCCCTACAATGTGGTTGAGCTGAGCGACGCCGATGCATGCGTCATACTCGTGAACGGGTGCCGTTATGTGGGACTGGTCGGTCCTTACTGCCATGCAATATTGTTTAATGGCACATCTTTATTATTTTACTGTTTCACACTGACAGAGCATGATTCTCACTTTAGTTAATTCTGTATGTAACTATCCATAATGTAATGTCATCATTTGTCATTTCGGCTGAATAAAGTCCACTGCTGGACACAGCCATCCCCCAAAGATGATTACAACGACCGATATGGGTGTGTTGTATGCTGATGGGGGGATTTTGCCATAATTGCCACGCTTGACAGGCGGGTTGGCGAGCGCAATTGAGTGGTTAATGTACTCGATGGGCGCTGCTGCCCATCCTCCGGCTAATCCCATAGTCGTTCACGATACCCAAAGCATGAGATGAGTTGGTGCTATTCGTATCTGGCACCACACTACAATGTAATGTAACATTATATAATTATTTTAAAAGAGTGTTATGGAGTTTCTTGCCGGTTCTTCTCCATGCAACCAACTTCTTGGAACTGAGCAACTACATTCTGACTTTGTATAAGCGCCTGCGAATGGTATGGTTAAAAATATTTTAAATTTGAATTTGAAAAATGTCTCTATTAGTAGTATCCCCAGAAAATAATGCCGAATCTTAGGACTGAGGCAACGACAACACACAACTTTAGAACTTTGGTTAGTTTATATACAGACTTGTTTATTTATTACGTACCTCTTCTGATTGTGGCTTCCATGTTACGTTATTATCTACAATTATACCTAAAAACTTTTTCATGTAATCTGGAAGTACTAGTTCACTCCCATAACGGATGGCAATATTGTTATGTAGTTTCTTTTGATAGAAGTGCATGATTTTAGTATTACTTATGTTTATTTTTAGATTATTTTTGATTAACTACTGGTTTACTGAAATTAGCGTGTCATTGATTTCATATTCATACTTGTTGTAATCGTCACATTTTATTACATACTGCAGTGCTGTCATCAGCGAATAAGTACCACACGACGTCTAATGCAGCTAGGGAGCTCAATAATATAAATTTAAAACAGTAAAGGACCTAGTTAACTGTCTTGTCAACAGACTTCTTCAAGCCAACAACATTGTCAACGAAGGCTTGTGGAAGGACTTCCACAAGCCTTCTGACAGCGACATAGGACATAGGGCTCACACTGCCGGAGGCGGCACTCTCATTTGCTGCGATAGGTCACTGATCTCCCTTCTGTGAGAGCGTAATGCTCCAGAAGGAGGTCGCAGAGCGGGATCGGGAGAGGGGCGATACCGCTCGGACACACACGGAAGGACTTCCACAAGCCTTCTGACAGCGACAAAGGACATAGGGCTCACACTGCCGGAGGCGGCACTCTCATTTGCTGCGATAGGTCACTGATCTCCCTTCTGTGAGAGCGTAATGCTCCAGAAGGAGGTCGCAGAGCGGGATCGGGAGAGGGGCGATACCGTTCGGACACACACGGAAGGACTTCCACAAGCCTTCTGACAGCGACATAGGACATAGGGCTCACACTGCCGGAGGCGGCACTCTCATTTGCTGCGATAGGTCACTGATCTCCCTTCTGTGAGAGCGTAATGCTCCAGAAGGAGGTCGCAGAGCGGGATCGGGAGAGGGGCGATACCGCTCGGACACACACGGACCCGGGGTAACAACCGCCGCGGTGCCCGTATGCAACACGCCTGAGCCCCCTGCCGTTTATATGGCAGGGGGCCTTGGGGGTCGCGAGCGCGCTTATTGGGAAATCGGCGTGCGTATGAGCAACCCTCGGGAAGACAGCGGTGTGCATGTGGTCACGTACCGCTGTGTTCGCAGCACAGCGCATAGTGAGGTTTCGGGGGAATCTTTTATAATCCCCTCGAGAGATGCCTGGGGGGGCGGCCTCTTTACAGTCGCCTTCCCTCCGCTAGAGGGGATGACCGCTTTACAGTCATCCCCTAAAGGCGTGACACCAATGGGTGGCTCTAGATCAGTCTTTCCCAACGTGGGCGAACGTACGGAACGTAAGAGACCCAGAAAAATAAGGGGGCATTGTGTAGGGCTTTGGGGTCGATTTATAATTTCATCTACCTAGCTAGGAAGACTCTTAGACACCGACTGAGCTCTCGACTCTCGACTACATCTTGTGAACATCAACTAATATTAATTAAGATATAGCTCAAACTCGGTTCGATATAAAAGACCGCGGGCAATCATGTTTTAACAAGTTTTTGTTAAATAATCCGAATTGTACATTCCTATACCAATCGGCTGGTTCTATAATACTTGTTCTTGCTTGTCGAGTACGATTGGGCGTCGAATGAGATAAACGAGTTTATGCACGTTTGTCTTATTCCTGTTGGTGCGTGCTGCTTATGCAATCCTATATAAACGACGTAAATTTATTTTATTTTCATTTGCGGTTTCGCGCATAATAGATAAGCAGTACTTGATTTCAACACTTACGTATTTCTTAAAACAAAACAATGTCGGAAGTAAAAAAGAAGAGACGGCAATACTCTGCGGAATATATTAAATTCGGATTTATTGAAAATCCCACAAACCCGTCGTTGCCTTTGTGTCTTCTATGTCTAAAACATTTTCGAACGAAGCAATGAAGCCTTCAAGACTGCAAGATCATTTGAATAAAATGCATCCAGATAAGACAGAAAAGAATGTAGCATATTTTCAAGACCTAGAGAAGAAGCATAATACTCAGCCAAGTGTATCAAAACTATTTTCGGCGGCTGCTGAACAAGATGACGACGGACTTCGAGCTTCGTACAATATCTCTTTGTTAATTGCTCAAAAAGGCAAACCACACAACATCGGAGAAGAGTTAATTTTGCCAGCAATAAAGGAAGTAATAACTACTGTGCTTCATAAACCGGCCGCAGATATTATCCGAAAAATTCCTTTGAGTAATAATTCTGTGCAAAGACGAATTGATGAAATGGCTGAAAACATTGAAGAATCATTGTGCAATCATCTGAGGACTAGTCAATTCTCAATTCAGCTCGATGAGTCCACTTTACCAACTAATGAAGCGTTGTTGCTATCTTACGTGAGGTTTATTAAAGATGAGAAAATACGTGAAGAACTATTGTTTGCCAGAAATTTGGAGATAGATACAAAAGGCGAAACCATATTCAATACATTGGAAAAGTTTTGTGAAGAGAAAGAGATTCCTTTGAAAAATATTATATCAGTTGCTACGGATGGCGCTCCGGCTATGACAGGGCGCCATAAAAGGCTTCATAGCATACTTAAAGAATAAAATTCCAGATGTCCTTGCTATACATTGCGTTATTCATAGACAACATTTGGTTGCTAGAAACTTAAGTGAACGACTATTTCAATCACTGCAATATGTCATCAAAGCAGTCAATAAAATCCGTAACAGCTCTTTGAATGATAGATTATTTCATCAGCTTTGTGTTACTAATGACGAAGATTTCAACCGTTTGTTGCTTCATACTGAGGTTCGTTGGCTGTCAAGAGGCAATTGTCTGATTCGATTTTACAACCTGTTTGACTCTATGATAGAGTTCTTGGAAACTAAAGATACAGAACTGCGCAAGAAGCTCGTAACATCAAAGAATGATATAGCTTACATGACAGACCTGTATAAAATGTTCAACGACATGAACCTCCAACTGCAAGGCGATGAACTAAATTTAATTAAAACAAAAAATGTCGTTGCTGCTTTCGCAACCAAACTGCTTCTGCACAAAAAGAATATGGGCAGACGTGAGTTTCACAATTTTCCGAATTTATCAGTATACTGCAGTAACGACGACTTGTTTGCCTACTGCCAACATTTGGAAAACCTCCACATTGACTTCACCGAACGATACCAGGACATTTTAAACTTGGAAATACCAGACTGGGTGTTGGATCCGTTTTCAAATGTCAACACAGCAATGTCACCTCAGCTGGAAGAAGAACTTATAGAATTGACAACAAACGAAGAAATAAAAATAAAGTTCAAAAATGGATATCAAGAATTTTGGCTACAAAAACCGATCCCGCAATTGTACCCTGGATTGTGGTCAATTGTTCAACGATTTTTGATAGCATTCCCATCGTCATATTTGTGTGAACGTGGATTTAGTGCTGTGGCAACGCTGCTTACTAAAAAGAGAAATCGTTTGCGTGTTACCGAACGTGGCGACTTGCGGCTGTTTTTGAGTAAATTGGAACCTGATATCAACAAACTTATTGAACAGCATCAGATTCAACCTTCACATTAGTTTTTATATAAGAATTGATTATGTTTGTTTTATTTTCAATAAAAGATACTCTGTCCGAATACTATAAATTTGCGTTTCAATAATCAGTTATAAGTACTTAGCGGTTTTTAAGTATGTTTAAAAAGGGGGGCGTTAAAAAGTAATTTATTCTTAAAGTGGGCAGTAGACAAAAAAAGGTTGGGAGCCCCTGCTCTAGATGGAGAACTTTCGAAACTTTCATAGACTGACAATATTGCTATTTTATAATAATCTATTGTATAATGTGCCGAGCATGTGGCCCCGCCCGACTCCATAAACATGTGTTTTTTCCTTTCAGTAGTTTTAATGTTTTTATATCGTGTAGGGTTTTTGAAGTCGGTATTTCTTTGTTAAAAAGTTATATTTGTTTATTTTTAGTGTAAATAAATGTAAGAACTTTTTCCAATTTGATCTTAGTATTTAACACTAAAAATAAGAATGACTGAAATCGGTTCTCTGATCTGAGAGGAATCCAAACTATTAAGACATCATCCAGATAAACGCAGTCAAATAACCTGTTTTTTGAAGCTGGTTTAAAAACTACTCAATCAAATGTAATGAAATTTATATGAGACTAAATCGAAAGCATTTTGCACCATTCAAAAAAAGAATTGCTCAAATCGGTCAACAAATCTCGGAGTATCTAATCCGTGTAAATAAAACCCGTGTGGTGTCGGGGTTAGAACCCGCGTGGTGTCCGGGTTAGAACCCGTGTAGTGTCCGGGTTAAGAATATAGCACCACTCCATCTCCTCCCGTGGATGTCGTAAAAGGCGACTAAGGGACTCTAAACCAGAGGGATGGGCAGCAGTGTCCCTTCTGTTCAACAGTGGAGGTATAAATGGACGATATGTCTGTACATAAACATAATAAAATACGCATCTAATTGATACATGCATGTTAGATAAGAATGACAAGTCGATTAACATAACGCGTATTAATTTATACGATTATAAGTACAACGACTACGGCAAACAATTAAATTTCATTTAATGAACTCAAATCGACCTTAGAATGTAAATTTCCTTAGTTGCCGGTTTTTTTTTTTTTGCAAAAATGTTTGTTTTAATACCTATTATAAGATGATCTCTCACTGCGCGGAAAGTCTACACAAAGCGAGACCAGCTTATACTGGTACTTGCGGTGCCGGCTAAGAAGACCACCACCCCATCTCATCCCGTAGGTGTCGTAAAAGTAGGCGACTATGGGAATAGCCGGAGGATTGGCAACAGCGTCCTTCGAGTACATTTATAACTCAACTGCGATCGCCAACACGTCTGCCAAGCGTGGCGATTATGGCAAAACCCCGCAATGGGTTCACAACACAAAACCATACCGGTCGTTCTGGCAATCTTTGTGGGAGGCTTCTGTCCAGCAGATGTCGCCGTGTGTACGTATAATTGGCAAATTTATGGTGACTAAAGCCACTAATCAAGAGTTGAAGTTGAGATTCGAAGGTAATGTCTCGAAAAAATTATACTTACAAAAAAGGGCAGTTACTGACAACAGTAAAAAAAAATTGTAGGTACATACTAAGCTGCTCAAATTCAATTAATATCTTTACTACACTACCTACCAATAAATAATAAATTCAGATCATTTTTATATATTATTACTATTTAAACATTAATGCTGGTATTTTAGTAACGTACTTTATAATTATTGAGCTTACCTAAGTTTTCTCCGACATTTATTAACCTTTTATTTAATATTTACTTTGACACGCGATTAATCGGTCAATAATAATCACCAATTATAAAATAGCTCGTTGACAATCCGTTGACAGGCGAAAAGCTTTCTACAAACCCAATTAAGCTCTAACAAGCGGTTATTTGGAGATTTGACACATTGTTAACAGCTTGTCACATTTGTGTTTCGGAAATCCAAAACACTATTAATTCGAGATTAACAGCTTGTTACGTAATTTTTGCGATAATTTTCCTTTCGGAAACCAGCTGTAAGTTTATTAGTGAAAAGTGGACTTGATTCAGTAGACAGTCGCTATCACAGAACTTCATTTCATACTTTGTAGGTACTTACTAATCATTAAGAGCGTTTTCTGAAAGAAAGAAGAAAGAAAGAAAATAAGTTTATTTGACACAGACAACGTGGTACACATAAACTGAATAAAAATAAATTTACAATAAAAACACAAAGAAAACATTTTTGTGTGCCCCACAGCTGCGCCAAATAAAGACACGCATTTGATTTGCAAGCGGTTGATTCTCGAATAATATTTTCTATTGCGCATTAGTATCAAGCCAGCTGGACGCGGAGCACGTTTTCAATGCGAGATTCGCGTACTTAAACATCCACAAAGAACGCTCTCAAAACTGTATTAATGTCTCAGAGTATTGGTATACAATAAAAAAGGTTTATGTATGAAGCATACTTTTATTTATAACATATTTTAAATCATGTAAATCTTGTAAAATTCTGAATAAAATATCCAACATTATATCAACGCAAATATAATATTTAATAATAAACTAACTACAAATATATCTATAACTAACTAGATTCGATAGACCTAACATATAAATAGTTACATTTGATAAAATAATTAACAATTTTCACTAATGGCATTCACTGGAGTAATTCAAATGAATTATTCATTCTACAAAAATATTTGAGATAACAGGAAGTAAAATATATGCATTCATCCTACCTACTTAAAAACTTAATTTATAAGACTAACATAGAAACTATCAATTAATTATGAAAACGCTATCGAACAAGAGAATTCCAGGTAATTTATTCAATTTTCAAGTTACAACCTACTAATATAACAACTTATAAAAAACATTTTGGCACAATCTACCAAAAACAAAGAAATTTCAATATAATATCATATTTTTTGCGCATGATATTCGTATTAATCATCAATAATTATAGCAGAGACCAACTCCTAAGTACCAGGAATACGTGATCCAATTTGTATTCCAAAACACTGACTTTATCAATCTACAATTAATATATTTATTATTTACAATACAAGAAACACAAACTATATCGTGTACTTGTAATAAAAGACGAACATGATTCTTCTCGATTTCGATTTTGTCTACATTCCTCTACAACACAACTTTTTGTTTGGAATATGGACTTTATGCAATGCATCGATTAATAACAATGAAATTCATACCAAGATTCAACCGATTATAAGCACCTATTTGTATTTAATTGTAATAGTAACCTTCTTAAAATAACACTAATGGCAGGCATATTGCACAAGGCGTTTGGAAAGCACAATTTATTGCGGGTTTTGAGAAGGCAAGCACTTTATTCTGAATGAAGGGAAAATGAAAGTAAAACAAATATTCATATCTTTGTTGATATTAAAAAGTTACCTAATGTCACTGTGATATACACATGCCAAGCGTGGAGCGCCGAGTCAAGGCGGCGCCGAGGCGGACCACAGGAGCCGTTCCTACCACTGTATATTCGCGACATTAGTGATGGTTCACATCTAATGCTTTGTAACTGCCGACCGGTTTGCGATTTGAGACTGCTATTTTGCAAAGCGCACCGATGATTTGGTGCGTACCATATAGACTCTAATTTTGAAATCTGATCAAATATTTTGTGAGTAAATATTCGCGAATTAAACGGGGTCTAATTACCGTCGCGGTTTTCATAGTGTCTTCACATTTTCCGGAGACGGATCCGGGTCTATGACATATGGAGTGTACATATAATAAACAGAACTATACATGGAATACAATTGACCTCGACATCCATTAGGAGACACCATACTATCAGATATAGTAACGCACTAAAACTACTCTACTAACACGATATTCAGCTGAATGTTGAGTGGATTGAACGTGCTTTTTAATCGGAAGCCCAACACCTACTATATGCCTGCCTATAGGATCCATGATGATCATGTGTATAAAAACAACAAATACTCTTTTCAACATTTAACAATCCGCGAAAATTCCTTTAGCCCGAACATTTTTGTATATCACCGCCAAAAACATATTTTAACTCTCATACATACTCATACTATAAAACTAAGATATTTATTTGATTTACATACTAAAGAATTATTCAAACTTGTCGCCTCTGTTGACCGATATTAGAATACTGCCTTTGAACCACCTGGCTTTTACTCCGCTAGCCAAATGGCAATTGTATAATTCGATAAAAATTAAACCAGTTGTAGAGTATCATTAAACTAAATACAGCCAAATATATATATATATATATCTATGAATTAAATTCCCAGTGTCAACATATATATAGATACATAAGAATCTATGTAACAGAATTTTAGAACTCGATTTTCATCCCCTTCAAAACGTCGGATTGATTTGAAATTTCGCACACTTATCAAGGACTAATGACAATGCAATAATTTAAATAGATTGTCCCATTATCCTTGCCAGGATGGTCAGGATTAGCGATTTTTTCATCTCTGATACCCGAAAAACATTATAAAATCATCGACATACACAAACTTGCACAACAAATAAGACCTCTATAAGATGTCGATTCAATTTTCCGTGGCAGTGCGATGAGACTCGAATAATGTCTCATTCTTCAGATGATTTTATCCGTAATGGAGGGAGAATTTTTTTATTTAAACGTCGAAAGGGTGATGCTTGGATAAATAATGACAACCCAGAGTTATTGACACTACGAACAGGCACATGGACATTCAGCCCTGCGGAAAACAAAAAATAAACACGTTTTTGTAGTTAGCCGCACTAAAAACGACCGGTTACATTCCATGTGTCGTCATTTTGGGGGCAATTTGCCAGTTTTGCCACCACCCTTGGTAAGCAGGTTGGTGAGCGCATTGTGGCTGCTGTTCTACAAAGGTATGCTGCTGCCCATCCCTATGGTTGACAGTCCCTTAGATGCCTTTTACAAACATCCACCGCAGGCGAACGAGTGGTGCTATATTCTTAATCAGGACACCACAGGACAAATTCATTTTTATATATAGCTACATTGTATTTCATTAATTCTTAAAATAATGAACTGGTTTACTTCAAAAGGACTAAAATATTCCAGTAAAATATTACAAAAATTTCAACTCTCCTTTTGAACTACTAGCAAAAGCTATCAGTCTCATTCACTGCAAAATTTTACCTTAAACTTAAATTTAGCAAGGCATTGATTTTTCTTCAACAAGGCACATTCGCTTCCCCAATCATTATCCAATGTCTGATCGCAATTGACAAAGAATCTAAGGCACATATTAGCTGTATAAAAATGAAAATTAATTCCTTTGACCATGACTTGTCCACATATGTTCTTTGAATGTCTCACGCATAGTGAAGGACCTTGGGCATAGGTAGCAACATAGTCTATTGGTCAAGTCAGAATGCATTAATCTGACATGATATTTTAAAGCTGACTGGTTCGAATACTTCATGCCGCAGTGCGGACAATCGCCGCAAATAGCTGCGTGATTCGACTGCTGGTGGGCGAGTCCTTGCGACGTCGATGCACCACCTCCCGGTACTGGGCCTGTGGACATTCCTGCCAGCAGCAGAAGAGCTTGAGATTGATCTTGAGCATATGTACTGTCAGAATCTATACCATCTTGATGTTCTGACAACAACACTTCTGGTTCATATTCCATATCAGATTTCGGTGACAGCTTTTCTGGTTTCACATGAAGCTCTTCTGTGTATACCATTTTGATAGTACTTTTAGATGGGGCATTAGTAAATGTGACTGTATCTGCATTGATATCTTTTGACCGTGTTGTACAATGGACATCCACCATGACATTTGACACTTTCTTTACAGATAAAATATTGGCACTGGCTTCAGCTTTTGATGGATTAATCCCTGCAATGAAACACATATGTAATGTTCGTTGACTTTTTATTTCTAAAGTTGCAGCATACTGTTTTGCTAACATGTTAACTTAACACGTTTTGCTATATTTTGGCGCAGCAGACCCGCCTTTAGACAAAAACTATTAACATTTTATTGCTCAAACTCTCGTCTTCGTCGTGATTTAGAATTATATTGTATACCTACCATTTTATTTCGAATATTATTTTATTGTATGTATGGAGATCGAAACAATATAATTTCGTACTAACTGTGCCCACGACGTCGTCATCAGCGTAAAATTTCGTCAAAAAGCTATTGATTTTATATTTTTTACATTAATAGAGTCGCGAGTTTATTTGAATAACCAATAAAGTTATAATTATATGGGAGGTAATCACGGGAACTACAAAGATAATAGAATTTTGTTGGGATAGAATGGCACGGAAGGCACAGCCATAAACCAGCGTGCTGCGCTAGATTCAGTAGACAGCAGAGCCAAGAATCATAGGTGACGAGACACTGATGTCCGTCAGCCCAATCAATCATCAATCAAGCATCAATCTCCACTGCCGGGCACATCGGCGAATGACTGTTAGTCTTCTACTGAGTGTACTTCGGGCAGTGTGCGCGTGAGCTCCACAAACTGATTCCACCATTGGCCTTCTACCATCAGATTTTCTGCACTTGGTTGATATCCTGATATGTCCTACTTACACGTTTTACTTACCTACACTTTTGCTCAACATCCATTATGCGCACAGCCAAAATGAATAACTCAACCTGCTAAACTTTAAAGTAAAGGTGAATAGGCATCTTTTGGACGCGCATCTATCGGTGTCTATCCGGCGAGATTGAGGTTAAGAACAGAGAGCAGACACATTCATGAATAAATAAAATATAACTTACCCGACAGCAGGGATCTGGCAAGCATGCTATTTTCATAATCAGGCAGACTATCATCATTTTCAGAGTTGGCAGTTATAGACAAAGCAGGTGAGTTGTTGTCATCCATTCGTTCCGTTTTAATTGTGATGGGAATGTTATCTCCTTGAGCATTGGGCTAAAAAATTATAAGACATACAAATTTCTAAATACGGTCACAAAAAATTAACTCAAAACTATTAACTTTATTCAGATAGATTTCACAATGAGTACTTTTATGGCTGAAATTAATAATCAATCAAATCCAAAATGTTTGGATTTAAGATTGAAATATCTGTTTTGGTTTGAAGTGTGTTAATAATCTATACAACCACTGAGATTGCAATAGTTTCAGATGATTAATCTTTACAACGATGGATTCAATTACAGATGAGCTTTGTTCGATAATTTCAGATTGCATGTGTACCTATCCATATCTTTTGATGATTGCTTAGTTCTATATAAACAACCTAAATCTTAAAACCAGCAATATGGCAGATTTAGGTTTGAAATCTTCCATGTTTGATTTTTTGGTTTACTCAACAAAAAAAAGATAGTAAACAGTAACGCCATGTTATGCTAAGTATTCAATAAATGTAATTTTTATTAAATAAAAAGAAATTATTATTTTTGTTAAGACTTATCATGGTTTTTGTAGTACATACCTATGTTAAATTATGACAAAATATATTAAAAATAATTGTAGGTATATTTTTTTATATTGAAATATTTAACATAATATTTAATATTTTAAAATGATAACAGTTATATTATGTTTTATTCCACTATTCCTCAAGGGTAATAATATATAAATCATGCTTTACAAGATGTTTGTTTGTAATATAAAAAAAACATCATCATCATTTCAGCCGAATTTTGGACAGAAGTCCAGTACATACAGTACGTTTTTCATCCCCAAAGATTACTACCACAATTACTGGTATGGTTTAGTGATTGGGCCTTTTGAGGGATTTTGTATGGTAAGAGGGAAAGGATTAGGATATATCTACAGATATTTGTTAGTCATAATGCCGCGTTTTGTTACTTGAAGATTTAGATCAAGACCTTGATTTGAATATATCCCAGATATACTCAAATCACAGTTAAAAGATAAATGATTAATTTCGGTCATTAGACCTCGGCTTGATCGGATTTTCAGTGTATCACATGCACTGTTTTGAAGTATTTATAAATATGGAAGGGAAAATGGAGACATTATCATAAAGGTAATTTAATTGCATTATACTATGGAAAATATTAATTACTTTTTAATTTATTTATATGAACAAAAATAACTAAAATTATTTATACAAGGAAAAACAAAGAAGGCTTTTTTCTGCTTCCTTAGAATCATCATTATTAATTATTATAATTATTTTTACGTAAAACCATTTAGCAATTTCACATATCCTAAACTTATAAAATAAGTAATAATACATTTATAATATAGAATCAGTTAATTGAAAGAATCCAAACAATAGCTGTTTGATTAAATAGTATTTAGGTCTATCATCCCCTTGCATGCATGCGTGACACAATTGAGTTTTAATTGTGTCTGGAATTGCCGCTTACAAGAGTTAATTAATAAGAGTAAACCCATTTTAGCTAAAAGATGTTTTTCCCTTATCTTTCATTGCAACATTTGGCTTGGCAAAATAGTATTTAATATTTATTTTATTATGTATATATATAAACTTGAAAATTAAGAGTATTTTGCTGGCTATGGGTTCAAAAATATTTTGCAGCTAAGCAACAAATGCAGCGCATACTCTCTAAATTAAATTGAAAATTTATTCACAGTATGTAGAGATTCGTGCAGTGTTTTTAGTATGGACAAAAATAAAACACATTCTGCTTAACCTCAAATCATATCAGGCAAAGGACCAGCAGGAGGATCAGCTATTGAACAAAACTACCTAAACCTAAACTACCCCCTTAAATTTCCACAATTGTGTAATGACGGTTGGCACCAGGGGTATGAAACTCCCCAGTTCCTTGCTTTTGTATTGATACTAGCGCCATCTTATAGGCATCAGAATCAATAGAACCTTTGTTACTCTTTTTACTCAAAAGATAGCGCCACTACCAGAATTTATGAAATAAATTATTAATTTCGATAAATAAACAAATCAGTAAATATATTTTTGTTATTACTATAATATTCAGGACACCAAATTTGATTTTACATAATTTTATATCATGAAAATGTAATTTATCGTAATTATTGACAATAGCAACATATTTTTACATCAATATTCAAAATGTCGGTTGTTGACACAAGTTTTCGAAACTTTGTTGTGTAGTTTGTCTCTCTGTGATTTTCGTGTGATTTTATTTCTTTCTGGTGACTTGGCTTTTATCTGGACTCGTTTGATATCTTATTCCTTTGACCCTGGCTCGTCTTTACTGGATCTTGATTCTGAACGTTTGTTTGACTTGGCTTTGCTTTACTGGACTGTAAGATTTCACAAAACTACATCGTTTTGTAACATTATCGCGTTATAATGTCGTCAAATAAGTATTGGAAGTGTTATTTTGGATGTGAAACGGATGGTAAGTAATAGAGTAAATCAGCGAACAACCACTTTCTGAAAATAGCTTCCCACTAAAGTAAAGTAACATAAACACTAACTTATTATTTCAGGTGTTCTGCATCGTTTCCCAAATCCGCATCAAAATCAAGACAGGTTTAATTTATGGAGTTTTAGATACCGAAATGCAGAAAAGGGACGCACAATATATTTATAACAATGTGAGACTTTGTGACCAACATTTTGAATTGTGCTATCGCACACCTAGTAAGAAACTTAAGAGGAATGCATTCCCAACATTAAATATTGGTAAGAATTATAGTATAAATTAACTTACTAACGGACTGAAATGTCAGTTAATATTAAGTCCCCACTAACCATTTGAGCCACCAGGCAACAAAACGGGTTTCTCTAATAGTTAAAGTGGGACTTAATAACTGGCATTTCAGTATTCGGCCGATAATGTTTTAACCCATTAACTTGTGATAGAAGTTTATTGATGTGATCAGCCTATATAGTTATTGTAGATTTAATTTAGTTAATGTCCCTAAAGATATTTCATTATTTCAATATGAAAATGCAATTGGTTAGCATTTATTAGTGGAGATGCATGGGAAAATCTCACACTGATAGTGCTTGATACAATAAAGGAACCTCCATTAGTGACAATACTAAGTGTTCATCCAGCACACCTTGGGCAGTCAACATCGCTACTAACTTGCTGACACGCTAATCTTTTTACTATGGGATGAGCTATTCTCATATTGTTTGTCCTGACCTGACCTGAGAAGCAGGAGATTAGTGTATATTTCATGTTCATGTCAAACTGTTCAATGTTTCAGCTTCTCGCCAGGCAGCTAACCTACCATTACTTATGGATGAATTCATTTTGAGTCAGTTTTCATCTAAAGCTAATGAAACGCCCAGTGTATCAAGTTAGTAGTTTACCTATTAATTATTTTTATGAATCCTGGCAAAGAATAAGCCAAGCCACCTTTTCCACTGTAAAGGGCTACTAAGGGTTTATGACTGAGAAGACAAGCTCCAGTATCCTTACATGCTGCCAATCCTTCTGCCTGTTGTGGTGATTTTCATTGAGAGGCCTACATTCACTAGTGGAGTCTTATGCCTGTATTACAGATTGGGAATCAAAGAATATAAACGCTGGACTTATTGCCTTTATCCTTTTCCTTCCCAACAAAGATAGTCAATATTTGATTTTGAATTTATATATTTATTTATAAAGTCTGTTGTATACAATCTTTTATATTCACAAAGTTTTATTTACGAAATCCACAGACACGCTGGACGGATGATCTGATGAAGATCGCTAGGAGTCATTAGATGAATGTGGCATGTAACCAGACTTTGTGGAAATCTGTTGGGGAGGCTTTTGTTCAGCAGTGGACATCCTTTGGCTGATATGATGATGAAATCTACTAGTTTACTGAAAAGTGGCTGAATAAAAAATAAAAATATCTTTATTCACCCATTATTCCTTTAAAATACAATATGTCACTAATAATTAGCATTTATTAATTTCGGTAGTAAACCTGATAATTATTATGTTCACTTCAAGTATTCACTAATATGAAAACTGTAAGAATCTTTGGAACACTGATGTTAATACAACTTTTTCTCTTTCAGGGCACAAAATATTGCCCACTGAGAGTCAAGACACAGCCAGATTTTTTACTAATGTTCGATAAACTATTTGATTCCTTCAATGGACACACATATTCGGGTACAGAAAAGGAATTTATTTACAGGGTGCCTTAAAAATGTTTTCCCACATATAAAATTTTGAAAAGAAATTCTTCCTGTTGTAAAATCAATACAATTTAAAACAATAGTAAAAACTAGAGATGGCACTGAAAAAGTTAAATATGAAAAAGTGCCATCAACTTTAAATTGGGCGGGGAATATTGAAACATTCATTTAAATGGGGGGAACACTACAAAGGGAACATAGTATGTCTAGTTTATTAACAAGAAATTTTAACCAGGACCCTTTAGAAAATTTCTTTTGTGGTATCCGAAGTAATGGTGTCCGAAACATGAACCCAACCTGTGCTCAGTTTATAAATGCATATAAAACGCTTTTGGTCAATAACCTAAGTTCACCCCACTCTGTAAACGCGAACTGTGAAGCAGATGATAATAAATGCTTGCAATCATTATCACATCTTTTGAATAGTACAGCAGCCTGTGTTCCACAAGAAGAAAATATTAACTTTAATATTGACTTATTAATAGAAAAATTATGGAATACATCTTGTAGCGAAGATCAAAATAATATTATACACCGTGAATTAAAACGGTATGTCGCAGGATACATATTAAAAAAATGCCAATCCAAAATATTCAAATCATGTAAAACAATATTTTTTAATGATGAAATAGACCCTGCTACATACACATACTTTATGGACTACACTAAAAGGTCGTTAATATATGCAAAAGAAGAGTTCATAGAAATCACACGAAAAATTTACGAAATTATTATAATATGTTTGAAAGATTCGCCACAAGAAAAGATCATGTATTACATTGATATAGATATTAATTTTAATATGATTACATGTGAAGAACATAGGCCTGTACTTAAAAAAATCATTGTTAATTTAGCAATTAATATTGTCGTACACAGTTGGTGTAAAGGTGTGAACCAGATATTAAAAGGCAAAATTATTAATTTCGACCAAGACGATCTTGTGAAAGCACAGGCTAGGTCATTTTATTTAAAAAGGAGTAAAAAATAAAGTAATGTTAAATATTTTAGTTGTTTTCATTTGAAACATTTCCTTTTTTAATATTTACGAAATACTGAATTAAACCATTAAGAGAAAGCGACCTCTAGTGAATTATTTTGGTAAATTGTAATGCTAGCGCCATCTTTGACACAGCAGAATAAGCTTCACTTGTTTCGTCACCCAATAACTTACCAGAGTGGCTCATCTATACCTATATTAGTATATTATCTATGGTTGGCACGGTTGGTGCAGTGGCTGATACAGTCAGCTGCTGCGCTCCGGGTCGTGGGTTCGATTCCCGCACGGAACAAATCTTTGTATGACCTGCAGGTAGTTGTTCCGGGTCTGGGTGTATTGTATGTGGAATTTATTTCTGTAAACGCACCCACGACACAGGAGATATTCTAGTGTGGTGAAAGGTTTAAAAAAAAAAATGCATGTAATGTGCATTTTGGGACGAATTTGCCAGTACTCGCCACACTTAGCAGGCAGGTTGGTAAGCACAGTATGGCTACTTTTTCTCAGAAGTGAAGCTGCTGCCCATTTCTGTGGCATAGTCTCTTATTCGCCTTTTACGACATGCATTCAGGAGATGGGGTGGACTATATTCTTATTTCAGACACCACATGGAAAACCATATAGCTTTAGATTAATATAATTTAAATGGCTAGTTTAGTACAGCAACTGCTGGGCGTTCCACACTACCACTTGCAGGTGTGATGTGTAAGGTTTGTCAGTAAACTGTACCCATGATATAGTAGATATCCAATTGCTCATCAATATTCATAAAGGAAAAAAATACCATACCTGAGAAGAACTTTTTCCATTTGCTGTTATTATTGGTGATTCAATCTTGCCCTCTGATTTTTTGTCTATATTATTTTCTTGAAGTAAGACTGGATTATCATGTATAGTTTGTGAAAAGTTATTTCTACTATATATATCACAAGTTTCTAAAATTTTACTCTTTTTAGGAGCTTCCCCAATAGTAACATCATTGGGTTTGTCTGAAGTACTACTTCGTCTCTTTTTTAGAGCTGGCAGTTTTGCCTCTTTATGCGCAGCACTGAAAAGCGGCTTTGATGATATAGTTAGTTGAGTGTATAATTTATTTGATGTGTTTGGTGATGAGACATTTTCTTTCTGGAAGCAAATAACAAGGTGATTAATAAGTTTATTTTAACAGCAACATCATAGGTTGATTACAAATTAAGGTTTACAATACAAATTTTGTTTTATTTGGTTTTATTTACAGATTTTGGAATAAACTTTAAATATATTTACCTGCTGTGTAACACCAGTTAATCCTTTCACTTGTAAAAGTGCTGCCGTGTGTAAGAATGAAGACAACTTGCTCTCTTCAATAAACACCTCTCCTTGGTACATATAAGACAGTAGACTGACAATATCATCTGCTGACACATCTTTTAATATTATCACTGGGTGCTGGCAAGGATTCTCCTAGAATTGTAAATATTACATTTTTGTAAGTCTCCTTTGCAATTAGCTAGCTGATGAAAGCAATTATTAAATCCCAATATTTTTTATTTACTTATCAACATGCATTAGTCACATAATACATAATGAACACCATAACATTATACAAAAAAATTACAATATTATGAGCATTTTTATTCAACAGCTTTAGAGTAATAGGACCAGACACAATAAAAAACGAAAAGTATAAGTATGATATGTTCATTGGTATAAGTATGAAGGTTATTAATGTCCTAAGTCATTCACCTTGAACACATTCCTGAAGTACGGGCTGCACGCTGACAATATGACTTTATGGGCCTTGATATTTCTGCCTTCACAGGTGAGCGTAACGTCGACCAAATCTTCTGAACACTTCAATGAATCCAAGGCACTCACTATATTAGACTGGAAGTTGTTCCAACGTAAACAGAATTGATCAGCCATCCCTACGGTTTCTGTCGAATAATCTGCAAAACAAAATTACTGCTGATTTCTAGTTTTGACAAATGACAGTATAGTGGAACAGTGCAAACGATACAATAAACGAAAACTTTCACATACCTGTAATAAACTGTTCATTACAATAGCGAAAAACATTAGTTTTAGTTATATTGCAATCAATAGGCTAAATCAAATGCACTAAAATGCAATGTATGACCTCCTTAAGCTTGACACTGTCTTTTTCTTTCACTTTCTTGCAAATGCTTGAGATGTGCGTGGGCTCTATGGAAAATTGACAATTGTTACTAGCTTTCACCAAATGACCGATGTAATCGCCTAAAATGAATTGATTTGTTCAAAATCTTTTAGACGATTCCAAGGTAAATCCAACCATAAATACCAAGACAAACATTAAGCCCAGCCGCATATTAATATTATCATCTACATGTCTCTCTATAACACGGGTTTATATCCCCTGTAAGATCCATCCTTTGATGTAGCGGTGTGTGTTGCAAACCGTAAAAAGTTATTGAAACTATGTATCGCGTCAAATACCTAAAACTATGTATTGGTCTCTTCAGTAACTATTTATCGGACGAAAAACTTTATTCACACAGCATTGGATCGTCGATAAACAGTTACCAAAACGAGCCGAATGACTCCGACCGAGTTTCTCCGAAGTAGTAAACCAGACCGATACCGAGTGCCGACGATCCCGCGAACAAGAAGGAAGATCGCGAACAATTCCGGCAATAAATGATTTCACACATGCTATTTTGAACCTTAGAACAAAATAAGGTAATGCTGAGAGTATTTGTAATTTAGTTGTAAAGAAAGTCAACCATTTTCGACCTTATTAAGTTATTACGTAATGCGAAAATGCAATTTAGCATTTCAATTTTTACTGTTTTCTATTCAACGGTTTAGTCGACCTTGTCCTTGGACATTACACACGCGTGATAATAAAAAGAAATAACGCAAAAATGGGTGATCTTGAAGCATTATAAAGTGAATTTAAATGTGTCTTTTAAATTTATCAATCGATTGAATTTACCTCAATATTGTTATAACTTTTATGTATGAATCGTAGTTACTTCAGTGTAATATAAAAATTTGTTAACATAAATTAATATTTGGAAGTTAGAACTAGAATATACTTATCGTGTCAAATCTTTGTATTTTATTCAGTCATAATCATTTACGCATCTCGCCCAATAAATAGTTACCGTAAATACATAGTTTTCTGTTGATAGCATGTTTCAAATACATGAACCGACACGAAAATGTTTATCATTTCATAAAGACTAATAATCATCTCGTCCAATAAATAGTTATTCAAAATACATAGTTTTGAAACACTTTTTTCGGATACTAATACATAGTTTCGGTTCGGTTCACGCAAAAAGCTTTATTACCCACTTCTACTTTGATAGGCTTACGCGGGGACATGGGTCCAACACGCAGAGGCTCTTTAGAGAATTTTAATCTAAAATGTAATGGGACACTATTTATTATTATTTCCTTTATTTAAAATGAATACATACAAATTACATTTTTAAATATACATCATATAAAAACATACATTTAAAAATATAAAAAATAGTAGCCCACCGGCATCGGGAACAAGGTCCAAGCTGCCGGTGGTCAGGGCTCCAGAGAGAGGAACCTCCTAACAATACGAGCCGTGCCTAGGAGTACCGCTTTCTGCATCAAGCCCTTGACCCAGCCGCCTAACGAGAGCCTCTTCAGGTGTTGGTCGAGGCTCTTAGCCATTAGGCCATTGGCTGTAACAGCTATCTAATATATAATAGTTTTTATTTGACAAAAGATAGGTACTATCTTTCTAATTATTATAAACGACAGATAGCTGTGTCGCTATCATATTTTTTTATATATATCAGCCAAAAATTTGGCTAAATAAGTTGTGTTCAACCATGAAGATCTGTGCCATGGCACAAATAAACAACCACGATCCAAAATCACAATTACAACTAACCTACTAGAGTAATTGCTGCAACGGCATCTAAAATATTTATAAAATATTAGGTTTTCCGTGATTCTGCGATAGCATACAAACTGTGATACTGCAAGACCGCCGCGTCGGCACAATACATGGACGGCACACTAGTAAATAAGCGTAGATGTGTAAATAGTTTAAGATTATGATATAAGATGTTAATAATATTAAATTAATCAGTCATTACGTTGAATCCGACTTTGACTCATTACCCGTCCAACCACCTCTCACTGCGGCCAAGACACCTTTAGCCGTCAGTACGATCGGTCTTGTGAGCCTGCTTGACCGGCAGTGAGAAAACCATTTCCACATACCCAGATCCCGCCCACCTTCCGCCTGTTACCTTAGGTCTCCTGGTAACAGGTTTCCCTGCCTTCAAACTACAAGATAGTAGGGCTAGGGACTTAGGGGCTGTAGGGTATAACTAGGGACTTCGGGTGTGGTAGTAAGTCAGATAGGGAGTATTAGATTTAATTACGTACGGGACGTTGGTTAATAAACGTTGGCCCTCGCCCGTACAAGTTGCTTGTTTTGAGCAATGTTCTAGTTGTGACATTAGTAATAAGTTAATAACTTAGCCAGGAATTTGGCTATACATCATGACATTGTATTAATTTAAATTAGAAATTAAGACAATGGAGGGAACCTCTTGTAAAACCTATACATATAACTATACCTCTTTTGTAAAAAATATACAGACACGGCAGCGATGGAGAGAAAATAAAACTTGATCAATTAATGAAATAAGTAAATTGTAAAGCACTAAAAGAAACCTTATTCAAACTACATTAATTTTAAAATTGTTTGTGCAGTTTTAAAGGTTTATAATATTAAACCATTAAAAACTTATACTGACCTAATTACGAGGGCGGCACTGAAAATTTCGGGAATCAAGGAAGTGACACAACATTACTATTTAAAAATGTATTTATTGCTTTTCGAAGTATTCTCCGCGAAATTTGACACATTTTTCCATACGATGGAACCAATCATTGAAGCAACCATTCCATTCGGAAGTTGGGGTCTCCAAAATGGCCGTTTTGTAGGCGTCCACAGCTTCTTTAGGTGATGAAAATCTCTGTCCACGCAATTTATTCTTTATTTTAGGGAAAGTATAGAAATCATTAGGGCTTAGGTCGGGGCTGTAAGGCGGATGGTCTAATAATTCTATGTTTTCTTGCTCTAAAAACTCTTTTGTTCTGTGCGCGGTGTGAGAACTCGCATTGTCGTGATGGAGGATGATGCGGCGGTTGCAGTTCTCTCTACGGAGTTCAGAAACGACATGTGGCAAACAAATGCTAGCATACCATTCTGCATTAACCGTTCTTTGTCCCTCAAGAGGAATAGTCGTAACATGGCCGGTTTTGGAGACAAACGTGGCCACCATTTTTTTTGCAACACTCCGTGAACGAACAATTTTTGTTGGCTTTAACTCATTTTCGAACACCCAAACTCGTGACTGGTTTTTTGTTTCGGGTTCGTACGCATATATCCAGGATTCGTCACCTGATACGATGTTGTATACAGCATTTGAGGATCCTGCGTGGAATCTTTCGAGAGTTCTGACGCACCAAGTAACGCGAGCCGCTTTTTGCTCTTCACATAGCAAATGCGGTATCCATCGGGAAAACAACTTTTTTACACCTAATTGTTCATGCAAGATTATTTGTATTTGACTCATGCCAATGTCTAAAGTTGCCTGAATTTCGCGGTATGTCACATGTCGATCTTCCTCAATCAGCTTACGCACAGCATCAACGTTTTCTTGGGTGACTGCAGTTTTTGGACGACCTTGACGAGGATCATCACTGAGCTTGACACGTCCACGTTGAAATTCAGCAAACCAGCGATAAATTGTGGTTTTGGATGGGGCTTCATCACCAAAAGCAGAAATCATCCGGTCAACACACTGTTTTTGTGTTAAACCACTTCGAAAGTCATAATAAATCATCGCTCTTGAATTTTCTCGAGTCAATTCCATTTTCTCAACGACTAAACAAGTTTGACAAAACCTTGTGACAAGACCGTGAATCTTTTTTAAAATAAATAAATGGTATTCGATTTGTAAAACCAAGGAGTTTTCAATTAAAAAGATTTTAATATGACAGGAACAGTGGAAATATTCCATTCCCGATACTTTTAGTGCAGCCTATGTAAATATGTCTGTTTGTTATAGGAGATGTTCAAAATATTTAACCGACTTATGTTAATTGCGTTCTTGTTTGCTTTTTTAAATGTAACAAGTGGCAGTGGGCGGGGCACATTGCTCGTAGAACGGATGGCCGATGGGACTGATAGTTTCTCGAGTGACGTACGCGTACCGGAAGACGCAGCGTGACAGACCCCCATGAGATGGACCGATGACCTAGTGAAGGTTGCGGGAATCCGGTGGATGCGAGAAGCGCAGTACCGGTCGTTGTGGTGATCTTTGCTGGATATGTTCAGCAGTGGACGTCTTTCGGCTGAAATGATGAATAATAATATAATCAATTCCATACTAAAAATAAATTACCAGTGCATTAGGGAAAAATATTTCTCCTTTGCTGGTATTCCTATTACTCAGCCAAATTAAATGCACGTCATTTAAGTTTGTCTGCAAATATTCGTGTGACAAAGGGGTTAAGGGTTCAATAATATTCACAACGTGCATAATCACACAAGTTCCCAAAAAAATATCACTATTATGCTGAAATAAAATTCACCAAGATATTTCACTTTATTGTCTAGCACCAGCGGTGCAATTCCTTAATCTCAAACACCCTGTATGCAGAATCCTTGAATACATAATTGAAATAACGGTGACAACCCAATTTGGTATTCCCTAAAACTTGTCCCCATAGCTCACCGTCTGCAACGTGTCCGTTTATAGCTTCAATCAAGTCTTAGGGTAAGATATAGAAACTTTTCTTTTCTTTAAAAAAACGTTGCCCCACACTGGGATTTGTCCTGTGTCGTGGGTGCGTTTACATACATGAATTCCACATACAATACACCCAGACCCGGAACAACTACCTGCAGATCATACAAATATTTGTTCCGTGCTGGAATCAAACCCACGACCCGAAGCGCAGCAGTCGACTGTATCAGCCACTGCACCAACCGTGCTGTTGTGCGTGAGTCTAAGCTAAGTTCACGCTTCCATCTGTCAACATTAGTTAGTAAGTAAGTAGTGCATTTTGACATATGGAAGCGTAAGTTCACGCTTAGGCTCGTTTCAGAATCTCACCCTTAGCATATACTGAATTGGTTTTTCACAGTCCTTTTAATTCTCTATTGAAGGATGTATGGATGTTTGACCTTGAGGAATTGCACCTCAGTTCGCTGGAGCTAAACAATCCCCACTACTAAAATAAAGGTATACGCCGAAAGAGATAAGACATAATGATGTTGTCCCCTTTACTCATACATCTGTTTGTATAGAAGCATCTCTTTTCCTTGTAATTTCTGGATTATAAGGAGCATACTCAAAGCACTGTCTGCAGGGCTCTACATGTATCTCTGTGTATGTATCTATGTAGTATCTCTGCCGGGTTGTGTAGTGTGAATGTTTGCAGAGCCGATAAATATTGCCTCTGCAAACATTGTTTATGTGTCATCTATACAATACTCCATCTTCGCTCAAACAGATACTTAAAGTTTTAGTGTTGTATCATTGACTCTTCGTATTATCGATATCAAAATAGACTAAACTATTAAAACCTTTACCGTAGCAAAATTAGTATTGATAATTTATATAATTAATTACGTATTCAATCATGTTAATTATAACCAATTATGGGCCTAATTAATTGTGATAAACAATTATATGGTTATTTATATTTGATTACGTCCATCACTACTCCTGACTGACGCAGTGACTTATGCTGGGAGTGAAAACAAAAAAGATAACAATTTCATTGTTTTCACTGGGCGTTGTGGTCTATTTTGAATTACTGCAGAGTCTAGAGACTTAATATTGCAAAATAATGGCCAGCGATCCCGAGAGATTCGATACAATGCTGTTAGCAATGGCACAACAGCATGAAGGCGGTGTAAAGGATGTGAGTATAATAGTAATTTTACCTGAAGCCCTATTTCAAACCTGCCCCAAATTATAATTATATTTACTCACAGATTAGCTTAGGCTTTGTGAATAACTCTGAATTCTCGATGGTTCTGCAAAGGTAAGGGTGGGTAATTATTGATCACATGTGACTCAGTCTCGTTTGCTAGGTTACCGGAACAACAGCCAATTTTTTCGTGCTAGCATAGCTCAGCCAACACACAATTTGATATTAAATTACGGCTTAAGTCCGTTTGAGATTTCCTATACACTGACAATTAAAAGGAGTTTCATCATCATAATTTCAGCCGCAGGATGTCCACTGCTGAAAAAAGGCCTCCCCCTTAGATTTCCACAACAAGCGGTTACAGGCTGCCCTCATCCAACGACTCCCAGCGACTTTCACCAGGTTGTCTCTCCACCTCATTGGAGGCTGTCCCATCCTGCATTTTGCCGTGCGCTGTACCCACTCGAGAACTATTTTTAAAAGGGGTTTATGTATGATTTAAATGTAGTGGTAGTTACCTATTTGTATACTTATCACTATCCTAATCAGTGTACTGCTTGTTAGGTACGTCTTTGCCAAGTTGCCCCGCAAGGCATTTTTATATATTTACCCCAAATAGAATGAGTTTGTTTTGATTAGGTATACTAGTTACATAGGAATGAGAAACATATTTACAAAAACACAGTATAATGCTTTAGATAATGCAATAAAAAAGGGAAACAATTATTTTAGTGAATGCTTGTCTTATGTAGGTATTAATTCTAAAGTTCAATATTTTTTATAGATCTACATTAGGTATCTGAAGAACATAAAATAGTTAACTGATCTACTAGACTTCTACTGCAGGGTTTGACTGTTTTTAAACACTCATACCTATATTGTAGAAAAACTTGTTTGTACAACATTAATTTAAAAAAATTGTTTTTACATCTTGTTATTTACATAATGTGTTACTTAGTTACATGAAGTTAAGAATACATTTAGGAAAATTCTATTTTCAATATTTTATATGATATGTATTTCATCAAAAGCTAATATAAGAATATATTGCAAGTCAAATATATTGCAAGTTTCTGTTTTTTAAATATTACTTAGTGGTGAAATAAGAAAGTCATTCTCTTGGTGATAAGCATCACACCTGCCCATAAAAATTGTAATGCTACCCAGCACTTACTAGTCCTCCATGGCACCACACTGCATTTGACTCCTCAATACATTAATTATTTAATTTCCTATGCCCAGTAATTTCACTAGCTACTGGGCCCAACTAGGCTAAGCTTAGTAGAATGGCTCTGCAGGAATACAAGTAATGTGCATCCCTCATTGTAGTAGGAGTGTGCTCACTCTAGTCTTACACCTTCATATAATCCAAAGGTCATTTTGGGGGGAATTTGCCAGTACTCACCACACTAGACAAGTAGGTTGGTGATTGCAGTATGGCTACTGTTCTACAGAAGGGATGCTGCTGCCCAAACCCTCTGATTAGAGTCCCTTAATCTCCATTAACGACATCCACAGACGGAGATGGGGGGTGTGGTGCTATATACTTAATCCAGATACACATGATCTGCCACCTTAGCTGTTGGCTATTGAAGCTTAGAATATTCCATTCAACAAGCTATTCACAGCATCACCTCGGCGAAAAGTGTTTTACTAGCAATAATAAATAATGTAAACATGTCTGTTCCAGTTGCTGAGTACAATAGTCAGCTTTCTATCAAGGAAAACTGACTTCTTCATAGGGGGCAAAGAAGGTGAATGGGAACAAGTAAGTTGCGATTGCTATGGATTTTATGTATATTACCAAGGTGCAAAATGATACTCTATATCTTTTAGTTCATCAGAAAAATAATGATTACATTGGGATCATTATTTAATTTTATTTGTTTTCATCATAATATTATCTTTATTGTACTCACTCTAGGAATCTATGTTCTTCAAACAATCTTCTACACTGTCCTCATACTACACGATTTTGTACACTCTTCCTTTCATATTCAATCCATACTTATGTAGAATGCACTTCCTCTGGAAATCAGGATGACCATGTGTAGGTATACATTTAAGCAGTTTGTGATTAGTTTTTCAATCAAATGTTAGCACAATCATCATAATATCTTTTCTAAGACTTATATTAGATATGCATGTATGTATAGATGTGTAGATTATTATTTGAAAGTATTATACTATATTGTTAAAAGTCTTATATTTTATGTTGTTTTGAACATAATTATTGCACCTATGTGCTGTTGTTGCTGTTGCATAAAGTTTAAATAAATGTTTGATTGACTCTGTAAAATAATGTTATCAGTACATAAAACTATACACAAAGCAGCTTTGTATACAGCAGCATTGTTTAAATTTGGTCTTTCAATTCAATATCTGTGTTGATTGTCACCTTGAATTGAAAGCAGCTTCAGCAGGATCCATCTCCATTGGCGAGTTATTCTGTAGGAACCTTATAAGCCAAATTGCGCACTTCACGCTGCTAGCAAATAAAAATGGTTATCTATCAGTCATGCGTTCAATCCATTGCACTATTATTGCCATATTGAGACTTCCATGCCTCCATTCGCCATTCGAGAACATTGTACTCATTGTACTCATAAACATTGTAACATGATTTTAAAAGAGTACCCATGGAGTTTCTTGCCCGTTCTTCTCCATAGGAAATATACATCTTGGAATGTGGCAACTAAAATCATGACTATTCATAAGTGTTAATAATGGTTTAAATGAATAAAAACCTTTTTATCTTATCCTCTGAAAGCACACTAAATCGTCACTCCCAGTAATAGTAGTACCATTACCCAGGATAGGATAGTCAATTAGCTGAAGTCTGATAGTATGACCTTGATATTCATATCCTGGTAGTAAATGGACTGTGGAGATGGCACTCACTCCATGTATAGCACTGATATTCAGCAATATTTAGTTGTTACTGAAAACCAACCCTAACATAGTTTGGAAAAGGGTATACTAATGAAGCAGAATCGTCGCAAAACACTCTCATGGAGACAGTCCCATACCAACTCTATAATATATCTTGTTTTCTATATAGACAAAAAGGGTACTTCTTAGAACCACTGGTCATAAAAATACTAAATTTTTTCTTTATGCAATCTTATATTTTACAGGTTGTAAAAGATACCTTTTATGCTCATGCCAAGAAAGCCAAAGAAGAGGCGGATAAAATAAAGAAAGAAAAAGAAGAAGCAGAGAAAAGGTTAAAGGATATCCAACAAAAGAAGGAACAGGAAAGAATGGCGCAGGACTTCGAACCTGCTTCTATTACTGAGATTACTGAGCAGGAGGCTGCTACTATACAGGAGGATATTGACAAAGAAAAGAAAAACAGTGAGTATCAGCTTTTAATATCATAAACCAGTAATTTTTTGCTAACAATAAATAGGTCTTAAGTAATTCTTAAACTTTCGCAAATTGAATACATGATTTTACGATAATATCGAGTCAAGCGCGAATAGCGCACAGATTAATATAAAAAATTTGAAATTTGACTAACCTCGATGTTTCGATCAAGTTGCATTGATCGTGGTAACGAGTTGATCGTCTCTAGATGAAGTAGCTGTTCTGTAGTACTAACCATTTCGAATAAAAATGTTTTTTGTTTGGCTATGAATTCTAATTTCAAATTTATTTTATTTTATAAACATGGTTTTTGTTATTCAAAATCAGTCTTATGTGTATTGATTAGTGTTATGTTTTCATCGCGTCTAAATCATTTTCGTCGTCATGGATACGTTGAAAATTCTTTTACTGAATATGAGTACAGTCAAATTCAAATTCAAAAGATTTTTATTCATCTAAACCATTTACGGGCGCTTATGAATGAATAGCCAGAATGTGGTTGCACGATTCCAAGAAGTCTCCGTAGACACTTAAAATAATTTGAAAATGCAATATAGTAGAATAAAGTTATGTGAGAACAATGTACTGCCAGTGTGAAATAGATCATATCGGCCATTTATACTCCGCTGCTGAACAAAAGCCTCCCCAAAGGGTATTTTCCAATACTCACCACACGTGGCAGGCGGGTTGGTGAGTGCAGTATGGCTAGCGGTTCACAAAAGGGACGCTGCTGCCCATCCCTCTGGTTTAGATTCCCTTAGTCGCCTTTTACGACATCCACGGGAGGAGGTGGAGAGGTGCTATATGATGTGATGTGAAATGAAATGTGATGAAGTCAAATAATCGTCGTCGTGGCAGCAAAAAAACGCGGCACAGCTGGAGTACAATTTCAACGACGTTTACGGAGCGAATACTACAAACGAACGCGCAACTCGTTATTGGTTAAAGAGGTGAGACGTACTAGGTAAAATACGTACTCAGTCTTAGAAGTACGCGTACGTGCAAACACTTGTTCCAAAAACCACGGTCCACGAGTATTTAGGCATCTCTAGGATATTACTATAATCGCCACGCTTGGAAGACGGGTTGGCGATCGCAGTTGATAAATATACTCGAAGAACGCTGCTCCCATCCTCCGGCAAATCCCATAGTCGCCTTTTACGACACCCGCGGCTTGAGATGGGGTGGTGGTATTGTTAGCCGGCACCACACGGCAATGATATACTCGACATTGATGTAAATCCCGAATCCTTTCCACTCTAGTGCTAGTAGTAGCTTGAAGGCATCCTTCATTGCAGCGGTGAATAGTTTCGGGGAAATGACGTCCGCCTGTCTTACGCCTCTCTGCAATGGAATTGCCCCCGTGTTCTGTTCATGTACTCGGTCCGACATGGTGGCGTTTCTGTATAAGCACTTCAACACTTCGATGTACCGATAGTCAATATGTCACCACTGCAAAGACTGCAGCACTGGCCAGGTTTCGATCGAATCAAAGGCTTTCTCATAGTCCACAAACGCTAAGCATAGTGGCAGATGATACTCCTCGGTCTTCTGTATAACCTGGCGCAGCGTATGTATGTGGTCTATGGTACTAAAGCCTTTTCGGAAACCGGCTTGTTCTGGAGGCTGGATGTCATGAAACTTGCGCTCGAGACGATGACGTGATGACCCTGGAAAACAGCTTATAAACCATCGCTCAGAAGTGAGATGGGTCTGTAATTCTTCAATAGGGTTTTTCACCCTTCTTGAAGAAGAGCACCACTTCGCCTCTGTTCCACGCTTCCGGCGTTGTGTCCTCGAGTAAGACGGGATTGAATAGCTTCTGAAGGACTTTAAGTACATGTTCCACCCGCTTTCAGAAGCACTGTCGTAATTCCGTCCCCACCTTGCCTTGTTATTTTTAAGCTGTTTCAAGGCCATCCTAATCTCGTACAGGCTGATGTCCGGGATATTCTCGTTATAGTGTCGGGTTAGTTTGGCTCGCGGGTCTATGTCAGAGCGAAATGGTAGGTATATTTACCGAGGTGTATAGCTGCCGGTAGAAGTTCTTAATCTCTCTCAAAACCTATGGCTTAGTCGACACTAGACCGTCGTCGTCGGTCTTAAGCTTCATAATACGACTTTGCCCAATAGACTTGTCTCTTGCGAACACTTTGGAGCCTTGATTCCGCTCAATCGTCTTTAACACTGTACGTGTTAAAGGTGCGTATATCGTGCCGCAAAGACTTCAATATCCGTCTATTGCGCAGTCGGTATGCTTCAGCATGGAGCTTCATGGCGGGTCTTTCTGCCATGAGGTCGAGAGTGTTATTGGAGAACTTTTTTGGTCAACCTTTACGGTGGGTTTTAAAGAACTTAGACCCAACCGCTTGGACAGTTTCTACAAACCTACCATTTAAATCGTCTAGATAATCGTCAACAATAGTACAGTACAGATACGCAATGTTCTAGACACTCGAAACTATTTTGGATTTCGAGTTGTAAGCTCTCGGGGTTTTGGATATGAGCGCTAGAGGGGCGGAGCGTACACCTCATCAGACGAGACCTCTTAACTTTGAGATTTATATTCAATGCGCCTCTAACCATTCGGTGATCACTACCGGTTTTCACCCTATGGATCACAGAGACATCATTGAATATTTGTATTTTATTGGTCATCATAAAGTCAATCTCATTCTTTGTGGAACCATCGGGACTCATCCAGGTCCATTTCCTGTGAGGTGGCTTTTGGAAAAAGGAGTTCATCACGAAGAGTCCCTCCTTTTCCAAAAAGTCGGCCAGTCTCTGTCCCCTGGGGTTCCGTTGCCCATACCCAAATTGCCCCACTCTCAACTCAACATCGCATCGTGTGCTTTGCGTTGAAGTCCCCCATCACCACAGTAAAGTGTGTCTTGGAGGTATGGTATGTATGGCCCTACTTACGTCCTCATACATACTCTCTACTTCATCATCTGGGCGTGTCGAGGTCGGTGCGTAGACCTGTATGACCTTCAACGAACACCTCTTAGATATTCTGAGTATAAGGTACGCTACCCTGCTCAACACACTTTTAATGCTAACTATGTTGTTAATGAGGGACCTGCGCACGAGGAATCCGACACCACCTTGAGACAGATGGTCACCTTCCCGATAGTAGAACAAGTTGCCGGATTTCAGGGTTATCGTGTCCTCGCCCTCTCTTCGGACTTCTGATAAACCCATGACATCCCAGTGCAAATTATCTATTTCTTCTTCCAGCTCAAAAAAATGTCTGCCCTCAATGTGCGTGCGTTATACGTTACCAGGGCCAGTTTTCGTTTGGGGTGGTAGCTGGATCCCGTCCGGTGATTCTTATCACCCCCTGCCCCGCCGTTACCATGGCCGTTACCATGACCAGGAATAGCGGGGCTGCCGGGAACTGGGGGTCAGTGTATAAGTTGTGTCGTCATATTGGGGGGAATTTGCCGATACTCACCACGCTTGGCAAGCGGGTTGGTGAGCGCAGAATTGTTACTATTCAGCAAAAGTGACGCTGCTGCCCATCCCTCGGGTTTAGAGTCCCTTGGTCGACTTTTACGACCTCTATGGGAGGAGATGGAATGGTGCTATAGTCTTAATCCGGACACCACACGGATTGTCATCAATTCATGGGGAATATGGTTCAGTATTTCGATCCCTACTGGACATGACTACTATGTCCGTCTGGTACCTATAGCTATAATTCTGACGGTGAAAGCATTATCAAAATCTGTCCACTAGTTCTACGAGATCGAATCAGGAATGAGGAGATCCGTAGAAGAACTAAAGTTGCTGACATACCTGAAAGGATAAGTAAGCTAAAGTGGCAGTGGGCTGGGCAAATTGCTTGTAGAATTGATGGCTGCTGGTGCAAAAAGGTTCTCGAGTGGACCGCGCACCGGAAAACGTAGCGTTGGACGGCTTTCAACGAGATGGACGGATGATCTTGTGAAGGTCGCTGGGAGCCGTTGGATGATTGTGGCATGTGACCGGACTTTGTGTAAATCTATGGGGGAGGCCTTTGTTCAGCAGTGGATGTCCTTTAGCTGGTATGGTGATGTCTAGTAGTTATCAAGATTACCTCCATAAACAAACTCATTCTTTATAATATTAGTAATAGATGAGAGATATCTCCAACATGTATAGACGTTACTGCGCTTAAGCATTTTCTTGCTACAAAATAAAAGAGCATGCTATTGAGCAAGTTATCCAACGAATAGAAACTATTTTTTTAAGGACCAGATATTGATGCTTCAGTTGTTATTTCAAATACAATTAGAATAATTTTCAATTCTATTAGAAACAGAAATCGGCAGTGGCGATGGCGCCTCAAGTGACCCAGATCCAGCACAAACCGAGGAGGAAGATGACCCAAAAGAAAAAGGCAAGCTGAAGCCTAATGCTGGTAATGGATGTGATCTTGAACACTACAGGTGGACTCAGACACTAGAAGAAGTTGAGGTAAGTGATTGTTAGCATTATTATTTGATATGGACTTCCAATTCGAACCCTTTTCAATAATAAACTGGCCATCTATCTTTCGTTTTGATTTATGCTCTTTGCAATAGATGGCGTTTTACTCAATTTGTCCTGGCACCGCTAATACTACAAGTACACAACAATATAAGTACACCTACTGATTTAAATTTAGTTTCATGCCCTAGATAGGAAGATATAGTACGCTTTTATCGCCATCCGGTGCACACATGTCAGTAAATTCACTTACAACAGCCCGAGGCATCGAGTTAAACAACTAGAGATGCAAGCCTTTTCATCACACGTAAAATAAATTGTAGCCTCTATATGTTTGGAGTAGGGCTAGGCTAAAATCGCGCGCCCCCACACGTCGCACCGTATTGGAGCAATGTAAGGACTGTCGAATTAGCAGGTTCATGCCACTTCTGCCGGCACCACGCGATCCACACGCCTAAAGGCGAAACGTGTACTACCTCAGAGAATGTCGACGCACATGATCCATACACGCAGCCGCATGCTGTACCGCTCGGCAGTGTACCTTTATTTTTGAGTGGTATTTTTTCGTATAATATACATCAGATACAATTCAAGTGTTATATTTATTTATGGGTCATGTGATTTAAGGAAATAAGAAAGGTTTAAATTCGTATAATGTAACATTTCGTTTCGATAAGAACGAAAATAAATAAATCATTTTTAGTATTCTGTACCCAAAGGGCGCCAACGGCAACAGGACATGACAAATTGGGCCTTAGTAATAATAGGTTAAATTTTTTGTTAACTTTGGAAGTGGTTTCAGTAAACAACAGTTGCTTTAGTCAATCAGTGCGTTTTATTTCTTAGCACTCGAATTATTTTAACCTAATTCTCATGCTCTGGGTCTTTAGGAACACTGCAAAAGTTGCTGGGGATAACAAGCGGATTGTTTTGAGGACAGCTGAATCGGTATTATTTAAAATGTATTAGGGGACATTTAAAATCACAGGACGGTAAGATGACAGGTGACGCGGCGATAGGCCTCCGCGACGTCGGTGAGGCGACGAGGGCGGTAAAAAGCTCGGGTGTCGGGCGGCGCGGGCACGCACCGTCTTTGTGTGGGGTATAAATGTTAGTTTTTTGTCTAGGGTGACTCCAAGATACTTATATATACCCTGAAGCGTGGGTGGTCGTCGCCTAATTTATAAAATAGGACGGCTTTGCTTTTGTGGGGTTAACATCGATCAGCCATTTCTTAAACCATTTCCCGTAGGCGTTGGCTGTGGCTTGGAGGATCTTAGTTATACTATCGGGAACGTAACCGGAGTAGGAAAATGGCCTTGTCATCGGCGAGCAGTGCTAATTGGGTCGTATTAGCAGGTCGTTTGGGGATGTCACTGGTGTACAGTGTGAACAATAGTGGGGCTAGCACGGATCCTCGTATGTTGAGAACGATACGGTAGGGCACTCCGAGTTGATACAACTTTTATAATAAGCCGTTGTGCCAGACTCTTCAGGGAGTTTCATACGATGGTCTTCCATCGCAGGAACTCGCTGTGAACAGTCGTCCACGATGGACTGTACATGACCGGTGAGGGAGTCGATGGCGCCTAGCGTGTCTGCGACTGACGTTATGCAATCGGGAATTCTATCTAACTGGACGGACGAGGGGTCGTTGAGGCATTTCCTAACTTTCCTCCAGTCCGTCATCACAATGGTCTGAGGAGGCGACCTAAGGCCGGGCATATGGTTGTGGCCATATGTTGAGTGGCAACGTCTTTGCGCATATACATAAATGGCCCGAGGCGTTAGACGTCGCTATCGACCGCTAGGAGAAGCACCGTCTAGCCCCTAAGCTGTTGCTTTTCATTTATTTATTTTTATGGCTCGAAGAATAGTCCAAAGACGGCGGTCACGTTTCCTTATACGAGATGAGATATCGGTACTAGTATAGTATTATATTATATTACTCCGCTACGTTTCAACTCAACTCCTTTAGCTATTGCTGAAAAGGGTATTCACAGACAGGCGGACAAAAAAGTGACGCTGAAACGAATCCGTTTTAAAAAAAATGGTCAAAAAGCGTCAGAATAACTCAAAATGTAATTTATTTCGTTTATTATCACAGTTCGTCGATAACAATTTAATAAATTTAACATTATCTAAATATACTTTAAAAAAGTAAAAACCGCCTTCATAGATAATAAAATAATATGTTTAAAACAGTTTAGCCTTTGATTCGGTTTGTTATGAAAAAATATGCACTGACTTCTTAAACTGTTTCACATAAATTAGTTTATTATTTTTGAAGACGAATTCGAACTTTTCTTAAGTATCGTTTTTTTTTTCTATTTGGAGTGGCATATACAATACATAGACAAGCGATTGCTGCAATCGCGGGTGATTTGATGTCATCTATCGAGTTACCTTTTTTCATCTCCGAAGATCATCATCAGATCTTCACCAAATTTAAATGGAACCAAGTAGGGTGGAAACTCTTTAAAAAAAATCGTCCAAATCGGTGCACATATGAGGGTGGAGGTCTGCCCGAACATACATAAAAATATATACAAACGAATTGAGAACCTCCTTCGTTTTGAAGTTGGTTAATAAAACCAGATTAAACGATTGCCACAATATGCCACTGCCTACATACAAAATATCTCTATTAAAAGAGTAATTATGTATTGGCAGTATTACTAAAGATGCAGATTTTCATGAATCCTACGAAAATTTGCAACTTTTACACATTCAATCTTGATAATAGTAAATAATACTTAGTTTTTAAATTAATCACATATAAAATTAAAATGATATTATACAGTTTTAATTCAAAACTTATTGACTAATGTGAAAATATTAGTAATATTTCATATAATTAAAAGGAAAACAATTTAGCCTTCAGATTATTAAAAAAAATATATGAACATCACAGCTTAATAGCTTATTACACTTATCGAAAATAAATATAATGTTACGGATATTGTTCTAAATTAGTTTATACTGGGTAAGTTATTGCACTAATTTATTGTCTAACTATTGGTATTAAATCTTAAACAATATCTCTAACAATTTTAAATTATAAATAGCTCAAACATAAATTACTAAAATCGTGGGCGTTTTTTTATATAATTAATACTTCAATATTCTTCGTCATAAAATTTTCTAGAAATTATGAATATTTGTACATCCCGGTCTCCTTGCGCATTCGCACTGTAAAATTAGAAGATTTAAGGTTAATATACATAACAGTGATAAATAAAAAAGGGTACAAAAACTTTTTTTTCTTTTTCGTTAAAAAAAAGTTGCCCCACACTAGGATTTCTCCTGTGTCGTGGGTGCGTTTACAGACATGAATTCCACACACAATAACACCCAGACCCGGAACAACTACTTGCAGGTCGTACAAAATATTTGTTCCGTGCGGGAATCGAACTCACGACCCGGAGCGCAGCAGTCGACTGTATCATCCACTGCACCAACCGTGCCGTCGAGATTAATTTTAAATTGTATTTTAAGTTAGTATTTGATACATTTTAATTACTGATGAATTAGTAAGTAAAATGTATTTAAATGAAAATATTTGCACATCACCCCTTGTTGTCTTTGTACGTGTATTAACAAATCGGTATAGGTTTTATTATTCCAACTGTATTGCCGACAGCACCAGTAAGATAAATTCTTTTTTAATGTGCCTACGTGAAAAATACCCTACTTATATTTTTTGATTCGATTTCATTGAAAAATAAACTAACATTCACATTAATGATATTAGCGGTCACGTAGAAATTTCTTTTCCGGACTAAGAAGACTTTAAGGGACTGACACTGCAAAATTTTACCAAAATCGATTTGCTGTATTGCATCGAAAACTCAACAAACAGCAAGATTGAAAACTAATTTGCTCAGTTCTGCTTTTATATATATATGTAGGTATATATAATAATTTTTATTATTCTTTTATGTACACAAAACAATAATAAAACTTGATTCATTAAATAGGAAAGGGTCAATTGAGTGAAAAGATTAAGGCTTAGGTATTTATAAAGATTTTTTTGCAAGTACACCTGCGATATGAGAGTTAAGTAAGAAAAACTAGTATTAAAAAGTCGATATCACTCGTGACATTATTTTAAAAAATTACCTTTTTTACTTTAGTATCAGTAGTAAGATAATCAAACTTTGTCATATTTATACTCACTTTCAACGAAGCATATGGCTGCAAGTATGCACGCAGAAAACAGAATTGTCATTGATATAACCAGAACTGTTATCTGATGCGAATGATCGCAACAACAGGATTTGGACTCCTTTCCGGTACGATGCTTCGTGTATCCGTTGACGACTGTAAAGTGGGTCGAGCTTGCCACAGACTGCGCATCCGGCCCCGGGCCTGAACTCCGTTTAACACCATTCCAGACAGAATCCAAACCATCGTGTGACTCTTCGGGAATTGCGACTACAGCTTCGGAATGCCCAGATTTGCGTCCATAGCTCCCAAATTTGTTGTGGTAGCTTCCAAGCTCGTCTTGCTCTGAATTTCTGCCATGCATATGCGCCAAATGCGCCGCACTGAGCAGCAGCGAGCCGGACGATACACTCTGAAAGCAAAAACGCATGCGCCTGTTATTATATTTTTTCCAAGCTGTATTTTCAACTATGTAGGTACCTAAAATATAATACGAGTGTTGTAACAAGCGCGTGAGTAGTAAAAGTAATTTCATTGTTTAATCGATTTGAACTCGTCGACATTAGATGCTGTGTACTTCTGCGTGGGACGTTGTTACCAAGAGCTTCTTATGACACGATTTTTAATTTGGTACTTTGAACTTTTATTCATGTTAGCCACGACAAAAATAGAAACAAAATATAATAAAACCGTTTTAAACGGATTAGATCGCGTATATTATAGAAATTAAGTAGATTTGACTTCCTTTTTCTGTTTAAAAGTGGCTCGAAGCACTATGCAAATCGGGAATATCATAATCGATGCACCTGGTTACCGAGTCTCCAACACGCTCAATACTCGACGTGACAGGCAGATATCCTTCAGAGCTCGCACTATAGCTCAGCTCCACTTGGCACCAAAAACTGTACGGTTCGGAGCCATGAGCTTAATTAATTTAATAACTTAATATATTTTACTTCTTAGTTGACAGTTGCCGTGTGTATTTGTATATGCCGTTGAATATTCGTAAATTGTTAAGATTGCTTATCACTAAACCACACGTTCCGAAACTCGATAAAGAAATACGTGGTTGAGAAATTCTTTAAATCTGATTAATTTGTATTGTCCTCAATATTAGTTTACACATACATCTATGTTTGCTGCTTTTTAAAAAGAGTTGATTCCTTCAATTATATGTCTAATTAATCAGTAAGTAGAAGAAAACGTACTTTTAAAAGTTTATAAATAGTTGTGGTGACGGGAGTATCGTTCGCAAGACGGAGTTTTTGTGAATCGTAAGATATTAGTCATTATCGACCGAAATTAATAATATAATCATAGATATATATAATAGATCCATAATCTTTGGATTGGGATTGACAACTTGTCTGTTTTTGCTTTTGGTGTCGTCTTAACACAAAAACAGATCAAGTTATCAATCTATACAAATAAATAAAATTGAAGTGTCTGTTTGTAATGTCAAAATAACAGGTTTTTACTTAATGCATATGAAAGTATATATGGTACCTATAACAAAAACACAATTTTTAAATTTTTTGTCTGTCTGTCTGTTTGTTCCGGGTAATCTCCGAAACGGCTGGACCGATTTTGACGGGACTTTCACTGGCAGATAGCTGATGTTATAAGGAATAACATAGGCTACTTTAATTTAAGAAAAATAATTAGGGTTCCGCGCAAAAAAATAAAAACCCTTGAAATCCAATATATTTGTTCTATGTCAAGTCTCTATATTGAAGTATACTCTAAATCCCTTTTAAATTAAACGCGGGTGAAACCGCGGGTCCCAGCTAGTCTTAAATATAAATATTTTGGATTAGATTGATGATTATTTTCGCCCGTAAATAATACAAAAATCCACTCAACATGCACATTTACCATAATATCCATTAAGAATGTCAATTCCATGCCACTCTTCATAGTATGGCTAGTAAGGGGCAAAGTTTGAAAAAATACCTAAAGACGCAGATCTTGTTTTTTATTGTAATATAAAGATAACTACTCCTACCAGTCTAATGAGAGCGGTTTATATTTAGTTGCATATAGGTAGCGTAGGTACGCATATTAATCATACATAATAGGTATCTGGTATTCGAAGCTTGTTATCATATCTTGTTAAAGATATTTTTGTGCGTTAGTCTTGCAACAGTCGTCTGCTCAAATTAGGCAATCTTTGGAATGCTGTATTAAAGCGTTACTAGTGGATCCTGTACCGGACACGGCAATATCAACCAGTTTCTCGACCCCGTCAAATACCTACTTATATCAATTGTACCTACAACATTTTGATACAAAAACACCGACAAATTAATTCTACCAATAAAAAATAGCTTTGCTGCCAATGCATAATGTTGCAAAATGCTTTTTGCGAGGTTTTCGTTTCTGAAGTTCACTATAATGACGAAGCTGGATCGTGGGGCTTCACTTTTGTAGGTAATGTTTAATTAAATGACATAGAGTATGAAAAAATCTTAGTGCATAAAATATTGCCTCTGCTATATCGACACACAACGTGATTCTTGACTTCATAATTGAAGCGGAAACTGTTTGTAATCGTCGTGACGCACGATTTAGAAGGTCGCCTTACGTGGGTACTGTGGTTGCTTGATGAGCCTTGGCTGGAGGCGGAGCCTCCACGAGATCGGGCATCGCTCAAGCTCCCAGCAGCACTGCTACTTGACAACGATGGCCGCGGTATGTGCCACTCATGCGATGAGACCTGAAATATTAACATTAATAATAAACGTCAAATCTTCTTTTTCTGTTGCTAGAAATCACACCCAAATAAAGTCTTCGAGATGAAAAAGGCTGTTACAATTTATGTTAATTAAACTAGACCTCTTTAATATAAATAAATAATATTTGTAGTCATTTGCGTGTGCCGATTAGAATAATATTTTTAGAGTTTCCTTGTTGCACTAACATTGCTTAAAGTTCAATTTGTTTTTCATCATCATCATATCAGCTATAGGAAGTCCACTGCTGAATAAAGGCTTCCCCCATCGATTTCCACAAGGTCCGGTCGAATGCCACACGCATCCAACGGCTCCCAGCGACCTTCACCAAGTCATCCGTCCATCTCGTTCATTAACTTTCATTATTTTTTTGGATGACAATCTTGAAAACAATATTATATTAAGTTATGTTTGTTCAAAAACTAGAACCGAAAGTAGGTCGGTTTGCCACAAGTGTGTCAAAAGTATGTTTAAGTTATTTAAATCAGTAGATAGTTTAAACTTTTCTTACTATTCGTCTAGTGGACGAACAAAGCATAGCGTTCTTGCTTTAGTCATTAAAATGAATTTAAATGGCTATTATGTACTAGGTCCTTGTTTGCATGTTCATATTACAGTAAAAGGACGACAAGTTACATTCTCTATCCTCGTATCTTTGCATATGCCTTCAAATACATATTCGATTTGTTGATCGATACATAATATTTTAACAATGATCTGCTATGCATATAAAATATCTCGAATTTGATTTTCAAGTTTTTAGTTAGTTTGAAATAGTGAATATATATCGCACAGAATCACATTAGAAACCTATTTATTCATTACAGACAATGTTTTTACACGCTTTATTTTAGCTTGACTTGTATGTTCGTATGGAAGTAACTGTGGATGAATGTAATGAAAACTTGCAATTCAATTTTCACCCACTTCTAGATGTCCGATTGTCTTGAAATTTTGCAGGCGTATCAAGACACTATAATAGTTTGACATGACTTTGACCTGATGCTGTTGCTAGATCCAGCTTATGAATAAAAAAACCTATATTAAAGGTTCTTATTACTACACACTAGACAAGTGTAAATAATGAATTTGAATATATAGGTATTTAGGGTTAATTGTGCTTAAAAACAAAAAATTAAAAAAAATTACGGTTTAAAGAATAATAATAAAAGGGCGCTGTTTAAATTAAATATGAACTGAAAAATGTAAGCGTGGGCTGCTTGAATTCAAAGCTAGATTAATTATGAAAATATAAGTACAGAGCATCTCTCGTCTTTTAATTATACATTTAATTTTTTTTGGTGCTTTTGAGTTCATGAAAAGCGTGCTTTTATTAGATTTTTCAAAGTTAAAGTCAAATATTTTTTATTTCAAATAAACCAATTACTGGCACTTAGAAACGTCAGAATTTAAATTGCTCAAACTATAAATTGAGTTCATTTACTTTTGCGAACTTAGCTGGTATAAACCAGTAGCAGCGTTTTGTATTTGAACACACATCTTAATACAGCATTTTTTTTTGTTTTACTGTGCTAGACGTAACGGTAGTCGCAGTTGCCAACAGGAATAAATTCGATATAAATGAAAATAAACTGGTTGTGTCGAGGTTCAGTAAAATTAGATGATACCTATAATAATAGCAGATACTGTGTAGTGCCGGCTAAGAATAAAACCGCTCCATTTGATACCGTGGTTGTCGTTAAAGGTGACCATGGGGTTAGCCGGAGGATGAGCAGCAGCGTCCTTTTTTTTTATTGATGTCCAGTGTCTCCATGGAACTTCCTTCACCCCGAGGAAGGGCGAAGGGGTATGCTGGACTCCTACCGGCTAAAACCACAGGAGCGGTCATCTTCGGCACCGAGGGCTCCAGGTCCTCGTAAGATCACACTAGAGCCGCCCATTGGTGCCACGCCTTTAGGTATATCACGGAGGGGATGACTGTAAAGCGGTCACCCCCTCTAGCGGAGGGAAGGAGACTGTAAAAAGGTCGTCCCCCCAGGCACTTCTCGGGGAGCATTGTAAAGGATCCCCCCAAGCCTCGCTTTGCGCTGTCCTGCGCACACGGCGGCACGTGACCACGTGCGCGCCACCGTCTTCCCGGGGGTCGCTCGGTATGAGCACGCAGACTCCCCAATCTACGCGCCAGCGACCCCCGAGGAGCAGCAGCGTCCTGCGAGTATACAACCAATAAGCACAGAATACAAAACCAGACCGGTCTCTGTGGCTATTGAGGGAGGCCAAGTCCAGCAGCGGAGTCCAGCTGTTAGTGTTATTACCCTTTCATCACCTCGAACCGTCCAGACCTGAATAGGTCCAGCCCCAGATGGACCCATTAGCGATTTAGCGTCGAAATTTTATCATTTTAATTTTTTTTTTTTTTTTAAGAACGTTGCCCCACCCTAGGATTTCTCCTGTGTCGTGGGTGCGTTTACAGACATGAATTCCACATACAATACACCCAGACCCGGAACAACTATCTGCAGATCATACAAATATTTGTTCCGTGTGGGAATCTAACCCACGACCCGGAGCGCAGCAGTCGACTGTATCAGCCACTGCACCAATATAATTATAATATATAATATATATCATATAATAATTATATATCAATAATTTCTTAACATACGTTACCAGTTTAAAATATATATAATCAGGGTGTCCAGTAAATAGCACGACATACTGCAGGGGGTGAGCTTGGGTCAATACCTACCAAAAAAACTATATATGTTCAGCAAAATCTTATGGATTAAATTGGAAAATTGTACTGTGAAAATTTAAATAAAAATTGTATTTCTTGAAAACATTTTAGTTTTTAATAGAATCAAGACTTTCAATGATTAAAGCAACTATTCACAAATATTTTGAGGTAAAATAAAAACTAGAAAAGGAATTATTTATTACGAGATGCTTAAAAATCTGTGCCAAAGTAAAGATTTTTCGATATTTCGGAAAATTTAGTGCTACTGTAAATCCGTAAGATTTTGCTGAACATATATTGCGTTTTTTTTGGTAGGTATTGACCCAAGCTCTCACCCCCTGCAGTATGTCGTGCTATTTACTCGACATCCTGTATATTATCCAAGCTAGGTTTACAAACCATACTTTATAATGCTGTACTACTTTATTTTTGTGAAATTACTTTACACTAATGCATAAATATAAAGTATGCAAAAATATCGAGCCTGTACTGTGAATTGTGATGCCCAAAACGAAATACTTTCATACTTGATTTCCGATAGATTTATCGATACCTACCATAAAACGCTCACTCCGTTCCCTTTCACGTGATTTGTCACTTAAAATGATTGCAATTCCAATTTTAGTTTATGGCTCCATCGGTTTGTCGATGGCTTTGCCAATGTCAAGGTTGGATAAAACAAGAATATAGTCTAAAGATAAATAAATAATAAATAGCCCTTGATAGGAAACTGATCTGGTTGATTATTCTAAAAATAGTGGTACAAGAACATTTTTTCGAAATGTAAAACATATCCTATTTTTTGATATATATAACATAATAAGGTAAATGTTCCTCCCAAACTGTAAAAACATAGAATATAATTAAAGTTTAATATTGTTCTTTTTAATAAATTTAAAACATTAATTTGCTTATGAATCAAACGAGATTAAAGCATTGAACAATCATCACCCGAAATGGTCAATACAATTATCAGTAATTTATTACTCTTTATTAATATGAGTATGAGTATAAATTATAAAAAATGGAAACAGCGTTCATACAATTAATACTAAATTAGTGATTTATTAAAATCTTGGTTTAGAATGTAAACCTAGCTATCTTTGCAAAGATAACGAAAAATCGTTAGCTTTTGCTGACAGTAAAAAAGAATACGTAGTTATTAAGGCAATGAAAACTTTAAATTAAGTATACTTTTATTTTCGTCTTATATTGATGAATATACATACTTTAATACATATCACGGTTGCTGATAAAACAAAAAAAAAACAATTCAATTTAGGTTCCTCTCCTCTTTTACTTAATGGAGGTAACATAAAAGGCCTAGGCACTAGTCCTAATTATTCAAAATTCATAATTCATTTCTAGTAAAAAGCTATAATTGTCACGATTTATAACCGTTTTACTTTAGTATTCTGGATTTTACAAAATTGCTTCATGCCTTATTTCGTTGTCGAAAGAGACTGCTATTGATCATCAAACAAAGGCGTCGACATAAAAGTAACAGGTATGTATATACACATTCTGTAGTGTCGTTGTGTTGTGCAACTGTCTAGCTGTTGGTGAATGCGTACGGAAATCATTGCAGAACTCTTCCTAGTCGCGTCTTTGGAGATTAGTTTCATCTTAACTTGTCTTACTTTTCAATCTCAATACCTCTTTATGTAACTGACATGAATATGTCTTACTACTTTTCTCAAGTGGAGCTTTGCAAATTGCTATTCGATTTGCTGATCAATATGGTCTTAGAATGGCCTTTATGTAATCGTAATCTTAACATACTCATCCTGTGATTGTTCTATGAACAGGATTGTATTTCATGGAGTTTCATCAATTGTATTTTAGGTCAAGTTTTGTTCAGAGTCCGATTGATTTTGTCAGATACGGTGTTCAAGGTCCATGTTCTCTTTATTTGCGGTCTCGTTTCGTCGGCCTCTGATGCAATAACTCTTAGCTTTGCTTTCGGCTTCATGGTCCTCTTTGTTGCTCCGATAACATGATGGATAAGCATTTTAGGTAGTCATATCATTAATTCGCTTTAGTTTTCATTGTTATATGACAAGGTCGCGTCAATATTGTGATATTATAACAATGTTTTCTTGATATGAGGGTTACGAAATATAATTAAAAATATTTACTTAACGTGTTTATTTTTGTATACTAGTTGAACAATATTCGTTCAGTAGTTACCAAGTTATTCGACTCAGATTTGCGATAGAAGCGGTGCGCGGGCGATGTTGCAAAATGTTTCGCCAAATGCAAATAACCGGTTCCGGGGTCTGCGTCGAAGCATTTACAAAATAATGTTTAACAATGTCTTGACAACTTTGAGCATGCACAAACTTTCGCTCTTTGTATGAGCATTAATTTTGCATTACAAATAAGATAGATTATGATAAGATGTGTAGCAAGTGGGAATTCGGTCGATTTATTCACGTTCTATTATGTGATGTATGTTATGAGGAAACGATATTTTGTTAGAATGGTGTTAAAGTTTGAATTCATTATGACAATAAACTTCATTCATTTAACTTCATTATATTTTAACAATACATTAATCGATTTATGTCCATAATTTTAGGTTAAAAAAAAAGACTTAAATTGTTTAGCAGAAGTAAAAGTTCCACGTGATTTGTCATTTAATTTAATGTTTGTGCTGCTTTTGTATTTATTATCATTTGGTATAGCACAGAGGGCACGTGCATACTAACAGATACGTGCCCACGTGAATCAACGTTTATTTCCTATCTACACGTGGTGTATACACATTAAGAATAATCCCGTGAGAACTAGTGTTGGATAAAAGCTTATATTAGAATTTTATTAAACATACGCCTGCTTATCCGCTTGTGTTGAAGCACGTGCTCGCTGACATGTAGTCATAGAGCACCTGATGTCTCATAAAGTCATAACTCATAACCATTTGTAATATTAATGCAAAATACAGTTTATATAGATACAAAAAATATGGTACCTATTCGTCTTCATCTTCTAATAGCAACACTACGCAACAGTACCTACTAAGCATCCGCTCAATAATTATATTTCATCACAGTTTTGATATAGCACATGACTGACTATTAATTACATTTTTTGTTATTCTTGTTGTAAGTTTTAATGGCGGTTACCCTCATACATCTTCATCTCGTCATTAGTTCTGAAGTTAATGAAGACGTCCAACTTAATAATAGGTGACTTCGTTTCGGGCACGACATCGTGTCCATTTAAGTCATTGTTATGTTCACTTGAGACATTAATGTCATCAAACCATGAAGGTAAATCTGACTACAAGTACATTTTTGTCCTATATGGATTCTTGTCATTATTTTTATCATGTCCATCTTTATGAACCATCGTAACATTAACCATCAGATTGTCCCTTATAGTTTGGTTTATTTAGAAGAGGATAGTGTATATTTCAGTTATTATTTAAATAATTGTCGCCGGAAACTGCAGTTCATTAAAATCGATTTGTTAATTAAGAAGGTTTTGAGTGATTATGGTTATCATATCATATCAGCCCATATTCGTCCATGAACCTCCTATATAGACTAGATCATTAAACAATTAAGGAAATATTGCTAATCCCTGTCCAAGAAAGACTGACAATTATATTGTGGATACTCTTACCAATTTTCTTGTTCCTGAATCCTCAAATCCTGTATTCGTCTTACACGACACCCACAAGACGAAGAGGCCATCGGTATGATGGCCTCTTCTATAACGCAAACCACACGACACTGTGTCATTATGTTCAGTCTCTAGTTGAAATAATTAACTGTAACGAAACAGTTAGGCGCCATAATAACAAGTGCATAGCTGTAGAACATGTTCGGTACATCGAGACGGTCTAGTTATGCAATATGTAATCTTTACGAATCAACAGTCAATGCGTGCTCACGCTACGTGCTCATAACGGTTCATCGTAACCGCGGAAATCATTAGACATAGCCAACTTTACGCTTGTAACACTTAGATCTCACGACACTTGAATTACTGCAAAATATGTTTCGTGACATTTACGTTATTTGCCTATATTTAATGCTACATTTTTTGCAGGAGGTAATTAAACTTATATAATTGGTTTTGCTAACAGGTTTTTCTTAAATAATAATCAGAAACATTATTTCAATAAGTAAACTTTTTGCTTCGAGTCTTTTACAGTCACGATGTTATTTTCGTTTCATGTCAAAGTAGAATCGACGCCTCCGTACAACTTTCATAATCTCAAACAATAGTCGCTACACTTACTATGATAATCAGTTAAAGACTAACTAGACTGCTCCCCTTTAGAAGAGAAAGTGAACATTCCTGATGCATGGCTCTTCTTAGAATACTTTCGGAACTGCAAATGTCACAATGGATAATGGACCATGATTTCGATACTTTTAATTTCACATCTTTCTGTGGTCAGACTACTTTTGTGACTGAATTATAGCATTGCAATATTGATCTCTATCACTGCTACCGGCAATACTCCTAAGTTACAAACCGTGTTGAGTTTCTCCTGAAAGTATGTACCTACCTACCCAGATGTGTAGTAATAAGCAAGCAATTTCTATAAGATCAATGAGAGTACAAAGTTTAGTTATGAGTTAGGTTGACAAAAGCAAGATGTGTTATTGAACGTCCAATTATCATAACTCTATTCGCAATTGCATAAGGACGCCGCAACATGGCTCATTGTTCACGCTGGTCACAAACATTGACGTGATGCTTATGCTTGTCCTTGAACTCAATAGGTTGTATTTCTGAAGCTAACGGGAATCGTGTCAATGTAAATCGGTATGGAAGCTTCATAACTACGGGCTGACCGCAAGACTTGGTTTAGTTTCATTAATATTTTGTGTATAAATGTATGTTGATGCACCTTAGACACATATTTTTGACTTTTTGATCACGTGTGAGGCTGTTACCGTGCGTGGACACCGTACCTGTAAATTAGTACTTTTGTGAGAGGAAAATCAAAATTGCTATAAAGTTTCAACATAGAATTGGAGGCACACTTTAATTTGCAAAGTAAAAACCAAAGGGGAATGCCCATCTGCCATACAAAAAAACCAAAGATGAAAAAAAATCTTCAAATCGAATACAATTTCATTACTTAATAATCTAAAAACTAGGGCGAAGCCAGTTTAAAGTAAAAACTTATTTTATTGCCTGCCCGAAGAATTAGTATTTTGTCTTTAAAATTCACATGAATCGAAATATATTACCAGAACACAAGAGGTATACGCAGGAAAACTCAGTTTTTGTCGTCAACTATCAAAATTACGATATTGTAATATTAACGTAGATATGGTTAAATAGTTCTGTGTTAAGTCATGGTAGTAGGAAGAATGATGACTCGGGGTCGCGGGTGCGCAGATTGGGGAGTCTGCGTGCTCACACCGAGCGACCCTCGAGAAGACAGTGGTGCGCACACGGTCACGTTCCGCCGTCCGAAGTCTGTAGAATTAACATTTCTGTTTTTAAAAAGAGCTTTTGATTTTTTTTCTGCTGTAAAAGTAAACCAATCATGTAACGCAGTTACAAAAATGAAGTCAAAGATATAAATAATATCAATGAAATACAAAAATATCAGTTCTGAAAGTTTTATAATTGCTGAGAAAAATTGACATCCCTGCCGCCAACATTTTCAATTCGTCCCCTTAAACAAACTTAAGGCGTTAGATTGCTTAAATGTGCTGGCCCCGATGGTATTCCTCTGATATTTATTTCTAAATATGCATCCCCTTTACGATATAAATTCAACAAATCTCTTTATGTTGGCATTTTCTAGACTTATGGAAAAGGGCAAAGGTCGTACCAATTTATAAAAATGATGATAATGCTAGCATAATTAAGTATAGACTTTTCCGACCCAATTCTATCTTATCTACTTTCGCAAAGGTTTTTGAGTCGTTAATTTGTCCTTATATACACAGTCACACTTTAAACTTTATTCAAGCCATTCTCAACGCGGGTTCGTAGGTTCAAGATCTACTTACACAAACCTAGTGCCTTTCACAGAAACTTTAGCGGGTGCTATTGACTGCGGCAAACAAGTGGACGTTATATACACATATTTCAGGAAAGCTTTTGATTGCGTCAGTCATTCACTGGTACCCTTTATAATTGGTAATTTTTTTATCTTAAAAATCGTCTTTTCTCTGTCGCAGTTAATGGTTTTCAATCTGGAACCTTGTTGAAAGGTTCTCATATCGGTCTGTTCAACATCTTAGATCAACGACATTCCAAATTATCTTAAGTTCTCTGAATGTTACATGTATGCAGATGATCTTAAACTTTCCAGGATATTCAGTAATCGAATCCATTGACGATACTGCTTTCGATACTATTTGCGATATTGCTTGAGATTTACTTGTCCATTGGTGTAACAATAACGACATGGGCTTAAACGTAAAAAAGTGCTACCATGTAAAATTCACCAGAAAAAAGAAATTATTATCATGTGACTCTAACCTTATCCAAAAAGTTAAGCAAATTACAATCGTTCCACATGTCGATAGTGTTGTTAAAAAGGCTTACAAACTGCTGGTATTGGTTATTAGGAATGTTGCTGGATTCAGGCGCGCCAAGATTCTGTTATATAACTGCATTGTACGCAGCATCTTGGAGTACTGCAGCACAGTCTGGATACCTCACTATGCTATACACGCTCACACATGCTCTATCATCCCCCCGCTTTGTAAACTGTTGAATAGTTACAATGATCTTGTTGACGTACCGAATAACCTTCAACTCTGCATACATTAACTTGATTTCTGTTATGATTGTTTTCCTATTTCTATGTTTATTCTTATTGTTCTTGAACTTGCTTTATACCTCAATATATGTAGTACACGTGGCACAATAATTATCTTTATAACGCATGCTGTGCTTACCTATAAGAAATTGTTACACTAAGCTTATTTGTAATTGAACGACTTTTTAATATTATTAATGTATTTTTGTTTTTGAAAAATTGGTTAAGGTTAGGGCATAGAATACATAATAGTATTGACATAGTTAGGGATAATAAGCAATAATTCTGCCTTTAACCAGTCCGTACTTAAGTCGCAAACGCAAACAAATGAATGTAGTACGGCCAATGCCAAATTTTCAGTAAAGCAATGGACATGTAATTCATGGAACCTAAGACACGATTAGTGTTTTGTAGTTTTTATTAATAATTTGTTTAATTAATATACGCATGCTAAAATGATCAGATTTACATAAGCCGGGCCAGGAAGTCATATCAAATATGAATGATGTATTATAATAAACCGGTACCAATAATTCAAGACCCTTGATAAGCTCATTAAACGACGATCAAATTTAAACACTAATATAATAGTTATACCGTTACCCTAGTTAAAAAAACTAGAAAATAATTTTCAACTATTGGTAGTTTCTGTTGATTTCAGGCATTTAATGGGCATGCCGGCTAAGAATACCACTACCTCATCTCATCCCGTGGGTGTCGTAAAAGGCGACTAAGGGATTAGCAGGAGGATGGGCAGCAGCATCCTTTGAGTATATTTATAACTTAACTGCGATCGCCAACCCGTGTGCCAAGCGTGGCGATTATGGCAAAACCCCCCCAATGAGCACATAACACATCTTTGGGGAGGCCTCTGTCCAGCAGTATGAATAACATGAATTTTTGAAATGCATGGGCGTTCCCCTTTATTATGAAGATTTCCGTTTCTTACTTCGTGAGCACTATCATGTACTAGTGGCGTCCGGCTTAGTTATTCTTTTTTGTGGTAGTTGTTCATACAACGTGTTGGATAGAAATCGAGAATAACATAACTAGAGTTTTGTTCAAATTAAAGGTTGTTTTGATGTAGGAACTACGATCGGTTAGTAGCCAATAAAAAACATTGTAGGTTGATTGAACTTTGACTAGAAATAGAATTTCCGGAATCTATTTAAGGCGATTACAAAACCAGTATGTCTTAAAGAATTGTTGCATTCTTTAAATTGTAATCTGATGGATTGTGGTCTTTAACGCAAGTAGGATGTTACCATAGAAAAAGTGGCCATGAAATCGGTTACTTAGCCGGATTCTTTTCCCATTTAGTTTGAGATGACATCATTGTAGACATCATACAATTTTCCGTTATATAACGTGTTAATGATACATCTATACACGTTATCATTACACATAATTACTTATGACATGCACAATGGCATCTATATCTGATTTATTGTTACAGCATTTCATACAAAAGCTTTTCACCTTGACAGATTGGACTAAACGAAAAAATGTTAGCCAACATAACTGCTTCCTGTCTATCATGTTAACTGTATGACAAATATAAAATCGTCCGCTGTTACTTATGTAAATTAAGTGTAAGGTCAGTATTGTCAAAGCGCCGAATCGTAATCTAGTATATCATGTAAATTTGATCATCGTTGCTAAGGGAAATATATTTTTTCCATCATGATTGGAAGAATGTTTAAATACTGTAAAAAGACGGACATAATATAACCTCATGACTTCATTTCAAATTATTAATGATCGATATACCTACCCAGAAAAAAACTGGAATACACCAAATCGCAGCTATTGAGAACGGGGTCTCCTAACGCTACTTATAAAATTACAGAAATACCACATATTGTTCGTGTTTTGACCGAGACTGACTTTCCTCTTGTTGCTTTTTAACTATAATTTCATCATCAACAAGGCTATTTTTATTTCAATTGATGAATCAGTTATGCTTTTGTGGGTTCACAATAAATCAAGAAAACATTTTACGTTTCGGAAATCAAGTTAGGTAAATCGAACGCGACCTTAATTATTTGTTGTGTGAAGAGCATTCAGCGGCGCGAAATTTTTTGTTTACCAATTATTTCGTAATCCAAAACTTGTTCGGGTACGATGTCGTCATTACACTTTACGTGCCACTGTATAGATATGAAATTATAAACATTGTACCACACATACCATCTTTTTTAAAGAGTATCTGTTTCGCAAGTGTGCTAGAAAAAAAATGTGTATACTCTATCTTCAATAGACTTTTTTATTAATGAGTTGTACGAGGGCGGTTTGATAACTCCATGACTTTGGAAAGAAGAAACACTCTTTTTACATATACATTTTTTTATTTTTCTACATAATCTCCTTTCAACTCTACGCACTTAGTCCAGCGATGTTCCAACCTCTTCAACCCATCAAAAAAATATTTTTGGTCAAACCCTGAAAAATAAGCCTCAGTTTCGGCTACCACCTCTTCGTCTGACGAAAATCTTTGCCCGCCAAGCCATTTCTTCATGTTTGGAAAGAGGAAAAGTCACAGGGGGTTAAAACTGGCGAATACGGAGGGTGTGGCAATAATTCGTATCTTAATTCGACAATTTTTGATGTCGCGATTGCAGACGAGTGGGCCGGTGCATTATCCTGAAGAAATAGAATTTTTTTCTTTGCTAGATGCGGTCGTTTCTTGATCAACTTTTTATTGAATCTATCTAACAATGGAGCATAGTAAGCTCCGGTTATTGTTTTGCCTTTATCCAAAAAATCGATGTAAATAACCCTTTGGCTGTCCCAAAAGACTGTGGCCATCACTTTCTGCCGTCTTTGGGGCACGTGCCCCGGTAGAAGTCCATGGCTTCGACTGTTGCTTAGTCTCTGGTGTATAATGATGGACCCACGTTTCGTCAACTGTTATGTACCGACGCATAAACTCACTCGGATTGCGATTATACATGGCTAGGCATTCCTCAGAAGCTGTTACACGATTTCGTTTCTGGTCGACTGTTAGTAAACGCGGCACCCATCTTGCAGAAAGCTTTTCATGCCCAGAATATCATGCAAAATATAAAAAAACTCGTTCAGTCGAGATGTGCACAGCATCACTTATTTCGCGTATCTTCACTCGACGGTCTGCCAAAACAATATCATGTATTTTATTAAACATGCCCTCAGTAGTGACCTCAATCGGCCTTCCTGGGCGCTCCGCGTCATTAGTGGTAGTACGTCCACAACGAAATTCAGTGAACCACTTATGTACCATCCCATGAGAAGGTGCAGAATCACCATAATACTTTTTCAATTTGTCTTCGGTCTGCTTAATAGTTTAACCACGTAAAAAATAGTGTTTAATTAGCACTCAAAACTCGCTTTTCTCCATTTTCAAAGAATACTTAGAAGTCGCCTAACATTTTTGTTTCTAAAAAGCTTGTTTTCGCGCCAAATTTGAAAAAAGAACGGCATGCGCTTCGTCGTGAGTTTCCAAATATGAGACAAAAAAATATTAAAAAAGTTTTTATTCAACCTTAAAGTCATTGAGTTGCCAATTTTTAAAGAATACTTAGAAGTCGCCTAACATTTTTGTTTCTAAAAAGCTTGTTTTCGCGCCAAATTTGAAAAATGAACGGCTTGCGCTTCGTAGTGAGTTTCCAAATATGAGACAAAAAAATATATTAAAAAAGTTTTTATTCATCCTTAAAGTCATTGAGTTGCCAAACTGCCCTCGTATTATAGACAATGACCTTCTATTAATTACATCATACAAGACTTTGTTGTTAGTTCCGTTTGGAAATGGAAAATCCTAAGTAAACCCATTCCGTTTATGCATCTTATTTTAATAAAACTTTGCTGATTTTCGCACGATTCACAACGTGCTTTAAGTATATTACACATCTTGATGCAAACAATATTCACCGCTTGTATCACGAGAAGTAAAAAGGCATAGCGACTTGTTGCTAACCTAACCTGACCTATACATACAATAAACTTATGACATCTGGCCCAACGACGTTTTTAGCAATAAGTTGTGACGTACATTTCGGGGCGTGCTGTTCGATATATACAATTCTCTATACAAAATGACCTATAGGCAAAATAGTTTTTTTTTCTGTGTTCAAAGAATCAAGAGATAATACGAAGAAGTATAAGCAAAAGGATGTTAGCAGAGAAAATAAATATTAAAAATATAATGTTATCGGGTCGTTATTTACTTGCTGTTGTGCAAACAATTGACCATGAACTACTATTATATGACGTAGCCAAGATTTAATTAATTTGCTGTGACACTGCTAGCTTTAAAAATTAGCATAACGGAAATTTCCGCCATCATAATAGGTATAGGTAAATATTTACTTTAATTTATAAAATCTACTGTGCATCATTGCAAGACATGGCTCTACATAAACACAACGTAGGTATTTATTAAAAAGCGTCACGGCAAAGGAGAGTCAGGTCTACTAAAAAGAATATGGAATTGTACGAACGGTATATTATTAATATCTAACACTTGGCTCTGAAGTCTAAAATCTTGACAAGGTGCATAAGCGTCACCTGTCACGATTGGCTTGCACTAATGGAAAATAAACAGATTTAGCCAAGTATTAATAACAATAATCACTGACTGACTTTTGAACTAAAATCTAGTATATTCAACTTCGGAAATGTTCTGGTTATGCTAAACAATGAACTTTCCAGAATCCTTCAATTTGTTTAAACGACTGCACCGCAACCGTTCGGACCGGCTGGATGTACGCTAAGTCCGGGTGTTGTGAAATGTGAAGGCCGCGCGTCGAGGGCAATTTTAGTTGTCAGTCCCTGTGCCATTTACCTCGTACTAATAGAACTAGCCCCGGCTCACGTAGCCACTGATATTCTCGACTCGGGTTTTACAGACATTCATATTGAAAAGTTCGAGTGATTGCCGATTAATATTAATTGGCTTGGATTTATTATCGCATTAAATATAATAGATATTATTCGAGTACTCATTGTTTTATATGACGCAGTCTACGGTATAGATGGACTTGATCGCTTTTCACAATTTTTTATTCGTAGTTATTCACACACGCGGAAGGGATGTGTGAAGACTATTCTTCCGGGTTTATGACCTTCAGTTTCATAAAAGGATGTTAGAATATATTTTTGTCAATTCAATTAAAGTGATACACAGAAGCTATTGTATAAACATATTTACATATAATTTTGCTAACATTAGCCAAAGAACTCCCTAATCGTTTGATCGCTAAGGAGGGAATATATTTGCATCTTTATTGTTCATAAGATAAAGGCTGTATAAGTTTCTTTTTATACCAATATACGCAATCACTGATACATAAATTTTATATATTTCCAAGTTGATTTGCTGATTAAAGTAATGTGTCTACATTGATGGGATACCACATCCAAGACAAATGACGTTAATGAGAATCCAATAAGGCTTTTCATTCTTTCTACACACGGATAAAGATTTCTTGCTGGTAAGAAAATTGGTTACCTACGTTTTCTGTTTAAAACATTGTGTTTAAATACACTGACGGCCCCATAAAATAGTCTCGCTGCTAATGGTCAATCACATTCTAAAAACTAAATCTTGATAGATATAATTATAGGATTAGGAGATAGAAACGTAGAAGTTAATCGAAGTTAGTAAGTCTATCAAATAAACTTACGAGTAAAACAATCTGCTGCTTGAACTACTGAATTAAGATAATTATTTATCATTATGCTCATATAATACACCTTGCATTTAGAGGTTATACGTTCTTTAATGACAGTCGAAAGAGATTAATGCAATTTTATATTGCAGAATTGTTTAGACTACATAATTGTGCTATGTTAGTGCAATGCAGCGTGTAGATCTAATTTCTTTTTTCATCTGGGTAATCATTTAGTTTCATCTTGATATCGGTGTTAAGCAGTGACAATAAATTAGATAAAATTGACGTCAGTGAATTAATAAAAACATTAAGGAAATCCTTATCTTCAAATGTCAGTAGCGATGTGTCGGCGACTATAGTATGCTCGGTTATGCTATAGGTTCTTGGCAATATGAATGCATTGAAAAACTCAGTTTATTTCAAAAATATTATATATATATATATATATAATATAATTCTTCTGTACGTGTGTATGTCACTGAACGCCTCCTAAACGGCTGGACTGATTTCGATAAATGTTTTTGTATTATGTTTGAGTGAGTCCCCAAATGGTTAAGATCTACAATTGGACCCAGTAGGTGGTGCTGCAATCGGATTTGCATGCACCTGCCTGTGCAAAGCTAGGGCGGGCAGCTAGTATTCTAACAAAAATAGTAATCAACTTTCAGTTCATGTTCTTTGTAGAATAATTTAACACTACAGCCAACCAATAAAAAGCTACCCACAGACGGAGCTCTTAGGTTGGTATATTTTTTATTACACCTATAGTACAATTGTGTTTTTGTATCACGGTGTGGTTAACTTATACTAAAGTGCCCTCATTGTGTGCTAACGATTGCCCAAGAGATACTAAAAAATCTACTCACTTTTGGGACATAATGTATGTACGCAAAATAAGCGTATAGTACGATTTTCTCTGCTTTTAAACCCAATAATCAAGTACCAAATGCAAATAAGGCTTCGTGGAAATATCGTGACTCGCTCGAAGCTGGGGTCGTAGCTAGTCAAATATTTTATAAAATCCTAATATGTAAAAAATTGCAACCAGCATCGATTTTTGTATTTGTAAAAATAAGCTCGATCTCGTGTTAAGCCAAGTCGACTATCGTTATAACACTCACGATGGCACTTCGAAATTTATCTCTTAAGTACCTGGACATCGGCAAGTCCATGAGGATTTCCCAATGACAAAAATGGTAGACATACTCGTCAACAACTTTGAGAACAGAGCTCCCAACGGATATTGGGTTGGGCACCGCATAGCGTGTATGTCAGAATGTCGTAGTATGTCAGAATTAAATATGGCCCAAATATTCAAATTACGAATTATTTAAGTCTGTTCAATTGCAACAAATAGAAAATCTATACGTAGCCCAAAAACAAATACCTAAGGAAACCAATAATAGTACAGCCGCTTGTTAAGTGTTATTTTCACAAGATAGTGATGGAAACAAACAAACACAGACCCAACAGACACCCACCAACTCAACACTCTTGCTGCCGCTTGCGACCCGCTGCAGCGCTTTGTCGCAAGCATCGATGCTTATTGGTCTACGAGGATTTCACATTATGATATGAAAGAACGATCGAATATTCTAACTGGAATATATTCTGTAGGTATACAAATTCTACATCTTTTAATAAATTCAAATGAACGAAATGATGAAGGTCGCTGGGAGTCGTTGGATGAGAGCGGCATGTGACCGCTCGTTGTGGAAATCTAAGGGGGAGGCCTTTGTTCAGCAGTGGTGTGGCTGATATGATGATGATGATGATGATGAAAGAAATGACGTTCCTGTACCTATAAGCCCTGCCGACACATTTTACATCATACGCAATAACGCAATCATACATAATTCACAGAGTTGCGTAGATGATGTTGTGTATATTATGCACATGGATTTAGGGTCATCGGTCGAATTTATAAAAGTGTATAAATGACCCTGGAAAGTATTATTTTCCACTAAGCGAAGTCTTGGGCGTACGTTATTTCAAATATAATTATGTTGCAAAGATTACGGCAGTCCACTTTTTTATCAACTCGGTGCGCTGCAAAATACGTTCCTGCTGACCTTGTGTGGCGTATAAGAGCTTCACTTAGTGTGTCTCCATCTTTATTGTTGATGAAAAAGACAAAAATTGACGAGCTTAGTCTTGTTAATTGGCATCCTGCAATGCATTTACAACTTTTGGTTGGTGAAATCGCTTTGCAACTTTGTATAAATACATATTATTAGATATATAAAGTTGCAATTCCTCTTCCTACTATACTACACCATACCGATAATGTAATTCTTTCGGTGTTAAAGCCATATCAGAAGTGGGTGCTCTTATTGTTTCGTCTAAGATTTTTTTTCATCGGAGCAGTATCTTACGGTACTCTCAATGCAAGCATGTTGTATAGCAATTCTATGAACATTAAACCAACAATATCCTTTTTAATTTAACTTGTTGTTGATGTTAGTTATTCCTTTATCTGGGACCGTAAGAAAATATCTTGTCGGTGATAAATAACATAATACCATAGATACCTATTTAATCTTGGAAAATTATCATCATTCATCATCATTTCAGCCAAGTAAAGTCCACTGCTGGACACAGGCCTCACGTGTTTTGCTCATTAGGGGGTTTTGCGCCACGCTTGGCGGGCGATCGCAGTTGAGTTGCTAATGTACTCGAAGGACGCTTCTGCCCATCCTCCGGCTAATACCACTGTCGCCTTTTACGACACCCACGGGATGAGATGGGTTGGTACAATTCGTAGCCAGCTTCATTATACCTTAATTATTAAATACACCTATGTATTAGTAAATAATTGAGTTTATGATAAATATAAGAGTAATATTAATCAAACTGTACATTTGTTAGACAATTCATGTTTTCCTTGATTACAACTTGTTAGATACTTCTCGCAATATGGTAAGAAATGTCTTTGGTTGGCAATAAATTTTATTCTATAATAATGGTATCATACCTATTAATAAAACGATTTTGACGATATAGCTATGACATTTATTCATGAATCGATTTGGACGACATGGCTACGACATTTAATTTATGAATCAGGAAAGAATGCGGATCCCAATTGAAAAATAAAGTATCTTCGACATTCCTGCGCGGAAGTTTCGTTTTCATCATTATTATGTTAAGGTGCAGATTCAAGGGCAAATAAAATTGATTCATAGCGGCTACACCTGGCAACTGTTGATATAGGTCAATGTTGTTGGACAGTCGCTGGAATTATATTCATCGATTTTACTTTAGATTGTTGAACTAATTGCTCCGCTGCGTTCGGCGATTCAGCGCTCAAAATTTCGTTGTAAAAACAGTTTTAGCAAGAGTAGTTTGACAAGTTACTAACGTTGACGATAAATCGTTTGCTCTAATCAGTAATCATCCGGGTTTAAGTTCAACAACAAGAAGATCATTTATCACAAACTAAACTCAGCAGACAATTATTAAACGAAACTCGTATGGTTTTGTAGATAAATATATACTCGGCTCTTGCAAAGTTACAACCAGCTTACGCAACTTTATCTATCGTAGTCCACAGCTGACATAGGCCTCTCTTAACGCCTTTAGGTCTACGTCTATATCTAATTTACTAATATGAGATATTTGTTATTTTAATCGAGTCTATATGCTCAATGATGAGTACCTACATTAACGTTACCTACTTATTCTAGCAAATTATACGGATAGTATTACACCGGCTTTATAGGTTAATATGTATGTTCACCATCATCATCATTTCAGCCAAAGGACGTCCACTGCTGAATAAAGGCCTCCCCCTTAGTTTTCCGGTGCGCTGTCTCCACTCAAGAACCTTTTTGCCCCAGCGGCCATCAGTTCTACGAGCTATTACTAATTCTTTCAGCTATGTCGGCAACTTTAGTAGCCGACATGACTGTTCATTGTTAAAGAATCGCATGCATCACTTACCGAGCTTTTGGTATCCATTGTTTACTAGTGCCACCTGCACTGTATTATTGTTTTTCTGTAATGAGCTGTTCACTAATGTTACGTCACTGAACACTGCATTCACTCGGTCCACATGTCTGTCAAAATTGCGTTGGTTGTTTAGTTGCTTCGAGCTAAACCTCTCTCGCCCTCTCCGTGTGGCCGGCGTCGTGTAACGCGCCTGCTCCAAGCGGCAAAGCGACTAGAGTCGAACTGAGAGTGTTGCAACAATCACCAAGGTTTATATATGAGGTGGCAAGCTGCCGTTTTGTATACAGATTTTGTATATTAGTATTAAAAAAAAAAACTAGCGTACTCGATATCTTATTAGATAATTTAGTAGTAGTTAGTATTTTCATGTACTTAATATAATAATTGAACAGTCGCACATGATTTTTCTAATAATACAAAATTCATCTACTTATCATTGAAACAGCGCAGTGTACACAAGCGTTATAATAAACAATATGTACCATAGTTACTTATCAGCTGCCTGTATTGTGCATTCGGAAGTCGATATAAAAATAACTATATTCATTATCATAGTGTAGATTTAATAATAAATCAATCTTACACACATATACAAATCTGTTGCCCGTGTCGTCGATTACCTTCGGGTCGCTAATGAACACTTATTTCAATATTATGACGTCCAGCTTGGGTCACTCCAAGCTGGACGTTATAATGTTAGCTTAAAAATAATAAATCATAGTCCGGTATTGCACTTACTTGATCTTCATTAAAGCTTCCTTCGATTTTTGACTGAGTCTGCAATTTATTATTCATATCCAGTCCATAGGTACAGAAAAGTTTCAATAAACGTCATACAATTTTCTTTACACACCTATCCAATTTAAATATAATATATATTAAATAAAAATAGATGCAAACCGGTGCGGTTAGTGGTCAGGACAATTTTCGTGTGACCATATACGATGACTGTCGGTAGCCTTAAGCTCACAGGAAAATAGTTTAGAAGCAATACAGTGGCTATATCACGTTGTGTGCATCGGCGTACGACAAGTCCTTATGACGTGTCCCTTTGCCGATGCCACTGGTTGCGCAATCGTTCGCGGTCGCGAGGACGAACTCTCCGCTCTTGGAATAACATAACAGGACTCCGACGACTCGGCTACACCTAATTAAAACTAGTAAAAAACCTACCTCACGACATCCAATCGGACATTGAGCTCAGAAACAGGACATTATATATACGTTTTTTAGATAGATAAAATGCCTCGTGATAGATCTCTAAATTTCATTTGTGTAATTTTAAAACATAACGACCTTCGATTAACGTTTCAAGAAGTCAATTAAGATATTAATTCCAAACTATTTAATTTTGTAAGGTTTTTGTGATGTGTTTTCAAGATAATTGTTCCGCGTTAAGATTTATGCTGGGTACTCTCGTATCCAAAAATCGATGATTTCGTCATCATTCGCCTTCTTTTTCAACGTTTTCCCTACCTTTCGGTAAGTACAACTCATACCAACCTAGGCTGTCTCACTACCGTTTCACTTTTTTGGAGAAATTTCTTAATCGTAATTCAACTTTAAAGTTAGCTAATCAACAAGGTAATGACCCGGCAGCAGGCTACAAAACCATCAAACTGGCATTGTGACATTCTAGTAATCTTCTGTCTCTTCTTCGCCCAGGTATTGAAAACCTCGAGGAAAACTATTCCTTACTACTAACAGCCATACTGAACAAGAATCATTTATGGTGCAACAAAGGGATTACTCATTACTCATGCTCTTGTGCATAATTACATCTTCATTAGCGAATAGCTAGAAGGCTTTCTCATAGTGCATGGGAATTATGCCTTAATAAACTTACAGTTTTCGCAAGCAAGTTTCAATGCATATTCAGAGAGCTATTCAGAGTCACTCGGAACTCGTTCTGTAGGCTATTTCGGGAAAATGCTTATTGATGCAGAAGAACTTGCTATTCGGACCTATCGTACATTTAAATGCCTGTTTTTATATGATATCCTACCTAAGTTATTCAGAAGAGATATATCTATAAAGAATATGTCATAATATGCTATATCTCAAGAGTTGATTTAGGTTAAGATCAAAAATGCGCTGCCGCGGCTCGTAAGAGTATCATTAGCAACTAAGATCAATAAGATCAGAACTTGCTTATGGCTTCTTTTGTAGCAAGGTTTCTGTCTAGAACTTGTTTAAAAAAATGAGATAGTTATTTGTATTTGTTTCTGCCTTTGAAGCAGTGCATATGAAGGCTCTTATCTTCTCTTAAAAGTAGACAATAATGTTGACGGAGATTGTTTGAAAATATCCGTAATAAATTAATAATGCATATTTATGCGTCTATTTTTCGAGTTTACACCTTGTAGTAAAAAAATATAACAACATGAAATATTTATTACTCAAATGCTATAAATCTCAAGAGTTGGGTGAATTTGGTAGACTTTCCACTCAATTCGCTTTACTTGGAATCTAGTAATACCCGACCATCTCTGAATAACCTTGCTTATCTGTTGCTGAAGATGGAGCAAGACAACACGTAGGCGAAACGAAATTTACTAGGTTGTTTTTGTCTGTATTCATTAGTATACCTGATTACATTAGTATACATGATATACATGATTCGGACTCCTGAAATGCCCTTATATGTTTAGATTACTATATCCGCCGGTTGTAGAAATACGATACTATTCGCTAGCTCGGTGATTGAAATGAATTGTATGATTGGAAAGAACTGTACAAGTCTCGGCCGAAATAGTGATTAAAGTTTCGGCCTCGTTTCATTAAAAATGTTTTGAAATCACTTCAGAAGAAAAAAGTTTTTAAAATAACTCCTGAAAGTACTCGGCTTCGCCTCGTCCTTCCAATATTACTCGGCCGTCAATCGCTTTATTTCAGGTCTGGACAGTAATGTAATATCACGTCTCGTTTATAACATTAGCTAATAAGAGATTGTCTAACATTTTAGATGCTCTCTTATTAGGTATGTTTGTCATAAATAAAAGTATAGCTTTTTTTTATTCTACATGAAAAAAATATTTTGTGCTTTTAGTTAATATTTAATTAAAATCGTGCCCAGCCAAGTCGGATTCGACGATTGACCTCTTTCTTGACGTTGGACCTACCTAACTGGACAGTTTGTCCCAGGTAGACATAGCTCAGACATGGCTCAGAATACCACCACACCATCTCCTCTCGTGGGTGTCGTAAAAGTCGACTAAGAGATTAGCCGGAGGACGGGCAGCAGCATCCTTCGAGTAAATTAACAACTCAACTGCAATCGCCAACCCGTCTGCCAAGCGTGGCGATTATGGCAAAACCCCCCAATGAGCCCACAACACACGCATATCGGTCGTTGTGGTGATTTTTGGGGGAGCTCTGTGTCCAGCAGTGGACTTCATTCGGCCGAAACGACGAGACATACTCGTCAACAACTTCGAGAACAGAGCTCGGACGGATATTGGGATGGGCACGACATGGGCATTTGACATGACTTTCGTCTTGCCCATGTTCATTTTAAGGCCCACCTATTGGGAAACTCTTTTGAGAATTTGAGATCATCGAGCATTGTGCTGAGCTTTTGCAGCGATTCTGTTATGACTACGATGTCGTCGGCAAATCGAAGGTGAGTGATATACTCGCCATTGATGTTAATGCCGAATCCTTTCCACTCCAGTAGCTTGAAGGCATCCTCCATTGCAGCGGTGAACAGTTTCGGGGAAATGACGTCCCCCTGTCTCACATCTTTCTGCAATGGAATTGCCCCCTTGCTCTGTTCATGTAGGTACTCGGACCTACATGGTGGCGTTTTTGTATAAGCACTTCAACGCTTCAATGTACCGATAGTCCATCAGGCACCGTTGCAGAGATTGCAGCACTTATTTTTTTATTTATTTTTTATTGATCCGGTGGAAATACCTCATGTACTTACTTCGCCCCGGGAAAAGGCGAAGGGGCATGCCGGACTCCTACCGGCTAAAACCACCGGAGTGATCATCTTCGGTACCGTAGGGAGGCTCCAGGAACTCGAAAGATCTCCATCTAGAGCCACCCATTGGTGCCACGCCTTTAGGCACATCTCGGAGGGGATGACTGTAAGGCGGTCATCCCCTCTAGTGGAGGGAAGGCGACTGTAAAGAGGCCACCCCCCCAGGCATCTCTCGAGGGAATTGTAAAGGATTCCCCCGAAGCCTCACTATGCGCTGTGCTGCGCACACAGCGGTACGTGACCACATGCACACCGCTGTCTTCCCGGGGGTCGCTCGGTATGAGCACGCAGATTTCCCAATAAGCGTGCTCGCGACACCCAAGGCCTCCTGCCATATAAGACGACAGGGGGCTCAAGCGTGTTGGACACGGACACCGCGGCGGTTGTTACCCCGGCTCCGTGTCCTCCTCCTCCGAGTGGGATCGGGCCTCTCCCGATCCCGCTCTGCCACCTCCTTCTGGAGCATTACGCTCTCACAGAAGGAGACCACAGCACTCCAATTTTCATGCTCTGCCAGCATAGCCGACACTACTGCTGGCAAAGAGAGATCTTGCCCTATCCGATCGACCAGGATCCGCCGCTCGGCAGTCCACGCAGGGCACTCTCCGAGCGTGTGCTGTGCGGTATCCTGATCGTCTCCACAGTGGTGGCACTGTGCCGTGACCTCGCGTCCTATCCTGTGCAAGTACGCACCGAAACAACCGTGTCCGGTGAATACCTGCGTCAGGCGGAATGTGACGCGCTCGCTCCTTTGGAGCCAGGCTCCGAAGAGCGGCAAGACAGCCTCAACGACGCGCTTTTGCACGTACTGTGGCAGCATGAGCCGCTCGCGCCACAGCTCGAGTGCACGCCGCCGAGCCTGCCGCCTCAAACTTTCGAGCGCCCCCGAAGGCACGCCTTCACCGCTCTGGCGGAGGGAGCGTGTTTGGTGATACACCCACGCATCCATCTCCGCCAAGATATCAAAAGGCGGAAAGCGCGCCAACAGAGTTGCCGCCTCAAAGGACACCGTTCGGTATCCTCGTGCGATCCGTATAGCCGCTCTACGCTGCAGACCGTGGATCTTGGTTCTGCAGCGCTGGACGCCCGAAAGTCGAGATGACCAAACAGGCGCCCCGTAGAGGGCCACGGACTGCACGACTCCTCCGTAGAGGCGGCGAATTTCTTCCCTCGGTCCCCCGAGATTGGGTAGCAGCCGGTGCAAGGCACCTGCTATCCTTTCGACCCGGGGGACAAGACGCTCGAAGTGCTCCTCGAAGCCCCAACGACTGTCCAGGTTGAGCCCCAGAGATTGCAGCACTGCCCAGGTTTCGATCGAATCGAAGGCTTTCTCATAGTCCACAAACGCCAAGCATAGTGATTATACTCCTTCGTCTTCTGTATAACCTGCCGCATCGTATAGATGTGGTCTATGGTATCTTCAGTTACCTTTTCGGAAACCGGCTTGTTCGGGAGGCTGGCAGTAATCAAACCTGCGCTCGAGACTATTCGTGATGACCCTTGAAAACAGCTTTCATGGCGAGATTGGTCTGTTATTCTCCAATAAGGTGTTATATCCTTTTTGAAGAAGAGCACCACCTCACCTCGGTTTCACGCTTCCGGCGTTGTGCCCTCTAGTAAGACGGAATTGAATAGCTTCTGAAGGACTTGTAAGTACCGGTGTGCCACCCGCTTTCAGAAGCTCTGTCGTAATTCCGTCCCCACCCGCCTTGTTCTTTTTATGCTGTGTCAAGGCCATCCTTATCTCGTACAGGCTGATGTCCTGGATATCCTTGATATAGTGTCGAGTCAGTTTGGCTCGTGGGTCTTTGTCAGAGCAAATGGTAGGTATACGTGCGATGCCGTCGCCTCCTTTTGCGAGGAAGTGATGCAAGCAAAGGAGCGCGCGCCCTGTCTGAAGGCAAAGTGCGGCCAGCAAGGTCGCAGAAGAAGGGGCCCGTCTACCATTGACGGGCCGATACCTGCCGGGGGCGCAGTCTAATGCAGACAAAGCGTACACTTCACCCCCGGCTAAAGGTAAGAAGAAGGACACCGTGACAACCACGTAAAAAAAAAGGTATAGCTGCCGAGGTGTATAGCTGCCGGTAGAAGTTTGGACACTTTGGAGCCTTGATTCCGCTCAATCGTCTCTTTAACACCGTTGGTGTTAAAGGTGTGCGTATATCGTGATGCAAGGACTTCCATTTCCGTCTATCGAGCAGTCGGTATGCTTCAACATCACCGGAGTACTGCAGCGCGTCTTTCTGCCATGAGGTGGAGAGTGTGATCGGAGAACTTATTTGGTCTACGTTTACGGTGGGTTTTAGAGAACTTAGACGCAACCGTTTGGACAGTTTCTACAAACCTACCATTTAAATCGTCCACAGATACGCAATGTTCTAGGCACTCGAAGCGGTTTTGGAGTTCGAGTTTAAAGCTCTCGGGGTTTTGCATATGAGTACTAGAGGGTCGGAGCGTAGACCTCATCAGACGAGACCTCTCAACTTTGAGATTAACATTCAATATGCCTCTTGCCACTCGGTGATCACTACCGGTTTTCACCCTATGGATCACACAGACATCATTGAATATTTGTCTTTTATTGGTCATGATGAAGTCAATCTCATTCTTTGTGGAACCATCAGTACTCACTCAGGTCCATTTCCTGTGAGGCGGCTTTTGGAAAAAGGAGTTCATCACGAAGAGTCCCTCCTTTTCCAAAAAGTCGGCCAGCCTCGCCAGTCCCCTGGGGTTCCGTTGCCCATATCCAAATTGCCCCACTCCCATCTCACCATCGCATCGAGTGCCCAGCTTTGCGTTGAAGTCATCACAACAGTGAAGTGTGTCTTCGAAGTATGTACGAGGGCAGTTTCGCAACTCAATGACTTTAAGGTTGAATAAAAACTTAATGAATTATTTTTTTGTCTCATATTTGGAAACTCACTAAGAAGCGCATGCCGTTCCTTTTTTCAAATTTGGCGCGAAAACAAGCTTTTTAGAAACAAAAAAGTTAGGCGACTTCTAATTATTCTTAGGAAATGGAGAAAAGCGAGTTTTGACTGCTAATTAAACACTATTTTTTACGTGGTAAAACTATTAAGCAGACCGAAGACAAATTGAAAAAGTATTATGGTGATTCTGCGCCTTCTCATGGGATGGTACATAAGTGGTTCACTGAATTTCGTTGTGGATGTACTACCACTAATGACGCGGAGCGCCCAGGAAGGCCGATTGAGGTCACTACGGAGTGCATGGTTAATAAAATACATGATATTGTTTTGGCAGACCGTCGAATGAAGACACGCGAAATAAGTGATGCTGTGCACATCTCGACTGAACGAGTTTTTTATATTTTGCATGATATTCTGGGCATGAAAAAGCTTTCTGCAAGATGGGTGCCGCGTTTAGTAACAGTCGACCAGAAACGAAATCGTGTAAGAGCTTCTGAGGAATGCCTAGCCATGTATAATCGCAATCCGAGTGAGTTAATGCGTCGGTACATAACAATAAAATGAATTAGCTTGTGGTTACATAAGACACTCTTTATGTTCAAAACTACATTAGTTAATTGAAAAGAGTTTGTGTTATTTTCATTATTCTTTTACTACATCAAAAATACTAATCATTTTCTAAACAATTCTTCATAGTGTCTAAAAATAATACAACTTTTTTATTACCTAAATTTTACGTACGTTCATTCATATTAATTTCATCGACTGTATGCTATGAAGGTATAAAATTCAGATTACTATGGAATTGGAGGATAACAAATCCTTAGCCTTTCTTGACATACTTCTCATCCATAATCCTGATCATTCTGTTAGTCACACCGTGTATAGAAAGCCTACCCATATAGATACCTTAATGGTGAATCTCGCCACCATCCTTGTCAGTTAGCTACCGTGGCTAAATCTTTGTTACAGAGAGCATCGAGACCTCGACCATCTGGCAGGAGAACTTCACCATGTGAAGGAAGTTCTCCAACGTAACAATTTGAGAACGCCATATTCCCGTCGCAGAAGCCGCCACGGTTGATCGACGACCTGCAGTTTTACCATTCATTAAGGGAGTCACCGACAGAATTGGTCATATCTTGAAGCGTGCTTCCAATAAAACCTAATTTAAGCCGCATAAGAAGATCAGCCAACTTCTTAAACCGGTGAAGTGTCACATTCCTTTACAAGATGCAGGGGTCTACAAGATTGACTGTGAGTGTGGGTTGTCATATATAGGGCAATCAAAGCGTAGTATAGCCACCAGATTTAAAGAACACATAGCTGACTTCAAGCATAGACGCTCCACATAGTCTGCAGTGTGCGAACATGCCTTAGACAAACCCAACCATTTTCTTCGTTTCGATCAACCTCAAGTCCTCAAGAAAGAGAACCGATATGTACCAAGAATGTTTTGTGAGGCTATTGAAATAAAAAAAACATCCTAATTTTGAAGAGAGAAGATGGCTGGCAGGTACCACCAGTTTGGAATCCTGCTATTAAAATAATAAGGTCTCAAACTAAATACCACACTAAAAATCATCAAGACACTGAGTGATTACTGGGTGCATCGAAATAATTTTTGATTATAATTGTACGGTTTATGAAATATATACACATTAAAACGAATGACACTACATATTACAATATATTATATACTATAACAAACACAAAATATAATCACTAAAATTATTATCATAATAACTTAGATCACAATTATTTATTTTCACCTTTTTAATTGTACGGTAGATAAAATAAAATAACTTTTAAAAATCTGTAACGACACCTGCCACCTTAGTCATCCTGCGACCACGAACCCTGCAAAGTGTTCGAAACGTCAGGAAAAACAAAAATCTAAAATATAGGCGATAGAATCCGTTTAAAAGTGTTTGTTTTATTATAATGTGTATGTGGAATTCATGTCTGTAAACGCACCCACGACACAGGAGAAATCCTAGTGCGGGGCATCGTTAATACTCGCGAAAATCTAAGACATTTTTATATTTAGATTCTTGTTTAACTTGTCTATATTATTCATAACTTAGAATCATCCCGAACTTGATGATTTTGTACTTTTTTGTTGATGTACATATATGAGCTTATAGGCAATTTGTCTTTAAAACGATTAAAGTACTCAAACGGTATAAGATCGATAAAATACAAGGCCATTTAAACTCGTATCACAGAACGAGGATCAAAACTTAAGTTGAACTCAAAACCTTATTGCGTTAATCAAATATGAAACCTACATTTGTATTCAATTAATGAAATCTCTACTCAAGTTCTTCTCAGTTTTTGATTTGCGCTACAGTATTACGAATTAAGTGTATAGTAAATGAGTAATACGGGCCTTAGTGGCCAGTGGGTATTAAATTTATGATAAATATAATATACCCGAACTGTGCATTAAAAACATACGTCCTAAAAATAATGTTCCTGAATCTGAAAAGAACAAATATACATTAGTAATGCATATACAAAGGTCGAAATATTGACTTTTCATCTTTGTTGGCAGCACATACACGTACAGAAACGTGTCTAGAGTGATTCTGTAATTACCCTATGTGTGAAGTTTACGCTTCTATGTAATGACCTCCCATGACCGTGACGTGTTCGCAATAAATATGTTTGGGGAATCAAGAGTTCAATGATATTACACGCTTACACGATATATTTATTGCTTCAGAATTGAGTATGTACGGGCGTTACATTATCATATTGTAAGGAACGATCGTTATCACTCAACGAAACTACCAATTAATATCCTAAGTCATTAATGTTAGCTCATGTACAGAATATCATAAACGTAAAGCTATTATTGCTGAAGGAGTTTGATTGACTGCTGAAGTATATATGGTTTTGGCCATGTACCGCTTTTACTTTTCCTTTAATGGGTTGGAGTGGTATGTGGTTGGTGTATCTAAATAGTGTTTAATAATAACACCTGGAAGGATAGTCCCTTGTGGGCCCTTGTCAAATGCGTAACGTAAACACTATTCATGTATTCGTAAACAGCTTACTTACACTATGACCCAGACAAGCGTTATAAATAATGTCATAGGTTACTCATGCCCGTCACATTACAAATCGTCATAATTTAATTTAATTTAATTTTTGGAGGCAGCGTCCACATGGAAATGACGAAGCACTAACAGGCCGTCACCGTTCAAATGGTTACGCATTCTGTGCCGACTATCCTTCTCATTATTATCATCATCATATCAACCATTAATAGGTCCACTGCTGAACCAAGGCCTCCCCCATATATTTCCACAACTGTGTCGTCATTTTGGGGAGTACTTGCCAATACTCACCACGCTTGGTAGGCGGGTTGGTTAGCGCAGAATGGCTATTGTTCCACATAAGGGACGCTGCTGCCCATCTCTCTGGTTAAGAGTCCTTTAGTCGCCTTTTACGACATCCACGGGAGGAGATGGAGTGGTGCTATATTCTTAATCCGGATACCACACGGAATATCGGACTATCCTTCTGCGTGTTATTATTCTAAGGTATTAATTAATCTCGATGTAGAAATATAATGTCCGGAACAAATATAAGGTGCGTTGATATCTAAACTCTTGGCAACACGGAGCAGGCTTGTTTTTTAACGCGGAGATGTCCTCATAGACTTCCTCCTCTTTGGGAAGGGCGGAGGGGCTTAAACCGGCTAAAATCTCACGGTGACCTTCTTCATACCTCTAGCCGGGGGTGAGGTTTACGCTTTATCTGCATTAGACCGCGCTCCCGGCAGGTATCGGCCTGTCACTGTTTGACGGACCCCTTCTCTGTGCTACTTTGTTGGCCGCAACTATCCTTCAGAGAGGCGCGCGCGGAACACGCGCGTCGACATCTCGAGCCTGTTTCTGTCCTGCGCCCGCAGGCCGCTTCTCATGGTGGCCGGAGATCGTTCAGCGCCCTCCTCCGGCGCCCACGCCCGGTGCGTTTTCTGCGGCGGGGATCAGAGGTTGACTACTACCGTGCCCGCTCTGCCACCTCTTTTGTTTACATCCCTTCCTCGCAAAAGGAGGCGACGGCATCCTGCGCGCTCTCGCTCCGGACGATAGACTGAACCACGGCCAGAAGCGAGAGGTCACCCCCTTCGACTGCCGCGACGAGATCACGGCGCTGCGTTGTCCAAGTTGCGCACTCCTCCAACGTGTGCTGCGCCGTGTCCTTCGGGCAGTCTCCGCAGTGATGACAACCGAGCGTCCTTCCTCGGCCTTTTTGTATATTGTTCCGGTGGAAATACCTCATGTACTTCCTTCGCCCCGGGAAAGGGCGAAGAGGCATGCCGGTCTCCTACTGGCTAAAACCGGAGTGATCATCGTCGGCACCGAAAGGAGACTCCAGGAACTCGAAAGATCTCCATCTAGAGCCACCCGTTGGTGCCACGCGTTTAGGCACATCTCGGAGTGGATGACTATAAAGCGGTCATCCCCGCTAGCGGACGGAAGGCGACTGTAAAGAGGCCACCCCCCGGGCATCTCTCGAGGGGATTGTAAAAGATTCCCCCGAAGCCTCTCTATGCGCTGTGCTGCGCATATAGCGGTACGTGACCACATGCACACCGCTGTCTTCCCGGGGTTCGCTCGATATGAGCACGCAAATTTCCCAATAAGCGCGTTCGCGACCCCCAAAGACCCCCGCTATATAAAGACGACAGTGGGCTCAGGCGTGTTGGACACGGGCACCGCGGCGGTTGTTACCTCAGCTCCGTGTTCTCCTCCTCCGAGCGGGATCGGCCCTCTCCCGATCCCGCTCTGCGACCTGGAGCGGATTCTGTAGCATTACGCTCTCGCTGAAAGAGACCACTGCACTACAATTTTCATGCTCTGCTCTCTCTGCTAGCCGACATTACTGCTGCCAAGAGAGATCTTCCGCTCGGCAGTCCACGCAGGGCACTCTCCGAGCGTGTGCTGTACTGTATCTTGATCGTCTCCACAATGGTGGCAGTGTGGCGACCTTGCGTCGTATTCTGTCGCGTAAGTACGCACCGAAACAACTGTGTCCGGCGAATACCTGCGTCAGGCGGAATGTGACGCGCTATGACGGCAAGACAGCCTCGACGACGCGCTTTTGCGCGTACTGTGGCAGCATGGGTCGCTCGCTCCATAGCTCAAGTGCACGCCGTCGAGCCTGCCGCCTCAAACTTTCGAGCGCCCCTGAAGGTACGCCTTCACCGCTCTGGCGGAGGGAGCGTGTTTGGTTATACACCCACGCATCCATCTCCGCCAAGATATCAAAAGGCGGAAAGTGCACCAACAGAGTTGCCGCCTTAAAGGACACCGTTCGGTATCCTCGTGCGATCCGTATAGCCGCTCTACTCTGCAGACCGTGGATCTTGGTTCTGCAGCGCTGGCCGCCCGAATGTCGAAATGTCTAAACAGGCGCCCCGTAGAGGGCCACGGACCGCACGTCTCCCCCGTGTCCTTTCTCGGCCTATTCGACGCAGATACTTCCCGAAACACCCATGGTTCGATAGTGAGTACCTGCATCATCCGGTAGGTGTGGGCGCCATGCTGCCTCTCCAGCTATTCCTCCATGACGGGTCTTACCGCCGCTATCGCGGCGTGCCCTAAAGTAAGCAGACTCCCACATAATTATAACCTACATGAATATTATTGAATCAGTGTTTGCGAATGAGGTGGATATGTAGTCTACTTAATTTTTAATCACATCAGTAACAATTCAGGATGATTTTGCTGATGCAATAGTGCTGTATTACTTATGTTCCATTAATAGGCAAAGTTATTTTAATAATTATAGATAGTACAAAAAAGGTCACACTGGTGCTCTTTGCCTCTTCGTCCTTAGAAGACTTTGTAAATGAAGTACCTAGGTTCTCTGAAAATATTTAGGTCTGGATGGACCTGCATAACCCAAAATGACACCCGTATGCAGAGGCATTAGCTTGCGTTAATCTTGAATGAATGAAATACCTTAACGATTATGAAATTATAATTCATTAATATGAATGATGAATTGATGTGTTTTGGCAAATTTCCCCCAAAATGATGACACAATTGTGCTATGAAAGGCTATTGTTCAGTGGCTGAAATGATGATTAATCATAAAATCGGCTAAATTGCCCATACAAAGTAAATATTTCATATTATTATACAATGTGTAAATTGACCGTTGTTTCAATATCAATGTTTATAATGCCTCGATGATGCCTAAAATGATGGATGAATTCACAATTCCGTGCGGCGACAACGAGCCGCCTAGTTTATGTTTCTGTTTGAATACATATCATTATCATGAGTTTGGTATAGAGACTGACTTCGGCTTCCATTAGAACGGGGCCGTAATCGGCGCGTAATCGTGTGAAGGTATTATAACACCACGCTATTGAGCGCAGTTACCACAAGGTTCTTATAAGAAGTTATTCGTTAAAGCAACAAAGGATTGAAGGCTTGCTTAATTTCTCAGTCGCACGCACGACTCCAGCTTAATTGGAATGCAATTATATCATTAAGTTAGCTGTATCGTTGCCCAATTTATCAGTCACTATGATTTCTTTAACGCCCACTTCTTGACACACCATGGGATGGAACTGGACTAAGTTTCCCAAATATATAAATAAATGCTTACACAACGGTAATAAACATTCCATACGGTAGTTTAAAACATAGATAGGTATCTTGTTAGTTTTCCTTTGATTCGTCTAAATAAAAGATTTTTTATGAATAAGATTGAAGTTGCTACAAGCTTTCCTCAAAGTAGATTTACCTACCCAGCTAAAATAAGGACCAGATTAAAATGCTTGAAAGCTGTTTTTGTGTGGTTTACAGAGTTTCTAGATATGGTTAACATTGAACCGGGCTGTGTAGATAAACTAGCGCTTAATCATGTTATTATAAATCGTCTTTGCATATCTGAATAATGATCATGGTCACCTAAACATTATGTTGTTTATTTTCGATATTGTTATAATTATGTAACTGTTTTTTTTAAATTAAATTGATAAGTAAAATTTTATTTTAGAGGACAAATAAGAAATAAATGAACCTTCACATGCTCATACTTATGTGCAGCCGTTACAGACAAATTTGTCCGACAATTAAGACAAATATTTTAAATCGGCATAAAACTTGTTTTGCTGCTGCAGCGGGTCATCATTTCGGCATGTTAATACTATGCACATTATTATAGGGTCACGTTAATGATTCACAAAGCTGTATTATGTCCAGTTCGGTCCGGTTATGCGCAGAAGCGGGTAAATTCATGCTCATCGTCCTTGCCAGGAATGCGAGGTCATCACGCCTTCGTTTAAAGAACGCGTTCTGTCTTGGCGGTCCTCTTGTGAAACATAATTATTGTTGTTTAGGACTTATTCATTCCGTATTCTATGCATGTCATTATGATGTCGGTTCGCGGCCAGCACCTTGTTACTTAGCAAGTTGTCCTGTTCAGCCTACCAGCCTAGCTTGATAATTATTGTAGTTAAGCGGTATACTGTTTGACTTGTACCTATATATTATTTATAGCATAGGATATCAGTCATATCCTCCTATTGCATAACGATCTATTTATATTCAATTAAAAATCAAGAACACTATATTAGTACTTTTTAAACGGATTACTATCTTGACGGTGGCTGCCTTTTGATTATTAGATCCGATATTCGACAAATATGTCCTTACCCGATTCCATTACAGGTAAGCGGCTTTTCCTCGACATCAATTATGTGGCAAGGAACTCGCTGCGATGTTGGCTAAGCTTTATTTATTTATTATTGCATTGTTACTCCCAACGACGTATTCACTGATAATAATATACAATATTAAATTTGCATAGTTAAAGAGATTGGTGAATTTGGTACTCCACGGCACTTGCCTAGAAAGAAGAATATATTAGGTAACAGGTAGGTTACCTATGAAATTGCTGTAAAAAATAAAGTATAGTGTTTTTTTATGCAATTGATGCATCTTTGCCAATGCAGTTTCAGTTTATCGATGGCCTTCTTGAAGAAATCAGGTGGACGGGAAGCGACAAACTCAAAGGCATTTTGTACTGCCTATCGGGTATTGAATTTTTTTCCCGTCATAAAGTTATCCAAATTCTGGAAAAAGTAGATTCAAGGTCTGATGAGTACGGCGGATGACGGTGAGAGCTTCCAAACCCAGCTCTTGCAGTTTAGAGACCGTCTGTTGTGCAGTATGGGGTCGCACGTCGTCTTGCAGGAGCAGCAGGGACGGGTGATTGATCAAATCTGGTTGCAGATGTGCGAGCTTCTCCATCATAGTGTTCAATTCTTCACAGTACATATCTGCAGTAATAAAGTAATTACTGAGCGCTTGCGATTGTCAAACAGAATACATTTTTCGTAATATTTGTCGCAGGTAACAATGTGTTCAAAATTCCTTCGTTTCTGTGCCTGTTGAGAAGTACAAGGCAGGCCTCGACGCGCACGATGCGCTAATGATCGTTAAGTTCTTGGCACCCATTTTGTCAAGCTTTTGTAGCTTTTGTACCTTGCCAATTTGACGCAAAATGACCAATATTGTTTTGATGCTAACGTCGAAAGCTGCTTCTAATTCAACCGTAGATTGAGTATCATCAGCTTCCGGCTTTAACGGGTTGTGGGTTCGTTTGTAGTTTTCGCTCCGTAAACGTCGTTGATGTTGCATGTTCCTTGTGCCGCCTTGCTGCCACGGTACTCATATTACAAAATGATTCGAATTTTTAAGGTATCCATGACGATGAAAAATAATTAAACGCGATGAAAACATAACACTAAGCAATACACATAAGACTGGTTTTGAATAATGAAAACCATGTTTATAAAGCAAAAGTAATTTGAAATTAGAATTCATAGCCAAACAAAAAATATTTTTATTTGTAATAGCCAGTCCAGCAGAACGGCAATTTCATAGGTAAAGAAATATTAAAATATAAACACAGGTTTTAGAAATGACTACATACAGTAGATATAAATTGCACAATACAACAATAAATATCTAACGATAGCAATACATACAATGAACCTTTTTAACAAAAGAAAAATACCTGCTTGTAAAGCCCTACATGATATAAATTTTTTAAAACCACTGAAAAGGACAAATAAGTGTGTAGAGTCGGGCGGGGCCTCCTCCTTTTTGAAGTCGGTAAAAAATAGTTGAACTCGTCTCATTTGCGAATGCAATTAGTTACATTGATGTTCAAAAAGATGTATCAGGAGAAAGAGCATCCGTGCTTTCATTAGCCTGTCAAGGAGCGAAAGCACTTCTATTTTAAAGGCGCCCGTACTATTATTGATGTCCTTCTTTGATTTTGGGCTATGTATGAATTTTCTATTTGTTGCAATTTAGCAGACTTAAATACTCATAATTTGACGTAAGTTTAGTCCAAAAAATGGATAGATACATATGAAATACGTGGACATAATTTACTTTTTTACACGGGGAAATAAATTCACATAGGTACGAGTGAAAGTGTAACAAACGCACGTGGGTAAATTGTTTTTTGATAAGTACTAGTGCGGTTACTTTTATGATCTCGACGTCACACATAATATTCGTGTTTATGACGCAAGTGACGCAACGCAACCAAATAGTCGTGCCTCTTACATTTTTTAATAGTGTTGAAATGTTAAGGTGTCGTATTGACATTTTACGTTTACTTTTTATATAGAGAAACAATACATTCATTAATATCGTTTATATCCGTTTACGCAAATGTCCAATGACAACTACATATTGTAACTACTGCAATATCCTGCACCCTTCAGTTTTATAGCAACAAATATTTCGGCGCATACTCACTGCTAACATGTATACACTAAACGATATCAACGGTTTGGCACAGGGCTAGCGATTGATTTGGGTAGTAGCCTAATAATTAGCTACTATTCTATGACATCCTCTATCGTCATTTCGGTTATTTCCATATATCTCTCTACTCTGTTTCTTCATAAGAGTTGGTAACTTTTAAGACGAACGGACGAATGAAAAAAATGTTATACGTGAAATGTAGTTCTAGGCTTAGTGGCCACACAATTCACACGCTATGCAATTTTTATCGACTCGGTTTTTCTGTGTGTAAGATTTGATACAGATAATGGCTTATACTAATTTATGAGTACCAATCTTGAATCTGATTTTAATTTCGGCGGCATGTTTAGCGCACTGGCTAGTCGCTTTCTACGCTACGGGTCGCGGGTTCGATCCCCGCATGGAACAAATGTTCGTATTGCCTACTGGTAGTTATTCCAGGTTTGGGTGTTTATGCTTGTGAGATTTGTGTATGTAAACTGTACCCATGACACAAGAGAAATTCAGAAGTCCTAATGGTCCCAACCAACTAATAAAATGAATATGTTGTTGGTTCAATGACGACCTCGGGATGCCTTTTTTGGGCACTGAGAATAAGCGGGTTTGAAATAAAATTACTGAAACCATGCAGGGTATTTTCTCACGTAAAATGCTTTTATACTGCAATTCCGCCGCTACCCACACAATGGGTATGTATGGGTTTCGAAATAACAGACAAGACGGCGACCATAATTAAATTAGGTTTTATTTTTGTGCAGCTCCGTGTGCCTCTGCGTCAAGTTCTGAGACCACGGGATTTAACGGTGATCATCAGCAAGAAGCATCTGAAAGTCGGCATCAAAGGCCAGCCGCTTATCATCGATGGTGAGCTAGACGCCGATGTTAAGATAGAGGAGTCCACGTGGGTGCTGCAAGACGGACGCAATTTACTTGTCAACTTAGAGAAGGTGCGTACGTGACGGTGCATAACGAGGTGTTTAATGTTAGTTTGTGTTTAGTCGTCTAGAAAACATATGCAATTGTAAATAGGTATTGTTATACTTATTCATAATTGAGTGTAGAGTCATGTGGTTCCATAAATAGACCAAACTCCCTGTCCTTCGGTGTTGTAAAAGGCGACTAAGGGATAAGGATGGGCAGCAGCTTTCTCCTGTGCGCCAATGCGATCACCAATTGATGGTGATGATTTCGTGGTGGTAGGTCCAGATGGGCCTATTACTGACTTTCCACATCGCGTGACTATGCCTCGCGCGATTCAGCTCCGTGTCGGTAAAATGTGATGCTCAGTGGGAGCTTGCGTGGGCGGCTCATTGGTAAGGGTGGGATTTGCATTGCCTCGCGCGATTTCATCATGGAAAATGATGGTCTTTTTGTCATTTAGGTCGCCGTTATGAAGAAAACATATGTTTGTGTGTATTTTGTACAATTTTTGTAAAATTTTCTCTCTCTGTGTATGATCTAATTATCCATCAACGCTTTTTTAATGCTTTTCTTTTTATTTATTATTGTTATTTACACGATAACAATCAATAAATCTGTGGACGATTTAAATGGTAGGTTTGTAGAAACTGTCCAAACGGTTTGGTCTAAGTTCTTTAAAACCCACCGTGCAGGTAGACCAAAAAAAAGCCTCGATCACACTCTCGACCTCATGGCAGAAAGACGCGCCATGACGCTGCAGTCCTCCGGTGATGCTGAAGCATACCGACTGCTCAATAGACGGATATGGAAGTCCTTGCGTCACGATATACCTTTAACACTAACGGTGTCAAAGAGGCGATTGAGCGGAATCAAGGCTCCAAAGTGTTCGCAAGAGACAAAGTTTGTGCAAAGTTGTTTATGAAGCTGAAGACCGAGGACGGCAGTGTAGCGTTACTATACCTACCATTGGCTCAAAATTTGGCAACAAAGACCCGCGAGCCAAACTAACCCGACACTATACCGAGGATATCCCGGACATCAGTCAGTACGAGATTAGGATGGCCTTGAAACAGCTTAAAAATAACAAGGCGCCAGGTGGGGGCGGAATTACGACAGAGCTTCAGAAAGCGGGTGGCATACCGGTACTTAAAGTCCTTCAGAAGCTATTCAATTCCGTCTTACTCGAGGGCACAACGCCGGAAGCGTGGAACAGAGGTGAGGTGGTGCTCTTCTTCAAAAAGGGTGATAACACCCTATTGAATAATTATAGGCCCATCTTACTTCTGAGCAATGTTTATAAGCTGTTTTCAAGGGTCATCACGAATCGTCTCTAGCGCAGGTTTGATGACTTCCAGCCTCCCGAACAAGCCGGTTTCCGAAAAGGTTTCAGTACCATAGACCACATCCATACGCTGCGGCAGGTTATACAGAAGACCGAGGAGCATAATCTGCTACTATGCTTGGCGTTTGTGGACTATGAGAAAGCCTTCGATTCGATCGAAACCTGGGCAATGCTGCAATCTCTGCAGCGGTGCCAAATCGACTATCGGTACATTGAAGTGGTTATACAGAAACGCCACCATGTCGGTCCGAGTACATGAACAGAGCACGGGGGCAATTCCATTGCAGAGAGGTGTGAGACAGGGGGAGGTCATTTCCCCGAAACTGTTCACCGCTGCAATGAAGGATGCCTTCAAACTACTGGAGTGGAAAGGATTCGGCATTAACATCAATGGCGAGTATATCACTCACCTTCGATTTGCCGATGACATCGTAGTCATTGCAGAATCGCTGCAAGAGCTCAGCACAATGCTCGATGATCTCAACAGAGTTTCCCAACAGGTGGGCCTTAAGATGAACATGGGCAAGACAAAAGTCATGTCAAATGCCCATGTCGTGCCCATCCCAATATCCGTTGGGAGCTCTGTTCTCGAAGTTGTTGACGAGTATGTCTACCTGGGACAAACTGTCCAGTTAGGTAGGTCCAACTTCGAGAAAGAGATCAATCGTCGAATCCGACTCGGCTGGGCAGCGTTTGGGAAACTTCGCAACATCTTTTCGTCAGCAATACCGCAATGCCTCAAGACGCAAGTCTTTAACCAGTGTGTGTTACCAGTGATGACATATGGAACAGAGACGTGATCACTCACAATAGGCCTCATAAGAAAGCTCAAGGTCACTCAGCGAGCTATGGAGAGAGCTTTGCTTGGTATTTCTCTACGAGATCGAATCAGAAATGAGGAGAGAGAGACCGCGCACCGGAAAGCGCAGCGTGGGACGACCTCCAACGAGGTGGACAGACGACCTGGTGAAGGTCGCTGGGAGTCGTTGGATGAGGGCGGCATGTAACCGCTCGTTGTGGAAATCTAAGGAGGAGGCCTTTGTTCAGCAGTGGACGTCCTGTGACTGATATGATGATGATAAATGCATTCGGATCTATGGTAAAATGTAAACTGGATACCTCGCAGCTGCGAGCGGCACGGCTTGTGTTTGTTCATTGCTGTGTAGACAGAAGTTAAGCTCAATGCTAGCTCGCATGAGCGGATGCCTCAGGTGATAGCCTCGTGAAATGAATGAAACAAATTATAACTAAGAAATCTATAGTAAATTCTGTGATTCATGTTTCGATAAACTCATACTTTGGTTAACTACTGATAATTCTGTGAATTGTTAATTTCATGAACAGTTTTTTCTAAGAAATGGGACAAATTCGATGAAACGTCGTTCGTTCATACCGGAAGTTATGAACTGAAAATTATGGGAATACATGAAATGCGATAAAATGGGTTGTAATAATAGACACCTAATTATTATTTCGGAAACTAACAACCATACCTTATATAACTTATGAATACATAACACAGCTTAGTATGGCTATGAGTAGGTTTCCCTTTCTCAACCAGTATATAATAATTAAGTAGAATTCACTATAATTGTTCATTGTGTCGTGTGGTGCCGTAGCACCCCATTTCATCCCGTGGGTGTCGTAAAAGGTGACTATGGGATTAGCCGGAGGATGGGCAGCAGCGTCCTTCGAGTAAACTAACAACTAAACTGCGATCGCCAACCCGCCTGCCAAGCGTGGCGATTATGGTAAAACTTCCCAATGAGCACACAACACACCCATACAGGTCGTTGGCGATCTTTAGGGGGAGGCTTGTGTCCAGTGCACTTTATTCGGCTGAAATGGTGATGTTCATTGTAGCGATCTACTAGAAGTATCCCTTGTACAGCAGTGGACGTTTGCTGTCTGATATATGACGTTTTTTTAAGATAGATAAACATTAAGTTTTGTAGAAACATTTTAAATTTACCAAGCAATATTTTTTATCTAAAATGACATAAACAAACCTTGTAACACTTCTAAAATTGCTTTGTAAGTACAATTATTTAAACATTTAAATAAAGACTTCATTATGTTTCAAAACGATGAGTTTTTGTAGATACCAATTTAAGGTAATGATGAGTTGCTTACTGAATAACGTTGTAAAAATTTATTATATCTTATAGGTGAATAAAATGAATTGGTGGGGCAGGCTAGTCACTACAGACCCGGAAATATCCACGAGAAAGATCAACCCAGGTAAGCATTTTTGTATAGCTAAATCACGTAGTTATGCTAATTCATTGCTCACGCAGGCTGTTTAATAGACACTAGTTAAATTGTTGTTATCGGTTTGTTGTAGTTATCGATTTTTAAATACCTTAATTACTCATTGTATTTAAAATAACATCCGGAAACTACATTTAGATCCGCTAATATTGCAGTTCTATAAATAAACGTAATATCAAAATTATTTTTGAATGGCGATAAGCTGTTGATGATCATAATCCGTTGTAGTACAGTCAGCGACACTAGTCTCTGAAAATTTTATTGTTTTCAACTCAGTTATACTCTTTATTTTAGAGACGTTGGTGAACAGTGTCAAAATCAGATAATAAGCAACATATTTAAATATTGTTTTGATTAAGAATAATAATGGATTTGATACAAAAAAAGGCGCAGCAACCGATTGGTGCCGGCTCAGAATACCACCACCCCATATCCTCCCGCGGGTGTCGTAAAAGTCGACTAAGGGATTAACCGAAGGGTGGCCAGCAGCTTCGAGTACATTAACAACTCAACTGCGATCGCCAACCCGCCTGCCAAGCGTGGCGATTATGGCAAAACCCCCCAATGAGCCCACAACACATCTTTGGGGGAGGCCTGTGTCATAACAATTGGAACGCTACCGAGGGCTAGTCCTCTGAGGCATCACACTCTTCACCTCGAGACGCAGTTATTTAGTCTTTTATACCCAGTAATTTCACTATCTACAGCGCCCTTCTAACCGGAGCACAGTAATGTCTAATGTTTAAACACTACTGCTTGGCGGTGAATATCGGGCACTGGGGTGATACCTACCTTTTTTTTTTTTATTGGTGCCCAGTGGAAAGCCGGACTTGCAATAATAGATCTACCATTGCTATTATATACCACCCGGATATGCTGTGTGGTGCCGGCTAAGAATACCACCACCCCATGTCATCCAGTGGGTGTCGTATAAGGTGACTATGGGATTAGCCGCAGGATGGGCAGCAGCGTCCTTCGAGTACATTTATAACACAACTGCGATCGCCAACCCGTCTGCCAAGCGTGGCGATTATGACAAAACCCTCAATGAGCACTCAAGACAAACCCATACCGGTCGTTGAAGCAATCTTTTGGGGAGGCTTCTGTCCAGCAGTGGACGTTTTTCGGCTGAAATGATGATCACCCGGATAATATAGCATCACTCCTACCGTGGTTGTCGTAAAAGGCGACTTATGCCCGAAATTAATTTACATCATCATCATTTCGGCCGAATGAAGTCCACTGCTGGACACAGGCCTCCCCCAAAGATCACCACAACCACCGATATGGATGTGTTGTGAGCACATTGGGGGGTTTTGCCATAATCGCCACGCTTGGCATTAATTTACAATCTAAACCAAAATCTTTGGATTTGGGATTAAGGATTTGTCTGTTTTCTGTGATAAATGTTATTCTAACTCAAAAACCGATGAAGGTTAAAATCTTAAATAGATTGATTATTAATTTCGACCGTTAGCCATCTTGTTACTTGCTACTATAGAAGCCGAACTGATGATGCTCATGTCTAGTGATTTGTTGTCCTACAAAAAATACTGAACTTTATTTCAACGGGACTATTTGTAGGACATTGGGATCGCTAGCGCTAGCCAACGGAAATAAATAACAACACGGTGTATATTTTTTTAACGGTTTTCATTTATTTGCCTCAGAACCATCCAAACTGTCCGATTTGGACGGCGAAACCCGCGGCTTAGTTGAAAAGATGATGTATGATCAAAGACAAAAAGAAATGGGTCTGCCCACTAGCGACGACCAGAAGAAACAAGACGTGCTCAAAAAGTAAGTCGATAAAACAGATCTCCTTAGCGCTAGTAAATACTTAGAGTGGAAATAGATAGAGTACATCTAATATTAGCATTCATCTAATATTAGCATTATGTTTATATGTCATGTCATATTGCAAAATCATTTTATCGTAATAACTAGCGATAATATAAACGGCCATTTATTGTCTATCGTTTTGGTCGTCAATGCTGCTATGTGATTCCGCGGTTTGCTTTATATTATCTCTTCCTTCAGGTCGTCTAAACAATTTAGCTGAAAAGCGGCCTACGCTTCGTTTGCCTGTTGGTGGTCTCCATTCTAGTACTCCGTTATTTCAACGGTCATTGTTTTTCGTTAGTCATGGTCAGCCAGTTATTCACTCCGTGTGGGGCCCTGATTAAGAATATAGCAGCAGTCCTCTCGTGGTTGTCACAAAAGGCGACTTTGGGCTTTTAACCAGAGGGATGGGCAGCAGCGTCGCTTCTGTGGAACAGCAGCGACACCGGGCTCACGAATCCGCCTGACTAACGTGTATGAGTAGTGCCAAATTCCCCCACAAACAATGACAGAGTCATGGAAATCTATGGGGGAGGCTTTTGTTCAGCAGTCCTTGTCCTTTGGCTGATGTGATGAGTCATTCACTGCCATTTCTTGCCGATTCTGTAAGCTATATATGTATACGCAATTGATCTTTGGATCTTGTTTAGTTCGCTGGTTCGCTCCTTGGCACTCATAATGACTTGAGTGCCAAACCGTCGGTATCATGAGCAACAGCTAAAGGTTACAAAGTTTGTCAAATGCTGCTCTGCACAGGGATCTGTTTGCTGGCCTGTTTCTTGGAGTCATATTTGCCGACCTCAAGACATGCTCCACAAGTTCAATGTACATGTCATACATGTATTGTTAGTCTTGTTCAAGTTTATGCTACCAACTCCACCAATGCCTCGTCAGTCGAGGAGTTATTGGTATAACCAAAATTATTTTTGTTCTGATTTTACGAAGCATTCTCTCCGATCGTCATTTTAGATTTAGATATTTTTTTATTACAGATAGAAAATCATGTTATGGTATCCATTAATGTACGTAACTGTAAACAGCAAAACAACAGTACATTATTGTTGAGGTGGTTTGTTCAAATGTTACTTTGTGACTATAATACCTATTGTTATTTATAACTTGGTAGCTACAGAGTATTTTTTTCGGAAGAAGCATGATATTTCTCATAGAAAACCTGGAAAGAAAACTGAGGGCCAATTCTCGTAATTTAAAAATGTTCAAAATATAGCTCCGATCTAGTCTCAGTGTCATAAATGTCACAAATGATATTCTCCTAAACTAACAAACAACGTCAAACATGAACTTACACTGTGATAAGATCGAAAATGGATCGAAAGTTGATCGAAGTCAAAACGGTATTCTGCTAACATTTCGAACTGTCGCATGTACTAAATAGTCATTAAATAAACGTCATGAGACTAGATCGAGATTATACCGAAATCCGACTGAACTTTAAGAGTAGCAGAATACCATATTTTCGGTCAATTCATAATTTAATCTCAGTTCGGTCATAGTGTAAATAAAAATATTCATAATAATTTTTAATCATTAGATTCATAATGTGTGTGTTTCAATATTTACAGGTTTATGGAACAGCATCCAGAAATGGACTTTACGAAATGCAAATTTAACTAGAAGCTAGAAGATCTACTCACTATCACATTCATATGTCAATATTCGTTAACACAGTGTCAACGTGGAGTTTATGTTGTAGCAAAAAGAAAAAATTGGCGTGTCTCTTCAATATGATGTAGCACGATGTATTATTGTATTAAATTGCTATTCGTTGCATAGGAATTGCAATTGCTGCACCTATAATTTAATTTCACAAGTGTGCAAATATTGCTCTGTAACACAAATGTCAAACTAAGCAGCCGTGTTGCTACAGGCATGTCTTTTTCCGTTGGATTGGCAAACATATTTGCGGTACAGCGCAGCTGCAGTACATTATCTTATGTATAAGCGAACTCTCATACAATAGCATATTCACTATTGTATTCTTATTTAATAATAAAAAATAAAAAATGTTTTTTTATTGTTGTATCATTTACCCATGTGATTTATGAATAAACTAGCTGGGACCCGCGGTTTCACCCACGTTTAATTTAAAAGAAATTTAGAGTACTTCGACACTTGACATAGAATATATATTGGATTTCGAGTCCCGTCAAAATCGGTCCAGCCGTTTCGGAGATTACCCGGAACAAACAGACAGACAAAACATTTAAAAGTAGTGTTTTTGTTTTATGTACCGTATATACTGTTATATGCATTTAGTAAAAAGCTGTTATTTTGACATTACAAACAGACACTTCAATTTTATTTATTTGTATAGATGATCCGTATCCGCATGTTCATAGAACTGGTGGCCGCTGGGGCAAAGGGGTTATCGAGTGGACGCTGCGCACTGGAAAACGTAGCACTGGACGGCCGCCTACGTGATGGCGAGACGACCTGGTAATGGTCACAGAAGTACATAACCACTACCCGGTAATGGTCGTTGGGAGACAAAAGATGCGGCCGCCATGGTTCCGGCTGTTTTGGAAATCTGGGACGACCTTTCTTCAGCAGTGGTCGTCCTTTGGCTGATGTGATGATGAATGAGTACATCTCCCGCATACGCATGAAGATTGCGTACCACTGAAACAAAGCCGCCTGATCACCTGTTGCGGTGTGTTTCTCTTCCATATCATAATCTAGCCATACGCTACTGAAAGATCATTGGGCACATAGCAAGGAAATTAAAATCCTCCTTTAAACACAAAAAAGGAGGATATATGGTTCTGGCTCACAATGTATCATCCGCATTCCTGTGGGTAGCCGGTATCTTGTAAAAATAATATATTCATAATTATTGCATTCTTTTTGTAATAATAAGTTTATGTTTGACGTGGTGTGGGTTGAACGTGAAGGTCCGGGTTTAATTAGGGAACCAAAGTGAATAGTTACGCTACAAAACAAAAAATCCAAGTGCTTCGCAGTGATTTATCTTGGTTTCCGTTTTCATGGTAACAGCGCTCAGCGCCACCTACCGAAAAAAATATCAATCTCTAAACCTTTCCAATAATGGGTCAAACATACATGATAGTAACTTAAATACATCAATGTAGGTAATTCTATATCTTTGATGTATCCCATAAAATAGACGATATTGATGATACAGATCAATTGTTATTTCGTCTAAAAAGGGCAGAAGCTGTTTCTTGATGATGTTTGGCCAATTTAAAAAGGGAGCCTATAAATCAATCAATCATTTATTTTCTCCACAATATAAAATACATTATTATAAATAAAGTGCTTACATTAGTAATTGTATTGTGGGAGACTGGTGGCCAAACTAGGCAGAAACCTGTATTTCAGGGGTACCAAACATGTAACCAAAACATGTCGCTGATCACGCAGGACTCGATTACGCGGTGGTCTCCTTCTGTGAGAGCGTCATGCTCCAGAGGGAGACCGCAGAGCGGGATCGGGAGAGGGCCGATCCCGCTCGAAGAAGAAGGAGACGGCGCCGGGGTAACAACCGCCCTGGCGCCTAATTCCGATACGCCTGAAAACCCCTGCCGTTGCTATAAGGTCCCCACCTTACCTGACCTCTGGGTTCGCGGGTGCGTAGATTGGGGAATCTGCGTGCCACACCAAGCGACCCAAGAGAAGACGGTAGCACGCATGTGGTCACGCGCTACCGTGGGACGCACTGGGGGATCCTTTACAATCCCCCTGGGGGGGTGACCGCCTTACAGTCACCCTCTCCGAGATGTGCCAATAGGCGTGGCACCAGTGGGTGGCTCTAGTGTGATCATACGAGGACCTGGAGCCTCCCTTAGGTGCCGAAGATGACCGCTCCAGTGGTTTTAGCCGGTAGGAGTCCGGCATACCCCTTCGTCCTTCCCCGGGGCGAAGGAAGTTCATGATGAATTTCCACTGGGCACCAATAAAAATAAAAAAAAAGGACTCGATTACGCAAGACTATTGTATATATAATAAATTATTATTATACTGTTGTTCATGGAATCAAGATCTGATAAAAATGACAATGTATTGATTAAACGGTATTTTATTCCCCTTCAATTTTTACTAGGTAAATAACTATATACAGTCAGCATCATATGTAAAGTGGCTGCCCCGGTAACCAAATATTTAGAAACATCCAAAGTGATCACTGATATCCTGTCAACCATCGTCGTCTAATTGTTCAGGTCACCCATCTTAAACAAATATATCGGAACAACAAAACGTCATTATTATATATCATTAGACATTACACACACAATACTAAAAATATTATACATTCTATAGTCATCGCCACCCACTCATTCCATTACCACATAAATACAGAACACATATTACATAAAAACGTGAATTCTTATCTTTTCATGCTGGTAACAGTCCTAACTACAGACTCCGCTATAGATGTTAACAAATACTTCTGTATTTTTAATAGCATACTGAAATATATTTTATTTATAAACTAGCTGGGACCCGCGGTTTCACCCACGTTTAATTTAAAAGAAATTTAGAGTACTTCGCCATAGACACTTGACATAGAATATATGTGTTGCATTTCAAGGGTTTTATTGTTTTCGCGCGGAACCCTAATTATTTTTCTAAAATAAAAATTGCCTAAGTTATTCCTTATAACGTCAGCTATCTGCCAGTGAAAATCCCATCAAAATCGGTCCAGCCGTTTCGGAGATTACCCAGAACAAACAAACAGACAGACAAAAAATGTAAAAATTGTTTTTTTGTTATAGGTACATATACTTGTACTTTGTATATACTTTCTTAAGCATTTAGTAAAAAGCTGTTATTTTGACATTACAAACAGACACTTCAATTTTATTTATTTGTATAGATGTCTGAATTCACATTGAATTTTAATAATGATTTAGATTTTGTATCTGTTGCCCGCTCCGCGCATTGTGCTGTTGATGACTGCCACTCTTTAGCCCAAAATTTGCCCAATTCTATAAAGATTATCACTCAGAATATACGTAGCATAAATTGTAATATAGCAAGTTTTCAAACATTATTGGTTAGATCAAGAATTCAATGGGATATTATAGTGTTAACCGAGTGTTGGTTAACTGGTAATTGTAATATATCCTACATGGATGGATACAAGTCATTAGCGACTCAACAATAAGTCACAAAATGAGGGTGTGGTGATCTATTGTAAAAATAATATCCAGTTCACGGTGGTAGAACCTGCATTTCTCGATGCAAATTGCCTCATTCTAAAATTAAACTCTGACCTTAATTATAGCTTACGGACCAGAAAAAAAAAGATGGGACTCCGCGCCACTGAGGCACTGATATCGAAATTGAAGCACGGTATCGAACATGTGTGCGTGATTTTTGGGGATACCAGATGGAATTAAATTTTCCCACATTTTTTAATAATAATAGTGATATTGCAAATAGTAGTAATACTTTCATCAAAGATAAGATGGTAAGTAAATTGTCCAACAGTTGGTAACAAATTTTTTTTTTTTTGAAATGAGACGTGCGTATCAAGGTGTGTGGAAAAGAATTAGATAGCTGTCAACTAAAATAAAGATAAAAACACAAATATTTATTCAAATACTTAATATATTGTTAGATATGCGGACGGGGATACAGACAAGTGAAACGACCGCTGGCTTGCTACGCACTGTTTTATTATGTTCATACGATGAATGGCGGGCGGCCACGCACACATACATAACATTCCTCCCTCTAATACAATAATTATCAATACAAATAAGTAAACAACTCTAAAAATACTTTTTAAAACAAATCTTGTTACGCTTACGTAACAATCTCTTTGGGGTACACGTTAAACCATCGACTAGTGGCTCACTCTGGGAATCAAGTTGTGTTTCCGCTTCATGAAACTCATCCTCCGAGTTTGGTTTCTCTTCTGTTGCATCATGTAAGACAACCGAACCAGCTTGCTGCTCATCATGACGCATTTGTTGAGGATTTTCCTCATACTCGTCTTCCCTTGACGGCAAAGGAGTACTAGGTTCGTACATTTCTGCTCTCCTCCCTCTGGTCGAATTACATGGCTTGAGATCTGGTACGGAGAGGTCAAGCTGAAATCCCGGGCTGGATGCAGCTAGTAGCGGCGATGGTGACGACGACGGCGACAGCGGTGGCGGCGGCGACGGCGACGGTGGCGCTGATAGTGGAGATGATGCCTCAGGTAAGTTTGCATTTGAGTTATGTACATTTATATTTGTTCCTTTATACAACATCAATTGATTTATGTGTCTTTTAAAACTTTCTGAGCTAACTATATCTGTTACTAAATACAAAACTTTCCCTATTCTTCTACGAACGATTCCCTTACCCCATGTATAACATGTTTTATTAACAAACTTTTTATATAATACAATATCATTTTTCTGAAAATATTGTGTTTTATTTTTCCCTTGTTGCTTAGTTTGTATACACTGTTGATTTTTTACAAAATCAGATAGAATCGGTGACGAGGGTGCCAATGACTTTGGATTAATTAAGTCTAATCGCGACCTTATTTTGCGACCAAATACCAGTTGAGCAGGGGACAACTCCGTGGTAGTGTGAACAGAGTTACGATAATCCATGAGATATTTTAGTAATTTTACTGATGCATCTTTCACGCTTTGACTGGACAATATACAAGACTTGATTCCCCTTTTTACTACCTTAACAAAACTTTCCGCCTGGCCGTTACTAGGCGGGTGATAGACCGGCGACGTCATGTGAGATATTCCGTTTATCGCGCAAAACAATTCGAATTCCCGTGAACAAAAAGCGGTGCCATTGTCACTCACTATTGTTTCGGGAACTCCGAACCTTGAAATAAAATCACATAGCTTCCCAATAACCGCAGTTGAAGAAGTGGCACTATTCATGTTGTACACTTCTACCCACTTAGTATGTGCATCTACGGCCACTAAATAAACACAGCCTTTAATCGGGCCTAGAAAGTCTATGTGTATTCTGTAAAAGGGACAACTTGGAAACTCCCAATGAGAAAGCGGGGCGCGCGGGGGAGAGGGGCGTAGTTGAATACACACGTCACATGATCCTATCATTTTTTCCACTGCTTGGTCGATGCCTGGAAACCAAAACCTTGATCGAGCCTCGGCCTTAGTTTTGACTATACCTAAATGCGAAGAATGTAATTCTTTTAAAATAGTTGGGTATAATTTCATTGGTATAACGATTTTGTGGCCTCTCATGATGCAGCCATTCTCATAAGATAGTTGTGATTTACACAAGTGATACGGCTTTAAACGTATGTCCTTAACTTTCGGTGGCCAACCCTTTAGTATAAAGTCTATCACTCGCCTTAAAACCACATCACTACTTGTTTCCTCGCGTAATTTCTCTAACGTCACGGGCATACTTCCATCTACAACGAAACAAACATACGTCGCTCGATCGTATGCTACCTCGCAGTCGCAGCACTTGCACTGTTCGGTGCACGCGCACTCATGTAATGCGCGCGGTAAGCTCGCGCGAGACAAATAATCGGCACTGTTATCAGTGCTGCGCACATATTCTATTTTATAGTTATAATTACTTAAGAACAAAGCGTACCGTTGTAACCTATTTGCTGACATCTCGGGTACACCTTTATGGGGCCCAAAAATAGACAATAATGGTCTGTGATCCGTTCGTAAAATAAAAGGGTCGGATCTTCCATACAGATACTGATGGAACCGTCGCACCCCATAAATAATGGCGGTTGCTTCCTTCTGTATCTGAGCATATCGTTTCTCCGCAGAGTTTAGAGTACGCGACATAAATGACACGGGTCTTTCGACACCGTCTGACCCTATTTGTGAGAGGATTGCTCCCAATCCACTTGGTGAAGCGTCTACAGTTAATATTATCTTTGCTTTTGAGTCAAAATGTGCAAGAACCTGTTCAGATGTCATTAACTCTTTAATTGTCCTAAAGGCCGTGTTATGAACATCAGTCCAATGCCAGTTACAGTCTTTTTTTAGTAATTTATACAAAGGACTGAGAATAGTGGATGCGTTTGGTACGAAATTCCTATAATAGTTAATTAGCCCCAAGAATGATTGTAGCTGATTAACACTTGTGGGAACCGGTGCATCCAACATTGCCTTAACTTTTTCCGGTTCTTTTTTTAGACCATCCTTCGTGATAATATAACCTAGATAATTGACTTTGTCCTGAAAGAACCTACATTTTTCTTTTTGTAACGTTAATCCTGCGTCTTCCAAGCGCTTTAGGACGGCGTTCAGTTTTTCTAAGTGTTCTTGCCTATTTTTTCCTGTCACTAAAATATCGTCTAACAGGCACAAAACTCCATCGATACCGGATAGTACGCCTTCAATCGCACGCTGAAAAATAGACGGCGCGCTGGCTAACCCGAACACTAACCGCGTAAATCTATATAAACCACGGGTTGTATTAATGCATGTGAGGTTCTTAGACTCATCATCTAAAACAAATTGGTTATATGCCATAGATAAATCGAGTTTGCTAAACTGTTGGCCCCCGTGGATCTTTGAAAATAACTCCTTAGTTGTGGGGAGCGGATATTGTTCTACTAGTAACTGTTTATTTATACTTATGGAGTAATCAGCACAAAGCCTGACTGTCCCATTTCGCTTTAGAACTGGAACTATCGGAGCCGCATATTCCGAATATTCGATAGGTTCAAGAATACCCAGATCGACCAACCTATCGATCTCTTTCTCAACTTTATCGCGTAACGCAAATGCTATGGGACGTGCCTTACAAAAAACGGGTTTTGCACTATCTTTCAACGATAATTTAATTTTGTACTTGTTAAAAGTTCCTAACTTATCTGAAAATAAGTTCGAGTACTGTAACTGTAGATCTTTGATTGATAAATCAGAATCTAAACAGTAATTGACCGGCATCAATTGTAAACTAAATAGTGATATAAAATCCCTACCCAGAAGCGGCGGCCCCCCGTCGCGGACCACATATATGACAACAACGCGTGTTTGTCCCGCGTAGCATATTGGTAAACGCATAGTACCTACACATACTATTTTTCCTCCATTATACGTCATCAGCTGCTTACACGTACTTGATAATGGGACATCATTAAAATTAGTCTTGTAAAAGCCGTCCGATACTACCGTTACTGCAGACCCGCTATCAATTTCAAATTTAAATGGGACATTATTAATCATTACTGTTTCGATCATTGGTTGTCCCCTGAATGAACGGATATAACAAAGCTTACCGTCATCATCTCGGTCATTCTCACCCTTATCACCGCAATCCACCTCCACGTAATTTACTTTTGTACACATTTTACGCAGGTGTCCTTTTACGTGACACTTTTTACAAATATAATTTGCGAATCTACACTCTTCCGATTTATGGTTCGTATAACCACATACGCTACACTTCACCTTCACTACTCTTGCACTTTTTGCATTATTCACGATCTTGAACAGTCGATTGTCTGGCGGGAAAGCCTGCGTCTGTGCAGTTGAGCTGACCAAAACGGCGTCGCGTGCTCGGCTTAGGTTCTCCGCTATCTCCACAACCTTGGCCAGTGTGACGTCAGTCAAGTCCTTCGTGTAAAGCTTCTCCTTCTCTCGCCCTGGTTGCATTCCCATGATGAATTTGTCGCGAAGCGCCTCCTCTACGTTGAGAAAGCCGCACTTTGCGGTCAGACCTCGCAGTCTCGCTGCCCACTGTGAATGAGTTTCACCTGCTTGCTGAGCGGCCACGTAAAAGTTGTGACGTTCACCAAATCCGACACATTTTGGGGTAAAATGATTATCCAGGAGTGATAGGAGGTCTTCGTAGGGCACGTTTTCAACATCCTTAGGCAACGCTAAATCATTTGCTAGTTGGTAAGTACCCTCGGAGAGTGCGCTAAGGAGAATTGCCTTCCTTTTATCGCCCGCGGAATCCGTCTCCTTGTTGAAGTCATTTGCAATAAAATATTGTTTTATGCGACCTCTGTAAGTTTTCCACGCCTGTATATTATGGTCGAAACTATTCAAAATGCCAAATTGCACGCTGGGGTTAGACATTTTTATTAGCAGGTAGATCGTCGCCACTGTTAGATATGCGGACGGGGATACAGACAAGTGAAACGACCGCTGGCTTGCTACGCACTGTTTTATTATGTTCATACGATGAATAGCGGGCGGCCACGCACACATACATAACATATATACTACTGTTAGCATTTACGAAGCACAACTGTTAAAAATAACACTACACATGAAATTACAACGAATATATTATTCAACTTACTTGAGAATACACAATTAAATAATCACAACCATAAACTAGCTTTGAGGAACAAGATAACAATTACCACAATATGAATAACCTATTACTGATGAAAGCCAATATAGGGTAGAAATAACAATCATAAATAGAAAAATGATAATCTCACAATCCTTGAGCGACGCTACCGCTACGAGTGACACCCGACAAATGAGCCGAGTGGGGGTACACTCGCTTCTTTTATAGCCGTTGAATTTATTTATTTGATCGTTCCTAACACGGCCTCTCCTGACGTCAAGTCGTCCTCGACTGTAATGTATTGGGATTAATCTTAGGTTGGATTAATCTTAGGTTAGATTACCCTGGTGTATCACGACTTCTGTTACTGCCTAAGATCAGGCATTGATAGTCCTACCGCTAAGGGTTCGTTACTTCTAGATTGATGTGTATCACTGTCAACCTGATAGGTCTCATCATCTGAAAGAGTTACGAGTATTATTCATATGAAGAGCGTATACTGATTACTAGAGAATTCAAAGAAAAATAATAGCAAAATATAAGATGGTCAGCGTCCCAGCCATCCTATATCATGCTGTATACTTTACCACAGCAGCAATCGTTTAGGCGACATACGCCAGCGTTGGGTGACGTACACCTTTGAGGGGGGTCAAACCCCAGCGTTGGGCGACACACGCCTTTGAGGGGAGATAAACCCCAGCGTTGGGCGACACACGCCTTTGAGGGGGGAACACACCCCAGCGTTGGGCGACACACGCCTTTGAGGGGAACACACCCATCGTTGGGCGACACACGCCATTGAGGGGGGAACACACCCATCGTTGGGCGACACACGCCATTGAGGGGGGAACACACCCATCGTTGGGCGACACACGCCTTTGAGGGGGGAACACACCCCAGCGTTGGGCGACACACGCCTTTGAGGGGGGAACACACCCCAGCGTTGGGCGACACACGCCTTTGAGGGGGGAACACACCCCAGCGTTGGGCGACACACGCCTTTGAGGGGGGAACACACCCAGCGTTGGGCGACACACGCCTTTGAGGGGGAACACACCCATCGTTGGGCGACACACGCCTTTGAGGGGGGAACACACCCCAGCGTTGGGCGACACACGCCTTTGAGGGGGGAACACACCCAGCGTTGGGCGACACACGCCTTTGAGGGGGAACACACCCATCGTTGGGCGACACACGCCTTTGAGGGGGGAACACACCCCAGCGTTGGGCGACACACGCCTTTGAGGGGGGAACACCCCAGTGTTGTCTGTTTCTCAAAGCAAACTTGTACACAGAAATAGAAAGAGTGCTCACTCTCAAAAAAGAAAAAGACTGCACAACAACTCAGGACACCCTCAATGGGAAAGTGAAAGCAAATAAATACACCAGCGAGCGACGCAAGGGAGCAAATCTTCCTTGCGTTCGGTTGATTTGAGACCATTGCAGTCCGTGACAATCTTAAATTGCAGGCCTACCAAATAATGGCGGAAACGCTGCAACTTCTAACCGCTAACGTCTCTTAGCTCGTAGCTGTTTTACTTGCTCTCTGCTCCCTGCGTAACCTTGCTGAAGTATGCCAGCCACCACATACCTTCCACCATCAACGTGAGTCTGCAATAGTACTGCTCCGAAGCCAGTAGAGATTGAATCTGTGTGGACTTTGGTGGGGGTTCAAACTTTAAAATTTTTTTAAGGACAAGCTCGCTAGTCAAGCATCGTATTAGGTTTGACGAACCTGTTCCTGCTCTGGACCCCTACGAAATTCAACACTCTTTCTGGTTATATGGGCAATGCAGGTGGTCTTTATTTATTTATTGTACCTGTGGACGTACCTATCCAGCAAGTCCAAGTAATTGTTGAACCTGTGACGTTTCTGGCCAAGGGAGATTTTTTTTTTTTTTTAAGCCTTAATCTTACGCGAGCTCGGTCTCACCTGACTATAGCTTATTACCCCTGCCTAAATATTCAAGATGTTGTCAAGAAAGTGTATTTCTTTAGATTGATTGGGAAACCTGCCTTGGTGCTTGCCAGACTCTTTTATGTAAAGCAATGCCTTCCTTGTATGTTATTGCTTAAAGGGATTACATCATTATTATACACTCGTGCATTAATAAGGTTGATAATGCACTGATAAACAATTGGAGAGTTCGTCAGACCAAACGGCATCCCCAGACACTCATATTGTCACTCCGATGCAACGAACACCGTCACATGTAAAGAGCGTTCTTTAATCCGAATCCGATGAATATGATGAACCCCGTTGCAGTATCCAAGCCAGTGAAACAGGTATAACGCCCCAGTCGATCTATGTGGTCGTCTATTAAAGGCAAAGGATATCTTTATTTTTCAGTGATGCGATTAAGCGCCCTGTAATCGACGCACATTCGGTCTGTTCCATCCTTTTTTTTACGAGAATGATGGGACTGGCGTATTCTGGTCGTGACTCTCTGACGATACCTTTGTCCAATAGGTCTTTAACATTTCGAGTACTTTAAGCTTTGCATCATAAGAAAGTTTGTGTAGCCGGTATACTATGGGAGAGGTACTCGTAAGTTGCGGTACCAGGGGTAAGAAACTCCGAGAAAGTTTTTACCACGAACATCAAATAATCACGGAGAGTGCCTTGTAACGGGGTGTTAATTAACATTTGATCGAGAAGTTGAAATTCATTAATCTGGACACGGAAGTCGCTAGTTAAACTGATGTACTGTTTATCTTTGGTACGCACGTACATAACACCATCGCGATTTTGGCAATACAACTAAATCGGTTTCTATGGAAATGTCGTCTGACGGTAATGGTTACTGTCACGAAAGACGTAACTATAATCTTCCGCTGGCTTATGCCCTTCAGGACGCAGTGCGTAGGTTTCACTTGGCAAGAGAGATGCCTTAGAATGTCGGAAGAAATCTACGACACGTTCTGAGCCCCGCTATCAATGAGTACTTCCATTAGAATGCCTTGAACTACGACCGAAATGACGTCTCTTTTGTTACTCTAGTGATCTGTGCACGATTTACGCTTCGCTGATTTCTAGGCTCTGATAGATTCTTTGCAAAGCAAGTCTCTTCAGTGTGCCCCATTTCCTTGCAAAATGAACACCGTGTCCCGGACTCGGCAACAGAAGTTCCAGTCGTTTGTTCTGTACGAGGTTTCTTAGTATAGTTGAGACCCAAATGTCCTCGTTGACACTTTGCCTCACGGTTGAAGTACGAGTTTGGAAGCGAACGCTCCATAGCCGACGCGCCACGAGATTCAGCATTAGCGCGATCTGGTTTCGAATAAATTGAAAGAAACGAGACTAAGTCCTCCATTGCAAAGGCTGCATTTGCCGCGGCTGCCCTTATTTGGGGGTTATCTATACCGCGTATGACTATACGAGTTGTAATTCATCGGTAAGGCCTTTGACTAATTGCAAACGTAATAAGGTACGCCGGGCGTACTCTGCGTACGTCGTGAATTTGTTGGATGTCGTGTTCATCGTTTCGAACAGAATATTTGCGTAATCAACTTCCGAGGGCAAAGCGGTTCAAATTCAAGCTTAAAATCATTCGTGACCCACACATTTAGCCACACTCTAGCGTCGCCCTTAAGACAAGAAGCAACTCGCGATAGGCACTCCTAGTCACTCCAACCATTCGCGGTTACTGCATGATCTACGTCATACCACACATCGATGTCATGTATGTTTAGGTCAAACTTAGAAACGTGATAATTACGTGATCATATAGGATGCAAAGATTTAAGCTTCCGTGAGCTTAGTTACAGTTGATGGGGCGTCTGAACTGCGAGTGATTGGATCGTGGGTACAAGTGGTTGTTGACAGGCCCTCGGAGTTGTCCACACAAGCTCGATGCGGAACGTCGCTCAAGTCTACCGGGCTACAGTGTCGTGAAGCAACCTCATAATCCAAATGTTCAGGATTAGTAGTGGTTTGGTTACTACCATGCAATGGATTTCCAACAGCGTTGGACGTGGACATTGAATTTGTATTAGTCCGTTCAATAGCGCTGAGTCTCGTCATTGTGTTACTTAGAGTGTTATGTAACCAGTTATTATTATTAGGCGAACCCAAAGTGCGCCTTGAGTCCTAGGGGTTTCTACGAGAATGTGTCGATTTTGATCTAGACCTAGAACGGCAGCGGTTACGATCATTACGACGATAACGTGAGCTACCCTCATAATCAAGACGTTCGCGACGGCGACTCTGGCGCGAGCTATGCATTGATTCATTACTAGTAGATCTACTTCGCGAATTGTCCCGCGAACGATTACGTATCCTACTTTGAGAACGACAGCGGTCAGGCCTTCTAGGTATGTCTAACACTGCACTTGCGCTCACACACTGACTCACAGATTTATCAAAACAGACTTAGGGATAAGAAAAGTAATGGTTATTTCGCTCCTCAGATATTTATTTTTAATTGGCTTTTAGGATCTTTATCCCACTTCTGATGTTAGCATTTAGGAAGCACAACTGTTAAAAATAACACTACACATGAAATTACAACGAATATATTATTCAACTTACTTGAGAATACACAATTAAATAATCACAACCATAAACTAGCTTTGAGGAACAAGATAACAATTACCACAATATGAATAACCTATTACTGATGATAATAAGTAAGAATTACATGAGAAATTAACAAGCCAATATAGGGTAGAAATAACAATCATAAATAGAAAAATGAAAATCTCACAATCCTTGAGCGACGCTACCGCTACGAGTGACACCCGACAAATGAGCCGAGTGGGGGTACACTCGCTTCTTTTATAGCCGTTGAATTTATTTATTTGATCGTTCCTAACACTACTATATAATAATATAATTACTACTTAATATATACTACTATATATAATACTAAATGTAATACTTCGAAAAATTATAGGCTAAGGCTAGGCCTTTAAGTTGAGTTATTTTTTTACTATTTACTGATCTTGCAATACCTTCTAATTTGGAGATATGGTGAAATCTAATTGTCAAATGTTTTTCTGCTATACATTTAATTAAACTGATTTTGTGTTTTACCCCGGCGACGAGATGTTCGACTTCTAAATTTAAAAAAATATTGTCATTTGCAATAAAATTGTCTAATATTTTGGTTAACATGTACTAATATTGTCTTTCGTTATATATTATATTTTTTTCTTTTATAAGCTTCCTGACCGCCATTTCGCAAATGCAACATATTTGATACAAGTCTTCAGATGGGAGACGAAGATTATAGGACTATAACATTATATGATTATAACACTGTATACTTGTATTCGATCTCATTCTCTCGCAGGCTCGAATCCTATATATGACTATGATTGTCACTTTTTCGTTTCACCTAATTTTCTAATCACAACGTTGCTAAAGAAGTTTCACTTCAATAAAAAAACATGTTACCCATTTTTTCGGGAAAATTACCCATTTATTTTCTGACTACACAGGCACGTGTAGTTGAGGTTTTGTGTTCCGAATGTACCGATAATTTAAATCTCCAAAAATATCAAAAATGATATTTAAATTAGTGTCTTACCGGTGATAAGTTATTCCTTGACACTTGTTGCGATGTAGAGTTATTTTTTCACCATTTCACGACACAAGACGGCAATATTAGTTTTGTGTTTCAATTATCGTAAATAGTAACTACACGGGCGCTGTCGTGCCGCGCAATGGCGGTCGACCGGCATACTATGATGCATGTGTGTGCGTAAGGCACGTATGTACAACCGATTCGGCATACTTAGGGTGCTTCATTTTCGATATGAGTGACACTCATCATTTCAGAATATAATTTTAATTGGCGACATTAATATCGATATTACTGCCGGTACACAAGATCAAAGATCACTAACATACCTCAACTTGGTGGCGTCTCATGGTATGTTACCAGGGCACATGATCCCTACACACAGTCATACTTGCCTGGACCATATAGTGTTAAAAACTAGATTGCCTGCTCATTGTTTTCTTGCGCAAACATCCATAACAGATCATGACTGTGTTATACTTTTCCTAGAATTTAAATTAAAAAATTATAGTCAAAAGTCTAAAAGTCGTGTCAATATGGACCAATTAAACGAGTGTATAAAGACCATTGATTTTACTACCCTATATAGCATGACAAATAGAAATATGTAAATACTACAGATTTCTTCATAACTTCACTTTCCCACGCTATAACACGAAACACTAAAACAATTACTATCCCGAGAGAGACGAAAAATAATCTTTAAACCATGGATATCTCCTGGACTTCTGCGATGTATGCGTAACATGTAAATGTATTCTATGATGCGTAACCGTGACAAGTTACACATTAAAACAAAAAACATCCTTCCTGATTGTCAAATAACTCAGTGCACATATAAACGATATAGATTGTTCTGTAACAATCTATTTAAAAAAAAATCTGAAATGAACAAGATTTAATAAAGCAAGCAGGGAATAATAATAAACAACTAAAACAAAGAGCATTCTTCTGAATTAACATCAACAATCCCATCAATTCTACTAATGAAATAAATAATTTTTTTGCAAATATAGGTAACAATTTGACCGAAAAGAATATGTTACTTAAGAGTAGAGGTGTTCATTATTTCAATAACGGTTATTGTAATGCATTATTCTTACGCAATGTATTACACATTATTGAACAACGAATTATCCTGTTGTCGTTTTTCGTTATTGTTATTGACAACAGCCAGGCAGTGCGCGCACACTCGCAGCTAACGTCGCACGGCTACGTGGCGAATAAGAAAGCATTATGCGCAACCAATAGGTGTGAGAGATATGGTGCTATTCAAATACGACTTACTTTACATTGCTAAAGAATTACAAATCATACGATTATAGTCCTTAATTGCACGTCATAAAGTTCACTTTTATTTTTATCGTTGTCTGTTATCTTAATGTCGTGACACGTGTCACATGTTTTATTGTACGATTTTATACTTTATTCAATTGAAATAATGTCGATTTTAATATTTAACTTAGGCAATAACTAAACAACGGATAACGGAAATTTGACAACCGTAAGACAATAATGTAATGCGAGTAGCGACTAATGTAAATGATATCGTTATTGCTGTCATTGCGATCACGAACACAATTGTTAATATCCGCAGTCGCTGTCCGGTGATAGTTGAAAAGTTTAGTTTGGTGTTTTAGATTATTGTAATTACTAAATCAAGTATAGTATATAGTAAGCGTTTTAGATTATTGTAAGTAATTACTAAGTCATTTACTGTATATAAAATTTACGATAGGACAAGCTACACATAATCCTTAATTCATTATAAGGTTGCAAAACAGCAAAACGACTCAACAGCAGGTTAACAGGATAACTGACAGCAGTTTATAATAACAGTTGTTGTAAAATAACACAGCAGTGTAATTCATTATTGAAATGTAGCCGTTATTGCCATCTCTGCTTAAGAGCATTCCGCATATAACAAATTGTTTTCATAAATCAATAGTACTCTTACCAACAACTGAAAAGGAAATCGAATCACTTATTTTAAATCTAAAGATAAATTGTGCAGTTGGCTTAGACAACATATCAGAAGCTTTACTAAAGCAGTATACTGAAGTTATTGTGCCTCCATTAACCTTAATTTGCAATCTATCTTTTTCATCAGGAGTTTTTCCTCTTGCATTTAAAAGTCTCAAATTACACCCATATTTAAAAGTGGAGACAGATGCTACAACAATTATCGACCTATTTCTATTCTTCCAACCTTATCCAAAATCTTGGAACGACTGATGAACTGCAGACTTGTAAAATTCTTGGAGAAAAACAAGCTGTTATCACCTTCACAATTTGGATTCCGCTCTGGCCGATCAACTGCAGATGCTTCAACTCACTGAACACAAAGTTTCAAACATAGACAAGAAGAAAAAGACTTTGGCCAACGCCAATAGTTTCCAGGTAGCCAAGGTATTCAAAAATATGAAACACGCTAGTCAAATGAACTTTATCTTAACCTCATACCGCTTCATTTATCTAAACTTCAATGTTCTCACCTACGAAACGTACGTTAAATGAAAAATAATGAAAAGGCTGGAAGCAACCTCCTTTTATTTAGTTTTTTTTTGTTCATTTTAATTGCTTCCTAATGCTCAACAGCGCATCCAGGGGGGTCATAGAGGTCATGCCCCCACCCCCTGGGCCTAGGTCAACCACTGCTTCCTTCGAGGGAACCATCCGGCTTGCCGAGCAAGCAGTGGCAATTGTCGTGACCAAAATCCACGCGCTGGGTCTGAAGATAGCGCCTCATAAAACCGAGGCGCTAGGGTTCCGCAAACTGCCGCGGAGCAGAGAGCCACCCAGTTCGTGGATACGCGTTGGTGATGCGCAAATCAGGGTGGGCCAGTACATGATACTTCATCCTGGGGCTCACCCTGGACATTCGTTGGGGCTTCGAAGAGCACTTTGCGTGCCTCGTCCTCCGAGTCGAGAGGGTAGTGGGTGCATTACAACGGGTGCTGCCCAATCTCGGGGGACCGAGCGAGGAAGTTCGCCGTCTCTACGGGGGCGTCGTGCGGTCCGTGGCCCTCTACGGGGCGCCTGTATGGTCATCCCGGCTGTCAGGCGTCCAGCACTGTAGAAGCAAACGTCATAGTCTGCAGTGCAGAGTGGCTATACGGATCGCACGGGGACACAGGACAGTGTCCTACGAGGCGGCAACTCTCCTGGCACGCTTTCCGCCTTTCGTCATCCAAGCAGAGACGGATGCGTGGGTCTATGACCAGACACGCTCCCTCCGCCAAAGCCGCTAAGGCGTGCCTTCAGGGGCGTTCGACAGACTGAGGCAGCTGGGGCGACGGCGCGCACTCGAGATGTGCCATCCTGCCGCTCTTCGGAGCCTGGCTCAGAAGGAGCGAGCGCGTCACTTACCGTCTGACGCAGGTGTTGCGCTGGTGGTGCTCGAAGAGTGCCCTGCGTGGGCTGCTGAGCGGCGGATCCTGTTCGATCGGATTGGGCAAGATCTCTCTCTGCCGGCAGTAGTGTCGGCTATGTTGGCAGAGCATGAAAATTGGAGTGCAGTAGTCTCCTTCTGCAAGAGCGTCATGCTCCAGAAGGAGACTGCAGAGCGTGATCGGGAGAGGGCCGATCCCGCACGGAGAAGGACGAGACGGCGCCGGGGCAACAACCGTCCCGGCAAATGTTCCTCTATTTACTTAAATAACTTTAATACTATGTATTTTAATCCCAATTAATTTTAGACCCGCACAACAGCCCCTACAGTTTACAAAACTTTGTTCTGTAATTTTCTATATTGAAAAGTGACCCCCATAATGCATGCATTTAGACATATGGAAGCGTAAGTTCACGCTTATGGTGAGATTTAGAAACGAATCTAAGCTAAGTTCACGGTTCCATCTGTCAAAATTAGGGGCGTAAGTAGTGCATTTTGACAGATGGAAGCGTAAGTTCACGCTTAGAGTCGTCTGTGAATCTCGCCCTTAGACTCGTTTCTGAATCTCACCCTTACGCTCATAATATTGACAGATGGAAGCGTAAGTTCACGCTTAAACTCGTTTCTGAATCTGACCCTAATGTCGTTGTACAGATAGCGCGCTGTTATATTCTTGATATTGATATTCGTTAATTAATACGTGATAGCAATGATATTATACCATAGATATGTTACGTGGATATTAAATGGCGTGCAAAACTCTCTCGCTGTATGTAGGTATAAAGCTATAAAACTACACACCTATGCTGTAAGAAAGAAGATACAAAAACTATGAGAGTAAAAGAGATAGCTAACTAAAATGACCACACGATTACTCGATGTCTTTGTCGCACCTGTGATAGAATATATGTGTTGTCTCTTTTCTTTGCTTAGCCTGTGTTTTGTTCGAGAATATTATTCTATAGATAATTTGAATGTATTTTTATTAAAATATTATATATAGTTTATGTTACTCACGTGTGGTATGAGATTCCTTGTTCTTTATTGATTTTTGCTTGATAGTTTGTGCATTTTCCTTGTTATTAGTTAATTAATAAAAACAATACAGATTGTGACAGCCTGTGCTCGTTGTGCTGTCTCGGGCGAACTGATTGCGAGGTGCTACAATTGGGGGAGTTTTAATTCTATCTTTTGGCGCGCATGTAACATATCTACTTCTTTCAATATATAATATCATTGGGTGATAGTATATTCGATACGTAAAATAATATCTATCAAAATAAAATGGAGCACTAAAGTTAATGAACTTTCCCTCATACTTTCCAGGCTTGGTATAATAGATTTTTATGTACTAATTAATATAAAATTGGGTTATATTTCTTTTATTATTAATTTCATGTAGCAGTTTTCAAGGAACGGAATTGATGATGTTGTGTATGCCTATTGACGTCATCAAATGTCATGTATGTTTTATATTTCAATTTTAGGAAATTTTAATGTACGTACATTGTTGGCATATCTGAAATTAATAAATATTATAATCAATCATCGTCATCAAATCGTTAGGTAATGACAGATAGCGTCACTTACCGTCTGACGCAGGTGTTGCGCTGGTGGTGCTCGAAGAGTGCCCTGCGTGGGCTGCTGAGCGGCGGATCCTGGTCGATCGGATTGGGCAAGATCTCTCTCTGCCGGCAGTAGTGTCGGCTATGTTGGCAGAGCATGAAAATTGGAGTGCAGTAGTCTCCTTCTGCAAGAGCGTCATGCTCCAGAAGGAGACTGCAGAGCGTGATCGGGAGAGGGCCAATCCCGCACGGAGAAGGACGAGACGGCGCTGGGGCAACAACCGTCCCGGCAAATGTTCCTCTATTTACTTAAATAACTTTAATACTATGTATTTTAATCCCAATTAATTTTAGACCCTCACAACAACCCCTACAGTTTACAAAACTTTGTTCTGTAATTTTCTATATTGAAAAGTGACCCCCATAATGCATGCATTTAGACATATGGAAGCGTAAGTTCACGCTTATGGTGAGATTCAGAAACGAATCTAAGCTAAGTTCACGGTTCCATCTGTCAAAATTAGGGGCGTAAGTAGTGCATTTTGACAGATGGAAGCGTAAGTTCACGCTTAGAGTCGTCTGTGAATCTCGCCCTTAGACTCGTTTCTGAATCTCACCCTTACGCTCATAATATTGACAGATGGAAGCGTAAGTTCACGCTTAAACTCGTTTCTGAATCTGACCCTAATGTCGTTGTACAGATAGCGCGCTGTTATATTCTTGATATTGATATTCGTTAATTAATACGTGATAGCAATGATATTATACCATAGATATGTTACGTGGATATTAAATGGCGTGCAAAACTCTCTCGCTGTATGTAGGTATATAGCTATAGAACTACACACCTATGCTGTAAGAAAGAAGATACAAAAACTATGAGAGTAAAAGAGATAGCTAACTAAAATGACCACACGATTACTCGATGTCTTTGTCGCACCTGTGATAGAATATATGTGTTGTCTCTTTTCTTTGCTTAGCCTGTGTTTTGTTCGAGAATATTATTCTATAGATAATTTGAATGTATTTTTATTAAAATATTATATATAGTTTATGTTACTCACGTGTGGTATGAGATTCCTTGTTCTTTATTGATTTTTGCTTGATAGTTTGTGCATTTTCCTTGTTATTAGTTAATTAATAAAAACAATACAGATTGTGACAGCCTGTGCTCGTTGTGCTGTCTCGGGCGAACTGATTGCGAGGTGCTACAATTGGGGGAGTTTTAATTCTAACTTTTGGCGCGCATGTAACATATCTACTTCTTTCAATATATAATATCATTGGGTGATAGTATATTCGATACGTAAAATAATATCTATCAAAATAAAATGGAGCACTAAAGTTAATGAACTTTCCCTCATACTTTCCAGGCTTGGTATAATAGATTTTTATGTACTAATTAATATAAAATTGGGTTATATTTCTTTTATTATTAATTTCATGTAGCAGTTTTCAAGGAACGGAATTGATGATGTTGTGTATGCCTATTGACGTCATCAAATGTCATGTATGTTTTATATTTCAATTTTAGGAAATTTTAATGTACGGACATTGTTGGCATATCTGAAATTAATAAATATTATAATCAATCATCGTCATCAAATCGTTAGGTAATGACAGATAGCGCGCGAATTCACGCGATGACTGCCGCCCGGCTCGCCACGGCCGCGCTGTGCCTTTGCTCGCGCTATTATCCTCGCTACTCGTTATTTTATAATGGCGCGATTTTTATAGCGTCAACTTGGAGCCGGCATAGCGTGCGCTATACGTTGCGTGAATATAGCGCGCTATTTAATCGTGCTAAACGCTATTATATTATTATTTTTTGGGCTTCTCGCATACGTTTCTAGGAAATGTGGTTGCCTAACCGGTCATTTCTGGCGAAGCCAAAAGAGGCCTCCAGCCAGGCTTAAAATTAAAATTAAAAACCAAGCAACTTTCGCTAAGAAGGCGCCCCCTGCGGGACACGGACCTCGGCTTAGGGCGTTGCTGGGGATAACAAGCTATTGTTTTGGGGACAGCTGGATCGGTATTATTTATAATGTATTAGAGAACATTTAAAACTACAGGCTCGGCACGGGCCGGCGTGAACAAGAGACGGGAGGGAGAAGTGCTAACTTGAACGCGAAGGTGACGCGGCGATAGGCCTCCGCGACGTCGGTGAGGTGGGCATCCTCGGCGGCGAGAGCGGTGAAACGGTCGGGTGTTAAGTGAATGAGACAACGCGAGTCTCTTTATGGGACCTAACGTGATTTAGTCGTCTGGATCGACCAAAACGTGCCTCGGGTGGCGTACTCTACTGATACGGGAGGGTTGGTGATCGGCGGCTGATACTACAAGGGGATTTGAGTGGGACAGGGCAGAATCGAGGTAGCGTTTAGACGCTTGTTTCATAAATTGCCTGATGGTCGGCAAGTTAAGATCGAAGCGCTATTAACATATAAGCGTTTTGGTCCACACTGTAAGCTTGTATTGTTTGAAATAAATAAATAAATTATCCTCGCTACTCGTTATTATATAATGGCGCTATTTTTATTTTATAGCGTCAGGTTGGTGTCGGCATAGCGTGTGCTATACGTTGCGTGAATATAGCATGCTATTTAATCGCGCTAGACGCTCTATTAACCACCACTATCCTGTATTGATTGACATTGACATATTGTGAGTAAAATCATAAAATGTGAATTTGTGACACGACAAAACAAAGCTTTTGTAGGTGTATTCTACATATATTTACAAATTTCTACGACAATATTTCGTAGTATTGTAGCAGCTTAAGCAACCTGAACAAAACATATTGTGAAATATGAGCCGGACAGTTTATTCTCCGGAATATTGCCTACAATATTTAGAGCAGTATGCGTCTAAAGAAATTTTTGTAATAGGATTAATTCTCGGTCAGGTAAGTAAAATATATTATAGGATATATTATCACGTTACGATATTATCATCACCAAAAACTGTTGTAGCGTAAGTTTGATTGGATTTATAGTCTAACAAACAAGTGTCCTTATTAATATAATAACATTTCATGCTACATTATTCTAGCCCCTTAATTTTATTCATGGATACTTGTGCTAATTTAAGACGACTGGTGCCCGTGAGAATGTTATTCATCTGGCTCGTACGCCAGACGAGAAAAGCTCTGAAAGTGTATCAGAATCCAGTTACACATTGGACAAACCAGAGTCGAAGACACTTTTGAATGTGTCCGAGGCGTGGGTCGCGGACCATGCTAAACATGTTACCAGAATGCTGCCTGGAGGCATGTTTGTGCAAGGTAAAATAACTGTTTTATAATCGGTTTGAATGACCTTACATTTTAATGTCAGTAAATAATTTTATGTATGATTTGCATGCATGAATTGGAGATAATCTCATAATACATAACAATACACAATAACAATGATCATGTCATGTCCAATCTGGTAACTATTTCAGGTATCTTCATAACAAGTGATGAAGATATTTTTGAGGATCCAAACTGTTTCAGCAAAGTGAAATCCATAGTAAACCACATATACAAGGCTATGAGTGTTAATCAGTACATGTATGGCAACTGTCCATATTCTAATGAAAGATTGATATTACACATGTCCACATGTACAAAAGTGCTCACATGTAAAAGTATTGAAGTGGGTGTAGGAAGCAAGAGCACAGTTATTAAGCCTGTTGAATGGAAATTCTTGCCTAAAGCCCAGCAGTGGCAAAGGTTAGACTGCTACTATGAGTTTGATGATGTCTATCCTGTAATAGTGAAGAAAAGTGGTATTTCTGTCAAACAGCAGTTTCAGGTAGGTATTTTCATCATTGTATTCAAATAATTTGTAGGTGGTCTGTTCTGCATAAACAAAGATTCATACTTCAAGCTCCATGTAATTGATTACTATAATATTTAAAAGCTCGTATTTGATAAAAGCATTTTGCTTTATTCAATATCTTTAAATCTTACTGTAATAGGTATGTTTTTCCCTGTTGTTAATATGTTTCTTGATAAATGTTTTAGCAAATCCTGGAATCGGCACAAAAAACCATTGAATCCAGTATAATGTTCATAGATGGTGAATTGAAAGATAATGCAGAAGTCCTAGAACAAATGGTAAAAAAGAAGAAACCTAAAACTAATTCCAAATTAATTCAACAAGACCTACCAAAATCAATGAATGTTTCTTTATTTGTGCCCTTTGTAAGTAAAATCAAAATATTATTATTGTTTCAGTGTTCTCTGGTCCATAACACTATGTATGTTTTAATTAGAGGAGCTAGAGAGTTCATGAGTTCCGTGTGGTGTCCAGACTAAGAATATAGCATCATTCCATCTCCTCCCATGGAGGTTGTAAAAGCCAATTAAGGGACTTTTAACAAGAGAGATGGGCAGCAGCATCCCTTCTATTGAAAAGTAGCAATCCTGCGCCCACCAACCCACCTGCCAAGCATGGTGAGTATTGGCAAATTCTCCCTAAAATGAAAGTGACAATTAAAGTTCCAACTCCCAGTTCCCGGCAGCTCCGCTATGCCCAGTCCCGCCGGTACACACACAATTGTGTCATTATTTTGGGGGGAATTTGCCAATACTCACCACGTTTGGCAAACGGGTTGGTGAGCGCAGTATGACTACTGTTATTATAGATTGTGACCAATAAATCACAAATATTCAATGATATCTCTGTGATCCAGGGTGGAAACCGATAGTGATCACCAAATGAATGAAATTGAATATTAATCTCAAAGTTGGGAGGTCTCGTCTGATGAAGTCTAAGCTTCGGCCCTCTAGCGCTCATTTCCGAAACCACGAGAGCTTTTAACTCAAACTCCAAAATCGCTTCGAGTGCCTAGAAGATTGCTTATCTGTGGACGATTTTAATGGTAGGTTTGTAGAAACTGTCCAAACGGTTGGGTCTAAGTTCTTTAAAATCCACCATAAAGGTAGACCAAAAAAGTTATCTGATCACACTCTCGACCTCATGGCAGAAAGACGCGCAATGAAGTTCCAGTCCCCTGGTGATGTTGAAGCATACCAACTGCTCAATAGACGGATATGGAAGTCCTTGCGTCACGATATACGTATCTTAAACGCTAACGGTGTTTAAGAGACGATTGAGTGGAACCCAGGCTCTAAAGTGTTCGCCAGAGACAGGACTATTGGGCAAAGTCGTATTATAAAGCTGAAGACCGAGGACGGCAGTGTAGCGTTGACTAAACCAGAGATTTTGAGTGAGATTGAGAACTTCTACCGGCAGCTAAACACCTCGGTAACTATACTTACAATTGGCTCTGACAGACTCGCGACCCCAATTAACCCGACACTATACCGAAGATATCCGGACATCAGGCTGTACGAGATTAGGATGACCTTGAAATAGCTTAAAAATAAAAAGGCGCCGGGTGAAGGAATTACGACAGAGCTTTTGAAAGCGGGTGGAACACCGGTACTTAAAGTCATTCAAAAACTATTCAATTCCGTCTTACTCGAAGGCACAGCGTCGGAAGCATGGCACAGAGGCGAAGTGGTGCTCTTCTTCAAAACGGGTGAGACACCCTATTGAAGAATTATAAACCCATCACGCTTCTGGCCTATGTTTATAAGCTTTTTTCAAGAATCATCACGAATTGTCTCGAGCGCAGATTTGAAACCTTCCAGCCCCTCGAACAAGCCGGTTTCCGAAAAGGTTTTAGTGCCATAGACCACATCCAGACGCTGCTGCAGGTTATATAGAAGACCGACGAGTATAATCTGCTACTATACACTACACACTTAGCGTTTGTGGACTATGAGATGAAAAAGCCTTTGATTCGATCGAGACCTGGGCAGTGTTGCTATCTCTGCAGCGGTGCCACATTCTCTATTGGTACATCGAAGTTCTATAGTGTTTATACAGAAATGCCACTATGTCTGTCTGAGTACACGGGGTGTGAGTACGGGGGCAATTCCATTGCAGAGAGGTGTGAGACAGGGGGACGTCATTTCCTCGAAACTGTTCACCGCTGCAATGAAGGATGCCTTCAAACTACTGGAGTGGAAAGGATTCGGCATTAACATCAATGGCGAGTATATCACTCACCTTCGATTTGCCGATGACATCGTAGTCATTGCAGAATCGCTGCAAGAGCTCAGCACAATGCTCGATGATCTCAACAGAGTTTCCCAACAGGTGGGCCTTAAGATGAACATGGACAAGACAAAAGTCATGTCAAATGCCCATGTCGTGCCCATCCCAATATCCGTTTTTTTCGTTTAGCAGTCTTATGGCTGATATTTGTGTTATCATTTTGGGGGAATTTGCCGAACTCATGGTGAGTTTGGCAGGTGGGTTGGTGAGTGCAGTATGTCTACTGTTCCACTGAACCTTGCTGCCCATCCCTCTGGTTTAGAGTTCCTTAGTCCCTTTTTATGACAGGAATAGGAGTGAAGTATGAATTTTAATTATTATATGATCTTTTTTTTCAAAATACATTACATTAGCTACGATAATCGTAGCTACCAAAATCAACATATATTACCCCAAAACATATTTAGTTCTGTTTATTATAGAGATATTTGAAATGTTGGTTTATATTTCAGGAAAATTCACTGCCTGAAACTGTGGAGTACTTGGAGTGTGATGGTAGCATACATTTTAGTGGGGTGGTTTCTTCAAGTGTATTTATGTATCCTAAGGCCATGGTCAGTGAAACAATTGCAGCTGTTAAACAAGACATAATAAGGTCATTAGCATCACGGTTCACTATGCATTGTGATGCACTTATTGATGACAATTTACTTCCAGAAGGTAAGGCAAATCGCTTATGATAAAACTTAATCAACAGTTATGATTAAGTATTACATTTAATGTCTAATGTCTCGAATCTCTATGACTATACAAAACAAGGGTCTAGATTGGTTGTTATATGTGTTCGTCAGTTTCCACCATACGTAAAATTTCACCCACTATTGGTGATGTAAGATACGGCTCATTAATTTCTTTAACTGTTGCTTGGCGTTTGTAAGTTTACCTTGCCTTGGAAGACACTTATCGGTTAAAATCCCAGCATATATGGAGGGAGGGGCTACGCAATCTCCAGTGGAACGCATTCGTGCCCCCGCCCTCCCTCTGGGCTTCGCCGCAGCTCGTCACGGAGAAAAAGTCAACAGCTAGGTGCATTAGGTTATATGTGAAATAAATACAAACAATAATAAAATGTATGATTCTGTAAAATACAAAAGGAAATTGAAATTTATTAATGCATAGCACTAGTCAAGTCGTTGAAGTTCTCATATTTACAAAATGTAGATTATAATGTAAATGTAAAATAGAAATGTACAGTTATATGATAGTGTTAAATAGTGACATGACATGATTAAGTACTAGACCAGAAGACCGTCCAGTAAAATTAACGACTGTTGAAAATTACTGTTGGTGATACTGCAATACCACATAACCAAAAGTGTCAAATACTGCTTAGCAAAGTAGTGGCGACTTTTACATTAGAGGTAAAAGCCTACATAATGTCTTATAATTAATAAGATTTTATATATTAGGCAGTTTATTTGCTCTACTATATATGGAACAGTTCATCTACAGTTGACAAAATATACCTACTGCTTAATACCAAACTGCCGAATTGTACAGAGTCGTTAGATGCAGACGGCGTGTAACCGGTCGTTGTTGAAATATATGGCGGAGGCGTTTCTTTAGCACGCACGTGGGCGTCCTTTGACTGATATGATGATGATCATGAACTTGTATGGACAATAAAGTGAGAAAAATACGTAAAAGGCAATTTGCAAATCTGTCCATCCCAAAGTTGTCTGACAGAAATCGCTGAGTGCGACGATCGACCGACCTTTGACCATGCCATTTTATGTATTTTATCATATTTTTGTTATTTCTGATTTACAACAGTGTATTGTAGTTTCATTGCTCTTATGAAGATGTCGCCACACACAGTTACGCGATATTTGACACCTAGTTATATGTTTTTAAACAGTATGGTTTGTAATATTTTTTATTGTTGTGTTTGTTTTATTTGCAGAAAAAGTGTGTTTCAATGAGCCACCACGCCGTGTGCTCGTCCCAGTGGGCTCTCTCTATTTCTGTGATTACCTCTTCCCCGGCGAAGCTCCCGCTGAGGCACTCCTCTCAGTGCGAGAGTTGCTCGATTTACAGATTACTGAGGCTGACGTAGTCTGTGATGTCGAGACACCAGCCGGTAAATATTGTTTCTTATAATATTATCTTATATTCTATTCATTACTTGATAAACCTGAGATATGTATCTGGTATGCCTTACACAGTGATATCTTGTAGGTATACCAAATTTTTAATCAGTTAACTGTCTCCTCGTTTTTGTTTTACCTTCAAATACAAAAAATATTCGCCTATTATACAATCCCCTGGGTGTTGTAAAAGGCGCCTATGCGAATAGTCGGAGGATAGGCAGCAGCATTCTTCGAGTAAATTTACAACCCTACTATGATCGCCAACCCGCATGCCAAGCGAGGCGATTATGGCAGAACTCCTCAAATGAACACAACCTAAACCCCCTTCTCCCTGGCGGCTCTGCTATTCCTGACTACGATAGGTGACGTGGTAATGGCTCCCGCCAGGGGGTGCTCAAGTTAATCCCCGACAGAGACCCGTCTATCAAAACCGACGGCGCCTGGACCTGGCAACGTATAACACGCACACTGCGAACTGACAAAAAAGATCGCGGAACTAGAGGAAGAATTGAGCAGGTTGCGGTGGGATTGTCTGAAGTCCGAAGAGCGGGACACGATAATCCTCAAATCCGGCAACTTTCTCTAATTCCTAGGACGCGATCAATAGTCGCAGGGACGTTTATGTCCACAAATCCCTCGCGCGAACAAAGTGGTGAAAATCGAGAGTGTGTGTGTGAGCGTAAATGATACTCGGAATAACCAAACGGTATTCGTTGAAGGTCATTCAGATATACGCTCTGACCTTGGCACACTCCGACGACGAGGTGGATACAGTATGAAGATATTTCCGGAGCCATGCATAGTTCCAGAACCCACTTTACTGTTTTCATTAGGTACTTCAACGTGAAAGTGGGCAAATGAGACGGTGAAGAGCTGTGACTGAGGCACGATGTCTGAACTATCTGGGCCAACTACTGCCGGGCTTCATGGACGAATGGAAGGATTCCATTTGATTAACTGCTTCAAACCAGAACCACAGGGAGTAGAGCTGCATGAGCCCCGACGGTGTGATTGAGACAGACTTAATCATATCGACGGAGAAGTAAATATTCAATTATGTCTTTGTGATCAACGCTACTAAAACCGGAAGCGATCGCCGTATAGTAAGAGGCAAATTGAATGCTCATATCAAGCTTGAAACATCTGATCAGGTCTACGCTCCGTCCAAATCCAAAACCGCGGAGCTTCCAGCTAGAACTCCATATTAGTTTTGATTGCCTAGGGCGACGTGGACGATTATAACGACTGGTTCGTGGAAACTGTCCATACGGTCGGATCTACGTTCTTTAAGGCTCGTCATACATACAGAACTAAAAACTCTTTGACCCTTCTCTCAAGCTCATGGAGGAATGACGTGCAATGATTCTGTAGTCTTTAGATGATGCCTCTTGTTACCGGCAGTTTAATAAGCAGATCTCGAATGTTCCTATAATCTGACATATGCTTATTTAATACTAATCGTACTGAGGAGCGGATAGAGCGAAATAAAGGTCGCAAGAGATCTGTCTATTCGGTAGAGCCAGCTTGCAAAACTGAACACTGTAAATGACAGAAATGGGTTGTCCAAAACGGAGCTTTTGAGGGAGGTCGAGAGGTTCTATGGAGAGTTATACATGTCAACGCGAAAACCCGTTACAGATCTGGCGAACGACCCGAGAGCTAGAATGACCCGACAGTATACCGAAGACATTTCGGACGTCAGACTGTACGAGATTAGTATGGATCTCAAACAGCTCAAAACAATAAAGGTTATGATATGGATATCATTATGTTGGAGTTACAGCCTAACTTCTGAAGGTGGGTAGAAAACCGGTCCTTAAAGCCCTTCAGAGGAAGACAGGGAGAGGTTATCTCTCCAAAACTGTCCTCCGCCGCACTGGAAGACATTTTCAAGGTTCTGGACTGGAAAGGGCTAAGCATCAATATAAACGGCGAGTACATCTCTTACCTTCGGTTTGATGATATAGTAGTCATAGCTGACACCATGGAGGACTTCTGTAATGCTCGATGATCTCAGTATAAGCCTCCGAATAAGAAAATGAACATAGAGAAGACGAAGATCATGTCGTATCCACGTACTACCAATTTGCGTGAAGATCAGAGAACCCACGTTCGAAATTTTTGACTATGTATGCCTGGGCCAAACTGTCCAGTTAGGTAAATTTTAATAGTTGAATCCGACTCGGCTGAGCAACATTCGGGAAACAGCGCAATGTCTTCTAGTCCAAAGTACCACAGTGTCACAAGAGCTAGTCTTTGACCAGTGTGTGATCGCTCACATTGGGCCTGATAAGAAGACTCAACCCAAAGGGCAATGGAGAGGGCTATGCTCCGAGTTTCACTGCAAGATAATAACAAATGAGATCTGCAAAAGAACCAAGGTATCCGGCATAGCCCGAAGAATTGCTAGAGTTAAGCGGCAGTAGGCGGGGAAAATTGGTAGTAGAACGGATGGCCGATGGGTCCAAAAAATTCTCGAGTGGCGACTGCGTACCGGGGGACGCCGCGTTGATTGACACGAGGTGGATTGAAAGACCTGGTGAAGGTTGAGGAAATCAGCTGGATACGAGTAGCGCAGGGCCGCTCGTTGGGGCCATCTTTATTTTATAAGCATAGGCCTCCCACGTTAAGCAGTGGACGTCGTTTGGCAGAGATTATGATGATGATTTATACAACCAATGGCTAAGTTAACATGATAAGTGTTACTGTATTTCGCAGATACCTCTGAATTTGATGCGTTAGACCGAGACGCAAGTAGTGAAGAGCTGTTGGCTACACCTCAAGAAGCGAGCCAGTTCATGTACATCACAGGCATATGCTTTGCAATGTTTGTCCTCATTGTCTCTATCATCATTCATTACTACGATACAATCACCGAGGTCTTCAGTAAAATATTCACTAAATCGTGAATATTATGAAGAAATAATTTAATTTACTTGACTTTGCACTTAAAACTTATTATTGTTGTGAATGTCTTGCATAAGGTTTGTTTTAATTTCTTTTCGCATTATAGGTAACTGAATATAATTTTATGGTTTGTAATGGAAAAGATTATGTTACTCCTATTTTTATGTACAGAAATATTGTGTAATTAAATCTGTCGCATTTTATAAAATAATTATTTTTACCAACGTCAGATTTTCATTTATCCCTGTTTCCCTAACGGCCGAACTTAAGATGACCCATCGATACGGTTCAGGAATATCTACCTACTTATTTATTAGGATTGATATTGGATTCTTAGGGGAAGAGGGGGGGATTGGTATATATAGTGCATAAATGAAGAGATCCATAGACCCCCGACCCTTGTTCGCGTAAAAACGAGTAGTAATAAAAGATCCCCCTTAAACCCCAAATAATATTGATCTAAAAGGACTGCCCCTTTGTGTTGTTGTTATCCCAGTAACGCCGTAAGCCGAGGTCCGTTTTCCGCAGGGGATGGCTCTTAGGCGCAGTTACTTATTATATAGTTTTAGGCCTGCAGGAGGCTCTTCAAGCTTCCATCCACATCTCTTAAGATGTATGCGAGGAGCCCAACAGAAAACTAAAGAGATCCTTCGAAGAAGCAAAATTGCCGGCTAAAAGGATTAGTGAAACGAAGTGGTAAATTGGGGCACTATGCTCATAAAACTGACGGCCGTTGGAGCAGAAAGGTTCTCGAGACCGCGCACCGGAAAACGCAGCGTGAGACGACCTTCAACAAGGTGGAGACTACCTGGTGAAGGTCGCTGGGAGTCGGACCCTTAGTAGCTCTTACTTAGAATATTCATAGAGGCTTAATTTTTGGCAGAAAAGATTTATTAGCCTTGATCACATTAAATGGTCTTTACAAAAAAAGTATTAAAAGTTCAGCTCTTTGTTATCGCCAGGTAAGGGAAAACAGGGTAATGGTAGTCAGCGGCCCATGGTGGTCAATACAATAATAGCAAAACTAATAGACGTAGACAAGTGAATATCAACGGAAACCGTCGGTTGTACTACGCCCCTCTGCTGCCCAATCGCCTATTCAGCTAGCTCGAAGCATTTTCACAAAGAGGCAGTGTTTCGTTTTTCTGCGCTTGCGATGTAATTTTACCTGTGCACTAAATGCAAGGTGAGTAATCATTTGGAGTTCAATTTGCTAATTTACTTCATCCGGGTCTATGCCTATTTTATCGTGTTATGAAATATTTCGAGTGATTTGTTCAGTATCTTCTTTACTTTGATTTTTTCGGTCTATTAACTATTTACGGGTCATGGAAATCAGCATTCTGCATAGGAAGAAATAAAAGTGAGACAGGCAAACATAGCAAACGCAAAAAAAAATTGTGGCCATGGCCAAGAGACGTGTTCTTCGAGATGAAAACTCTTTTTCAGAGTCTGTTATATATTTCACTAACAGACGAAGATGATAACGCAGTAGATGCTGGGAACATTTCTTGGTCTTTTTGCGTATTTGTGACGTTGAGACAAGCAGACTCTATCGATAGGATTTACCAGAATGTTACGTATGCGATAATTGCTATGCGATAGTAGAGTCAGAAAGCTTTGCACCAGATGCATACTTCATAATTTGATGGGAGACAGACGGACTTCATAAACACGGTGGTTTGGATTCATAACGGCCATTTATACGTCCACTGCTGAACAAAGGCCTCCCCCATAGATTTTCACAACTGTGTCATCATTTTGGGGGGTATTTGCCAATACTCACCACGCTTTGCAGGCGGGTTGGTGAGCGCAGTATTGCTACCGTTTCACAGAAGGGACGCTGCTGCCCATCCCTCTGGTTTAGATTCCCTTAGTCGCCTTTTACGACATCCACGGGAGGAGATGGAGTGGTGCTATATTCTTAATCCAGACACCACACGGAATTCTTAATCCGGACACCACACGGAATGGTTTGGATTGGTACCGCGAAATGCTTGAAAAGTATAACGAAGTTAACCCGAATGCTGTGTTTGACGTCAGAGGTGATGAAAGCTGGATATATTGTTACGAGCCCAAAACCAAAAGCAATCTGCCCAGTGGATGTTTCCATTGGAATATATTCCAACAAAGTAAAGAAGGGCAGTAGTCAAGGGAAAAGATGATTGCCTCATTCTTTGGATGGACGGGTCATTTGGCAACAATTGCGCTAGAAGATAAAAGGACTGTTATTGCAGATTGGTAAGTTAGTCCATGTTAGTCATTGTTTACTGGTTGTCTTGGAAAATGTTCGATAGCAGCGCCGAAGAAGCGGGATCCTCCTCCATCACGACAACGCTCCAGCTCACTCCGCAGACGATTAAGTATTTGTAGGGAAGGTGTGGAAATAAGTGAGTCATCCTCCTTACAGTCCCGGCCAGGCACCATTAAAATAAAAGAATTCGCTTTATGAAAAGAAGAGCTGCCGTGGCTGCGTTCAAAAAACATGTGGAAGAGATCCCTAAAGAAGAGTGGGCTACTGTGCTTAGAAAGGAACGGAGACTACTTCTAAAAACAGTATTCTATTCTATTCTATTGTTGGCTCCCACAGGCTCAGCATCAACCGAACGCACTTTGACCCTATTGAGTCCATTGTGCTGCCCAAAGCCCTGCACTACTCCTCCGCTGGCAAATCCAAAAGTCCCTGTAGGTACTTCGCAATCATACCTGCCTGGAGCCGTGCAAAATCATCAGGCAATGGATAAGCCAATCCTAGATGTTTTGCCCTATGTCTTCCCAGAGCGTCACAGCTGCACAAAATGTGCTGCATAGACTCTTGATTGTCCATACAGAGTCTGCATGTATCCGTTGTGCTAAGCTTCATCCTATGGAGGTGCTCCTTGCTGCCGAAGTGGCCTGTCATTGCACCTATATAGTGTCTTAAAATCTCTAAAAACAGTAAAATATTAACAGGTTCTAACATCATTCCATCTTTGATTTTCAAAAAAGAATTTATCTGACCTTTGTACTTACTTTGTCAGCATCAAATTGATGTAGGTCAGCGTGCAAGGTAGCCAAAAAGATCAGATGGGCATAAGTTCATTAATATGTACGCAGTCAGAATACGCATATTGTATACATCCAAAGTGGTAATCATTAGGCCATTGGCTGTAAGAACTATCGGTATAATTATTGCAGAGTCTACCTCCCACATATCGACAACCTCGTGTGCCAAGTCAAGATATTTAATTTGCTTATATTTCTCGGCTTTTACGAGATTCTCGTCATGTGGGATAGTTATATCCACAATCATTGTGCGGCGCTCTGCTCGATCTATCACCACTATATCAGGCTTATTGACTAAAATAGTCCTGTCAGTGATGATAGATCGATTTAAGAACAACGTGACATGGTAATTTACTAGAACTGGGTCAGGCACATACTTGTAGTATGGAACTTCTGAACTCACAAGGTTGCATTGCAGTGCAAGTTGCTGGTGTATAATCCTGGCCACTTGGTTATCGCTGTGCAAGTACTCGCCGTTAGCAAGACGAGAACAAACTGAAATAATGTTACGGATAGACTCGCCCGGACGGTGGCGTGCCTGACAGATGTCAACCGTGCCGTCATTTATAAAAGGTACTCTGTGGTGCCGTCCTTCACAATCGTAGACACAGTAAACAACACAATATATATTTCCGGTAGTTATTCGTCATGATAACTTCATCCATAATTGCACAAATAAAACCTTCGGTTTCCCCAAAGAGGTCACCGAAGCGTAGCCAAGATATGGACGCTAATCAGTTCACATCCGGTTAATGCGTCCGTGAAGCTCTACCATACGTCCTTACGGTCATTAGTGTCAAGTACAACAGGTTTACGCCAGTACTTATGAGCCAATGAGAGCGGGGCTAGTCCCTTGTCCATCGCAACCACATCTCGGCGCATCCCCACATCGGCTTGGAGAACTCTTTGAAGTTGCACACCTCCCGATTGTGGAGGGTCGTAGCATTTAAAAAGCCTCGACTCCCGCACTTTCGTGCGATGTATAGCCTCATCATCGATGAACGTGGGTGATGAATCCGATTTGTGGTTAGCAATGTACGGACTCTTCTATGCAAAGCGTCCAATTCAGTCTGAGTCAACTTGAGTATGCCGAAGGAGTACACTAAAACCGACATGACCCAACCGTTAAAGGCGCGCACCTTGTTACTACCCGATAAAAGACTTTTCAGTATTTTATTTAGTCGGCCAAAGAAGCCCCCCTCCAACGATTGCTTCGTGTCAGCTTCACTTATACCCAAAGCGTCCGACATATCCAAGTATTTATAGGTCTCAGTTGAGTTCCAAACGCTTCAGATCTGAGAGGGATCTGAAGTGTATGTAACCTAAGGGTTGTGATCCTTCAGATTCCATAAACTTCCCTCGCTTTACATGCATGACTGCACATTTGTCCACACCAAATTCCATCCTAATAGAATATAATAGAAGTTTCTGTTACCTTTAGTAATTCTATTAGTCGCAATTTGTGCAGGCAAAGAGTTTCAGATCATGCATATAAAGGAGGTGAGATATTACTTGACCACTTCAAGAAGTGACACAGAGAGTGAGAGATCAGGGCTAGGCTATCAGATGACAAGTCATCTGATAGCCTAGCCCTGATCTCTCCAGCATTGTTCTTAGAGGTTTCAAGGCTAAGCAGAACCACAGCGGACTCAGACTATCGCCCTGGAATATACCACGCTCGATCCTGATCGGTTCGCCGTTCCCTTGAATCTGTCGACATCCTGGATAGTAAATAACTATCCTCATATGCATATATGCAAACAAGAAGGTGCATAGGGTTGTAAATACTTTATACAACTCTAGCACCTTCATGAGCCATGTAAACCAAGTCGTAAGCCTTTTTATAATCTATCCAGCACGTCGACAGATCCTTGCGCTTACGTTTTACTGTTGGCTTATGGCCATGTCAATAAGGAGCAGCTCCTTAGTACTACGGGACCCATTCCTACATCCATTCTGAGACCCAGACATGATATGATTGCTATCAATATGATTGTTAATTTTTACTCTTAGAATGGATGTAAGAAGTTTATAGACATAATTTTTAGGTTATTAGTAGTACCATAGTACTACCTGATTTATGGAGCAGGTGGGTAACTCCTGTCATAAAAAACTGTGGCAGCGTACCAGACTAAAGACAACTGGAACTGGGACGCCAAGCGAGCATGTGAACTGCATAGCCATTTAAGCCAAAAATTGTGCAGCCCGTCCGGTCCCGGAATTTTCCTTTCTACATATATTTAGTAATTTTATTGAAAATGTATGTTGATTCAAATGCAAAGGTTTTTTAATAAGTATCAGTTTAGTATTCATTGTAAACAATTTAGCTTAACAAAGGGTCGTCCAACAACTGATGAACGTATTGAACTTTTAGGACACATTTTCGGTGCGTGGAAGGATTCACACGATGCCTTGGACATTTTCTGTGATTTGTCTAAGGCAATGGATTGTGTTGTTCACGAAATATTGATCAGGAAATTACTACAATACGGTATCCAGGACTCTGAGCTGTATATTCTTGTTTCATATTTATGTAATAGGATTCAGAAAGTACGCATTAACGGAAAGAGATCTCTTGGGTCTGTCTGTAGTTAACATGGGAATACCACAGGGCTCAATTCTAGGCCCATTTTTGTTTCTTATATATATGTATAAAAGACCTACATTATATTGTAGGGGATAATCACGAGATAGTGTTGTTTGCAGATGACACTTCGGTTTCATTTGCACTCTAATGCCAACATTTGGCAACTAACGATGTAGCGCTATGTCCAAAGTGGTCAACTGGTTAAATATTAGCAATTTACTTATGGGGGAACAAGGTGTGGTTTTCCTCCATAGAAAAGAGAGGATCCTCCAATCAGGCGGGTGGTATGCCTGGCGGGCCGAAGCCCAACGGTTGATGTTGCGCGTCTGTATGTATGCAGCGTTGTGCGAATACTTTACATGTGTAATTCAGGATTCTTTGACGTCATCGGAGAGTTGTAGTTAATGTTCTAGTAGACGTCGCTGTAAATTGTACTGTGAAAAAATCTTCGATTCTCTTTTGTTTTTTTTCTGAATGTAGTCATTTGTTTGCTTCGTCTCGGAACGTGTTCTCGAAAATAGAGAAAAACGAAGTGCGAGCCGTAATGAAATACCTCTGTTTAAAAAAGTTAACGACGCAAGAGATTCATTGCGATTTGGAGGCAACATTAGGAGAGTCTGCTCCGCCGTATTCCACTGTCGCAAGGTGGGCTTCTCAATTTTGAGTAGGGAGAACGGGCACGGAAGACGACCATCGTTGCGGCCGTCGATCGACGTCAGTCACCCAAGAAAATGTTGCGAGAGTCGAGAAAATTGTATTGAGCGATCGAAGAGTTACCATCCGATACTTAATTCAAGAAACGGGCATTTCATATGGAAGTATTCAATCCATATTGAAAACCGACAGTCAGAAACAAAATCGATTTGACATTTCGAAGATATTGTTGGACAAGTTTCAAGAAGATTCACCATGGCTGTCCGCAACCATTAAAAAGAATATGGCAAAACGGGATAAGGCTAAGCGAACATACAAAAAGGTACCTAGTGAAGAGAACTGGGATCTGTATAAAAAACTTCGCAATCGCTGCAGTCGTATGTGTAGGGACGCTAAAAGACGCCACATTCATAACTCAATACAAAATTTCAACACACAACAAGTATGGCAATTTCTCAAGTCTCTAGGTATTGGCAAATCTTTAGGTAACAGCATACCTAATATGGACCTAAATGAAATTAATCTGCATTTTTCAAAGTCTCCAATTTCTATTGATCACAATGTTAAATCTTCTACCCTTAACTATCTCTGTAATCTTCCTTTGCCGCCAAGTACTTCTTTCTCTTTTCATCCAGTTGCCGATCAAGACATTACGAAAACCATCCAATCCATCTCCACGAAAGCGGTAGGCGATGATGGCCTTCAACTCCAAATGCTTCTTCCCATCTTGAACGAAATCGTTCCCGTCATTACCCATATAATTAATTATTCGCTGCACGTAAGTTTCTTTCCCTCAGCTTGGAAGAAGGCTCACATCTTGCCGCTGCCTAAAGTCCCAAATCCTTCCTCGTTAATCCAGTTCCGACCCATATCTATTCTCCCAATACTGTCCAAGGTCCTTGAAGGTGTTGTCCAGAAACAACTGACTTCTTACCTCTCCTCTAATAGCCTGCTAAGTCCATACCAATCTGGATTCCGACCTGGCCATAGTACTGTAACTGCACTCATTAAAATAACTGACGACATACGACTGGCCATGGAGAACAAACTTCTTACAGTTATGGTTTTACTGGATTTTAGCAGTGCTTTTAATTCAGTTGATTTCGACATCCTCTTAGGAATCCTATCCTCTCTTAATGTTTCTTCGTCTGTAATTGCATGGTTTAACTCTTACCTTCGGGGTCGCTAGCAGTCGGTTCGCTCAGATGAGGCCTCCCCTGAATGGTGTGATTTAGCTGCGGGTGTACCTCAGGGTGGCGTTCTTTCTCCTCTTCTCTTCTCCGTTTTTATAAACGCCATCACAAAGGTCTTGTCTTCTCACTTTCATCTCTATGCAGACGACTTACAGCTGTATCGCCACTTTAATGTAGAGAAAATCACGGAAGCTATTTTTGCCATCAATAATGATCTTGAAAATATCAGTAAGTGGGCTAAATCTTTTGGTCTGCTGGTTAACCCAGCTAAATCTCAAGCTCTCATTATTGGTGGCAGATATATGTTCAACCTCTTGGATCATGAATGTCTCCCACCGGTTGTGTATGATTCGATTCCCATTGCCTATTCTAAAAGTGTTAAGAACCTTGGTGTATTTATGGATTCTAAGCTTTCCTGGGATACTCACATCTCAGCAGTAAGCAGGAGGGTGTTTTGCTCGTTTCAGTCTCTTAAACGTCTCCAAAAATTCCTGCCGCATCATACAAAGATTACTCTTGCGCAATCACTTCTTCTTCCACTTCTAGACTATGCTGGTATCTGCTATCTCGATGCAACTGAAGAACTGTTTAACAAACTTGAACGCCTGCAGAACCTCTGCATCCGTTTCATCTTTGGCCTCTGGAAATACGACCATGTGTCGGAGTTCCGGGTGAAGCTGGAGTGGTTGCCGATTCGGCAGCGTCGAGATTCACACATTCTGTCTTCTCTTTATTCTATACTTCATAATCCTAATTCTCCCGCATATCTTCGTGAACGCTTCGAGTATCTATTCCCTATGGGCGAACCATGTCGCACGGCTTCTTCTCTTCTCCTTCGAACTCCGCGTCACTCCTCAAGCCGTTATGACGGATCCTTTACAATTCGCGCAGTGCGCCTTTGGAATTCTCTTCCACATCCTCTTCGCGATAGCCCTTCTCTGGACGTTTTCAAGAGCAGAATTAAGAAGCATCTTCTTTCTAAATAACGTATGGTTGGATATTGTATATGTATATACCTACATATATATTAATATGTATTTTAATATGTATCTATAAATTGCAATTTGGTTATATTTGTATAAGTTATACATTTAATGTTCATTGTATTTCTGCTTCTATAAATAGTGTACACTCTACTTAACCTCTAAGCTTTTTGCCATATCTCTCTCTCACTCAAAGGTTTGCTGGTAGAAAACTCAATTTTGAGTTAAGCTCGCCTTTGTACATGTAATTTCCAATTGTATTTTCACTGTATTTTGTGTTTGTGTACAATAAAGACATGTGTGGTGTCCGGATTAAGAATATAGCACCACTCCGTCTCCTCCCGTGGAGGTCGTAAAAGTCGACTAAGGGACTCTTAACCAAAGGGATGGGCAGCAGCGTCCCTTTGCTGAACAGAAGCATTACTGCGCTCACCAACACGCCTGCCAAGCGTGGTGAGTATCGGCAAATTCCCCCCAAAATGACGACACGACTAATGCACCGGCCCCCAGTTCCCGGCAGCCCCGCTATTCCTGGTCATGGTAGCGGCCACGGTAACGGCGGGGCAGGGGGTGCTAAGAATCACCGGACGGGATCCGGCTACCACCCCAAACGAAAACTGGCCCTGGTAACGTATAACACACGCACACTGAGGGCAGACGAAAAGATTGTTGAGCTGGAAGAAGAAATAGATAAGTTGCACTGGGATATCATGGGTCTATCAGAAGTCCGAAGAGAGGGCGAGGACACGATAACCCTGAAATCTGGCAACTTATTCTACTACCGGGAAGGCGAACATCTGTCTCAAGGTGGTGTCGGGTTTCTCGTCCGCAGGTCCCTCATTAACAGCATAGTGGCCATCGAAAGTGTGTCGAGCAGGGTAGCGTACCTTATACTCAGAATATCCAAGAGGTATTCGTTGAAGGTCATACAGGTCTACGCACCGACCTCGACACACCCAGATGATGAAGTAGAGAGTATGTATGAGGACGTAAGTAGGGCCATACATACCTCGAAGACACACTTCACTGTTGTGATGGGGGACTTCAACGTGAAGCTGGGCACTCGATGCGATGGTGAGTTGAGAGTGGGGCAATTTGGATATGGGCAACGGAACCCCAGGGGACAGAGGCTGGCCGACTTTTTGGAAAAGGAGGGACTCTTCGTGATGAACTCCTTTTTCCAAAAGCCGCCTCACAGGAAATGGACCTGGATGAGTCCCGATGGTTCCACGAGGAATGAGATTGACTTCATCATGACCAATAGGAGGCAAATATTCAATGATGTCTCTGTGATCCACAGGGTGAAAACCGGTAGTGATCACCGAATGGTAAGAGGCACATTGAATATTAATCTCAAAGTTGAGAGGTCTCGTCTGATGAGGTCCACGCTCCGGCCCTCTAGTGCTCATATCCAAAACCCCGAGAGCTTTCAACTCCAACTCCAAAACCGCTTCGAGTGCCTGGAACATTGCGTATCTGTGGACGATTTAAATGGTAGGTTTGTAGAAACTGTCCAAACGGTTGGGTCTAAGTTCTTTAAGGCCCACCGTAAAGGTAGACCAAAAAAGTTCTCCGATCACACTCTCGACCTCATGGCAGAAAGACGCGCCATGACGCTGCAGTCTTCCGGTGATGCTGAAGCATACCGACTGCTCAATAGACGGATATGGAAGTCCTTGCGTCACGATATCCGCACCTTTAACACCAACGGTGTTAAAGAGGCGATTGAGCGGAATCAAGGCTCCAAAGTGTTCGCAAGAGACAAGTCTATTGGGCAAAGTCGTATTATGAAGCTGAAGACCGAGGACGGCAGTGTAGCGTCGACTAAGCCAGAGATTTTGAGAGAGATTGAGAAGTTCTACCGGCAGTTATACACCTCGGTAAGTATACCTACCATTGGCTCTGACAAAGACCCGCGAGCCAAACTAACCCGACACTATACCGAGGATATCCCGGACATCAGCCTGTACGAGATTAGGATGGCCTTGAAACAGCTTAAAAATAACAAGGCGCCGGGTGGAGACGGAATTACGACAGAGCTTCTGAAAGCGGGTGGAACACCGGTACTTAAAGTCCTTCAGAAGCTATTCAATTCCGTCTTACTCGAGGGCACAACGCCGGAAGCGTGGAACAGAGGTGAGGTGGTGCTCTTCTTCAAAAAGGGTGATGACACCCTATTGAAGAATTATAGACCCATCTCACTTCTGAGCCATGTTTATAAGCTGTTTTCAAGGGTCATCACGAATCGTCTCGAGCGCAGGTTTGATGACTTCCAGCCTCCCGAACAAGCCGGTTTCCGAAAAGGTTTCAGTACCATAGACCACATCCATACGCTGCGGCAGGTTATACAGAAGACCGAGGAGTATAATCTGCCACTATGCTTGGCGTTTGTGGACTATGAGAAAGCCTTCGATTCGATCGAAACCTGGGCAGTGCTGCAATCTCTGCAGCGGTGCCAGATTGACTATCGGTACATTGAAGTGTTGAAGTGCTTATACAGAAACGCCACCATGTCGGTCCGAGTACATGAACAGAGCACGGGGGCAATTCCATTGCAGAGAGGTGTGAGACAGGGGGACGTCATTTCCCCGAAACTGTTCACCGCTGCAATGGAGGATGCCTTCAAGCTACTGGAGTGGAAAGGATTCGGCATTAACATCAATGGCGAGTATATCACTCACCTTCGATTTGCCGATGACATCGTAGTCATGGCAGAATCGCTGCAAGAGCTCAGCACAATGCTCGATGATCTCAACAGAGTTTCCCAACAGGTGGGCCTTAAGATGAACATGGGCAAGACAAAAGTCATGTCAAATGCCCATGTCGTGCCCATCCCAATATCCGTTGGGAGCTCTGTTCTCGAAGTTGTTGACGAGTATGTCTACCTAGGACAAACTGTCCAGTTAGGTAGGTCCAACTTCGAGAAAGAGGTCAATCGTCGAATCCGACTCGGCTGGGCAGCGTTCGGGAAACTTCGCAACGTCTTTTCGTCAACAATACCGCAATGCCTCAAGACGCAAGTCTTTAACCAGTGTGTGTTACCAGTGATGACATATGGAACAGAGACGTGGTCACTCACAATGGGCCTCATAAGAAAGCTCAAGGTCACTCAGCGAGGTATGGAGAGAGCTATGCTTGGTATTTCTCTACGAGATCGAATCAGAAATGAGGAGATCCGTAGAAGAACTAAAGTTGTCGACATAGCTGAAAGGATTAGTAAACTGAAGTGGCAATGGGCAGGGCACATTGCTCGTAGAACTGATGGCCGTTGGGGCACAAAGGTTCTCGAAATGGAGACCGCGCACCGGAAAACGCAGCGTGGGACGACCTCCAACGAGGTGGACAGACGACCTGGTGAAGGTCGCTGGGAGTCGTTGGATGAGAGCGGCATGTGACCGCTCGTTGTGGAAATCTAAGGGGGAGGCCTTTGTTCAGCAGTGGACGTCCTGTGGCTGATATGATATGATGACAATAAAGAATTTAGAATTTAGAAGATTCTGAAAACTTTTAATCTCGTTTCGTAACAATGGACGAAACATGGGTCCATCATTTTGATCCCGAGACAAAACAGCAATCTTCGCAATGGAAACGGCCATCATCACCGACCCCGAAGAAGTTTCGTGTCGTGGCATCGGCTGGCAAGGTTATGGACTCAATATTTTGGGAGTCAGAAGGGATATTGTTGATTGATTACCTGGAGCGTGGAACCACTATTACAGGCTAATATTATGCAGCTATTTACCGTGTGGTGCCGGCTTTGCCGTGTAGTGCCGGCATAGAATGCCACCACCCCATCTCCTCCCATGGGTGTCGTAAAAGTCGACTAAGGGATTAGCCGGAGGATGGGCAGCAGCGTCCTTCGAGTACATTAACAACTTAACTGCGATCGTCAACCCGTCTGCCAAGCGTGGCGATTATGGCAAATCCCCCCATTGAGCCCACAACACATCCATATCGGTCGTTGTGGTGATCTTTGGGGGAGGCCTGTGTCCAGCAGTGGACTTCATTTCGGCCGTAATGATGATTATGCAGCTTTAATTCCCAAGTTGAGGAATGCCATCAAAGAGAAAAGGAGAGGGAAACTTCGAAGGGGCGTGCTGTTTCAACACGACAACTCAAACGCGTTACAACGATACCTGATTTAAAAATCACCTATTACTTTCTACGTTATAATATATTAGTTTGATATTTATTACGCTGCGGCCCACAACAGAGAAATAGTTCCACATTTGTCCTCTTCGAGGCATTTTATTTAACTTCTATAATATCTTTAATATAACTCTTATTTACGTAAATAACAACCTCAACATGTAAATTTTTATTAACACTAAACTTAAATACTTATTTTTAAAGTTTCACAATACAAACTTAATAGCTTCAAAGTTCATAATGAAATTAATGAAATAACATCAACATTTCAAAACTATCACGCAATCGCTCGCAATCTCCCGTAAAATACAACTTATGACGTCAAGCGAGTCATCCGCATTGATTTAATTCAAATATAATCGTAGATCAAAACGACTGTCGAATAAAAACAATTATATTAGGTCCTTATATTATTTATTAGTTTCGATTTAATATTGATAAGAATCTAGCTCTTATGACTATGACCTGAAAGTTGTTGTTGTAGAACAATTTTACATGTGGCACCTGATGAAATATGTGACGTCGGGGAAGCTGTGGCCGTTTAGTAATAAAAATAATAGGGCAACATAAATAACCGTTATCTGGTTTAATAAGAAATAGGTGACATGATTATTTTAAAATAATCGATTATATATTCAGCTACCTAATATATCGAACACTCCTAACGACAACGCACCCGCGCACAGGTCGGCAGTTGCGATGGCTGCCATTCAGCAAGCTGGCTTCGAATAGGTTGACCACCCCCCTTATTCACCAAATCTGGCGGCTAGTGATTTTTATCTGTTCCCTAAATTGAAAAAATACTTAAGGGGAAACAGGTACGAAGACGATAACGAGGTGATGGTTGCCGCGGAGAGCTTTTTGCAGGACCAAGACAAAACTTTTTTTGTGAAAGGGACTGGAGCCTTGGAAAAGCGCTTATCAGCCAGATTAGCGTGATGGCTGGATTTGACATATCCCATGTTAAGCAGTGTAAAGCAAATATAAACTCTATGGGACATCACTGGTAAAAGAATATAGTAATTCTTATAGTAGTTTCGCCACGTTTAAATATAGTATGTATGTTGTCTTAGAAAGCTCGCGGTCACTAAGCGAGCTATGCAGAGAGCTATGCTTTGTATTTCTCTACGAGATCGAATCAGGGATGAGGAGATCCGTAGAAGAACTAAAGTTGCCGACATAGCTGGAGGGATAAGTAAGCTGAAGTTGCAAGGGGCGGGGCATGTTGCTCGTAGAATTGATGGCCGTTGCGGCAAAAGGGTTCTCGAGTCAAGTACCGGAAAACGCAGCGTGGGTCGACCTCCAACGAGATGGGTGGATGACCTGTTGAAGGTAGCTGGGAGTCTTTTAGTCGTTGGATGCGGGAGGCATGTGACCGGGCGTTGTGGAAATCAATGGGGTAGGCCTTTGTTCAGCGGTGGACGTCCTTCGACTGATATGATGTAGATTATTGTAGATGAAACATAAGTTCTTAGCGCATATTTCATAAGCATTATTAATTAGTGATACCTATGTATATAGCAACAGTAAACATGCACATAATAAGTATAATGAGTAAATAGGCCAGCTAATCACTAATTGCGCATGACAGCGATACTTAATTTTGGTGCTTAAACATGTATTTAAAAATAAGTCTACTCGATAGAAAGAGGATCTTAATCGAAACAGCAAAATATATTTTAAACATTTTCACTATTCGTACATTTTTTGTTTGGTCTGCATCCGAGCAGAAACTAATTATAATTACGCACTAGCTACAACATAACTCTTGTTAGTGAATTTATGACGAGACACACAAAATATTTTGTACAATGTATGGCTAAACATTTTAACATGTTTAGAAGCAAATACAAAGTAATTTTTTAATTTATAAGCTAATATATACCAGACTTTGTTTATTGATTTTGTTACGCCATCTGTGGCAATAAAGAAATAAGATAAAGTCTACCGACAGATGGCACACGTTATAAAACAGTAAAGTTAAACGAGTCTCTTTTTTGTTTGTGGCGCTAGTGTAATACGACGGAATGCTAATGTATGACAGAGAGATCCGATTGTTTCCGAGGCACATGAATGCTTCATTCATACGAGTACAATTCGATACTGGGACCAGTGACACTATCTACATTAAAGCGCTCATCGTAAGTTTAGCCGTACAGTACATAGCTAGAGCTACTGCGTTGCATAGGTTTTCATTGATAGTGAGAGTTAAATTATATTGTCGTGCAATGGTGTCCTAAACTTTCGGTGTTGTGTTGTGATAATTACGAAGACTTCATGTGTGACAACGAGTTGTTATGATCGTAAAACGATGCGGTTTTATAGTATCGATTGTGTTGCGTGATAAATTATTCAGTAAAACCGGTTTAATGCAAGTGTGATACGCGATAGTTAGCCGAGAGAAGACTTTGTTTACAATGGCGTTTTCACTTAGTAAATTGAGAAATATTTGGAATTCAAGCCGGGAGGGCCAGTTAGCCGGCAGCGGTAGCTTGGAACCAGAGATAGGTTTTAAGTTGGCCTTGCATCCAATCAGTAAAAATTTATACGTGACCGTTATCGGCGCCCGGCACCTTCCATCCTTGTTTGGGTTGAGTCGCGCCCATGGATACCTTGTTAAGGTAACTTTTAACAATGTTTGTGAATATTATTAATTATTTATTTAAGAAACAAAATGTTTGGCATCCAAAATAAGTAGGTTTCTTTAATTGCCGAAGAGTGTTAGATATAGGTAATTATACAAAAGCTTAGTTAGTTTAAGGAATTCTATCTATCTATGGAATCTATATAAGTAGGTATCTATCTATTATACACTATTTAAATGTTAAGATTTCTATTGAAAAATACCAGGATAGGTCCATTTTAATCATACGAAACAAAAGCATCTAATAGGACATACCTACTCCTATTGTAGTAGATACTTAACTTATTTCCGCCTACTTGTGCTGTATTTTTATCTTAGAATAGTGTTTATATTATTCAATTGATACTTATCCATAAGGAATGATGTCAACGTTACATATATAGGTACATGGCCTATTATTTGCTGGCGGTGTATTTTATAGGATGAAATAAACTACATAGGTAAGGTATTAGTAAGGTATAGGTAAGGTAGTAGGCTCAGAATGCCACCACCCCATCTCCTCCCATGGGTGTCGTAAAAGTCGACTAAGGGATTAGCCGGAGGATGGGCAGCAGCGTCCTTCGAGTACATTAACAACTCAACTGCGATCGCCAACCCGCCTGCCAAGCGTGGCGATTATGGCAAATCCCCCCAATGAGCCCACAACACATCCATATCGGTGGTTGTGGTGAACTTTGGGGGAGGCCTGTGTCCAGCAGTGGACTTCATTCGGCCGAAATGATGAAGGTACATAGGTATTGTCTGTGACGAAAGTTAATTAACAAACTTTAAATACGTAGGTAGGTCCATCTTAATTAACCGAGAAATGCCTTTTTACAGCCGCCTGCCCTCCGCTAGAGGGGGTGACCGCTTTATTGTCATCCCCTCCGAGATGTGCCTAAAGGCGGGGTGCCTAAACTGATGGGCGGCTCTAGTGTGATCTTACGAGGTCCTGGAGTCCCCTTCAGTGCCGAAGATGAACGCTCCAGTGGTTTTAGCTGGTAGGAGTCCGGAGAATTTCCACTGGACACCAATAAAAAAACGTCCAGCTTAATTCATTATCAAACAAGTGTAACATTAAACTAAATAGGTAGTTGATATCGTTCTCATTTGTCATCGCAATAGACAGACAACAAACATCCTTTGAGAATTAATACTCAAGGTAAACATGAAATAAACATTAAAAACTGTAAGTAATTAGAATAGATACATAGGTACCTAGGTAGAAAAATAACTACTGTGATCTTGCGAGGACCTGGAGCCCCCCTTCGGTGCCGAAGATGACCGCTCCAGTGGTTTTAGCCGGTAGGAGTCCGGCTACCCCTTCGCCCTTCCACGGGGTAAAGAAAGTTCCATGTTCGAGTTTCCACTGGACACCAATAAAAAAAGGTAGAAACATAAGTAACTATAATCTTTGTAAATCATGCAATTAACAATTTAACTTCATCTGTGCGTCATACGGCCTGCGGGCCACGCTGCCACTGCCTAGTTACATCTACATTTAACATCCGTTTAATTGTTTTCCTAATTGAGGCCAACCCAACGTTACCGCGACGAACTCGTTCGTTTATCTTCATACCTATATTAGTAGGTAAATAAATAAAACTGACATTGGGACGAAAAAAGCAGTAGATACCTACCAGTTATGTTATACATACCTAACGTACCCGTGGTCCCTAATTTCTTACTTACCTATACTCCATGTTAGTTAGAACCACGGATATCTATGGTTAGAACCATTTTCAATCATTCTAATTGTCATAATGCATAGCATCCCAATTTCCAATATCGGTAGACTATCTGCCAGATGGTAAACCCTGGCCCTCTAGACAATATGATTGTCTCAGATCGCCAAGAACATGGACCGGCACTGAGATCCAGCCAGCCATCCAGCTTGGATTAACATTTACGTACATGTCGACCGTTATCGGTAAATGTCATTCCCATGGATAAAATTTCATTGTTTATTCCTTGGCGATCGAAGATTACCATTCTCTCAGATGTCATTAGTGCAAGAGCGCGGTTTCTGCGGTAACCGAATCACTTGCTATACGAACGGTATTACCCCGGTGTACCAGGTTGATGGTGATGTAACACCATGAATGAGAACGAAGTTCCATTAGTGTTATTAGTTTATTACACCTACATGATCGATGTCGCATCGATGCCTCCATCAACGTCGACCGCGTAGGTGTAGATAATAGCTCAGGTTGATCAATGATTGCGGCTTGTTAAACACGTCGAACGACAATAAATAAATCAATCTCGTGCTAGTCTGTCGATCAATCAATCAAAATCTAATATTTTCATCGATCAATCGACAGTAATATGGCGACGTTTTACGTTACGTTTTATAATCAATGTTGATAGATATACCGATCGAAGTGTCGACATCGCACGATGATGCTCGATCAATGCTCAATCAATTGCCAATCGGTTTGGTGTTAACATGAGAATGATCGACGTTTAACGGTCTATATATATTGATGTAAATCAATGCCACCGGTCTATGTCGATCGTGTGGGTATAATAATACCCTAAGATAATTATGCTTTTATCGTTGAGTATGATAAAATGTGCGTCAAATCATGTTAATAAACATTGTGTAAAGATATGCCTACCTAATTAATGAGTAGGAATCTACCAACATAGATATTTTTGTGGCACGCACCAGATACTGCTTGAGACATGTCTGTTTATGTTTATATGAATTATCGGACTTGGTAAATCGGTGTTTTACTACTGGGCTAAGCATCAAACGCACTTTATAACGTGATGAATGTTATCACTTTATAGAAATGAATAAGAAGCTGAGATGTGTTTATAAGTGTAGATGCGTTGCCCGCGCTCTAGGATGGTCACATGAAAGCAAGGTAATTGCCCTTTTGTATTTATTTTAATCAAAGTAATCACCAATGCAATCGATGCATTTTTGCCAATGCTGTAGCAGTTTATAGATTTCTTGAAGAAACCAGATAGACAGGAGGCGACAAATTCTTCAAAAGCATTTTGTACTGCCTCTCGTGTATTGAATTTTTTCCGCCATAAAGCTATCTAAATTCTGGAAAAAGTTGGAATATGTAGGCGCAAGGTCTGGTGAGTACGGTGGATGACGGAGAGCTTCCTACCCCAGCTTTTGTAGCTTGGAGACCGTCTGTTGTTTAGTATGGGGTCGCGAGTTGTCGTACAGGAGCAGCGGGAACGAGCGATTGATCAAGACTAGTTGCAGATGTGCGAGTTTCTCCATCATAGTGTTCAATTCATCACAGTACACATCTGCAGTAATGGTCATCCCGTTTGGTAGGAAGCTGTGATGAATCACACCGGCACTAGACCACCAAACAATGACCATTACTTTTCTAGGGGTTATTTCGTTCGGGCATTGATTAGGTGCTGAACCAAGATCTAACCAATTTGCTGAGAGCTTGCGATTGTCAAACAGAATCAATTTATCGTGGCAGGTAACAATGCGGTTAAAATTTTCTTCGTTATTGTTCCTGATGAGAAGCGCAAGGCAGGCCTCGACGCGCACGTTGCGCTGATAATAGTTAAGTTCGTGGGGCAACCCATTTGTCAAGCTTTTTTACCTTGCCAATGTGACACAAATGGACCAATATTATTTTGATGCTAACGTTGAAAGCTAATGCGAATTTAGCCGTAGATTAAGTATCATCAGCTTCCAAATTTTCGGACGACACGGGGTTCATTTTTCAGATCGAAATTACCAAAACGGTAGCGGGAAAACCAATAAGGGGTTATGCGTTCGTTTCAAGTGTTCGCTCTGTAAACGTCGTTGATGTTGCACGCCGCTTGTGCCGCGTTGCTGCCACGACGGTACTCGTATTTCATAATTACTCGAATTTTCTATGTATCCATGACAACGAAAAATATTCAAACATTATGAAAACATAACACTAATCAATACACATAAGACTGATTATGAATAATGGAAACCATGTTTATAAATAAAAAATATTATGAAATTAGAATAGCCAAGCAAAAAGTATTTTTGATTTGAAATGGCCAGTATCGGCAGAACGGCAATATATTCCAAATTCAAATTTAAGGCTCGTGTATTTGTTTCGATTTGAGTTATTCATTTGTTTTCGCGTCATTTGATTTTTCTTTGACATCGGTCTGTTTACAATATGGAAAACTTAAAATATCGCGTTATTTACGAATACGAGTTCCACCGTGGCACCAGCGCTGCAGAAACAGCTCGAAAGCTGTTGCTAATTCAGCCGTAAATTGAGTATTGTATGTGTATGGGGCAGCTACTGCAAAAGATGATATGGTATGATTTTGGTTCCAACGTTCCGGAAATTTTGACCTACAGAACAAGCCTCGTGGACGGCCGGAGACCCAAGTTAATAACGAAGAATTAAGTCACTGTGGAAGCGAATCCATCGCAAACCACGTCAGAGTTAGCGGCAGGCTTTGGTGTGAGTGATATAACAGTTTTAATTCACTTGAATACAAATAGGAAAAGTAAAATATCTAGAAAAATGGGTATCGCATGAATTTTGTGAAACACACCAACAAACACGTGTCGAGTACGTTACATTACTCAACCGGCATAATAATGAGGGGATTTTGGATGGTATCGTATCGTCAGTTGTGATGAAAAATAGATCCTGTACTATAATCATGGTGAATGATCTTGGGCCCAACTTTCGTGGAGCAAAAACTGTGATAAGATTCTCAACTAAGCAAGTACGTGCAATCATAAACGGCATAAGCCGAGGTAAATGTCCAGGACATGATGGGCTCAGCATTGAGCACCTGAAGCACACAGGTATCCATCTGCCGCGAGTTCGGTCTATGTTACTCGCAATGTGTATTAGTCACGCGTACGTACCTGCTAATCTAATGAAGACAATCATAGAGCCCATTGTTAAGAACAGTAGGGGTGACATATCAGACAAAGGCAAATATCGTCCCATTTCTCTTGCGACTATAATAGCAAAAGTGTTGGATTGTATGCTTGATTCTTGTTTAAATAACTACATACATCATGATGCACAGTCTGGGTTTCTTCCCGGATTGTACACCGAAAATTCATAAGTCTCAAGCATACCATTCAATACAACCTACATCGCAAGACACCGGTGTATGCCTGTTTACTTGACCTCTCTAGGGCGTTCGATCTTGTCTCGTATGATGTGCTCTGGAGAAAGATGGGAAAAAGGGAAATATGTGGACTGTTACGGTATTGGTATGGCAACCAAAAAAACCATGTAAGATGAGACGGTACACTCCCTGAGCCGTATAGGTTGGAGTGCGGAGTAAGGCAGGGAGATCTGACGTCTCCTAGGCTCTCAACCTCTACGTAAATGATCTCATTGCCGAACTCAGCAGCATGCGTGTCGGATGTAGTTTTGATGGGGTTAGCATTAACAGCATCAGCTATGCAGATGACATGGTGCTACTGGGTCCGTCAGCGGGAGAAATCAGAGAACTACTTAAAATATGTGAAGCCTACGCTGCCGCACACGGATTAATTTATAATGTAAAAAAAAGTGAATACATGGTCTTTCAGGTTGGCCGGCATACGCCGTGGAGATGGACCCGAGTTGTTACTGGATGGATCAACAATTACCAGGGTGTCCACTTTTAAAAACTTAGGGCATTTTCTTCTCGTCGATCTTAAGGACGATGTAGACAATGAGAGGGCGCGTAGGGCTCTAGCGGTACGGAGCAATATGTTGGCCCGTAGATTTGCGCGGTGTACTGACCTTGTAAAGATGAAATCTTTTCAAGGCTTACTACCAGAGCATGTACACAGACAATCTATGGGTCAATTACACCAAAAGATCGCTGGATGTCCTACGTGTCCAGTACAACAATGCTTCCAGGATGTTGTTGCGACTGCCTCGTTACTGCAGTGCATCGGAAATGTATGCGCAAGCCCGTACCGGTGGTTTTCACGCGATTATACGCAAAAAACAGCTTCACTATTGAGGAGAGTGAGAGACAGTCAAGTGGATGAAGTGGAAAAAGTGCATAGATATAAGCAATGGTACATACTTTGATTGTTTAAATAATATAAGTTCAAAGTTCCTTTGGTTTTGTTTTTTGAGGTTTGTATATAAAACACCAATTTCATATGTAAGGACCTCATAAAAGTCCACAAAAAGTGTTAGCGTCACGATGAAATAGAATTTCATGAAAATGTGATACGTCAGATAATGACAATAATAAGTAGTTATTTTTATCGAAACTGTTGTCAATAGTCAACGTTATTATTTAAAATAAACTGATTACTGGCCCTTATGAAACGTCAGAATTAAGTTGCACCGGTTGACGGTTCAATGGAGTAGAGCTGTGAAGTGTGGAACATTTTTGTTCTTATAAATTAAATTATTAACCGATTATGCTGTTTGATAAGTTTATTTAATATTGTACATTATAATGCACACAATACTAACGTTCTGTGGAATTGGTACGATTGCGCCCAGTATACTTTTTATTACGAATCTAACTACATATTTCGGTGTTATCTGTTATCATTCTAAATATTTTAGGACTAGTGGGCCCTTACCGCTCATTACGCCGTCGTCGATAAGTGCGACATTAGCTATATCTGTGGAGTGTTTTTATCTGTGGTTTTTATCAATGAAAGTGGCTAGTTCTTGGGACTGCGGTTATCGACTCTTTATCTTTCTGCCACGCATCTGAAATCATTGTATTGTACTTATCAACTTCGATAGTAATGTTATTTCTTTATACAAATCAAAACATTTTTATTTTACATAGAGTTGCAACAGGTCCAAGGTTCCCATTACCCACCGTTCTGATAGTAGGTATTCGAATTTCAACACATTTGAAATAAGGTTATGAATTTTAAAGGTTTTGAAAATCCTTTTTGAACTTTTGGAATAACATAATATACCTTTTTTTTTTTTTTTATTGGTGCCCAGTGGAGATTCTTCATGAACTTCCTTCGCCCCGGGGAAGGACGAAGGGGTATGCCGGACTCCTACCGGCTAAAACCACTGGAGCGGTCATCTTCGGCACCTAAGGGAGGCTCCAGGTCCTCGTATGATCACACTAGAGCAACATAATATACCTAGGAATTAGGACTAAGCGTTGAGCTTTTTTTTTTTTCCAGAAAACTTTGCAAGATACGTAAATGCTTAAAAAGTACATATTTTTATTATTTACTGTTTATCACAAAAAATCCTAAATAAAATATGTAAGTAAATCTAAAGATATCTTTAACAAATTGGTACAATTTTTGAGGGTTATTGAATCAAACCCTCCAGGGTAATTTAAAAATATTGTGTATTTCACGGGCCAGTAACTTCTAATTTGCGTTTCGGCTGTTAGAAACGCCGTTAGGATTAAGTATATTGATTCTTGGGGGGATCCTTTACAATCCTCCCCGAGAAGTGCCTTGGGGGGCGACCTTTTTACAGTCGCCTTCCCTCCGCTAGAAGGGGTGACCGCTTTACATTCATCCCCTCCAAGATGTGCCTAAAGGCGTGGCACGAATGGGCGGCTCTAGTGTGATCTTACGAGGACCTGGAGCCCCCTTTCGGTGCCGAAGATGACCGCTCCAGTGGTTTTAGCCGGTAGGAGTCCGGCACACCCCTTCGCCCTTCCCCGGGGGGAAGGAAGTTCCATGTAGAATTTCCACTGGACATCAATAAAAAAAAAAAAAAAACGATTAAGTATTTTGAAATGCTTGAAAATTCGCGTTAAAGGATGACTGTCTATAATAAAGGTGGTATTTCCCTTGAAATGTTTAAATTTCTTAATCGTGTACGTATACATCTTAGGTGTAACACAACCTACTCGAGAAAATAGCTGAATAAACTCAAATAGTCAGATATGTATACGTCGAATAAAGTGATTTTGCTATTAAACCACTACATATACATACTTATTAATGTAATAAGTAACCGCACGAGATTTTTTGTCAATGTACCTGTCTTTGGTGTCCAAACTGCAGCCAACATGCAAAACAGCGAACCACTCTTCAGAACGACACACAATACGACGAATCACACGATAAAAAAGGCGGATACGACGGACCATCGTGTGATTCGTTTCGTATATTCGTAGGCCTATTCAGATATAAGCGAATATCGCTTTAATGAATACCGCTCGGTATTTTTCGCTACCCTCGGTTTGATATCCTCGTGCCGTGCGCTTCATGTAGCCGCTCTACGCTGTAGGCCGTGAATCTTCGTTCTGCAGCGCTGGACGCCTCTAGAGTCGAGATGACGAAACAGGCGCTACATAGATGGCCGCGGGCCGCATGGACTCCCCAGTAGAGGCGGTGGACTTCTATTCCCCGGCCTAACTAGCCAAACGATCCTCCAGAGGCGCGCTTGGATCACGATGTGCTAACGTTTTGGGCTGGTCTTTAGATTGATTAAAGTCCGCCGCGGACACAAGAAGAAGAAGTGACAAGAACTATCGGCGCCCGGTGTGTCTTCTGCGGAAGGGGCGAGAGTAGGTTGCCTGTTTCTCCCTTTTCGCATATCAGATCTTCGCAAAAGGACGCTATCGCTTCCCAAACAATTTCCGCCCTGGATCATGGACAGAACTATGGCTGGGACCGAGAGGTTACTGACTACGACCGCCGCATGTCGCTCTGTATTACCCAAGCTGGGCTACTCCAGCGCGTGCCACGCTGTGACATCCGGACAGTCCCCGCAATGTTGACAGCCCCGTATCTGCTCATAACTTTTGCGACCGCCTGGTCGATATTGTTTCTTTTTTATAACAGTGCAGGTCCTTTTTTTTTTTTTTTTTTTTATTGATGCCCAGTGGAAATTCATCATGAACTTCCTTCGCCCCGGGGAAGACGAAGGGGTATGCCGGACTCCTACCGGCTAAAACCACTGGAGCGGTCATCTTCGGCACCTAAGGGAGGCTCCAGGTCCTCGTATGATCACACTAGAGCCACCCACTGGTGCCACGCCTATTGGCACATCTCGGAGACTGTAAAGCGGTCACCCCCCCAGGGGGATTGTAAAGGATCCCCCAAAGCGTCCCATGGCAGCGCGTGACCACATGCGTGCTACCGTCTTCTCTTGGGTCGCTTGGTGTGGGCACGCAGATTCCCCAATCTACGCACCCGCGAACCCAGAGGTCCCCCACCTTATAGCAACGGCAGGGGTTTTCAGGCGTATCGGAATTAGGCGCCAGGGCGGTTGTTACCCCGGCGCCGTCTCCTTCTTCTTCGAGCGGGATCGGCCCTCTCCCGATCCTCTCACAGATGGAGACCACTGCATTCCAGTTTTCGTGCTCTGCCAACATAGCCGACACTACTGCTGGCAGAGAGAGATCTTGCCCGATCCGATCGACCAGGATCCGCCGCTCGGCGGCCCACGCAGGGCACGCCTCGAGCGTGTGCTGTGCGGTGTCCTGGTCGCTATCACAATGGTGGCATTGTGCCGTGGCCTCGCGTCCTATCCTGTGCAGGTACGCGCCGAAACAACCGTGCCCGGTGAGCACCTGCGTCAGGCGGTAGGTGACGCGCGTTTGCTCCTTTTGAGCCAGGCTCCAAAGAGCGGCAGGACGGCCTCGACGACGCGCTTAGTTGCAAACTGCATCCGCAGGCGATGACGCCACTTTACAAGTGCGCGCCGCCGAGCTAGCCGCCGCAGCTTGTCCAACGCCCCTGGAGGCGCGCCTTCGCCGCTCTGGCGGAGGGAGCGTGTCTGATCGTAGACCCACGCATCCATCTCCGCCAGGATGTCAAAAGGCGGAAAACGCGCCAGGAGAGTTGCCGCCTCGTAGGACACCGTTCGGTATCCTCGTGCGATCCGGATAGCCACTCTGCGCTGCAGACCGTGAATTTTGGTTCTGCAGCGCTGGGCGCCTGATAGTCGAGCTGACCATACAGGCACCCCGTATAGAACCACGGACCGCACGACCCCTCCGTAGAGACGGCGAACTTCCTCACATGGTCCCCCGAGATTGGGCAGCAGCCGGTGTAGAGCACCCACTACCCTCTCGACTCGGGGGACGAGGCGCTGGAAGTGCTCTTCGAAGCCCCAACGACTATCCAGGGTGAGCCCCAGGTATTTCATGTACCGGCCCACCCCGATTTGCGCGTCACCAACGCGTATCCACGAACTGGGTGGTTCTATGCTTCTCGGCAGTTTGTGGAACCATAGCGCCTCGGTTTTCTGAGGCGCTATCCGCAGACCCAGGGCGTGGATTTTGGCCACGACAATTGCCACCGCTTGCTCCGCAAGCCGGATGGTTCCCTCGAAGGACTCCCCGCTGGCCAACACCAGAGTGTCATCAGCGTAACAGACTAAGCTGACGCCAGCAGGGAGAACGACACGCAGGACCGCATCGTAGGCGAGGTTCCATAAGAGAGGGCCGAGAACTGACCCCTGCGGAACCCCGCACGTAATCTCCCTCCGCTTTACGCTACCGTCCCTGCCCACGTAGCGAATGTGCCTATCGCGCAGATAGGCCCCAATGATGCCCTGCAGGTAGGGCGGACACCGATGATAGACTAGTGCCGCCCTAATAGCGCCCCACGGGATGGAGTTGAAGGCGTTGACGATGTCTAGACTGACCGCCAACGCCACCCCACCCCGCCGGGACACTGCCTGTTCCGACAGCGAGCGGACGCGAAGAATCGCGTCGATGGTGGACCGCCGCTGCCGGAAGCCATACTGACTTTCGGCCAGGTCGGGGCCAACTCGCGACAGGTGCTCAACGAGTCTTCGGGTAATTATTCTTTCGAATAGCTTCGAAGCCTCGTCGAGCAGGCAAATGGGACGGTATGCAGAGGGAGACTCTGCAGCCCTTCCTTCCTTCTTCAAGAGAAAACAGTGCAGGTCCTACCTATATCATCCGGCAGAGATACTGCATGTAGGGCCCTGCGGGCGGGGATTTGAGTAGGCTCCCTTAGAGTTACCATTGATTTGTTATTTATCAGTTACTACACACGTTTCAGCTTCATAAGGATTGAAAAACTCAACAATTTATATTTCTCTTGATTGTTACTGCAATAATTCGTTCGACCGTTTTTATTTATAAGAAACTATGTTTTCTATTCAAATAAAGTCAATAAACGCGACGGGGCAACTCTTCTGCAGTCTGTATTGTTATGTACTCCAAGCATTCTATGGCTGTCTTGAGTGTGCTTATTTTTTATCCAATCTAATCGGCTTATGTGACCCAGCGACCGCAGTATCTTAGACTGTGTTTCTGTGACACGGAGCTTCTGCACGTGTCGTTTTAGAGTAGGCAGGTCCCATTACAAGTACACCTATAGGTAGTCCTATACGGAGTACAGGTCTGATGATACACTTGCATTCCAGGCTCTTAAGATCAATGGGCACCTGCGGTCGCGACTCCTGCCCTTCTTCTTCCGCCATTACCCATGCATCGCTTATAAGGGCTTGGATGTCGTGATCACCATTTCACCGACCTATGGACACGAAATCGTGGCTTGATATGTACCAAGCGACAGGTGTCTCTGATGAAGTTGATGTAGGCTTTGGGCGTTATTTGGATCTTAGATACCAGCAAATGGTTTGCATAGGCTTACGGAAGCCTTCTTCAATTTCAAAATCGCAGCATGCAGTTGTAATTTACTGCGCCTCCCTGTGATAATATTATAATTATTAATTTAGTTGTGTATACATATTGACGTATTTTTATATTATTTACTATTTAAAATATGTACATCCATGATAAGACGACATGATCTTTGAATAAAATAATATCCTTTGTCAAATACAGGTCGCTTCCTAAATTTACTATCATTGAGATAGATCTTAAAATTAATTTAATTCAATTTGCTGGTAACAAGAGTGGGGTCAAATGGACTGACTTCGAATTGTCTGTGTTGCGTAGCAATTAGCAATCAATAGGTTTCTATTTGTACGCTACAGTTTAAAGCGCTACACACACACATATACTATATATAATGTGTGTGTGTGTGTGTGTGTGTGTGCGTGTGTACGTATATAGACCCTATAACCAGTAACCGCCCCGCCTGCTTGCATGTTGGCGCGGCGGTCAGGGAGACCTGGTGAACGGCCTGTACCTAGGGATTACCTAATCTCCGCCCTGGGAGCCTGAAGCGCCAGTATGTTTAAAGTCCTTGCAGTAGTAGTAGTGCCGGAAAAGGAGACCGGAGTGAGCCCGACTACTGCTGCACGGTGGGAACGGGGGCCCTTCCGCCCACCGCGCCAGCAAACCGCATGACCTCAGCATGACTATGGCGGGTTTTACCGCAAATTTTTTTTTGTTCTCTGTACTGCTGAAGCAGCCATTCCTCTTAAATCTTAAAACCCCTTTAAAATAATATGCACAGAAAAATAAATTGTTTTTCAGCGACATCTCCATCCACATTAAAAATGGACTTTTGCAACATCATTAGGGGACTTCACGCCGACATCAATGCATTTCCCCAGCACCTGGAAACTGCACAGCCGACCCTTCTATTTTTTACGGAGACGCAAATATCTTGTCCGGATGATACATCATATTTTCATTACCCAGGCTACAAATTGGAGCACAATTTTGTTCTCTTCAGATAACCTCGAAACATTCGGCCGCCGTCTCTGGAGCGATCCTGGAGGGTATGAAATGTTCTATTTCTAACACTTTAGTGGCTTCAGAGGTGAGAAGGAGAGACCGTGCTTTAATCAGACTTGCCAGAAAGCTAGGCTTAACAAGCAAGCTGCGTATATGGCTTAGACCACGGCCCGTGCAAATCAGGACCCGGACGTTTCTGATGCGAAGCGTAAGCTAAATGCTGGCTAGGTTCAGTAAGAGAATGATCGCCAAAGTTCGATTTCGTCGGTAGAATCGGAGAGCGGCTTGCGAGCTATCCCTCCGAGTCGCGCTTTCTGGTCGCTCGCCAAAGCTGCTGAGGGAAACTTTTGTCAGTCGTCCTTGCCACTATTGCGTGATGCCGATAGCATTCTGGCCAATAGTGCCAAGAAGAAAGCCACACTTTTAGGTTCTTCTTTGCCTCAAACTCGAACTCGACCTTGAACGACGTAGACGCCGTACCACCATCCACAATCGAAATCTGCATAACGCAACGGGAGGTCCGGCGGGAGTTGCTTTCCATAGATGTTCATAAGTCGAGTGGGCCGACCGGCGTAACCGCAGTGGTACTGAAGCAGTGTGCTCCTGAGTTGTGTCCTGTACTGATGCGCCTTTTTGCGCTTTCAAATTCCACTAGAACAGTTCCGTCTTCGTGGAAGACTGCCCACGTGGATCCAGTGCCCAAAAAGGGTGATAGATCAGACCCATCCAATTACAGGCCTATCGTTATTACCTTTTTGCTCTCTAATGTGATGCGGGTGGCGAGCGGGTAATATATAAACAGCTTTTGGGATACCTAGAGGATCACGACTTGATAATCGACCGCCAATACGACTTTCGCCATAATCGGTCAGCTGGTGACCTTTTAGTGTATCTCATTCACCGTTGAGCTCTTGTCATCGAGAGTCAAGGTGAGGCATTGGTTGTTAGCCTAGATGTAGCGAAGGCGTTCGATCGGATCTGGCATCGCAGTCATCTATCGAAGTTATCTTCATACGGACTACCCGAGAGATTGTGCAACTGGATTTCCAGCTTTCTCTCCAACAGAAACATAAGAGCCGTTATCGATAGCCGTTGCTCCGATAGCTTGGACATTAACGCTGGCGTCCCACAAGGTTCCGTGCTGTCCCCAACATTGTTCTTACTGCATGTCAATGATTTGCTGTCTATCGACTACATTAATTGTTATGCGGGCGACAGTACTGGGGACACTTATTGTACGGGCAGTGCTAACGTCCCTGGTCCCGTAGTGGAGGAAAATTGCAGACAACTTGTGTCAGAAATCGAGAGTATTCTATCTCAGTCTCCGACTGGGGTAACACAATTTTGTCCAATTTAATCTCACGAAGACACAAGTCTGCGTGATCACTGCTAAGATAACCCCATTTGCTGTAGCTCCACAATTCCAGAACACGTCCCACTTAACACAGGTAACAGTAATGGGACCCTCTGAGGTCAAGCTGGGGTCCAAAAAATTTGGTGTGCTCAACAAAGCAAGGCGGTACTTCACATTTATGGGCAATGAGCTCCTGGATACCAGCTTGGATCCTTTGATTCGATACAGAAACGTGCAGTTAGTATTGTCGACGAACCCAAGCTCACAAGCAACCTAGAACCCCTAAGTCTGAGGAGAGGCTTTGCCTCCTGTGTGTGTTATACTGCTTGTACAACGGACAGTCTTCTGAGAAATTGTTCGATATGATGCCAACGGCTATGTGGAATCAGGTACCGAGGTTTTCCCACGAGACAGCAGCATGGGGCTCTTCAAAAAGGGCGTGAAAGGATTTTTACAGGGTCGGTAACGCGCGTGTCACACCTCTGATGTTGCGAGCGCTCATAGGTTACGGTAACCGCATACCATCAGGCGGGCTGTATGCTTGTTTGCCGCCCTAGTAGTAGAAAAAACAAAAAAAAACAACCTTTCACATTTGTAATAGCATAAATATTATGTGCACAAAATACGCTCGCAATCGTTTCTACCAAAGAAAACCAAAGCCAAAGTTGGATTTTCAGAGTTTATAATGCTACTTACAATGTCGCAGAAAAATACTATAGCTAATAACACAATAGCTTCTTTGTACTCCTACGTATGTTACATAATACTTAAATCTGTGGCTGGGATAAAAAGTTATGAAACGGAATCAGGATTTCAGTCACTAACAACGTTAACGCTGACTTTTTGCCTTAGCTAATGAGGTAAAAAAGTTGCTGTGTGCGGCGCGGTAATTTGACATATTTGCTTGGATTATAAGAAAACACGCACAAATAAATGTTAAATTCAACGAGGCGTTTTAATGTTACATTTTGAAATATTGTATGTAGGTGACTAGCATTACCTATTACTTACCTGTAAGCAAACTGGTTGCAGTACTCGTAATTAATTTTCAGGTTGAAAAATAATGACTTGTAATCTTTTCAGGTGAAAGTCTTCCCTGGTGATAGTAGATTTGAAACATCATTACAAGAGAGCTCTTGGCCCGTGTGGAACGAGGACTTTAAATTCCAATTAAAACAAAAAGATGTGAAGAAGTCGACTGAAAAAACTGACCTTCAAAGTTTGCTCGCAGGCCACTTTTTATCGCTTACCATTTATGCTATATTAGAACCGCCCAAACAGGATTCAGATAAACGCAAAAGTAGCAAACCATTCGATTCAAAGAAATCACCAAAAGTGGCTGAGCAGGAAGAGCTAAAACCTAAGACTGGATTTTTAGAAAAGACATTTAGCAGTTTTAAATCTACAAAAGCCGAAGCTATAGCACAAAAATCTATTTTGGAGAAACGAAGAACAGTCGGAGCTGCGACGTGGAACTTTGACTCCAAGTTGTTTCAAAATGATCTGAAGAATGGTTTGATCGGGACACCTGACATTTGGCGCCCAATTAATGCAATCACGAGCGGTATAACTGCGGCTGACTCAAGGGTATGTATGGAAGTTTACGGTAATTAACAGCAACATTACAAGTCACGGTCACGAGCGATGCTAATCAGTTGATAAAAATAGTGTCGTAAATGCCTCAGTAAAATATGGAGTGGGTTTAAGGTGTACCTATTTCCGTTCATAATGAATTTCAAGATCATGCTAAGTGCCGTCGGAGGCATTTTAGTTTCAACTTTATTATTTCCGAGGGTATATTTTTAATTAATAAATGAGATCATTATTTTGTGTTGGCATCAAGCTTTTTGATAAGTTGCTAAGTATTCAGTCAAAATAATAGCAACTTCAAAGACAGTGAGTATAGTTTATAACGAGGGAGCTTTATTTTCTTTTCATTAATTATGAAAATAAAATTAACGAGCGTCTTTGTAATACGCTCAATCTCGACTACGAATAAGAGCAACCCATATTTTTTTATGTCGTATAAAGCGACTTATGTCTTGGGGATAAATGTCAAGCGATGGCCAGTATTATTTAGTATTTGCAATTGCATTTATTTTCAGGATAGGTAGTAGTGGAAATAGACGTTTCTATATTAAAGATAACGATATTAATTAATGTGTGACTCATAGTCGCGTATGATTAATATGTAAAGAACGTAACGATCGGATCGTGTGAATAAAATCTTAATACTTGGTTGAGAGCTACAATAGAATAGTTTTGACCTCGACCGATTCCAATCTGCGCAACATCTACCTACGTTTGTTGCGATGATGTAAGGTTATAACTATGCTGCTAACATCTTCCAGCGAATAAATTCGGTATGATTAGGATTTATCGATTTTAATTTACAAGTTACTGATAAATTATTGCTCTTGCTAATTGGTTAGCAGCTGTTAATAAGCAACAAGAGTGTTTGATAATATGGTGCAAACAGAATATACGGTCACTAGTAATTTTAAATACTCGGGTAAAAATTAGCATAATTAAATTGTATTTTTTATATAAAATACTTACTTCTTTTTCTTAATTCGTGACAATTGACGACGACCATTCGATGTAGTCCATATATAGTTAAACGTCGAAGTTTTTATTTCTAATAACTAAATTCTATTTCTAATTACTGGCAATTAAGTAACGTCATAATTTAAGTTGCACGGTTAGAATTTGAGGACTTTGTGGTGCGAGGAGGGGAGGGGCCGTGCCAGACTCTTACCGAGTACCTCACGAGATTCCTTCGACTTACCTATCACTTGAAGGTGTGGAATTCGCTCGCGCATATGTGCAGCACCCCCTGCAAGCCCCAGCCGTTCTGACGAGCCTCGGACCTATGCGGCCTGGTCAGCCGCAGATACCACTCAGAGAGGCGCACGCATAACAGCGCACCGCCTTCTCGGGGCTGCTTCTGGTTAAATGACGGACAGCCCCGAGTTTCCTACTTGCAGGTACGTGCAGGAACACATGGAGGCCAGAAATCGGTCTGCACCCTCTGCCGCCCGATGCGTGCGATGGTTCCCGAGGGAGAGAGGTGGTCCCTTTCCGCTCCTTTTCCACGGCTTCCTTTGCGTGCATCACGTCCTCGCAAAAGAAGGTGACAGCACCCCACGAGCGTCCGCTCGGGATAATGGACTGAACCACGGCCCGTAGCGAGAGTTCATTGTCTTCGACCGCTACGATGAGGTCACGGTGCTACGTCACCCGATTTGGGCTCTCGTTCAGCGTGTAGTGCCTTGTCCTCCGGGCCGTCTGCGCAGTGATGACAACCAGCAGTCACTGCAGTGATGGCAACTGGGCATCCGTTTTCGGCCTATGCCGCACTGATACCTCCATCCAAAACACCCATGGGTCCCAAGAATATATGCGTCAGCCGAAAGGTGAGGATGCCATGCCGCCTCTCAACCATGACCATCAACCTCGCCATGACAGGTCTCACCGCCGCTGCTCTAGTGTGATCATACGAGGACCTGGAGCCCCCTTAGGTGCCAAAGATGACCGCCCCAGTGGTTTTAGCAGGTAGGAGTCTGGCATGCCCCTTCGTCCTTCCCCGGGGCGGAGGAAGTTCATGTAGAATTTCCACTGGGTGTATTAAAAAAAAAATGGTTTTCGCGACGTACCCTGCCTAATAGCTTGTATTTTAACTTAATAACGCGTTTTTTACTTACACGTATTGAAAATAAAATACAAAACAAATTTTGCCGTCTTATACTGCGCCGCGCTCACCTGTCCGTATAAATACTTCTTTCTTTCTAGATCTTAACAGTTTTTACAAAAATAAAATATAGTAGGTATACTTATAATAAATTCGTTTTCCGTAAGGGCTTTAAATGACTAAGTTTTAGATCTTGTTTCCTCGTGCCTCAGTCGTCGAAATTGCTTGTATTTATACAATTTATTATAATTGGAAATCGGGGGTCCATTTAAATGGTTGGTTGGTTTGAATATTAATCTCAAAGTTGAGAGGTTTGGTTTGATGAAGTACATAGGCAGGAGGTCCTCTAGTGCACATATCCATAACCCCGAGAACTTTAAACTCTAAATTCGCTATGAGTGCAAGAACATGACGTGTCTGTGGATGACATGAATGGTAGGTTTATAGAAGATGGACAGTCCAAATGGTTGGTCAAAGTTCTTTAGAACCCACTATAAAGGTAGACCTAAATAAATCTTCGATCACACCCCCTCGAACTCATGGCATAAAGACGTGCCACATCAATTAAGAGACGATTAATCAAGACAAGGGTTCTAAAGAGTGCGCAAGAGGCAAATCTTTTGGGCATGACGGATTATGAAGCTGAAGACCGTGGACGACGGCATAACGTCGACTAAGCCAAAGGGCCATATTTACAAACATCCAGACCCGGAATAACTATATATAAGTCATAAAAATATTTGTTACGTGTGGGGATCGAGCCCGCGCAGTGCAGAAAGCCTAGCGAATATGCTATCAATTGAGAATTAAATAATAGGTTATATCAATAATTCTGAGGTGAGCCCGGTTATCAGTTATCTACCCGGGACGGGAATGATGGGGTCGGCGAGAGACTACGAGCGGTGTTCCACAGGAGTCTTTGGTTTATGGACCGCTCTCGAACCGCACCGCCACTGCCACCGCCGAACCCTCCCGGCATCGGTGTAATTTGTTACGCCACCGCGCAGGAATGCTGGCAACGATAAGGGCTGCACTAGTCGTTGCAAGGTTCCGGCGATTGGGTCTCGAGGTGGCTCTCACCAAGTCGGAGGCCCTGTGGTTTCATGGGCGTTGGCGCGCGCCAACTCGAGATCCCACACGTCAAAAAGTGGGTTAGCTCGGTGAGGCTCAGACATGAGGACTTCTGACTGCTCGTAATGACTGTTATAGCTGTTCATATGACATCCAGTATTATATCTGATTTTTTCCTTTTGGTTAGTGGCCAATCTTGTGCCAGAGTTGTTCAAGCCGCTCAAAGGTCTCCGACTCCCGTTTAATGACTATCTATATACTATATAATATATATCAGGGACCGAAAATTTTATATGCCTTCAGCCATAGTTTAATTTCAGACGACTAAGCTTGTGTTATACTTAAGGTTTTCTAGCTGTAAATCTTCCATGCATTAAATAAATAAATTAAATACCACTATGCGGTCACCCATCTATAGACTGACCGCACCGAGTGTTGCTTAATGTCACCAATCCTTTACCGATCAGTGAGTGTAACTGGCTACGAGCGCCTAAACCGAGTCTTGCTGTAGGTAGTATGAATTGTCGCCCAACAAAGGCGTGCCCTTGGCAAGGGCAGTTTATCGACTATTCCGAGCAGTAACCACTCAGCCTTAAGCCTCCACAAGGTATTTTATATAGATAGTACACATTATTATGTAACTTTTTTCATAACGTGCATAAAAGTGACAGTCATAAAAGTATTAACGTTATCAGCTCCTTATCTTTATGCAAAACCGAGGAAAATCGTTTTACTCTAGTTTTCATATACAATTGCTGTTGTGGTGTATCCATAATGTTTTTTTTATGAAATTCAGTTCACTTAAAGCAATTCAAGTAGTGTTATTGCTACTGCAAGTAACCGATGCTACCAATTATTCACATTAGTGTCGTTTGGACATCTGCCCAACATTTTCTTCCATGCTTTAAAGTGTATCTGATATCTCCAGTTATGTACATTTTAAGGTAGCTTACATATGGTTGTGTGCAGTACACATACGGGCCTCTAATCTGTGGCAATTAGCATAAATCCATGTAATTTGTATCTACAGAGAGAAAACAAGAAGGGCCAGTTGGAAGTAACTCTACTGTACACGGCGAGCGAGGACGGGCTGAACGATATTGTGCAGCTTACTGTGAGCAGACTGCGATGTAGTGTCCAGACTATGCAGGAACAAGAACAGTATAAAGGTAACTAGGAAACTACTTTTTGTTTGTTTTAACGGCTGGAATGTAACAATGTGGCTTCATCGCTGTCGTAATTATGAACTTTTGTAGTTATTCTGAGACACCACTGACTATAACGATGAAGGAAAATCGTAACGAAACCTGGATCTAATGGGCTGAAATCGCCAACAAGCGCGAAGTGGTGATCAATGGTCGTTCCTTAACTCGAAATTATTAGTGTAGCTGGTATTTTAAACGGTAGGTAATGGCGATGTTTCCAACCAATATCATAACATTGTATTGTTTGGAGTCAGCTCATTGCATACTAAAATCTTCTGTCGTAAATTTCTCTGTAAACATGAATCATTGTCTAATGGCCAACATTGATACTTATTTAGTCGACATTAACCATTAACAGGCACCCCACGCTTTTTTACAATTTCTTTTTTGTTAATCTCTAGATTGTTATTTTAAACTTATTGAAAATAATTATCTACTTTTTAGTGCGGCTAACTACAAAAACGAGTTTCTTTTTGTTTTGCGCATGGCTAAATGTTGTTAACCGTGTGGTGTCCGGATCAAGAATATAGTACCACTCCATCTCCTCCCGTGGATGTCGTAAAAGGCGACTAAGGGAATCTAAACCAGAAGGATGAGCAGCAGCGTCCCTTCTGAGAAACGGTAGCCATACTGCCATAGCCATACTCTGCCTGCCAAGCGTTATGAGTATTGGCAAATACTCCCCAAAATGATGACACAGCTGGGAAAATCTATGGGCTCCCCCATTTGCCTTTGTTCAGCAGTGGACGTATAAATGGCCGATATGATGGCTGAATGTCCATGTTGCCTGTCCATAGTCCCAATAACTCCGGATGGTAATTTATTTACCCAAGCATCTTCCTTTCGACGTTTAAGTAAACAAATTCGCCCGCCCATTACGGATATAATCATCTAAAGAATTAGACACTATTCGGGTCTCATTGCACTCTTGCCGCGGAAAATTGAATCGACATGTTATGGACGTATTATTTTTTGTGCAAGTTTGTGTATGTCGATGAATTTGTAATTTTTCCGGGTATCCGAGATGAAAAAATCGCTAATCCTGAGGATCCTGGTAAGGATAATGGGACAAACTGTTTAAATTATTGAATTGTCATCGGTCCTTGATAAGTGTGCAAAGTTTCAAATCAATCCGACGTTATAACGGGGATGGAAATCGAGCTCAAAGATTCCGTTATATAGATTCATAGATACATACCAAGCTAATAAAAGCGAGTTAATATAAATGTTTAAGTAAATATAATACTTCAAAAATGTTTTCCTACTTATGCCCATTATTTTAATAAATACTTTATTAGGTCCACTTGAACAAAGTCAAAGTCAAAGTTTTTTATTTCAAACTAGCTGGGACCCACGGTTTCACCCGCGTTTAATTTAAAAGAAATTTAGAGTACTTCCTACTACATAGACACTTGACATAGAATACATACATTAGATTTCATGGGTTAATTTTTATTTTTCTAAAATAAAAGTAGCCTAAGTTATTCCTTATAACATCAGCTATCTGCCAGTAAAAGTCCCGTCAAAATCGGTCCAGCCGTTTCGGAGATTACCCGGAACAAACAGACAGACAGACCGACAGACAGACAAAAAAGTTAAAAATAGATTTTTCGATGTAGGTACCGTATATATTTTCATATGCATTTGGTAAAAAGCTGTTATTTTGACATTACAAACAGACACTTCAATTTTATTTATTTGTATAGATAAACCAAATATTGGCACTTATGAAACGTCAGAATTTAAGTTGCACGGTTCCAAATAGTTGATCTCATGGAGAAGAGCCGGCAAGAATCTCCATGGATACTCATTTAAAAAAAAGTTGGGTATTACAATGTTGACTGTATTGTATTGAACCTCTAAGTAAATATTTATAGGAGTATCCTTGGTAGCGCCCGTGTTCGTAACTAAACTTCATTCATATTTACTATAGAGACGGTAACTCGGGGCAGGCGACGATGTCCCACGCAATGCTGTTTGCTTATTAAAGAGGAGAGAGTTGCGGTGACGCCGAATGCGCGTTAAATTACTGCACAAGGCCAAGTACATAAATGTGAAAGTTTTTTAAAATCAAATAGTCCAGATTCCGTCAGGCCTCTAATCAATTTGTTTAAAAAATATTGTTTTATATGACTTATTGCAAAATGGTCCTCGTATCAAGTTATTTCAAAGCAAAATTATTGTTTTGTTTGGAAGTCATATTTATGTTTTTTAATTTTATGTAGCCGGTGCCTTGCTCATACGCCTACGCAGATTTTGTCCATATTACGGCTGTGAGCTCTTACTTAGGTCACATTCGATTCGCATGACTAAGTATCGGCTGATACATATAAGGATCATTATGCAGTTGAGCGGAGCCGAACCTTATTTGTTTCTGTTCCGGTCCCAGTAGGTAACCATCCTATTGTGCTACCTTGATAATATAAATGACCCGTCTGTGTACACTGAATAGCATCCGCATATTTCCACGCCGCGCATGTCCGCTTGCACATGTGTCTTCCAGGTCATAAATGATATTGTATATATATGATATATATAGACATAGATCGTTAAGGTTGCAGGATCGGAAAACTGGAATATCAGACCAAAATATCATAATGTCGGGATTCTCGAGATACTTATGTCCTGGAGAAATAAATATAATGATTCAATATGTAACTTTAATTTTTTTATATCGTTTTAGAAAAATTATATAATTAATTATTTTTTGGAGAAATTGCTTCAAATTTTAACATTTCAATTCTAAATTATGCATAAGACTTTACGAAAAGCTGTTTGTCTGGAGAAGTTGGTTTTTTTGGGATTCTGAAATGATATGAAATGGGACCTGGGAATGGGACAGTACATGTCGTAAACAGAGTATTCTATAGACTCGTGATATCCGTGTCACCAAAAGGGACAACAAATAAAGTACATCTATTATTTAGGGTTCTATTCTATTGTGGCTACAACGGGCTCAGCATCAGCTGAACGCACTTCGACCCTATTGGGTCCATTGTGCTGCCCAAAGCCCTGCACTACTCCTCCGCTGGCAAATCAAGAAGTCCCTGTAGGTACTTCACAATCATACCTGCCTGGAGCCGTGCAAAATCATCAGGCAATGGATAAGCCACTCCTAGATGTTTTGCCCTACGTCTTCCCAGAGCGTCACAGCTGCACAAAATGTGCTGCATTGACTCTTGATAATCCATGCAGAATCTGCATGTATCCGTTGTGCTAAGCTTCATCCTATGTAGGTGCTCCTTGGTGCCGAAGTGGCCTGTCATTGCACCTATGTAGTGCCTTAATTGGGTTTTGGTAAGATTTATTAGTCTCTTAAACCCGTCTAATCTTGTGCTGCAGAAGGTCTTGGAATGGTTTAGGCCTCTCGATTGCCTCCATTCTCTGACATGTTCTTTGTCAGCAAATGCATGTATTGCCTGTTGGTAGGTACCATGAGGTATTCCTACGAATGGCTCAGGGCCGATGAGCTGCTTATTTGAGCCAGCCCTTGCTAGTTGATCTGCCTTCTCGTTACCTTCAACACCTTCGTGTCCAGGTACCCAGATAAGCTTCACGTTATTGTGTTTTCCTAGTTTGTTTAGTAGAATAACACCTTCCTTGACTAGTTTCGAATTTACTTTAAAGGAGATTAATGCCTTTAGAGCTGCTTGACTGTCACTGAGTATGTATACGGTTTTATCCTTCACATTCCTCGTTAGCATTTCTCTAATGCTGGCAATTATGGCATAGGACTCCGACTGGAAAACCGATGTAAATTGCCCCATGGATTGACTGATATTGCAGTCATTGGACCAAATTCCTGCTCCCGTACCTGATTTCATTTTAGACCCATCAGTATACCAAATGAGATGAGCCGTGTCATTTATGGGCTTGAGTCCTCTCCGCCACTCTTCCCTTGTGGGTATATGTACACTGTATCTCCTATTGAACATATAGACCGGATTGTCAGCATCGCATGTCATGTCCATTAAGTCATCCAGTTCTTTCACAGGATCCATTGATGTGTGTTTTGTGCAGGGCTTGTATCGATTCCATGCACCTGCCTTTGCAAGTCTGTAGTGAGATTTTCTTGCCTCTGTTTGTATGTGAATATGAAGTGGTTTAATGTTCAACATCCACTCGAGTGCCATAGTAGGCGTGGTTTTAAAGGCTCCAGTGATGCCCATGCAGGCTACCCTTTGTACCTTCCTTAAGGTGTCTTTGCAGGTTTGTAATAAAGTTCTTGTCCACCATACAGCGCTGCCATATGTGAGTATTGGCCTCACCATCATTGTGTATATCCAGTATATGACCCTAGGTTTGAGTCCCCACGTCTTGCCATAGGCTGAACGGCACATATTGAAGACTCTTAGGGCCTTTTTTGTCGCATTTTCAACGTGAGTGCGCCACGTTAGTTTCTTATCCAGTGTTACACCTAGATACTTTACCTCCGTGGCCCATTTAAGTTTAGTGCCGTACATTTTTAACTCCTTGAGTCCACTCAGGTCTAATTTACTTGTGAACGGCACTAAAACAGATTTGTTTGGATTTATGGATAGGTTGTTCCTGTCACACCATCCTTCTACTTTGTCTAAAGCCTCCTGTAGCAGGTCCGACACAGTGTTCGGGAACTTGCCATTTACTTGTATGACTAAATCGTCAGCATACCCTACTGTATGGAATGGTCCTATATTTAGTTCCACCAATAGAGAGTCTACTACAAGGCTCCATAGAATTGGGGATAAAACCCCTCCTTGTGGGCAACCTTTAGTCGCTTTTACAGCTATCTTATCTCCCAGTAGATTGGCTTGGATAATTCTGCCCTGTAGCATAGTGTTTGTCCATTTTATTATTGTGGGCTCTATGCCATGTCTCTCTGCAGCAGCACTTATTGACTCAAAGGTCGTCCTATCGAACGCGCCTTCAATATCAAGAAATGCTGCTGCTGAGATCTCTTTAGTTGCCAGAGCCCTTTCGGCTCTGTCTACTACATAATGTAGTGCTGTTTCAGTAGATTTACCTTGTTGATACGCACATTGCATGTTGTGAAGTGGTCTGCGCCTAAGCGCTCCATCTCTAACATGCCTGTCGATCATCTTCTCTAGTGCTTTTAAGAAGAAGGATGTCAAGCTTATTGGCCGGTATGATTTAGCATCTTCATAATCTGCTTTTCCCGGCTTCGGGATGAAGATTACCTTAACTTGTCTCCAAACTGTTGGGACATATCCAAAGGCTATGCAGGCCCTGTACAGTCTGCAGAGGTGAGGTAAGAGAATGTTTTTGCCCTCTTGCAGTAGGATGGGATAGATTCCGTCAGGTCCAGGGGATTTGTATGGACGGAAACTCCCCATTGCCCAACGTATTTTGTCCGCGTCAACGACTTTCTTTGCAATCCGCCAGTCGTCCTTGGAAGTTCTTGCATTCTGTTCTTCCATTGTGATAATATTTTCATTCACATTATGTAGTTCTACCGAGTCTGGGAAGTGTTTCTTGAGCATGATTGCTAGTGTCTCCTTCCCATCTGTTGTGAGTTTACCTTGGTCATTTCTTATGGATGACAGTTTATTGACCTTCGCGGAGCTCATTGCCTTCGGCAGTCTCATACCTTCCGGATAGCTGCTTATGTTCTGACAATGATCCCTCCACGTCCTTCTCTTTGCTATTATTTAGGGTTACCAAGTAAGGTAAATGTTACCCATTATTTTTCTCTGAACAAGAATAAATATTGAAAACTGTTGTAAGAGGTAAATGTAATATTATCGAATTAAGCACGTAATAGATCGTATTTTCTGTATAATCTCCGTGTATAATAATTTATTAAATTGGATGTCAATCTGCGACCTCCATAAACGTCAAAGTTGTTGTGCACAATGATGTGCTAAGCCGACACGCGATAAGGAACAGAAATATTGTAAGTCTGTCTCTTTTCTTTGTAAGTATCGTTAATATATTTCTTTTTTTCTGGTGCAAATGCAAAGGAAGATATCCAGCAGCCGCAGCAGCATTTATTACTCTGTCTACGGTACATGTCAACAAATATCCAGATGAAGGTTGACACATAAACTTAAACAGCGTTTTTAATTTAAAACTATTCGATTTCATTCCACAATTCCATTACTCCTAAGTCAAACTTTAAAAATCTTCCCAAGTTTTAGTTTTGCTCATGTGACCTTGGAGTTACAATTTCAGACAATTATACAGTCACTCACCTTTTTAATAAACGAGTAGTGTTCTTTTAGGTTAGGTATACACAATACAGCTTGCAGAGGTAAAGTAATCGCACGTGTATCACAATGAAACCATCTATTTAATTAGCGCACAGTAGATACTAATTGAGCTACACACTTGAATATATGATGAATCTATGAAAACATCCCAAACCTTCATGAGTAAAATGCCGCACTGATAGAATTACGGATGGGCGATAAGATCTGCTAAAACTAATCTATAGTACATATGGATAATAATACTAATGGATTAACGAATATACATGTTAGTGCCAGTCAGATAAAAAAAAAACTTTAAATATCGCTTTTGAGCTTCCCTTGTTATGTCCACCCATTCATAATCCCTATCATAGATTACTTACATATAATCAGAATACCTACTAATAAGCGAAAATGGGAAAGTGTAGCGGGATAGTGGGAGAAACCGCGGGGCGCAGCTAGTTATTAATAAGTTTTCCATCCTGATTCGACTTCTATCTAAGTGTATGAGAATGGGGTGACTGGGGGTATAAACCATGGATGAAGATGTTTAATCAAAATAGTATAAACACGTATATATGTAAGCATTGAGTTACTTAATTATGACGTGACTTGATGAAAAATGTGACTACAGCTATTTTGGACATTAGTGGTTAGTCCAGTGGCTGTGACATAATTAGAAGTGAAACATTTAAGTAACTGAAGACTTGGACTATTAATATCAGAAGGGTTATAATCGAGCATTAATTTATGTGTAGGCACATGAAGATGAATGAATAATTTATCTATGAATGTCCCAATTTAAGGGTATCAATATTTTACATACCCTTTAAAAGTATAGTTTAAAGTATCATTATTTGAATTTAAGAATATTCTGCCCTTTTCCTCCTCCCGATCACTGTTATAATAAATGATAACATAAATGTATTAATATGATCGTCCCTCGTTTACTCATCTTGTAGGAATAACCCGAATAACTTATGTATTCATGTTTATCTGTACATAATACATTTTGTACAAGGTATGTTTTATAGTAAGTACAGTTTACAGTTGACCCAAAACGCTTCTTGTGCCATGTTAATGTTTCTAAGAAGAACATAGCTCTGTTGCGGAGAAGCACAAGGAAGACTGATCCCACCACCATGTAGGAATTACCTATAATTAGAGGCAAAGAGAGATTTATGGTTTTATTCATTTCAATTCATTTGTTTGCGTAAAATGTGTTACATAGTGTGTTAGGTTATATATTGTATATAGTACGCAATACTACATATCAAGCTATATTTGTCCAGTATGAGCTGATTTCGCATTGTATGGGCTTTTAGTACACGCTACTTAACAAGCTATACATATCCATTTCTACCCGCTAAGGTGTGCAAATGTTAATTTAAATTATTTCAATAAGCCAACTATTATATATAATGATTACAAATACAGGTAAATAATCATCATCATATCAGCCAAAGGATGTCCATTGCTGAACAGAGCCCTCTCCCATATTATACACATATATAGGCCATTCCCACAACTAATTGTGTTATCATATTGGAGGGAATTGCCAGTACTCACCAAGCTTGGTAGGTGGGTCGGTGAGCGTAGTATGACTGCTGTTCCTCAAAGGGGCCCTGCTACCCCTCTGAAGGGGCCCTGCTGCCCAATAGCTGGTTTAGAATCCCTTAGTCGCCTTTTACGTGATCCACGGAAAGAGACAGAGTCGTGCTATATGCGTAATCCGAACACTGCACGGATATTTAAGCAAATAAACGACCATAATAAATATGTTAGTTACACTTGCATATATATATAGTTACACTTATTTAATTATTATTTTCTGTTTTCAGCGCCCCTGTACCTGAAAGCGACGATATTAGAGTCGAACAAAGCGGAATGCTATTGGAAAAGCGATAGATTTGTTCCCGCAATATCTGCCAGATGGGACCCAAAATCTGCAACGGTGAAACTGACAGTTTTCAAGGCTAGTTTGAATAGAGTCAGTATTTATATAAGTCTTGGTTGTAAAACGAAGATGGCGAAGAAGGAGATATTGGGGAAAGCGACGATAGATGAAAAATCCGCCTACGCCGATAGTTGGAACGAATGTCTCCGGCAACCGGGCATACCTAAAAGTTTTTGGGTCAATTTTGAATAATGGTCTCAATTTTTTTAAAGAGCAACTATGACGAACTTATTTTATGTTATTTGTGAATTTATTTGTTTGTTGGTCGCAGTAATGACTAGGCATGTTGTGATTCATATTTGTTATGCTTATATCTATGTTATGACAACTTTTTTTAAAATATATGATTTAATTACGATATTCCATTTTTATATCACATAGCTTAAAAAATAAAACACTACTGATATTGTTTATTTGTGTCTTTTTTGTATTCCAGTCCTTTGCAGTCTCGATAGATATACGGTGGCGGTGGGATTACTACTGGACTTGAGGCGCTTTAGCCCATATAAATTAAAATCTTTAAACCAGGGTAAAACGAAATCAGACAGTAGACGTCCTCGCCATTTTGGGACCTGGAAATATTCGAAAAGCATAGCGTCACGCTTTCGTTAAAATCCATTATTTAAGACAGATATTTATTAAGCATTTGTTATTGTCGGAGTCATTTTGTGTTGCCGGCTCGGAATACCACCACCCCATCTCCTCCCGTGGGTGTCGCAAAAGTCGACTAAGTAAATTAATAACTCAACTGCGATCGCCAATCCGTCTGCCAAGCGTGACGATTGTGGCAAAACTCCCCCTAATGAGCCCACAACATACCTATATCGGTCGTTGTGTTGATCTTTGGGGGAGGCCTGTGTCCAGCAGTGGACTTCATCTATCTATGTACGTAAGTCATACTATATCTTTGGTCATTCCATGGCGGGTCAATATTATATAGTTTTTGAAGTGAAACTTCTTTTGGGAAGGTGTATTGGATTTTATATAACGAAAATGTGTAACGAAAGAGAGACAACCATAAATGTATTTATAGGGTTTAGGCTGTGAGAGAATGAGATAAAACACGTTTTTTATAGTTTCCCTATTCCCTGTTGTCGATCAATCGCTCTCTATCTCTTCCTGCTTACCACATCCATAGTGTATTCATCTCATTCTCTTACAAATTAACCAAAATACAATATTCACTTTTTTTACTTGATACCCGTTATATTAGCACACTGTATAATTCATAGATAGAGCTTACCACCTAAACGCCGTATTTCATGTAGCGTTGCTAAGTACTCATGACCACATCTTCATATCGGTGGCAACAAAACCTGCTTACTTGCAATCATCTTAATATATATAAATTACGTGTCACGTTGTTTGTCCGCTATGGACTCCTAAACCGTGAACCGATTTAAATAAACTTTTGCACACCGAGTGCAGTTTTATCCAACTTAAAAGATAGGATAGTTTATATCTCCATTTATAATCGCAATATTATTTTATTGCGAATTTTTTGTTTATTATCTTACAAAGAGTCATAATTATCTGTTAGTTCGATAAGATTCTAACAGATGGCGGTATAAGGCAATTAGGTGACTGGATTGAGTAAGTATCCAATAGATGGTGGTATAAGGTAATTAGTTGACTGGATTGAATAAGTATCCAATAGATAGCGCTATGTTAAAAGTACAAACGTTTAATGTAAGCTACAATTTATTAGTATAAACGCAATTTATTATAATCACACGCGTACAAAAGCTAGTCATAATATAGATAAATTACGTGTCACGTTGTTTGTCCGCTATTGACTCCTAAACTACTAAAGCGATTTTAATAAAATTTTACCCACTGTGTGCAGTTATATCCAACTTAAAAGGTAGGATAGTTTATATCTCAATTTATAATCGCAATATTATTTTATTGCGAATTATTTGTTCATTATTTGACAAACAGTCCGATAAGATTCTAACAGATGGCGGTGTAAGGTAGTTAGTTGACTGGATTGATCGGACCTGGTAGGTGTCACTGCAATCGGGCTTGCATGTACCTGCCGGTGCGAAGCCGGGGCGGGCAGCTAGTAGGTATATAAAATTATAATTTCGGCCGAAATAATTGTCGGGGTGTTTCGGCGTTGCGAACCAAGTGGCGTTGAACTTATTGTTTATCAAAGGTTAAGGTAGATTTATTTAAGGCAGCACCTTTAATAAATCTACATTTAACACAAGTAAATACCAGTACCTATCCTATATAAAATATGTATTTCTGATTATTTTGAGGAAAATACAATCGAACGTTTATAATTTTTTTTTTAATAAAACTTTCAGTAGTTTAGTAGTCCATAGTGGGCAAACAACGTGACACGTAATTTATATATATTAAGATGATTGCAAGTAAGCAGGTTTTGTTGCCACCGATATGAAGATTTGGTCATGAGTACTTAGCAACGCTACATGAACTACGGCGTATAGGTGGTAAGCTCTATCTATGAATTATACAGTGTGCTATAACGGGTATCAAGTAAAAAAAAAGTGAATTTTGTATTTTGGTTAATTTGTATGAGAATGAGTAATGAGATGAATACACTATGGATGTGGTAAGCAGAGAGAGAGATAGAGAGCGATTGATCGACAACAGGGAATAGGGAAACTATATAGATACGTGTTTTATCTCATTCTCTCACAGTCTAAACCCTATAAATACATTGATGGTTGTCTCTCTTTCGTTACACACTTTCGTTATATAAAATCCAATACACCTTCCCAAAAGAAGTTTCACTTCAAAAGCTATATAATATTGACCCGCCATGGAATGACCAAATAAATATTACTTACGTACTTACTAAAATAGTATTACTTACGTACGTAGATAGAGCCTATTAAGTTGAACAAATTTCCAGTTATAAAGACCTGTCATCCTAATGCGTTTTTTTTACGTGTGATAAAAAGAGAAAGCACTAACCGTTCGCGCACGTCTTGTAACGTTGCGCGCCTATAGCTATATTTACCTGAAACCATCTGGTTAACACACGACGCTAACAGTTTTAACAGAAAGTGGACTTGTGTCGTACTTTAGTACGAAACGGTGCCATTCGATTATTTTGCAGTAACCAATGCTCTATAGACATATCTTTCTTTCATATGACGTTACGCATGTGGTCGTAAGAGGTGGTAATATTGATAATACTTGGTCTTAGGGAATGACACATTGACTTGAAAATGTTGCTGATTGACAGCCTTTATTGTAAATCTTATAACAACTCAATATTCTGGGTCTGGCCTTATACAACCTTCAATCCTTGATTTGGAACTCTAGTAGTTCACCTAAAGTTTTTGAATTAAAAATTTGCTGTTAGAAACCTAAGTGGTATGTATATACAGTACTTACAGAGAAAAAGTTTATTTTACCGATCCAGCCAATCCTTTTGGGTTTAGAAGTTGTGGCTTGGATCAAAGATATAGGCGTAGCATGGAAGGAGCCGGCGCTTCCCAGAATCCTTTTGGCCTACCCAGAATTATTTTATATCAAATTTTTTTCAATTTAATTCAATTTATATAAAAAAGGCAATGTTAACTTGATTAATTTTATGTGGTACAGTGAAATTGTTTAAAATAGGATATTGCTTAAATACTGGTTCGGAACACCGGGAAACAAAAGGAAAAAATTTAAAAATAAATTCTACTTATTTAGTGCATGTCTTGGGTAATCGTTGTGTTATAAATATAACACTCAAGCGTACAAAAAAAAAATTACAAGTTTTACAGTTTTTTTACATAACTAATAATACGAGGGGCGTTCAATACATTCTCGGTATGGGTTGATTTACAAATATGTATGTAATTTGACTAATTAATTAATTAAGGACATTATCTTAGGGCATTAAAATGAAATTAAATATAGTTGTGATCATTATTTTGTTGGTTATCCTTAGTCAACAACAGCTGGAATGGCTAACGTGACAATGTTGAAGAAAATCGAGCACAGCGCTGTGATTAAATTCCTTACCAAACAAGGATAATTCAAAAAATATTCAAGAAGTGGCTGTTTATCCAGACTCTGCGCCTTTGATATACAAGGTTTAAAAGTGGTCCAGTTTAAATTTAAAAGGGGCAGAGAGAGTATTTTCGGACGGCTCTTAATCTGGCGGCTTGGTTACAGCCTCTACGAAAGAAAAGGTGCAAAAAGCTGAGAAGCGAGAATTATACTGGAGGATGCAAATGAATGAATATGAAAATGATGGCAGAAGATGACCACCTCTCCGTTGGTACCGTACACAATATTTTGCATGACATTCTTAACCTCTTAATAGTCCGTGAAAAATATTGGGTGCGGTGAAATCCTCTCCCTCGCCTCTTCTGGGGACAGGACAGCGCGTTTTGCGCAGCGGCTCCCTCAGTTTGCAGGAGACTTAGGAGACTTAGAGTTTCTTCTTCCCCCCACAGTGGCCAGCCTTTTTTTATAATAAAATATTAATAAAATGAATAAAAGCAATATCTCATCTACATCGATATAACCTCATCATATCGGTTTTAAGACTTCCACTGCTGAACAAAGGCCTCCCCCTTAGATTTCCACAATATTCGTCGTCATTTTCTGGGGACTTTTCCAGTATTCACCACACTTGGCAGGCGGGTTAGTAAGCGCAATATGGTTGCTGTTCCAAAGAAGGGACGCTGCTGCCTATCCTTCTGGTTTAGAGCCCCTTAGTTGCCTTTTACGATATCCACGGGAGGAGATTGAGTAGTGCTTACATTCTTAATCCGCATCTGACACGGACTTCTGCAAAGCATCATCCAAAGAAAGCGATCCCTATAACCTACTAATTGTTCCCTTGATATAAATGCCAGTATTAATGTATTGTTTTTCATTTGGTTTGTGACCAAGCTTGCGTGGGCGTTGTTCAACGACTGATATCTAATGACAACAACTGGGACCGACAACTTTACGAGCTCTCCGATGCACGGAGACGCTCAGTTCAAATACCACGATTCGGTCACCCATCTATAGTTTGACCGCGCCAAGCGCTGCTTACCGATTCATCACCGAACGCATACCGATCAGTAAGTGCAACTAGCTATGGGCCCCTTATTCCACTCACTGTTTCTGTAGGACTCTATATCCCAATAGTCTAAGTTTATTGATACATGTTGCATACGTCGTAGCAGATTTACTGAATGTGTTACAATATGCCGTAAACATCGCAAGTACGATGTTCCGCCGAGGACTCATTCCGGTTTAAGACTTTTTTGATAGCACAATGCAGAGGTCCGGATTTTATTCAACGTGGAAAATCAAATGAATTACATATATTATGAATTACTTTTGGTTAGCTTTCTCACACACACATCAGCCGGTAAATGTCCACTGCTAAACATGAGCCTTTCAATAATCACCACAATGAGCGGTTATAGGAGATATTGCCATAATCATCACGCTTGGCAGTCAGATTGGTGATCGCAGTATGTTGTTATTAGCACACGAAAGGATCCTGCTGCCCATCCTCTTAAGGACAACCCTTAGTCGTCTTTTATGACGCTCATGGACGAGGAGGGGTGGTCTATTCTTTGCCAGGATCCACACGGAATAATATAAATAAATATGATTTTATTTATCTAGCGTTGTATAATATTTTGAAGGTTGTTTTAAACATGTCCTTATAGAGTCTCAGCACAGATTCTGCTATTATTATATAGGCCTTCAATACTCTTACGGCCAATATGAATAAATAAAATCTAAAAATTTTAGATTTAAGACTTTGAACCTGATGAGGATTTGAACACAAAACCAGAGAAATCCTCAAACCCAAATCCAAATATTTTGGATTAGATTGATTATTAATTTCAGCCGTTAGATGGCGGTGTCCGTGAGTAGTATACGTAGGCAATTCGTCGGCATTATTTAAAACTTGTACTCACGTACAAGTGATTTTTATGTATTTTTTAAGTATAATTATATATACTATTACGATAATAAAAAAACTGAACATATAGAAAGCCAAGAAGAGTTAATTGATTACATATTTCAAGTATTTTGAAGCCAATTATTGGAGCTGGTTGGGAGTTCAAAGTAAGCACTATAAAAGCGAAATACTTCTTGATTTTAAGAATATCTAAACTCGCATTACATTTATTCAAATTTAAATTATTTTATTTCAGATAACAAGATCCATTGTGTTAGTAAACAGTACCTTATGACTAATGTTAGTAGACAAGACAAGACAAGGAGTACATACACAAAAAGATGATTACTTTATATAGATTATTAATTAAACTAAAAAATAAAATCAGTAGATCATCTTCCCCACAAAATGCCTCAAAATAGGAGAATTAAACCTCTCAGCTACTGTTTCAAGGATGCTGTTGTTACTGGCCCGCACTCTGTTCACTAGTGATGCGATTTTTTTCCGAATTATGGCATGGAAGCCATCCGAGAAGTTGTCTTTACTTACAGAATTCAGGTGAATTGCCTATGAATGTCAACAAGTTCTCGAGTGGAGACGGCGCACCGGAAAACGCTGCGTGGGACTACCTCCAAAGAGGTGGATAGACGATCTGGTGAAGATCGTCTATCCACCTCGATCGTCGTTAGATGCGGGCGGGATGTGAACGTTCATTATGGAAATCTATGGGGGAGGCCTTTGTTCAGCAGCGGACGTCCTTTGGCTAATATGATGATGATGAAATAAAGACAAATAAAATGTGGTATAAAAACCTCCATTTTTGTTTTTCATTTTTAGAATTGTCATCTAATAATAATAATAATAAACCCCTCTGGGCAAACGTTATCTCGCCATGGGATAAGGTAACCCTGGAGGGCAGATTAAAGTAGCTGCTTGATTTCTTCCTACCTTCTGCTATAAAAAAAAGTATGTCATAAGAAAAAAAAAAGTACATTAAGTAGCTTACAGAACGCAGGGCAGTTTGTGGCGAGCTGAATGTGAGTGGCGACACTGCGTATCCGAATGCTCCAGAGAGTCGATCAGGGCCTCGTCTCCGGCTTGCCTTTATTAGTTGGTTGGAGTGGTACCCCATGAGTGCCCGTAGGATTTTCAACTCTGGCTTGCCTTAGTTGGCCGATCAGAGAGGGGCCGCCAGAGCTATATGCTCGGGGGTGGAAGTGTCTAATGGCGTAATAACGGGGAAACCCGCTCCGAGTCTTCGAGACGCGCGATGGTGAAACCGGTGCCGCACCTCTCTACACCCCTAGCCGCTCACACCGGTGTTGCTCCTTGTCGCCTGTAGTGGTGGCCATTTAGGGGGCCCATCTTGTGAGTGGCGAGTCACCGTTTGCCACAGAATTTCAGATTAAAGGTTGAAAGGCAGACGCAGTTTTTTCCGTTTTTAGAAGTATTAAATCCATGTAGCACCCATTGCAATAGACCTTATACTTGTAGTTTCCATTTATTTTTATTTTTTATGATGGGCTTCTCGCAGTAATCCCAAGGGGGATATATCTGCTTAACCGGGCAAAAGTTGTAGTTTCCATTTCATACAATAGTTTTATACCTCCGGGACAATCCGAGACTGCATTTTATAGTGCAGCCATGGAGAGTCCCCGTAAGTTACTACGGCGTCTTCACTGATATAACATCCAATTTTTACACGCTGAGTTCTTCCGGTCAAGTAACTAGCAAAAATTTCCAATTCCTTACTCCTTATTCCCATGTTTTCCATCTTATCGAGAAGCAATGGAATAGAGACAGTGTCAAATGCCTTTGCAATGTCCAAGAATACTCCAATGCATTTTTGATTTACTGTCAACAGTTATAACAATATTTTCAGTTTATGTTCTTATGGCATCTTCTGTAGATTTACCCACACTGAATCCGAATTGATTGCTAGAAATAAGCTTAAAAGATATTAAGTAGTTGTTTAACCTATTATATAAAAGCCTTCCAAGTATCTTGGACATCGCAGGAAGGACCGAAATTGGTCTATAGTCACTAACACTGTCTCTATTTCCTGATTTGAAGATAGGGTGGACAAGGGCTGTTTTAAAATGTTTGGGAAATATACCCAAACGGAAACTTAGATTGCAAATGTATGTAATAGCTGGGGTAAGAATATGGCATGCCGCTTTTAATAGTCTATTTGACAGACCATCGTGACCAACGGCGCTATCATCTTTAAGATCCATTATTATTGAACATATTTCATCGTCATCGGTGTCCAATAAACTAAAGGAATTCACTGATCGCTTAGAAAGGTGCTGGACACCAGTACTGTCAGTAGTTATTATAGTTTCAGCAAGTTTTTGTCCAATAGTCGCAAAGTAGTTATTAATTACATTAATTGAGACTTGTGGGCATTGAGCCATTTTTAGAAGTCCATCGTTTTCCTCTTTTCTTTTGTTTAAAGATGCAATTGTTTTAATCAGTCTCCATGTTTTTTGAACTATTAGCTTTTTTAAATTCTGCGTTCTCAAATGCACATTTAACTTTATGTATTACGTTTTTGCAAACATTTCTATATCTCTTGTAAACTAAATTTATTTCTAAGTCGTCTGGATTTTTCTTGATCTAAGGTATAGCTTATCCCTGTGTCTTATACAGCGAAGCAAGCAAGTAATTCTAGGCTATGATCAATTTTTTATTTATTGTTTATTTGCCATCATGCACATCACAATTCATTTCAGTCATTATAACTATCCAATAAAATTGGAGTACATAAACCCTGTAAGGGCACTGTGCAACATAACAATTTCGAGTCTCTAGCTCATAGGGAAGTTAGTTTAAAATAAAGTTATATTAAAACTTCCACCCGTACAGACAGAAAAGAAAGCGAGTTAACAAAAATATAAATAGAGCGTTTTAAAGCAAACGTAAATAGTTTTGCTTTTTATATTTTGATACGGGTTTCAGACAGTTCACACGGTACATCAAACTGATGGACGAAATATACCGGGTTCCCTCAATCTTATAAGGTTCACATAAATCCTCCGTCATGGCGATAGTGGATTGCGCAGTAAATACATTTTCGTTATTCCGAAGTCTACGTAGGTAATTGAGTGTCAGTGAAATACAGATAAATGAGTGTTTCTGTTTAGTCTACTTGATATGGGACTAGACATAATTTAGACATAGTTTCCCTTTCGTCTTGATTCGTCTCGAGCGGGAATAGAATAAGTTATATATATTATATACCTACCTAATATATTTAATACAAAAACATGTCAAGTTTATTGAATTGGAAATCACATGTTCTAAAATGGTTAGTTTTTATTAGGTATGAAGTCTTAAAGCTGGTAAGGATTACTTTCTTTTTTGTGTGACATGGACATCTAGGGATGCGGGATTCGCTCGCTCATTCTCTCATCACCTGCCCACATCACATCCACCACTCAGTTTGGCAGACCCCACTTCCCTGTGCTGTCTAACCAGCCGGAAAATACCCAAAAAACTGTGCTTGGAACATGACGCGCCGTCTCGGATAGGGATTGCAATCCGGGAAACCGGATCCGGTGATCCGGTGGATCCGGCATCAATATACACTTGCCGGATCCGGTACTAATATCCACTTGCCGGATCCGGTGACTGGGTCCGGTGATTGCATATTTTGGCAAAATAACCGCGCTATTGCATGAGTAGGTACTTTAAACGCGTGGTGCATGTGTGTGCGAGTCGTTTGACGCTGAGCCACTACACGCCCCACCTCTCGCCCACACCGCAGTGCATCGCCACATGCTAGCTAGGGCCTAGCACGAATATTTTGACGTATAGTATCGTAATCGTAACGTTAATGTTAGTTAATATACTTACAGAATCCAAAAAAATATCAAGAAGATTCGAACAGGGCTGATAATACATTTACTATGCTAAAGAAAAAAACATGCGACGAGAAATGAAAACAAACTTGGAAATACTTAACCACGATAACAACTCTAACGATAGCGTGAAACTCGTGGAAAAAATAGTAGAGAAGAACTTAGATTCACAATAATTGAAAAAATATTTGACATTACAGGAAGAATTATAATTATAGATCCAGCAAGAAGTTGTGTCTTATACCCTACATACAAAAAAGAAGGATTTTGATAAAATACTATTAAGGAAATGACTGCATTTGAAAGTGAAGGAGTTCAAGGAGAATAATACTTGTCTGCTTTTCATGATTATTTTCTGACAATTAAACCGACAAGTGTAAAAGCTAAGAGAGCCTTCTCGGCCCCAGGCTGCATTCGTAGCTCTATTAGAAGTCGATTGAATGACACAATCAACACAATTTGTTTCCTAAGATCGTTTATTCAAATCAAACATTTATTATTTGTTTAAATTCTAGAGTTAAAATATTATACAGAATAATTATTCTGATGGTTGTATTGTGTTGTGCTATTCATTAGATAGATTCGGTAGTCTGTCATATATAAGAATAAAACTGAATAGCATTCTCTAATAGCTAATTATTGACATTATTGTGATCTCAGTTAAGGTTAATTGTTATGTTTAATTTCATAATTTTCATTAATGATATTGATCTCGACTTTATCTTTAAAATCTAACTAAGAAGACTGAACCACCAGTTACGTTACGTAATACGTTATAGATAAAATATTTTTCAGACACTGTATATTTTTTGAGGTTTTAATTGTTTTGATTTTTTTATTCAGATTTTATTTGTTTTGACACTGATAATTTAATTGATTTCTCTTTTTAAAATTAGTCATAATAAAGTTGATTTCGCATACGTATTGTTTTTTTTTTCACTTTATTAACGGTCCATGTTGGAACGAAAAAGAATAGTTAAATCATCATGGTTAGATCAATCAGGCTGGATTTATAGAAATCCGGTCGGACCCAGCCGGATTGAAAATAAGGCCGGATTGGAGTCCCTAGTCTCGGGACTGTCTCTGATCGGACGTGAAATGCCCCAAGTTCAGTGCCCACAGGCCGCAAATCATGGAGGGCGGAGATATATGGATATATGTATATCCGGATTTAAGAACTACCTAGAATATGAGATTATTGACCCAATATATTACAATTCCCTAAAATATTAAACACGCTCTTATACATACCCAAAGTTAGGCAATATGTCTGAGATTAAAGCTAGTGGCAATAATTTGGCGCTTACGTAGGCAACAGTAAGTTCTAAAATGATATCTAGTATTAGCAGTTTCTGAACTTAATAAACACAAACTGTAATAGCAGGTGGAGTAAGGCAATAACAGATATCCTGGGTCGGGAAAATAAGGGGTAGGGTCACATTCACATCAATAATAAATAATCGCCAAATTATTTATGATACGGGGTCCTACATCGAACTAAAGGTAGGCTTGTTGGCTCATCTTTAGACGCCCAGCGCCTAGGTGCAACGTAAACAAAATGATATTTACACGAGGACCTTTTTATTTTTATTACGTCCTCAGACGTGACGAGCTTGTCATTCGCCTGGTGGTAAGCGTCACGCCTGAGGACTATCTCTGCGTAGTACCACACTCTGGTCGTCACCTTGAGGCGTTAGTTACCTATTTAGTATCTTACGCCCACTCATTTATTTCATCAGACAGTTTTCTTCAAACTGGAATACAGCAATGTTTAAAACACGAACTACTACTTGGCAGTAGAATATCTGGCACTACAGTGGCACTTACCTAGCCGGACACTTGCAATAAGAGACCTACCCCCACCAGTAAAACTGGTTCAATTAAGTAGGTACAATAGACAGTTAATCTCCTCCAAGTCTAATTTAGTTTTTGGGCCAGTATCAGTATAAGATGTGCTCGTCGCAAAATGCCTCAGGCAGATCGACTGATCTGCAACCATAAGTCGCGCTTGCCGCTTGCTCTTTAGGGGATGATTATTATACCTATGTCTTTCCACAGGGTTCAAGCTCACACACAATGCATCAATTCTCGTTCTTTTTATTATGTAAATCCATTCCAACAGTAAAAAATTTATGCAGTTAATTTAATAAAAACGATGTTGTTTATAGTATTATAAAAAATAACTGTATCTTATATGTTACACTTAAAACATATTTTCTATCACTGCGATATCGATTAATCGGTTAAAATTTTCAGACTTTAGTTTTCTGTAATATAGCATCACTATTGGCATTTGTCAAACTCAAAACCAATATTAATATTTAAGTAGAATACTGAAAAATAAAAATAAACAATTGAACCGTACGACGTTGCCCATATATTTGATAGATTTTTTTCATTTTAGAGAAATGTTTTATGAATTTGTAAAGATTCATTATTCTAAACACCGTACGACGTTGCCTTATACTTGACATTGGCGAAATTGTGGAAGATACTCTACAGAAGCCATAATCTAAGAGAAGAAGAAGAAGAATACTGAAAAATTTTGAAATTGTTTACATATTTTTTAGAATTTCTTCATTTTTGTGAAATATTTTATAGATATGTAAAGATTAATTTATCTAAACACCATACGACGTTGCCTTATACTTGACATTGTGGAAGATACTCTACAGAAGCCATAATCAAAGAGAAGAAGAATACTGAAATTTTTTGAAATTGTTTACATATTTTTTAGAATTTTTCATTTTTGTGAAATATTTTATTGATGAATGTAAAGATTAATTAATCTAAACACCGTACAACGTTGCCTTATACTTGACATTGGCGAAATTGTGGAAAATACTCTACAGAAGCCATAATCTAAGAGAAGAAGTAGAATTTCTTCATTTTTGTGAAATATTTTATAGATATGTAAAGATTAATTTATCTAAACACCGTACAACGTTGCCTTTATACTTGACATTGGCAAAATTGTGGAAGATACTTTACAGAAGCCATAATCAAAGAGAAGAAGAAGAAGATATTTATTTATTTGCTTTGTTGTTTGCGCGTACCGTGAATGTGAATGTGATTTGTACGTGTTACTAAATATCCTTGAGGGTTTTGAAGTCCCATTTTAATCCAAATTAATATAAAAATAACAAAAGTATCAACAATAGTTAACCACAGACACAAATCAATGAACATGATTCAAATATTTTTCTCCACAAACGCATGTTTTTAATAACAATTTGTATTCATTGTAATAGCGTGGCTCACTTTTTGATGGATTTTTCTCATATATTACACATACATTTAAGAAACTAAAAACTGAAACGCATTTACAATATTTGACTGCTGTCCACTCTGGGCCTACGGTCCTAAGCACAATAGGCTTATGATATAGATGTTTAACTACAGAATTGGTTGAAGTTTGGCAAAAATGACCGTTACAGTCCAGGTCACACAGTACAAATCATCACGTTTTTTTACATGGGGGGTGAGTAGTATATCAATATGTCTAAAAAGTTTCGTTTTACATTATGAAAATTTCACACAAGTGAACACATTATGATATATATAGTTTGAAAATGTTGGGTTGATATTTACTTAAACATTGAGTGATTAGAAATAAGTTTTATAGATACTTATATGTAATTTCTAATGTGCGGCCCATATACAAAACTTTTAAAAAAGTGAGCATAATAAAATATATGGGAAATAAAATCCCTAAAAACGAATTTCTCTTTCTGGTAATTTTGTTCACTTTATCATGTTCAGCATCGGCCTCTCAGCTGAGGGTTTCAAAATGATATACAAATACCGATAATATTTGCCGAGGTGTAAAGTTTCATTTTATAATAATCGTCAACGTCCATTGCTCATCATAGGCTAGCTGGTCCTAAAATACTTATTTAAAAGTGAACGATAATCTATGGATTGACAAGAATTACATAAGCATGTGCAACACACAGTTAAACTGAGTGACAGGATAAGAAATAGTGAGATAAGAAAACGTTGTGGTCTGAAAGAAGATGTAGTGACAAAAATTGAGAAAGGTATGCTGAGATGGTTTGGCCATGTTGAGAGAATGAATGAAGAACGATTGACGAAAAAAGTGTATAAGGCGAGTGTGAATGAAAGTACTGGAAGGGGTAGAGCTTTTTTTTTTTTTTTTTTTGCTCATGGCGTTTATGGTGGTAATGGCAATACGCGACAAACGGCGGCGCGCGCTCACTGTAAAACGAATGTATGAAGGGAATAATGAAAGTGGACGAAGCGAAACAAGTATGTAAGGATCGTAGCAAGTGGAAAGAAGTGGTCTCTGCCTTCCCCTACGGGAGAGAGGCGTGATTATATGTATGTATGTATGTGCCACACATGACGCTAGTTGATATTTTAAGAGTACTGTGTGGTGCCTGGATGAAGAAAATAGCACCTCACCATCTCCTCCCGTGGATGTCATAAAAGACAACTTACAGGACTCTAAACCAGAAGGGTATAGTATACTATAAATAAGTGAACAGCACCACACGCTTATATGACGCTTTGACGGCACGGTTGGATAGAGTCGGTTGCTGCGCTCCGGGTCGGGGGTTCGGTTCCCATGATTTATTTATTATTTATTTATCATGATCTGCAGTTTGCAGATCTGATGTTCGGGGTTTGGGTGTATTGTGTGTGGAATTTGTGTCTGTAAACGCACCCACGACATAGGAAACATACGAGTGTGAGGCAACGTTTTAAAAAAGAAACAATATTTACTATTCGCTTATATTCGCCAAAGGAAAACTGTGTCATCATTTTATGGGAAATTTGGCACCTTGGCACCGCTTGGCAGGCGGGTTGGCGAGCCCTGTATGGCTACTGATCCATAGAAGGGAATCTGCTGCCCATTTCTTTGGTTACCTTAGTCGCCTTTTACGAAATCCACGGGAGGATATGGAGTGGTGCTATATTCTTAATCCGGACGCCACACGAAAGGATTAGCAGGATTTTACATTACAAAAGTTATTAAATGTTTGCCAACGATTGTAATAGTAATAGTAGTTTAGTAATAGTAATTGCCAACGATTGTTGTGCGGTACCAAGGACCTGAATATAGCTATCTCCTTCCACTAATCTAAATTTATTTATTTAAAAGAGCTAGCTAGATTCGAGGCTTGCCATGATAACCTGATCCCATATCACCACACATGCACCGCATCCATGCTTGTCGTTATGTATCTAGACCGCTAATCTAAGCGTTTGTATCTTAAAGCATTTAACCGTTGGTTGGTTGTTCGAATACACAAATGGGTCATGCATAAAGCACGTAACGCCATTTAACACCATGCAGATATTCACCTTTACCCTTTCTCCTTCCGTAACGTAACATTCCTCATTAAACATGAATTAAATTTCCAAAATTTATTGTAATGACTTTCATAAATTATACGTTTACCTCATATATTATAAGAGGGTGGCAAAACGTTCGCGAAATGGGGATGCAATATATAAAATTAAACTCGATATTTCAATTTATTCTCCATTATGCTTAACACATTTATCAGATCTATCAATTCATTTCCTTATATGGCAACATATTTGTTTTTGTCGTCAATATATGCTGAAATTACGTTCATGACGACACTGGCAATTTTTTTATGTGGCTCCATGCATCTTCCTTGTACGCGTTACAGAGATCCAAAATTTCGAGCCACCGCGCAATTCATCGCTGCTTTTGGTGAGGTGTGAGCATTCTCATATTGTGCAAACGTATGTCATGCCAAAATGATCATGAGGATATTCAAAATGGCTATAGCTGATGCTTCAGTAATTTCTGCAAGTTCTTTCTTCTTCAAACGGCTATCTTCAAATATTAATATTTCATTTCCATTTTTTTGACAGATTCTGTAGTCGTCGCCTCGACAGATCGCCCCGGCCTGGGATCGTCTTCAAGCGAATCCCTGCTTTGCTTGAAGACGGCGTGCCACTTGTAAACCATTATTTTTCCAGGGGAAGAGTCTCAGTAAACAAAAGAAATCTGTTCCAAAATGGTTTGAGGTAACCACTTTGCTTGGTAAAAAACATGCAGGACAAATCGAAACTTGATTTTCTCCATGAATGATTGAAGAGCTAGATTAGCGGGTAATAGCCCAATTAATATAAAACTTAGTATTTATATCTTAAAAGAGTCACGGAATTAGTGTAAATTTGTACGAAAAAGTCAACCACCACCCCGCCTTCCATTCCGCAAACTTTTTGACCCAGTCGCCTACTTTTTGATGAGAACATTTGCCGTAAATCACGTATGATCTAGCTTAAAGAAGAACCTGAACAGCTGGGCAGTTGTAGTCAAAAGGAAAACGGAGGAAACTTCCTCCAAGGTGTCTAATTGATTATTCGTTTTTATTGCCTTCTCGATGTTTTTTACTTTTCTTAGTATGTATTTAAGCCCACACATAAAAATATTATTTTGTGAAAGAAAGAAAGAACACACTGTTTAACGTAAATCGTTAAATACTATTGTTAATTTGAGTAGTATATTTATTAGAAAATAAGTGATACAGCCATTGCTACAGTCAATATGGTTTCATTGTCTTACTTAAGTAAGTCAATGACACCATTATGACTGATGAAAAGCAACGACGGCGTAGTTTTCTGAGGATTCAAATGTATCTATTTTAGATAATAGCAAAGACCACAACACTTCAACGACCTGTGGAACCTTTGGTATGTTCCAACAACCTGACAAAGATATTTTGACCTGTTGCTCTAACGACCAGTTGAGTATTGACTATTGGTATGTTGCGCACTTGTTTGTACAACCTTTGACATGGAGTCACCTATTGGTGTCTTAGAAAAGTGACGAAAATCAACTCCTATTTAGTATCTAAGCCAGGTATGGGTAACAACCGGCCCGCTGTAAGATATGATCCGGCCCGCGAGACATGTCACGGGAGTGACAGTGGGGTTCTCAATTATTGCTTCTCAATTATTCTAAACTAGTTTATTCCAGATTATCCCTTCATTTTGCCTATATAAGTGGGTGGATGGCCCGAACGTTAGTAGTAGTCATACACACCGACTTGAACTTGGCCGCTATAAAGCAGTTCATGAAATTAGCGAGTAAACGCTTTTTCGACTCTGCCCTTCATCACCTGAATCCCCTAGTAGTAGCGGCCGCTAACTATAGGCCCTCTAAAATCAGTAAATGCCGTCGACCAAGGCACGCACTAGAAGATCCCGATGATCTTATCACCATCCATCACGTAGCTCACACGAAGAGACTCGCGCAGTCTCAATCAATAAACAAACCGACATATCGACCCCGCCGCCGGGGCCCGCTTCTACGCTGTCGCGGAAGCCTAAATTCGCGACCACCCGATTAACGTTAAAGTCGCCCCCCCCGACCCTTGCTCGCGCCGGCCCGTGCCGAGAAACCGAGTAGTAATAAAAGATCCCTTTAAACCCCAAATAGTCATTGATCCAGCAGTCACTTGCGATTATTACTGTCCCAGTAACTCCCTGAGCCGAGGTCCGTGTCCCGCAGGGGACGTCCTCAGGCGCAGTTACTTAAATATAAATAAAAGCTAGGCTGGAGGCTACTTAATGCTTCGCCATTTTGCCCGGTTAAGCAGCTATATCCCTCTTGGGATGAGTGCGAGAAGCCCACCACAAAAAAAAACCGAACATTAGTTCAGTTCTATTTGAGTTACCGAGGTAATAACTTGGACAAGCGATATCCTAGCGAACTGCTCGAGCCGTTAACTTGCTTTGTGACTTTGTGTGCATCTTGAGTGGTTACTAACTATAGTTTGTTATTATGTTTAAAGTAAACAAAAATGATGTCTGGTGGAAAGAAACGAAAAGTAGATACAGAGGGTCGGCAGTTTCAAGAAAAATGGACTGAAGAATTCTTTTTTATATTGCACAATGGTAAGCATATTTGTTTGCTGTGTAATGAATCCATTTCAGTAATGAAAGAATTCAATATAAAGAGGCATTACTCAACTAAGCATGCTACGCTGCACTCACTGACAGGACAATTAAGAACAGACAAAATCCAGAAGCTTACCGCAAATTTGGAAAAACAGCAACAAATGTTTCATAAACAAAGAACAGAACTTGATGTTGTGAAAGCTAGTTTTATAATTAGTTCAAAATTGGCAAAGGCATTAAAACCATTTGCCGAAGGAGAATTTATCAAGGAGTGTATGTTAGAAGTTTGCGGTATTTTGTGTCCTGAAAAGAAAAATGAATTTGAAAAAATTAGTTTGTCAAGACGAACTGTTGTTTGACGTATAGAAATGATGGCTAATGATATAAAAACAACATTGACTGACCATATGGCTGGTTTTGAATCATTTTCCATAGCATTAGACGTGAGCACCGATTTGTCTGGCACAGCTCAACTGGCTATATTTATTCGAGGTGTTGATAAGGAGTTCACTGTTACTGATGAATTGCTTGCTTTACAGCCGCTAAAAGGAACCACTACAGGAGAGGATATTTTTATTGTAGTTCAAAAGGTATTCACAAGTTTTGGCTTGCCATGGTCAAAATTAATTGGAGTATGCACTGATGGTGCACCTTCTATGATCGGCGGTTACGTAAAGGTTTCATCGGAATTTTTAATGAAAAGGCAACAGAATTAAATGTGCAAAAAGATGATTTGATAGTCCTTCATTGCATTATCCACCAACAGAACTTGTGTTCTAAGTCCATTCGACTCCAGAATGTTATGAATGTGGTAGTAAAAACCATCAACTTTGTTCGATCCCGAGGGCTTAACCATCGTCAGTTCAAGGCGTTTTTGGATGAAATATCAGCTGAATATAACGACGTAACATTTTATTGTGAAGTCAGATGGCTGAGCAAAAGAAAAATGTTGAAACGGTTTTAGCTTAGAAATGAGATAGCAGACTTTATGAAAATAAAAGATAAACCACTATCTGAATTAAGTGACCCAAAATGGATATGTGACTTAGCATTTCTGGTCGATCTTACAGGCTATTTGAATGATTTAAATTTGACAGTTAGTAAATGATTTGTACAGCCATTTGAAAGTGTTTCAGATCAAACTACGCTTGTAGGAGTCACAGATGCTGTCTGGTAACAGTTACCATTTCAACACGCTCTCTGCGCATGAAAATATTGCTTATGCTCAATATGCTGAAGAACTCAAGTTAGTGTCGGAACAATTTTTGAACAGATTTAGCGACTTCAAAAACATGGAAGACTGTTTCAGTTTATTTGCTCCTCCTACAAAATGTAATGTACAAAATGCTCCACAATACACTTACATTTGTAAGTGTATTGGAGTTGATCGAGATTCAAGAAAACTCACTCCTAAAATCAAATTTGAAGACGTAGAGTTGTGCGATTTCTACAAAAAAATACCTAGAAAAAGAAAATTTTCCGCAGATTAGAAAATTCGCAAGAAGATTGATATGTGCGTTTGGCAGTACTTATAAATGCGAACAGTTCTTTTCATTGATGAAAGTTAAATAAATCAACACATCGTACAAGACTGACTGACGATAATTTGGAAAATTCTTTACGTCTTTGTATCAGTGGAATTAATCCAAATATCGATGGATTAGTTTCCCAAATTCAAGCTCAAGTGTCATTGATTTCGGTGTATTTAACTTTCGTAGTTTGTAACAATTGCAAATTTAACGATTTAATTATAATGTACCATGTTTTTCAATTTCATTTTGTTATTTTAATAAATTGTACTATAATAAAATTGTCGTATTATTTCATGTCTAATATCTATCCCAAAAAATATTATCACTACTCTAAAATGCACTAAGTACTTTTAAACGCGGCCCGCGAACGTATTTGCACGCTAAAGTTTGGCCCTCAACATGTCAAAGGTTGCCCATACCTGATTTAAGCTATATAGTTACATGTATTCCTAACAGTAGATACTATATGATGACCACGACCGCTCTGTCAAAAGTGGAATGACAAAGAAGAGACCGCTTGTCAGACATTTATTCTCTGAGGTGCAGATGGATTATGATGTGCAAAGAATGTCACCTACCGTAACCACGACCGCAATAAGCGAAACTTAACCTCGCAGATCAGTCCTTCCGCGCAGTATTCAATAAGATACGAATCCCTCAAAGCATAAGTAGCTAAGTTACCTTTTTATCGTTACCAAACGTACACTAAGACGTTAAACAAATAACCACTCGAGTCCAGCTAGTTTGTTATCTATGGGATATAATAACACCTATTTTGTGCTGGACTGAATGCCAATGAGGTGTTGGAATATTTACCCCAGTATCTGTTAACTATACTGAGCTCAAATGACTATTAAATTACTAGTTCTTCTCCTATAGAATTTTGGAACATATCGAGCTATTAATGAAGGGAGAATACAAGATAATATATTGGTAAAATATAAATTACTACTTAGTCCATTGTTAGTTATTAAGCTACCTATGTACTATTATGTCCATAGAGGCTGGCTTGTGTAATAAAGCTTTAATTCTACTATTATTCCTGTTCACTTAAAGGTATATATTGAAATATCGTACTGGAAAACTAATAGAAATGCCTATGTAATCTACTTTGTGTGATGATCAATTTTTCATAAGGAATATGTACGTGTCGTATTATAATTTCAGTATTTTAATAATATAAGTGTATAATTGGACCATGATTTGTATTATAATTTAAGCTTTTTAATGATGTAATGGACTATTCGCGTACTTGCTGACTTTTCCCGTGGGTCATACCTGCCGGTTTCGGTACCGCGGATATGGTGAATGAACGAGCGCATCCCACGGCCGGCGATACTCAGGTTGAAGGAAAACCGTGGTGGTTATAGCCTATAAGGATTTGGTACACCCCTCAGCTTTCTCTAGAGCAAAAATTAATACTTATATGACGAAAGTATTTCACCCCTAAGAACTTGATTTATTTATACTTGTATGTACCTATATATATCAAGATACTGAATATAGCCTACCACCAAAATATAAAAACCAGAACTCTACTTGCCAGCGAAAAATGAAAACACGAGAGCAGAGTAGAAACTCCTAAAAGAATATACAAGAGAGGCTCTAAGTCCGATTTAATGTGACTTCCTATAAATCGATTCCATTCCATCCCATTCGAATCCATTTTTATTATGTCGAAAAATGTCATAATCTATAATACTTTTGAACAACTCCTCCCAGGAGAGCTTAATTTCCACTGTATTGTATCTACGTACCTTCATATTATATTTACCGTATACGTTTGGACGACGACTAGAGCATCAGTCTGCTTTATGTTATGAGACTTATGAGAAACAAGAATTCTATTATCTGTTTGGGAGCACTGAATGAGGATAAGTTTTAACTACTTCGGCTACGGCGGGCATAATTGTGTGATTTTGAGATATTGGAATTACAATGTAAGGCATTAGAAGAACTGAGACAAAACTTACTAATTGATATGATAATGATATTGATAATACTAATGCATATTAATTATAATAAAAATCCTAAATTAGTAGCTAATTAAGGTTATGAAAATTAGGTGTCGCCTAAAAATGCTGGTTTTATAAAAAATATACACGATGCAAGTTTTATACTTACATAAGTGTTGTATCATTATTTATTTAACCGGTGGGCAAAGGTAATTTCAAAATACATATCATCTAAACTATTGATTTCAATAACTTTCCATGTGAGGAGCTTTGCGAGAATTATCCCCTACATTATATAAACTGTCTTTCCAACTTTTCTCGAACTGCAAATCAGTGCCAAATAATATAGATATAAATTCTATAAGTATCACAAACCGCTCATTAAGTACTTTTGCTTGTCTAGACAGAAAAATCACATCATTCGACGCTGTTGTATTAATTAATACTTCAGTTAAGCATCCAAAAATGGATCATGTGTCGTTAATTATGGCGTGAGTTATTTTTATCAACACTAACAGATACAATGAATATTTTATCATGACGTAGCCAGCGATAATCTGACATTGATAAATGTATCGTGACTTTATCATTCAGCTGAGTGAAGTAACTCGTGTGTGGTCCCTAACCGCCTATAGGGTAATTAGTCAAACAGATTTATGGAACCCATTGAAAAGGCATAAGCCCTTGGTTGCAGCTGCGAGGTAACTTATAAACACCAGGATTCACAAACATTTCCCATGCGAACTGTACATCATTAATTCTGCCTGGGCTACAAAACTTTGGTGCTTTGAGATTTTCAGTACTTCGAGTTGGCGATTAAGCTTTAAGCAATTAAATATATGCATTAAACCAAAACAATACAAATAAATACATAGTGTTTTCAACTGGAGTTTGCAATAGCATTTCAGGAGAAACAATAATCGTTAAAGTAGTAGGTAGTAAGTAAAGGCCCTTCATCAAATCGTAGACGTACTTGTAATGCGAAGCATGTGCAACCATTAGATAAAAAATAAGTGCTGTAAGGTCCTATTTATTTATTATTATCACAGTGTAAGTTTGGGGTACATGAAAGAGAAAAATAATCTCCACGACTGACGATACCCAAGTACCCGGAGTACCCTGGCATTTAGCCCAATTACCAACCTTGCTGTCTGGCTAATCTTTTCACCACGGCATGAGCTATTCCCATGTGCAATACAGCTCATACTAGTAAGAAGAGGGTGTAAGTACCTATTTTATTTTGCATTTAAATCGACCGTTTCATCGAAGTTCCTGCGATATTGTTTATTCAGTTCATTATAATGTAATGGATTCATCCACCCTTATCTAGACACGCGTAGATACGAATGACCTATGCAACTACATATTCCAACTTATAACTAAGAATATATAACGTAGATGGTAGTGATCTGCGATTGTTACGATGTTACGATACGAGATTGGCCCCGTCCGACTTCATTAGAAGTTAGATTAAAGGTGTCCATGTTACAGCTATTTACATGGCTATAAAAACAAAACCAAAAGCGACCGGGATCTTCCAACTCTCTCAAAAATTCTCTAGTCGATCCTCTTGCTAGTGATGTGTCACATGCCATAAAAAGCTTTTTACAACTTTGTGAATTAGCTAGAATTGTAAATCGAGCCACAAAATACTAAATTCCAAATTCTAAAGAAAAAAGTCTTTTTGCGTAATTGTTACTTGAGAAACAGGTAACATTTGTTTTCTCAGTCTCGCGAAGTAAAATCTATCTTCTATCTCTTTCTTGCATAGCGTAAACTAGTGTTAACAAACGACGAACTGCCGCCGACGACGCCGTCAATCCGTCATTATTTTAGTCGAGACATCACTGCCTCTGCTACCTGACGTGTGTGCTAGTTCATCGTACTCCGCCATTTTTTCATTTTGTTACTTTGTTTTGTTGAGTTTTGCTGGTTTTTGTTACGTTTTAACTTTTGGTGTTATTGTTAAACTTTGTTGACTTTTTTGTTGTTGCAATGGCGACGTTCTTTAACGAAGAATATGCTGACATCATGATGGCTTATGGAGCCGCCCATGGTGTCGCTCGTGCTGCGCAACGACTTTACCAGGAACGCTTTCCTGGTAGACGATTACCTGGCCGCAGAGTCTTCCAAGAGACATACCGACGCATATGCGAGACTGGCAGTGTCACTTTTCATGAACCAAGGGGCCATATTGTGCGACATAATGTTGAAGTGGACGAGAGAATACTGGCACTTTTTGAGGAAGACCCTACAAGAAGCATTAGAAATGTGGCAGCACATCTTGATATTTCAATATGAAAAGTGTGGAAAGTTCTTCAGCAAAACGAAAAGCATCCATTCCACTACACTCCGGTGCAAGGTACGTAATTTTAAACAACTTTAAACCCGTACACGCTTTGTTTGACGATGCCTTTGTTTAGCAGGTAATGGGTATGGTATGACGTCACTTCCAGGTAGTGAATCAGTTAGCCCATACAGGCGGCCCGCCGGTCCATAAAAATCTTATCGTGCAATTATTTACTGCTCAACAGGAATTTAAAAGAGTTCTTTGCTTGTAGGTCTCGAGGGTGGCGACTTTGACAGACGAGTGGAATTCTGTCGGTTTATGTTACACATGGATGTGGATGATCCTAATTTTTTCAAAAGAATACTGTGGACGGATGAATCCAAATTTACCAAAGAAGGGAGACTCAATCTTCACAATCTGCACCACTGGACAAACAAAATGGAAAACCCACGTGTTAAAAGACGGAAATCTTTTCAAAGGAGGTTTAGTGTAAACGTTTGGGCAGGAGTGATTGGAATCAGGTAGTTGGACCGCATTACCTGCCCGATAACCTCAAAGGTGACTACTATTTGGAATTCCTTCAAAATGACCTGCCCGAATTAGTGTCCGAGGTACCTGTATTTAATGAAAATGTATCCAAGGTATTCCAGCATGATGGCTGTCCCGCGCATTGGCGTTTGACTGTGAGGGAATATCTCGGCGATGTGTTCCCCAATGCGTGGATTTGTCGCGATGGCCCTATTGCATGGCCGGCACGTTCCCCAGACCTAACTCCGCTAGACTATTTAAAAAAAATAATTAAATAAATGTTAAAAATGCATTTTTTCTTTCTGGTAAAACCCCCCAAAGACAGATACGAGACAGATTTTACCTTATCTTATAAGGTAAAACAGATTTAATAAGTTTTTCCGGTATCATTTAAGCAATATTTTTTTAATTATAATTTGGAATTTAGTATTTTGTGACTCGATTCACAATTCTAGCAAATTCACAAAGTTGTAAAAAGATTTTTATGGCATGTGGCACATTACTAGTAAGAGGATAGACTAGAACATTTTTGAGGCAGTTGGAAGATCCCGGTCGCTTTTAGTTTTTTTTTATAGCCATGTAAATAGCTTTAACATTGACAGCTTTAATTTAAGTCCGAAACTTTGCGAGTAAATTAAAAGAAACTAGATGGCCAATGTCACTAATTTTGAATTTAAAAGTACTGTAATACAATACACATCTAAATAAGATTAAAATTCAGAGTCTACCACTTAAATTTGTATTTGAATGTAAAATTTGGGTATTTTTTAAATAAAACAATAAAAAGTCGATGAAAAAAAAACCACAGGGCATGAGAAATGTTTAACTGTGAGGTTGACCCCCCAGTCGACCATTTCAGTTTGGCACACGATGCACCAAACACCCTGTATAATAGGATATGATAGGGATAAAAACATCTTAGTTTCTATTCAACAACAATAGAACCAAAAATCAATGCGTAAGATAACATACATTAAAAACTGTGCTCAAGCGCTATCCGAACCACACTCACGTGATTACAGTTCAAATCTCTGCTCTAGTACAGACCTATAACTGAGTGACGATTTAGAATAAAGCCAGTACTCAGTTGAACTACGTTCAATAAATCTATGCTTGCGTTTTAAAATTAATGCTCAACTCAAAACTAGTTTTAAACAGAGATCAAAGCTTGAGTTTCGTTCTGTAATACAGACCTAAAAATAAGAATGACTCAAATCGGTTCTCTGATCTGAGAGGAATCGAAACTATTAACACATCACCTAGATAAGCGCAGTAAAATTAACCTGTTTATTGAAGCTGGTTTAAAAACTACTCAATCAAATGTCATGAAATTTATATGGGACCAACTCGAAAGCATTCTGCATCAGTTGAAATGAATGAAATGAATTGCTCAAATCGGTCTACTAATCTCGGAGTAATCGGTGTACATGAATAAAAAAAAACCCCCTTTTCGAAGTCGGTAAAAGCGTGGGTGCTTTATCAGATATTTTCATGATGACGCTACTTTTACAAATATTCACAAACATATTTACAACAATTCACATTCACCCCATGCTTTTTTACATATTATTTTGTTGATCACTCTCTTGTTCTTTTAAACTTATTGAAAATCATTTTCTACTTTTTAGTTCAGTTATCTACAAAAGCGTGTTTTTTTAGTTTTTTATAACTATTTTTATTTAATAACAAGTTCTTGTTGCTTCTGCTAGAAAGTAAGTACGTTACAAGTTATAGCACCCGATTCACCCAAATCCGTTAAGCTAATATACATTGTAAGAGCAAATATGTAAACAGGTATACAAACAAGGTACCAGTATGAAATCCATTATTAACCTATCAAACGCTTCGGCATAAATGTTGTATGCAATCGCGGTCATAATCGATTAGGTGTCTGAAACGCCAATGTATTGCTGTTATCTCGACACGCTTGTAATTCGAGCGACAATCGTGTGGTGTTATGCGTTACTTGTGGGCATGGGAAGGGAGGGGTCGGTGGTCAACCCGGTACATGTAGGTAACTAAATATTGTACGGATATTAATTTTTCTTTGGCTCCAATATACGACTACATACTTAGGAATGTGTAATTTAAACTACATACTCGATAGTAAATATATTAAGTATAGGTAATCTATTGGCATATTTGTATGCGCCACCCTAGGATGTGATGCAATACGTAAGTCTTGAAAGAATAATCAAACTAACTAACTAACTAAAGAAAATATTGATCCTAAAAGTCGGCTACCAATATGTTATGTGTCATCATTTTGGGCGAATAAAGGACATAGGACTCCCTCCAAAGTTCGCCACAACGACTGGTCTGGGTGTTTCGTGTGCTCATTGGGTGGTTTTTGTCATAATCGCCACGCTTGGCAGGCGGGTTGGCCATCGCAGTTGAGTTGTTAATGTTCTCGAAGGACGCTGCTGCCCGTCCACCGACTAATCCTTGTAGTAATAGTCGCCTTTTACGACACCCATGGGATGAGATGGGTTGGTGCTATTCGTAGCCAGACCACAGAGCAATGTTATCTGTACCCAATGAATAATATTTTTCCGTGTAGTGTCCGGACTAAGAATATAGCACCACTCGATCTCCTCCCGTGGATATCGTAAAAGGCAAGCCAGAGGAATGGGCAGCAGCCTTCCTTCTGTAGAACAGTAGCTATACTGCGCACACCAGCCCGCCTGCCAAGCAAGTGAGGCGAGTATTATATAATATGACCCAATACGACACAATTCAATGTGGAAATCTATGGGGGCGGCTTTTGTTCAGCAATGGACGTCCTTTGGCTGATATCATGACGAAGACCCAATCAATATCTAATATTGAGTATTGCTGTACTTAATCTTCTCATTGCCTGCTTAAAATGAAGTACCTATACATAGATTTTGTAGTTTTATCGTAGTTGTTACATACATAATTACCTACTTATATTCGACTGTACTAGGTACGGTCGCTCATATGTTGGTAGCGTAGGAGCTTGGTAAGGTTTCAGATTCAGGTTATGAAACCGTACGGGGAAATTTTATTACACTGACAGAACTTTGCGTATTAAGAACGAGATACGTGATTCTAAAATAAGCAAGTGATGATGTATATGTATATAGCGAAAGGATAATAAATAACAATTATTGTTTGTTTATTATCAGGTAACAAACGACCATAAATGACCTACATAAATACAAGAATATCTAATAGAATTGAATTGTTTATTCAGTAGGTAATTAGGTTCAGAACAAACACAAGTTTTACACGTCATACTGAAATGACGGAGAGTATTTCACTACATGACAAAATCCGAGAAGCAATGCCCAAAGAAAAAAAAAAATTTGACAATCTCAGTGAATACTTTGTTTTTATGGCAATCCATATGTGAGAGGAGTGTAGATATAGGGAATCTATAAATAACGGGCTTATGCCACATGGGTTTATATCTGACTAAAATAGCTATATCACACTCACATTTACTATAGTTATAAATAAAGTTATATAATAATTAATTACACAGAAATGTCAAAAAAGAAATACCAATGATTCAAATGCCAAAAAATATCAATAATATTAATGTCGATTATTATTGTTGATAGGGTTCCGTACGTCAGAATGAAAAAAGGGATCCCTTATAGGATCACTCGTGTGTCTGTCTGTCCGTCTGTCACAGCCAATTTGATTTGAATCTACTGGACCGATTAAGTCGAAATTCGATACACACATGACCCAAACACGGACGTGTTACGTAAATAAATGAATTTAGAATATGGGGGTTACTTTTGAGGGATAAAATATAAAATAGGTTTGAAAAATTTACCGTGCAAAGATATTGAAAGAAAGGACCGCAGTGTAGTTCAAAATGTATGCAAACCTAGAAATCCAGTTTGCCCCTACCGTTCATCATAATAACACACTAATGAACCCATCATCTCATATTAAAATCACCTATAATGACAAATTCACTAACTTTCTCTAGAACAATATTCGCGTTTTCAATAAAGTGACTCAGTATTTCAACTGTTACTGTACTGTCATAGGTGGAGGGAGGTATGTGACATACATACAAATTTCTCAATATCTAGATCTATGAGCCGTTTTGAGCGATATAGTGATCCAAAGGTCCTCACATGAGCTTTCACTGCTGAATAATCTATGAGACGATAATCTATTGAACACCGCGATCATAACGCCCCCTCCTTCTTTTTTTTATTAAAGCGTGTGACAGATCTATCTCGTCTATAGATAGTAAATTGCCCACTGAAGATCTCCGAGTCATAAACACTGCTATTAAGTCACGTCTCTGGAAAAATTATGATATCGTAGTCACAGTGACATATTTTGCAATAGATTTCTTTTAACTTTGTTTTCATTCCTCTAACATTTTGGTAATAAAATTTTAACTTATCCATTGAGAGAAAAATATTTGATGCTAATACACGTACTAATCATCCATATAAGAGTACAACAATAATAATAATTTACTCGATTTTATTTAAAGCTTTTTTTTTTTTAAGGGCGCCCCCTGCGGGACACGGACCTCGGCTTAGGGCGTTGCTGGGGACAACAAGCTATTGTTTTGGGGACAGCTGGATCGGTATTATTTAAGTTGTTTTAAGGGACATTTAAAGCTACAGGCTCGGCACGGGCCGGCGCGAGCAAGAGACGGGAGGGAGAAGTGCTAACTTGAACGGGAAGGTGACGCGGCGATAGGCCTCCGCGACGTCGGTGAGGCGGGCATCCTCGGCGGCGAGGGCGGTACAACGGTCGGGTGTTTAGTGAACGAGACAACGCGAGTCTCTTCATGTGATCTAACGTGATTTCATCGTCTGGATCGACCAGAACGTGCCTCGGGCGGCGTACTGTACTGATACGGGAGGGTTCGTAGTCGGCGGCTGATACTACAAGGGGATTTGGGTGGGACAGGGCAGAATCGAGATAGCGTTTAGACGCTTGTTTCATAAATTGCCTGATGGTCGGCAAGTTAAGGTCGAAATGGAGTTGGTCGTTTCGCATGTACAGAGGCGCTCCGGTGGCCTTGCGCATGAACCGGGTTTGGAGGGTTTCGAATCTACGGAGTGGGTATGATTCGGCGTGTGCGAACACTGGGCTGGCATAGGTCATGATGGGTCGAATGCATGTGGTGTAAATTCTCACCTTATTTCTAAGGGATAATTTACTACGAGCGTTCAGAATATAGTGAAGGCGACCAAGCACAAAGGCAGCGCGGGCACGCACCGTCTTTGTGTGGGGAATGAAGGTCAGTTTTTTGTCTAGGGTGACTCCAAGATACTTGGCGTGCAGTTCCCAAGGAACCGATTGGCCCAGCATCGAGATCTCCCTGAAGCGTGGGACAGATCTCCCTGAAGCGTGGGATTTAAAGCTTCTATATCCCTTATATATTTATAGTCTGCGCCATCTTGCTTCCTCATAAATACCCTTCCATTCCGCACCCAAACGAACTTATATTCCTTTTCTCTGGCTTTAAATATGGCTGCAGCATGCAAGGCTTTATTTGTAGGAGATAGGTGCTCAACCACATAGATATTTTGTGCATTGCCAGCAATCCCCAGAGATTTAGTGTTAAGTTTATTATCTGGGTTGTTTTTATTAAACTTGATAGATGCGGCTAGAAACTCATCGCGGACTCTTGGGCTGTTAAATTGGACCACAATAGACTTCGGTCGGTTACTATCACTGTTAAGGCGAGCAATACGTGTTATATGGTGGATGTTACTTTCAGATAAGTTACACGATATTACCCGGCTCATGTTCATGACTGTAGAAACAAAGTTTTCACTCCTGTACTCAGGCAAACATTGTATCTCAACATTATACGATCTCGAGTGTTGTTCCATTATATTAACGCGCGTGTTCAGATCTTTGACTGTTACCTTGAGCACTTCATTTTCTTTTCGAAGGTCGTCTAACACGCAAAATTTTGTTTTAATTTCAGCCCTGATTTCTTTATATTGTTTGTTCATGAACGTCATTGAATCATGAACACCACTTATTTCGTCTTTTATGGCTTTTAGTTCCTTGTTAATAAAATTAGCAATTATACCATTCAAATAATTCGAATCGGTACTAGAATCTTTGGGTTCTGAGTATACACATCATATCATCATGGGTGATTTGAACACCAACCTCCTTTCTCACAACTCCCCTCGTTCCTGTAAACTGCTGCACTTGATCGAGTCAGCGAGCCTCCATGTCCTGCCTCTCCAAGCCACTCATCTCAACGTTCTGGGCGAGGATACCTGGCTCGATTTAATACTCACCTCCAATCCTTCCCTCGTTTCCTCTCATGGGCAGCTTTCTGCTCCCGGTTTTTCTCACCATGACCTTATTTTCCTCTCATATGTCCTGAAACCTCCCAAACCCAAGCCTAAGGTACTGTACAGGCGTTGTTTTGCGCGCTTGGATGTCGATAAATTAAAGAGTGATGCTACTGTCATTGACTGGAAACCTTTGGTGGAGGCCACTACGGTAGATGATAAAGTGCGCTTTTTCAATCAAGTGGTTATCGGCCTCTATGACACTCACGCTCCTGTGAAAAAAGTAAAATTAAAAAGACCACCTGCACCATGGATGTCTAGAGGAATTTTGATGGCGATGCGGCGGAGGAACCGCGCCTTCCGCAAGTATAAGAGAGATCGTATCGAGGATAATTGGAAGCTCTTCAAGGCTGCTAGGAATCGGTGTAATCAGATGATACGCAATGCCAAACGCCGCCATATTCTGGATAATATCTCTTCTTCCTCTTCTGCCGATATTTGGAAATTCCTTGGAACTCTTGGTATCGGTAAATCGCGACTTTTAGATCTACCAAAATCCATTGGCTTAGACGATCTCAACAATCACTTCTCCACTTCATTCTCATTTGATTGTCTAACCAAAAATCAAACGATCAGTTTTATAGATGGTCTAACGCGTCCCAACATAGATCCCTTTTATTTTTCTCCAGTTGACTCGGAAGAGATTATGAAGATCATCCTTTCCATTAAATCAAAAGCTGTGGGTTGTGATAACATCAGCCGCAATATGATCACCCCAATATTAGACGTTCTCCTTCCAGCAATCTCCCACATCCTTAATGTTTCGCTCGAATCCGGTATTTTTCCCTCCTTGTGGCGCAGTGCATATGTTTTGCCCTTGCCTAAGATTCCTAACCCCTCTCTTCCCAACCACTTCCGACCAATTTCTATTCTGCCCTTCCTATCCAAAGTGCTAGAGGCCTGCGTCCATAAACAATTTTCCCACTTCATTTATGCGAATAACGGCCTAAGTCCTCTTCAGTCTGGGTTTCGGCCAGGCCACAGCACTGTATCTGCCCTCCTTAAAGTGACTGGCGATATTAGGTCTGGCATGGAGGACAACAAGGTCACAGTACTAGTGCTAGTTGACTTCTCTAATGCTTTTAATACCGTCAGTCACGACATCCTTTTATCTATCCTTTCCCATCTTATGGTCTCTTCCGATGCAATGGAATGGTTTTCATCATATCTTCGGGAGCGTCAGCAATCAGTCCACGTTGAGGAGTCCTTCTCAACATGGTGTAACCTGAAAACTGGCGTTCCACAAGGCGGGATACTATCTCCTCTTCTTTTTTCTGTATTTATAAATCTTATTACCCAAAAACTTCAGTGTACGTATCATCTTTATGCCGACGACCTACAGTTGTACTTTCAAACTAAAGTGGAACATTTAGCCGATGCGGTCAAAGCCGTAAACCAAGATCTTGATGCCATAAATACCTGGGCCGAGAGTTTTGGTGTGGCGGTAAACCCCACTAAGTGCCAAGCCATTATTTTAGGAAGTCATCGAAACATTTATAAAGTTCGAAGCACTACCGTCCCACCTGTAATCTACAAAGACAAAATTATTTCTATTTGCTCCAGCGTCAAAGATCTTGGCTTGCATCTTGATCCTACTCTCAATTGGCGGTCCCAAGTTACAAATGTAAGTCAAAAAGTAACTGGAATCCTGCGGTCTCTCTATAGGCTCAAAAACTTTCTCCCGTCTCATACAAAAGCAATGCTTGTACAGACCTTAATTTTTCCCATAATTGACTATGGTGATGTGTGTTACTTTGACCTGAATGCAGATCTACTCAACAAACTTGACCGTCTTCTCAATAATTGCATTCGATTCGTCTTCAACCTCCGTAAATATGATCATGTCTCTGCGTATCGATTACTGTTAAATTGGTTGCCTATTCGCCAGCGCAGAAATATGAGAGCACTGACTACCCTGTTTTCTATATTATACACTCCTAATTCTCCTTCTTATTTATCTTCTCACTTCCAGTATCTTTGTTCCAACCACAATAAATATCTTCGTTCCAGTAATAATCGTCTTCTTCAATGTCCCACTCATAACTCTGGCTTTATTCACTCTACCTTCTTCGTCCAATCTGTTCTGTTGTGGAATGCACTCCCTCTTGAAATCAGGATGGCTAACAATCGGAACAACTTTAAAACTAAATTACGAAAATATCTTTTCAAAAAGACGTCAGCAGATTAATCTCAATTCTGATTTTTATTTTTTTCTCATCTTTATATATATATATTTTTTATATAATATGTATATATGTGTTTATTTCGTATATATAAATATATATTTATACATGTAATGTTTATGTACGTTTATGTATTTGTATAATATGTCTTCGCATCTATACCTTTCTTTCATATGTTGTCAGTGCATCTACCTTATTGTTCTCTGCATCACCCAAAGGTCGTCTGGCAGAAAATGCCTACGGCATTAAGACCGCCTTTGTACACTAGTGTACATTAAGTATAAATAAATAAAATAAATAAATAAATATTTCAAAAGCTCTTTCATTTCGCTTTTTACTATTTCTCGTACTATGCTCTCAGTAACAGGGCTACTTGCCGTAACACGCTCACAGTTAATCTCGCTGTCCCTGCATACGGTGAGAGGAGTTTTTTTACGTTGGGTGATGTTACTCTCATCCGTTTGCATAGTGTCCATAGTGCGGATACGCACCGGAGTGTCGTCGGCGTTCCGTTTTTTGGGTAAACAAGAGGGACACACCCAGGAAGACAGTTCATTCTTAGTTAGTGGTCTATCCGATGCTGCAGTAACACAAAAGTCGTGATAAAGCTCTTTGCAAGTGGAGCATTTCACAGATTTGTTATCAACCCCCACAGATGCAAGACAGCAAGCGCAACTATAAGCTGTAACGTTCGACATCATTGAATATTATTTCCTTGATTCAAGACAACACATTTGTCATATAAACGAGTTCACAATAGCCGTACACTACTTATAACAACGGGCCGCCGCGGCACAGTAACTCACAGCGTCGTGGGCTGCGAGTCGCTTACGCGTTCTCCACAAACTACTATCACAATTCACAAGTCGGTAGATTTTATGATTGAAAACGTGCAAATTAGTTGATATTGTGGTAAATTAACGTGGATTTCAAGGTATTATAAATGCAATTTCACTCATAACTTCACTTACGGACAATGTATACAAAATTTGACAGTTCAAAGTTCACTTATTGTAGCATAAAATTAAAAAGTTCCCACGAGCAAAACAAATAAGGTGTGCGTACGATGTGCGAAATATATCCTGTGACCCACGACACAGGAGAAATCCTAGTGTGGGGCAACGTTTCAACGTTTTAAAAAATAACAAAGAACAATTATTTGCCTCTGGCCATTATAAACCGGCCAGAACATGTTATAAAAAGATTTTTGTCTTGAAAAGAACTCCTCAGAGGTTCTGTGCAAGTAGCCTCTGCCCGGGCACAGCTTACGCTGTAACCCAGCGGATTTTCCCGTAACATTTACATTAGGAAAACCAGCGAAATTTTAATAAATAACGTAATTTAAAATATATCATGGGAATATTTTAAGATAATATCGAGTCTATTCGCGCATAGATTAATATCAAAATAATATTATAACAAGTCTACTTGTGACCACTGTCAATGCAACTTGATAGAAACGTTGAGGTTAGCTAAAATATTATTTTGATATTAATCTGTGCGCGAATAGACCCGATTTTATCTTAAAATCATGAATTCAATTTGCGAAAGTTTAAGAATTACTATACGGGAATAAATGTAAAGAAGTAAATTTTCTAACTCATCATCATCATCATCATCATATCAGCCACAGGACGTCCACTGCTGAACAAAGGCCTCCCCCTTAGATTTCCATAACGAGCGGTTACATGCCGCCCTCATCCAACGACTCCCAGCGACCTTCACCAGGTCGTCTGTCCACCTCGTTGGAGGTCGTCCCACGCAGCGTTTTCCGGTGCGCGGTCTCCATTCTAGAACCTTTGTGCCCCAGCGGCCATCAGTTCTACGAGCAATGTGCCCTGCCCATTGCCACTTCAGTTTACTAATCCTTTCAGCTATGTCGACAACTTTAGTTCTTCTACGGATCTCCTCATTTCTGATTCGATCTCGTAGAGAAATACCAAGCATAGCTCTCTCCATAGCTCGCTGAGTGACCTTGAGCTTTCTTATGAGGCCTATTGTGAGTGACCACGTCTCTGTTCCATATGTCATCACTGGTAACACACACTGGTTAAAGACTTGCGTCTTGAGGCATTGCGGTATTGTTGACGAAAAGATGTTGCGAAGTTTCCCAAACGCTGCCCAGCCGAGTCGGATTCGACGATTGATCTCTTTCTCGAAGTTGGACCTACCTAACTGGACAGTTTGTCCCAGGTAGACATACTCGTCAACAACTTCGAGAACAGAGCTCCCAACGGATATTGGGGTGGGCACGACATGGACATTTGACATGACTTTTGTCTTGCCCATGTTCATTTTAAGGCCCACCTGTTGGGAAACTCTGTTGAGATCATCGAGCATTGTGCTGAGCTCTTGCAGCGATTCTGCCATGACTACGATATCGTCGGCAAATCGAAGGTGAGTGATATACTCGCCATTGATGTTAATGCCGAATCCTTTCCACTCCAGTAGCTTGAAGGCATCCTCCATTGCAGCGGTGACCCTGTCTCACACCTCTCTGCAATGCAATTGCCTCCGTGCTCTGTTCATGTACTCGGACCGACATGGTGGTGTTTCTGTATATGCACTTCAACACTTCAATGTACCGATAGTCGATCTGGCACCGCTGCAGAGATTGCAGCACTGCCCAGGTTTCGATCGAATCGAAGGCGTTCTCTTCTTTTTCTTTCCCCCCAAAATGACAACACAATTTTCTAACTCATTAGTACTTTATTTCCACAATCATATATAGAATTTAATATCAACGCGGCCTATTATAATGGTAAATCAATATTTATCGTAAACAAGGAAGAGATAAGATAATACGGTTTCGTCGAAAATACTCCTTTATTTTCGACGACACCGTATTATCTTACGCCTACACTGTTTTCCAAAATATTAGTATTATTTTACCTGAGATAGAGGTAGACGGAGAAAGGAAGATGCAGTGATTGATCATAATGAATCTCTCTCTAACGTGGTTACATACATAAGTATATAGTGTCTATCGTACTTACCTGTATAAAAGTATGTAGTGTTAGTATCTTTGCAAAAGAGATGCATAAGGGCGATAGTTGAAATTCCTCCGTACGAATCTTGCAAACCACATTGTAGAAAGTTACATATAATCTTTACCAAGTGTGTTCATTTTTTAAATAAGTGAATTTGTTAAAACCAATCCACATATCTTTGTAAAGGCTAAAGACATTTATCCTCAGAATACAAGACGGAGAGTGCGTCTTGTTCTCGATTTTGTTCCAAGTACTTCACTTTTTCAGAGGAACTGTTATGTTATGTGCATCAATTTTTTATCGTTTGCCACTCTACATTTAGGGGCTTCCTCTATCACAGTTTAAGCGCAAATTGAAGGTCCTATTACTGGGAGAAATGATATATTCCACACAGGAGTGGTTTGACAATAATAATAGAAAATGTAATATTGATAATATATAGCCATAAATGACTTATTAACTTGACACGTGCATCGATCGTAATTTCAACATTGACATTGTATTGGCTACTTAAAATAAAATCCATGACTTATTGTGTTTGTATGTTCCTAATTTTTATCGTTTAATGTTTTATAATTTCACATGCCGTTTGAAGGTTAAACAGAACTATTTGTCACGTCTAAACATCCATTGTACTCTATTTATTGTGAATAAAGAAATTTGAATTTGAGTTTTGCTTTTTATAAATCGCACTACGATTTCTCATATTATATCGTGGGCATCATGCACAAACATTCTGATCAGGAACAATTATTATCTGTTAGCCATACAAATATTTGTGCCGTGCGCAAACCAACCTGCGACCCGTAGCGCAGAAAGCTAAAGTTAGTCATCTGCAGTAACCATGCCATCAAATTGCATATTTCAATATTTTGTTACTTACAAATTAAATTTCCATACATGAATTATTACGCTTTTGAAGATATGCCTATTTTTTACGTCAAATTGTCAACGTAGTTTAGTGCTGGCTTCAGGATAGGGATGTTACCTAGCTTCGACTCCGAATCTAATATGTTGGAACCTCCAGTACCTATACTTAGATCTTACCTTTGAATCCGACTCCGGTTCTGATGGTATCAAAATCGAGGTTTCACGGAGCTTAGCGGTCTGCCGACGAACGATGAACAGTCGAGTATCTTGCGAGCACTGTTTTAAATTATTGAATAATATTAGAAATATGAAAGAGTATGAGAAACGTGAGTGTGGAGCGCGCGATATGTTTAAGCATATATTTTATTGCGGATCGATTTGCTCTCGGTAACGCTTTATAAGATTTTTTGATTACCTAAGCTAATCTATTTTTCTTACTTTCGAAGTAAATATTGTATTTTACAAACTTCCATTTAATTTTGTGACTGCCGTCTCAGACTCTGTGGAGGTCATTATGATACCTCCGCTTCCGCCTCCGATAAAACCACCTCCGTAACAAAGGTGCCTAATTTAGGACTCTCCTTAAAAGGTAAGGTAAGTTTGTAGTTGCCCAATCCATTAAAGCTTCGGCGAAACCTGCGCGATCAAAGCGACTGTTAAACAGGAGCGTCAGCCGCGTGGCTGAAATCGCGGTGCATGCTAAGCATGATTCCTTAAGGTAGCCTGCACACCTACGCGACCACAGCGCGGGACGGCAAGGCTTCAGCGCCTCTAAAACAGACTTAAAGTTGCAAGCTTATCGGTTTTTAATGGATACATTTCGAGTGTGCGTTGGAATTACACGACTTAATTCCTCTAAGCCCAGTCCATCATCGGATAACCAGACGGACGGCATTGCGCTACCGTTAGACGGTGGATGTTCCACCTATGCGAAAGAAATGTTTTGCTTCCACTGTTTGCATTCGTAGCCGTAGTAATGGAACTCATGCCCGAGTTTATGTTTCCTAATGAACCTATGAGCCTTCATGTCTCGAGTAAATAGGTTATTTCTTGGCAAGCGTGCTCCATCGTAGACCGTCATTTCGTTTAATATCAGGTGAGTTAATCGTCAGACGGGTCTCCTATCTATACTATAAGTCATGGTTATTTACCTTGCGGGCTTATGAAAACCATTGTTGTTCCAATTGTTTAAAACAAGACGGGCGATATCTCCGACAAAACAACTACAGACTAGACTCGTTAGCTACTGTGATAGCGACGGTGCTGGACAGTTTGCTTGATCATCAACTTGGCAGACAAGTTGAAAGCTCTCGGGGCTTTCCACGTAGACTACAATTTTGAGTCTCAAGCATACTGTTTAGTACTAATTTTACTCGAATAATGCCGAATATACGTGCTTTTTGGACTTGTCGAGAGCATTTAACCTGGTCTCATACAACGTGCTATAGGATCAGCCCTGGAAGGAGACTAGAATTCCCAGGGAACTAATACATTTTTTTATGTATTGGTATAGTAACCAATCTAACAGTATTAGATAGGTGGGTTTATACTCGACGGAGTATGTGGGGTGAGGTCGTGAGGTCTGACCTCGTGTCGCCTACTAACCTATACGTCAACGGGCTGATTTCGCGGAGGCAAGCTGGTATCGGATTCTCAATATACGGTAGGATTGTGAATAACATGTCGCGACCAAGCGCGTCGTCGAGGCCATCCTGCCACTCTTAGGAGCCTGGCTCAGAAGGAGCGAGCGCGTCACCTACCGTCTGACGCAGGTATTCACCGGTCACGGTTGTTTCAGTGCGTACCTGCACAGAATAGGACGCGAGGTTACGGCACAGTGCCACCATTGTGGAAGCAACCAGGATACCGCAGAGCACACGCTCGAGGAGTGCCCTGCGTTTGCGGCCGAGCGGTGGATCCTGGTCGATTGAATCGGGCAAGATCACTCTCTGCCGGCAGTAGTGTCGGCTATGTTGGCAGAGCATAAAAATTGGAATGCAGTGGTCTCCTTCTACGAGAGCGTCATGCTCCAGAAGGAAACTGCAGAGCGGGATCGGGAGAGGGCTGATCCCGCACGGAGAAGGACGAAACGGCGCCGGGGCAACAACTATCCCGGGTCCCAAGTCCAACACGCCTGAGCCCCCTGCCGTCACTTCATGGTGTGGGGCCTCGGGGGGTGGGGGGCCTCGGGGGTCGCGGGCGCGCAAATTGGGGTATCTACGTGCTCACACCGAGCGACCCCCGGGAAGACGGTGGCGCGCACGTGGTCACGTGCCGCCGTGTGCGCAGCACAGCGCAAAGCAAGGCTTGGGGGGATCTTTTACAATCCCCCCCGAGAAGTGACTAGGAGGGCGACCTTTTTACAGTCACGGCACCAAAATAAAATAAAGGCGTGGCACCAATGGGCGGCTCTAGTTGGTGATCTTACGAGGACCTGGAGCCCCCCTTCGGTGCCGAAGATGACCGCTCCAGTGGTTATAGCCGGTAGGAGTCCAGCATACCCCTTCGCCCTTCCCCGGGGTGAAGGAAGTTCCATGTAGAATTTCCACTGGACATCAATAAAAAAAATAAAAAAAGATTGTGAATATCATAAGTTATGCTGACGCTATGGTTTTGCTGAGCCCATCAGTCATAGCTCTTCAAAAATTGAGAGGCATAGAGAGGTACGCGGAGGCCCATGGCCTCAGGTCAGCAAAACTGGCCGAAAGTAGGGCCATTCATACCTCGAAGACACACTTCACTGTTGTGATGGGGGACTTCAACGCAAAGCTGGGCACTCGATGCGATGGTGAGTTGAGAGTGAGGCTATTTGGATAGGGGCAACGAAACCCCAGGGGACAGAGGCTGGCCAACTTTTTGGATAAGGAGGTATTCTTCGTGATGAACTACTTTTTCCAAAAGCTGCCTTACAGCAAAATGGACCTGGATAAGTCCCAATGGTTCCATAAAGAATGGAATTGACTTAATTATGACCAATAAAAGACAAATAAATTCAATGATGTCTCCGTGATCCATAGGATGAAAACCGGTAGTGATCACCGAATGGTAAGAGGCACATTGAATATTAACCTCATAATTGAGAGGTCTAGTCTTATGAAGTCTACGCTCCAGCCCTCTAGTGCTCATATCGAGAACCCCGAGAGCTTTCAACTCGAACTCCAAAAGCGCTTCGAGTGCCTAGAACATTGCGTATCTGTGGATGATTTAAATGGTAGTTTTGTAGAAACTGTCCAAGCGGTTGGGTCTAAGTTCTATAAAACCCACTGCACCTGAGCAAACATGTTCAAAGTGGGAGCGCGGGAGTCCCAAAAGCATCCTGAAGCTACATCCTGAAGGTACATAGGGTAGCCTGCATGGGCATCACTGGAGCCTTTAAAACCACGCCTACTATGGCACTCGAGTGGATGTTGAACATTCAACCACTTCATATTCACATACAAACAGAGGCAAGAAAATCTCATTATAGGGTTGCAAGGGCAGGCGCGTGGAATCGATACAAGCTCTGCACAAAACACACATCAATGGATCTTGTGAAAGAACTGGATGACTTAATGGACATGACATGTGATGCTGACAATCCAGTCTATATGTCCAATAGGAGATACAGTGTACATATACCCACAAGGGAAGAGTGGCAGAGAGGACTTAAGCCCATAAATGACACTGCTCATCTCATTTGGTATACTGATAGATCTAAAATGAAATCAGGTACGGGAGCAGGAATTTGGTCAAATGACTGCAATATCAGTCAATCCATGGGGCAATATACATCGGTTTTCCAGTCGGAGTCCTATGCTATAATTGTCAGCATTAAAGAAATGCTAAGGAGGAATGTGAAGGACAAAACCGTATACATATTCAGCGACAGTCAAGCAGCTCTAAAGGCACTAATCTCCTTTAAAGTAAACTCGAAACTAGTCAAGGAAGGCGTTATCCTACTAAACAATCTAGGAAAACACAACAACGTAAAGCTTATCTGGGTACCTGGACACGAAGGTGTTGAAGGTAACGAGAAGGCGGATCAACTAGCTAGAGCAGGCTCGAGTAAGCAGCTCACTGGCCCTGAGCCATTCGTAGGAATACCTCATGGTACCTACCAACTGGCATTACATGCATTTGCTGATAAAGAACATGACAGAGAATGGAGGCAAGCGAGAGGTCTAAACCATTCCAAGACTTTCTGCAGCACAAGACTAAACGGGTTTAAGAAACTATTAAATCTTACCAAAACCCATTTAAGGCACTATATAGGTGCAATGACAGGCCACTTCGGCACCAAGGAGCACCTCCATAGGATGAAGCTTAGCACAACGGATACATGCAGATTCTGTATGGACAATCAAGAGTCTATGCAGCACATTTTGTGTAGCTGTGACGCTCTGGGAAGACATAGGGCAAAACATCTAGGAATGGCTTATCCATTACTTGATGATTTTGCACGGCTCCAGGCAGGTACGATTGCGAAGTACCTACAGGGACTTCTGGATTTTCCAGCGGAGGAGTAGTGCAGGGCTTTGGGCAGCAAAATGGACCCAATGGGGTCGAAGTGTGTTCGGCTGCTGAGCCCGTGGGCGCCAACAATAGAATATAAATACTACAATATTTATTAAATAAACGCATTAGTTAAACGGATACGTTAAACTCTTTACAGTTAAAACCTACTGAACTTCCTAAAGTTAAAACCTGCCTGACTCATACAGACCGAGTGTTGAAGATATTTCATGTAGACTGTTTAACGATTGGTTCTTAATGAACCGTGTCGTTGAAGCTATTGATATTACGCAACTGATACATTTCATACGGTATTGAAGATTTGTCGTATTGAATCCGTTCTTATTTAGCCAATATTATAAACACAGAGTATGAGTTTGCTTGTTTAACTTAAGTGGAATTTTTGTGATTAATTTTGGAAACTACGGGATTGATTCTGAAAATGTATTCAATGTTACCATGAAATACTATTCCAGATGGAAATAGGCTGGGAATATTTATCACGTCACCGAAGCGAGGGCGTACTTACTGGTTTAGCGCAAGTTCGATAAACTCTAAACCAATCATTCTTTTTAAATAAATTCTCGTTTATTTTCAGCCTGCCTATGTCTGGCTCATTTGGCTTAGTCCTACAGCAAAAAACGAACGAATTATTTAATTCTGCATACAACTTGGTTTTATTAACTCGTTCCCAAACTCAGACTTCAGAGGATTATAATTAGTTTTAATAAATAATATGTGTCAACTGTGATGCCAATCGATAAAAGAACAAAACAGTGACTTGCTTCTTCGTTTGGGTAAAATGATAACTCTTATCATGAAAATGTATGACTATAAATTAATTATATTTTGGTATCAAACCCATTTTAACATATAAATCAACATGGCTACATTGTACCTGTAATTCACGCCTTACTTTATTGAAGGCAAGCACCTTTCAGAGGTCTCATCTATGCGAGTACTCATTACTAATTGTTGTCGAATGGGGGAAATGAATTAGATAGCGCAATTCATCTATACACAACGTTCGCGGCTAGTCAGGCTTCTCTCTAAGGCCGCAGAGTTTTTCTTTATGAAGGGAAGATGTAGTTCGCTTACCCAAAAGAAGTCTATTTACCCTTGAAGTTTTACTCCATTCGTTTTTTGTTCACGATTTACGGGACGTCAAAACTTATGTAGGTACGACCCGTGATTGATGGTCTTTTGATACGAACTTTAATTTATGTTTTCAAATATTTTATATTGTATAGTATAGTGTATATGTAAAGGTACTACGTCTAAAAACAAATCCTTTTAAATGCGATCTGAGTTAAATGAGAAATTGAAGTCATTTTCTTGTGCAGGAGTGGCGGGACTAGTTGTAAATGTTACATGACGTTTTAATAAGTACAGTACCCCTAGTACGAGTTTCTTTTCACGATCGAAACGTAATAGTAAACTACATAGTTACCACGTTCGGCGCTGCGATTGGCCCGCACCAAACTCTTCAGCCAATCGGAGCGCCGAACGCAGTAACTATGTAGTTTACTATTACGTTTCGATCGTGAAAAGAAACTCGTACTAGGGGTACTGGTCCAATAAGTCTAGATTAAAATGCATCGAAACGCGTTAAAGCGCTTGTCTATATTCATAGAATTGTATTTGAATAGGCATTTGATAGGAAACCATAATTTACAATACAGTTTACAATACTGGTACTTTTCAATTGGCTTCCATTTCTTTTCAAAGGTTTATTGTATTCTAAAAAAAGAAAATGTGACTCGTTCTGGAAATGAATCAAAAACGCCGGATTCGATTCATAAGAATGTCTTACAATCGAATATCTATCATCATCTTTTAATAGAACACTAGCTTTTGCCCGCGGCTTCGCACGCGTGGTATTCGGAAATCTACATCATGGATATTGTTCATACAAAAATATGGGGGGTGCGCTATAAAAAATGGGGGGTGGGGGTAGGAGGTTGAAAAATACTTTACGACCTATTTTCATACCTACCAAATATACAAAAACCATTAAAATCGGTCGAGCCGTTTCGGAGGAGTATGACCACAAACACCGTGACACGAGATATTTATAAATTAGATAACGTTTTGACTCATTTACAAATCGTTCTCATCTCATCAACCTATGACCATTACTATGAACGGTCATATAGGTTATTGCCAGAATCACCACGCTTGGCAGGCGGATTGGTGATCGTAATTTATTGTTATTAATTAACACATAGGAGCATGCTGCTGCCATCCTCTTGATATTATTGCACATCTCTTGAGATTGACTTAAAAATAATGATAAACATTAATTTAAGGGTTTACACTTTTTTAGGACTGTCAGCTTGATATATCTATTATTACTATAACAAAATCTTAGAGAGACAAAAACTGTACAACGAATATTTTTTGAAAAAAATCACTGCCCTGTGCTCCAGTAACGAGACTGATGCCAAAACTGCAATTTTTAGAATTTCTGTCTGTTTGTCTGTATGTCTGTTTATCTGTTTGTCTGTTTCTATGTTGGATGTTACCGCTAAAACTACACTATAGAATTCGTTAAAACCCGCATCCCGAAGCGCAGCAGCCGATTGTATCAGCCACTGTACCAACCGTGCCGCCAGTGTCTGTGACTTTGTTGTTATTAAACTTTTCTAAACAACTTACTAACCTTACCTACGATATTTTATTTATATCTGAATTATTTGAACAATTTCCGATTCGTACGGACCAGTGTTGATTAATTTGGTGCTCTGTGTATAGAACATTGCACTCACGTTTAGTAGCTAACTGAGCCTCATGATCAACTGCAGTTTTGAGAGATCGAGCTAGCCTTTGCATCTTAAAAGCCCACGAGCCTTGAAAGATATTCCTCTTTAACTGCTGAAATCAGCACGCAGCGCCAGTCGCGGTTAGGTACCCAAAGAGTTGTCATTGCTGCCTCTCCATCACAAGATAGTACTGAAGGACATGAAGGACGTCTCGCAACCGATCGGAAGCCCCATGCTGCATCACGCGCCTCATAGACTTACACCCAGTGTGAATCGCCATCGAGCTCGCGGAGTATCTACACTGCGACGTCTCTATACATGATCAACATCCAACGGTCATGCATGTGGACGTCCATTTAGAGAATGGCTAGCGAATTTATTTCAATTCTGAAAATGTCATTGAGCGCCTGGAAAATCCGCGTCAAACTACGCTTTTCGTATTTTTTCAACTATGCGAAGAGGATCTGTTCGCCAAATCGCGAACGAATGCCGAGATGCCGTCATACTATACGTACGAGAAGCAAAGAGGTGTGTTTGATCGACGTCAACGTAGGCGTACAGTATATGGTTTCCAGGGAGTTATGAAAGACGCCACATCGGGTAAGGTCTACACCGTGCATCCAAATAATGGCAAGTGCTATATTTGCGCATTTTACTACACACGGTGCTTTCGATGCCGTTAAGTTTCCTAAACACCACCCAGACTATGGAGCGCTCCATCTAAGTACTTGACGGTGATAAACACTGGGACATAACTCTCGAGGAGGTCAGCTACAGTCCCAGTCGTCTGCGATGTTTGTTCGCCATCATGTTGGTCTTCTAAGCGCCGACAGCCAGGGTTCGACTTATTGCTGTTCACTCAGTGCACATTATAGTGAGTGATTTCAAACGCGTGTCTGTATAACGGGCGGCAGGGGTGGGGTCGGCATCAGATTGCTCGCAACGGCACGCTGTATGCTCGCTTGAAGCGCGCGATCTGCTCATTCGGTCTATACGCTGTATGTGGGATGGGAGCATGGCAGTAGCGAGCACACTCGCGAAATGTATCTTGATATTATAAAAGTATTGTACATACTACTTAAAGCCCTAATTTGTATGACAAAATGAGCGGTGTGGCTATAATGAGTGGTTGGACTGTTAATACTGGGCGGAAAAGGGCAAGCTACATCTTAGGAAAGTTATTGATGACGACACCCAGTGCCATGTGGGAAGCGTTTTCAAACAAAAGACAAATCTCATGGTTTGGCAGTCGGCTGGCTGGACTGGTTGCAATATGCGGCAGGCCTATGGGTCGTGTCATTCGAAAATATATCATGATCCCTCTACACCTAATACAAGTTCCTAATGAAAGCTCAGGTCATTATTGCATGTTTTCAATAGCCTGATATACATTTCTAAATGCCACGCGTGCGAAGCAGCGGGCAAAAGCTAGTTGTATAATTAAAATAACAATTTCATTATGCTTTCTAACCGTTACTCGAAAATATCACAGGTAAAACGAGTAGGATATTTTAGTCTTATTTATAAATACCCCCGAGAAGTGCCTGGGGGACGGCCTTTTTACAGTCGCTCCCCTCCGCTAGAGGGGATGATCACCTTACAGTCAACCCCTTCTAGATGTGCCTATAGGCGTGGCACCAATGGACGGACCTGGAGCTCCCCTTCGGTGCCGAAGATGACCGCTCCAGTGCGTTTAGCCGGTAGGAGTCCGGCATGCCTTTCCTCCCTTCCCCGGGACGGAGGAAGTACATGATGTATTTCCAGCGGGATATTAAAAAAGCGGTAACTATAAATACGCAAAAGCGAGCGTTAAGACTTAATCATAGTCAGGATATACCTACTCGAAATTACAAGGAAGTAACTTCTTTTTGGTTGACACCGTTAACATAAAAAAATTACACTGAAATGTCAGTAAATCTCAACTTTCACCAAAATATCGTAATAAAAGTCGGAAAACTCATTCGGTTTTCGTTTTATGTAATTCGACTTTTTACCACAAGCTTTTAGTTGTCTACATATTCCACTAGTAATTACCTAAGCGTCTTAGAGCTTGTTGAGTAAAATATCTATACAGTAGTTAAGTAAAAGCTAATAGGATAATAAAGTTGTCAATTTGCGTGCAACTGGTAGTTGGTACAAGTTTTATTAGATGCCAGTTTGGTATTGCTAAGTTAGTTTGCATATAAATGCGGCTATATTAGTTATCCTGAATGCGGTTGAGGATTGCATTGCAATTAAATGTACTTGAGAAACATTTGTCTGTATTTGAAGTCCTGTATTGGGATGTGGTTGTGGTAGCTCTGCTTTGAACTCAACGTGCAAGGTTGAAATGGGCAACCAGACGTCCAATTGTTCGCGGCACGACGCGCCCGGTGTAGAATTCGAAACGAAATCACATTAATATGGACTAGCCATAACTGAACCAAGTTACTTATAAGGATGCCAGTATTCCATTTCCCTGTTAGTTACATGCAAATATTGAGAATTATGTAGGTATGTATCAGTGAAATAATACGCGATTGCGAAGCGAAGTCATCCTTCTGGCCTATAAGATAGAAGTGCTTTCTAAACAGAAACAACCTCTGTGCCATAACCCGGGATTCCTTGAAACTATGGATTACGCGATTCTAAGGAAACGGTGAAATCAAATTTCACTAGATATTTTCATTCAAATTACGTAGTCGTTTGGTTTATACAGACACACACATCAGCCCGTAAACATCCATGAACATGGGTCTCCTAGTAATCACTACAAAGAGTGGTCATATTGCCATAATCACCACACGTGGCAGGCGGATATATGATTGCAGTACGTTGTTATTAGCGCAAGGGAGGATGCAGCTGTCGATCCTCTTGGTATCAACCCTTGGTCACCTTTTGCGACACCTATGGATATAGAGCGGTGGTAAATTTTTGCCGGGAATCACATGAAATAGTTGATTTATGGTTGATCTGAACCCTGATCTCGTGGAATTTCCAAGTATTTCTCGAAATCATAGTCTTGTCTTTTGCAGGGTCTCCAGCCGTAAATGTTTGCATGGATGTGGTCCTTACGAACATACACATACACACTCAGACTGCGCTTGTATAATTCTTCCTACTAATTCTGACTATAAAGTATGGTCTCTGCATTTCACGAAAGACCAGTTTGATAAACGTAAGATAATTCAGAATATTTGTATTAGATTCATATTTCGTTTAGGGTTATATGAACGTATCTCGGAATTTTGCACTAAGCCCAACGTCACTAGCATGCCTCCGCTTATACATAGTTTCTGTATTATTATACCTTCTTCTATAGGACATCTTCTCTGATTCTCTGGGTACATTTTTAATATCTCATAAGTACTAACTTAAATAGCACATAAGTGTTTACCAACGTGTTTTGATTTATTATAATTTTTTACTTGTATGTTTAATTTGTGTTTTTGGTTAGTTGTTTTTTTTTTAATATTGAATGTACGTGCTCGTTATAACTTTAATTTGAAGGTTTTTTTTCAAATTAAAGTTATAACTTTCAAAGTTTGAGAAGATGTAATTCTAAGTGCCCAATGCCTAAACTTTTGATGTCTATCATAGTTTATTGATTGTTAGTCTATTTATCGTTAGAGATACTAATAAAGTTTTTTTAAACCTTCAGTATATTCTTCGTGTCACCGTGAGGTGTCCGGTTTCAGAATATAGAACCACTCCATCTCCTGCCGTGGATGTCGTAAAAGGTGATAAGAAATTTCGGTCAGGTCTCCAATTGGTCAGCGGGATTTAAATATTAAGTGGCGTTTCAGTATTCGACCTTAAGGGACTAAACAAGAAGGACGAGCAGCAGCGTCTGTGAAACAGCAACTATTCTACGCTTACCAACCCGTCTGCCAAGCGTGGTGAGTACCTACTGGTAAATTCCCTGCAAAACGACGATACACGGGCCCAGCCATCTGTAGGAAGGCCATTGGACGTGTTTTGGCAGATCTTATGATGTCATCATCGATTTTATATATATATATTTATGTTGTTCGATTCGTGTTCTTCGCTTTATCATAAATAACGTTTTGAGTTCCTACATGATACACATTCTAAATTCTTACGATTATCAGAGAACCAAAAGCGAAAATTTTAACGAACTCCACAGTCTTAGATACATTTATATTCGTCTTTCGTATTCATACTAAAAGACATTATTGAAATGACACCGTTTTGATGATGTTTAATGCCTCTTGGCAGTTTGATATTCATAGCCACTGAGCCATCACCTAAATAAGTTATCCCATTTAGTTAAAAATATCAAGTTACTGATTTACCATTACATCCATAAACTCAAAATAATTGACGGCGTTGTTTTCTTGTGAGGTTTTCTCATTAAAAGTTCCATATTTTTTCTCGGTTCGTCTTCAGAATACTCACAAAAAGCTTTATTTTGTATTTGAGTTGTTATTTTTGTAGGATGGTATGTAATAACACGCCTAGGTGAATAATAATCCTTCGTATTATTATTGTATCATTACGCAATTTGTAAAATGTGCGGATGCCAGCGGGAGTTTTTTTTAAATTGTGTTTTTAGTTGGGTTTCTTTTATAAGTAGGTTTTTAAGAAAATCTGTTAGTGTCTGCCAATTCAGAGAATAATGTTTAACTGCTCTCAGGAAGCTGATACAACAAGGTACCATTCATTAGGTTGCTTAGAGCTATTTCTTGTGTACTGTTTTTTTGTATCTAGTCTGTATTTGTTGTTTGTGATTTACTGTAGTGGTGTGTCCAGGTGAGTTTGATAAATGAAGTTTCTTTCTAGTGCTTATTTCAGGTAGAAAACAAACATCTCACAAAACAAAAACGACGGCTGTTCGAGTGTTTAATGGAATTTATTCTCTTACGGCCGAAAATAATAATCAATCTAATCCAAAATCTTTAGATTTATGATTTTGAATCTCATCCGTTTTTATGTTAGGATCAGATTTAACACAAATCATGATCATCACCATCATCATATCAGCCATTTATACGGTCACTGCTGAACAAAGGCCTCCCCCACAGATGTCCACAAATGTGTCGTCATATTGGTGGGTATTTGCCATACTCACCACGCTTGGCAGGCGGGTTGGTGAGCGCAGTATGGCTACTGTTCCACAAAAGGGACCCTGCTGCGCATCCCTCTGGTCTCTTAGTCACCTTTTACGACATCTAACAGGAGGAGATGGAGTGGTGCTATATTATTGAGCTGGACACCACACGGAGTATCATAAAATAAAATAAAACAGACTATACCTAAATCCCATATCCAAAGATTTTGGATTAGATTGATTATAAATTTCGGCCGTTCGTCAATTTTAGGACAATATTTGTATATAAGAGTATATTAACCATGGATTCTCTTTTTTCCTGTAACGAATAGGTGACCTGCTTTTCACCCGAGAGTGTTGCAATAGCCAATTAATAAGTTTTCCAGAGAATCGGCCGCAGCATCTTTCTTTAAGCTAAAAGCACTAAAAATAGCTTAGAATACTTTGATTCCAGTCATGGTTTTCTAAGGTAGTATGGCTTAAAGGAAGGAACTTTTCTTTATTTTGTTCCTATTTTGTTGTTGATTAAGTTGACTGTGGACCCTACGGCAATTTACCGATCCCCAAGGCACCCTAAACACCGTCATTGCTGAGCATTCTCACACAAGTTACGGTGATTGGAGTTTGTCACGGGCGGAGGCCACAATATATTATGTATTTAGTTAACAAAAATGTATTGTTTATATAAAATTAAGCAACGAAACATTGTTATTAAAGTATCATTTCGGCCGAATGAAATCCACTGCTGGACACAGGCCTCCCCCAAAGATCACCACAACGACCGATATGGGTGTGTTGTGGGTTCATTGGGGGGTTTTGCTATAATCGCCACGCTTGGCAGACGGTTTGGCGATCGTAGTTGAGTTGTTAATGTACTCGAACGACGCTGCAGCCCATCTTTCGGCTAAAACCTTAGTTGACTTTTACGACACCCACTGGTGGAGATGGAGTGGTGGTATTCTGAGCCGGCACCACCCGGCAAGTATAAAACTAATGAAACTATATCTAGAAGTAATTTATTTTGACAATAACACTATAACTTAGTAATAGTTAACAGTTCATTGACAACAACTTGATGTATTTATTTCCCCGACAATTTTTTTTAATATACGTTGCCTCAGATTATGATTTTGTCCTGTGCCTTGGGTGCGTTTACAGACATGAATTCCACATACAATACACCGAGACCCGGAACAACTACCTGCAGATCATACAAATATTTGTTCCGTGCGGGAATCGAACCCACGACCCGGAGCGCAGCTGCCGACTGTATCAGCCACTGCACAAACCATGCCGTGGCTGATATGTTATGTTATTGTTATTGTTAACTAAGGACCGATTTTTCAATCGTCAGATAAGACGTCTAATAACTACCTACCGACTGTTTATCTGTCTGATAACTGGTTGACTATTTTTCAATTGCCATTAATCTCACGAATAACTAACCGACCGATTATTTCGCCTCGAACGACGCTAACTTTAGGGAGATGAAATAAACATAGTGCATATACAGTTGTTAGAGCAGGACAGACTATTCCATGCTCTATGACAAAATATGTCACTGTTATACGTAGATAGATGGATCTGTGTTGTTATATTAAATTCGAGGTTATGTTTGTTGTTTGTGATTGTTTACTTTTAGTTTGTTTAAGGCTCCCGTTATAGTGTACGTAAAGTAAAATATTTGGTTTCCAATGGAATCGAAGAAAAGAGAACGTTCGGCGAGATTTCATACTGCTGAGATTCAGATAAGTTTAATCGACAAGTATAAACAAAATGAACTGACGCGGTAACGAATAAAGGCGATTTAAATATTTGAATAAAGAACAAAAAAAAATTCAATAATATACTGTCAAAAAAGGTAAAGTGTACCACATGGTAAAGTGATCGTGACAATTCTTATGTTTATTCCCGATGAATTAATGAATTCATGTATTGAGTCTCTTCGTCAATTCTAAGGTTATGTATTAAAAATATCCATAATAATATCACTTTTACTTGGTATGAAACGCAAAACCAAGAAACAACTAACCTAATAGTAAAATGTATTGTTTACATAATACACCATCTGTGAAATGTTACTACACTATTTCTCGAATTTCGCTCTATCTGGCCGTCATAGGGACAGATAAATTTATTCTTCAGGTAGTCGTAACGTAAGGTAGTCAAATAACCTATCTGACGAATAAATGCTATCTGTTTGTTTATCTGCCGATTGAAAAATCGACCCTAAGCTAAGAAAAAGAAAAATAAGGTATTTGGTCGTAATAGGGACAAGACCTTTCGTTAGTTAGACCTAAACTGTATCTTGACATACTTTAGAATAACGGTAAAAAAGTGTTCGCATGTTAAATCAAAATTACACTTCATGCTATAATCATCATATCAGCCAAAAGACGTCCCCCCCTGAATAAAGGCGTCCCCCATAGATTCTCACAACGACTGGTTACATGCCGGTTGTCGTCATTTTGGGAGGGATTTGGCAACACTTTCCACGCTTTGCAGGCGGGTTGGTGAGCGCAGAATAATCCTGTTCCACAGAAGGGACGCTGCTGCCCATCCCCTTGGTTTAAAGTCCCTTAGTCGACTTTTACGACATCTACAGGACGAGATAGAGTGGTGCTATTTTCTTAATCCTGATATAACACGGATTCATGCTGTAGCGGTCTATAAAACCTTTTCTTCTTTTGAAGCGATACCTTTGTACATACAACGTCAAATTGTAGCTTGTAATTCTGCTCATTTGTGTAGACCATTTAGGGATCATACAAGTGATTTAGTAGATCTCTGTTTAACCGTAGTGTTCGTAGCCAAATGGACCATAAACTTAATCCACTAATTGCCTAAGTCAAAGGAAATACATAGCTTTTTTTTTATTGAAGTCCAGTGGAAATTCTATATGAAACTTCCTTCACCCCGGGGAAGGGCGAAGGGGTATGCCGGACTCCTACCGGCTAAAACCACTGGAGCGCTCATCTTCGGCACCGAAGGGACGCGAGGTTACGGCACAGTGCCACCATTGTGGAAGCGACCAGAATATCGCACAGCACACGCTCGAGGAGTGCCCAGCGTGGGCGGCCGAGCGGCGGATCCTGGTCGATCGGATCGGGCAAGATCTCTCTCTGCCGGCAGTAGTGTCGGCTATGTTGGCAGAGCATGAAAATTGGAGTGCAGTGGTCTCCTTCTGCGAGAGCGTCATGCTCCAGAAGGAGACTGCAGAGCGGGATCGGGAGAGGGCCGATCCCGCACGGAGAAGGACGAGACGGCGCCGAGGTAACAACCGCCCTGGCACCCAGGTCCAACACGCCTGAGGCCCCTGCCTTCAGTTCATGGTGGGGCGCCTCGGGGATCACGGCCGCGTAGATTGGGTGCCGAAGATGACCGCTCCAGTGGTTTTAGCCGGTAGGAGTCCGGCATACCCCTTCGCCCTTCCCCGGGGCGAAGGAAGTTCCATGTAGAATTTCCACTGGAAAACAATTTAAAAAAAAGCCCTACACTAGATAATTAATAATGGTAATTATACGGCGAACAACTATGACGTGCTTATGATGATCACATGTTAAGTGGTACCAGGTTAGCAGGACGGAAATACGTGTGTGCAGCACAGCGCATAACGAGGATTTGGGGGAATCCTTTACAATCCCCCCGAGGGGCCTTGGGCTCATTACAGTCATCCCCTTCGAGATGTGCATAAAGGCGTGGCACCAATGCGTGGCTCTGGATGGAGATTATTCAAGATCCTGGAGGCTCCCTTCGGTGCCGAAGATGACCATTCCGGTGGTTTCAGCTGGCAGGAGTCCGGCATGCCCTTCCACCCCTTCCCGGGGCAGAGGATGTACATGACGTATTGCCACCGTATCATAAAAAAAGACAAAATATCATAATATAGTTAAGCTCACATCGCGTAGGTATAAAAATACCGAAGATCCGAGTAAATATTAAATGTAATGACGGTTTGTCGCGATGTGGACTACTATTAGTATGAATTATTAGTTTTGATAAACAATAGGTGTTACAAAAGAAAAAGCAACATAATTGTCGTGTCGCCCACATCTGCTATAAGCTGTTTCAATATTTGATTACGCGGTCACCGCCCGCCGTTATCACTTCCCGTATTGAAATAATCTGCTAGCTACTAATTTTGTTCTTTAATATTAATAACGATCTTTGCCCAGACCTTTATAAATGCGTAGACTTGTTTACTGCAAACTTGTTTCTTATGAATTTGCAAAAAAATTCCGTTTCAAATTAATTGTCCACCAGCTATTGAGTTCATTAACAATTTCTCTATTCAAGTTATTTGGCCAGGATAAATACGGGTTTATAAAATATCTCGTGTTTATTTTAGGTACTTGTAAATTGTTTAAGTCGGTGAGTTAGATTGGTACATTTGTTAAAATTAATCGAAATCTGATCATCCCAAACATTTAGGCACTACCCTATTTACGGCCCATTAAACGAACTACTAAACAACTAAGAAGAATATCTATTCATTTACGCTGTTAGTACCTACTTTATGTCTGCTAACTAGGCGAAATAATTTGTCTATGTAAGTAATAGTTTGTACAAACAAACCTACTTTTTGTCGGGCTTATCTTGGGTTTTATATCAAATATGCACAGGGAATACTGTTAAAATCTGACGACACATTTATATAAGAGCTATCGTTTCTAGGTAGCATGTAGTCTTAATGTCTTCTACGCACTCAACTTTCATTAAAGTAAACGATGCCTCGATGTTGGTTGTAATACAAGAATATGCTATTCGATGTTGTAGATTTTATAGTAATTACTAACTGACCTCGGAACAATGCCGTTTTGTGTAAACAATAAACCCTTGTCATGATTAGTATCACAGATAGATCCCGCCAATCCATAATTAAATTATCGATACATGTCGTACCTACAGTCGCGTTTAATTGAATGAGGCAAAAGCGTAACATTGAACTCTCAGAAACAACAATGTTAACAGATCTGTATGTTAAATGGAGTATCGTTTAGTTGAGCGGTGTCAGACGCTAGCCGGCGCGCGCGCAGTTCCAGTACTCCTCTAGTCGTGAACGCGTTGCCTCGATCTCCGCTGTATGTTGTAGTGTTAACGGTTGTAGTTGTTATCACAAAACATCTATGTTGTGCGTATCTTATAAACAGCCGAACGTTTGAGGTAAGAGTTGTTTCTAATTATCGGGTCTTAAATAATTCGTGTTTAAAAAAACATATAGTTTCCATTGGTTTTTTTAAGTTACCACGGTTGGTTTCATTTTTCATTTAATCATTTAGCAATCAAAATTCTCAAACAAAAGTTATTTGTTGAAAATTGTTTAGTTTGTACAACGATCTTAATTATTCTGAAGACCTAGTAGGTATCTACTTTAAATTAAATTGTATAGTTTAAAAAGTATCTTCCTCGAAACGATAATAAAAAAAAAGGTAGAATATAATCCTTTTACTAATTTAAAACTATAGAGCAGAGCTATTAAGTTATAATATCAAAAAAATAATGTTGTACATTTGTGACGAAATATGGATGGTTAAAAAGTTATTCACAAAGGTCCTAATGAAAACATAACGTTTCCAATAGGACCTATAAGTTTAGGTTTAAAACACGTGTGTAAAAAAATACTATAGTTGTTAGTAACGGCTTTTTCATAAAAATACTAATAATTAAATTAATAATAGAATTTAAGTCACCGCCAATTGTATGCACCTGTGTACATACATTAAAGATTCAAAAATATATTGAAAGCAGATTAAGTTAGTTGTCAACTAACAAAAACTATTCACATATCAAAAATATTAATAATATATCATTCCATGATAATAACTTCAATTTATCTATATATCTGCAGATATCAATTGTTTAAGGTCTCAAAAGGTTAAAGAAAATAGGTTTGACCATCTGGAGGGTTAGCTGGTTTTATTATCTATGTTTAATTAGAACACACATAATCGTATAAGAATCCGACACACATCTACATACATAAGATGATCCAAATTAATTATTTTTTTCTGATAACATAATAGTCTGCTTTTGATATATTAATCTCCAGAAACAATAAAACAATAGCGTCTGGCTGGGCTCATTGTATTATAAATGGAATATTAAGAAAGATAAATAATGACGGATTTACATTAAACATTTGCAAAGGCGAATTACTAGACACGAACTTAAGTAGGTAAAACAAGTGCGTCCATAATACATAATTCTACAAAATATGATATCATAATTTAGAAACGAATCGTCTGTTTAGGTTTGCTCGTCGTGACCGTGTCTCCGCCACCTGAAACACCCTTTTTGTGGGATGCCAAATACCATTATTCTTTCTCATTTATATGTTACCTAATTGCAATGTTACATAAAAATTGGTCCATGAAGACGAAACATACAGACTAACTCAGTAGCAGTAACACAATCTTCTACGCAATAGGTATTAATTATATTTTTTGTATTAGAAAGTTTATGGAAATTTTGAGAAATTAATTTATTGGTGAAACTTTAGATTCTTTTTTACAACCTATGTAGATATAATAAGCAAGTCATACGCCTACTGGTAAGCGTCACCTACCCATAATAATTGTAATTCTACCCAGGACCGGACCTACGTGGAACCAAACTGCACTCGTCACCTCATTAGTTAGCACAGTAATTTCACTAGCTACTGTGTCCTTCAAACCAGAGCATATATAGTAATGTTTGGCAGTAAAATGCCTAGAACTGCGGGGATACCTACCTTTTTTATTGGTGCCTAGTGAAAATTCTTCATGAACTTCCTTCGTCCCCGGGAAGGGCGAAGGGGTATGGGGACCTCTACCGGCTAAAGCTACTGGAGCGGTCATCTTCGGCACCTAAGGGTCCTCGTATGATCACGCTGAAGTGGTGATACCTACCTAGCCGCGCTTGCAATTACAGACCAAAAAAATCTCGGCCTAGTCCACTACTGGGCATAGGATTCTCTCAAGATACGCCGCAATACTCGAGCCCTAGTCTTCCGCATCCATTATACCTCAGCTCAGGAGTACGATCTTTGGGTCATTAGTCTGTATGTAAGACATGCGTCCCACAGCAATTCGTGGTCTTCACTCAAGGATTATTCTGCTCCCGTCCTTCAACAACCTTTCAGCTTTCCTTAAAAATGCTAAGCTTTGCCCGCTTTATAGTTCACTGAACCACTTTAGATTTGTGGATTATCAACTAACAGTGAGTGTTCATGTCTGAACAGCTACAGTATCTGACAGCATAGATCATGGCAGAAAAGATGAACTGGTTGACCACATTCATATTCACGCTTTGTGAGACAGGTGACGAGTCGGTGAATTTTATCAAATGCCCAGGCCAAGTTTATTTAACGACTTCACAGTAAAATTTATACCTACCTGAGTTGATTGGTTAAGGAGCCGTTACTTATTCAATCATAATTTTATTAAGTCTTGATTTATATTAACATCAAAGCAGACCCAAAACAACAAATTCAGAATGAATTTAATATATTTAATGTTAAGACGTTAAAGAGGTACTTACTTACTTAGTAGTGACTAAGTTTTAAGTGTTTTGGGTCTGCTTTGATGTTA